>WOAB01000490.1:0-1405927 GCA_027886185.1 Rheum nobile | reverse complement strand
ATGATGACTATCTTGAGGACGCATCACCCGTCTTTGAGGCTTACCTCGAGGACGCGCGACCCGTCTATGATGACTACGTCGAGGACGAGCTACCAGTCTACGATATCTACCCCGAGGACGATGATACGTATGCTTGGGAGCCCACGGTCGTGACCAACACGGAGCCTTTTGTAACACCCCCAAATCGTAACCCATTTGGAAATGTATTACCGCCAGGGACCTCGGTGTTCCTTACCGAAGCCACCCAAGGCTTTACCGGTTTAAACACAATCATGAAACACAAATGATACAAAATCATTGTAATATTTAATTAAATCATGAATCCCGGGATTACATCCCAATCCCGAATAGGACAAATATACAGAGTTAAATCAAACACAACGGAAGTCTTTCTTAAAATATTACAAAAGAGTTGTGATCACCATGATCACATGCCCAAGGATCTCAACCTGATTAAAATTATTAAAACATCAAAACAACCGTCATCTTCATAGTCAATCTAGTCTCCTCATATCTGCGTTCTATCTGATGTGCCGAATCGAACGGATGACACCAGCCCACATGCGGAGAACAATGTTCGTGGGTTAGTCTACTTGAATAGACTAGCAAGGGTAAAAAGCAGAGTGGTTCGAGTGATCGTAACCGTTTACTATCATTGTCCCTCGAATAATAATCGAAGGGACGATACATAACCCGACACTTTCACGGAATAACAACAAGAGGTATGCAGAAGAGACGACTCTGGAAGACTGAATCTCCACAGAGACCGACCCGAAAGAGACTCCAAGAGATTGAGTCTCAAGGAAATATGACAAGTCTGGAACATTATAGTTTCATATGTATATACATAACGTTAAAAATTGACTGAGATGCTTCGGTTCACGACCAACCTCACCGTATAATGCGAATCACCGCATGATACGACTCCAGATTGGAAAGAGAACGTACTACATTCAAGTCTAAACGAGTTTTCCTAGCCGCACTATTACTTAGCTGCGCTACTCGTCGAGGTATATTAATCATGTGTGAACCTATGGCACTTATCTTATTTAATTCCAAAACACACAATTACGCTATAAACTTTTAGGATCAGCTCGTCCCGAGATGAGAGATATTTTGGGAACACTCCCAAGATTTGTGACACTGTTTAAGTGCACCACCTCTTCACCCGAGTAAAGAGGTAGGTCATGACCATCCAATTGGTATTAGGTGGGGACGAGCCACCTCTCTACCTGATTATAAAGAAACGACTGGACTCCAGGGCCTCAGTGACGTTCCTATAAATACTCGTTCTAACTAAACAGTTCAGAACAGTCAAATAATCATATTAAAGCCATCACGGCTAACATCATAGATATATTTCAATCTAGGTATATATATATATATATATATATAATAGCGTTGTTCTAGCAGATATACAACCTATTATATTATCCATTTTAATTTCCAAATATAGATTCATAAAACTGTTCCCAGACATGAACAATGATCAATCCAAATTAATTAATAATTAAGCAATTGATAATTAATGGAAACATGGAATGATAAGCAAGAGTGAACAGCCACTTGCCTTAGATCTGACAAAAGTTCTAACGGCTCTAAAGACGACGATTCCCGGGTCTGATCAGGGATAGATCTCGGATCTCAAATCCTTCTGGAACGACCCATAATAAAACCCTAAATTAGATTCAATATCTATATATACGAATCTAATGGAATACGAAACGAATCAAGGAACGAGGCTTCGATCCATGCCCAAACACCCAAAACACACACTCGGCACCATGAACCACGCTTGCCGCGGGGTGCGGCGGTCATGGGGCAGCGGGGTGCGGTGCCTGGACAGAGGCGAAGAACGAGAGCGACAATGGGGGAAAACTCACCCAAATCGATCCCTTAGGCTTCGATTCTTCTTGGTTCGAGTCTACCACCCTCTTAAGCTACCAACAAGCTCTAAGAACCTCCTGAAAATGGATCAAAACAAGGCCGGAACAACCACGCAAATCGAGTTCAAAGTTCAGCAAAATCATGAATTTCAGAGGGAAAATCAGTGAGCTTCAAGGGTTTTATTACCAAGTTTTGATCGACTTCCACTTTGAATCGATCTTCCTTTGGCTTCTAATCCTCTTAAGCTACACACCACCTTCAAGGAACACCTTCTTCTTGCTCTAACCAATGACAGAAACGCTCATAAACTGAGCTCAAAGTTCAGCAAAAGCCACTGATTTCTGGTTTTTGACAGAAGAGAGGAGGAAGAAGATGGTGAGAAGCTGAGCTCTGGCCTCTCCCACGACTTCTCCTCTTCTTAAATAGGCCAACCAAGACGTATACAAGCAAGCCACGCATGCAGAGAGGTGTCTCAACCAGAAGAAGAGCCGTGGGGAGCAAGGATCGGCCAAGCATGACGCGGACAAAACCTTATCGCGATGACGAACTCACTGACGTCTTACCGCGGGGTGAGGCACTCTTCTCACCGCGGGGTGCGGCACTCTTCTCACCGCGGGGTGCGACACTCTTCTAACCGCGGGGTGCGGTGGTGACCATCAGGAAATTATCCTGACTTCGACGGGGCTGTTCTCTCAGCTCCGAACTCCAAATGAGGTGATTCCAAATCGAGGAGTTAGATCTAGAAGTCTATTTTAATCCTTCCAAATTTCACACTATGGATTATGGAATCAAGATTTATAATGATTTTGCTAAAAGGTCGCATTTGTATGGCCGAGGGAAGTATAGGTACGAGTTCTTTTAACCCCGGGTTAAATATATTCGTACCCGAACATCCTTTTAGCCCGAAAATACTTTAACTGTATTTTATATTGCTCAGAAAAATATTATAGAGATCAAACATTATACAGAATGTCCGTACTTTCCTGTATTTAATCTGACTCGCAACATGGGCTTAAGAAAGTTCAAAATTTATCCATACAAAAATGAGGGATATTACATCACTCCCCCCTTAAAAGAAGTTTCGACCCCGAAACTTAGGTCGTAAACATCTCGGGAAAGCGTCTATGCATATCCGCCTCAGTTTCTCAGATTTCCAATACAAGCACTATTGCTGCAAGATCTAGATCATACGTCGGATAGTTTGCTTTATAGGTTTTCAGTTGTCTAGATGCGTATGCAATAACCTTGCCTTTTTTGCATCAAGACACATCTCAACCTACTCTTCGAAGCATCACTATAGACTATATAATCATCAGTCCCTTTTTGGCAGCGCTAAAACCGGTGCCGAGGTCAGACACTTTTTCAACTTCTTGAAAACTGGCCTCACACTTGTCACTCCAGACAAACTTCTTGTGGACCTTGTGGAGCAAATTGGTCATGGGTAGAGTGATTTTAGAAAATCCTTCCATGAACCGTCTGTAATGTTCAACAAGTCCAAGGAAATTGCACACCTCGTTCACATTCTGACGCCGCTTCCAATCAGCTACCGCTTCAATCTTCTGGGGATCAACCATAACCCCATTTTTCATTAATCACGTGGCCTCTAGATGACATCGTCATAGTCTTTGAATTAAAATCGATGATCGCCTCATGACGCGTCAGCTAATCCATACTGAGAAAATGTCGCATGGAACCATGGTCATTCAGATCGATTCCTCTTCGAATTTCTTATCCAAAAAGGTAACCAAAATTCTAACAGACGATTGGTTTGAACCATACGTTTATATTAGAAAGAGTATTTACAACAAAAGGTTTACGAACCTTGTTGCATACTTAAACTTACTAATATAACTATCAGAAACAAAAGACTGGATAACACCTAAGTCCACAATATATCACAGAGGTAGTACAAAAGACTAAACTTCGCCAGCCTCGCTGAGTACTTTAAGCAATTGGAGCATCAGGCCCATCCGTCTCACGCATCACGTAAAGACGTTGACCCTGACTTCCAGAAGCAACTGGGGTCTTCCCCTTGTTTTGTGCAGTTGTCTGCATTGAAGGACTAGGAGCTTCTACTGGTCTAAACCTGGGTCGATTGTTCTGGTTAACAGACCCTTGGTGTAACTCAGTTTCTTTCTGCTCCCCTTGTCGACAGAACTTCTGCATATGACCTTCCCTTCCACAGCCAAAGCATACTCTCCTTTCATGCTGACACACACTGCTCTTATGCCCAGTTGTGCCACAATTATAGCACTGGATCAGACTCTTGCCCTGACCCGACTGCTGTGTTGACCCTCCTTGAGTCATATCCGTCTTTGCTTTGCTAGACTTGACAAAGTTAGATGGTGGCACGGGACGTTTAAATCCACTTGCCTGAAATGGATTTTGCATCAACTTTTGATGATTACGCTTCTTCGTTGACTCCTCTAGAGTCACCTCCACTTTATAAGCTGCATCCACGTATTTCTCCAAAGTAGAGCATCCGTGACGCACCATCCATGGCTTAATATCTAGGCTCATCCACTCGTGGAAATGCCAGATTTTCTGTTCTTCGCTAGACACATCTGATCCAGCGTATTGTAACAGGTGATTAAACTTGGTCGCAAGTTCAGTCACTGTTAATCCTGCCATCTTCGGATAGAGGAATTCCTTGTGTTTCTCATCCCTCATAGCACGAGAGAAGAAACGGTCGGTCATCTTGGCTTTGAACATTCCCCAGTTCAATCCTGGATGATCAGCTAGTCCGGTGCTTTCCCACCACTCACTAGCTTCCTCTTTCAGATGGAGAGAAGCAATATACACCTTCTCAGCTTCAGTGCATTCGATGTTACGGAACAACCGTTCCAGGTGTGAGAACCAATATGCTACCCTGGCTGGTTCTCCCTTTCCATCGTAGCTGTCAGGCCTCATAGAGTTTATGGCCTTTAGTGCACAGACATAATTACCTCCATTCCTGACCACCTCTTCTTGATGTACTTGGACATTTTGTTCCACAACTCTAGGAATTACTAGAGGAATTGGCACGTCTTGTGCCTGAGGTGCAACTGGTCGCAGGATATCGGTGACTGCCTGTACCACCATTCCCCGAATTGCCTCAATTGTTGCAGCGTCAAATGCCATTGGAGCATTGACCTGAGCTTGGTCACTGCCTCCTGAATTGTTGTGAGCAACAGACTCTTGTTCTTCCACAGGGTTTATAGTATTCACCATCTGTTTACCGATCAAGTTCCAAGTATTTTATACATTAATATCTTTCCAATATATTTAATGTAATAAAATTGACTTGGAATAGATCAAAATTGGTAAATTTTCATGGATGAATTCAAACCGAGTTAATAGCTCTGACAACAAAGCCCTAGGAAAGGGAACTGCTAAACTTAGCACATATTCCTTTTCCTCAATGTCCTTCCTCGGTTCTGTCTCAGGAACCTTGGTCTATCGGGCACTACTCCTACCGACTCAGAGAGTACGGTCTTCACCTTCTCGGTGGACTACTAGGTTCTACAACCTCAAATCATAACGAGAGAACCGGGAACTCAAGCCTATCTAGAGATTCGCTATCTCGGCTTCTTCCGAGTTCCTCTGAAGAAAACAGAACGCACCCATATCTCACGGGCAACGAGAAAAGAATTAGTCTTTCTAGATATGGAAGCAACTTCCTATATCAGACCAGAGAGAAGGCATGACTATGAACGGTTTGAAATTTGTACCGTTTTGAAAATTTAGAGCCCTTGAAAACATTTTCAATTTAAAACGAGTAAATGGTTCTCAAATACCTAACCCGTTTTAAAAACCTTTGGCTCTGATACCAACTCTGTAACACCCCCAAATCGTAACCCATTTGGAAAGGTATTACCGCCACTGACCTCGGTGTTCCTTACCGAAGCCACCCAAGGCTTTACCGGTTTAAACACAATCATGAAACACAAATGATACAAAATCATTGTAATATTTAATTAAATCATGAATCCCGGGATTACATCCCAATCCCGAATAGGACAAATATACAGAGTTAAATCAAACACAACGGAAGTCTTTCTTAAAATATTACAAAAGAGTTGTGATCACCATGATCACATGCCCAAGGATCTCAACCTGATTAAAATTATTAAAACATCAAAACAACCGTCATCTTCATAGTCAATCTAGTCTCCTCATATCTGCATTCTATCTGATGTGCCGAATCGAACGGATGACACCAGCCCACATGCGGAGAACAATGTTCGTGGGTTAGTCTACTTGAATAGACTAGCAAGGGTAAAAAGCAGAGTGGTTCGAGTGATCGTAACCGTTTACTATCATTGTCCCTCGAATAATAACCGAAGGGACGATATATAACCCGACACTTTCACGGAATAACAACAAGAGGTATGCAGAAGAGACGACTCTGGAAGACTGAATCTCCACAGAGACCGACCCGAAAGAGACTCCAAGAGATTGAGTCTTAAGGAAATATGACAAGTCTGGAACATTATAGTTTCATATGTATATACATAACGTTAAAAATTGACTGAGATGCTTCGGTTCACGACCAACCTCACCGTATAATGCGAATCACCGCATGATACGACTCCAGATTGGAAAGAGAACGTACTACATTCAAGTCTAAACGAGTTTTCCTAGCCGCACTATTACTTAGCTGCGCTACTCGTCGAGGTATATTAATCATGTGCGAACCTATGGCACTTATATTATTTAATTCCAAAACACACAATTACGTTATAAACTTTTAGGATCAGCTCGTCCCGAGACGAGAGATCTTTTGGGAACACTCCCAAGATTTGTGACACTGTTTAAGTGCACCACCTCTTCACCCGAGTAAAGAGGTAGGTCATGACCATCCAATTGGTATTAGGTGGGGACGAACCACCTCTCTACCTGATTATAAAGAAATGACTGGACTCCAGGGCCTCAGTGACGTTCCTACGAATACTCGTTCTAACTAAACAGTTCAGAACAGTCAAATAATCATATTAAATCCATCACGGCTAACATCATAGATATATTTCAATCTAGGTATATATATATAATAGCGTTGTTCTAGCAGATATACAACCTATTATATTATCCATTTTAATTTCCAAATATAGTTTCATAAAACTGTTCCCAGACATGAACAATGATCAATCCAAATTAATTAACAATTAAGCAATTGATAATTAATGGAAACATGGAATGATAAGCAAGAGCGAACCGCCACTTGCCTTAGATCTGACGAAAGTTCTAATGGCTCTAAAGACGACGATTCCCGGGTCTGATCAGGGATAGATCTCGGATCTCAAATCCTTCTGGAACAACCCATAATAAAACCCTAAATTAGATTCAATATCTACATATACGAATCTAATGGAATACGAAACGAATCAAGGAACGAGGCTTCGATCCATGCCCAAACACCCAAAACACACACTCGGCACCATGAACCACGCTTGCCGCGAGGTGCGGCGGTCATGGGGCCGCGGGGTGCGGTGCCTGGACAGAGGCGAAGAACGAGAGCGACAACGGGGGAAAACTCACCCAAATCGATCCCTTAGGCTTCGATTCTTCTTGGTTCAAGTCTACCACCCTCTTAAGCTACCAACAAGCTCTAAAAACCTCCTGAAAACGGATCGAAACAAGGCCAGAACGACCACGCAAATCAAGTTCAAAGTTCAGCAAAATCATGAATTTCAGAGGGAAAATCAGTGAGCTTCAAGGGTTTTATTACCAAGTTTTGATCGACTTCCACTTTGAATCGATCTTCCTTTGGCTTCTAATCCTCTTAAGCTACACACCACCTTCAAGGAACACCTTCTTCTTGATCTAACCAATGACAGAAACGCTCACAAACTGAGATCAAAGTTCAGCAAAAGCCACTGATTTCTGGTTTTTAACAGAAGAGAGAAGGAAGAAGATGGTGAGAAGCTGAGTTCTGGCCTCTCCCACGACTTCTCCTCTTCTTAAATAGGCCAACCAAGACGTCTACAAGCAAGCCACGCATGCAGAGAGGTGTCTCAACCAGAAGAAGAGCCGTGGGGAGCAAGGATTGGCCAAGCATGACGCGGACAAAACCTTATCGCGATGACGAACTCACTGACGTCTTACCGCGGGGTGCGGCACTCTTCTCACCGCGGGGTGCGGTACTCTTCTCACCGCGGGGTGCGGCACTCTTCTCACCGCGGGATGCGGTGGTGACCATCAGGAAATCGTCCTGACTTCGACGGGGCCGTTCTCTCAGCTCCGAACTCCAAATGAGGTGATTCCAAATCGAGGAGTTAGATCTAGAAGTCTATTTTAATCCTTCCAAATTTCACACTGTATGGATTGTGGAATCAAGAGTTATGATGATTTTGCTAAAAGGTTGCATTTGTATGGCCGAGTGAAGTATAGGTACGAGTTCTTTTAACCCCGGGTTAAATATATTCGTACCCGAACATCCTTTTAGCCCGAAAATACTTTAACTGTATTTTATATTGCTCAGAAAAATATTACAGAGATCAAACATTATACAGAATGTCCGTACTTTCCTGTATTTAATCTGACTCGCAACATGGGCTTAAGAAAGTTCAAAATTTATCCATACAAAAATGAGGGATATTACACCTTTGGCTCCAATGAACACCCAGTCGTTCCATCTGATCATCTCAGCACTCATTTCGATGCATTCCATGGTGTTGGACGTGCCTCCCTTCATCCCCATGCCCACGACTTCGCCTACAAGTTCGAAGCGGGGACGCTTCGATTCTAAGGGAGGGAGAATGATGCGGTACTGGCCCGCCATCAGATGGTTCAGTAAGAGGCTGAGTCAACCAAGACCATGGCGTCCTCCCTGGAATAGTACTTAGCTCAGTTTATTATATATTTCTATATTATTAGTTATTTCCAGTTTTAGTATGTTTCCCGTTTTGGTATTTCTATTTCAGTCATTTCTATTTCGGGCGTGTGCCAACTCTTGTAGAGTGAGCCGGCCCATTTAGCTAGAATAAGGCCCAAGACCATTAGGGTTTTTGGGAGAGTCACTTGGCTATTTAAAGCCTCTCTTGTACTTCATTTTAATTACGTTGAAATTAAGCCAAGCTTTGCAGTTGAGTTTTACTCCTCCCCTTGGCAACGTCACATGTTCTTGTTACAAATCAAACACAATTTATCCCTAATCAATCCAAACACAACCGATTGGCGATACGGTGAACATCTCGATCTAGATCCGTGCGCGAGACGAATCGAGCTCTACTCTTTTCGTATCACATATATAGTAGAATAATAGTAGATTAATCTACTATATATATACTAAACTAGAACCTAACTACACATCAGATGACACTCTCATAGTAAAATTATCACATGTCATTTATCTTTCTTAAATAAAATTAGTTATATATCAAATATTTTTATTCTAGATTTAGCACTAATCTTTTCCTATTGTAAAAACAAATCATTCACAAAGAGTACAAATCAATTACATACTAATCACAAACGATAACAAATCCAAAACTTCCACAACACTTATCAACTCAAAATTGGTAAGAATCAAGGTAGCTAATTGCTACATAATATATGATTGTAAACTAAATAAAAGTTGTAAAAAATCGAAGATCATGAGGTTTGGTTATAAGTTATAACTATATTTTCAAAACAATAATTAAAAAATATACGATATGAGATTGAAAATACAATATCTAAAACTAATTTAGGATATCAGATTTATTATTGATTTTTTCTTTCAATTTCGTAATTCTCCATTTTTGCTTATGGTTCTTAATTAACCAGAATAAGTTTTGAAACTACTAACTTATTTTTTATTTTACCTAATCGGTATGTATGTCAAAAAAATTGGTTATAACGACTTTTTATAAAAAAACATAGTAAATAAAACATATGTGATAAAATCAAAGATTGAGAAACATCATATCTATAGCGAATACTTTCCAAATAAACTAAAACTCATATCAAAACTCTTGTATTTTTTAATTAATATTTATTTGCAACACAATATCTAAAACAAAATTAATTTTTGTAATTTTTTCTAGAATTTAAATTCAATCTAATCATAAATATCTCATATAAATGATATATTAATATATTAGGAGAATTTAATTGTTTCTTTAATTAATAGTATTCAAATATTTCAAAAAAATTAAGTAGATATTTATTATTAGTGGAACAACATTATTTCAAAATTAATATAAATAGTTTATGTAGAGCTGTCAATCAAGTCGGTCAAGTCGGGTTCAGTTCGGTTATTTCGGGTTCGGGTTGAGAACGGGTCGGGTCATTTTGGATAACAGGTCAAGCCGATCGGGTCATTACAGGTCAGCGGGCGGTTCGGGTTAACCAACGGGTCAAGAGCGTCATTTTGTAAATATTTTGTTCACTATTTAAATATTATTAAATAGTTAAAAACTAATTTAAATATGTCAAAATTAGTTGAAATGAATTAAAATATTAATAAATTTATTAATTATTTTAATGTAATTGATATTAGTAGACCACAATCATATTTTATTTTAATTTTTAATTTTTATTATATTAATTTATAAATTTCTACATTATAAAAAATTATATAAGTACAACAATGTTCTTTTTTTTTAGGATATTAAGCATATTATCATTATTTATATGTCATTTATCATATATATTTTATGTTATATTTTATTAATACTCCACATTTATTCATTAATCGGGTCGGGTTCGGGTTGGTCGGGTTCGGTCTCGGTAAATTCGGGTTCGATAACTTTGGGTTATCAAAAATTTCGATCATGTCGGATCGGGTCCAAAAGCGGGTCGGTCAGGTCGGTAAAACGGGTTCGGTCACTTTTTGACAACTCTAAGTTTATCGGACTTTGTATATCATATCTTATAAATTATTTGTCACACCTATTTCTAATTTATGATTGGTTTGAAACCTTGATGTATAATATACTATATAATACTAAAAAAAAATCTAATTAAGACCACTTTTGGTTTGAAGCCTTGATTTATATGTTTTTTTTTTCACATCGTGACACGTCACTAAATTATTATTTTCTTATTATTATTATATCAAATATTTTAGATATGATCTTGATTTTTTTTTCAACATATAGACTATTCACATTTGATCCTGGTTTCCATATTAGATAGAATATATTGGTTTTTTTCGAATATTTTCTTTTTGATTTTTCCATTTAATTAGTCACATTTTATTCAAATTTTCTTTTAATTCATTTACTTTTAGGTATATGACATGATTCAATATATTATGTATGTACGAAATTACATTGATCGTTATTATTTGATTATTAGTATAGATTTTAAAATATTATCATATTTATTTTAACTTTATTTATATTGTCACTAATTAAATGCAAAATCATTGTTTTAGAAATGTGAAATCGATATGTTTTTAATAATTAAAAATAAAAATAATATAAAATTTTACCCAGTTCCCGTGCTTGGCACGGGTACTAAGCTAGTTACCCCTAACTCAATAGACCTTGTAATTTGTAAAGATAATAACCAACAACAATTAGGAAGAGGGAGTCATAGCTAAGAAGAGAATTAGTTTTACCGGTAAAAGTACCAGAATGAGAAAATAAATTTTTGGGAGCATCAATTGAGAAGAGTACGCACAGTTGCGAGAGGTTGCTGACGGCAGAAGAATGAGGAGACGTATATACGTACGTTTAGGTGGGATTAGTTTAGGTTAGGGAGTAATTAAAATGAAAGCAAAGGATATTAATTGAAATGCCTATTAATTATTAACATATTATTAAACATAAATTATTAAACTAATTCATCGAAAATATTTATTACAAATTTACAAATAAATCTAACTCTATCCAACCTTACCTAACATTAGAGCTCAAAATTGCCTAAAGGATAATTTCGCTAACTATAAAAACTTATTATATAGGAAAACTCTATTTATAAGGAACATAATAAAAACTCGGATATTACATATACCTCCTCTTAAAAATATTTTCGTCCCCGAAATTAATGACAAGAGATGAAACAATCAAAATTAAAATCATAGAGTAGCTTCAAAACTCTAGAGGGTATCACATACACCTCCTCCAATAAACAGATTCGTCATCGAACCTCATTGAAATAATCAAATCCAAGTGCTCTTGGAGCAACATACCATCAACTCTCATCAACCATCCTCCATCATCAAGATCGATCAAATATGCATAACATCATCAAGCATGTCAATGCTTACACAGCGATCAAGGAACTCATAACATCAAACAAACACGCAACAAAATAAATTTTTTTTTTACACAAGACTAAAATACTAACCGTCTATCCAAAAGCTACCAATAAACTAGGATAGAACTCATGATAACTCTCCTATATGCTCATCTTGGTCTCCTAAGTATCCTCCTCAACTCCATATCGAGACCAGTGAATCATTAGCAATGGAATCTCCTTGTCTCACAACTTCTTGATCCGATGGTTAAGAATCGCTATCGTATGCTCAACAAAGGTGTGGTCGGGATGGACTCCCAATTCATCATAACTGAGTATATGAGTTGGGTTTGGTATATATATTGTCTCAATTGAGACATGAAACACTGGATGAACTCCGATCCCTCTAAAGAAAGAGGTAGTGCCAAACGCTACGCAAGTTCCCCAACTCTCTCTAATATCTTAAATGGTACCATATAGCGAGGATGCCACTTCTTCTTGATCCCGAATCTCCTAACTCCTCGAGTAGGAGACACTCTCAGCCAAACATGTGCTCCCACCTCAAACTCCAAGGGTCATCATCGTCTATCAGCATACGACTTGTGACGACTCTAAACTGCTAACATCCGCTCTCTAATCAAAGCTACACTCTCAATGGTCTCCTGATTCACCCGAGGACTCTCACCGACCTTATTGGAGGGGACGTCCCAACATAAAGGCGTTTGACATCTCCTACCATACCATGCCTCATACCGAGCCATCTGAATCGATGCGTGCCAACTATTATTGTATGCAAACTCTACTAACTCGGTCTAGAACACAAGCTCTCAACCTATCCTCAAGTGTCTGAATCGTCCTCTCCGACTGCCCATCAAACTGTGGGTGGTAAGCTGTAGTAAAGTGGAGTCTAGTGCCCAAAGCCTCATTCACCTGATGCCAAAATCTCGATGTGAATCGACCATCTCTGTCAGATACAATGGTCTTTCGTACCCACATTCAATCTCACAATCTACCACACAAACACATAAAGTAATCGATTCACTGACCACATTTCCATAATCGGAAGAAAACACGCGGTCTTCGTCAATCTATCCACCACAACCCATATAGCATCATGCACGCGACTATTGCGCAATCCCGTAACGAAATCCATAGATATATCCTCCAACTTCCTCTCCGGAATAGGAAGTGGTTGTAGCCTTGCTGCTGGCCTCTGGTGCTCAATCTTGACCCGCTGACAGGTCTAGCATCTCGCAATGAACTTAGCCACATCGAGCTTGAGACACTCCCACCAGAAATGTTGCTTGAGATCCTTGTACATCTTACTCGACCCTGGGTGGATCGAATAAAGTGTAGCATGAGCCTCTTATAAAATCCTCTGTCTGAGATCATGGTCTCGAGGTACACAAATCCTCCCCCGAAATCTCAAAATCCCATCATCACGAATCTCATACTCCGAAGTCTCTTCTTGGTGCACCCTCTGGCTTATCCCCAGAATCATCAGACACGTCCTCTACTTTTGGCAGATCTCCTCTACTAGAGTAGACTGAATCTCTAAGGATTGCAACTAACCCTGATATCTCTGAATCCACACCTCAATTCCACTCTTCATCAAACCTGTTGTAAAGTTTATTAAGTAGTAAGATGTGACAACATGCGCTCTTTAGTCGTCTTTCGACTAAGCACATTGGCTACAACATTTGCCTTCCAAAGTGATAAAGAATCTCAAAATCAGAATCCTTAATGAGTTCGAGCCAGCTTCTATTCCTCACTTTCAATTCTAGCTGAGTGAAGATGTACTTGAGACTCTTGTAGTCCGTCAAGATTTGGCATGTCATCCCATACAAGTAGTGTCGCCAAACCTTCAATGCGTGGACCACAACTGATAACTCCAAGTCATGGGTCAGGTAATTCTGCTCAGACGGTTTCATCTGACGGGATGTATAAGCAATTACCCAATTCTTCTGCTTTAAAACACATCCTAAACCCACCTTCGAGGCATCACAATAAACTACATATCCCTCAGAACCATGTGGAAGAGCCAAAATGGGTGCAGAAGTCAACCTTCTCTTCAACTCTTCGAAACTCTGCTAACAAGCCTTAGTCCAAACAAACTTTGTGGTCTTGCGAAACAAGTTGGTCAATTGTTGGGCTATGCTAGAAAACCCCTCCACAAATCGTCGATAATACCACACTAGGCCCAAGAACCTACGAACCTCCTTCACATTTTTCGGAGGCACCCATGATGCCACTGCCTCGATCATCATCGGGTCGACTTTCACTCGTTCAACCGAGATCACATGACCTAGAAATATGATCTCACTCATCCAAAACTCACATTTGGAAAGCTTAGCAAACAACTGGTGCTGCCTTAGAACACCCAATGCAGTTCTTAAATGGTCATATGCTTTTCACGACTCCGAGAGTAGACCAAGATGTCATCAATGAACACCACTATAAATCGGTCTAGTACTCGATAATGATCTGATTCATCAACTCCATGAACACAGTTGGCGCATTCGTCAAGCCGAATGGCATCACTATAAACTCATAGTGCCCATATCTAGTCAGAAAAGTCATCTTTGGAATATCCTCCTCGTAAATCCTCAGCTGGTGATATCCAAATCTTAAATCAATCTTGAAAAACACTGTTGCCCATGCTAGTTGGTTCAACAAGTCATCGATGCGAGAAAGCGAATATTTCTTCTTGATAGTACGGTTAGTGACAAATGAAACAAGTGGCAGAAGAGCCTGCCAAAACACCCTAGAAAAAGTATTCATTCCATCCAAAGATAACAAAGGGGAAAATGAAATAAGTTCAGGCTGTGGACAATACGGCACGGTCAGTGACAAACTGTGCACAGTTTGTCACTAACCGTGCACTTCAACTGAGGGTACAACATGGCGAAACACAGACTATGCACGGTCAGTTATTGACCGTGCATGTCAATTGGGGGGCTCAACATGGTGAAGAACAGACCATGCACAGTCAGTAATTGATCATGCATGTCTACTGGGGGCTCTGCATGATGCACAGCAAACTGTGCACGGTCAATGACAGATCGTGCACGTCTCCTGAGTGCTCTACACGGTTGGCGACAAACGTTATTGGCCGTGCGACTGCTGTGTATGACTGTACAGCTAGTGTATTGCTCCATAATCTTCATTGATGGCGTCCGTAGTCCGTCTTCATGGCTTTCCTTAGACGGTAGCTTCCCTAACGACGTCCATGCTGCGTAACGTACCTTATTTGCCTGCTAAAATACCTAAAACATGCAGAAAATCGTGTAGACATCCAAACTAAAGAAAACGATGCAAATGACTAAAAATGCAATCTAATAACTTGAAAAAGCCTAAGTTAAACCCTAAATACATGTCCTAAACCTTTATGAAATGGATGTTATCAAATTCTCCCAAGCTTAACCCTTGCTTGTCCTCAAGCAAATGCACAACCTATAAATCCACAAAATATACTAAGGTTGTTTCTATCCAAGAGACAAGTGAGCAATAATCATGAGAATTCAAACATAAGACAAGTGCAACCATAGCATGCTTCTCAACCAATGAAAGAAAAAGTAATTAGTTCCTCTACTCCAAACGTCATCGGGAAAACGAAATAAAGTCACTCCACTCATGTGTTTAGGTTTTTGTTTCGCTCAATTCTCTACTTTGAATGCTAAACTACCATAGGCTTGCAACAACGTCCTAAATCTCCACTACTAGAGACATGTACATAAGAAAAATCATGACGTCTTTACAAGGTTGTAATGGGGCCAAGGTATAAAAGTTGAGTAGGGATATATTTTAGGCCATGTGGTGCTAAATCCAGGGAAAAGGAATTTGCCAAGACAACACCAAGCTTAAAGAGATCCTACATTCCAAATCACAGCCATACAACATAACCTTTGCTTGTCCTTCTTCTTCTTTGCTTTTATTTTCCTTTTTTCAGTTTTTTTTATAGAAGAAGAGACAAGAGGCACAAAAATTCACATCCAACCAGTAATATATGTAACCTCCCCCAAGCTTGGCTCAAATCCACTCTAGCAAAACAAATCAACTATCCTAATCCCCGGATGGGTAGGATGAATAAATAGGCTTGGTATGCTTTTGTGGTGCTTCCAAAGAAAAGGCAATTAAGGCACAAAGGGGCTTCAAGCAGAGGAAATATATATAGGGTGGTCAGGGATAGTGGGCTAATATAAAATAATGCTTCAATCATATTAATGTCATGTATATAAGCCATAAGCGCGGCCTTGAAAAAAGTTCTATTGCAAGTTCTAGAGTGAGCAAGCAAAGAGAGATTCACACACATAGAGAAAAAGAGGACTAGTATAGTAATAGTCCTAAAAGGGCCAAAAGCTCACCAGTATTTTGTCTAGAGTCTCGGTTTTAACATATCTCAATCAAAGGTCACATGCTCAAGCCAAATGTCAAACGTTCAAGCGCTCATAACCATGCTCATAATGCAATTGCAACATCAACAACCAAAGTATATTAAAGAGGACTCATAATTCATGCATCACAGGAACAACAAACAAAGGGAATCAAACAAAGGAGGTGACATCTAACATCCAAAATGCAAGTGAACAATGCATGGAAACAAGTTCAAAGAGATTTAAAATGCAAAAATAATAAAAGAAAAATGCAACTAAATCTAGGATGAACTAATATGATCATGCAAGTCTACATGGGAGTTGCATCCCCCAAGCCCCTACATTGTCCCAATGTAGAAAAATAACAACAGAGGAAGAAACTCACAAAATAAGTCTACTGCGGTGGTTGTGGGAATGGGGCATTCAGGACACAAGGGAACCCGAACATCTGACAATACATCTGCATTTGGAAGTCCTCTAGAGCACCGAGACGATGCTCCAAGTTAGGGATACAATCGCCATATGAGAAGGGGGCTGCAGTAGTTGAAGTCTCGCCACACTCGACCTGGCGAGGAGGCACATCATCATCCTCACTGTCTCATATTCGGACAATGACCCGATCCAGTTGAGGCACCGATTAGCCTCGTCATCAATGGGAGTACGAGCAGGATCAGTTAATGGAGTAGGCGCAATAAGAGCGTTGAATTTGAGCTTGTTGACATTACTATCCCGGGCACAAGTGAGCATATGGCATCGACACATATATGTGATGTCGATCCAATGAGTGGCAGAGGTATCCTCATGGTGATCAAGGGTGACGTGGAAGTGGCAGAGCAAAGGGGTAATCATCCCGCCAATACATATTCCACCACTAGATTTGGTGGTCATTTTGGCCAGTTGTAAAGGGAGAAGTTGGCCCATGTTCACCCGTTCCCCTATAGTCTTGGATTTTAGGATCATAAGCTTATTGCAACGTATGTTGCCTGTGCTATCCTCACGGGAGAAGATTGTCCCAGCGATAAATTTCTACAATACCCTGAATACAGGGTGCACAATGTTGGTGGCCTTGGAATGGTGGCCACTGAATGTAGGCAAACCAGTGATCCTTTTCCAGAAGTCATCCTCATCCACTCGGCAAAGATCTAGAACGTTCCAACGAGTAGGGAAACCTAAGATAGTGTTGATCTTAGTAAAGCACAATTGTCTCCAAACATTCCCAAGGCAAAAGCGTGGGGTGCCACGATCACGGGAGACTCGATCAACGATAACAGTGAGTGAGCTGATCATCTCGAGCGTGAGTTTTTTATAGCACACCTCGTTCATGTCAAGGAAATGCTCAAGCCCAATACGGCCAACCATACGACGTAGCTCCCCGAGGAGACCTAAGGTCGCCATGTCATCAAGATCCATCCATCTAGTGGGGAGCCAGGGCAGAGTAAGGAGGGTTCTGTAGTTCTGTCGCTGCTCATGGTTATCCTTGATAATGCAGCCATTGTCAGGCTGAGCAGCACGGGCATGACGGGGAGGTTTGGTGACAATCTACGTGCTAAAGAGAACTTGTGAGTGCACAACACTATGAAAAACAATACTATCCCGCCAAGGGCCTAAAACATGAATTTCTATCTCGCCAAGAGCCTAAACAAATCAACAATGAAGCAGAAAAATCCTACCAAGGGCCTACTGTAGCTAATAAGTTAGGTAATAGATGACGTCTAAAATCTAGGAAAATGACAAAATAGTAAACAAGTAACTCGGATCAATGTTCCCGCGCAAGATCAAATTACCCAACGCATGCAAATATACAAACACTGAAATCTAGCAAAGTAGGAAACCCCTAAAGCAACAAAACAAAACACCCAAATCAACAAAACTACAAAACCCCTAAAATAATAAATTAACAAACCCCTAGAATCAACTAAACTAAAAAAAAGACAATTCATCTAGACTAGAAACTCCTAAATCTACCAAACAAGAACAAGGTAAAATAAACGGAAGAAATTTACCTTGAAATCTAGTGGAATGGGGGGGGGGGGGCTAAGTGGGGGCGGTGGTGTATATCTGAGGTGGTGGTGTGGGGGGTGGTGCGGCAGATCCGCGGTGGTGGTGGGAGAAGGTTGTCGGTGGTCTGGAGGTGGGGTGCGTGGTGGTTCGTCTTATCGTTGTGGTGGTGGGTGATTGGTGTGGTGAAGTGGATGGTGGTGGCTGGTGGGAGAGAGATGAAGAGGGGAGATGCGTGAGAGAGGAGAGGAGAGACGTGAGAGAGATGAGGGAAAGGGGGTTGTGGGAAGCACCTAGGGTAAAGAGAGGGGAAGAAAGAAAAGAAAAAAGAAGAAGAGAAAAAAAAAATCGCTGACACTTTTTTTTGAAAGTGCACAGTCCGTGCACATTGACTGGGAGCATGAAAGGTGAGATGCACGGTCTGTGCACCTGTACTGTGAGCGTCCAGTTGAGGTGCACGGTCCGTGCACCGCTCCAACAATGTTTTTTTCGGCTTTTTAATAAGGGGTAATATACGACATACTTACCTTGGATTGCCTCCCAAGTAGCGCTTGTTTAGGGTTGTTAGCTGGATCTTCCATCAACACCTTTAGTGGATCGAATCAAGGTGGATAGAAGCCACCTTCTCTAACAGACGTCCTGCTATATATTTCCTCAGCGTTGTCCATTTACCTTGAACTGACCTGTCTCTTCACTTTAAATATCAATAGCACCATGTTGGTATACTCTTCTCACTAGGAAAGGACCGCTCCATCTGGATCTCAGCTTGCCTGGAAAGAGCCTCAATCTAGAGTTAAATAGCAGGACTAGATCACCTTCATGAAACTCTTTAGGAACAATATTGTTTGCCATGTCATTTCTTTGTCCTCTCCTTGTAAATCTAGGCATTCTCATAAGCATCCAATCTCAGCTCTTCCAACTCTTGCAATCACAATCGTTTCTTCTCACCTGCTTCTTTCATATCAGTATTGAACAACTTAATTTCCCCATATTCCTTATGCTCCAACTCCACAGGGAGATGACAAGACTTCCCATAGACAAGCCTGAATGATGTAGTGCCAATAGGAGTCTTAAAAAGCATTCTTGTAAGCCCAAAGAGCATCATCAAGCTTCATAGACCAATCCTTTTGGGATCGGGACACTGTCTTCTCCAAGATGCTCTTGATCTCCCTATTAGAAACATCAACTTGACCACTTGTTTGAGGATGATATAGGGTGGCAATTTTGTGAGTTAACCCATACTTCTTCAGCAAAGCTTCAAACTTCTTCTCATTAAAATGTCATCCTCCATAACTAATCACAACTCTAGGTGTTCCAAATCTAGGAAAAATCACCGTGTTAAAAAACTTGGACAACACCCTAGAATCATTGGTTGGAGAGGCAATAGCTTCAACCCACTTGGATACATAATCAACCGCCACAAGAATGTACTTGTTACTGCAGGACGGTGGAAAAGGTCCCATAAGATCAACTCCCCACACATCAAAAATCTCAACCTCCTTGATGTTATTAAGAGGCATCTCATTTCTCTTGGAAATATTTCATGTTCGCTGACAAGCATCACAAGAGGCAATGAAACGGTGCACATCCTTGAACATAGAAGGCCAATAGAGAGCTGACTGGAGGATATTGGAGATGGTTTTGAAGGAACTAGCATGACCTCCACAAGGTAGAGAATGACAATGAGTAATAACACTCTCTACCTCCTCCTCAGGGATACAACGCATGATAATCCCATATGCATATCTCTTGAAAAGCAAAGGCTCATCCCAGTAATAATGTCTAGCATTAGACATGAATTTATTCTTTTGCTGAAAGGTCAGTCTAGGTGGTAGCTCATTGCAAACCAAATAATTGACAAAATCAACATACCATGGCATCCTGGAATTTGCAAGAGTCAGGATCTGCTCAGTAATCTTGAGTACACTCTAGGTACTCTAGAGTCAACCTAGAAAGAAGGTCAGCAACCAAATTTTATGTGCCCTTCTTGTCTCTAATCCTTCTTTCTTAAGAGATATCTGATAGCAACATGATCAGTGTAGACAATCACCGTGGTACCCACCAAATAGGACCTAATCTTCTCAAAAGCAAACACAACAGTGATCAACTCTTTCTCAGTATTAGCATAATTCATTTGGGCCACATCAAGAGTCATGCTAGCGTAGTAAATAGCATGAAGCATCTTGTCCTTCCTTTGCCCCCAAAACAGCTCCAACAGCATAGTCACTAGCATCACACATGATATCAAATGGGAGATCCTGATACGCTCTACTTTGTAGTGCATTACTAGGAATCATTAGTACACTATTGGGGATGTTTGTACTAGTTTAGGAGCTAATTTGTTATTATGGAGTTGGGAATACTAGTACAAGAAAGGCTGGATTTTAGGGAGTTTTGGAGCGTCAGTGGTGCTGAGAAGGATAAGCCGCAACCGCGGCCTAGAAGCAGCAGGCATGGCCTTGGAAGAACTGGCTGAGATGCCCAGAAGAAGAAGCCGTTAGCGCGGTGACAAGGGGCAACGGGCGCGACCTCTGAAGAATTTGCTGAAGTCAAAGACAAGCAAAGCCGCGATCGCGGCCAATAAGGCAGCGATCGCAGCCATTGAAGAAAATGTTGAAGTCAAAGACAAGCAAAGCCGCGATCGCGGCCAATAAGGCAGGGATCGCGGCCAATAAGGAAGGGATCGCGGCCATTGAAGAAAAATCAACAGAGTTGTTGTTTTGGATTTCCTTAGTTATTTTATCAGTTTTTATTAATTGTTTTAATTAAGTTTTTATGGAAAATGCTATCTTTAGCCTAGGATACAAATACTTTGCTAAACCTAGTTTTCATTATCTTTGTTTTGGGAGAACGACCGTTTCTATTGTTTTTGGAGTTTTTGCAAGACTATGAATAACTAAGTTCCTTTGCTTGGTTAGACGATTGAAGCCTTCGTTTGATTTGGTTGTAAGATTATCACTCTTGTTCTACTTCTTTGAATGTTATTGATTCTCTTAAACTTAATCCCTTTGAGTTTTGCTAATTGGCCATTGGTATTATTCTTATGCTAGAGTTGGATTATTTCTAGTTGAAATTTCTGATTCAGAGTAGCAACTACGATATTCTAGAACTAGTTGTGATAGTTTATTGTAGAAAAGAATTGATTTGCATGCTAAATAAAACTGGTTGTTTTATGTTGCATGTATCTGCTAAAATTCCTGGAACTTACTGTTGCTATTGAATTGAATCTTGATAGTTTCCTGATTGTTTGATAGTTAGTATTATCAGGGTCTGGTTGTCCTGTTAATAAACTTAAGAAAAGGAATTGGAACATTCATTGGGTTAAAGAACTAGAGATAATCAATGATCAATCAATCAAACTAAAATGTGGATATCTGTAACACCCCCAAAATTAACCCTTTTGGAAATGTATTACCACCAGTGACCCCAGTGTTCCTTACCGAGATCACCCAAGGCTTTACCACTTAAATACGATTTATGAAATGCAATTGATACACAATGATCAAGCATTAAATTCCAAAACGTAACATTGTCAAGGAAACAAGGGTCACATGATTACAACCCAATCCCGAATAGGTCAATACAGAGTTTAAAACAAACACAGCGGAAGTCTAAGAAAGTATATTACAATCAAAGTTATTGTCCAAAAGATCTCAACCTGATTAAAGAAATAATTAAAACATTGAAAAACCACCGTTGACTCCATAGTCCTTCTGGTCTTCTGAACTACTTCTTATCTGATGTGCCGAATCGAACGGATGACACCAGCCAACCATGCAAGGGAAAATATTGGTTGGTTAGTCTAAATGAATAGACTAGCAAGGGTACAAAGCAGAATGGTTCGAAGCAGACGTATTAGGTTAGACTCTTCGTCCCTCGAATAATAATCGAGTACGCTTGTCAACCACCATACTCCTACTGGAATGAACAAGAGGTATGCACAAGAGAAGATTCTGGAAGACTTAATATTCACAGAAATCGACCCGAAAGAAGACTCCAAAGGAAATGAGTCTTTAAGGAAGTATGACAAATCTGGAAAGTTACAGAATCATACAACAATGATTTAAAACTGACTGAGATGCTTCAGTCAACGACCAACCTCACCGCCTTTCAGCGAATCCAGATCGGAAAGAAGACGTACTACATTCAAGTCAACACGAGTCTTCCTAGCGGCACTATTACCTAGCTGCCCTACTCGCAGAGCGTTCATTAATTATGTGCGTCAAGGTAGCACTTATCTGATTATGTTTCAAAAACACACATCACATTATAGACTTTTACATGTGTACCCCACCAATGGGACGACACATCTTAGTATACGTTTCGTCGAGAGTGACGTACACCGAAAGGTTTGTGACACCAGCTAAGTGTCCTGTCTCTACACACTTGTGAAAGAGACCGATCATGATCTTAGAATAGTACCAGGTGGGGACGAGCCACCCCGATACCAGATTATAAAGAAACGACTAGACAGAGTCCGAGTAACGTTCCTATTTAACAGTGCTAACTAAACAGTTACAACACCACAACAATTACAAGATAAATCCACATAAAGGCCCGAAAGGCGATCACAGATAATAGCGTTGTTCTAACAGATATACAACCTATTATATGATTTTCAAAACAGTTTTTCAAAACAGTTTATCAAAACCGTTTCCAGACAAATAGAATATTCATTCCAAATTAATTACTCAGATAAACTACTGATAATTAATGTAAATATGGAACGAATGAGCAAGAGCGAACCACCACTTGCCTTACTCCGCAGAATAGTCTAAAGACGTCAACTGGATTCCGGGCTCGACACGGTATAGTTCCGACAGCACAACAACCTTCGAGTCGACCCATAAAAGGAACCCTAAGTTAGATCCGACATAAACAGTACGAATCTAAACACGACGAAAGAACACGAAAGGAAAGACGCCACGACGACAACCGACCAAGCCAAAGCCACGAAGGCATTCTGGGAACTGGCGGCGGTCGCTGTTCTTGGCGGCGGTCGCTGTTCTTGGCGGCGGTCGCCGCATTCATCACGGCGGTCGCCGTGAAGAACACGGTCGATAGAGACGAGAGAAATCTCACCAAAACAAAGCGTGTTTCGACCCCTTTCAGCCTGGCTTGGTTTCTGACCTTCAAAGGCAACCACAAGGCTTTAAAAGAGCTGCTGGAAACACCACTAACAACACCAACGAAAGCTTTAGAAACTCCGGCGAAGGCACAACTCCGGCGAGAGGCGAATTTGGCAGAGGTTTGGTGCTGGGATGGCTCAAAACCTCACCCCCAACACCTCCTTTTATAGCCAAAGCGTCTGGAGCACGAAGAAGAGGGCCTAGAGCTAGTTCGGCGCTCGCCAGAAACAACGCCGGCGACCAACGGGCAACGACTGCTGGGCAACGATGACGGCACTTACGGCGGGCGCCGTAATTTACGGAGGTCGCCGCGGCCTGACACACCAACTGCCTCCTCGAGCATTTGGACGACGGGCGCCGTGACTTTACGGCGGTCGCCGTGCTTGGGTCTCACTACGACAGTCGCCGCGACTTTACGGCGGTCGCCGTGACACCTCTTTCCCGCCCGTTCAGCTTTGAACGAACATGACATTAAACCGGGATAAAAATTATCGTACGCGAACGACAATTAAAATCTAAGGCACCTTGTCTGTATATTATTTCACTGAGAAAAATATTACAGATATAGAGCACATTACAGAATGTCTCAAACTCTCTGTATTAAATCCGACGTACACAACGGGTACTCGGGAAAATTCCAAAATTCCCAAAATAATCTTACAAAAATACGGGGTATTACAATATCTGTCTGGCTGAGTTCTTTCGTCAATATCTGTTTACATCTTTGTTACTTCTGTTAGTTAATTTCGTAGCCTTAGAACTCAAACCAAAACCCCCCTTTGTTACTGTGGATGATTGGTAAGCGATTTCTGCAAACATGATAGATAGCTTGATTCTCTGTGGGTTCGACCCTTACTTGCCAGACTACATTAGTTGGGTTATTGAGGTTTATTTTATAGGTACATACGACAAAAGCGCCTGTCAAATTTGGCGTCTGTCAAATTGAGCAAGCTCTCACGCAGCCAAAGCAACCGACTCTCATCTGTCATCTGCACTGCAATCTGATGTGAACGAGTTTAAGGAGATGATGAAGTGTTTTATGGTAAAAGGCAACCCGCAGCCAGTTAAGGCTTGTGGCATCTGTTATGACATGCTCCATCCTACGGACGCATGTTCGACACTTCAAGAGCATGAAGCAAAAGTGAATGTTGTGGGAGGTTTCGGACCTCCGAGACCACGATATGACCCATACTCCAACACCTACAATCCAGGGTGGAGATATCTTCCTAATTTGAGATATGGGAACCCACAAAACCAGCAATTCCAACAGTAGCACTTTCAGCAGCCTGGAGGTCAACAACAACAACAATTCAGACCACCATATGATCATAGACCTCAGGGGCAGAATTCGAGTTCATCTATGTCTACAAAAGACATGATCAAGGCCCTTGCACAGAACATGACCACCATGCAGAGCAATCTAGTGCAATTTCAACATGAGACTAAGTCTAGCATTCAAAATTTGGAGAATCAGGTTGGGCAGATTTCTCTGGCAGTAAGCAAATTGGAGGCTAAGTCGGCGAGTAAGCTGCCGTCGCAAATGGAGTTGAACCCGAGGCAGAATGTGAGTGCAATTATGCTGAGGAGTGGGAAGCAATTGGATGACATAGCGGACAACAAAGTTCCCTCAGCTGAAAGAGACGAACAACCTGTAGCAGTTATAGTTCAGCAGGAGGAACACACAGCAGTTGAAAAGCCATATGTCAGGCTGGATTTTCCTCCATTCGGCTCCCAGAAGCCAGTTCCACCATTCCCTGAGGCGTTGAAAGACACAAGGAGGTTGGAGAATGACAAGGAGATTTTCGAGACCTTCAGTAAGTGTGAGGTAAACATTCCATTGCTTAAATTGATTAAAAGTGTTCCTCGCTATGCAAAGTTTCTTAAAGAATTGTGTACAATTAAGAGGAATCAAAAAGTGAAAAGCACGAAAAAGGTTAAGGTGTGTGAACATGTGTCTTCTGTGTTTCAACGGCGAATACCTAAGAAGTGTGACGATCCTGGCATGTTTAGTATTCCTTGTATGATAGGTGACACCAAGTTTGAAAGAGCCATGTTAGATTTAGGTGCATCTATTAATGTGTTGCCTTACTCTTTATATGAATCTTTGGGGCTTGGAACATTGCATGAAACTGGGGTAGTGATTCAATTAGTTGATTGTTCCAATGTTTATCCGAAAGGAATAGTAGAAGACGTTCTTGTGAAGGTGGATAAGCTGATTTTTCCTGTTGATTTCTTTGTGTTGGACATGGACCATGACAAGCATGCAACTCCTATTCTGTTAGGTAGGCCATTTCTTAAAACTGCCAACACAAGAATTGATATAAGTAGTGGTTCACTTGCTATGGAATTTGATGGGGAAAGGGTAGAGTATAACATTTATGATGCTAAGAAACACCCTCCTGATGATGATTCTATGTGTTCTATTGATGTGAGTAACTTATTTTGATCACCATGACACTATGTCGAGCCATTTTTTAAAACTGCCAACACAAGAATTGATGTAAGTAATGGTTCACTTGCTATGGAATTTGATGGGAAAAGGGTAGAGTATAACATTTATGATGCTAAGAAACACCCTCCTGATGATGACTCTATGTGTTCTATTAATGTGAGTAACTTATTTTGATCACCATGACACTATGTCGAGCCAACGACATTAACCAAGGTGCTTTTCGGGAGGCAACCCGAGGTATGCAGTTTTTCAATTCGGTTTTTCATTCTTCTCTTGAGTTAGTTCCATTGTTCTTCTCGTTTCTTGACTAACATGCAGATACAGAACTGCACTGGTTGTGCAGTAAAACCCACAGACGTGCAGTTTCGGTGTTGTTCAAAAATTTATATTTTTCAGATTTATCGAGAGCACCGCATAGCCTGTGCGGTAAAACGCATAGCCTGTGCGGTTTTGACCTGTTCGGAAAAAAAAGAAAAAAAATAGAAGAAGAACGCCGTGTGCAAGCCACGACCGCGGCCTTGCCCTTGGTTAAAAAAAAAGGGCCGAAGAGAAAGTCGCGATCGCTGCCCACCATACCGCGATCGCAGCCTTGCTGGGAAGCAAGAACACCCCTCAATTTCTTCCTGCTCGACATTCTTCATCTTTTTCGTTCAAGTCACCGCTTCCACACATCAAAACTCCCTTTCAGAACTCCTCACTGTCCATCATTTCCAATCCAAGTCATCACTCAAGTCCCCTATGTTCACTCTCTTCACTGCAAGGCTGATCGCCACTTCCTTCCTACTCACTGCAACCACCATAATTTCAACAGCGATCGCAACAGCCAGCGATAGAACTTGTAGCACAATTGCACTAGGGCTTCGAATCTGTGTTCGTAGAGGAGTCGTGCAATCCCGCTTCTTTGATGTGCCCACTTTGCATAAAGTGGAATTATTTGATTGCACTCGGAGTCTGTTTGAGCAGGACTGCCTAGGCACCAATAGTGAGTATTTTTCCTTCTTCCCCAGATTTTCATTTTTGTCTTTCATTACATTGAGGACAATGCAATATTTAAGCATGGAGGAGGGATTTGTACTTGCTGTCTGTATATATATATTAAAAAAAATCAGAAAAGCTTGGCTAAGCTGAAAACCCGAAAGGGCGGCTTAGGCAAAATTCATAGGCCCGGACCGGCATTAGGCTGGGGTAATAAGAGGCTAAAGAGTGTTGTGAGGATTGGTGAGCTCATCTATGAAAAATGAAATGAGTGGCTAGGTGAAAACCCGAAAGGGCGCCTAGGCAGAATAAGTGAAAAAAAAAGTGATTAATAGGATTCATTCATTCTTCTGGCGTGGTGACATAAGTGGTGGAGCTATAAGAAGGTTTTGGGTAGGTCACTCTGGAGTTATAAGGAGTTAGATTGGAGCTAGGATTAGAAATTCTCATTCACATACTGGAGTTCAGGCTAAGCGTGGGGGAAGTACTCTACTTTCCTTGATGCTGGTGTGTTGCATCGCTGTGTTGGTGTTGCTTGAGATTCATGAGTCGGTGCAATTCTGAGTGGAGAATTTGGTTGTGCTTCCTGAGACCTTGGGTATTTCATTGGAGGAGTAGGTTTCCATTAGCTTACTCGAGGACGAGCAAGGTCTAAGCATGGGGGAATTTGATACGCTCTACTTTGTAGTACATTACTAGGAATCATTGGTACACTATTGGGGATGTTTGTACTAGTTTAGGAGCTAGCTTGTGATTATGGAGTTGGGAATACTAGTACAGGAAAGGCTGGATTTTAGGGAGTTTTGGAGCGTCAGTGGTGCTGAGAAGGATAAGCCGCAACCGCGGCCTAGAAGCAGCAGGCGCGGCCTTGGAAGAACTCGTTGAGATGCCCAGAAGAAGAAGCCGCGAAAACGGTGACAAGGGGCAGCGGGCGCGACCTCTGAAGAATTTGTTGAAGTCAAAGACAAGCAAAGCCGCGATCGCGGCCAACAAGGCAGCGATCGCGGCCATTGAAGAAAATACTGAAGTCAAAGACAAGCAAAGCCGCGATCGCGACCAACAAAGTAGCGATCGCGGCCATTGAAGAAAAATCAGCAGAGTTGTTGTTTTGGATTTCCTTAGTTATTTTATCAGTATTTATTAATTGTTTTAATTACGTTTTTATGGAAACTGCTATCTTTAGCCTAGGATATAAATACTTTGCTAAACCTAGTTTTCATTATGTTTGTTTTGGGAGAACGACCGTTTCTATTGTTTTTGGAGTTTTTGCAAGACTATGAAGAACTAAGTTCCTTTGCTTGGTTAGACGATTGAAACCTTCTTTTGATTTGGTTGTAAGATTATCACTCTTGTTCTACTTCTTTGAATGTTATTGATTCTCTTAAACTTAATCCCTTTGAGTTTTGCTAATTGGCCATTGGTATTATTCTTATGCTAGAGTTGGATTATTTCTAGTTGAAATTTCTGATTCAGAGTAGCAACTACGATATTCTAGAACTAGTTGTGATAGTTTATTGTAGAAAAGAATTGATTTGCATGCTAAATAAAACTGGTTGTTTTATGTTGCATGTATCAGCTGAAATTCCTGGAACTTACTGCTGTTATTGAATTGAAGATAGTTTCCTGATTGTTTGATAGTTAGTATTATCAGGGTCTGGTTGTCCTGTTAATAAACTTAAGAAAAGGAATTGGAACATTCATTGGGTTAAAGAACTAGAGATAATCAATGATCAATCAATCAAACTGAAGTGTGGATATCTGTCTGGCTGAGTTCTTTGGTCAATATCTGTTTACATCTTTGTTACTTCTGTTAGTTAATTTCGTAGCTTTAGAACTCAATACAAAACCCCCTTTTGTTACTGTTGATGATTGGTAAATGATTTCTACAAACAGGATAGATAGCTTGATTCTCTGTGGGTTCGACCCTTACTTGCCAGACTACATTAGTTGGGTTATTGAGGTTTATTTGATAGGTATATACGACAAAAAGCACTTGTCAGATCCCAATCAGGGGGCTGCATAATTGGAGCGGAAATCAATGTCTGCTTCAACCTGTAAAAAGAATCAAGACACTGCTTCGAAAAATCAAAGGAAAGATCCTTCAAAAGCAAATTAGTAAGAGGCTTGGCAATTTTAGAGAAATCCTTAATGAACCTCCTATAAAAACCTGTATGTCCAAGGAAAATCCGTATGCCCTTAACCGAGGTAGGAGGTGGCATCTTCTCAATGATCTCAATATTTGCCCTGTGAACCTCAATACAACGATGAGAAACCAAATGACCTAAAAAAATACCTTCCCTTACCATAAAATGACATTTTTCTCAATTCAATACAAGGTTAACCTCTTCTCACCGTTGTAAAGCTCATGACAACTTAGACTAACATGCATCAAAAGAAGCACCATATACAGAAAAGTCATCCATAAACATATCCATGATATCCTCAATCAAATAAGAAAAAATAGACATCATACATCTTTCAAAGGTAGCAAGAGCATTACACAAACCAAAGGGAATCCTCCTATATGCAAATGTGCCATAAGGTCAAGTGAATGTGGTCTTCTCTTGGTCATCAGGGTGAATATGGATCTGTAAAAGTCCAATATAACCATCTAAATAACAGAAGTGTGAATGCTTAGCTAACATCTCTAACATCTAGTCAATGAAGGGAAGGGGAAATTGATCTTTTTGGGTTGCCTTGTTCAATCTCCTATAGTCAATGTACATTCTCCAACCCGTGATTGTCCTGGTAGGAATCAATTCATTCTTCTCATTCTTCACAACAGTCATACCCCCTTTCTTAGGCACAATATGGACTGGACTAACCCACTCACTATCAGAAGTAGGATATATAATGCCTGCATCTAACAATTTCAGCACTTCTCTTTTCACAACTTCTTTCATGTTTGGGTTAAGTCATCTTTGATGCTGAATAGAGGGCATATGATCATCTTCCATCAAAATCCTATGCATGCACATTGAGGGACTAATTCCTTTCAAGTCATCAATACAATACCCTAATTCTTTTCGATGCAATCTAAGCTCATGCAACAATTTCTCAACTTCAATTTCACTTAGAGTAGCATTGATAATCACAAGATATATAGAATTGGGTCCTAGGAACTCATACCTCAACGTGGGTGATAGTGGCTTCAACTCCACCTTAGGTGCATCTCTAGACTCTCGCGTAGAGTCTGGATCATCTATTTTCAGAACCTCAACAACGGCCCCAGGGAACTCTCTAGTGGACTCTAAATCAAGAACCACATCAACAAGTAGCTCAAGATTATCAGCCTGGGTCACACTCTCAGTCAAGCAAAGCTCCAAAGGATACTTAGAAATAACATACATCATAGATCTTTGACCTTCTTGGTCAACTACATCTACCATGCAACCATCATCCTCAAAAGTAGGTTGTTTAATAGCTTTGGAAAAATTAAATTAAATTTTCTCATCCCCAATAGTAAAGAAAAAAAACACCATACTTAACATCAATGAGTGTACCTATAGTAGCTAGAAAGGGTATTTCCAATATAATAGGAACAGGAAAATCAGCCTCAATATCAAGGACAATAAAATCCTTTTTGATTAATAAAAAAAAATACTAAAAAAAGCAAAAAAATCTCAAAAAAAAATTGATCTCCTTAGCCGATTCCAATTGCATCCTTGACATGAACTACTTTCAGGAATTCGCCGACCCCCGGAAGAAGGTGAAGACGGAATCGCCCAAACCCTCTCCAACCCCTGATTGGGAGGTCAAGGAGGTCATTTCCGTTGAAAGCTTTGGCTTTTCCTCCCGAGTTTTCTTCACGGAAGCCAGGGAGGGTGAATTCACCAACATGAAATCGGACTCTCCCAAGTCCACATCCACAAATGGGGAATTGGCCCCCGAAATTGAATTGGGTAGGCCTCAATTTGAGGATGGAAATTTGTCAGACCCAGATCGGAAAGAGAAACGCGATGAGGGTGGAGTGGACATTTGGAAGATGGGAACGACTGGAGTTGGAGCTCTTTGCTCTTTTGGGTTTGCTGTCAATAGATGTTCCTTCTTTGAATGCAACAGAGAGTTGGGGGTTCTTAATATTCGATTTGTTAAGGGATTCAATACTCCAAATCCAAGCTGCCGGAAAGGCGGATAGGGCTAGGTAGAGAGATGATTTTTTGGGGATTTTTTTTTGCTTTTTCTTTTTTTTTTATAGTTTTTTTTTGGATTTTTTAATTAAAAAATTAATAGATGGGCATTTGGTGAAAAAAAGCAAAACTCAGGAGTACCGTGCGAAATATGTAAAACTTTGGGGCACCTCGTGAATTTCACCTTACCTCAAGGGTATCGGGCGAAAAAACAGTATTTTTTTTAAAAGTATGTTTAGACACCTGTTCATTATTCGTTCTATAAACTTCATGTGTGTTCAACACACCAACATAATACATCGGTTTTAATTAATTACATACACCGGTTACCGCTCTAATACTCTTCTCATGTCTGGAATACAAACTTTAAACACCGGTTTTCTTCATTTTATACACTAGTAATTATGTCCGTGCGTAGAGGTAGACACCGGTTCATTATCCGTTCTATAAACTTCATGTGTGTTTAACACACCAACATAATACATCGGTTTTAATTAATTACATACATCGGTCACCGCTCTAATACTCTCCTCATGTCTGCAATACAAACTTTAAACACCGGTTTTCTTTATTTTATACACTAGTAATTATGCTCGTGCTACGCACGGGTTAATTTTTATAATTTATTTATTTTATAGATGATTTAGATTCTTAAAATATATCTTATAGTGTTTAATTTATGTATTTTAGTTCTTTTTAACAATATTAATAGATATTATATCTATTTTTATTTATATGTAGAAATTAGATTACGTACATTTAATATTATATTACATGTGCAAAGTTACATTGAATTCCTCTAACAATACCAAAATGTAGATATAAGTGAATAAATGTATTTGTTTTGTGCAAGAAGTTTAATATCAATTGTATATTATATGAACATCTAATAAAATTATTTATATTTTTTAATGTTGTCCAAAAATATCTCTTCTTCAGTTTTATGTTAATTAAATGCTAGAAGAAAGTAAATTTAAAATGATAGTAAATATCCGATTAACATGCATTATAGTATTTTGAATTGATTCACTAACAATTATAATTATCATTAATTTTTAATTGTATCAGATGGTTTGACATGTTGTATATATAGATCAAATGTAGGTCTTTTATTGGAAAGTATGCATTGCATTATTTTATTTGTTTAAATAACAATTGTAATTACCATTTTCGTTTTTAGATATATTAGATCGGATATTAATTATCTAAAAACCTTTCATATAGAATGAACATTAATTATGAAGTGCTTATTCCATAATATATATATATACTACGTGTTGCACAAAACTAATTTTCCAATCTTCTACATTTATTAAATATGCGAATAATATTATTTTATTTGATGGAGTGTAGTAAATTGATTCGCTCATATAATTGAACAATCAAAATTTTGAATGTGTGTTTTAGCTACTTTTATTCCATGGACGTTTACTGCCAATTCATCCTTTTTCATTTCATGGTTATTTATTGTGCGTTATTTGTAAGAGAAAGCAACAACCGAAATTCAAGAGGCCTTGGTGTTTTTTTTCCCAATTTCTTATTGCTTGATTTTAAATGTGAATTACATGCAAGGAAAAATCAGTATAAATATGGTCACTAATTAGTAAGTTTTAATGTATATCAAAATATATTATGATTTATAAAGGAAAAACACTACGTTGCACCTACTTGACGTTTAATATTTTTCTCAAAATTTAAATTGAGTTTCTATAGTTGTAGGTTAAAATTTTCTCAAAATCCTATTTGGTTATTTATATATTTATTTTAAAAAGTCAAAATATTAATTGAGTTTCTTTAATATTAGGTCAAAGTTTTCTCAAAATCTCATTTGGCTTTTTATTTATTTAAAAATATATATTGCTAAATGTATGAACATTGCTAAATAATTTTACTTTGTATATTTATAGAATTATCAAAATCTTCATTCTAATTCTATGACAAATTTATGAGTTAGCATTTAATGACCTAAAATGTTAACTTTTAAATATAGATAGACTAGTTAAAGATCTGGTGTAAAAACTTAATACATCGGTTCCATCACAAATTTCGTTTATACATCACTGACATGTACATCGGTTTTAAATCGGTGTATATTGCTTTTTATGCCCGATGTAAAACACGTTTTTTGCCCGATGCAAGCTTCGATTCAGTTACTTATTACTCAAATTCATTCATAAGAATCTCTCTATATTCTTGGAATAATGTCAAGTTGGATATTGACATTATTTGTTTCCTTTGCTCGAGTTGACGAGCATTGTCTCGAGAATCTAGTATCTATTGTAAATATTCCTTTCCATAGGAAATTAAGCGTGTGTAGTTAATGCTCTATGGAGTTTGAGATTTATTTCTCATGTGTAAATTCCGAGCATTGGTTGTGATAACAATTGGTGTGGTGAGCTAATATAATGCTCAAAATACTTAAAATAAATTATTTAAGTAAGTAAATAAATTTGTAAGAGATGTACTTAATAAGGAGTTGGTTTTCTCTAAAATGATCGTACTCTAACACGATTTTGAGTTAAACTTTAAAATTTAAGAGTTATAATCATGGTGTTTATAATTGAGCGTGTCCATTGTGGGACAAGTAGTTTAAAGCTTTTGGAAGAGCTAAATATGTGAAACTAGTATTTTGGAAAACCTACTTAAGGTGACATTATAAGTGTTTCTTAAGGAAATGATATAATGATATGAGGAGTATTAAAACGATTACGTCTTGGGTAAATATTAAATTTCGGCAAAGCAAAAGGTTTGCTTAATTTGCGATAATAAATTGTGTGAGGACAATTAAGTGTTTAAGAATTTATGGGTGAATAACAAACTCAGTCGGTAAAAGTTTGTTTTAATTTATGTGGATTAACAGTATAGGAAAATGTAAGTGTATGGATGTCTATCAACTGGACTTGGTGAAAACGTGACATATGTCTATTAAGCTGATCTTATAACACGTGTTGGATGAATAAGGTGATTGATCATAATCGTGTTAGATGAATTATTAAAATTATGTTTGAGGAAAATAGGAATAAAATGTTGTGTAATTATTTGGGAAAATTAAGAAATCCTAAAGGTTTTATGTTAGAGCCTGATTAATATTGAATGATTTAAATTATTGTTGGAAAGGTTTTTGTTTAGAGATGACATAAGGGTCAAATTTAATTAAGATAAATAATGGAACTTCTTGGGAGATATACGAGATAATGTCATGGTTGAGGAAACAGATCGATCGACTTTCCAAGAATTAATTTCGAGTACGAAATAATTGATGATACTAGAGAGGTTAATGTGAAAACCAATATCTCTACCTTGTTAACGCTAGTTTCGGGGTCGAAACTTTTTTTAAAGGAGTAGTATTATAATATCCCACTTAAAATAGAAGGGTAAACTAGTAATTTTAATTTGATAAAAATAAAAGTTATGAAATTTACTTTATTTCTTTTAGAGGAGTAATTTAAATTTTCATTAACTTAGGTTCAAGGTTTGGGTTAAGATAATTTTGTACAAATTATCAAATGGTAATAATAGTATGATGTAGAAATAAATAGATAAGTATAACAATGGATATAATTTTCGAATTTTAAATAATAATAAAGGTCATAAGAATTATTATGTTGTTCATAAAGGGATAAAATAATAATTGTTCTAAGTATGTTAATTCTGTAAAGCTAAGAATGGTCTAAAATATGATTAACCTTATGTTAATTATATTTTACATAAAATTTATAAATTTTAGCTTAGAATATTTAAGTCAAGCTTAACAATTTTTTGTTAAAGATTTAAGTATGGTTAAATTTATAAGAAAAATAACTTAAGCTTATTTTAACCTAATTTTAATTTTTATATATTTCAATTTTGGGTTAAAATAATATTACAAACTTCAAATATTAAAAATATTAAGTTTGGGCAACTTTTATAATTTATGGAAAGTTAAAAAGGGCATTTTTGCCACAAGCCCAAAACTTTGGGCCATTTTTGTAATTAGACAAAAAATGATGTCTTCCTCCCCCCGACTACACAGCAAGTCAGCCGTAAGCTTGTATATTGTGGAAGATAAGATGGGAGAATCCCACATTGAAAATATAAACAAGCCAAGACCACTATATAATAATATTGACTATTCCTCCTATTGCCAATTGATTTTAGGATGGAACCCCATGGGCTTATATGGTGGGTTTGTACACGGACGTACACGCCCCTACCCTAACCGGCCCATGGACTTTAACATGGTATCAGAGCGGTTCGGTCTGGGTTTGGACTCCTAGTAGATTGGGCTTGTCGGCCTTAAGACACTAACGGGCTTGCCCACCTTAAGGCATGATGTCAAGTGTCAACTGGGCCAAGCCAGTTGCCACTTGAGGGGGCGTGTGAAAGATAAGATGGGAGAATCCCACATCGAAAATATAAACAAGCCAAGACCACTATATAATACCATGGACTACTCCTCCTATTGCCAATTGGTTTTAGGATGGAATCTCATGGGCTTATATGATGGACTTGTGCACGGACGTACACGCCCCTACCCTAACCGGCCCACGGACTTTAACATATATGCTTCCTTGGAGGATTTGGAAATTTCATTGGATCCAATTCGAACTAATACCCTTTGGGCATTTAAGGACACATTAAAACACACATATTCCCTCATTGAATCGACTTAAACGATGACCAAAAAACTGGGATTTGTCCCAATTGCATTTCGTCATTTATAGGGCTAAATTCAACATTATTATAAATTGATCCAATTTGGATTAAATTGGCTCGAGTTATGAGAGGGTTAATGTTTTGTATGTTAACACCTATCAAAACATTATAAAATCCCCCTCCATTCGACCTTATAAGGTATCCAATTCAAGCTTCCAATCTAAGAGCCCTAGAAAATCGGTACCATTTTGTTCATCAACCAAATTGGGGAGTGTTTGAGTTTTGTTTGAGCAATTAAGCACATCACTAGTTGCACCTACGAGTCCTTTACAAAAGCCCCATCCTTTCGATGCCGGAAAACCACTGCCGCCACCCAATTTCGCCTTTTTCCGACGAGGTGTCAAGAGGGATTCCGGGGAGAGTTCGGGTTTAACCCAAATTCGTGATTTTGGGTATTTTAAATTTTTTTCTGGCTTAATCTTGATTAATTAAATTAATCTAGATTAGTGAAAATATTTTAGGATTATTTAATTTTATAGAAATGAAAATTGAATTAATTATACGTTTTATAATATTATCTTATATTATTAATGGGTAAATTATGACTATTCATTTAGATAATATTTTTACTTATAAAATTTTAGGATTATAAATAAATTATTCTATTAATTTATTGATGTTATGATTATTTAGAATATATGACTAATTAATTTTTAATCATATAAATAAATGTTTAATCAAAAAGCCTTGAAAATGATTTATTTATGAGTTAAATAAATTCAATTAGAAACCGAGACAATGTATCCTTCAAATAATAATATTGAATAAATTATCTAATATAATTTATTCATTGTGTATGACTTGGGTACGTCTCGGATTGGCATTTGGAACGGGAATAAAGCAGGAAGCCGTTTTGCTTTTCGAAAGCAACCATCTCCAAGACGCCGTTCATTTTCTTCGATTCAAGGCAAGTAGCGGTTCGCTCTTGCTAATTTATTCCATATTTTTTTCGTAATTGACAATTAATATATTGTCTTAATTAAGTTGGGATAAGTATTCTTAATTTCTCGTTTGAGAACTTGTGTGTTAAAGTGTTGTGTAAAATGAACCTTTTTATTAGGTTGTATATATGCTAGCTATAACCCTTATATATATATATATATATTATTATAGGGTGCTAAATAATAATTGGTGTGGATTGTTGTGCTTTGGTGTGGATAATAATTGCTAGTTAACAAGAGTATTCGTAGGAACGCTATTACCTTGCGAGATTTTGCTGTTTCTTTATAACTTGGTATTATGAGGATAATTGCCCTAATACTTTTGGTCATGACCTACCCTTATTTTATATAAGTGGTGGCGCACTTAGCTAGTACTGAAATTTGGGATTCGTCCCATGTTATATATATCTCATTGCGAGATTGGTGTGGATTAAAAGCTTTAACGTAATTGCACATTTTGGAATTAAATAAGATAAGTGCTATTTTACACATAATTAATATACCTTCGGGTGAGAAGTACAAAGTGGAACCCGCCCGGTCTCTTGTCTAAAGTAAGTCCCCATTCCAATATGAATTCACATTATGCGGTGAGGTTGGTCGATGACCCAAATATGTAACGCGATGTTTTAAAAACTTTGCGTGATAGTATATTATACCCAAACAAATTCATGTAATTTCCCATAAGACTCAATTCATTGGAGTCTTCTCTTTAAAGATACATCTTCATTCTTTTCGGTAGAAGTCTATAATCATATATCGTTTACCGAGTTTTATTCAGGAAACAAGGGTAGTGATTATATATGACTATGAGAACCAATTTGGTTTCACCCTTGCATAGTCTTTCATTAGACTAACCAACCATTTCTATTCATTGCATGGTTGGCTGATGTCATCCGTTCTATACGGCACATCAGAGGTTGGTCCCAGAAGATTCGAAGTAACCGATCGTAGACGAAGGATTGCAGTTAAAGGTTGCGTCTTAAGTATTAGTAATTTAAAGGTGTGTGTGTTTTGAAATAAATTGTAATGCTTATATAAATTAGTTATGTAATTAGGGTTTCTTTAAAAAGTTTTCCGCTGTAAATTCACTTTGTTGTATTACCGTCCTTCTCATTTTACGAGAGGAACTTTAATAAAAGAATTGAGTTTGCTTTACACAAGTCTTCCGCTACTATGTTATTATTTAACATTTATTCATCTATTTTAAGCTTAATTGTTCCGATTAAAGCCTATAGTGACTTTGGACTTTACAGTCTGAGATCACACTATCGACATAAGTCGGGGGTGTTACAATTATTTTTATTAATTTATAAAAAAATATATATTATGAAAATATTAAGTATTGACAAAAAAGATGGATTTTTTTCCAATTAGATGGATATCTTTTAAATATTAGTTACATATTCATACAATAAAATTAAATTTTTTACCTAGTCCTAACCAATCTTAACTAAAATTTCGTGTTACTTTGCAAGTAATAATCTAATTATAATAACCACAATAATAAATTTGATTGCAACCTACTTATCAAAGCAATATAAATAATTATACTCTTCAATGTTTGGTTGAATGAATCTACTACCAAGATATATCTAATTTATAGCTAAACGCGTGTAAAACTTAGAAAGCGTAATAGATATTAATTTAAAAATTCCAACAGTTTAGCGTGTTAACTACAATAGAGGAAAAAAAATCAAGAGTAATAACATTATAATAACTAAAAAATTGTGAGTATAATTATATCTAAAATGTAATAGATAATGTTCTAAAAGTCGCTAGGCGGGAGCTGAGCGATGAGGGGGGGCTAGCACCTAGGCGGGTAGGCGGGGGTCTAGGTGGATTAAAAATTTAAGCATGATCAATATGATTATTTTATTATGTTCTCTCAAATCCATTATGTTAATAAAACTATGTTGAATGAGGTTTGATATTTTATTATGAGCCTTATTTTACAAGGCATAATCCAAAACTATGTTCTATGCATCCGCACCTCCTAAGATGTTGATGCTTCCACAACATCGGAAGCCTCTTCTCGCCTAGGCGGCCCTAGGCGGGGGATGACCGCCTAGCGCCTAGGCGAGGTTTTTTAGAACATTGGTAATAGATAATCCGGATTAAAAAAAAGTAATAGATAATGGTATTCTTTTAGTTTAGATTTATTAAATATGTTAAATTAGTTTTAATAGATATGATTTATTTCTGAACAAATTCGATTAAATACTTATATGTATTATATAAGTTATGAGAAGATTTAATTAAACAATTAAATATATTAATGCATAATTTTTTTAAAGGCTAGATGATATGCCGGATGTTGGTTGGATGAGTGACGGCACACAAGCGAATTGAACGTGGTGCCGACACATAGAATTTAAGCATCTCCTTTAGTATATATATATAAATAGATATTTTTTTCAAACACAATACACCATGTCTTTGTTTTGTTTATAACTAGGGAGGACCCGCATGCCAAGCACGCGTGGATCGAGATTTGACGAAGTGGCTACAAATTATCATCCTGAATGTAGTGTATGGTAAATTAATTGGATGTAGTTGTAGTTAACTTCATAAATTACTCTTTTTCATATAGTTAGACATAAATAAACGAGTTCGACATCTATTCTTTAGAGCGTTAAGTTGATATGGTAAGCACTTAAAATGAAATCAATGATTTGATTAAGGACTCATTGTACAATGTTTAAAATGAAATCAATGGTCTGATTAAGGACTCATAGTTCATCATTGTACAATGAGATTTTAAAATAAATTGGTTGTACAACATTAATTTAAAATAAAATCAGTGGTTTCACTTTTCTAATTTCATTGAGAATGATTTTAAGAATTTCTATAATTTGTATAACATTAGAGCAAATTAGAACAAAATAAAAAAGAGAACAAAGAGACTCACCAATGGGAGGTATGAAAGTGAATGAATATTGGTGCAGAGTTTTATATAAATTAGGTACACATAATAATGTCGAAACTAAAGTGGAGGGGGTGAGTGGTGACCATAAAATTTTACTGCTGAGATGAGGCAAAAAATGCAAGCAAGTGGTGTCTTACTCAAAAAGGCTATTACATGGACGCATAACACGTGGAAGAGCTATTTGTAACATAGTTGTGTAGTAAACATGAAAGAAGACAACAAATTCAAATAAAAAATAATTAACTAATGGAAGTGGTAGGTTAATATTTTACTTCAAAGATGGGAGCAACTGCTGACTTATGACGTGGCCGAAATATGCAATGCAAATATCGTTGAATGATCTAGTCAAAGTAAAAGTCCTAACAACCTATTAAACAGATATATGGTAAGTAAGTAAGGGTCGAACCCACAGGGAAGATCTGATGAAGTATGCAATTATGATTAAAAAGTAACAAGGAATGGGGGTTTTAGTTATCAAACCAAGCAAAGCAAACAAGTTTAGTTGATTTGAGAATATGGTTGGGGAAGTAGTTCCACTAGAACGAGATCCACAATACAGAGATGTAATTTGATCACTGAAATCTATTAAATCCAAGTTCTTTAACTATTCTTATGGTTGTTCCCACCCTGATCTTGATTAACTACCAATTCAGACAGTTGTTGATAGTACTTACTACAATATCAATGGAAGAAACCTTATCACTAATAAGGAAATAGCAATGCACACAAGGATATATGATACATGCAAATAGAAGAAAACCTTACTACTTAACATGCAAATGATTCTCACTCACAATTGCGCACTCGTATTCCACTATATGCAACAATTGTGTTTGCTACTAGATATGCACTCGTATTCCACTATATGCAAACCCTAGCAATTGATAAATATTACTCAACCTAGTTGATCAGGCTATGAAGAATAACAATGAATCAATATTCAATATAACCAAGAGAATCAAACCAACACATATAAGAATAGGAACAAGGAATAGAAATCTCAAAAACACATCAACTGTATTGCTTCAAACGTCTAGTAGAACAAAGGGAAATTAGTGCTCCATTCAGATGCAAATGAAACCCTAATGAGAAAGAAAACAACGATGCTAAAAGTCTGATGTAAAGTCTCTCTGCCTCTTAACCTAGAAAGAGGTCTTAAATAGGCTTAGGAAATAAGTTTAACCTAACTAAAATAGCAAGGGAAATAAAATAATAGAAATAAGAAAGTCCGAAAATGCATAAAAGGAAATAATGTCTTTTGGCCGCGAGGCGTTACGTGTGCCCACCGCGGGGCGGTGAGATCCACCGCGGGGCGGTGGCTTGTTCTGGCGCGACCAACATCTTTCTCTGAGACCCACCGCCGGGTCGCGGTGTCTCTGGCGCGGGGCGGTGACACCCGCCCACTCCTTTCTTCAGCTCTTCTTCTTCTCTTCCGCTCTTCTATACTACCAAGTGTTGGTAGCCTTCTGCAATTAGTCTTCAAGCGGATCCTCATCCATCTTCATCATCTCCATCTAAGCTGTAAATTCCTGGATATCTTCAATTATCTCCACATCTTCTGGATTACAGACTTAGCCTCAAATCTGATCATAAACTCCTCCAAATAATGCTAATAATTGCTAGTAAAGGTGCATGAAATGACACCTATCAAATTCCCCCATACTTAGACCTCTACTCGTCCCGAGTAAGCTAATGATAAACTTACTCCCTTAATCAAACACCAAGGTCTCAGGAAGTACAAGAAAATATGACACCAACAACTACAACATCTCAATAATCAGCTCCAGACAACCAAAATAATATGCACAACACAACACAGCATACAATCAATGCCCCACACAATCAAGCTAAAAGGAAAGTATAGTACTTCCCCCAAGCTTATCCCAAACACCATAGAGTCAATAAAAAATCTAATCCTATCTCCCATCTATCTTCTTATCGCTCTAGAGTGACCTACCCGAATCCTCCTTATATCTCCTCTTCTTATGACGCCTCACCAAGTAAAATGAGGATTCCTAGAAATCACTCTTCTTCTTTTCGCTCATTTTGCCAAGGCGCCCTCTCGGGTTTTCACCAAGCCACTCATTTCATTTTCCAATAGATGTACTCACATAAGCTCACGTCACTCTTGACCAATTGTTACCCCAGCCTAATGCTGGTCCAAGCCACCTGCTTATTGCCTAGGCCGCCCTTTCGGGTTTTCGACCTATTCCAGGATTTCTAATGTATGCCTTTTTTTGAAATTTTTGGCTTTTTCTCTTTTTATTCATTTTTCTCCTCAACGACGTAGCAAGTATAGAACTCTTCCCCCATGCTTAAACATTGCATTGTCCTCAATGTAATGAAATACAAAAGAATAGAAGCATAGGGAAAATAAAAAAATAACTCACAAACACCGCTGAGTTGGCTTGGACACTTCCGGTTTGCTGGCGGTAATCTCAGTATACGCCCAGGTCTCTGGTGTTGGGCGGGTGTCTTAAGCACGTCATCATCTTCTTCTACCGTGCAATCAAAGGGAACCACTTTGGTGAGTAGTGGTAAAACAATGATATTAGGATTGCACGACCTTCTAGGAACACATGGTGGAGCCCATATATGATCTTGATGGGGGCTCTAGTGTTTCTCCTCCTCAGCTGCCAATTGTAGGGCTAACATCGTTGTCAAATCAAGTATAGGGCAATATATCCTCCTTGACAACATGATGCACACCATCTCCATGGGGAACTCTGAGGCAGCAAAGGGAAGACAATTCAATGGGGTTGGCCTTATGAATATTATGCTAAAAAATTATTCCATCGAACTCCATAGTCAAAGTTCCACTATCTACATCAATCTTCGTCATGGATGTTTTCATAAAAGGTCGACCTAACATAACAGGAGCAACCTGCTCATCATAGTCCATATCCATTACGAAGAAATCAACAGGGAAAATTAAAGGACCTATCTTAACAAGAATATCCTCCATAATACCCTTAGGAGGCACACAAGAACCATCAGCAAGTTGAATCACAATATTCGTATCATGCAAAGGTCCTACTCCTAAATCTTCAATCAATGAATAAGGCAAAACATTAATATAGGCACCCAAGTCTAGCAAGGCTTTCTCAAATCGATGCTCACCTATAGCAATAGAGATAGTGAACGTACCTGGATCCTTGCACTTCTCAGGCATACGCCTTTGATATATCGCCGAGACATGTTCACCAACCGAAACCTTCTTCTGGACCCTCAACTTTTGTGTCCTCTTAACAGTGCACAACTCCTTCAAAAACTTGGCATACCGAGGGATAGCCTTAATAAGCTTGAGAAGAGGGATGTTCACCTCACAGTTTCGGAACATCTCGAACAGATCATTGTCGTCGGCGACCCTTCTAGCCTTTAGCGCCTCGGGAAAAGGTGCTGATGGCTTCTCGGAACTAAGAGGGGGAAAACCGGACGAACATAATTATCAACACAGACCTCTTCGACAGAGCTGGGTCGCGGTAGTCTCACCACGGGGCGGTGGTCATTGCCGTGGGGCGGTGAGGTCACGGTAGAATTACTGAGGCTCGCCGCCGGGTCGCGGTCAGTGTCGCCGCGGGGCGGTGACATGCATGCTTCTTCACTGGCCTCAGATCCAACTCGCTGTCGGGTCGCGGTGGAGTCCACCGCGGGGCGGTGACCGATATTCTCCATCTCAAATTCGCTCTCCTTTCTAGCAATAGGAGGAGCGACCAGTTGCTTACCACTTTTGATGGTGATGGCACTCACATTTTCCCTTGGATTCACTGTGGCCTGAGATGGCAAGGAATTAGATGTCCTTTGGTCAATCTTGGTCACAACATCAGCCAGTTGGCCAATCTGCCTCTCCATATTCTTTATGCTTGACTCAGTAGTCTGAACATGAGTGGCAAAGTGCTGGGTCAAGGTCTTGAGCATCTCTTCAGTAGTAGCACCAGAGTTTTGGCCTTGAGGCCTCTGTTGGTATGGGACTCTCTGTTGGTATTGCTGTTGTACTGGCTGTTGACCACCTTGTGGGTCACTCCATCTGAAACCCGGGTGGTCTCGCCCTCTCGGATTGTAGTTGGGTTGTCCATCAAAACGCGGTCTAGGGGGTCCGTAACCTCCCACAACATTTACTTCAGCAGTACCTTCTTCCTGTAGCTGAGGACAAGCATCAATAGGGTGTAATTGATCACAACAAATCCCACATGCTTTGACTTGTTGAGGAGTGTTTTGGTTTGCCATTCTCTTTACCATCTCCTTCAACTCAGCTAACTCATTCAACACAGGGCTAGATCCTGCAGGAGTCACAGCATTGACTCCCTTTCTCTGGTACGTCTTACCAAAGCTCCTGGTACTCTCACTCATCTCCTGAAATCTTGCCACAGCTGCATCCGGTGTCAGATTAAGAATGCTCCCACCGCATGCAGCGTCAACCATCCTTCTCTCTTGATCGAGCAGACCATTGTGTAAGTAGAGAACAAGATCCTGCTTGGCGTATCCGTGGAACGGGCAGCTAGAGCAAAGCCTCTTGTACCGCTCAAGATAGTCATATAGCGTATCATCCGCACCCTGCTCAATGTTAGCAATTTCCTTTTTCAAAGCATTCGCCTTCTTTGTTGGGAAGTACTTGTCAAGAAACGTCTTGTGCAGTTTAGTCCAAGTATCTATGGTCCCTGGCGGCAAGTGATAATACCAGTCGCTAGCAGAGTCTAGCACAGAAAAACCAAAGGCTCTCATCTTGATTTGATCCTCCGTCACATTCCTTGGCTTCATAGTCATGCAGACATTGTGGAATTTACCCAGATGAGATATCGGGTCCTCTCCACTCAAACCATGGAATTTCGGGAGATAAGCAATAACTCTAGATTTCAGCTCAAAGTTCACCCCTTCATCAAGTGCAGGGATGACGACAGCCAAGGGGGGTTATGCCCCAATGTTCGGTTCAGTCAGCTCTCTCAGAGTTTCGGCCATTGCAGCAGGAGGGATGTCAACTGGCTCAACGGTCTCAACTGTCTCAACCTCGGCTTCTTCTTCTCCTTGATCGCGTAGGTTCGCACGGAAAGATCTGTTGATTTTTGGATCAAAAACAGCTAGAGGAGAGTCAGTACAACGAGTGTCGACCATAAGATAGGTCTCCACCAAAGTCAATCACAAAAACACACAACAAAACAGAAAACTTCCCCGGCAACGACGCCAAATTGACGTGGCCGAAATATGCAATGCAAATATCGTTGAATGGCCTAGTCAAAGTAAAAGTCCTAACAACCTACTAAATAGATGTATAGTAAGCAAGTAAGGGTCGAACCCACAGGGAAGATCTGATGAAGTATGCAATTATGATTAACAAGTAACAAGGAAGAGGAGTTTTAGTTATCAAACCAAGCAAAGCAAACAAGTTTAGTTGACTTGAGAATATGGTTGGGGAAGTAGTTCCACTAGAATGAGATCCACAATACAGAGATGTAATTTGATCACTGAAATCTATTAAATCCAAGTTCTTTAACTATTCTTATGGTTGTTCCCACCCTGATCTTGATTAACTACCAATTCAGACAGTTGTTGATAGTACTTACTACAATATCAATGGAAGAAAACCTTACCACTAATAAAGCAATAGCAATGTACACAAGGATATAGGATACATGCAAATAGAAGAAAACCTTACTACTTAACATGCAAATGATTCTCACTCACAATTGCGCACTGGTATTCCACTATATGCAACAATTATGTTTGCTACTAGATATGCACTCGTATTCCACTATATGCAAACCCTAGCAATTGATAAATATTACTCAACCTAGTTGATCAGGCTATGAAGAATAACAATGAATCAATATTCAATATAACCAAGAGAATCAAACCAACACATATAAGAATAGGAACAAGGAATAGAAATCTCAAAAACACATCAACTGTATTGCTTCAAACGTCTAGTAGAACAAAGGGAAATTAGTGCTCCATTCAGATGCAAATGAAACCCTAATGAGAAAGAAAACAACGATGCTAAAAGTCTGATGTAAAGTCTCTCTGCCTCTTAACCTATAAAGAGGTCTTAAATAGGCTTAGGAAATAAGTTTAACCTAACCAAAATAGCAAGGGAAATAAAATAATAGAAATAAGAAAGTCCGAAAATGCATAAAAGGAAATAATGTCTTCTGGCCGCGAGGCGTTACGTGTGCCCACCGCGGGGCGGTGAGATCCACCGCGGGGCGGTGGCTTCTTCTGGCGCGACCAGCATCCTTCTCTGAGACCCACCGCCGGGTCGCGGTGTCTCTGGCGCGGGGCGGTGACACCCGCCCACTCCTTTCTTCAGCTCTTCTTCTTCTCTTCCGCTCTTCTATACTACCAAGTGTTGGTAGCCTTCTCCAATTGGTCTTCAAGCGGATCCTCATCCATCTTCATCATCTCCATCTAAGTTGTAAATTTCTGGATATCTTCAATTCTCTCCACATCTTCTGGATTACAGACTTAGTCTCAAATCTGATCATAAACTCCTCCAAATAATGCTAATAATTGCTAGTAAAGGTGCATGAAATGACACCTATTAACTTACTACTACAAGGCGGTGCACAACCACGAACCACATGGAATAGTTATATACAACAATAGTTTAAACTTGAAAGCAATTGCAAGGCTCTAAGATTTCCAGGGTCAATGTCAGCTATATGTTGTGAATACCGTCAAGCTCTCAAGGAATGCCACCACTACTATAGAATCAACGCTCAAGATTTTCTCAGCTTCCTCTGTTGTTGTTCACAACACCTGGCCATGTCTTCTACTTTAGCAAAGCAACAATAGCCTCTGTGAAAATGTTGATTCAGCAAAAATAATGCAACCAGTTAAGGAACCAGATTTGCTACTCAGGGTAATAACACCACTATAGAACTAAATCTTATCTTCACAATGACCAAACCTATATGAAAATGGGTTTTAGATGTACATGTTGCTTGACTATATTTGTGTAAATAAGAAACAAGTGGTTTTTGCAAGAGCCAAGACCTTGAGTTTTTGTAAGACACAAAACAACATTTATGAACAGCATGCATGTTGTTGTTCATAATCCTAAGTCAACTTGGATCCAATCCAAGTATGAAGCATCATAAGCTATATATTGTAGTTTAGAAATAATGTATCTCAGACATAGAAAAACATGCTAGCTTTACGTTCCATGAGGATCCATAACATACATTGTCACGATACTTAAATAAATGAGTTCTTCTTCTTAGATTTTTGTTTGACAAGTGAACAAAGAAAACAAGCCCATATAGTCAATGTCCACCCTACAAATATCTCCTCATCCTAAACGTTACTATTAAATTGATAAACAAACATGCCCTTGCATGTACCAATTTTATGACATATATTTGATCAGGAAATGCTGGAAGCAGTAAGACTACAGAGATGAAACAAAGAACTGCATAGTGGAAAAGGTAGAGTTAAGAAACTTCATCTTCCCCCTTTTCTACAATTATTTCCTCTCTCTAGCATATAGTCTATTCAAGAGCCGAATACGAGAATCATCTGTCACATTTTTCAAGGGTTCCAACTTCTCTTCCTATCCTAAACCAAATCTAGTCAGTAACTACAAAAAAATTAGACAAAAAATAAGGCTTGATCTGGGTAGCTATTATTTATAACCTTTGTCAGGTCATCTGGCATTTTTCAAGGGTTCCAACTTCTCTGTTGTTAAGCTGACTGTTCTACCATAGTGCTCCTTTGGTTTTCTTCTTTTATTGATTTTACAACTTGAGAAGAATTAGCTTTATCTGAATGCCCCTCCCTTGATGGATGGCGACCCAGCACTGAAACGTACGAGAAAGAGACTTTTTATCCTTTGACGTCAAACCAACAATTGCAAATTCTGGGGAAGAACCAACATAGAAGATATATTGTGTTCTAGTTCACTTAAGATCAAAGAAGTACTAGCAAAGGGGCCCTTCTAGAGCGAGCAATAGGTAAGCCCTGGGCCGGAGGCCCAGGGCGTTACCGGGCTCGCGATAATCCGTCAAACAGGATGATTGGGATGAGATGCAAGAGAAGGCAGCGTCGATAATCCATCTGTGCCTTGCAGACGAAGTCATATACAAGGTAATTGATCTCACAACATCAAAGGCGATTTGGGATAAATTAGAGAAGATGCATATGGCAAAGTAGATGTCTTGCAAGCTGTATCTCAAACAGAGGTTGTATGGGCTGAAGATGTCTGAAGGTTCAGATCTGGTGCAGCACGTGAATGCCTTCAATCAGGTTATTGGAGATCTAGGCCGTGTGGATGTTAAATTAGAAGACAAAGATAAAGCCATGATTTTGCTGTGTTCTTTACCCCCTGCATATGAGACTTTGGTGACCGCACTTATTGCGGGTAAGGAGACGATAAGTCTGGAGACAATAACTATAACACTTGTTGCACACAACGAGCGAAGGCAGCATACCGATGGTGATAAGTCTCAGGGTGATGGGTTGTATGCTAATAACAAACAGGCTAGGGAAAGGCAGAAGGACAAGGAAAAGCAATCAGATTGCAAGAGCAAAACCAGATCAAAGTCGAAGAACAGAAAAAAGGTTGTTTGTTACGGCTGTGGTAAAACAGGGCACTACAAACGAGAGTGCACAAACAAGAAGCAGAGCAGTGAAAGGGATTTTGATGAATCTTCAAAGTCTGCAAACGTGGTCCAGAATGAAAATTTAGATAGTGGTAATTCAGATATGCTCTCGGTAACGTCATGTTATCTCTCAGATTCATGGTTCTTAGATACGGGTTGTTCATTCCATATGACTCCAAACAAAGATTGGTTTGAATCGTATAAAGTTGGAAACATGGGTTCTGTTCAGTTGGGAGACAACAATACATGTGGTGTTGTCGGTATTGGACATATTAAGGTGTGTATGCATGATGGCATCGTCAGGACGTTGACTGATGTAAGGCATATTCCGGCTCTAAAGAAGAATTTGATCTCTCTAGGTACCTTGCACAAGAACGGGTTTTGTTACAAAACAGATAATGATTGTGTTAAGGTAAGCAGGGGGGCCATGACGGTGATGAAGGGACAGATTACTGGAGGGAACATCTATCGGTTGATAGCGAGTACAGTTGTAGGTAGAGCTGCAGCTGCTGTATCTGAATCTGATAACACGGCCTTGTGGAATATGCGTATGGGGCATATTGGAGAGCAAGGCTTGGCTGAATTACACAAGCGCGGTCTTCTGGATGGTTTGAAGAGCTGTAAGATGGGATTTTGTAAGTTCTGTGTGATGGGAAAATAGTCCAAGATATCCTTCAAGACTAGTCAGCACACCATAAAAGGTCTTCTAGACTATGTGCATTCTGATGTGTGGGGGCCAACTTGAGAACAGTCTATAGGAGGATCCATGTACTTTGTCGTCTTTATTGATGATTATTCCAGGAAGGTTTGGGTCTATTTCATGAAGCACAAATATGAAGTCTTTGGAAAGTTCAAGATTTGGAAAGTAGAGGTAGAGAATGAGACAGGAAGGAAGGTGAAGTATCTGAGATCTGATAATGGCACATAGTATACTGATTCAGAGTTTCAGAGGTTCTGTGAGGAGCATGGTATTCAGAGGCACTTTACAGTGCGAAATACACCACAACAGAATGGCGTGAGCGAGAGGATGAACCGTTCTATTGCTGAGAAAGCCATGTGTCTGAGGTTGAATGTAGGGCTTCCAAAGCAGTTATGGGTAGAGGAAGTAAATATGGCGGTCTATCTCATCAATAGATCACCACGGAGTTCTCTAGAGGGGAAGGTTACTGAAGAGGTATAGACTGAGATAGACATAGATCTATCATACTTGAAGGTATTTGGTTATCCTATATATGTTTTGATTCCTAATGATGAGCGGTCAAAGCTGGACTCTAAGTCCAAAAGGTGCATCTTTCTGGGATTTGAGAAAGGTGTGAAAGGCTTCAAGTTATGGGATCCTGTGGCTAAGAAGAGGGTGATCAGTCGAGATGTTGTGTTTGACGAGCAATATATGTTGCAGCAGGCGAGATCAGAACAGGTGCCTGTTACAATTGAGACTGATGCCGGTTCTAGAGCAGAGCAGGTAGAGGGTTCTAGTGAGATGATCACTAGACCAGCAACAGCAGTTGATGAGCAGTCTGCTGAGGTTGAGTAGAGAGATGATCAACAGACGCAGGTAGAGAATCTGGCTGCCCGCAGAGAAAAGCGCACCATAAATCCACCGGTCAGGTTTGGGTACGAAGACATGGTCAATTATGCTGTTACAATTGGTACGAATGATCCATCTAATTTTCGAGAGGCTGTCTCAAGTCAGGAGAAAGAAGGATGGATGGGTGCCATGATAGAGGAAACCGAGAGTCTGAGTAAGAATCAAACATGGGAGCTTGATCAGCACTATTTTGTAGGGTTTAACTAGGGATCATTACCGGTGTTTAGGGTGCCATTTGTATGGATTTAGAGCACAACTATGGAATATGGAGTTGGAGAGAAGAAGTGTGGATATGGTGGTTTGGAGAAGCTAATTGAAGACATCCAAAAGACGAGGAGTAAACCACCTGAGGAGACGAAGAAGGATAGAAGAAGAGCCATACAAATGAGCAAGGAAGGAGAAGATAAGGGCTGCAGCGACCAACCGCGATCAAGGACGAAGTCACAATGCAGCCGCGGCGAAAGACGGAGCGCGGAGCAAACGAGTGCCACTTCCGCGACCGCGGAAAATTCCTGTGTTGTGTAAAGTCGAGAGCATATTCCTATTTTCCGCAACCGCGGAATTGGTGCCGCGACCGCGGAAGCACACGGAGGCGACCCACAAAGCTTTTTCGAGTTTTCTTATTTTTTATTATTTTTCGATTTTTATTCTTTTATATTTCGATACTTTAGTTTTATTTCCTTTTAGATGAGGTTTGTGATCTTGGGCTTTAGGTTAAGTCTATTTAACCTAAATTCCATAGCCCCATTCATTCATCTTGGTATCATCGACATTCGCTATTACGTACTATTTTCCATTCAGTATTATTTTCTTTCGAAGACTATGAGGAGCTAAGCACTTTTTCTTAGTCCGACAATTGAATCCTAAGTTTGAATTTGATTGTGAGGTTAATCCTTTCCTTTATCCTTGAATGTTATTAATTCTTTTATGCTTCATGCAATTGAGTTATATTGATTTCTCTAGATTAGCTACCTAGTTTTACCGATATTATTCATACTGTAGGATTAGGATCTTGAATAGTATTGGTTGGATCTAACTCATCAGTTGTTGTGATTATCATTATTAATATTAGTTTCCCTAGCCTGACAACCTAGTTGAGATTAGTATTATCTATAGTGTTAGTTATCTCTTTATGGTCAACTTGTTGAGATCAATATTATTCATCCCTAATTCAGAAGTAGCAACCACGATTTACTGGAATGAGTTGTGAATGTTTATTGTGAAGAGAATTAATTGCATGTCAAGTACTGACGAGTTGTTAATTATTGCATGAGCCTATCTATTCCTGAGCTTATTCTGCTGTTAGATTTATCTTGATAGTTTCTTGATTGGTTTAATAGTTAGGGTTACCAGGCCGAGTTGGACTGATAACTATTTCAGAACAGGGATTAGGACATTCATGAGGATTGAGGACTAGGAATTATTAATGATCAATCAACCAAACTGAAGGTGGATATTTGTTTGGCTAAGTGTTTTTTCCCTTAATTGAATACAAACTCTTTGCTTTGTTTGTTTTGTTTACTTGTTTGACAACAATCAACCAAAACCCCCCTTGTTACTTTGCATGCTAATCAACACAAAGATAAAACAACTCCTCCTTGTGGGATTCGACCCTGCTTACCCAGACTACTAGTTTAGGTTTGTTAGGATTTATTTTGATCAGGTAACACGACTAAAGCATGTCTGTCAAATTGGCGCCGTTGCCGGGGAGGCAAGTTTTAATTTTTCTTGGTGTTTGTTTGTGTGTCAACTTTTGGTGTGGACCTATCTTACGGTCCATACCTGTGCTACTGATTTTTTATTTTTTTTAATTTTTTTTTGATACAGAGATGGAGAGATCTCCCCCATATTCCTACACATTTACTCCAGAGATGGGATATCACCCAACTTCAAGTGCAGCAAGGCCAGTTAAGCCCTGCAGAATCTGTCATGATCCGCTGCATCCCACTGACGATTGCCCAAGACTTCCTGAATATGCAGCTATAGTAAACGTTACAAGAGGTTTTGATCCGCAGAGGCCGAGATATGAACCGGACCCAAGCACCTACAACTCAGGGTGGAGGGATCACAAAAATCCGAGATAAGAGAACCATCAATACCCTCCATATGGCCACGACTACTAGGAGTCTTACCCAGGGCCACAAGATTTCTATCAGCAGGGCGCCCCGCAACAGTACAGCCAACCATATGCGCATAGATTCCAAGATCAAAATGCAAGCTCGCCTATGCCCGATGCTGACATACTCAACACTATCATGCAGAGCATAGCGACCATGGCTAACACTGTGACATCGATGGGGGCAAAAATTGAAACAGTGGTCCAACATCAGCACGAGACGAATTCTATTATTCAGACCTTGGAGAATCAGTTTGGACAAGTCGACGCTCAAGTGTTGAGCAAGTTGGAGGCCAGGGAGTCCAAGAAAATACCATCTCAAACAACGGTGATCCAACGGGAGAGCGAATGTGCCATGACGCTAAGGAGAGAAGCCGAGGTGGAGGCCAGTCGAGCACGAGAGAGAGATCCGCGACCACGGAAATGACGGCCATTGCGGTTTGCTTTTAAAGGAGTTGGGCCTTCCAGACGATATCTACGACCGCGAGGTGCTCCCTGAAGAAGATATGCCCTGGGAACTGGAGGAATTCAGCAACCACGAGGACGAGAGCCGCGACCGCGGCGTGACTACTGGCGAGGAGGGCGAAATCGGCGACAATCCGCGACCGCAGCAGGACACCCGCGACCGCGGAAAAATCACGGAGGAACAAGAGCACCAGGTCGAAAACAATCCGCGACCGTGGCATGAAATCCGCGACCGCGGAAAAAGAGCCGAAGACAGCGACCAGGTCGACGATTTTCCACGACCGCGGTCACCAATCCGCGACCGCGAAAATACTCCAGACGCGCCTCTTCGCCCCAATGTCCCCTATGACGACTATGTGCGCCCCTACTTCCCTCTGCTCGGATCAGAAAAGCCTCCCGTACCCTTTCCTGAAGCTCTGAAGGACACCAGAAAGGTGGAAAACGACAAGGATTTATTTGAAACCTTCAGTTACTGCGAGGTAAACATTCCTTTGCTCAAACTAGCAAACAGCATCCCTCGCTGCAAGGAATTTTTAAAGGCGCTGCGCAAGATCAAGAAAAAGAAACCGAAGGGGAAGCACGAGAAATAAACTGGGACTAAAAGGGCAACTTTCTCCACGCTGGATACGGGGCATGACAATCATCCAGCCCCTGAGATGTTGGGTAGGCCATTTCTGAAGAGGGCAAGCACAATCATGGATGTAAACATCAGTCCACCCATCATGAAGTGTAGGGGGCTAGGGGTAAAGCTCAACATAGAGCATACAAAGAGGCATCCCCTGATATTGACCCCAGGAGTTCAGTTGCTGTGGGCAACCCAAGTTGAGGTGGATGAGTAGTATGTCGAGCCACGACAATAACTAAGGCGCTATCTGGGAGGCAACCCGAGGTATGTATTTCTTTCCTTGTCTTTTCAATTCATGTTTTTATTTGCTTTTGTGTTAGTGTGCTTTTGCTTTTGTTTTTGTTTTGTTTGTAAACTAACCTGCAGGGTGGAGGCCCGAACCTTATTGAAGAAGGTGTTTTCCACACCAATTGTAAGTCCTCCTATTGCCCTTCTCGGAAAAAAAAAATTGAAAAAAAAAATTCGAAAGAAAAAAAAAAAGTTCTACCGAAGGCCAGCTGTCTGAGTTACCCGTGAAGAGAAGGTGCGTATCATGTTGTCAAGGAGGAGACATTAGCCCCACACGTTATTTGACAACGATGATGGCCCTACAATTGACAGCTGAGGAGGAGGAACACTAGAGCCCACACCACGATCATACTCGGGCTCCACCATGTGTTCGTTGAAGGCCGTGCAACCCCGACTTACTTGCTATACCACTATTCACCAAAGTGGATTCCTTTTGGTTGCACGGTAGGAGAAAATTTAGGAGTTGATCGTGAAGATGCCCGCACAACACCAGAGACTTGTGCTTCTACTGTTTTACCGCTAGCAACAACTTTAGCGTCCAAGCCAGCTTGGCGACGTTTGTGAGTTATTTTTTGCCTTTCCCTGTGCTTCTATTCTTTTTGTCTTTCATTACATTGAGGACAATGCAATGTTTAAGCATGGGGGAGAGTTTTATACTTGCTATTTCGTTGATGAGAAAAATGAATAATAAAGAAAAAAGCCAAAAATTGAAAAAAGGCAAAAACTAGAAATCCTGGGATAAGTCAAAAACCTGAAAGGGCGGCTTAGGTAATAAGCAAGTGGCTTGGACCAGCATTAGGCTGGGGTAATAATTGGTCAAGAGTGATGTGAGTATATATGTGAGCCCATCTATTGAAAAATGAAATGAGTGGCTTGGTGAAAACCCAAAAGGGCGCCTTGGCAAAATGAGTGAAAAAAAGAATAGTGATTATTAGGATTCCTCATTTTACCTGGCGTGGCGACATAAGAAGAGGTGATATAAGGAGGATTCGGGTAGGTCACTCTGGGAGGTATAAGAAGATAGATGGGAGACTAGGATTAGATTATTATTCACTCTATGGTGTTCGGGATAAGCTTGGGGGAAGTACTCTGCTTTCCTTTAAACTTGGTTGGTGTTGTATTATGTGTGTGTTGTGTTGTGCATATTGTGTTGGTGCCTTGGAGATTCATTGTTAGGTGCAATTCTTAGAGGAGATGATTTTATAGTGCTTCCTGAGACCTTGGGGATTTGATTGGAGGAGTAGGTTTATTTTAGCTTACTCGAGGACGAACAAGGTTTAAGCATGAGGGAGTTTGATCAGCACTATTTTGTAGGGTTTAACTAGGGATCGTTACCGGTGTTTAGGGTGCCATTTGTAGGGATTTAGAGCTAGACCTGTATAAGTCCGGGCTAGCCCGACCGGCCCGGCCCGCCCGGTTAAAAAACCGGGCCTGGACAACAATATTGGTCCGGTCGGGCCGGGCCGGGCCAGCCCGGTACAGTAACGGGCCAGGCACGGACGGTCCTCTAGGCCCGGTACCCGTTACTGTTTATATAATTAATATTTGTTTATAATTATATTTATATTTATAATTATATATATATATTTATAATTATTGTTTATAATTATATATATATATATTTATAATTATATATATATATTTATAATTATATATATATATTTAAAATTATATATATATTTATAATTTTACCCGACCGGGCCAGCCCGTCGGGTAACCCGGCCCGGTTGACCGGGCGGGCCTGGACAAAAAACCCAGCCCGGTCAACCGGGCAAAAAAACAAAAAAAAAACTCGGCCCGGGCCTGGCCCGAACCCGGATTTGTACAGGTCTATTTAGAGCACAACTGTGGAATATGGAGTTGGAGAGAAGAAGTGTGGATATGGTGGTTTGGAGAAGCTAATTGAAGACATCCAGAAGATGAGGAGTAAACCACTTGAGGAGACGAAGAAGGATAGAAGACGAGCCACACAAATGAGCAAGGAAGGAGAAGATAAGGGCTGCCGCGACCAATCGCGATCAAGGACGAAGTCACGATGCAGCCGCGGCGAAAGACGGAGCACGGAGCAAACGAGTGCCACTTCCGCGACCGCGAAAATCTGGCCGCACCCGCGGAAAATTCCTGTGTTGTGCAAAGTCGAGAGCATATATTGGTATTTTCCGCGACCGCGGAAGCACACGGAGGCGACCCGCGAAGCTTTTCCGAGTTTTCTTATTTTTTATTATTTTCCAATTTTTATTCTTTTATATTTCGATACTTTAGTTTTATTTCCTTTTAGATGAGGTTTGTGATCTTGGGCTTTAGGTTAAGTCTATTTAACCTAAATTCCATAGCCTTCATTCATTCATCTTGGTATCATCGACATTCGCTATTACGTACTATTTTCCATTCAGTATTATTCTCTTTCGAAGACTATGAGGAGCTAAGCACCTTTGCTTAGTCTGACAATTGAAGCCTAAGTTTGAATTTGATTGTGAGGTTATTCTTTTCCTTTATCCTTGAATGTTATTAATTCTTTTATGCTTCATCCAATTGAGTTATATTGATTTCTCTAGATTAGCTATCTAGTTTTATCGATATTATTCATACTGCAGGATTAGGATCTTGAATAGTATTGGTTGGATCTAACTCATCAGTTGTTGTGATTATCATTATTAATATTAGTTTCCCTAGCCTGACAACCTAGTTGAGATTAGTATTATCTATAGTGTTAGTTACCTCTTTCTGGTCAACTTGTTGAGATCAATATTATTCATCCCTAATTCAGAAGTAGCAACCACGATTTACTGGAACGAGTTGTGAATGTTTATTGTGAAGAGAATTAATTGCATGTCAAGTATTGACAAATTATTAAGTATTGCATGAGCCTATCTATTCCTGAGCTTATTCTGCTGTTAGATTTATCTTGATTGTTTCTTGATTGGTTTAATAGTTAGGGTTACCAGGCCGAGTTAGACTGGTAACTATTTCAGAACAGGGATTAGGACATTCATGAGGATTGAGGACTAAGAATAATTAATGATCAATCAACCAAACTGAAGGTGGATATTTGTTTGGCTAAGTGTTTTTCCCTTTATTTGAATACAAACTCTTTGCTTTGTTTGTTTTGTTTACTTGCTTGACAACAATCAACCAAAACCCCCTTGTTACTTTGCATGCTAATCAACACAAAGATAAAACAACTCCTCCTTGTGGGATTCGACCCTGCTTACCCAGACTACTAGTTTAGGTTTGTTAGGATTTATTTTGACCAGGTAACATGACTAAAGCCTGTCTGTCAGAGCTTGTCCCTCTTCCAAGGGGCAAGAAGGCGGTAGGATGCAAGTGGGTATTCAAGAAGAAACCAGGGGCGTCAGAAAAGGAAGGGGTGAGGTTCAAGGCTAGACTAGTAGCAAAGGGTTACTCACAGAAAAAGGGGGTTGATTATGATGAGATTTTCTCCCCTGTTGTTCGGCACACTTCCATCAGAATTGTGTTGGCCTTGGTAGCTAGTTGGGATTTGCATCTTGAGCAAATGGATGTGAAGACAACGTTTCTCCATGGGAATTTAGAGGAAGAGATCTATATGGAGCAGCATGAAGGGTTTGTTCAGCCTGGGGAGGAGAAGCTTGTATGCAGATTGAAGAAGTCTCTATATGGTTTAAAGCAAGCTCCTAGGCAGTGGTACAAACGGTTTGACTCCTATATGTTGCAGATTGGCTACCAGAGATGTGAGTATGATTGTTGTGTCTATGTTAAGTATCTTGATGATCGTTCCCCTATATTCCTGCTGTTGTATGTTGATGATATGCTCATTGCTGGGAGCAACATGAAAAATGTTGTTGAGCTAAAAGGTCTTCTGGGAAGAGAGTTTGATATGAAGGATCTTGGTGCTGTAAAGAAGATCCTTGTGATGGAGATTCACAGAGAGAGGAGCTCTAGGAGACTATGGCTGTCTCAAGGGAGCTACATAGAAAAGGTAATAGACAGGTTTGACATGACAAAGGCTAAACCTGTAAGTACACCTTTGGCGAGTCACTTCAGACTTTCATCAGTTCAGTGTCCAAACACTGATGAGGAGATCAGGGATATGGCACAAAATCCTTATGCTAGTGCAGTCGGGTGTCTGATGTATGCTATGGTTTGCACAAGACCTGACTTAGCCCAAGCCGTTAGTCAAGTCAGCAAGTATATGTCTAATCCTAGGAGAGATCACTGGAGTGCAGTAAAGTGGATTCTCATGTATTTGAGGGGTACAACTGATTATGGACTTATGTTTGGAGGTCAGAAGGGTGATTCAATAGTTGTGGGATTTGTTGATTCAGACTATGCCGGTGATCTTGATAACAAGAGGTCTACTACAAGGTATGTATCTACTCTTTCAGGAGGGCCTATATGTTGGAGATCTGTGCTGCAGTCTGTCGTTGCATTGTCTACTACTGAGGCTGAGTACATGGCATTGAGAGAGGCAGCTAAGGAAGCACTATGGGTTCGAGGACTTGTGGCAGAGCTGGGTGTTGAGCAAGGTGGAGTTCAGCTACACTGTGATAGCCAGAGTACCTTATTTCTGGCTAAGAATCAGGTGTATCATGCTAGGGCAAAGCACATTGATGTTAGATTTCACAAGATCAGGGAGCTAGCAGCTTCAGGTGAGATATTACTAGAGAAGGTGCATATGTCGGAAAATGCTGCTGACATGTTGACCAAGCCAGTCACCACGGACAAGTTCAAGCATTGCTTGGAACTAGTCCATATCTTCTAGTGCTAGAGGAAGAAGGAACCCCCAGGCAGCAGACAAGGCCCTAGAGTCGTTGGAGATTTTTTGTCAAGGTGGAGTTTGTTCTAGTTGACTTAAAATCAAAGAAGTACCAGCAAAGGGGCCCTTCTAGAGCGAGCAGTAGGTAAGCCCTGTGCCGGTGCATTGTTTACTACGACGGGGGGTGCGGGGGGCGGAGCCCCTGCGGTACGGTACGGGTAATTGGATCCGTTTCGGTTTTTTTATTTGTGGTTATAAATAGATCGTATTAGGGTTGTAATTACTTATTCACAAAGTAGTAATAAGAAACCCTAGAAGGGCGATTTATTTCAAACTTCGTTCTCGTTCTCTTTCGCTTTATTGTTCATCAAATCACTCGAATTCACAACACACTGGCATCTGATTGATCAGAAATGGTATGTCGGTCTTCTGTATTAGAATTGAACAAACCACTATGCTGGGACTTGGCATCCATGTCATGTGGTACGTTTGACTTACCACCACCTTTTTCCAACTCATTCACAAGAGAATTTGAGTTTAAATTGATGGTAGAGTTCTTAATATCACTGACAGGAGTTTGCTCACAAGACGTCCTCTCGATGCAACCCAAGTCTTCCTGGGCATCTTGAAAAGGATCCTTCTGATTTTCAGAGGAGTTGTCTTCGCCAATGTCCTCTATATTTTCCCCAAGCTTCTGTGACAAATCTTGAAGCAAGTTTCTTCTAACAGATGATTTGTGCTCTTCCCTTCTACTGCGAGAGACTAAAACAAAAGGAAAAGAATGTGAGTGTACATTCGTTGATTAGAATCAAAAGCATATTGGTATCAATCACTCGTTCATTTAATGGTCTGTTTGGCATATTGTGATGATAAGGTACTTTTAAATGATAAAGCCCTAGAGCTGACAAGCTAGTTGAAATGACAAGAACCATGTTCATATGGTGTCGTTTTGGCCTGACCAAACAAACCTTAGTGACTTCTTCATATACAAATCATTATTAGATTTGGGTTCCCATGCGAAATAGGCTTCCCGTGCGAAATGTAAATCAATCTCGACCGTACGTTTTTTTTTTTTTTTTTTTTTTTTTGGGTCAACAACTTTTTTTTTTTCTTCCATTTTCGTCTCGTGATCATTCTGGAAAATCCTATATAGAAGGTTCACGAATAAGCACTAGATGTTCATTTATTTGTACATTCATGTTCACAAATAAGCACTGAATGTTCAAAGACATGTATTGGAACATGATCATGTTATATGTGAACTTATACGGCACATACAATGAACATATAGTACTTATATGTGAACGTTAATAATTGTCTATTCCAGAACGATAAGAGACAATAAATAAATAAAAAATAAAAAAAAATTGTTGACCGAAAAAAAAATATCGCCATATTTACGGTTATGCCACCGCGTCACTATTCACTATCCCCCCTTTTTTTAACAGTACAGTGCCCTTGAATATTACCCCCCAGATAATGAACATTACCGCTCAGAAAATGAACATGTGGTGTCTATTTATGAACTCGAATGAACACGACCGCTTCGCATTTCGCACGGTAGCATTTCGCACGGTAAGCATATTTCGCACGTGAAACAGACTCATCATTATTAACCACATGATGATCAATTTTTCAAACAAAGGTATCCATAAGATCATGGTGCCCAGCAGGTTAGTTTACATATGACATATACTTTGAACAGTAAATTAGAGCTAGATAAGTGTTTTCATAATTATATTATGATTATAATGTTTGCTTACTCTGGTAAACATGATGAGTCATACTATGAGGTGAGCCAGAAAAAAGGTGCACAACATATCAAACATGTAATAGTCATCTCCTACAGTAAGGCATTGAATAATCTCATAAAGAATTAATACAAATAATCAAAATAATTGTCATTTATCAGTTTTAGTCCTCGAGATTATGTTTGGGTTTGATTGGATACAGAAACTTACAATCATTTATTAACCAAGCTGAATGACACCATGCGACATAGCAGGAATAACAACAATTTGTATACCAAACAAGTGAAAGTTGTCAACTGAACCCCTGAAAGAAAATTCTATAGGTCGAAGGAAAATGCACAAATACCACATCAATACATGCATGCCAGATGAAAATTGGAGTTGAACTTCATTAACAACCTGTTACATACACCATAAATTGAAAGTCAGATTTGCTTCATAGACGAATTGGCATATATTTTACCATTTACAATTGCAAATTCAACTAATTAGAAAAGAGGGAAATGTTCATTGGTGCTGCAGAGCCATATAGTTAGACAATGATATCATGAAAACCAATCACTAAAACAAAACTGAGCCAGGTCCCCTAAGCTTTATCAGAATGTGAACATGTTTTATTACCTCAGGTGGATGAACTTTTTATTGAACTAAGATGAAACAATCCATTGAGGGTTTCCTGTAAATGCAGTCCGACCAACCAACCTAAATGTCCAAGAAATTAATAAACCTTTTCAGCCAAAGACGCAACACGATGTCAGAGAAATAACAAACAGAAACTCAGAGACGTAGGAGAACAAGGAAGTAAGCCACACCCTTCTTCTACCACATGAACCTGGTTCACCATCATCTTTTTAACAAGCAAATCAACTCTCTCAGCCACATGGGCTCCATGCTGGTTAAGGTAAGCCTCAGGAGATAACCATCACTTGTCCAACTCCTCTATTGTTAGTCCTTGGTTTTCAGTCTTAGTGTTACTAGGAAGAACAAAACATGGTGTGACTTCATAATAGCAGTCTTCCCATATTGAAAGCCTGAAACAGAAGAGGTAATACTTGTGAAGATGAAAAAAAAACACAATCCAGTAGCCATCTATTCTTAGATTTGACAGACGAAGTATTTTAGGTACTCGCAGACACATAAGTGCATACAGTGCATTATGTTAACCAAAAAAGCCAAACTTCTCATCCACTGAGATAATAGATATCTATCAAGACCTAGTGCATTATGTTTACCATACACACGTGAGAGTAAAAGCCCAAACCTAAAACTTAAAGAGAATGACGAATAGTAAATTTACATGGTTATGCAATTTTATATGAAGAAGAGCAACCTTGGTAGTGCTCAGTTGCAGATGATATGATTGAAACTAAATTGAAAGGGGTAATATTGATATCTTATGAAAAGATAAGCTAAGTGCAAGCAGGTGGTGTCATTGTGATAAAAGGCAGCACATAAATTCACACCACGTGGAAGAGCTATATATATATATCAACAGTTCTATGCTACTATAAAAATTAAATTATATGCTACTAAGAAATTAATTGAACTGGAAGCAAAAAGAAATTTTCATTTTGAAAGCAATCAGCTAAATGGATGGGAAAATCTTGAAATTTTACTGTGAAGATAAGGTACAGACAACAAGCAGGTGGTGTCTTAGTAATATGAGTAGATGCGAAGCACGTGTAAAAGCTATATGTAACAACAGCTATGTGCTCCAATGCACGAAGAAACCGGCAACATCCAAAATATGATCTTGAATGTTAATATGTTACTATAATATTGTTCAATTCTACTGCTTTCAATGCTCAATTAGGCATCAGAGTTTGAAGATGTTGAGTTACAAATTACTTTCTCTGTGGCATGTGCTTTCACCCATTCACAGTACATATCAACTTTCAATGCTCAATTAGGCATCAGAGTCCTTAAGCTTAGTATATGTATATTAAATTAAATTAACAATATTGTTTCAAATAAGCTTATGTAATCGCTCTTTGTATGACATAATCTCTATCTTAATGAAGCTTATACTCGTCAAGTTTATATGATTTCTTCTATTTTTTGTCTTTCCCAATGTGAACAGTTTACTCAAACATTTTAGTGTGCGCTACTGATGGTCCAGAATGTCGCATATTTTAACAAGTTACTCATACTTTGAATATATATAGGGTGTCATATAATCATTATGTAATAATTAGTGTACATTGAAGTTACATTTACATATAGTAAGTACATACTTGTAGGTGTGGTGAACATAGCGCTTTTCTATCCCTAAATCTTCTCAAGACACCATGCATGGCTAAGGTAAGAAGATCTGCAGGAGAACCTGGAAAACTAAAACTCTTGTATCCATGGCTCAAGTGTTCAGGAAAACACTGCACATTTAAGGAATTTTATAAAAACATACCCACATGTTTGATTAGCAAGATGCTACAAAGACCTATATAACTGGACCAATTTGTTTGATTAAAGTGCTTATAATTCTAATACCTTATGATATCCAAAAGGGGGAAGGAAAGCCAGAAAAACATCTCATATTTAATTATTACATGTAATTAATAATTGTTACGCATGATTGCTGTAGACGTCGAACATGTATTGTGGACATTTTTTCCCGCTTGTAGCAAATTGATTTTTACATGCCTGTTTGTGTCTCAAGAACTGTACAAACACAACAAATTAATAAATGTCATTGATAACTGAGCTTGTTTTTTTTAAGGTCTCAATAAGAGGAGAATGGTTGAGAAAAAAATACTTACCTTTCTTATAAATTTCTTATAATATTGTAGTTTCTGTTTGATTAGCATTCATAACTCTTCTCCATCCCTTGAAATATTTCACTTATCTTCTTGCTTTAGCTTATTAATTGATGTTGGACTTGTGAATTTCCGGTGTTATCTTACCAAAGTATCCTCTTCAACAACAGAAGATGGTGTATTTAGGTAGTAATGTAGGGATTTTAGATGCGTAAAACAGAATTTCAGGAAACGATTTCCTAACATCTAACCAAGGATCATATGCATAAACCAAATAGATCATAGATAGGAAGAATCAAATACCTTTTGATGCGTGTTTCAACTTGCTGGAATGGAGAGAATAGAGCATCACGTGTGACTCCTCTATTTTGTCCACCCGAGCTCAGATCTGGATCGCCTGAAACTCGGTTGCTAGAGCGAGGAACAAAGGCGAACGAAGGGAGAGAGAGGGGAGATGTACGACAGCCTTGGTCAAATTGTGGGATTAGGGTTTTCTCTTAGAAAGCCCTCCTTTTATAATACCAGGTGTAAATATCTTATTTCCTAAATAAGTATTTCTTTTATTATTAACAATAACACTTTATTATTAACAATCCTTATCTCTCAAGTTATATCCTATATAACTTTGTATTATATACTTTATATAATATGTCTCCCATTAAACTGATCCAGTCCAAACTCTAAGGGTGTGACCTCGTAGGATCCGGTAATAATAGCAATAGACTTTATGACATACTTTATATCATATAGTCTATAAATCATAGTTGGCTTCTAACAAAGCACTATGACTACCTAAAATCACCGGATTAAATATCTCTATAAACGGTCTCACTTCATAATCAGTAATTGCACCTTTGATTAAAGGACACAATTCCTAAACCCAACACCCCCGTGCGGTCTGCAACTCACGAACCATGGCTGGCCACCGCAGAAACGCGCATACCCGGTGCACCCAGCCGCGGTCCGGTCAACCGAGCCCATGCGCGCCAGACCGTACCGCGCGCAGGCTGCCACGGTTCTGCATAGTGCAGAATCGTGGTCCGCTGGCTCATCCCCATGAGCCGGGGTCGGTCTGCGCCTGCCGTCCGTGGGTCGCCCCATCTGGGCTCATCACCATGAGCCGGGTGCGCGCCTGAACCGGAATCCTCACTTCTTAGAAGAAGAAGAGGAGCTGCTGCAGAAGCTTTCTCTGCCGCCATTGACGGAGACCTCTACGTACAACCACGCCGGCGAGAGCAAATCAAATGTCGGAAGCTCTTCTTCCATTGATTGTATATAGTCGGCCTCGTTGGTTATGGAACAATTCCATAAAATTCATAATTTAACAAAAAAAAATTTGGGTAACTGATCCATCTTAGTAAAATCAAAATCTTCATCTAATGATTTAAACATGCCAAAAATCATATCTCTTGCATAATTAAATCACATGAATTAAGTATGGGTCGATTAATTTTACATGCATATTTGGTCATAAAGTTCTTCAACCTTACTAATCCAATCAATTAAAAAAACAAAATTTTAATCATGCAAATTAACCTATATATCAATTTTCCACTTAATTTGAATCAAGACAATCATGAACATGCATCAAAGTTTAAAACATTAAACTTGATCTAATCAATTTATACAAGAGGCAACTGATACCACTGTAGGAATTTTAGATGCGTAAAGCGGAATTTCAGGAAACGATTTTCTAACATCTAATCAAGGATCACATGCATAAACCAAATAGATCATAGATAGGAAGAATCAAATACTTTTGATGCGTGTTTCAACCTGTTGGAATGGAGAGAATAGAGCCTCACGTGTGACTCCGCTATTTGGTCCACCCGAGCTCGGATCTGGATCGCTTGGGACTCAGTTGCTAGAGCGAGGAACGAAGGCGAACGAAGGGGGAGAGAGGGGAGATGTACGACATCCTTGGTCAAACTGTGGGATTAAGATTTTCTCTTAGAAAGCCCTCCTTTTATAATACCAGGTGTAAATATCTTATTTCTTAAATAAGTATTTCTTTTATTATTAATAATAACACTTTATTATTAACAATCCTTATCTCCCAAGTTATATCCTATATAACTTTATATTATATACTTTATATAATATGTCTCCCAACAAACTGATCCAGTCCAACCTCTAAGAGTGTGATCTCGTAGGACCCGGTAATAATAGCAATAGACTTTATGACATACTTTATATCATATAGTCTATAAATTATAGTTGACTTCTAGCAAAACACTATGACTACCTAAAATTACCGGATTAAATATCTCTATAAACGATCCCACTTCATAATCAGTAATTGCATATTTGATTAAAGTACACAATTTCTTCAATTAATCCGAAGCTCGCACGTAAAAAGATTGCAATTGAAAATCCAAAAAAGAGATGTTACACTGGGCCAATAACATAATTATAATAGTATTATTCAAAGATATGTAAAATTTAACAATGCGTGGTGTCATAATTTCACACAATTGACAATTAAGAAAACCACGAATTAATTAAGCAAGAAAAAAAAGAGGCATTACCAATTGAGGATGACTGTGTTCATTGCCATCAATAAAATTTTGTTAAGCGAAGAAGAGGATGAAGACATATATATCTACTCAAGTTGCTCCGAGTTGGTGTGAAGTGCATTCCAGCAGTGGAGACGGCAGAAACGAAGAAACCACACATCAACTGCAATGAACTAGCGTGTTGCAATTTGGTGTGTTAAGCGCTTACAAGGACATACTTGAGAAGAATACAAAGACACGTAGAAAACCCTTTTACATTACTAAAATAAACAAGTACTTACGATCCTAGTCTATCCAAAAAGCCCAATTTATTTAATAAAAACAAAGCCCGATTAGAAGACGTTAGAGAAGGCCGAATAACATAAATTGCGTAGAAAAATTTGGAAGAGACAAACATATATACTCCTATCCCCATATTTAAAGTAAACATGGTTTAAAGAATAAGCATAAGCGAAATAGAATCCAAATTATACAGCCACATAAAACAAAATAAGAACTCTAGCATCAGAGTAAATCTAGCCAAATGCAGCAATTGACCATATCGATGAAGAGATTTATATCACTATAGTTAGCCGTCAGAAATGGCGGCAATACGAGCCTATGCAAGACAGTCGTGTGAGATAGAAGTACGTTTACATCCGGTGTAAAGGGCTTAAACAAATTATTTTACATGTGGCATTTTTTTTTTTGAAAAGGTAAGAATTAGATCGAAAATAACAAAATAGTCGATTTCTCAGTCTATAGCATCCTTGCAGATGAGAATTACAAGTTCTAGATTAACTCTAATATCTTCCAAAAAACTCCGCTGACCCAGCTTAGCAATGAAATCGGCCACCACGTCATTTCTCGGAAGACATGCCAAATCTGCACTGAGAAAAACAATTGTGAAACACAAATGATATCATAAATAAGAATTTCAATATCCTAAGGACAATGCTAGATTTTATTAAGTACGTTCACAATAGTAAGGTTGTCGCATTCAAGTTGAATGTCGGTAATGCCTAATTCATAAGCCTTTACCAGGGCATTTTGATGACTCCATGCCTACCCCCTTACAACGAGAGACGAAGAGGACCTCCTTAGGGTGCGTTCCGATGTGCCGATGCCTAGGGTCCGTGCTAGAAGCATCGCTAGAGCTACTCAATCTCTAGTCACCCGCATATGTGCGAGCTTCGGGTCCGAGCCAAGCTGTTTGTGGGTCTCTCTTTCGACTCTTGATTATTAGGGGGTTATCTGGCGATTCCGCCCCGGGCCCACTTGCTATTTATAACTTTGCTAGTTTGAATTGATTTTCTAATTTGAGATGATGTGATGGGTTGGGCCTTATTGTCTTAGGCCCAAGCCCATTAGGGTTCCCTTCAAAACCCTAGTTTTCCCTTGTTTATTTCTATAAATATCCTAGAACTCTCATTGTAATCTTCAAGTTGAGTTTTAATAAACATAGTTGAGAGTCACTCCTAGTTTATTCCTTGGCTTCACCTCTCTCTCTCTCTTGAAGGCTTTCTAGCCTTTTCTCAAAGTTCTCTAAGGAGCCATAACGTTGGCCTCCTTCCACCACCTCGTTGAACCCCTCCACCCATCCACCGCCAGGGTTTGATCCGCCAAACTCAAGAAGAGGAGACATAACATTGTTTCCTTGAAGGAGTTCACGAAGAACGCGAAGAACGAGTGCTTGCTTGGGAAGAACAACGATCCAAACCTAGATCGGTCTTGCTCCACGGGGATTGATCGCATCAATTGGTGTCAGAGCCATTCCTCAAGCTAAGTTTCTTGTTCCTTTCGATCTTTAAATTTTGGCACATAATCCCATTTCTAAGTTTGTTCTTATCTCTCCATTGCTTCCGCCATTGTTCTCTTCGTAAGGTCAGTGCATGCGTGATTCTTCACTTTGTGCCTGCCCATTACCGTTCACCTTCACTTGTAAGGTTCAAGCGTGATTCTTCATTGTTTGACCGTCCATTTTCGAGGTCGAAAGGTAATTTCCAAGAAAATTTACTTTACCAAGATTCTCTTGTCCCAGGTAGCATTTAATTGGTTCATGCAAGTAGATAACTTTGCATAAAGCTGTCTTGAATGCTTTTCACCTTTTAGATTTAATTTGATTGAAGTTGTGCTTGCTTTTCTTCCTTAAATAGTTGCTTGTCTCTTCTCACCTCCAATCACACAACAACATAAAGTTTGTGTGACATCTTTAAAAAAATAAAAAATCTTGCATCGTCTATTTCAAAAAAAAAGGTCTTGCATTACAAAAAGGCTCGCCATAGACACAAAAGGTTAAAGATCCCCCGCTTGGCGCAAGGTTTCCATTTTCTTCCCTTCCATTGTCTAAATTGCAACACGTGTAAAAGGTTTGATTTGTCTTGCTATCTTTCAAGAAGAATTACTTCTAACACGTGAAAATCATTGTTGACGCTTTGTGCATCACAACACTTGTGTGAATCATTGCTTGCTACTTCATTTGCTTCTAGCCTTACGTCAAGCCTAATCCGCCTCACGCTTGCCCAAAGTTCTCGGCCCTTGAGTGCCAAATTTTGGGTCATTTCTGACAAGGACTTGGTTTGTCGTTAGGTTCTCTTGCCTTTGATTACTTTGATTCCAGTGTGTGCATTCCATGGATCCCAATGCCGAGTGACAAGGACGAAAACCGGTGTCGTTTTCCTGTCAAAGAAATCCCAATTCACCTACTAAAGAGTATAGCAAGCAAGTCATGGTCGATCCCACAGGGAGTCGGTTATCTGTATGCAATAACGTGTGACTGACAAGTAACAGGGGGGGGGGGGGGCGTTTAGAGTAATTGCAAAGTAACAAAGACGCAAGATTTAACAGAAGAAGAAATATGATGAGGAAAAGTATTCCACTAGACAAATATCCACACAGCAGATGAAATAGGTTGATCACTGAAAACTATCTTTCCAAGTTCTTTTTACAATCTTATGGTTGTTCCCACCCTGATCTTAAGTACTATCGATTTTCACAGTTGTCGATAGACTTATTACTATGTCACTGGTAAAGTACCACCGATTCTCACAGTTGTCGGCATACTTTACCACTAACACAGCAATAGCAATTCACACAAGGATATAGGATACATGCAAATAGAAGGACACCCTACTACTTAGCATGCAAATAATTCTCACTCACGATTGCACACTCGGAACCCCTATACGCAACAATCGTGTTTGCTACTAGATATGCACTCGGAACCCCTATATGCAAATCCTAGCACTATGATAGATGTCGAAAAACCTAGTTAGCTACGCTAGAAGAATCAACACAAATCGATAGACAATATGCTCAAGAGAATTAAACCAACTTTATAAGATATAGAACTAGGAATAGAAATCTCACAACCAATTCATTGCAGTGCGTCAATTGTCTAGCGAAACAAAGGTGTTTAGCTCTCCATTCGTTCAAACCCTAGAAGTGGAATGAATAAAAGAGAGGACCGACCCCTTTCTCAAAACTAGAAAAGATTCTTAAATAGGTTTTAGAAAATTAACCTAGCAAATAAAATAAGGAAATAAAATAATAGCAAATATAATATCCGAAAATGCTAAAATCGGAAACAAATAATCGCTGGCCGTGAGGCGTCGACCTCCACCGCGGGGCGGTGGCTTCGCTTGTGCTGCCTTCTCTGAGATCCACCGCCGGGTCGCGATGGCTTATGGCGCGGGGCGGCAAGACCAGCTTCTTCAAGTCTTCATCTTCTATCTTCTCCACTAAGCTGTAAATCCTATGATATCTTCACTTCTCAACTATTCTTCTGGATTACAGACTTAGCCTAAATCTACACCAAAACTCCATCTAAATCACGTCAATAATCACTAGTTAAGGTGCCTGAAATGGCACCTATCAAATATCCCTACACTTAGACCTTTACTCGTCCCGAGTAAATCAAAACTGATCCTACTCCAGTCATCAAACACCAAGGCCTCAGGAAGTGCGAGCAAACATGATACCAGACAACCAAAACAAGTGATGCGAGATAAATCTATTCCTAACTCCTGTCTAGCTCCTTATCGCTTCAGAGTGACCTACCCAAACTCCTTATATCACCTCTGCTTATGACGCCAATCTCCAGAATGATCCTAAAATCACTCCTTTTTCTTTACGCTCATCTTGCCTAGGCGCCCTCTCGGGTTTTCACCTAGCCACTCATTTCATTTTACTAGACATCTCACATGTACTCACATCACTCCAGTCCATTTTTGCACCGGTCTATACTAGTCGGACTACCTGCTTATTACCTGAACCGCCCTTTCGGGTTTTCGGCCCATCCCAGGATTTTGGTTGCCTTTTTCACTATTTTTGGCTTTTTTTTTTCTTTCAAGATTGAATATAAAACTGAACTGCTCGAATCTGAAATGCAAAAACAAAATGCAAAAACAAAAACTGTACACTAACTATGATAAGCAGCAAGTCTAAATCCCTCCCCACACTTGAAACACACATTGTCCTCAATGTAGAGACGAAGACAAAACGAAATAGGGGAGGAAGAACATAAACTCACTGGAAAGGTGGATACGGTGGATAACCCGACGGAGGTGGATGCCTCCCGAAGTACTGCTCCTGCATGAATGCCTCAACTGAACTCAACTGGCTCGTGATATCTCGCACAATGTCAGCCTGTAAAGTCTGCAGGCGAGTCAGCATCTCCTCGTTCGCAGCGTGTTGACGCAGTGTGAAAGCATCAAAACGAGCAAACATCTCATCCCAAGGAATCTCAAAAGTCGATGTAGAGGCAGAAGCAACAGCAGACGCAGGGGGATCAAAATCCATAATAGCAGGAATAGCGGCCTGGGGCTCATCCTCAGTGTCGGAAGGGATAACCTCAGCGTCAGACGGAATGAACCATCCCGTGAAGTCCCGCGGGTAGGCAAAGGGGCGAGGGAGACGTAGCACGTGACCTCCATAAGAACACCATAGGAGCTGCTCCGGGGAATTGTTCAGCATACCACACCGTCGCAGACATGGGATGTCGTAGCGAACAGGCATGATCGGCTGAGGAATAGTGTCTGTCTGAATCCTGGCCGCAACAACCAAGGTGATCAGGCCGCCCTGAACAATATCTCGCGCCTTTCCCTCGCGGATCTTCTTCATCTCGTGTAACCACACCGTAACCCAACCAGGAGTCTCCTCATCCAAAGGGTCAATCATCGGGGAGAATAAACCAAGGCTCTTCAGGGAGATCTTCCTATCCTCCATACTTCCACAAAAGGACCACAACAGCACTGTATAAACTAAGCGTAGACAAGGGTGCACGAACTTGTTACTGGTTTCCTTCCCCTTTTGATAAGTAAACATGCCCGTAGCGGTAGTCCAGAACTCTCTAATGTCCGCCTCGTTTGGACCCTTCTTCCACCCAGCAGTAGGCGGTCTCGACACTCCCAACAATTCCCGGATTTCTTCCACTGGCATTTCGTACGCCCGTCCCTCATACTTAAATTTTATACCCGCCAGGAATTTACGCTCTTCACCATCAATGGTGCGTCTCGCATGGCAATTTGACACAGTGGCAATAAATTGGTAGCAGAGTTCAGGGAAAGCAGGGGCACATTTGGTCAGGAAGCCACCCACTCCCACCCTATCCAAACACAGCTGGGCCATCTCCAACATACCCAACTCAGCCAAAGCTCCTCTATCAAAGAAGTGAGGTGGGTGCACAGGTCTCACCGCAACCACATTATATGCCCTATTCTCCTCTATAGTCATGCCAACCTTTCTAGCTCTCGGCATAATGAAAGTAATTGAATACGTTGGGGTCAAAAAGCTAGGCAAAGAGGATTTACAAACCAAAGACGGGGTCACCACAGGGCGGTATAAATCACCGCGGGGCGGCGATAAAGGCCAGGTACTTCCACTGAAAGGTATCGCCGGGCCGCGGTGGGGCTGCCGCGGGGCGGTACTGTTCACCGTCTTCTCCAAATAAAAAAAACACGACTCGCGCGAGGCGGTGCTATTCCAACGCGAGGCGGCCACTGGTCGATCACTTCTCTCTCTGCCTCCGATGAGCCTAACAACACTCAACTTCCTCCAATCACACCGCCAAAACTTCAAAACGCCGCCCTTCTACTAAATAACACCATGGGGTAGTCGAACGGGTGCAGTGTGGTGGTATGGGAATGAGAATTTGAAATTGGGGTCAAGTATCTTCCACTACCAAGGCTTAGAACAAGGGAGAGTTGGGGGTTTGAGGTTTTAGGTTGAGAGTTTGAGAAGGAAAAGGAGAGTGCGGCAGAGGGAGAGAGAATGGAGGAAAAAGAATGAGGGGATTAGGGTCTGGCGGGAGCGTTTAATGGGTAATGGACGTAAATACAGGTACCGGACCGCGGGGCGATCCAACTGACACCGTCAAATCCTTCGTATCCAACTTGGAATTTTTTTTTTTTTTTTGAAAACAAAACAGTTTTTTTTTTTTTAAAAAAATCGAGATTGCGTGAAATTACCCAGGCTTCACCGCGGGGCGGTGGGACTCACCGCGGGGCGGTCGTGAGGTTCCTGGGGAGTTAAACTCGCCTCCATTTACTTTCGTACCTGAAACGTTAGCAGCAGGCGAACGAAACAAAGCAAAAGAAACTACGGAAAAGTCTAGGGGGAGAAGAAATCAAAATAAGAGGGAAAGAGAAATGGAAATACCTCGGGTTGCCTCCCGAGCAGTGCCTTGGTTAACGTCGTTGGCTCGACGCAGGCTGTGGCCTATCAGGTTTCAGCTTCAGGGGCCTCAAAACTTACCGCATCAACATGGGTCGGGTCAAAGCCTTCATAATAAGGTTTCAATCTGTGGCCGTTCACTTTGAAAATGTTGAGTGTCTTGGGGTTAATCAGTCCAATGGCGCCATGGGGGTGTACTTCAGCAATTTCATAAGGGCCTGTCCACTTGGATCTCAGTTTCCCAGCAAAGAGCTTAAGCCGAGATTGAAAAAGGAGGACCTTATCCCCTGGCTTAAATTCCTTTCTCAGAATTTGCTTGTCATGCCACTGCTTGGTCTTCGCCTTATAGCTGACCGAGTTCTCATACGCCTCAAGGTGCAACTCCTCGAGCTCTTGCAGCTGTAGCTTCCAGAAATCTCCCACTTCATCCAGTTGCATGTTGCATTTCTTTATTGCCCACCATGCTTTATGCTCAAGCTCTACAAGGAGGTGGCAAGCTTTTCCAAAAACTAACCGAAAATGAGACATTCCTATTGGAGTTTTAAAAGCTGTGCGGTATGCCCACAGTGCATCATTGAGTTTGGTACTCCAATCCTTCCGATTAGCTGCAACCGTTTTCTCTAGGATAGATTTAATCACTCTGTTGGAGTTCTCGGCCTGCCCATTAGTTTGAGGGTGATAGGCCGTGGAGATTCTCTGGGTGACGTGATACTTCTTCAGCAGAGAAGTCATTGTCTTATTGCAGAAATGGGTACCCCTGTCACTAATTAAAGCTTTGGGTATTCCAAATCTTGAGAAAATGTTCTCCTTAAGAAAACCTGCCACAACATTAGAATCATCAGTCCTGGTGGCCTTCGCTTCCACCCACTTGGAAACATAGTCCACCGCAAGCAATATATAAAGATTCCCATGAGAGCTAGGAAAGGGTCCCATAAAGTCCATACCCCAAACATCAAAGACCTCACAAAAGATTAATGATGATTGTGGCATTTCATTCCTTCTGGTGATATTTCCAACCCTTTGGCATCGGTCACAGGATTTGCAAAAGGCGTAAGCATCTCGAAAGATGTATGGCCAATAAAATCATGCCTCCAATACCTTCCTAGCAGTCCTATTTGCTCCAAAATGACCCCCACATGTTTCAGAATGACAGAAGTTAAGGACAGATTGTACCTCATTGTCCGGAAGACACCGGCGTACTACTTGATCGACACAATTCTTCCAAAGGTAGGGATCATCCCAAACATAGTGACGGGCCTCTCTTCGTACCTTCGCCTTTTGAGCTCTGGTTTAATCCGGGGGTAGCTCTTCTCGGACCAAATAGTTCACGATATCTGCGTACCACGGTCTGAAAGAACGGATTCCGAAGACGTCCTTGGCTATGTGAGGAGAGGAGTCAGAAGTGTCTACAGAGCAAAGTGTGACACCAGAGATGTTGCCGCGGGGCGGTGTTGTCGCCGCGGGCCGCGGTGAGCTTTCCTTGTTCTCAAGTAAATATGACGTCCGGTCGCGGTGAGCGTCACCGCGGGGTGGTGAATCCTCCAGATTCATACTGGCTATAAGTCGCCGGGTCGCGGTAATGGGGACCGCGGGGCGGTGGTTACTTCCTGAACTTTCTTCGATCATAAAGAGTGTGTCATCTGGGAAGGTTCCGTGAATGGGGTTCTGTTTTTCGGGCTTATCTTCCTCATGTACGAGTCTACTCAGGTGATCAGCTACTAGGTTCTCCGCTCCCTTCTTATCACGGATCTCCACATCAAATTCAGTGAGAAGGAGAACCCATCAGATTAATCTTGGCTTTGCTTCTTTCTTCGTCATTAGGTAACGAAGAGCAGCGTGATCTGTATAGATAATCACCTTGACTCCCAAAAGATATTGCCTAAACTTCTCCAAGGCAAAGATAACTGCCAGCATCTCCTTCTCAGTAGTGGAGTAGTTCCTCTGGGCTCCATTCAGAGTCATAGAGGCATAATGAATCACATGGGAGGCACGTCCCACTTTCTGTCCTAGAACTGCTCCAACTGCATAGTCACTGGCGTCACACATTATCTCAAATGGGCGAGACCAGTCAGGTGCCTGAATGATAGGTGCACTTGTCGGGCATTCTCTCAAGCAATCAAACGCCTTCTTACACTCATCAGTAAATGCATAGGTCACCTCCTTCTTCAGTAGCTCGCATAGGGGTGAAAAGATCTTAGAGACGTCCTTGATAAATCTTCGGTAAAAACCTGTATGACCTAAAAAGGAACGCACTTCACGCACATTAGTAGGATAAGGCAAAGACTGAATTACATCAATCTTCGCTTTATCGACCTCAATACCCCTGGCAGAGACAATATGACCAAGTACTATTCCCTGTTCTACCATAAAATGACACTTTTCATAATTCAAAACCAAATTGGTTTCAACACATCTTTTAAGTACAAGTGCCAAATGGTTCAAACATGAATCAAAGCTAGTCCCATGCACTGTAAAGTCATCCATGAATACCTCAATAAATTTCTCAACATATTCAGAGAAGATACTAACCATACATCGTTGAAATATACCGGGTGCGTTACACAATCCGAATGGCATTCTGCGGTATGCAAAGGTGCCAAAGGGACATGTAAAAGTGGTTTTCTCCTGGTCTTCTGGCGCAATGGCCACCTGAAAATATCCTGAATACCCGTCGAGAAAGCAGTAATAGGGGCGCCCAACAAGGCGTTCTAGCATTTGATCAATAAAGGGCAAGGGAAAATGGTCTTTCCGAGTTACCGCATTCAGCTTACGGTAGTCAATGCATACCCTCCATCCTGTGGTGGTCCTTGTGGGCACTAAATCTCCTTGTTGATTCTCCACTATAGTGATACCTCCTTTCTTAGGAACAACCTGGGTTGGGCTTACCCATTGGCTATCTGAAATAGGGAAGATCATATCAGCTTTGAGGAGTTTCAGTACTTCCTTCTTCACCACTTCCATCATTGGAAGGTTGAGCCTTCTCTGTGGCTGCCTGGACGGTTTGGCTCCATCTTCAAGTAGAATCCTATGCATACAAGTCGAGGGACTTATCCCTTTTATGTCTGTAATGGTCCATCCAATCGCAGTCTTGTACTCCCTGAGCATGCCTAACAGCTTCATTTCCTGGTCTGCAGATAGCTTACTAGACACAATGACTGGCAGAGTGTCATTGGCTCAAACAAAAGGCGTACTTGAGATGATCCGGCAACGGCTTCAATTCAATTTCGGGGGCCTGTACAACAGAGGGAACAAGCTTCTCGATTGGATTTAGTAAATTGGGGCCAACGCCCAAAGGATACTTACCATATGCATCCAGCTGAGCTATGACTTCCTGCATGTTAGATGGTAAAGAGTATTCCTCATGGGACAAATCCAAATTATTCTCAACAATGGATTGCAACTCATCAGGACCAGAAATATCAAATACATCTTGTGTAATAGAGTCAATCACGTCTATTGAGCATAAAGAATGGTCTTCATTGGGGTGTTTCATAGCTTCATATATGTTATATTCCACCTTCTCCCCATCAAATTCCATGGAAAGTGTCCCACTTTGCAAATCAAGTTTAGTCTTAGCAGTTTTCAAAAATGGCCTACCTAACAGTATAGGGGTTGCCTTTGTATCTGTTTCCATATCTAAGACATAAAAATCTGCAGGGAATATCAATTTATCAACCATAACAAGAACGTCCTCTACTATTCCTCTAGGGTAGACACTAGACCTATCAGCTAATTGAATTACAATTCCTGTTTCCTGCAGAGGTCCGAGTCCAAGAGATTCATAGAGAGAATAGGGCAAAACATTAATGGAGGCACCGAGATCGAGCATAGCTCTTTCAAACTTAGTGTCACCAATAATACAAGGAATGCTCCACATACCTGGATCGCCGCACTTCTTTGGCAGACGCCTCTGGAATATAGCGGATACGCGTTCGCTAACCTTGACTTTTTCCTTACCCTTCAGCTTCTGGTTTCTTTTGATGGTGCATAGCTCCTTCAGAAACTTAGCGTACCTCGGTACACTCTTGACAAGCTTGAGGAGTGGAATGTTCACCTCACACTTACTGAAAGTGTCGAAGAGATCATTGTCGTCAATTACTCTCCTTTCCTTTAGTGCCTCCGGAAAGGGGGCAGGGGGCTTTTCCGATCCAAGAGGAGGGAAATTAGGACAAACATAGGTGTCCTCTTCTTCATCATGATCGATCTCTGGGCTTTCACCGCGGGGCGTTGGTTTCACCGCGGGGCGGTGCTCTTGGCCGCGGGGCGGTGGTATTGGCTCCACATAACTGGCCGGTTTCGCCGGGTCGCAGTGTTGGGGACCGCGGGGCGGTGGGTTATGCCCATCGTCAATTCCAATCCTGTTGTCCTTCTCATCAGTAGGAGCGACTTGCAACTTTTTGCCACTTCGGAGGGTAACCGCATTTACACTTTCGTCTGCAACCCTTTTGTCCAATCTGGTTACCACATCTGTCAACTGACCCTTTTGTGCCCTCATGCTCTCGATGTTGGCCTCAGTTGTTTGTACATGAGTTGCGAAGTGCTTTGTTAAGGTCTTGAGCATGTCGTCAGTCAAAGGGGAACTACGAGTTTGGGGAGCAGCTGGTGGCTCATCACGGTGAGGTTGTGACGGTGGTTGTAACTGTTGTTGATCAAGTCGAGGTCTAATAGGCTTGTAGCCTCCAGCAGCATACACCTCAGCAGTGGTGCCGTCCTGAAGTTGGGGACACGCACTGGTGTTGTGAAATGGATCAACGCAAATTCCACAGACATTTTGCTGTTGAAGGGTTTCTGTTTTACTCATTTTCACAATAACCTCCTTCAATGAAGCAATTTCCTGTAATAAATGTGAATCATTAGAGATGACAGCAGGAACTTCTGTAAACCTTAGAGCTTCATCAAAATCCCTTGTGCTCTCGGCCATATCATGAAGTTTAGTCATGGCTGCATCAGGAGTCATATTCAGGATACTATCACCACAAGTAGCATCTATAATTCTTCTTTCATCATCCAGCAGCCCGTTGTAAACATAGAGTACCAAAGCTTTCTTGTCAAAACCATAGAACGGGCAACTAGAACAGAGTCGTTCGAACCACTCACAATAGTCGTAAAGGGTCTCCTCCTCTCCTTGTTCAATGCTGGCAATTGCCCTTTTCAAGGTATTCGCCATCTTGGCTGGAAAATAACGCGTGAGGAAAGCTTTATGTAGCTTAACCCATGAATCTATGCTTCCACCAGGCAGATGACAATACCAGTCCTCAGCATCGTCTTTAAGAGTGAACCCGAAGGCTCTCATTTTAATCTGATCCTCAGTGACGTCGGCTGGTTTGATGCTCATAATGACGTTGTGGAATTTACCCAAATGAACAATGGGGTCTTCTCCACTTCGTCCATAATATCTCGGGAGCAACCGTATCACTCCTGTTCTGAGCTCAAACGTCACACCATCAGCAAGGGGTGGAATGATTACAGCCAATGGATGCTGTCACAGATCTGGCGCAGTCAACTGTCGGAGTGTCTGAGCCATTCGTACCTATCTCTGTATCAACTTCAACAAGTAGCGAATCAGTAGCAAAGGTGCGGACCGTAAGACAGATCCACACCGTAGTCAATCACAAATAATCACAAACGGAGTATTTGACTCCCCGACAACGGCGCCAAATTTGACAAGGCCGGAAACCGGTGTGGTTTTCCTGTCAAAGAAATCCTAATTCACCTACTAAAGAGTATAGCAAGCAAGTCAGGGTCGATCCCACAGGGAGTCGGTTATCTGTATGCAATAACGTGTGACTGATAAGTAACATGGGGTTTTTTTAGAGTAATTGCAAAGTAATAAAGATGCAAGATTTAACAGAAGAAGAAATATGATGAGGAAAAGTATTCCACTAGACAAATATCCACACAACAGATGAAATAGGTTGATCACTGAAAACTATCGTTCCAAGTTCTTTTTACAATCTTATGGTTGTTCCCACCCTGATCTTAAGTACTATAGATTCTCACAGTTGTCGATAGACTTATTACTATGTCACTAGTAAAGTACCACCGATTCTCACAGTTGTCGGCAGACTTTACCACTAACACAGCAATAGCAATTCACACAAGGATATAGGATACATGCAAATAGAAGGACACCCTACTACTTAGCATGCAAATAATTCTCACTCACGATTGCACGCTCGGAACCCTTATACGCAACAATCGTGTTTGCCACTAGATATGCACTCGGAACCCCTATATGCAAATCCTAGCACTATGATAGATGTCGAAAAACCTAGTTAGCTACGCTAGAAGAATCAACACAAATCGATAGACAATATGCTCAAGAGAATTAAACCAACTTTATAAGATATAGAACTAGGAATAGAAATCTCACAACCAATTCATTGCAGTGCTTCAATTGTCTAGCGAAACAAAGGTGTTTAGCTCTCCATTCGCTCAAACCCTAGAAGTGGAATGAATAAAAGAGAGGATCGACCCCTTTCTCAAAACTAGAAAAGATTCTTAAATAGGTTTTAGAAAATTAACCTAGCAAATAAAATAAGGAAATAAAATAATAGCAAATATAATATCCGAAAATGCTAAAATCGGAAACAAATAATCGCTGGCCGCGAGGCGTCGACCTCCACCGCGGGGAGGTGGCTTCGCTTGTGCTGCCTTCTCTGAGATCCACCGCCGGGTCGCAGTGGCTTGTGGCGCGGGGCGGCAAGACCAGCTTCTTCAAGTCTTCATCTTCTATCTTCTCCACTAAGCTGTAAATCCTATGATATCTTCACTTCTCAACTATTCTTATGGATTACAGACTTAGCCTAAATCTACACCAAAACTCCATCTAAATCACGTCAATAATCACTAGTTAAGGTGCCTGAAATGGCACCTATCACCGAGCATGACAACACACCCGTTGGCAACCAAGAGCAAGTAGCAGACCGTTCCCCGTCTAAGGGCACCGCTAGCCTACATGCCCTCGTTGCTAAATTATGTGCCAAAGTTGCCGCCCTCCGTACCGCCCAAGAGTCCAGACCTCCGATGGCCACGGGTCTGACACCACAACTTTTTGTGGACCCAACCGTCGAGGCTCAAGCTAGAGAAGAAGCCGCTATATTCCGAGGCAAAGATCCCATGGCTCCTTCGACCTCGCATCACCCGGCGCCTCCCCTCCCCTTGGGGTCTCAAGTCGACAGCCACCCAGGGCGTGTCAACCCTCATGATCGCCATGACCCCAGGGCGTCCTACTCCCGCCCGAGCACTTTCTTGGGACGTGACCCAACCGGTGATGACTACGACCCGGCCCAGGAGGATCCTCTTCTCTATGTCGATACTCGAGACCGGGCCAAGGTTGCGAGGCGCTTTGCTAGAAGCTTCCCATCAGGTGGCCGCAATAGCCACACGGCCTATGGCAGTGATTACCAAGATTTTGAGGGCGACGACGAGGACTTGCAAGTTGCCTCCGATGAAAGGTCGTACCATGCTCCGATCGGTGAAATATTTGATAGTGATCATGATGATGATTGGATTCCCCAGGCTCATCCCGGCCCTCGCAGCCAATGAGAACGCCGTCGACCTAGCCCGTGTGATGATCCTGACTGGATGCCAGAGGTGCGTCGTGGTCCCCCTCAACACCACCATGACCCACCAGATGATTATGAGTGGGAATTCGATGAGCGCCCCGCTCATGAGCCTCGGCGCCCCCATCACGGTCATGGGCCACCTCGAGACCGCGACCTATCTATGAGCCGGTTCCTAGCTCGTTGTCACGAAATCAAGGTGAAACTTGAACACTTTGCCGGCGAGTATAATGCATCCAAGTTTATTGAGTGGAAACAAGCCACCGAGGATGCCTTTGACCATTGAAAATATGCCGATGAGGAAAGAGTCAGGGCGGCTACTTTACACTTCACCGACAATGCTCATGCTTGGTGGTTCCGACTCAAGACAGAGCATGAGAGGAATTTATTGCCCCACATTCATACATGGTCACAGCTCATGTATGTGATGACCAAATAAGTACCTCCCCAAAGATTATGCTGAGCAGATGGGCCTTCGGATTGCCCTCTCCGAGTAGGGAAACCGTTCACCCCTTGAGTACTTTGCTGAGCTCGAGGATTTGTGCCACAAGGCCGGTGTTCACCAGTCGCCCATGGCTATGCGCACAACCTTCATGCGTGGGTTGAATGTTGATATCCGGGACCAACTCCGGATCCTCAACATCAAGGATATCCACACTTTGACCCACACGGCCATGTAGATTCACAACCAGATCCAAAGACGGAAGAAGGCCGCTTGGGCCCATAATTCGGCTTCAAGGTTTGGCCCCGCCACGACCGCGCCTCCCTCTGGACCGCCCCGGTCTTCGGTCACCACTCGCCCCAGTTACCCATCCAAGGCTCCCACCAATGGCGCGCCTCCTACTCGCGGCGCCGCGCCAACCGGCCGTCCTGGCGCCACCGTCGAGGAACGTGCTCGTGATCGGGTTTGCTTCAAGTGCCAGGGCCGAGGACATGTGCAACGGGATTGTCCGAACAACAAGAAGGTACTATTCATGGCTCAATCTGGTTATGGGTCCTTTGATGATGAGTTTGAGGCCAACGAGGCCGAGCACCATGTTGACGCCGCCTATGAGGCCGACGATGAGGAGTATTTTTGTGGCACTATTGACGAGGCTGAAGGCACTCCTTTGAGCTATGTCTCCCGCCGTGTCCTAACCGCCAAGGAGGGAACCCTTATGGACCAACGATAAAATCTCTTTCATACTCGTTGCTTGGTCCAAACTTTCTCGTTGAGCGTCATCATTGATGGTGGGAGTTGTTGCAACATCGTAAATGAGAAAGTGATCCAACACCTCAATCTAGCTACCACTCCGCACCCACAACCGTATAGCCTTCAATGGATTTCCGAGGGAAAGGGCAATGCTATGGTTCACCGCCAATGCCTCATTGAGTTTTCCATTGGCTACTATCAAGACAAGGTGCTATATGATGTGATTTCTATGGACGCCACCCACCTCCTCTTGGGCCGTCCTTGGCAATTTGACAAGAAGGCTCTCCATGATGAGTTTCTTAACACCTATGTGTTTATGCACAACTCAAAGAAGGTGACTCTCCTTCCAATGTCCCCGAAGGAGATCTTACAAGACCAAGTGGACCGCAACCGTGTGAAGGCGCTCGAGAGTGCCAAGGGCAAGAGTCTTCCGAGCCGTGAAGCCGCTACACCGCAACGCCTAGGCCAACTACCAGCCAAGACATCTCCGGCTCCCTTGTCTGGCCCGCCCCAGGTGCCTTATCATCTTCGGCACCCATCAAGGGCACTTGCGAGCTCCGACTCCTCATGGCCCGCCAACGCCACCTGGCGCCTATCTTGCACGATCGACGTCCTTGCTTTCTCCTGGTACCTAACCCCTGCTTTATTGTCAATACTGTTTTGTTAGAGTTACCCCCTACGGTTGCTTCATTGATGCATGAATTTTTGGATGTTATGCCCGATGAGCTCCCCATTGGCTTGCCCTCAGTGCGCGGAATCGAGCACCAAATCGATTTTGTGTTGGGCGCTTCTTTGCCCAATCAGGCCCCGTATCGTGCTAGTCCCGAAGAGACTAAGAAACTCCAACGTCAAGTTCAAGAACTCATGGAAAAGGGATATGTCCGGGAGAGCCTTAGTCCTTGTGCTGTTCCCGTGATCCTTGTGCCTAAGAAGGATGGCTCTTGGCGAATGTGTGTAGATTGTCGAGCCATCAACCAAATCACGATCAAGTACCGCCACCCAATTCCTCGCCTTGATGACATGTTGGATGAGCTTCATGGTGCCACCTTGTTCTCTAAGATCGATCTTAAGAGTGGCTACCACCAGATCCGCATGAAGGAGGGCGACGAGTAGAAGACGACCTTCAAGACCAAGTGCGACCTCTATGAGTGGCTCGTGATGCCTTTCGGCCTCACCAATGCCCCAAGCACCTTCATGCGCCCCTTGAACCAGTTTCTTCAGGCTTACTTGGGCAAGTTTGTGGTCGTCTACTTTGACGACATCCTGATCTACAAATTAGTCGACATTTTTCACAAATTTTACGAACGGAGGCTCTTATTTTCATATTTTTCATTCCTTACATTAATTCCGAATCCATTTCTTGGAAGAAAATAAGTTTCTTGAAATTTTAAATCTCGTATTTCGGAATGTAGAAGTGGAAAAACAACTTAATCGGTTGAATCTTTGTTACAGAGTCTATAAATTATACGTCCTCTGGTTGAATCATAACGGCTTACTTCAATTTTAACTCTATCCCCCATCAGGATTCGTATAAAATTATGATGTATCGTTCCTGAAACATAACCTAGAATCAGATCCTCATTATCTAAACGAACCCGGAACATGCCGTTAGGAAGTGATTCAATAACTAAACCTTCATGAATCGATTTTTCTTCTTTCATTCCAGGTAAAACCCCTTTAAAGTATCAACTAATGGAGGAGGAGTGATATTAGACAACTCGTCCTTTCTCTTCTTTTTTTTCCAAAATAGAAAATTTTGGATCCAATTCGTATATCAGAGGGATTACCATATATAACATAAAATTTCTCCACCAATTCTTTCTAGTCGAGCCTCTCGGTCTGTCATTATACCTCGAGAAGTAGAAAGAATTAGAATCCATATTCCACCTAAAATTCTAGGAAGTTTTTGATAGTTTGAATAGATTCCTAGACCGGGGCGACTGACCTGTTTTAAATTTAAAAATCTTGTATATGGCCCTTTCCTATTCCTTCTATGTCGTAGAGTTGAAACCAAAAAATATTTGTTTTTTTCCTGATGTTTTCTCACGTTTTCGATAAAACCTTCTCGTAAAAGTATTTTTAACGAAGGTTTCCGTGATTTTAATCGATGTTATTCGAACCATTCCCTTTCTATTCATGTCAGCATTTCGTATCCAGGTTATTATATCGGCAATGGTGTCCCTACTCATAATGCCCTAAAATTTGTGGTGCTCTGAACTTTTATATAATCAACATGTTTTTCTTAGTTTATTCTTTTTCTTTTATGTAAAAAGGAAAGGTATATACGTGATACACAATCTACTGCTCGATTTCATTCAAATAGCCCACTATTCTCGTGGTTTATAATACCTTGGGAGCTAATGAAACTATTTTTGTAAAGTTTAATTGTCGCAATTCTCGGGTGATTGCACCAAAAACTCGAGTTCCTTTTGTTTTTTTTTTTATCAATAATAACCACAACATTGTCATCATATCGTATTATCATACCGTTGTCGCGTTTGAGTTCTTTGTGGGTATGCACAATTACAACTCGGATCACTTCAGACCTTTCTAAGGGAATATTTGGTATTGCTTCTTTTATCACAACAACAATAATGTCGCCAACATAAGCATATCAACGCTTAGCTTTCAATTCATCTCTGACCATCAAATGAAATGTGAATAACCCGTCCTCCTCTCTTTGAAAGAAGGGGCGCTTCCGGTTCTGTCGGTGCTTGAAACAATTTTGTCTTCTCCATATTACTATATGTCTAGAGTCAATAATTTTATATGAGGAACTACTGAACTCAATCACTTGCTGCCATTACTCTTCAGTTTTTATTGAGGTCTATCCTCTAGAGGTACTCAAATTGAATCCGTGATCGATTTCTAGGTTTCGTCGTAAACCTAATTGGTTACTTCCAATTACGTAAATCCATAGTTCAAACCGCACTCAAAGGTAGGGCATTTCCCATTTTTATAGGAACTTTTGTACCAGAAACAATGGTATCTCCAATTATAGCCCCTCTAGGATGTAAAATATAGGTATTGGAGCAACATTACCGATTGATAAATCTCTAACTTTAGGTCTTTTTTAACTTGATTCAATTGTAAAATAATCTGACGTGTGTATCTAGGGAATAATTGCTTCAAAGTGAATTTTCCCTATATACATCGAAACGTGTGTATCTAGGGAATAACTGCTTCAAAGTGAATTTTCCCTAGATACATCGATTTCGTTTTAATTGCATGCAGGAGATATTCCTAATAATACGAATTGCGGTAAAAAATGAATTGATTATTGCTTTTGATTAAATTATAAAAGAAAAAATCCAACGATCTTCTTGACTGTAATTCAATAGGTCCAACAATATATGTATATTGGAATTTTTTAGTCAATTATAGATCCTGGGAGACAATTCTAATTGATCAATAAAAATCGATTTCAATGCTAATTTTTTTCTTAGTTTAGTCAATCTATCATGAAAGAAAAAAAGGGGTAAAGCAACCTTGTCTTGATTATCCTCGAAATAGAAGTTTTCTTTTTACGCATATAGAAAGGGAATAAATAAATCAATTAAATTCTGAGAGGCTTCATATAGTGCTTCTTTAGGAGTTAAACTGCCATTTGTCCATATTTCGAGAAAAAGTATCTCTTATTTTTCATTACCATTACTATACGAATGAATACTATGATTCACATTTCGAACATGCATGAATACAACATCTATAGGATAACTTTTGTCTTGAAAGTTATTTGGCATTTTTATACGATATCCGCGATTCCTCTCGAGTTGTAATCCATGACGCAAATCTATCGGTTCTGTCAAGTTAGCTATATGTTGTGTAGTATCAACGATTTCCACATAAGGTGGTAAGATGATATCTTGAGCAGTTATACATCTAGGTCCTCTAACACAAATAGACGCGTCACAGGTTCCATATACATTGCTTCTCAATACAATTTCTTTCAAATTCATTAAAATTTCATGTACTGATTCTTGAATACCTACTATAGTAGAATATTCGTGTGGTATTTTCTCAGATTTTGCGTGTGTAATACATGTTCCTTATATTTCTCCAAGCAAAGCTCTGCGCATCGCAATTCCTATTGTGTCGGCTTGACCTTTCATAAGTGAAGATAGAATAAAGCGTCCATCTGTTCTTGATTCAACACATTTCCACTGCAGTGTCCGAGTCGATACTCTTATTTTATCTCGAACCATAGTAATATTATAGATAATAGATCAGATCGTTGAGTCATTTATTTCTCTTGAAATCCCTTCAATGCTTAGTTTTTTTTTACACACGTCTTTTTTTAGGAGGTCGACAGTCGTTATGCGACATGGGGGTTACATCTCGTATGGAACTTAATAGTATGCCGCTTCTACGAATAGCTCGTAATACTGCATCCCTTCTGAGACCAGGACCCTTTATCATGACTTCTGCTCGTTGCATACCTTGATCTACTACTTTACGAATAGCGTTTCCTGCTGCGGTTTGAGCAGCAAATGATGTCCCTCTTTTTGCCCCCTTGAACCCGCAAGTGCCAGCGGAGGCCCAAGAAACCACTCGACCTCGTACATCTGTAAAAATCATAATGGTATTGTTAAAACCGGCTTGAACATAAATAACCCCTTTTGGTATTTTACATGCACTCTTACATGAATTAATACGCCTATTTCTATGTGAACCAAGGGTTTGCCTTGGTATCGTGTTCATACCATTGTATTGAATGATCCTGGTCGGTTGATTTATGTTCATATAATGCATACGGCCTTGGTTGTTGGTTGGGCCGGTTCGATGGCTCTATATGAATTAGCAGTTTTTGATCCCTCTGATCCCGTTCTTGATCCAATGTGGAGACAGGGTATGTTCGTTATACCCTTCATGACTCGTTTAGGAATAACCAATTCCTGGGGCGGTTGGAGTATTATAGGGGGGACGGTAACGGATCCCGGTATTTAGAGTTATGAAGGGGTGGACGGGGCACATATTGTGTTTTCTGGCTTGTGCTTTTTGGCCGCTATTTGGCATTGGGTCTATTGGGATCTAGAAATTTTTTGTGATGAACGTACAGGAAAACCTTCATTAGATTTGCCTAAGATTTTTGGAATACTAAACAAGTCCGAACTAATTGAATACTTGTGTCATAAATTCCCCGAACAGGCTTGCCATTTCCATAAAGGATATAATTGACAACTCGAAGTTGCACCTTATTCCTTTCCTGCAACAGATCCTGAGGGAAAAGTGTTGATAAACTTATATCGTCCGTTATTTCATATGTGACTACGGGTCGAACCAAAACAAAATACCTTTTCTTAGTAGGTGTGATTCGTTGGACATAGATCCAATTTTTCAAATGTTTCGATTTTGTTTGTCCCCTTCTCGGCGGTATCAAAATGCCCCTGTGTCTGGATATTTTATCCGTTTTTCCGGGAAAATGGATATACCGGAAAAGATTTTTAAAATTCTAAAAAGGAATCTAATAGTCCTAGATTGAATAATAATCACAATGAGATGAATTCTAATTTTTTTTTCATGATTTGTAATTGAGGGATCTCTTTTCTTTATATATATATATATTCTTATGATACTTTTCACTTTAGAGCACCTTTTCAATCATATTTCCTTTTCGATTGTTTCAGTTGTAATTACAATTCATTTAATCACTTTAGTAGGCAACGAAATAGTAGAACTAGATGATTAATTAGAAAAGGGTATAATACTTACTTTTTCCTGTATAACAGGATTATTAGGTATTCGTTGGATTTATTCGAGGCATTTCCCGTTAAGTGATTTATATGAATCATTAATCTTCCTTTCGTGGAGTTTTTATAATATTCATATGATTCCTTATTTTAAAAAACTGAAAAAATTTGTAAGTGCACTAACAGCGCCCGGTGCTATTTTTACCCAAAGCTTTGCTACTTCAGGCTTTTTAGTTCAAATGAAGCAATCCACAATATTAGTACCCGCTCTCCAATCCCATTGGTTAATGATGCATGTAAGTATGATGATATTGGCCTATGCAGCTCCTTCTACTGTCTTTCTAGGTTTCGTGGTGGGACGAGACGGCTTGCGCGTCGATGAAGAGAAGGTGCACGCCATTTGAGAGTGGCCTCAGCTAACAACAACCACCATGGTCCGTTCTTTCCTTGGCTTGGCTGGGTTCTACCGGCATTTTGTGCGGGATTTCAGCACAATTGCCGCACCATTGCATGAGTTGACCAAGAAGGGAGCTATAGTGGAGTGGATTGATGCGCACGAGACGACATTCACAACACTCAAGGATCGCTTATGCAATGCCCCCTTTGCTTCACCTGCCAGATTTTTCCAAGACCTTTGAGGTGGAATATGATGCCTCCAACCACGGCATCGGTGGTGTGCTTCTCCAAGACCGACACCCCATTGCATACTTCAGCAAGAAGCTCATCGGTTCCACTCTCAATTACCCGACGTATGACAAGGAGCTCTACGCCTTGATCCAGGTCTTGAAGACATGGCAACATTACCTCTGGCTGAAGGATTTTGTGATCCATTCCGACCATGAGGCTCTCAAGTATTTGAAGAGCCAAGTGCATCTCGGCCTACGCCACACCCGATGGGTTGAATTCATGGAGATGTTCCCCTATGTGGTTAAGTACAAAAAGGGCAAGGACAATGTGGTCGCCGATGCGTTGTCTCGGAGGTACACTCTTCTCTCCCAACTTGATGCCAATATCCTTGGGTTCTCTCTTATTAAGGAATTGTATGCACAAGATGCTTTCTTTGGTGCAATCTTTGACTTGTGCATACAAAAGTGAGAATCTAAAGGATATTATATGGACAATGGGTTTTTGTACAAAGCTGGCAAATTGTGCATACCCGACACCTCCATTCGTAGACTTTTTATCCAAGAAGCCCACGAAGGGAGCGGCCACTTCGGCATCGCCAAGACCTTGGCCGCGCTCAAGGAGCACTTCTTTTGGCCCAAAATGCTTGACCATGTCACTAAGTTTTGCAATAGCTGTGTGACATGCCATAAGGCCAAAAGCAAGTCGAGTTCCTTTGGCTTGTAAACCCCTTTGCCAATTTCGATAGCCCCTTGGGAGGGCATTTCTATAGACTTCATAACGGGGTTGCCCATGTCTAATAAGGGGAGTGACGGAGGCTAAAGTCGTATCGCCTTATCAAAGTAATCCTTAAAAACCAAAACTAGTAGAATAGGCAAGCAAGGGTCGAATCCCGCAGGGAGGAGTTGTCTTTCTTTATGTAAATTTGCATGCAAAAATAACAAATGGGGGTTTTGGTTGGTTGTTTGTAAACAAATAAACAAAGGAAACAAAAGCAAAAGTTTGTAATCAAATTGGAAAAAACACTTAGCCAAACAAATATGCATCATTCATTTGATTGATTGGTCCTAGATTATCTCTATTCCTTCCTTTGATTATTCATGTCCCTTTTCTGAAATAGTTACCAGTCCTACCAGTCCAGGTAACCCTAACTATCGAACGCACGAAAAACTATCAAGATTTAGAACAATAGCAGCAAGATGCATATGAATTAACCAGGATACATGCAACACCGATTTTTCACAGCATTTAACACATAATCAATTCTCTTTCATAATAAACTAGTCCTACCAGTCCTAGAATATCATGGATGCTACAAAAGATAAGGAATCTCAACCCGAAATTTCCAAACCCTAGCAATAGAATATTACTAATATCAACTAGGTGATCAATCTAGTCAAATCAATAAGAATCAATAGGAATAAGCTCAAGAGAAAAGATATAATCCAAAGGAATAGGAAATAGAGTTATAACCTCACAATCATGAATCAAATGAAGGCTTCAATTGTCGGACTAAGCAAAGGGTGTTTAGTTCTTTATAGTCTTGAAACAAAAACTCAAAGGGAAAACAATACTGACTAATGAACGATGACAAAAACTGAATGATAAATGATGATGATGCTTGGAGGCTATGGAACTAGGTTTAAATAAACTAAACCTAAAACCAAAGATCACAAACATAATCTAAAAGGAAACTAAAATAATCCTACTAGAATAAAATAAATAAAAGAAAAAGAAAATAATAAAATAAAGTAAACTTTGGAAAATCTTCGGACGAAAGAAACTCGGCACGCGCTGATGCAGTTTTCCGCGACCGCGGGGGATTTTCCGCGACTGCGGCAAATTCACTTTTTCTCTAGACTTTTCCGCGACCGAGACTGTTCTTCCGTGACCGTGGCCTTCGTAAACCCGCGATCGCGGTTTTGTTCCCGCGATGGCGGTCCTTCGTTTTCTTGCTCTCGCCTAGTCTCTTCTCCGCGACCGTGGCCATGGCCTCCGCGACCGTGGTTTGGATTTTGTAGCACCTTCACTTGGTTCTACTTTTTCGTCTTCTTGGGTGGCTTCCTTCTCTCTTCAATATATCTTCATTTAAGCTTCTCTAAACCACCATATCTGCACATCTACTCCTCAACTCCGATTTCTACAATACGCTCTAAACATCTCCAAATGGTACCCAAAACACCGGTAACAACTCCTAGTTAAACCCTACAAAGTAGCGCTGATCAAATTCCCCCATGCTTAAACATTGCTCGTCATCGAGTAAGCTAATATAAACCTACTCCTCCAATCAAATCCCCAAGGTCTCAGGAAGCATAGAAAAACCATCTCCACTAAGAATTGCACCTAAACATGAATCTCCAAGGCACCAACACAATAAACACAATCACAACCTATAGCCAAACTTAAAGGAAAGCAGAGTACTTCCCCCAAGCTTATCCCGAACACCATAGAGTGAATAAACATCTAATTCTAGCCTCCATCTATCTTTTTATGCCTCCCAGAGTGACCTACCCGAATTCTCCTTATATCACCTCTTCTTATGTCACCACGCCAGGAAAAATGAGGAATCCTAATAATCACTCTTCTTCTTTTCACTCATTTTGCCAAGGCGCCCTTTTGGGTTTTTACCAAGCCACTCATTTCATTTTTCAATAGATGGGCTCACATAAAACTCACATCACTCTTGACCAATTATTACCCCAGCCTAATGCTAGTCCAAGCCACTTGCTTATTACCTAAGCCGCCCTTGCAGGTTTTCGACTTATCCCAGGATTTCTATTTTTGCCTTTTTTTCAAATTTTTGGCTTTTTCCTTTTTCATTATTTTTTTCTTTTTATCCTCAACGACTAGCAAGTATAGAACACTCCCCCATGCTTAAACATTGTATTGTCCTCAATGTAATGAAAGACAAAAAAGAATGAAGCACAAGGAAAGGCAAATAATAACTCACAAACGTCGCCGAGTTGGCTTGGACTTGAAAAGTTGTTGCTGGCAGTAAATCAATATACGCACATGTCGCTGGTGTCGCGGAGGTCTTCAAACAATCTCCACCGTGCACCCAAATAGATCCACTGTAAGGTGTAGTGGTATATCAAAGAATCGGGGCTGCACGGCCTTCAATGAACACAAAAATGGGGCCCAGATGTAATCGTGGTGTGGGTCCTGGTGTTCCTCCTCCTCAGTTGTCGAATGTTGGGCTATCATCGTTACCAAATAAAAATGTGGGGCAAATGTCTCCTCCTTGGCAGCATGATGCGCACCATCTCTCAATGTAAAATCGGGCAGTAAGCTTTGGTATAACTTTTTTTTTTCCGATTTTTTTTTTCCAAGTCAGGAGACTTACAGTGGTATTTCCGCACCCGCGAAAATGTTTCTGGTGTGTAATTGATACCGTTTTCTATTAGGCTTCGGGCCTCCTTCCTGCAGGTTAGTCGAAATGCATAAACAAAAGCAAAAGCAAAATAACACAAAAAAACAACTACAACATGGAATGAAAAGACAAGGAAAAAAAAACTACATACCTCGGGTTGCCTCCCGGACAGCGACTTAGTTATTGTCGTGGCTCAACTTGGTACTCTCCTACTCAACTCGGGTTGCTCACATCAATTGAGAACTTGGGGTTTCCATCCGGAGGGTGTCGCTTTGAATCATCTATGCTGAATCTGACCCTCACCCCGTCGAATTCCATTGTGAGCGAACCGCTGCTCACATCAATCTTTGTCCCTGCCGTGTTCATAAACGGCCTTCCTAGCATCACAAGGGCTGCATCCTTATCTTGCCTTGTATCCATCACAAAGAAGTCCGCAGGGAAAATCAACTTGTCAACCTCTACCATCACGTCCTGCACGACTCCTTTGGGGTAGACATAGGAATTGACCGCCAGCTGGATCACAATCCCCGTCTTCTCTAATGGTCCGACCTCCAGAGACTCGTACAGTGAGAAAGGCAACACATTAATGGAGGCACCCAAATCAAGCATGGCCTTGTCGAACAAGGTGCCCCCAATCTTGCAGGGAATAGTGAACATGCCCGGATCACTTGCCTTCTTAGGTAACCGCTTTTGCAACATAGAGGATACATTCTCGCTGACCTGGACCTTCTTCTTCTCCTTTACCACCTTCTTCCTCTTTATCGTGCACATCTCCTTCAAGAATTTAGCATAACGAGGGATGCTAATAACCAACTTGAGTAGACACCTTCTTCCTCTTTACCTCGCAGTTGCTGAAGGTCTCGAACAGTTCCTTATCATTCTCCACCTTTCTAGTGTCCTTTAGAGCTTCAGGGAAGGGAGCTGGGGGCTTCAATGTACTGAGCGGAGGAAAATTAGGGCGAATATACCCATCATGAACGTCAGAGGCATAACCGCGATCGCGGTTTGGGGTCCGCGGTCGCGGTTTTTCTCCGCGGTCGCGGGCGTCTTCTCCGCGGTCGCGGACTTCAGGAATTTGGTCCTCTTCAGCTACGACTTTTCCGCGATCGCGGAAAATCGTCGATTTCTTGCTCGTCTACAGAAACATATCCGCGATCGCGGCTTCCTTCTCTGCGGTCGCGGAAAACTTTCTGTTGGCCACGACTGATGTTCACTTCTGCTTCACTCCTTAGCGTCATGGCAGAGACGTTCTCCCTCGGGTTTACTACTGTTTGAGATGGTAGTTTCCCCGATTCCCGAGCTTCTAGCTTACTCACTGCTATAGAGATCTGCCCTACTTGCTTTTCCAGGTTCTGAATACTAGACTTCGTCTCTTGCTGATGTTGGATCATGCTCTGAGTGAGAGTTTCTTGATGCTTGACCACCACTTGAAGTTGTGACCCCATGGAGTTCACAGTGCCAGCCAACGTCGTGACACTCTATGTGAGGGCCCTGATCTGGTCCTCACTGGACATAGATGAACTTGAACTTTGGCCTTGGCCTTGGGGTCTTTGGTCATATGGAGCTCAAAATTGTTGTTGTTGACCCCCAGGCTGCTGATATTGTTGTGGGAGGGGTAGGAATTGTGGTGGCCTCGGTTGATACTCTTGATTCTCCTGGCCTTGAGTAGTGCTCTGTTGGGTCCCGTACCTCAGATTGGGGTGATCTCTCCACCCTGGATTGTATGTGTTGGAGTACGGGTCATATCTTGGCCTTAGAGGGCCGTATCCTCCAATGGCATTCACCTCAGCAGTGGGCTCCTGTAGCGTGGGACATGCATCGGTTGGATGCATCGTGTCTTGGAATATCCCACATGACTTGACCTGCTGCTGGCCACCCTTCATCATGTATCTCCTCATCATCTCCTTCATCTCAGCCATCTCAGAGAGTAGAGTGGAATTTGGCTGAGAGTGTGCAGCTCTCACTGATTGGGCGCCCGCCCTCTTATTGAACTATCTTGAGCCCTCAGATAGCTCAAAGAAAACTTCATATGCCCCAGCTGGAGTCTTGTTCAAGATGTTCCCTCCACATGTAGCGTTCATCATCCGACGCTCGTCATCAAGAAGACCTTCGTACAAATAAAGTATGAGGTCTTGGTCGGAATATCCATGGTAGGGGCAGCTAGAGATCAGCCTTTTGAACCTCTCGTAGTACTCATACAATGATTCAACAGCCTGTTGTTCAATGTTGCTCATGCTCCTCTTTAGGCTGTTGAGCTTAGTTGCAGGGAAGTACTTCTCCAGGAAGGCCTTCTTCATCTTGGCCCACGTGTCAATACTCCCTGGTGTTAAGTAGTAGAACCAGTCATTGGCCGAATCCTTCAGAGAGAAAGGAAAGGCCCTCAGCTTGATCTAGTCCTCAGTCACTCCTCTTGGTTTCATGCTGGTGTAGATGGCATGGAATTCCGATAGATGCTTATTGGGGTCTTCTCCACTCATCCCATGGAAGTGGGGAAGTAAGTGGATCAACCCTCACTTGAGCTCAAAGTTGACGCCATCGGCCAGCTAAGGAAACTGCATAGCCAGCGGTTGCTGTTGCAAATTAGGGGCAGTCAGTTGCCTCAACGTGGGTGCTTCATCAGCCATCTCGAGACAAGGGTTGTCAAAACACAAAATCCTGTTTACCCTGCGGTTCCTGGAAAGGGTTCTCTCAATCTCTATATCACAAGCAAGTAGAGGGGAGTCAGTAGGACGACTGTGGACCATAAGATAGGTCCACACAAAAATTGGCACACAAACACACACAAAGAAAAAAACAAAACTTGCCTCCCCGACAACGGCGCCAATTTGACGGAGGCTAAAGTCGTATCGCCTTATCAAAGTAATCCTTAAAAACCAAAACTAGTATAATAGGCAAGCAAGGGTCGAATCCCACACGGAGGAGTTGTCTTTCTTTATGTAAATTTGCATGCAAAAGTAACAAAGGGGGGTTTTGGTTGGTTGTTTGTAAACAAATAAACAAAGGAAACAAAAGCAAAAGTTTGTAATCAAATTGGGAAAAACACTTAGCCAAACAAACAAATATCCACCATTCATTTGATTGATTGGTCCTAGATTATCTCTATTCCTTCTTTTGATTATTCCTGTCCCTATTCTGAAATAGTTACTAGTCCTACCAGTCCAGGCAACCCTACCTATCAAACGCATGAGAAACTATCAAGATTTAGAACAATAGCAGCAAGACGCATATGAATTAACCAGGATACATGCAACACCGATTTTTTGCAGCATTTAACACATAATCAATTCTCTTTCATAATAAACTAGTCCTACCAGTCCTATAATATCATAGATGCTACAAAAGATAAGGAATCTCAACCAATAATTTCCAAACCCTAGCAATAGACAATTACTAATATCAACTAGGTGATCAATCTAGTCAAATCAATAAGAATCCATAGGAATAAGCTCAAGAGAAAAGATATAATCCAAAGGAATAAGAAATAGAGTTATAACCTCACAATCATGAATCAAATGAAGGCTTCAATTGTCGGAATAAGCAAAGGGTGCTTAGTTCTTCATAGTCTTGAAACAAAAACTCAAAGGGAAAACAATACTGAGTAATGAACGATGAAAAAAACTGAATGATAAACGATGATGATGCTTGGAGGCTATGGAACTAGGTTTAAATAAACTAAACCTAAAACCAAAGATCACAAACATAATCTAAAAGGAAACTAAAATAATCCCACCGGAATAAAAGAAATAAAAGAAAAAGAAAATAATAAAATAAAGTAAACTTCGGAAAATCTTCGGACGAAAGAAACTCGGCCCGCGCTGATGCAGTTTTCCGCGACCGCGGCAAATTCACTTTTGCTCTCGACTTTTCCGCGACCGAGACTGTTCTTCCGCGACCGCGGCCTTCGTAAACCCGCGATTGCGGTTTTGTTCCCGCGACCGCGGTCATTCGTTTTCTTGCTCTCTCCTAGTCTCTTCGCCGCGACCGCGGCCATGGCCTCCGCGACCGCGGTTTGGCTCCTGTAGCACCTGTACTTGGTTCTACTTCTTCGTCTTCTTGGGTGGCTTCCTTCTCTCTTCAATATATCTTCATTTAAACTTTTCCAAACCACCATATCTGCACATCTACTCCTCAACTCCGATCTCTACAATACGCTCTAAACATCTCCAAATGGTACCCAAAACACCGGTAACAACTCCTTGTTAAACCCTACAAAGTAGCGCTGATCAGGGAGGGACTCATAATTTGTTGTGGTGGATAGATTTTCCAAAATGGCCCACTTTACAAGATGACCAACAATGCTCAGGAGGTTGCCACTTTGTTCTTTGAGCATGTAGTCAAGCTACATGGCATTCCTGGTAGCATTTTGTCGGATCGCGATGCTAAGTTTGTGAGTCACTTTTGGAAGACTCTTTGGTCCAAATTGGGGACGCGACTTCTTTTCTCCACTAGTTGCCACCCTCAGACGGACGGTCAAACTGAAGTGACCAACCGTACTTTTGGTGCCTTATTGTGCACTATGTTGAAAGCTAACATCCTCAGGTGGGAAGAATGTTTGCCCCATGTTGAATTTGCTTACAACAGGTCCATACACTCGCGAACCAAGAAGACGCTATTCGAGGTCGTCTAGTGCCTCAACCCTACCACCCCGCTTGATTTGATACCATGGCCACTTCACGATACCGAGAGCACCACAAGTCTTGACCGTGCTGAGTTTGTCAAGAGCCTCCATGAGCGCACCCGTGTGCAACTTGAGCGCCGAGCTGAGCAGTACAAGCGCCAAGCAGAAAACGGATGGCGCAACATCACCTTTGAGCCGGGCGACATAGTGTGGCTCCATCTGCGCAAGGAGCGCTTTCCAGCCAAGCGCCGCAGCAAGTTAGATCCCCGAGGCGATGGACCATTCCGCATTTTGGAACGCCTTGGTGACAATGCATACCGCCTCGAGCTGCCAGCCGAGTATGGTGCCCATCCGAGCTTCAATGTTTCAGATCTCTCTCCATATACTCCCCCCGCGTACGAAGAGGACGAAGCGAGGATGCTTCACAGCCAAGAAGGGGAGAATGATGACTCCATGCCTACCCCCCTTACGGCGAGAGACGAAGAAGACCTCCTTAGGGTGCGTTCCGATGGGCCGATGACTAGGGCCTGTTCTAGAAGCATCGCTAGAGCTACTCAATCTCTAGTCACCCGCATATGTGCGAGCTTCGGTGTAACACCCCCAAATATTACCTTGAAAGTATTACCGCCAGTGACCTTAGATTTCACATCTGAAGCCACCCAAGGCTTAACCATTTTATATCAACCATAAAACACACCGATAATATTAAATATCATAACATTTTATTCAACCAAAGTCTCGAATTACATCTGTAAAAATCCCAAATACAATCTGAAATACAGAATTCATTTCAATACAGTGGAAGTCTTTTGATAAATAACATAAGGGTCTTGATCGGAGCGATCTCACGCCTAGGATCTTCAACCTTGAGAAATTTTAAAAAAACTCCATCTGCCTTCATCGTCGCGTACTAGCCTTCACGGAAGGGAAGTTTTCATGATGTGCTGTATGAGACGGATGACACCAGCCAACCATTCAAGGGAAATAACCGGTTGGTTAGTCTAATGAAAGACTATGTAAGGGTAAAACAGAAAGGTTCTAAGTAGTCGTATTAGGTTACACCCATCGCTTCTCGAATGAAAGCCGGTGACGACAGTGAACCTCAATACTTCTACGGAAAGATACGAAACATAATGATCAAGAGAAGACTCCAAAAGACCGAGTCTTAGGGAAACGTATAAAGAGAAGACTCCAAAAGATTGAGTCTTATCGGAAAGTATGACAAATGTGTCACGCCTAGTTTTTTTTGGGTTGTTCGGCCAAGTTTCGGGGTCAAAACTTCTTTTAAGGGGGAAGTGATGTAATAACCCTCATTTTTAGTAAGGGTATTTGGGTAATTTACCCAACCCTCGTCCTGTAATCGTGTCGTTTTCAGAGAAGTTCGGATTTTCTGTTTCATGTTTGATCTCTGTAATATTTTCCTGAGTGGTATAAAATACATTCGACGTATTTTCGGAGCTTAGAATATTTGTTTGGGTACAAATATATTTTAACTCGGGGTTTGAAAACCCATGCCCAATCTTTTCCCGGGCAATTAGGCGCGAATAGGAGAATTCCGAGACTGCGGCAGAGCCACCGCAACCGCGGAATAATCGGGCACAGAAGAGCTGGGAATTTGAATATTCCGCGACCGCGGAAAAGTCACCGCGATCGCGGAAATGCGCAGGCACGCGCAACGCTTCGTCTTCTCCACCCTCGCCGTCGATCTCCCTGCTCGTCGTTGATCTTGTCGGCTGCTCCCTCTCTCCTTGGCCTATAAAAGGAGGACGATCTGGAGGGTTGAAGCGTACCGAATTCTGATAATCTCACACTCTCTTCCTCTCATTTTCTTGTCGCCGGAATCTTCAAGCTCTCGCCGGATTTTCTTGTGGAGTCGCCGGAGCTTTCGGCGGAGGTGGTGGTGCTCGTAGGGTGTTGCATTGGAGGTGTAAGGAGGCCGGAAGTGAAGCCACCGCGAATCGAGCCCAAGGAGTCATCGCCGGTGAGTCGTTTGCCAATCGGAGGTCGCCGTGTTCATGTCCGCGACCGCGGACATGAACAACGCGATCGCGGTCGTCGGCTAGTTGCTCGCGGGCATTGCCGAGTCGCTCGTGGACATTCGTCCTCGACGCCCGCGACCACGGCAGTACCACCGCAACCGCGGATTGCCTGGGCAACCGCGATCGTGGCCTTGGGCATTGCCGGTCTCGGGCGGGACTTTCGTTCTTTCAATCCCGTTCGTTCTTCCTTAGATTCGTACTATTTTATTGTCGAATCTAACCTAGGGTTTCGTTATGGGTCATCGTCGTAGGAATCTGTAATCCGATTTCCGTTCCCGTTCCGGACCAAGAAACCCGTCGTCGATCAATCGTTCGTCTAGACTAAGGCAAGTGGCGGTTCGCTCTTGCTTATCATTCCATGTTTCCATTAATTATCAATTGTTTAATTGTTAATTAAATTGGGATGAACTATTGTTTTCGTTGCGAACAGATTTTATAAATGATACGATTAAAAAGTGATATTATAATAGGTTGTATATACTGCTAGAAACAATGCTATTATATATATATTGCCAGAACGGTGTTGATGTGGACTATTGTGTGATTTAACTATTTAGTTAGAACGAGTATTCGTAGGAACGCTATGTACCTTGCGAGGTCTAGCCGTTTCTTTATAACCATCGTGGATAGGATGACTAAGCCCTAACACCTTTCCCTGGTCATGACTATCCCCTATCCGAGTATAGGGGAGGTGCACACAGCTGGTGCCAATTCTTTCAGGATACGCTCCCAAGATATCTCTCGTATCGAGATGATATATTTATATGATAAAAGCTTATAACATAATTGTACGTTTTGTCACTAAATAAGATGAGTGTCGTTATGCACATAATTAATGAACCTTAGGGCGAGAAGTACAACTTGGAACCTCGCCCGGGACTTCGGTTAGAGTAAGTCCTCTTTCCAATCTGAATTTGCATTGAGCGGTGAGGTTGGTCGTGGACCCAAATAGTCAAGTCATTTTTAAAACTCTTGTGTGAAAATATAATGTTCCCGAACACTTGTCATACTTTCCGTTAAGACTCAATTCTTTGGAGTCTTCCCTTCATATGTTTCCTTAAAGACTCAATCTTTAGGAGTCTTCTCTTGATATTTCTGTTTCGTATATTCCTGTAGAAGTATTGAGGTTTACTATCGTCATCGGCTTTCATTCGAGAAGCGATGGGTCTAGCCTAATACGACTACATAGAACCTTTTTGTTTTACCCTTGCATAGTCTTTCATTAGACTAACCAACCGGTTATTTTCCCTTGCATGGTTGGCTGGTGTCATCCGTCTCATACGGCACATCAAGTAAACTTCTGCTCCGTGAAGGCTAGAATCTGACGACGAAGGCAGATGAAGTTTTAAGAGTTTTTATCCAGGTTGAATATCCTAGGCGGGTGATCGCTTCGATCAAGACCCTTATGTTATTGATTTAAAAGACTTTCGCTGTATTAAACATATTCTGTATTTCTGTTGTATTTGGGATTTACGGATGTAATTCCGAGACTTTGGTTTAAATAAAGATTATGATATTTCGTTTTATCAGTGTATTTTATGATTTGTATGAATGGTTAAGCCTTGGGTGGCTTCGGATGTGGAATCTGAGGTCACTGGCGGTAATACTTTCAAGGATATATTTGGGGGTGTTACAATTATGGTATCAGAGCCGATTTTTTTTATATAAAAAAAACGGGTTGGGTTTTAAAACGTTTTATCAAAAACAATTATTTTTTTATAAACCATTTACTCGTTTTTGAACTAAGAAATTTTTATTTATTCAAAAATTTTGAATTTCTGAACAACCCTTACTTGACTAGAAAATGTATTGTTTTGAAATCTTTGTCGTTCTAGTCGTGCCTTCTCTCTAGTCTGATATAGTAAGTTCGCTTCTATATTTAGAAAGACTAACTCTCTTCTCGTCGCCCCGCAGGTTATGGGCGCATTTATCTCTCATCAGAGGAACCAGAAGGAAGCCGAGGTGGCCCCGCCATCTCCAGTTAGGCTTGAGTTCCCGGTTTCCCCGCAGTGCTTTGAGGTCGGGGAGCCCAGTAGCCCACTCGAGGAGGTGAAGACCGTACTCGAGGAGTCGGTGGTGTTGGTGTCCGACAAGGCCAAGGTTCCCGAGATGGAGCCTGAAGAGGAGCCAAGGGAGGACACTGAGGAAGAAAGATACCCGGCAGAGTACACAGGAGGGTACTTCGACGAAGACTTCTTGGTCGAGTCGGTTCTCGAGGAGGATCCGGAAGAGGTGGACCCTGAGGAAGACCCGGAGGAGGACCTAGAGGAGCACCCGGAAGAGGATCCGGAAGGAGAGGACCCCGAGGAGGACCTCGAGGAGCAAGGCTATGAGTCCGATGGCTTAGAGCACTTGCTGGTAGATTGTGAGGACACGGGGATGCAGTTCATCTTCCCGAGTCCAGAGTTGCCACCTGAGCGGGAGTATTCGCCATTGTCCCCTGCCACTTGGGAGGCACTTAGTGGTGAAAGTACCGCCATGAGGAGGAGGCCAGTGATGAGTCCTGACTCGCGACAAGTGTTTCGCCAAAGTCAGATGGCTTCCTCTGAAGCGCGTCGCCTGGTGGACGAAGCGGTTGAGAATGCTCGTAGGAGGGCAAGGCCATGGGAATCGATGGGTACACCAAGGGTGGTCCCGACCCAGCAGGCCAGGCCAAGGCCCCAAAGGCTGGAGGAACTTCTGGAGGGGTGGTCTAACACCCTGTATGACATTGAGGAGAGGACATACGAGACATAACTCGGTCTCTCTCGGATGCGTGGAAACGTCCATGAACTCCAGGAGTATATCCGCAAAGCAAGGTTGCTACTTGATCCGCAGTATGTGGTGAACCGGGCAGACTTCCAACCAGGATTTTTGGAGGAGTTTGGCTATTCACCGGGATCTGATGGGACTGGACCAAGTGTTCCCGCGCCTAGAGAAAGGCCGAGGGCACCGAGGCCGAGAGATGAGCCGTGTGCTCCAGGGCCAAGTAGGTCAAGAAGTCTGACACCAGACCCCGATGATAGACCCCGTGCGAAGAAGCAGTGCATGAGAGTTCCCGATTATTTGAAGCTTTTTAGGGCACCATGATGGGGGCCAGTGTTAAGTTTAGCAGTTTTTTTTCTAGTATTTCGGTTGTTTCGTTTAGATAGAATTGTAGTCTCCGAGCAATTTTGCCTTGTCGTTGGGGAGAAATTTTCTATGTAGCCCCTTTCAACTCAGTTTCAGTTCATCAATGAAAGTTTACCAGTTTGATCTATTCTGAGTTAAAAAAAAATCGTTTTGCATGATGAAATGATATTAATATTATAAAATACTTGGAATTTGATCGGTAAACAGATGGTGAACACATGGAACACCGTTCGTGCTGGTGCTGGGCCAAGCAATAACCCCAGACCAAATGAGAGGAATGCCGTGAATCCCGTGGATGAACACGAGTCTGTTTCTAACAATAATCCTATGGGCAATGACCATGCGCCGGTCAATGCTCCAATGGTGTTCGATGTTGCGGTAATTGAGGCTATTCGGGAGATTGTGATGCAAGCAGTCACCGATATTATGCGACCAATCGGGCCTCAAGCACAAGGTGTGCCAATTCCTCCTGTGGTTCCTAGGTTCGAGGAGCCCGATGTCCATGTACCTCATGAGGAAGCGGTCAGAAATAGAGGCAATTATGGCCGAGCAATGAAGGCCATAAGCTCTATGAAGCCTGATAGCTATGATGGGAAAGGAGAGCCAGTCAGAGTGGCATATTGGTTCTCGCACATGGAGCGAATGTTCCAAAACGTCGAGTGCACTGAAGATGAAAAGGTGCACATTGTTTCCCTTCAACTGAAGGAGGTACCTAGTGAGTGATGGGAAAGCACCGGTCTAGCTGATCACCCCGGACTGAACTGGGGAATGTTTAAGGCGAAGATGACTGACCGATTCTTTTCCCGATCTATGAGGGAAGAGAAGCACAAGGAGTTCCTCTATTCGAAGACGGATGGATTGAAAGTGATTGAGCTTGCGGCCAAGTTCAATCACCTGTTGTAGTACGCTGGGCCGGAGGTGTCCAGTGAAGAGCAGAAAATCTGGCACTTCCACGAGTGGATGAATCCAGACATCAAGCCACTGATGGTACGCCATGGGTGCTCTACTCTGGAGCAATACGTGGATGCTGCCTACAAATTGGAGATGACTCTGGAAGAGTCGGTTAAGAAGCGCATTCGCCAGAGACCGGCACAGAGCCAGCCTCAGGCGAGTGGGTTCAAGCATCCCGCGCCACCGTCAAACTTTGCTAGACCTGGCCGGGCAAGAACAGAGATGAATCATGGAGTGTCTACGCAACGTTCGGGTCAGGGCAAGAATCTGATCCAGTGCTACAACTGTGGCACACCCGGGCACAAGAGCAATGAGTGTCCGAAGGAGAAGAAGACGTGTTTTGGCTGTGGAAAGGAGGGGCACTTGCAGACATTTTGTCCGCAGAAGAGACAGAAAGGAGCTGAGTCACAGAAAGGGTCCGTTAGTCATAACAACCGACCCAGATTCAGACTAGTGGAGGCTCTTAGCCCTTCGACGCAGACAACTGCGCAGAACAAGAGGAAAGCCCCAGCTGCTTCAGGAGGTCAAGGTCAGCGACTCTATGAGATGCGTGAGGCTGATGGACCAAATGCTCCTACTGCTCAAGGTACTCTATACCTCCATTCTACTTCTGTGTGCATATTATTTGATTCGGGTGCTACCCATTCTTTCATCTTGGAGAGTTGCGTTAGTAAGCTAGGCTTAGTATGCAACGAGGCTTGTGAGCCTTTTGTTGTGAATCTTCCCAATGGTGAACATTTGGTTGGAACCAAGCGTCTGTCGGAATTTCCGATTACCATTCAAGGTAGGAAGTTCAAAGCAGATTTGATCTGTATAGTCATGGCTCCATACGACATTATTCTCGGTATGGACTGGTTGACGCGTCATGGGGCGGTGATCAATTTTAGTTCAAGGACTGTGACAGTTTCATCCGGGGGCCAGTTTATATGCAAGTTCAAGGGTCGTAAAGACGCTGATAACGGCAAGCTCATCAATGTGATGGCTGCATGTAAGCTACTTCGACAAGGTTGTGTCGGGTACCTGTGCTATCTGGATAAGCCCAAGAGAGATGAGCCTTTAGTTCTTGATATTTCGGTCATTCACGAATTTCCGGATGTCTTTCCGGAAGAGATTCCCGATTTACCCCCGAAACGTGACATGGAGTTTACCATTGATCTCGAGCTTGGTACCGCGCCAATCTCTAAAGCACCATACCGGATGGCTCTAGCGGAGATGCAAGAGTTGAAGAAGCAACTCGAGGACCTTCTTGAGAAAGGATATATAAGGCCGAGCGCATCACCTTGGGGCGCTCCAGTTTTGTTCGTCAAGAAGAAGGATGGATCGTTCCGACTTTGTATCAACTATCGAGAGTTGAATAAAGTCACAATCAAGAATAAGTATCTGTTGCCGAGGATTGATGATCTGTTGGATCAATTGCAAGGAGCAAAAGTCTTTTCCAAGATCGATCTGAGATCTGGTTATCATCAGCTCAGGATTCGTGAGGAAGACATTCTGAGGACTGCGTTTCGGACGAGGTATGGCCACTATGAGTTCATAGTCATGCCATTTGGCCTTACCAACGCTCCGACGGTCTTCATGGATCTGATGCATCGATGTTTCCACCAATACCTGGATAAGTTCGTGGTGGTCTTCATCGACGATATTTTGATCTATTCCCCGAGTGAGGCGGCTCATGAGGAACATCTTCGGATCACCTTGTCAGCCCTTAGACAGAATCAGCTATACGCGAAGTTGTCTAAGTGTGACTTCTGGATCAAAAAAGTGGCTTTCTTAGCCTATGTGATCAATAAGGATGGGGTTATGGTCGATCCCCAGAAGATTGAAGTGGTAGCCGACTGGAAGCGGCCTCAGAATGTGAAGGAGGTGCGCAGTTTCTTAGGACTCGCTGGATATTACAGACGGTTCGTGGAGGGATTTTCTAAGATCGCTCTACCAATGACCGGTTTGCTCCGCAAGGTCCACAAGAAATTTGTCTGGGATGACAAGTGTGAGGCCAGTTTTCAAAAGTTGAAGGAGTGTCTGACCTCCGCACTAGTGTTAGCGCTATCGGAGGGGAATGATGGTTATGTGGTCTATAGTGATGCTTTGAAGAATGGGTTAGGGTGTGTATTGATGCAGAGAGGGAAGGTTATTGCATACGCATCCCGACAGCTGAAAACCTATGAGGTAAATTATCCAACGCATGATCTGGAGTTAGCAGCTGTAGTTTTTGCGTTGAAAATTTGGAGGCACTATCTCTATGGTGTAAGGTGCCAAGTCTTCACCGATCATAAGAGTCTCAAGTACATGTTCACTCAGAAGTAGCTGAATATGAGACAACGTCGCTGGTTGAAGCTACTCAAAGACTACGACATCGAGTTGCTGTATCATCCGGGTAAGGCTAATGTAGTAGCCGATGCATTGAGCCGGAAGACGCCGCACGAGACTGTAGTGGCTCTACTCACTACTCAGACCAAGCTGAACCAAGGGTTGTGCGAGATTGAAGTCTTGTACGATCAGCGTCGAGGATACCTGAGTATGCTAGAGATTCAGGCTACGCTACTTGATCAAATCAGGGAGAAGTAGGTTGATGATGTGGTCTTGGTAAAGTTAAGCAGTGAAGTGATGGACGGGAAAGCTCCTGAATTCGTGATTCAGGAGGATGGATCACTCTAGTTTCAGGACCGGATTTGTGTGCCTGACGTTGATGGCCTTCGCTAGTTGGTGATGAAGGAGGCCCATTTGTCAGCATATTCTGTACATCCAGGCTCTAGCAAGATGTACAAAGACCTCAGGAAGAAATTTTGGTGGCCCAACATGAAGTGGGATGTAGCGGAATTTGTGGCGAAATGCTTGACTTGTCAGAAAGTCAAGATAGAACACCGTAAACCAGGTGGTGAGTTGCTACCTCTCCCAGTGCCAAAGTGGAAATGGGAGGATATCGCTATGGATTTCGTCACAGGGTTGCCAAAGACCCAGAGTCAAAAGGATGCGATATGGGTAATCATTGACAGGCTCACGAAGAGTGCTCACTTCGTGGCTATCAGGTCAACATGGGGAACCCAGAAGCTATCAGAAGTGTTCCTACACGAGGTTGTCCGTTTGCATGGTACACCAAAGACCATTGTATCGGATCGTGATGGTCGATTCATGTCGAGATTCTGGAAGGAACTCCACAAGGCCATGGGAACCGAGTTGAGGTTCGGTACTACGTTTCATCCTCAGACGGATGGACAGTCTGAGAGGACCATCCAGACATTAGAAGATATGCTGAGAGCTTGTGTACTCGATCGTTTGACTACCTGGGAGAACAGCCTATGTCTGATTGAGTTCACATACAATAACAGTTGGCATGCTACCATTAAGATGGCTCCATTCGAGGCTTTGTACGGTCGAAGGTGTAGATCTCTGAATTGTTGGGATGAGAATGCCGACAAGGTTCTGCTCGGACCGGAGTTAGTCGAGAGGACTGCCTCGGACATTGCGTTGATCCGACAGAGGATGTTGACAGCTCAGAGTCGACAGAAGTCTTACGCAGATCTGAAGTGCAAGAATGTCGAGTTTGAGGTTGGTGACAAGGTGTTTGTCACGGTGTCGCCATCCAAGGGTGTGTTCAGGTTCGGCAAACGTGGGAAGCTTAACCCTCGCTACGTGGGACCGTTGACAGGGTGGGGTCTCTAGCGTATCATTTGGCATTGTCGCCGTCGGCGCATCCAGTGCATAATGTGTTCCACGTACCCTTGCTGAGAAAGTATGTGCCAGATGAGTCTCATGTGCTGAGTTATGAAGACATTGAGATTCAGGCAAATGGTACCTACGAAGAGATACCGGTGCGTACGTGCCAGATGAGTCTCAGTTGCGGAACAAGGTAGTACCATTGGTACGGATTCTTTCGTCCAAAGCTGGATCTGAAGAGGTTACTTGGGAAACCTGGGAGACTGAGGCTGATATGCGTAGTCGCTTTCCCCAGCTGTTTTCGGCCTAGTTTCGGGGTCGAAACCTTTTTTAAGGGGGTGGTGATGTAACGCCTCGTTTTTTTTGGGTTGTTCGGCCAAGTTTCGGGGTCGAAACATCTTTTAAGGGGGAAGAGATGTAATATCCCTCATTTTTAGTAAGGGTATTTGGGTAATTTACCCAACCCTCATCCTGTAATCGTGTCGTTTTCAGAGAAGTTCGGATTTTCTGTTTCATGTTTGATCTCTGTAATATTTTCCTGAGTGGTATAAAATACATTCGACGTATTTTCGGGGCTTAGAATATTTGTTCGGGTACAAATATATTTTAACCCGGGGTTTGAAAACCCATGCCCAATCTTTTCCCGGGCAATTAGGCGCGAATAGGAGAATTCCGCGACCGCGGCAGAGCCACCGCGACCGCGGAATAATTGGGCACAGAAGAGCTGGGAATTTGAATATTCCGCGATCGTGGAAAAGTCACCGTGATCGCGGAAATGCGCAGGCATGCGCGACGCTTCGTCTTCTCCACCCTCGCCGTCGATCTCCCTGCTCGTCGTTGATCTTGTCGGTTGCTCCCTCTCTCCTTGGCCTATAAAAGGAGGACGATCTGGAGGGTTGAAGGGCACCGAATTCTGATAATCTCACACTCTCGCCCTCTCATTTTCTTGTCGCCTGAATCTTCAAGCTCTCGCCGGATTTTCTTGTGGAGTCGCCGGAGCTTTCGACGGAGGTTGTGGTGCTCGTAGGGTGTTGCATTGGAGGTGCAAGGAGGCCGGAAGTGAAGCCACCGCAAATCGAGCCCAAGGAGTCATCGCCGGTGAGTCTTTTGCCAATCGGAGGTCGCCGTGTTCATGTCCGCGACCGCGGACATGAACACCACGATCGCGGTCGTCAGCTAGTTGCTCGCGGTCATTGCCGAGTCGCTCGCGGACATTTGTCCTCGACGCCTGCGACCGCGGCAGTACCACCGCGACCGCAGATTGCCTGGGCAACCGCGATCGTGGCCTTGTGCATTGCCGGTCTCGGGCCGGACTTTCGTTCTTTCGATCCCATTCGTTCTTCCTTAGATTCATACTATTTTATTGTCGAATCTAACCTAGGGTTTCGTTATGGGTCGTCGTCGTAGGAATCTGTAATCCGATTTCCGTTCCCGTTCCGGACCCAGAAACCCGTCGTCGATCAATCGTTCGTCTAGACTAAGGCAAGTGGCGGTTCGCTCTTGCTTATCATTCCATGTTTCCATTAATTATCAATTGTTTAATTGTTAATTAAATTGGGATGAACTATTGTTTTTGTTGGGAACAGATTTTATAAATGATATGATTAAAAAGTGATATTATAATAGGTTGTATGTACTACTAGAAACAACGCTATTATATATATATATTGCCAGAACGGTATTGATGTGGACTATTGTGTGATTTAACTATTTAGTTAGAACGAGTATTCGTCGGAACGCTATGTACCTTGCGAGGTCTAGCCATTTCTTTATAACCATGGTGGATAGGATGACCAAGCCCTAACAACTTTCCCTGGTCATGACTATCCCCTATCCGAGTATAGGGGAGGTGCACACAGTTGGTGCCAATTCTTTCGGGATACGCTCCCAAGATATCTCTCATATCGAGATGATATATTTATATGATAAAAGCTTATAACGTAATTGTACGTTTTGTCACTAAATAAGATGAGTGCCGTTATGCACATAATTAATGAAACTTAGGGCGAGAAGTACAACTTGGAACCTCTCCCGGGACTTCGGTTAGAGTAAGTCCTCTTTACAATCTGAATTCACACTGAGCGGTGAGGTTGGTCGTGGACCCAAATAGTCAAGTCATGCATTTTTAAAACTCTTGTGTGAAAATATAATGTTCCCGAACACTTGTCATACTTTCCGTTAAGACTCAATTCTTTGGAGTCTTCCCTTCATATGTTTCCTTAAAGACTCAATCTTTAGGAGTCTTCTCTTGATATTTTTGTTTCGTATATTCCTGTAGAAGTATTGAGGTTTACTATCATCATCGGCTTTCATTCGAGAACCGATGGGTCTAGCCTAATACGACTACTTAGAACCTTTTTGTTTTACCCTTGCATAGTCTTTCATTAGACTAACCAACCGGTTATTTTCCCTTGCATGGTTGGATGGTGTCATCCGTCTCATACGGCACATTAGGTAAACTTCTGTTCCGTGAAGGCTAGAATCTGACGACGAAGGCAGATGAAGTTTTAAGATTTTTTATCCAGGTTGAAGATCCTAGGCGGGTGATCGCTTCGATTAAGACCCTTATGTTATTGATTTAAAAGACTTTCGCTGTATTAAACATATTCTGTATTTCTGTTGTATTTGGGATTTACGGATGTAATTCCGAGACTTTGGTTTAAATAAAGATTATGATATTTCGTTTTATCAGTGTATTTTATGATTTGTATGAATGGTTAAGCCTTGGGTGGCTTCGGATGTGGAATCTGAGGTCACTGGCGGTAATACTTTCAAGGATATATTTGGGGGTGTTACAAAATGTTTGGGAACGTTATAATTTCACACAAGCTTTTAAAAAGACTTGACCATTTGGGTCCACGACCAACCTCACCGCGCAATGCGAATTCAGATTTGGAAGGAGGACTTACTCTAATCGAAGTCCGGGCGGTTTTCACGTTGTACTCCTCGCCCGAGGGTATATTAATTATGTGCATAATCGCACTTATCTTATTAAATTCCAAAACGTACATTTACGTTACAAGTTTTTAAGATATATCATCTCATCGCGAGAGATATTGGAGGGAATAAATTCCGAATGTCGGCACCAGTTGTGTGCACCTACCCTGAGTAAGGGTACAGTCATGACCAGAGAGAGTACTAGGGCAAAATCCTCCTAATACCAGTTATAAAGAAACGACTAGACCTCGCGAGGTACATAGTGTCCCTATGAATACTCGTTCTAACTAAACAGTTAAAACCACACAATAGTCCACATCAATACCATCATGGTAATTACAGATATAATAGCATTGTTTCTAGCAGTATATACAACCTATTATAATGTCACATTTTAATCACATACGTTTATAAAAACTGTTCCCAAATGAAAACAACATTAATCCCATTTTAATTAACAATTAAAAGCAATTGATAATTAACGGAAACACGGAATGATGAGCAAGAGCAAACCGCCACTTGCCTTGATCGAGACGAATGAACCAATGATGACGGGTTCCTGGGTCCGGAACTGGGAACAGAATCGGAATACAGATTCCTTCGACAACGAACCCACAACGAAACCCTAGGTTAAATTCGATAATTAAATAAAACGAATCTAAGGAAACAAAACGAAAGAACGAGGGTCCCATCTGTGACCAGATTGTCCAAGGCCATGATCGCGTTTGCTAAGGCAAACCGCGGTCGTGGCTTGGATTCCGCGGTCGCAGATGTCTGGACATCGTCCGCGGTCGCGGATGTTCATGTCCGCGGTCGCGGCCATGAATCCGACAACCCTAGCGAACTAAATCCTCACCGGCGACGACACGACGAGGCTCCGAATGAGAGGGCTTTGACTCCCTAGGCCACGCCTATTCCAACGCACCACCATTCGACCACGAAAACCACCGGTAAGAGCTCCGTCGACGACGAGAAATTTCGGCGAGCAAACGAGAGCACGAGAGAGAGATTGAGAGCTTGAGATCTGGATGTTGAACCTCCCCCATCGATCCACCTTTTATAGGCATCGAGGAGGCCAGGCGAACCGCTCCAGATCCCCCCCCCCCTCGGCGAATCGATGGCCAACCAACCGGCGAGTCATTGAAGACGATGCTCGAAGCGTTTTCCGCGGTCCCGGAAATATTCATGTTCGCGAGGCTGACGACGCTTCATTTTCCGCGGTCGCGGAAATCTGCCGCGGTCACGGAAAAGGCCTATTCGCGTCCTTTTTCCCGGGAAACAATTGAACACGTGATAAAATCTCGAAATAATTAATATTTGTACCCAAACAAATATTTTAAGCCTCCAAAATACATCGAATGTATATTATAATGCTCAGGGAATTATTACAGAGATAATATGCGTTACAGAAATTCTAAACTTCACCAAATGCGAAACGATTACAGAACGAGGGTTGAGAAATTACCCAAATACCCTTACTAAAAATGAGGGGTATTACATCCGGGTCCGATCCAAGCTGTTCGTGGGTCTCTCTTTCGACCCTTGATTATTAGGGGGTTATCTGGCGATTCCGCCCCGAGCCCGCTCGAAGTGTTTTCCGCGGTCGCGGAAATATTCCTGTTCGCGAGGCTGACGACGCTTCATTTTCCGTGGTCGCGGAAAAGGCCTATTCGCGTCCTTTTGCCCTGGAAACAATTGAAAACGTGATAAAATCTCGAAATAATTAATATTTGTACCCAAACAAATATTTTAAGCCTCCAAAATACATCGAATGTATATTATAATGCTCAGGGAATTATTACAGAGATAATACGCGTTATAGAAATTCCGAACTTCGCCAAATGCGAAACGATTACAGAACGAGGGTTGGGAAATTACCCAAATATCCTTACTAAAAATGAGGGGTATTACATCACTTCCCCCTTAAAAGAAGTTTCGACCCCGAAACTTGGCCGAAATAACCAAAAAAAACGAGGCGTTACATCACTACCCCCTTAAAAAGGTTTCGACCCCGAAACTAGGCCAAAAACAGATCGGGAAAGCGAATAAGCATATCCGCCTCAGTCTCCCAGGTTTCCCAAGTAACCTCTTCAGATCCAGACTTGGACCAAAGAATCCGTACTAATGGTACTACCTTGTTCCGCAATTGCTTCTCACGACGTTCAAGAATACGCACATGTATCTCCTCGTAGGTACCATTTGCCTGAATCTCGATGTCCTCATAACTCAGCACATGAGACACATTTGGCACGTACTTTCTCAACAAGGACACGTGGAACACGTTATGCACTGGATGCGCCGACGGCAGTAATGCCAAACGATACGTTAGAGATCCTACCCTGTCAAGGATCTCAAACGGGCCCACGTAGCGAGGGTTCAGCTTCCCACGCTTGCCAAACCTAAACACACCCTTGGATGATGACACCCTGACAAACACTTTGTCACCAACCTCAAATTCGACATTCTTGCGCTTCAGATCTGCGTAAGACTTTTGTCGACTCTGAGCTGTCAACATCCTTTGTCTGATCAAAGCAATGTATGAGGCAGTCCTTTCGACTAACTCTAGTCCGAGCAGAACCTTGTCGGCATTCTCATACCAATAAATTGGAGATCTGCACTTCCGACCGTACAATGCCTCGAATAGAGCCATCTTAATGGTAGTATGCCAGCTATTGTTGTACGTGAACTCAATCAGACTTAGGCTGTTCTCCCAGCTAGTCGGACGATCAAGTATGCAAGCTCTCGTCATATCTTCCAATGTCTGGATGGTCCTCTCAGACTGTCCATCAGTCTGAGGATGAAACGCAGTACTGAACCTCAACTCGGTCCCCATGGCCTTGTGGAGTTCCTTCCAGAATCTCGACATGAATCGGCCATCACGATCCGATACAATGGTCTTTGGTGTACCATGCAAATGGAAAATCTTGTGTAGGAACACTTCTGATAGCTTCTGGGTTCCCCAAGTTGACTTAATAGCCACGAAGTGAGCACTATTCGTGAGCCTGTCAATGATTACCCATATAGCATCCTTTTGACTCTGAGTCTTCGGAAGCCCTATGATGAAGTCCATAGCAATATCCTCCCACTTCCATTCTGGCACTGGGAGAGGTAGCAATTCACCACCTGGTCTACGGTGTTCTATCTTGACCTTCTGACAAGTCAAGAATTTAGCCACAAATTCTGCTACGTCCCACTTTATGTTGGGCCACTAGAATTTCTTTCTGAGGTCTTTGTACATCTTACTGAAGCCTGGATGTACAGAATAAGCTGACGAATAGGCCTCCTTCATCACCAACTGGCAAAGGCCATCAACGTCAGGCACACAAATCAGGTCTTGAAACCAGAGTGTTCCATCTTCCTGAATCACGAATCCGGGAGCTTTCCCGTCCATCACTTCACTGCTTAACTTCACCAAGACCACATCATCAACTTGCTTCTCCCTGATTTGATCAAGTAACGTAGCCTGAATCTCTAGCATACTCAAGTATCCTCGACGTTGATCGTACAAGACGTCAATCTCGCACAACCCTTGGTTCAGTTTGGTCTGAGCAGTGAGTAGAGCCACTACGGTCTCGTGCAGCGTCTTCCGGCTCAATGTATCGGCTACTACATTAGCCTTGCCCGGATGATACAGCAACTCGATGTCATAGTCCTTGAGTAGCTCTAACCAGCGACGTTGTCTCATATTCAACTTCTTCTGAGTGAACACATACTTGAGACTCTTATGATCGGTGAAGACTTGGGCACCTAACACCATAGAGATAGTGCCTCCAAATCTTCAACGCAAAAACTACAGCCGCTAACTCCAGATCATGCGTCGAATAGTTTGCCTCATAGGTTTTCAATTGCCGAGATGCGTATGCAATAACCTTTCCTTTCTGCATCAGTACACATCCTAACCCATGCTTTGAAGCATCCATATAGACCACATAACCATCAGCTCCTTCCGATAGTGCCAACACTGGTGCGAAGGTCAAACATTCCTTCAATTTCTGAAAACTGGTCTCGCACTTGTCATCCCAGACAAACTTCTTATGGACCTTGCGGAGCAAACCGGTCATAGGTAGAACGATCTTAGAAAATCCCTCCACGAACTGTCTGTAATATGCAGCGAGTCCCAAGAAATTGTGCACCTCCTTCACATTCTGAGGCCGCTTCCAGTTGGCTACCGCTTCAATTTTCTGGGGATCGACCATAACCCCATCCTCGTTGATCACATGGCCTAAGAAAGCCACTTCCTTGATCCAGAAGTCACACTTAGACAACTTCGCATACAGTTGATTTTGTCTAAGGACTAACAAGATGATCCGAAGATGTTCCTCGTGAGCCTCCTCACTCAGGGAAAAGATCAGAATATCATCGATGAAGACCACCACGAACTTATCCAGATATTGGTGGAAACATCGATGCATCAGATCCATGAAGACCGTCGGAGCATTAGTAAGGCCAAACGGCATGACTACGAACTCATAGTGGCCATACCTCGTCCAGAAAGCAGTCCTCAGAATATCTTCTTCACGAATCCTGAGTTGATGGTAACTAGATCTCAGATCGATCTTGAAAAAGACTTTTGCTCCTTGCAGTTGATCCAACAGATCATCAATCCTTGGCAACGTATACTTATTCTTGATCGTGACCTTGTTCAACTCTCGATAGTCGATACAAAGTCGGAATGACCCATCCTTCTTCTTGACGAACAAGACCGGAGCGCCCCAAGGCGATGCACTCGGCCTTATATATCCTTTCTCAAGAAGGTCCTCAAGTTGCTTCTTCAACTCTTGCATCTCAGCTGGAGCCATCCGATATGGTTCCTTAGAAATTGGCGCGGTATGCGGCTCAAGATCAATGGTAAACTCCACGTCACAATTCGGGGGTAACTCGGGAATCTCCTCCGGAAATACATCCGAAAACTCTCGAATAACAGGAATATCAAGGATGGAAGCCTCATCTCTCTTGGGCTTATCCAGGTAGCACAGGTACCCGATACAACCTTGTCGAAGTAGCTTACACGCAACCATCGCATTGATGAGCTTGCCGTTATCAGCGTCATTACGACCCTTAAACTTTCATACAAACTGGCCCCCAGATGAAACTGTCACAGTCCTTGAGCTGAAATCGATCACCGCCCCATGGCGCGTCAGCCAATCCATACCGAGAATAATGTCGTATGGAGCCATGGCTATACTCCAAAAGATTGAGTATTATCGGAAAGTATGACAAATGTTTGGGAACGTTATAATTTCACACAAGCTTTTAAAAAGACTTGACCATTTGGGTCCACGGCCAATCTCACTGCGCAATGCGAATTCAGATTTGGAAGGAGGACTTACTCTAATCGAAGTCCGGGCGGTTTCTACGTTGTACTCCTCGCCCGAGGGTATATTAAATATGTGCATAATCGCACTTATCTTATTAAATTCCAAAACGTACATTTACGTTACAAGTTTTTAAGATATATCATCTCATCGCGAGAGATATTAGAGGGAATAAATTCCGAATATCGGCACCAGCTGTGTGCACCTACCCTGAGTAAGGGTACAGTCATGACCAGAGAGAGTACTAGGGCAAAATCCTCCTAATACCAGTTATAAAGAAACGACTAGACCTCGCGAGGTACATAGTGTCCCTACGAATACTCGTTCTAACTAAACAGTTAAAACCACACAATAGTCCACATCAATACCATCATGGTAATTACAGATATAATAGCGTTGTTTCTAGCAGTATATACAACCTATTATAATGTCACATTTTAATCACATACGTTTATAAAAAATGTTCCTAAACGAAAACAACATTCATCCCATTTTAATTAACAATTAAAAGCAATTGATAATTAACGGAAACACGGAATGATGAGCAAGAGCGAACCGCCACTTGCCTTGATCGAGATGAACGAATGAATGACGACGGGTTCCTGGGTCCGGAACTGGGAACGGAATCGGAATACAGATTCCTACGACAACGAACCCACAACGAAACCCTAGGTTAGATTCGATAATTAAATAATACGAATCTAAGGAAACGAAAGAACGAGGGTCCCATCTGTGACCGGATTGTCTAAGGCCACGATCGCGTTTGTTAAGGCAAACCGCAGTCGCGGATGTTCATGTCCGCGGTCGTGGCCATGAATCCGACAACCCTAGCGAACTAAATCCTCACCGGCGACGACACGACGAGGCTCCGAATGAGAGGGCTTTGACTCCCTAGGCCACGCCTATTCCAACGCACCACCACTCGACCACGAAAACCACCGGCGAGAGCTCCGTCGACGACGAGAAATTTCGGCGAGCAAACGAGAGCATGAGAGAGAGATTGAGAGCTTGAGATCTGGATGCCGAACCTCCCCCATCGATCCACCTTTTATAGCCATCGAGGAGGCCAGGCAAACCGCTCCAGATCCCCCCCCCCCCTCGGCGAATCGACGGTCAACCAACCGGTGAGTCATTGAAGACGATGCTCGAAGCGTTTTCCGCGGTCCCGGAAATATTCATGTTCGCGAGGCTGACGACGCTTCATTTTCCGCGGTCGCGGAAATCTGCCGCAGTCGCGGAAAAGGCCTATTCGCGTCCTTTTGCCCGGGAAACAATTGAACACGTGATAAAATCTCGAAATAATTAATATTTGTACCCAAACAAATATTTTAAGCCTCCAAAATACATCGAATGTATATTATAATGCTCAGGGAATTATTACAGAGATAATATGCGTTACAGAAATTCCGAACTTCACCAAATGCGAAACGATTACAGAACGAGGGTTGGGAAATTACCCAAATACCCTTACTAAAAATGAGGGGTATTACATCCGGGTCCGAGCCAAGCTGTTCGTGGGTCTCTCTTTCGACCCTTGATTATTAGGGGGTTATCTGGCGATTCCGCCCCGAGCCCGCTTTCTATTTATAACTTTGCTAGTTTGAATTGCTTTTCTATTTTGAGATGATGGGTTGGGCGTTGTTGTCTTAGGCCCAATCCCATTAGAGTTCCCTTCAAAACCCTAGTTTTCCCTTGTTTTTTCTATAAACACCTTAGAACTCTCATTGTAATCTTCAAGTTGAGTTTTGATAAACATAGTTGAGAGTCACTCCTAGTTTATCCATTGGCTTTACCTCTCTCTCTCTTGAAGGCTTTCTAGCCTTTTTTCAAAGTTCTCTAAGGAGCCATAACGTTGGCCTCCTTCCACCACCTCGGGTGTTCATCACGTTGAACCCCTCCACCCATCCACCGCCAGGGTTTGATCCACCAAACTCAAGAAGAGGAGACATAACGTTGTTTCCTCAAAGGAGTTCACGAAGAACGCGAAGAACAAGTGCTTGCTTGGAAAGAACAACGATCCAAACCTATATCGGTCCTGCTCCACGGGGATAGATCGCATCACATTTCTGACTGCAAGAGTTTCTGTTTTCAAAGGGGTTGAGAAACCACATTTATCTCTGAAGAGGAAAATTGGTTTACCTGTGCTATTTCTGAAGATATAGCCAAAATTAGATTCTCCATTAGTTTTTGTAGATCCATCTGTATTTATTTTGATTATATTTTTTGGTGGTTTTTTCCATTTCTTTTTCAGTCGTCTCATATTATTTGTTCTATTTGTGTTCGGTTTATCCTCAGCTAAGCAGTCAGGATTCCAGTTATTTGTTTTTTTCCAGTTCTCAATTTGATTTTTGATATAAAATGGTACATCCTTGATGATATCTGTGTCATTGTTTATTCTTCCAAAGCTTTATTGGTTTCTATAGAACCAAATTTCCCTCCAAGAGACCAGTAATTCTACGAATTGTGATCTGTCTGTTTTTTGTCGAATTTCCTCAATTATTTCATATATTTTCTTATTTCCTATGTTTAGATATCTAATGATACCATAAGTATGATAGTTCATTTTTTCGATTGTTTTTATGGTATGGTTACATTGGAATAGGAGATGATTTAAATCCTCTAATTGTGCATTACATCGGATATACCCCTGGGGGATTGATACTCCTTTTTCTGTTAATCTAGCTTTGGTTGGAAGTCCATTCTGAATCATATCCAGAGTATCTTTTATTTCTATTGATTAAATCCATAGCAGAATGTGTGAAAAACTATCCATTTTTACTAGATTCACAGTACATTCTGTCATGAATGTTATTCAAGGGTATTGGAATAGATATTATTTTTTTTCCTAAGTCATAAGGTAAGCATTGTTCAATCAAATCTTTATTCCAGGTTTTGTTTGGGAGAATAAAATCCGCGACAACGACATCCTTGTTTGAGATAGATTGTGTATATATGATATCACATAAAGGGGTTTTAGAGACCCAGTTATCCAACCAAAATTTGATTGTTTTGCCATTTCTCACTTGCCATATTAGTCCATATTTGAATTCATCTAGGAGTTCAATCATTCTGGACCACTGTCAAGAACAATTTCATTTTTTTCTCATATTGGAACATGTGGATTATTTTCAGATATTTTTCAGTAACCACTTTTACCCAATAATTATTTGGTTCAGCTAACATTTTCCATAATAATTTAAATTGTAAAGCTTTATTCATGTCCTTTGATTTTCTTAGTCCAAGCCCTCCTTGTTGTTTTGGTTTATAAAAATTTTCCCAGCCTATAAGAGGTTTATAGGATCTTTCTTTGTTCCAAAAAATTGATATATTTAGTTTGTCAAGCTCATTATGTGTGTTTGTAGGTAGCATAAAGCTTTGGATAAGGTAGTTTGGTCTTGATGCCAAATTAGTTTGTATTAGTGTTGTTCTTCTTGCTTGAGAAAGAGAGTTCTCTTTCCATTTAGATAATTGTTGTTGTGTGCTAATTAAAAGATCAACAAAAGTACTTGAGTTGACTCTACCATTAATGATAGGGTACCCTAGACATTTTTCAAGTGATATCATGTTTGTGATAGTGAGGATACCTTGGATTGCTATTTTCTTTTGGTTGGTTACCTTTTTTGTAACTTGAAAAGCAGATTTGTGGAAATTAACTTTCTGTCCTGATATTTTGCAATACTCATCAACAATATCCTTGATTTCCATATAGTTTTCCTGTTTTGCTTTTGAAAAGATCACAATGTCATCCGCAAATGCCAAGAAAGGAATTCACGTTCCTTGTTGAGTGATTTGAAAACCTATAGGTTTTCAGGGTCTTTCCGAAGCTTTTTGATGTTTTCGGGCGAGGATTTAAGATCCAAGAATAAACAAGAAAGGAGAGAGGGGGTCACCCTGTCGAAGTCCTCTGGTAGGTTTAAAAATTTCAGTGGGTCCATTATTAACTAGCACCGAGAAGAAAACCGTTGTAATACATTCTTTTATCCAATTGATAAATCTTTCATGGAATCCAAATTTCTCCATTATTTTGATGATGAAATTCCATTCAATTCTTCATAGGCTTTTTTCATTTCTAATTTGAGGGCAATGAATCCTTCAACTCCTTTTTTGATCTAAATTAGTGAAAAATTTCATGAGCTATTAAGATATTATCCTGGATAGCTCTATTTGCTACAAATGCACCTTACAGTGGATGAATTAGTTTTTCCATGGTTCTTTTGAGTCTTGTTATTAGTATTTTTGATATTATTTTATAAATTGTAGAACAAAGACTTATGGGTCTATAGTGATTTGTAGAATTTGGGTTGTCACATTTTGGAATCAAGGAGATGAATGTAGGATTTATTTGCTTAAGCAACTTCCCTGATAGGAAAAAGATTTTAACAGTTTGAATTACAGATGGACCTACAATATCCCAACAATTTTGATAGAATTCTGCTGTCATACCATCAGGGCTTGGAGATTTATTCGACCCAATGTCAAAAACAACATTCTTAATTTCTTCATTAGTAACATTTCTTATTAATTCTACATTATCTTCTGTAGATATTTCAGAGTTGATTAGTTCTAGGTTTTCTCGGAGTAATCCATAATCCATATTCTCACTTCTGAACCTTTTAATGAAGTCATTTCTGATCTCATTTCTAATGTTCTCCTCTCCAATGATACTTGTTCCTTCTTGGGTTTTGATTTCATTAATAATTTTCCGGTTTCTTCTCCCACTTGTTATTTTGTGAAAATAGATAGCATTGGTATCATTACATTTTATGTGTTTAACTTTAGCTCTTTGATTCCAAAAAATCTTTTGGAAACAGAGAAGTTTTTGCTTTTTCTCAATTAGCTTGTTATGTTTCTTAATGAGATCATTATTAGGATTTGTACAAATGGCAATTTGGATGTCAGAAAGCTCTTTTTCTATTGTTTGAAGTTGGGTAAATACATTACCAAAGGTTTTCTTATTCCAGGTCTTGCATTGTTTCTTTAGTAATTTGTTTTGGAAACTAGATTGTACATTCTAGACCCATTATAATTTGTTCTCCAAGCTTGTTGTACCACATTTCTAAAATCCTTTCTAGTCATCCAAATCTTTTCAAATTTGAAGGGTTGGTTTTTAATAGGATTAGTAGAGGCTAGTTCAATTGTAATTGGGCAGTGATAGGAGCTAGTAAAAGCATGATGTTTAGCACAAATTTTTGGATACCATTGTAGGATCTGGTGGTGAATAAGAGCCCTATCCAAATTTTCGTAGATATTGTCAATTTATGTTTTATTTTTTCACCAGGTAAAGGCATTCTCTTGAAAATGGATATCTAATAATTCGCAGTCATCTTTAAAGTTTTTTAATCTAACAAACTTTGTTAGAGGCATGATAACACCCCCTAATTTTTCAGTCGGATTTTGTATTTCATTCAGATCACCCATGACAATGCATGGATAGGCACTATTTTTGATAAAAAGATTTAAGTTTTCCTAGAATGCATTTTTTCCAGATTCATTTGGTGGGTCATATGTAAGAATGAGCAAAATTTTATTATTTGTGCACAGGTTCGTATATTTAATACTAATAAATCTTGGCTCAATTTTATGGATTTCTAGTATTTCATTTGTAAGTTTGTATGTTTTCCACATTACACAGATTCCACCTGAGAATCCAGTAGTTGGGACACAATGGAATTGGTCAAAACCCGCTTTTCTCCATATTTTTTCACTTGGTTCTTTGTTCGTTCTTGTTTCAAACAAAGCAAGTAATTGAATTCGTTCTATTTTACAGAAAGATTCAATATCCATCCAAAAGGTTTTCTTTCCGATCCTACGACAATTCCAAGTTGTGATCTTCATAAAAAACAATCGAGTAATTGCCCCATATCCAACAACATTTAGGGGACTTATTCATTAGTTCATCGTAATGACATAACAAGAAAATGCCACACATAGAAGATTCATTTGGGATATACCCAAAAATAGTTCTCTTAGTATAAATACTATGGATATCATCATTCAGAATTGAAACATAATCATAATTCCTGTGAAATGATTTATTGTGTTTTAAATTGTACCAATTATATGTTTTATGAGACATATAATTGTTTAATTTTCCAGGTAGCATTTTTCCTTATGCTTAATACCTTTTAATGTCATAGACGTCTCTGATTGTAATCAGTAAAAGAAGGTTTGTCTCATAGTTTGAGGGGATCGTTTCATAAGAAAGCAGGATTTTTTAAACAAGATGCTTAAGATGGTTCATATAGGCCCAAAACCAGTGCAGCCTAGTTACATTACTGTAAAGTTTAGCATGGTTAAGGAGCCATTTATTCTTGCCACATTTCTTGTGAGGGGGAGCTAATAACAGAAACAATGTAGAATACATTCCCTATAATAAATGAAGCATTCTCTGCATAATACAACAGGTAAATTGTTCTTTATGATGTGTGTCTGTATTTTCATATTCCTGTATTGTAGAGAAGCAAACATAAATTTCATGCTCATGAATAGTATAAAGAAAAGAAAGGATTCTACAAGAGTACATGTACAACAGTAGCAGTAGTGTTTCATGTTTGTTTATAGAGTACTTTTGTTCCCACAGAGGATTTCTCCAAGGTATCCAAGATACGCACTGTTTGTTATATTGGTATGGTTTCAGTTGCCTCATTTTATTCAGCATAAGATGTTCTCCAAACTGTTTCATAGGATGATCATCCTTCATCAGATCATTGCATTGTTCAAGTGTTGTTTGTTCCTGTATAGGATTTTGTTCATAATTGCCCATTAAAAAGACAAGTTGTGTACTCATGGTTAAAAATATGAGATCATCACATGAGTAATTCTTATTGCCCTGGTCAACAGAGTAGTATCTACAAAGGTGCACTCCATAAATGATGCAAGAATCAACCATAGAAGATCTGTACAAGATACAATAATAGGATAAAGGGATACATATTTTAACAAGGGTCCAACTTTCAATGTTAGTGTTGTTCACATAGTATCTAAGACCAAGAAGAGAAATCCCAGTCTCACATATAAAATATTACAACTGTTTATAACTATTCATTGATACATAGCTCAAATTTAAATGTATCACAGAGATGAAACTCCAGATATATTTGTTCATGGAATAATTGTTCATTTTGTTGTTTGCTTTTCTCAAGCAGGATTGTTCTGCGAATTTGTGGGGGTCATCCTTTCCAGATATCTTGTCTTGTGTTCTGGCACAAAAACATTTCTCCTTAAAGAAGCAATGTTCCCAAGTGTAGAGATTGCAAAAGCTCCTCAAATATTCATTCTGGTAATTCAAGGGATAATTCAACAAATAATCAAGATACAGGCAGAGCCACATAAGATAGTAAAAGTACTGAAGGTCAAATATACATAACCCATCATCACTACAAGTAGCAAAAGGATAATATAGAGGGTTCTGTTGGTCAAATTCACTAATTCTCACAAAGTGTTTATGGTTTACATTATCCTTCCCACCATCCAAGTAGACGGATAAAGAAAGCAGCCAAAGGGGAATATTATCACGGATCCACACCCAAAGGCTATTGTATATTATACAATATGATGTTAGCGATGGTTCTTGGGTGCCAATTACGGTGGGCATGGTGCAGTTCTCGCATATGTTTTTCGCGGACGATTTGGTCATGTTTGCTAAGGCTAATGCACACCAAACTCTTGTTATCAAGGAGTGTATTGATCAGTTTTGCGATATGTCGGGGGAGCGGGTCAATTTTCACAAGAGCAGTATGTTGTTCTCTAAATTTGTCGGCCCTTCTATGAAGCATGTGATTAGTGACTTACTCATAATCCCGATTTCGGATGACTTCGGTAACTATCTTGGAGTTCCGACGGCTATTGGTAGAATGACTAACGATCGCTACCAAATTATATTAGACAAGATCACCACTCGCTTGAGTGGGTGGAAGGCACGAACTCTCTCCTTTGCAGGCCGGGTCACCCTCGCTAACTCGGTAATTTATAGTATGCCCCTTTATCCTATCCAGTCGGTTTACATGCCGAGAAGTGTTTTTGATAAAATGGATCAGCTGACGCGTGGCTTTATTTGGGGATCTACCCCTGAGAGGCGCCGTATTCATCACCTTGCTTGGGACACCACTGCTAAGCCGAGGCAGGAGGGGGTTTGGGGATGCGCCAAATGCGTCAAATTAATACGACATCCCTTTCTAAGCTTGGTTGGCGCACTTTGCGGGAGCTGACTGCTCTTTGGTCAAGAGTTATTCGAAGCAAATATTGTCATGGCGGTTTGGACGTCGACATGTTCACTTCGGACGTACGTGACTCAAGAATGTGGAAATGGACTGTTCACGAGGCTCAACTCCTTTCAAAGGGAATTCACACTACTGTTGGGAATGGGTTGTCTACTCTGTTTTGGTTACACAGATGGGTAGACGAGAAGCCTCTGGTTGAGTATGTTACTTCACCTTTGCCTGTTGAATTGGAGCATGCTACGGTGGCAGAATTATGGTCTGCTACCGGCTGTAAATGGGAGATTCTTCATCAATATCTCCCAGCGTCTATGTGCCAGCGCCTTTCGTTTCTCAGGCTGGAGACTCGGATCGATGCTACAGACAAACTATTTTGGGGATGCTCTAAGACCGGGTTGTTTACTTCTTGTTCGACTTTGCAACTTCTGCGTGGTTCGCCTGATCCATCCCCACCCAACACTCTTTGGAAGCCGCTGTGAAAGAATCATGCCCAGGAACGTTTATGGTATTTCTATACATGGTGGATAATAATGGAATCCTATTTAACTCTAACCGTGTCCGTAGACACATCGCCCAAAATGCAGCTTGTCCCCGGTGTGGCATTGAAGATACGCCATTCCACGCCCTGCATGACTGTAGTACAATTACTCGGGTGTGGGAGGCCCTTGCAGGTAACTCTTTACCCCAATCGTTCCTCTCCACTAATGATACTAAAGCTTGGGTTCACCTTAATGTTAAGCAAGATGCTGACTAGAGTGCTTTGTTTGCAATAATGGCTTGGTTCACCTGGAAATGCCGAAACAAGTTAGTCTTCGATGGGGTCGACACCACCAACTCTTTGTCTATTGATGTGGTGTCGCAACACAGTCTCTACAAGAGGGCTGCTGCTGCTCGAATGGGTCGCAACGACCAATCGTCTCCTCTTGTTCAATCCCATGTTGGCTGGAGGCACCCGCCGTCGGGTTAGGTAAAGTTGAATGCGGATGGGGCATTGAAAGGGAATCTCAGTCAGTCGGGTGGGGGTGGAATTTTTCGCTGCTCCACCGGATTTTTTCTGAAGGCTTATGCCTTTTCGAGGGGGTATGGCACTGCTCTGGAGGCCGAGCACCATGCCGTCTATCATGGTCTACAGATGGCTCTCACCGAGGGATATTTGCAATTGATTGTCGAGACTGACTCCACGGATGTGTGTGGTCTCCTGCAACAACGCACTTTTGTAACTCATCCTGCTTTCTTCTTAATCGATCGGTGTTGGAGAACTATTGATGACAACCCCTGGAGTGTGAAGATTCAACACACTCGAAGAAATAACAATGTTGTGGCTCATGGTCTTCAAGCTGTCTTTTATTTTAGCCCCAGATTTAAGCATTTTTCATGTTCTGCCTAGTAGTCTTCTTCCCTTATTTGATCTTGATTTGTTATCCTCTATGGAGGCCCCTTTACATTCAGCCTAATAAAAAGTTAACACGGGCTTAGCCCATTTTCTGACAAAAAAAAAACAAACTCGTATAGTTAGATAGATATACCAACGGCTGTGTTTCGCATCATGCATGCCATTTATAATGCTATTGTATCAACTTGACTTTTTCCAAATAATAAATCTTATATATCAAGCATAATTGTAATGTTTACATGTTTACCAAACACTAGCACCCTTTATCAGACCAAAAAAATAATACTAGTACTTTTTAATTAACAATTTTTCTAGTGTGTGTCCATAGACACATTCTAACAAGTTAAAATAGGAAAAAATAGATTGGATAAACTTTTAGAAAAAAAAAACTAATGGATAAAAAAGTTATTGATAAAAATGAAATTCTTAGAGTGTGCCTATGGACACACGTTAGAAAAAATCTTTAATTAATTACTTGTAATTAACATTGAATACGTGCTTCTTATGGAAATTATTTAGAGACTTTGAATAAAACAGAATGTTTGAATCATATTACCTAGGATGTCTTCACATTACAGTCTATGCAATTTAGATATTGAAGGTACATCTTATATTTTTGTACATGTCCCCATACTAGTTAGATGATACAAGACATTCAAATTAAAACAAGTCACACTTTTGTCTTTCAACATACTTTAAACTTCTATACTTACCTCCAATTCTTCAGAACATCTAATACATCTCCTGAAATTATATACTTTCTCTGGTGGCTTATATGGAAATACCCTAATTCTATTATATTCCACAAAGACATTGTGCGGTGGAATTCCAAACTTTCGGATCTTGTCATTCTTAAGTGTCATGAATGGCAAGCGGCTGCTTCAACTCACCCACAATGTACGAGTTCAAAAACAAACAATTTCTCTACAAAAATCTCATTTGAAAAAAAACCACATCCACAATGAACAAAACTTAATTTCAATGGTTCAAAAAGAAGTGACCATAATCCTCTCGTATTGGCTTCATTCTTTGGAATTATGAAAGAGAGGTTCTCTTCTTAGATAGGAAACAAATCCCTAATTTAGCAATTTTACACACTCAAGCTCATGCAGCTTTCGAAGGCATTCGCAAAGCAGTTTTTTTAGGCATTAATAAACTTATAATTGAGGATGATAGCTTAACAATAATTAACTGTATAAAAGACATATGGAAAATACCATGGGAAATACGTATGACAAGCTTTCACCTGCTTGATCGTTCTATCATAACAATCTTTCAAAGTGACCACCTCATTCCGCGTGTTTTGACGTTTCTAGATTCCAAATATTGTAGACAACGGATGTGAAGGAACATATTCGAATCTTGAACGTAACAGAGAATTGTTTTTTGCTAACTGGAAACTAAAGAAGCCATTTATCCAAGTCTCTTTACATTGGTTAATACCTAACCATTGCATAACCTTTATGAGCACGACCGTTGAGTATGGACATCCCAACCATTTATAACTTATGGTTTCAACACATGTACCGCAAAGGATAAGATTGTTGGTCTCGACGAACTTTCGTTCAAGTTCTACCAAAGCTTACTTTTCATTGTGATCTAACAAAAGAACAACAATATGCAACAAACTATACATTGTTCTTAATCTTTCATGTGTTAGAACGCTGTGAAACAGAAAAGCGATTGAAATGTGTTCCCGAAGTCGTTACTTTGAGAGAAAAAAGCAAATCAGGATAACTTGAATAAGTTTCCGATCGCTAATATATATCATTAGAAGATATACACGAGAACCATTTCCTAGGCGAGAACCATTCTCGTGCTGATACGTGGCAGTGTCATGTGTCAACACCACGTGGTGCCATGTCACCACGTTTTTTAACACTTATTTTTTCGGGCCATTTTTTAGGCCAATTTTGTGCATTTAACGATCAATTTTATGTGCATTTGCAAAACACCATTATGTGCATTTGGTTATGACGCAAATGTGCATTTGGGCAAAACGTAAATGTGTATTTGGCGAATACTTTTTTTTCAAACACTTTATTTATTTATTTGTTTACCTTTTATTTTATTTTTTGGGCCATTTTTGACCAATTTTGGCATTTAGCGAATACCATTATGTTCATTTGGTTATAACGCACATGTGCGTTTGGTTATAACGTGAATGTGCATTGGGCGAACACCATTATGTGCATTTGGTTATAACGTGAATGTTCATTTGGTTATAATGTGAATGTACATTTGGCGTGGTTATAACGTGAATGTGCATTTGATTATAATGTGAATGAACATTTGGCGAACACCATTATGTGCATTAATTTGGTTATAACATGAATGTGAATTTGGTTATAACGTGAATGTCAACTCACATCTAGTTATATACAAATGCACATTTTGTTATATACAAATGTACATCCTAAAAAACAAGATGTGGATTTGATATACAAATGCACGTCTTGTTATATATATAAAAATTAAATACCCATCCTACAAATAAAAACTAGATGTACATTTGGTATACAGATGCACATCTTGTTATATATAAATACACATCCTTTAAAAAAACTAGATGTACATTTGATATACAAATGCACATCCTAAAAAAAACAAAAAAAAACTAGATGTGCATTTGATATACAAATGCACAACCTAAAAGCAAAGTTACCAGGATCAGGATTCTAGGATCGGATCGATGAGGGCTCTTCGGGATCGGATCGTATGATCGGATCGTGAATCGTAAGATTCTACATTTTAAGTAAAATTATGTTTTAACAACCTAATATGATATATGAGTATTATATATTATGTTGAAAAATATTGTAAATATTAGATATTGGATAAGTAATAATGTTATAAAAATAAATTATAATAATAATTAACTAATTTTGAAATATAAACTTTGATCGTATTAATATTTGATAATATAAAGTGTTATTTTTTACTATTTTAGTGTTGTTGTATAAGATTAATATACACATGAATTAAATTTATATATGTATAACTTATATCATTTCATACTTGAATAGTATAATATATAATAGTCATTTGTAGAGAATCGCTTTTAAGATCGCTAGAATTGTATGTAGGATTGGAATCGTATATAAGATTCTATCCATTTTATTTTGTCAAATAAGATCCTACCTCTAATAAGATTCCAACTAGGATCGCAGATCGTTTCGCCTTTCCTGGATCATAGAATCTTTAAAATTGTAGATCCGGATCGAGATTATGATAATCTTGCCTAAAAGAACTCAATAACTAGATGTGCATTTGCTATAAAAATACACATCTTAAGAAAATTAAAAAAACACTAGATGTGTATTTAATATACAAATAAACATCCAAAAAAATCTAGATATGCATTTGATATATAAATACAAATTTAGTTGTATACAAATGCTATTGTTACATATACATGCACATATATTTGGAAAAAAAAACTCTGCCGAGGAAAGAAAAAGTGTTCACAAAAATAAAATAAAAAATTGAAAAAAAATGATGATATCGTAATAACACATGTCAACACGAGAACGATTTTCAACATTGTCCGGTTCTCACCGGAACCCCATATATATATATATATACTCATATTCTGACTTATCAGCTAATATAGTAACTAAAAGTTCAATTGACAAGAAAAAGTAATTATAGTTCATACATAACTAGGTTGATTGCATACATGAAAGTACATCTTGCACCAAGCGAGACAGATCATAATGAGAGGAGCCGGTGCGTGTCACGGCCCTACGAGCCATCTCCCCGAGCTCGGCCGCCCTCTTTCGCGGCTCCTCCGCTGTCATCAGCTTCTCCACAGCCGCCGCCACATCTCCCCTCCTCACCAAAACCCCAACCTTCTCCTCATCCCCAAACCTGACGGGCGTCTCCACCCCCACGCGCACCCCGACCCCGAGCACCTCCACCACCAGCTTCTCGTTCAAGAACTGCTCCGCGAACTGCGGCCACGTGACCATGGGAACCCCGCAGCTCACCCCTTCTATGACCGAGTTCCACCCGCAGTGCGTGACGAAGCCGCCCACCGCCCCATGCGACAGTATCAACACCTGCGGCGCCCACCTCCTTATGATCAGGCCTCTCCCCTTGACCCTCTCCTCGAACCCCGTTGCGGCCACCCACTCCTCCACCGCGGCTAATCCTGACCCGGTCTTGATCACCCACACGAAAGGCCGGTTCGACGCTTCTAGCCCCAGGCCGAGCTCGATGAGCTGGTCGGGGACTAGGCGGCACTGGCTCCCTAAACAAGCGTAGATGACCGAGCCGGGGGGGTGGGAACCGAGCCAGCTGAGGCAAGTGGATTCGTCGATGGACGGGCTCCTGTTCCCGCGCTCGAGCTTGTCCGTGGCGCTCTTGTTGCAAAGGGAAACCGGGCCGATGCACCAAACCCTCTTAGCGATTGCGTTCCCGTAGCTTCGTATGCATTCGGATTCGAGGCCGTGGAAGGTGTTGACCACGACCCCGTAGGATGAGAGCTCCGCCTCTTGCATTTGGTCACGGATGTCGTCGAGGTCCGGGAGCGTCACGAACGACCCCGGGAGCTGAGACTTGGCGATCTCGACCTTGTAGGGCATGCCCGGGACGGGAAAGGGCTCGTGCGAGGAGGCGACGGAGAGGTGCGCGCGGTGGAGGCGGATGTTGTGCGCCGCCAGGAGAGAGAAGCAGCACATTCCGTGGAAGACGATCCGCGGGATCTTGAATCTTTGGGCTGTTCTGGATGTCCATGAGAGGCACTTGTCGGAGATGATGCAGGTCAGGGGAGGGGTGGAGGCCTCGAGGAGGCGCTCCAGCGGGGCCTGCAGCTGGTCCACGGCCGCGTAGAAGTTCCGGATGAGGTCTTTGGAGGGTATGGAGTCCAGGTTCTCGCACCCGGGGGGCAGCCCCGCCCACTCGCAAGGGAACGGGATCTCCAGGACTCGGATCGAGCCGGGCACTGGGGACCCACACCGGGCTGCGTTCAGGGGGGTCGTGACCAGGCTCACCACGGCCCCGTGCTCGGCTAGGAGACGAGCCATGTCTATCATCGGAATCATGTGGCCCGGCGCGAGTAAGGGGACTAGAACAAAGTGTGGCGTTTTAGTGTCCCACTCCATTCTTACTATATATTTACGTTGTTTACGTACCTACGGGTAATCAAATTAAGGATGTAACTTTTATTTTATATATGGGTACTACTGGTTTGGTTTGTGGTGGTGGTTGTGGAAATATTGGCCGGGGAGAAATATGAACGGATCGAGCTGCATATTGGATCACCTAATTTTGTATATGTATTTATAGTACAAAAAGTCTTACAGCGTGAGCTTGACTTTGACAAATAGCTAGGATCCATCGTTAATCATACATTTCGTATGCATAACGTTTATTAATATACGTTCTATACGAACTCCGTCTCATCAGCATGCAGGTTTTGACATTACATAAAACCTAGATTAACTGCCAAATTAAGTTAATTTATTTATTATTTATTCGAGCTAGCTACCGCAATAGAGATCGATCCATTACCAGGTTATGATAATTCGGTCAACTGGCTTGGCTTCTAGATCATATATATGTGGCCGATGCAATTACGGCCTACATATATTATCAACGGATTAGTTAGTTAATTTAATATTCCAATTGACTAAATCAATACACCAATTAAGCGTGGGTGGTCTATAAATATATACGACTACTTTTTCCCCTGGCCTATATGTAGGGGTGGAGGCAAGGGGCCCGCTCTCTTCCGGTGAAATTTTTGAATCTTGTTAAATTTCGCCCCTTAATTTTTTTATTTATAAAACAACAAAAGAATATTTAGGAAAATATATTGGTGTAGCGGTTTTTGTGTTGGAACTTGTGTAATAAAATATCAACAGATTTTAAGTTCAATTAGAGTGGTATTAAGATCTACTTGAATATCAATCTATGACATTCTTTCGTAAGAGAACCGTGAGTTCAAAGTTTGTCATGATATCTTCTAGTGATAGTGAGTGACAACGTTTTGCAATAAGGTCAGCCACAACATTGATCTCATGAAAGATATGAATAATCCACACCGTCACAAAAGATTATAACAGAAATAGGATATCGGAGATCATGATCTCGATTTCCCATGGACAATGCCAAATATGATTAAGAACATTAACACTTATGAGATTATCCGGCAAAAAGAGGGCCAGTATTTCTTTGACACTTATTCTCCAATTACGAGAATAACTTCAATCAGAATGCTAATAGCAATAGCAGCATTACGAAACCTCGAAATCCATCAAATGGATGTGAAAACTGCCTTTCTAAACGGAGAATTAGAAGAGGAGATATACATGAAACAATCTGAGGGTTATGTGGTTCCTGGACAGGAACACAAAGTTTTGTGAAGTCTCTATATGGACTCAAACAAGCTCCAAAGCAGTGGCATGAAAAATTTGACAATGTCATGATGTCAAATGGCTTCAGCATCAATGAATGTGACAAATGCATCTACTTCAAAGACACACCGAATGGTTACATCTTGTTGTGTTTGTACGTAGATGACATGCTCATTATTGGAAGCAATAAGGACATGATCAACCGAACTAAGAACATGCTTAGTGAGAAGTTTGACATGAAAGATATGGGATTAGCAGATGTCATACTAGGGATTAAAATCACTAGACATTCTGAAGGAATTATCCTGTCCCAAGCTCATTATGCTGAAAAGGTACTTGAGAGATTCAAGAACTATTCAAGCGGGATTGCAAAGAGTCCCGTGGACCCTCATCTTCACTTGACTAAGAACTCGGGGGATGCAGTGTCACAATTGGAATATGCACGTGTGATTGGAAGTCTCATGTACTTGACCAACTGCACAAGACCTGACTTGGCGCACTCAGTAAATGTACTAAGTCGCTACACAAGTAATCCATGACACAAACACTGGAAAGGGATAACTAGAGTATTGAACTACTTGCGCTACACTCAAAGTTATGGGCTGCATTATGGGAAATACCCAGCAGTTTTGGAAGGATACAGTGATGCAAACTGGATATCCGATTCCAGAAACTCGAAGTCCACAAGTGGATATGTATTCACACTTGGGGGTGCAGCAGTCTCATGGAAATCTTTCAAACAAACACTATTGGCCAGATCGACTATGGAGTCTGAGTTCATTGCTTTAGACAAAGCAGCAGAGGAAGCTGAATGGCTTCGTAATTTGTTGGAAGATATCCCGATGTGGGAAAAACCAGTTCCATCAGTAAGTGTACACTGTGATAGCCAATCGGCTATAGCTCGGGCACTGAGTCACTTGTACAATGGTAAGTCTCGTCACATAAGAAGACGACATAAAACCATCAGACAACTACTCTCGCATGGTATAATCTCAATAGATTATATCAAGTCGGCTGACAACCTAGCGGATCCATTTACTAAAGGTTTGTCAGGAGATCAAGTTGTTAAATCATCAAGAGGAATGAGTTTAAAGCCTATGACTAAAGAGGATGCTTGATGGCTAATCCTACCTACCTGACTGGAGATCCCAAGAAGTAGGTTCAAAGGGAAAACTAAATCAAGTTGAATCACCATGAGCACTGAGAGATTTAAGTCTCCTCCCAGTTCCTAGGATGATGAACAGTGCTACTTGTATGAGTTAAGGTTAAGCTTGGCTTTTAATAATTCCATAGCTTTGAAATAAAAGTGGAGTATGACAGGATACTCTTCATGGAAATCACCTTATGAGTGTGAAATGGGGCCGTTTCTAGGAGAATTAAGAAAGGCTGAATTCTCCAAGTTCACTCATGAATAACCAGGGATGTTCAAGGCCAAAATGAACACAACAAGAGAACCTAGTTCTGTGAGAAGATGAAACTGTGTGATAGTTATTGTCTCGGTTTACATCAAAGCCCGGGTGGTTCAAGACATCAAGTTCACTACCTGGTCGAGTAAATCCGATAGCTACTCACTATGGGTGGTTTAAGGCTGAAAAATGCTACCAGCCCAGATGCAGTGATTTTTCGACTGTACTCTCAAAAGTTTTTCCTGTTTTCAAAAAACCAATGTTTAGAATCATTTCTATTCATGTGGGGGATTGTTGGAACTGAATTTTCTGGGCACTTTTCCGGTGGGCTCCGGTCACCGGTTGTGCCGGATTATGGGAGCGTTGGATTCGTCTCCGCGAGCTCTACAACGAAGTGTGCTCATACGATAAATTCGGGTTCCGTTTGAATGAGAAATGAGGACTCAAAGGTGGTTGGTTGCAACACCCAAATGGAGTTTGGGGTGCAATTCTATATCCCACATTGGAAATATGGGAGTAGAATTGAGTGGTTTATATACCACTATCACCCAAGCCAAGGTAAGAACTTGGTGACTATGGAGAGAAGAGCTTGACCACTCACGCGCGCCGTCCGTCCGATCCGATCCGGTCGGGTCGGCTTGGGATTGGGCTTGGGCTTGTGGAATGGGCCGAAGGCCCAAGCAGCAGCTAAGCTTCTTTTTGGAAGCCAGCTGGGCCGTTTCGGGAATGGGCTTTGATTTGGGCTGCAGACCAAATCCTCCGCCATCAATACCGGAGATCTTCGCAATTACTCCGGAAGATCCGTAACGTCCACCGCCACTAATGCAGAAGATCTGCAACGGTCACAACGTGAGCGTCCTCTCATTCAGAACACACACATCGAACACAGCTATCCTCCTCCCTCCTCTCTGTTTTCCGAAAAAATCGAGTCTGAGAGTGCTCCACAGAAACGGTTCATAGCCTTCGGTCCTTTGGTTGCGCAAGTCCGAAGTTGTTCAAGCAGTTGTATCCTGGGATTCAGAACGCCATCAACCGTCACAATACGGGGCGTTTTCAGAATTAAGGAGAGAGATATCGTTCTCGACTCTGCTTCGTAATTATGTTCGGTAAATTTTCGTTTCGTTATTGCACACTTTCTTATTGCAGTTTATATTTCGTATATACGTTCCTACAGTCTTAATTCTGAAAAGCGTTTAAACTGCATTGTCGTACTAACGAAACTTGATTTTCTGAGTTCGGTTTCGCAGGAACAATTGTAAATTCCATTTCCGAAATTTTTCTGTACAGGAAAACTTTGGTTCTGTACAGATTTGTATTTCTGTGTAACTTCTGTGCAGAAAAATTGCGTTTCTGTGCAGAAAACTTCACATTTCTCTGCGTTTCTGCATTTCTGTGTAGATTTCTAACTCGTTTTTGCAGGAAATTAATTTCGATTATATTTCTGTGTATTTACTAACGTTTTGCTGCAGATCTTGCTAATTCTGTGCGCAGAAATTCACTTTTGTATTTTCTGTTTGCGTTTTCTGTGCAGTTTCTGTGCGGATTCTGTGCAGAAAAAAATTAAATTCTTATTTTTTGTGCAGTTCTGTATATTTTCTGTGCAAGAATAATTTCGATTCTGCATATCTGTATTTTTCTAACGTGTTTCGCAGGAGCTATCGCTTCGGGAATTTAGTTCGAATTAATTTCGAATTATTTTTGGCCATTCGAATTTATTTCGAAAAATCATATCTGAATATATTTCATTTCGAATTTTCAAAGTAATTCGAGATTTCATTTACTGACTTCTGGTTGCGTTTCTGTGAACAGATTATGTTTTCATGGGTGATAACACCGAGATCGCTAGAGCTGGCAATGGGAACTCGTCTGAGTCGACGCCCCAAATTCAGTTTGGGAGTGGTCTACCAGTAGTGAGTTTGCCAATGGGGCATGTGCAAGCAGTTAATCTGCAAGATGCAAACATGCCTGCTGCTAATCTGCAACCCGCAGTGGTTGGGACTTCTGAGGTTCGTCAGACTGTCCATCCAGCTGCACTTCAGACTGTTGTACCAACGGTGCATTTGCCTGGGGCTGTGAACGCTGGCTTGATGTCTGACAAGTTCGATGGAACTGGCTTCAAGACATGGCAACAGAAGATGTTCTTCTTCCTAACCACGTTAAGGCTTGAGAAGTATCTGACTGAGGACAAGCCTGTGCTGTCACCTGACAATACAGATGCTTATCTGCTAGCCAGTGTTGAGGCATGGACTCATGCAGACTTCATGTGCAAAGGGTGGGTTCAAAGTCGCCTGATAGACCCACTGTACAGAGTGTACAGCAAGGTCAAGACCTCCAAGGAGCTCTGGATTGCTTTGGAGAAGAAGTACAAGTCTGAGGATGCAGGCTCGAAGAAGTTCGTCGTGGCGAAGTTTCTGGACTACAAGATGGTGGACTCTAAGCCCATCATGAAACAGGTCAAAGAGCTGCAACTCCTTACGCATGAGATCATCTCTGAAGGAATGTCTATCTGTGAGACGTTCCAGGTTGCTGCGTTCATTGAGAAACTTCCTCCATCCTGGAAGGATTTCAAGAGCTACCTGAAGCACAAGAGAAAGGCCATGAATGTGGAAGACTTGATAATCAAGCTACGGGTTGAGTCTGACCACCTCAAAGCAGAAGGGAAAGAGCCGACTGAACAGAAGGCTAATCTGGCTGAGCACAAGGACAGGGGGAAGAAATGAAAGTTCCAACCCCAGAGCTCCAACAACTCAAAGAAATAACCCGCTAAGAAGTTCAGTGGGAAGTGTCACAACTGTGGCAAGATGGGTCACAAAGCTGACGTCTGTCGTAGCAAGGCTGACCCACGCAAGGACAAGGGGAAATCTCAAGTCCACATGACTGAAGGCAAGCTCTCGGATTCTGATCTGTGTGCTGTAGTGTCTGAAGTCAACATGGTTGGAAGCAACCCAAGGGAATGGTGGTACGACACAGGTGCTACCAGACATATCTGCTCTGACAAGGGATGCTTCACTACCTATCAGCAGAGCAAGACGGACGAGCATCTGTTTATGGGGAACTCGTCCACATCCAAGGTGGAAGGTTACGGGAAAGTGGTGCTGAAGCTGACTTCTGGAAAGGAGCTGACTCTCACCAACGTCATGCATGTGCCTGACATAAGGAAGAATCTGATCTCCGGTACTCTGCTGAGCAAGAACGGATTCGCGACCAACTTCGTGTCTGACAAGTTGGTTCTCTCTAAGAACGGGGTGTATTTGGGCAAAGGATATGTAAAGGATGGACTGGTCAAAATGAATGTAATGACAGTCATCCCAAAAACTATTGTAACTGAGGTTTCAATGAATAAGACTAATCATATTGCTTATGTTGTTGAGTCTTTTAATATTTGGCATAAACGATTAGTGCATGTGAATAACAAGTCTATTCAAAGACTAATGAACATGAACCTGATTCCAAAATGCAAAGCAAGTAAAGACAAATGTGAAGTATGCGTACAGGCCAAACTCACAAAAATGCCATCCCTACATATAGAGAGAACAACCGAACCTCTAGGTTTAATTCACACAGATTTGTGTGATTTAAAATATGTGCAAACTAGAGGCGGTAAAAAGTATTTCGTAACCTTTATTGATGATTGCACAAAATACTGTTCTGTATACTTGCTAAGAAGCAAGGATGAGGCCTTGGAAAAGTTCAAGGAATACAAGTTGGAGGTTGAAAACCAACTTAGTAAAACCATAAAGATTATCCGAAGTGATAGAGGAGGAGAGTACGTTGAACCGTTCAACGCGTTCTGTAGAGAACACGGGATTATTCATCAAACAACTGCTCCCTACTCACCAGAATCTAACGGAGTTGCAGAATGAAAGAACCGAACTCTGAAAGAGATGATGAATGCAATGTTGCAGGAATCTGGGTTACCCCAGAACATGTGGGGGGAAGCGCTGCTTACCACTAATTATATCCTCAACAAAATACCGCATAAAGTTACTGGCAAGACGCCATACGAACTTTGGAAAGGTAATATACCTTCGTACAAATACCTCAAAGTGTGGGGGTGCCTAGCAAAAGTGGCGGTACCACCTCCTAAAAAGGTCACAATTGGACCTAAAACCGTTGATTGTATTTTCATAGGATATGCACATAACAGTAGTGCTTATCGGTTTCTGGTACACAAATCTGATATACCAGATGTACATGCCAATACAATAATGGAATCAAGGAATGCGTCTTTCTTTGAAAACGTGTTTCCGTGCAAGGATAAAGAACATCCGAAACGAACTCGTGAACAGAGTGAAGCAGGAACTTCTGTAAATGAAACAGAAGATGAACCTGGACAGAGCAAAAGAGCTCGAAAGGAACCAGAAGCTGAACCTCGACGAAGCACGAGAGCTCGAAAGGAAAAGACTTTTGGTCAAGAGTTCATAACGGCTTTTCTCTTGGAGAATGAGCCTATAACCTTCAAAGAAGCCATGTCTACACCTGATGCACCTTCATGGAAGGAAGCAGTTAAAAGCGAAATCGACTCCATTATGCAAAATCATACATGGGAGTTAGTTGATTTGCCACAAGGGTGTAAAGCACTTGGGTGCAAATGGATTTTCAAAACCAAATTGAAAACAGATGGCTCAATAGATAAGCACAAAGCGAGGCTTGTGGTGCAAGGATTCCGGCAAAAAGAGGGCCAGGATTTCTTTGACACTTATTCTCCAGTTACGAGAATAACTTCAATCAGAATGCTAATAGCAATAGCAGCATTACGAAACCTAGAAATCCATCAAATGGATGTGAAAACTGCCTTTCTAAACGGAGAATTAGAAGAGGAGATATACATGAAACAACCTGAGGGTTATGTGGTTCCTGGACAGGAACACAAAGTTTGCAGACTTGTGAAGTCTCTATATGGACTCAAATAAGCTCCAAAGTAGTGGCATGAAAAATTTGACAATGTCATGATGTCAAATGGCTTCAGCATCAATGAATGTGACAAATGCATCTACTTCAAAGACACACCGAATGGTTACATCTTGTTGTGTTTGTACGTAGATGACATGCTCATTATTGGAAGCAATAAGGACATGATCAACCGAACTAAGAACATGCTTAGTGAGAAGTTTGACATGAAAGATATGGGATTAGCAGATGTCATACTAGGGATTAAAATCACTAGACATTCTGAAGGAATTATCCTGTCCCAAGCTCATTATGCTGAAAAGGTACTTGAGAGATTCAAGAACTATTCAAGCGGGATTGCAAAGAGTCTCGTGGACCCTCATCTTCACTTGACTAAGAACTCGGGGGATGCAGTGTCACAATTGGAATATGCACGTGTGATTGGAAGTCTCATGTACTTGACCAACTGCACAAGACCTGACTTGGCACACTCAGTAAATGTACTAAGTCGCTACACAAGTAATCCATGACACAAACACTGGAAATGGATAACTAGAGTATTGAACTACTTGCGCTACACTCAAAGTTATGGGCTGCATTATAGGAAATACCCAGCAGTTTTGGAAGGATACAGTGATGCAAACTGGATATCCGATTCCAGAAACTCGAAGTCCACAAGTGGATATGTATTTACACTTGGGGGTACAGCAGTCTCATGGAAATCTTCCAAACAAACACTATTGGCCAGATCGACTATGGAGTCTGAGTTCATTGCTTTAGACAAAGCAGCAAAGGAAGCTGAATGGCTTCGTAATTTGTTGGAAGATATCCCGATGTGGGAAAAACCAGTGCCATCAGTAAGTGTACACTGTGATAGCCAATCGGCTATAGCTCGGGCACTGAGTCGCTTGTACAATGGTAAGCTCGTCACATAAGAAGACGACATAAAACCATCAGACAACTACTCTCGCATGGTATAATCTCAATAGATTATATCAAGTCGGCTGACAACCTAGCTGATCCATTTACTAAAGGTTTATCACGAGATCAAGTTGTTAAATCATCAAGAGGAATGGGTTTAAAGCCTATGACTAAAGAGGATGCTTGATGGCTAACCCTACCTACCTGACTGGAGATCCCAAGAAGTAGGTTCAAAGGGAAAACTAAATCAAGTTGAATCACCATGAGCACTGAGAGATTTAAGTCTCCTCCCAGTTCCTAGGATGATGAACAGTGCTACCTGTATGAGTTAAGGTTAAGCTTGACTTTTAATGATTCCATAGCTTTGAAATAAAAGTGGGGTATGACAGGATACTCTTTATGGAAATCACCTTATGAGTGTGAAATGGGGCCGTTTCTAGGAGAATTAAGAAAGGCTGAATTCTCCAAGTTCACTCATAAATAACCAGGGATGTTCAAGGCCAAAATGAACACAACAAGAGAACCTAGTTCTATGAGAAGATGAAACTGTGTGATAGTTATTGTCTCGGTTTACATCAAAGCCCGGGTGGTTCAAGACATCAAGTTCACTACCTGGTCGAGTAAATCCGATAGCTACTCACTATGGGTGGTTCAAGGCTGAAAAATGCTACCAGCCCAGATGCAGTGATTTTTCGACTATACTCTCAAAAGTTTTTCCTGTTTTCAAAAAACCAATGTTTAGAATCATTTCTATTCATGTGGGGGATTGTTGGAACTGAATTTTCCGGGAACTTTTCCGGTGGGCTCCGGTCACCGGTTGTGCCGGATTATGGGAGCGTTGGATTCGTCTCTGCGAGCTCTACAACGAAGTGTGCTCATACGATAAATTCGGGTTCCGTTTGAATGAGAAATGAGGACTCAAAGGTGGTTGGTTGCAACACCCAAATGGAGTTTGGGGTGCAATTCTACATCCCACATCGGAAATGTGGGAGTAGAATTGAGTGGTTTATATACCACTATCACCCAAGCCAAGGTAAGAACTTGGTGACTATGGAGAGAAGAGCTTGACCATTCACGCGCGCCGTCCGTCCGATCCGATCCGGTCGGGTCGGGTCGGGCTGGGGCTTGGGCTTGGGCTTGGGCTTGGGCTTGGGCTTGGGCTGGGGCTTGGGCTTGGGCTTGGGCTTGGGCTTGGGCTTGGGCTTGGGCTTATGGAATGGGCCGAAGGCCCAAGCAGCAGCTAAGCTTCTTTTTGGAAGCCAGCTGGGCCGTTTCGGGAATGGGCTTTGATTTGGGCTGCAGACCAAATCCTCCGCCATCAATACCGGAGATCTTCGCAATTACTCCGGAAGATCCGTAACGTCCACCGCCACTAATTCAGAACACACACATCGAACACATCTATCCTCCTACCTCCTCTCTGTTTTCCGAAAAAATCGAGTCTGAGTGCTCCACAGAAACGGTTCATAGCCTTCGGTCCTTTGGTTGCGCAAGTCCGAAGTTGTTCAAGCAGTTGTATCCTGGGATTCGGAACGCCATCAACCGTTGCAATACGGGGCATTTTCAGAATTAAGGAGAGAGATATCGTTCTCGACTCTGCTTCGTAATTCTGTTCGGTATAATTTCATTTCGTTATTGCACACTTCCTTATTGCAGTTTATATTTCGTATATGCGTTCCTACACAAAGTACAAACCAGAAAATCAACAATAGTTTATGAAACATAGCCACTTCAAAATGGAAGTTAAGAAGAAGTTGACAAAACACATCCAAGGTACCTCAAACTTACTCCCATCAACAAAAGTTTGCCAACAGGGCAATAGCTCTACAATGTGATCACTAACACAAAGCAACAAATCCATCTCCCTCTTCCACATCATACTCTTCTCATGTCGTAATGGCTCAAAACTCCATAGCTACCCAAATATAGTAGATGAATCACAACAACAACCAGAAAAAACACCAATCAATCATATCCACATCAGAGCACAAGACCTGCAATTTAGGTGTTTTTTGTTCTCGGTTACTTTTCGACGTATAGGGAAAATTTCCTTTCAGCGCATAGGCTCCACACGTTACGTGTGGTTAGGATTCACACGTAACGTGTGGATAGGATCCACACGTAACGTGTAGTTATGCTTCACACGTTACGTGTGGAGCTGATTGACACGTTACGTGTGGTGTTTTAGGTATATTATAATGTTGTGTATGAATGTTGTGTATGAATCATATTATTGTTTATTTTTAGTATTTATTTGTGATTCAATGTTGTGTATGAATCATACTATTGTTTCTAAATAGGCATTAGGGGAGGGTTACCCCCATTTTGTTGCCCAACTTTTATCTAATCTTTATAAAAAAACAATACAAAATAATCAACCTAGAAGATAAAACAAATTGTTCATTACGCTGGTTGACTACACAACCACATTGAGCACACAATACAGGAAATAATACAAGTTGATCATAAACTTAGAAAAAATAAGAGAACATATATGGTTCGTTGCTTTAGCGTTTGAAGAAATTAGGATAGTCTCTGGTAAACGTTCGCTTCATATGATATCTCTGTTTTGCTAAATTTGTTTGCTCCCTACAAAGGTTGATAGTACATGAACAACATTACACAAAAGATACGACATTAATCACCTACGATGTATACCATTTAGTAGTTTGAGGTTATACCTACGAATGTTATCAAAATCTTTAAGAAGATCTTGATTTTGCTTTACAAGATCTTGATTCTCCTTAACAAGATCTTGTTTTTCCTGCCATTGTTGTCGAATAACCGCGTGTGCCCTGTCCTCGTAGATTGGATCAATCCACTCCCTGAAACAACACCCCAGTTCTGGGCATCCCCAATACCTCCTTCCGTAGTTCCACTGCAAATCCCAACTTCGGACAACAACTTTCAAATTACAATAGCATAGCCTATCTACGTTTGTTGATGGTTTGGATAAAGATGTCATTATTTGTTGTAGTGTTTGGTTTCCTACAAATATCATGAATCCATTAATATAAAAAATTAGGGTTAATAAATCGATAGAAATTGGAAGAAGATGCTTACCCAAAAATATATCTTCAAGCGCCGCTTGTGTTGGAATTGTTGTAGTGAACAAACAATCCTAATGCTTCTTATATAGTGAAAAGGCAATGTGTTTGACAGCTAATAACCAGCCTCAAAAAGAAGAAATCTGATTGACAGCTAATAACCAACTGTAGTATATAGCTGTATACAGTTGTAGTCATGAGTCTTTTATACTAAACCCTAAACCCTAACTCTAAACCCTAACCCTAAACCCTAAACCCTAAACCTTAAATCATAAATACTAAATCCTAAATACTAAATTCTAAAACCCTAAATAGTAAACTCCGACCATAAACCCTAAATCATAAATACTAAACCCTAAATTCTAAAATCCAAATTAGTAAACTCCGACCCATAACCCTAACCCTAAACCTTAAACCCTAAACCCTAAACCCTAAATCATAAATACTAAATACTAAATACTAAACCCTAAATTCTAAAATCCAAATTAGTAAACTCCGACCCATAACCCTAACCCTAATCGTAACCCTAACCCTAAACCTAAATCCTCAAGGGGAAAATAAGTAACACGTTACGTGTATTAGAGGCCCACACGTAATGTGTGGAAGAATTCCACATGTAACGTGTGGTTTCGTCTATTGTAAAACGCATTGAATTATCCGTCTTGTCCCACCTAACTGAATTCATGGACCCCTCTTCTTCATCTTCACCGGCTAACCACAATTTCGAGCTTAATACTTCATTTCAAACACTAAAAAATTTATGTTTTACACTCTCATTTTTTGTAAAAAAAATGGACAACATGAACAACAATGATTATTGGAACAACAATGTCGAAGAGGATCCACATCCGAATGAGGTAATTTCCGTTATTTAAAGTTAAAGTTCTCATTTTTTGTTTTGGACATGTTCAAAGTTTTGAGCTTTAGTTGTTTAGGTTTTAGAAAACTAAACATAATATTTGTTGTTTAGGGTTTAACCAAGTTTCACATGCTAGATTTTGTAAGTTTTGAACTTGACAATTCTCATTTAATCTAATACATTTTGAGGGATACATGTGTAACTGGTTTACGCATAATTACGTCATCTAGTTCGTTATATTTATGAGTTGTTGGTGAAATACACATGTTTCCCTCATCATACAGATAGGTGTGGAACTGGTTTACACATAATTACGTCATCTAGTTCGTTAGCTTCACGTGAATTAAAATACGGTCTCATACACATTACAAAATGAAGACATCTTAATCCAAAGTTATAACATTCATTGTTATCATAATCCAAATAAGTCATCACAAACAATCAAATAGAAGTCATAACATTCATTATTGCCCTAACACAAAGTTCAATGGTTCGGAAGGAAGGGATACATGTGCTCCAATGATTGCCGTAACGCCTCAGCTACGTCTTCACATTGGTGATCTTCATGTTGGTGATCGCGATATGGATTCAGACGTCCGTAGCAACCCTCGATGCACTGCACACAAGATAAGTGGATACGATTAATAAATAGTTTGTACACGAAATTAAACAAGATATAATTATTCAATTTCTTACCTGCTGCTGAGCGTGATCACCCTCTGGAGGAATGATGAATGGATGTGTTTGCTGGAGGTACCACTGCATATAATCACCGCTACACTGGTGGGGTTGAAAGACTGGAGGGCCCATAGCTTGTAGGCTAATGGAATGTTGATTGCGGGCATCCCATGCAAATTGGGCTCTATCGTGTTCCACCGTGTAGCTGCTAATCTTCATGCCCCTCCATGCCCTAAATGGCACAATCGGTGGTATTGGACACTGTTGTGCACGCCCAAACTGCCTAGCTGCTCGATCCGGCATGTAAGGCTCGGTGACCCACAAACAGGATATGACTCCATGGAATCGCGATGAAGCAAACTTCCCGTCGTTGAAGTCAATCGGGCCGTATGGCATCCACTCAACCTAAACATAATTGAATTTTAAACAACTAATTGACAAGCGATTGTCGTATACCACTAAATCAAAATAAACCTAGACAAACCTAAACAAGTAGTTAGGGCAAGTAAGGATCGAATCCACAGGGAGGAAGGGATTAATCTATGTGTTGTTCGCATGCAATGGTAACAAGAGGGGGGAGTTTTTGGTTGGTTTTGTAATCAAGAAAGTAAACAAAGCAGATAAGCAAAGAGTGTAATCAAATGTGGGAAAAACACTTAGCCAAACAAGATCCACTTTTCCTATGGTAGATTGGTCCTAGGTTCTCTCTATTCATTTCCTTTGTTTATTCCTGTCCCTATTCTTGTATAGTTACTAGTCCTACCAGTCCTATCAATTCTTATTATTGAACGCACAAGAAACAATCAAGATTTAGAACAATAATAGCATTGGGCATAGGATCAAACCAGGATACATGTCAAATAATCACAACCCGCAATAATTTAACATGCAATCAATCTTCTTTCATAATAATCTAGTCCTACCAGTCCTAGATAATTATGGATGCTACTCTAGATAAAGAATCACCGACCGGTCAATTCCAAACCCTAGCAATAGATAATTACTAAACCTAACTAGGCGATCAGTCTAGTCAAATCAATAACAATCCATATGAATAAGTGCAAGAAGAAAGATATAAACCCAAATGAAATAGGAAATAGAGAATTAACCTCGCAATCAAACCATAGAAAAAGCTTCACATGCCGGGCTAAGCAATAGGTGCTTAGCTACTCATAGTACTGAAAAACATAATTGTTGAAAGAGAAAAACTCTGAATACTGAACATACGATAATCCAGGGTTCATCTATATGGGATCCCGAATGGAGGCTGTGGGAGTTAGGTTAAATAAGTTAACCTAAAGCCCAAGATCACAAACCTCATCCCTAAAAAGGAAAAATACTAATATTCGGAATTAAATAAAACAATGAAAAAGGAAAAACAGAAGTTCGGAGCGCATCGGGCTGACTCCCGCTGATGGCCGCGGTCGCGGCCTTTTGGCCGTTGTCGCGGCCTTTTGGCCGTTGTCGCGGTTTGCTCTCGAAGTGCATAATTAATTTCCGATAATTCGGCCGCGGGCGCGGCCTCCTCGCTATCGCCCATCTCCTTCGGAAATCTTGCCGCGGTCTTCTGCTCCCCGCGGCTTGGTCGCGGTTTCTTCACTTCACCGCCTTCTCACGTGGTTTCTTCATGGATCTTGCTTGTCTCCTCAGGTGGTCAATTTCTCTTCTTCTGGATGTCTCCAATAAGCTCCTCCAGATCACTAAAACCACACTTCTCTGCTCCAACTCTATAATCTCCAATTGTGCATAAAATCCCACCAAATAGCGCCTCAAACCTGGTAATAATCCCTAGAAATGTGCTACAAAATAGCACTGATCACTAATCATGCCTATAATTTCATATAAGAAAATACTAGATAAGGACCGTATATGCACTTACACTCTCAGCATGCATCCCATCCAGCTCCTCCCTATAATTTCTGATCCGGTTGGGTGGATGTGACATGTCCCAGTGTACACTCTGTGCAGGTCTAAACATGGGAAAATATTGATATATCCATGCATATAAAACAATTACATGTAAGTCAATTCCCTAAATAACAAATATACATCTATAACAAAACTACATATGTTTTTATAGAAGAAAATGTATACCTGGATCAGAGTGAAACATGTGGACATGAGCCGCGCCTCTTTCCTTGTGCACTCGCCCAAGCTACGGTACACGTGTGCAAGAACACCGGTACCCTAGGCATAGTTCTTGGTTGACGAGGGATCAGCCACGAACGGAGTGTAATAAACGGGCAATTTATGTTGAGACTTGTCAGGAAAGAGACAAGACCCCACCAAGTACAGCAAGAACCCAACCGCATGCGTCTCGTCAGTCAAATCCTGGCAATGAGCCTTAAAATCTCTCGCTGTCACGGTACCGGCGACGACATCACCACCCTACAGCTCAAAAAACTCCTACGCCTGCTCCACCAACGCCTTCTTCAAATCATTGGGGCCCAGCTGCTCGTGCCATTTCTGTGGGGGACCCATGTCTTGCCCTTGTATGTTCAGCTGGAGGATCATTCACACATCATGGAGAGTTATAGTCATCTCTACCCATGGCATGTGGAATGAGTTGGTCTCTGATTGCCAACGCTCGACGAAGGCACCAATCAGCGTCTCATCCACATGCTCGTGTATGATGTCCGGTAGATGACATAGCCCGGACGCAGACGCCATGTTACCCCACTCGGCATTCGGTGTGATACGCCATGAGCGTAATTGCTTGCCTCGCTGCTGGAACCTCAACGGTGGCACCGGCTATATATATTTATATAACAACATATGAACATATTTAAGTAATCCATTGGACTTATTTGTAATAAGATTAAGAATTACAAGAAATAAAGTTCCATGCAACTTACAATGTGCTGGTACAGGAGGTACGCCACATGGTTGACAAAACTCTTGAGGAGTTCAGGGCTCTCCGGACTTCCAGGAAGGCTCACCCGCAATTCAGGGTCATATCTCACCTTCTTTTTTGATCGGGGCGGTTTTGCCCGCGAAGAAGAGGCTTCCTGAGGCTCCTCGTCCACGTTCGGAGCGTCATCTCTTGGCATCCAGGCATTGCTGGCCTGGTCCTGAGTCCCCCATGTATTGGCCTGGTCCTACATTTATTAAATAAATCAGAAGTAATTACAATTTTTAAACAAATTCATGTTATACTAAATGTACTTACCATAGGCTGATGATAGGGAGCGTTCGGGTACACTGCAGGGTTCTCCCAAGGGTTGTGCTGATCCTCAGCCCCCTGATAATAATACGAAGGGCTCTGATGAGGGCTCACATGCGGCGGTAGTATCGGCGGACTAAAAGTCGGCCCGTAGTAGTTATTCTGATCTATTGTATCAGAATAACCATGCAGCGGGCTCGCTCGGTAGTCCGGGTAGAACTGAGGCTCAGAATCTGCCCTATCTCCAGGAAACGAAGGCACCGCCATTAACCTCTGAGCAGAAATCATGCATGCAACCCCACTACTGCTATCGGTTCCCGTCTGATAGGTGCCAGTCTCATCATCCCGGTAGCATACATTCCTCCGTTGCCTTCTCTCCGTCCTGTTCACCTCTTCTTCAGTCCTAAACGACTGTTCGCGGACAAGGTTGTGGCGCCTCCTACGTGCGGTTCTTTCACCAGGCTCCATCTGCGGTTATATATCCACACATTTTAATCAAAATAATATATTCTGTATTCTGGATAAATACTACGCCGGAGAGTCGCCAGAATATCGCCGGAAACGAAGGCAAGCCAGAACAAAACTGTCGGCGGCGACATTCCGGTGACACTCCGACGACATTCCGTCGTCTTCTCCGGCGCAATTTCCAGATTCCGGCGAAAATTATTTTCATCAAATAATACAATAAATTCAACAAAAATCACACTATTTTAACAAATCTACCAATACTATCACTTTCATTTGCATATTTACAAAAAAATTCAACATAAATCCTCAACACCATTTTATTCAAATCTAACCAATTTTCACCATTTCATACAAAAAAATACTTCAAAATTAAACAAAAAATCAACAACATCAAAAACATCTACACAACATAGATCTATAATATGGATCTACAATATCTAACAAAAAACTTCAAAATTAATAAAAAATAACCAAACAACAATTTCTACTAATTAACCTTTCAAAGATCTTGATTCAACGTAACGTGCGGAGTTCGTTGCTTCGTAACGAGGAGATCCACGAGACGCGTTATGCAGAAAGGGAAGAAGGGAGCTCGGGCTGCGTTTTAGGATAATTGCTTCGAATGGGAGAAATCTGGCTTTTAAAGCCAGATTCACTCCACACGTTACGTGTGGAGCTGTCCCACACGTTACGTGTGGAGCTGTCCCACACGTAACGTGTGCTTGAAAGGGTCTGCTTCCGCGCGTAACGTGGGAAGCCTATTCCCACGTTACGCGCGAGCCTATGCGCTGAAAGGCAAAATTGCTTATGCGCCGAATAGTAAGGGCCTTTTTGTTCTCAATTTCGACCCAAATATAATCTTTTTCAGCACACCACCTCACAATTCAAGAAGAGAAGAAATTACCCACCGCACAATTGTAGAAGACAAAAAAACAACACCCACAAACAATTTTCATAAAAAATTACCTCTGGTTAACTTTGTTGTTGATCGCTACATTAATGCCTATGAAGATTATGTTCCATTCAGACCATGTCCATCGAGTACTGTATCAGCTGAAAAATTCCAAGTGAGGTTCTAACCTGATGCTATTTGTAGCAAAAATTCTAGGACATGCTGATTCTGCTGAGACCCACAAGGTCCCTGGTTCTTCTGTTGCTGATCCTGGATGGCCACTCCAGCCTTATCTGCCAGTAGCTCCACCACCTTCTCAACCGACAAATCCAAAGCTCGAAGAGATTCGATCTATGCTAAGAGAGAGCGAGAGGGTTTTAGAGAGACTGGAGAAGCAACAGCATGATATGGTGAAACAAGTGAAAGAAAGAGAAAAAGAACTCCAGATATTATTTCAATGTAAGGCAATCCTCCATAGAAGTCAAGGATAAGGCCACCTCTTACATTTTGCTTTCTAATAGCTTGCAAAGGTTGCGTTACTGAATGTATAATGAACGAACATCTTGCAACTCTTTACAAGAATTAAGGGCTAAATGGCCTATTTAAGTATGTTTACTTCCTAGCAATAATGGAAGATCAAGAAAAACAGAAAAAAGTAGAGAAACAAAATTCTGAATCAAGTTTTCAAGAACTCACTGCAAATGACAAAACTGGTGATTCCTATATATAAGAATGTATAATTGTCATTTGAAACACTTAGGAGGATCCCCGCATATACTATATACATCTCAGGATATCAAGTGATGAGGCTGCTAGCCAAATATCAGTACTCCGCACAATGTGGTAAAAAAACACTAACTTCTCTTACGCTTCTAGTTAGCTCTTACGATTCAGGATCTCTTGCGCTTCTGTGTCTTGATATCCTTCAAAATAAAACAGATCACCTCCTTAAGTGTGGCCTTTCTGCCTTCCTTCAAATTCCAGAGCTCATTAACAGTATATCTTCCACTTGAATTATATTCATTCAGCTCTATGAAGGCCACAATCACTGGCTTCTAAATCATATCCCCCCATTCTTCTTTCAGTTGCTTCAACCTTTCATCGGTTGCATCAATTATTTCCTAGTAATGAAAACAAAAAATCATTTTCATTATACAATCCATAGTTTAAGCATGAGAAACCAGCAAAAGAAAGTTACTATGTCTGCACCAAAATCTAGTATTAATGTTAGAGCTAAGTTGTAAATATACATGGACACTTATCTAGTCCATCCTTGATACATCTAGATTTGTAGATATGAAAATTTTTCTCCACCCTCTTTTTCTTCTGCAATGATCATCTTCTTCCCCGAAAGATCACAAGAAATATACCTATAGTCTTATGTTGGATCAGTGTATGGTGCAATAAAAAGAGAGAATCAAGCTTGATATGACTCACCCCTTATCTGCAGAAATTCTATAAAGATATCAGGTTTCCCATTGCTTTCTCATGGCTAGTTATTATAGAAAATTCAACTATTAATTTCGTGTATAACCAGTAACATCCATTTGATAAATAATGTGCTGACTTTATGCATAAAACTAGTTATCTATCACTCTAGAAGCTTCAATATAAGCCAAAGGGAAGGACATATTAACAATCCTTATATGCTAAGTTCGAAATATGCACCTGAAAGAGAACAGTTGGTATAGGTTGGTGACTCAATCAAAGGTGATTATCAACACTCAAAACTAAACTAGTTTATTTGCCCATACATTTTGAATAAGCTTTTCCGACTCTTGGTCTTATACTCATAATCCTCTATAAATTCCACCAATGCTGCCACCATGCCTCTGTCTGAACCAAGGGCAATTCTCAACCTCATGAATCTACGTCATATCTTGATTTTCCTACAAAGGAGAAGAAAAGGTCATTAAATAGATAATCTCAACATTGTCAACATTCAAAATGTTTTGCAAGTAGTCTAATGACAAGCAATCCTGGCTAATAGGAGGAAGAGAGTGAAAGGCAAGTATGAAGGAGTCATTAACTAATTAAAAAGAAGAAAAGTTTACAATAGTAAGTTTTTTTCTCCCACAATCATCGCTTTTTTATCAAAATACTCGAGTTCTTTTCACTTGTGTCTTAAATTTCTATGTACATGCCAACCTTTACTTAGGAATTCCTCCAATTCATATTATAGGAATACTACAAGAAGTATTTGTTAAAGTGATTATAGTCAAGTTCTTTTCACTTTTGTGTTTCATTATTTTCACTTAACATATACAAAACTAGAACAAGATCCACTTCGTTTCCAAATTGTAATTCCGTTCATTCAATTCTACAAAAAAACTAAACATTCAGACCTACTAGTTACCTATATAACAAAATTACTAGTTTCAGTACATCTAATTACAAGACACTAACCAGATCAAAGAAGTGCTCGCCATTACCAGGTTTCAACTTCTCGCCGCCACCAGGAACGATCGGAACGCCGAGAACGGGTCGAATACAGGGCGGCGTCGGAGGAGAATCGAAGTTAGGGCTGCGTCTCCACCAGGAGTTACAGGCCGGGATTAGGGCTGGTGTCTCCAAACGATCGAAACGCCGAGAACGAGATCGAGTATTGGGCAGCATCGGAGGAGAATCGAAGTTAGGGTTGCGTCGCCACCAGAAGTTGCAGGTCGAGATTAGGGTTAGTGTCGCCACCGGGTATTGCAGGTCGAGATTACGGCTGGCATCGGAGAATCGAAGGGAGGAGAGTCTAAGTTGGTCGGAGACTAGAAGATCCGAAGAAGAGATCTGAGTACGTACTGGGCGGCGCTTGAGTATGCGAGGGTTTGTATGAATCAGTCGAGAATGAGAGGTTTGTATAAAGAAGCAGGTTCTGATTTTTAATATTTCTCCGAAAAGCAGGTTACGACAGGCGACGCCTGTTTGTTCAATTTCGACATCGGAAAGCGTCGAAATTTTAGATGCTTAAAAGCAACAAAGAAAGCGTCCCGGTTTCCACTCCATGTCAATTTTAATTCGACATGATACAATAGCGTCGACCAAAAAGCGTCGAAAAATGTGGCATTTTCTAGTAGTGCGACTAGTGATCTGGTTAACAGGTATAATAGTCAATGTAATGAGAGAAACTATATCAAGAGGGAGCACTTGATCAAGTTTATCTTTGTTCCTTGTTTCACTATTGTCAATGAAGTTTTTCACGTGAGCATTGGCATCATCTATAGGTGTCATGTTCACAATTTGATCCAATGGTTCTTTAAGTATCAATTTGTCTTTCCAGAAATTTATCCTTTTTTCCATCACTAGCATGCTAGATTAGTCTGTTTTGGAAGTCTTGTTTAAATTGCATCATTTTAGACCATTGCCAAGAACAACTACATTTTTTCGTAGTTGAGGATATGTTGTTCCTTTAGATATTTTTAGAAACAATTTTCACGCTATAGTTGTTAGGTTCCGCAATGATTTTCCAAACTAGTTTATATTGTAAAGCACAATTCATGTGTCTAGACTTTCTCAAACCCAGTCCAACAAGGCTTGTGGATGGATAGATTTTGTTCCATGCAATAAGAGGTTTATAAGACGCATCTTTATTCCAGAAAAAAAGATAAATTGATTTTGTCTAGTTCATTATGAGTGTTCGTTGGTAGCATAAAACTTTGCATTAGGATGTTTGGCCTAGTTACAAGGTTACATTTAACTAAAATCGTTCTACCGGCTTGGGACAAAGAGTTCGATTTCCATTTAGACAACTGTGTGTTGGATGATGTTATCATATCCTCGAATGTGCTCGAATTGACCCTGTCACGTTTGATATTGTCAGAATTCCTTGAATCTGTTGTTTTTGTACATTTGGTACTTTCTTCATGACCTGGAAAGCATATTTGTAGAAATTAACCTTTTGTCCCAAAATTGTGCAGTAGTCATCGATTATTTATTTTTTCCCTTTAATTTTGGTGGTTTGCTTTGGAGAAAATCATAATGTCGCCAGCGAATGCAATGTTTCATGGGTCGTTCAGATGTTTGATATAGTTTTCTTACAAGGATCTATCCCCTAGAATGAAGTGGAATGGGGAGAGAGGGTCACCTTGTCGTAGCCGTCACTAGTACAAAAAGGGGCATTGGCTACGGTTCATTTTACCACGGTTCCATACTTTTTTGTGGTAAATGAGAATGTTTGGCATTATTACCCCGATTATTTACACAATCGTGGTAATTTTACAATTACTTTTATCACGGTTCCGTATTTTTGGCAGATGCATCTCCTCCACACATCAGAGAAAGAACCCTGGCACATCCACCACTATACTAAAGCCGCCCCTGCAACTTATTCTTCTCCAATTCACTTCCTTCAGAATTCAAAGACATGGCGACCACTACTCTCAAATATTCAACCCCAATCCAAATCCCCCATATCCAGTCCCTCCTCTTCCTGCTCCGTCCGCTCCCTCATCCCTCGCCATCACCATCAGTGCCGCCGCCCCATTGGCTTAACCTGCTCCCACTCATCCAACGCCCCCAAACCCCCCTCCGCCACCGTCGCCTCATCCGTTGCCCCCACTGTCCAGAATGCGCCTTTTGTATCCCGATTCCATGACGACGAGCCCCGCAAGGGCAACGACGTGCTAGTCGAAGCCCTAGAATGCGAGGGAGTCACCAACGTGTTCGCCTACCCCGGCGGCGCTTCCATGGAGATCCACCAAGCCCTAACCCGCTCCGCCACCATCCGTAACGTCCTTCCCCGCCACGAGCAGGGAGGCATCTTCGCCGCCGAGGGATACGCCCGCTCCTCCGGCTCCGTCGGCGTTTGCATCGCCACGTCCGGCCCCGGCGCCACCAATCTGAATGTGTTATGGTGAAGGCATGTGATGCTTTAGACACGGTTTGCATGCCGGTAAGTAAAACTCTACTAAAAGGAGCTGCAAAAGGGTCTAGTTTAATTAAGAATTTCAGCATCTTATGTAGATATATGCTGTGGCTATTCCATTCTCTGCATGAATTAGTTTATGTTGGCTAGCAGGCAGTTGGATGCATTTGTTGCTTTTTGCTAACATGCTTTTGATGCTATACTGTTGTTTTGACATACAATTGTTTCTTTGTGTGGTCAATATACATGTAGGTTTTTGATGTCTAGTGCTAAATTATGTACACTTGAACTATGTAATTTGACCAAAAATGCAAAACATAGAATTTCTGCTGAGTTAAAGAGGTTTTCTTTTTGCTTCCTCAATGCAGTTCTTTCAGCAGTATCGGGGCTTGAATTGACTGTTCAGAAGTTAACTAGTGGTAGGTTGTTACACTTCAAATTCTTTTTGGTTCCTATCTCTTGCTAGATCTGATTATTTGCTACTTCTCACTGATTGGGCCATATTAGACTAATCCAGAAACAGTATCCCCCCCCCCCCCCCCCCTTCAAGATTGTAATTAAAATGTCGTTCTTTGTTGTTTGTAGCTGAGATCCTTCTGATTTCATGTGTCATACTGGTTTGTCTCTTTGCATTGCAACATTATGGTACCCACAAGGTGGCCTTCATATTTGCACCAATTGTTTGTATCTGGCTACTGTTTATATTCGCCATTGGTCTATACAACATAATTGCTTGGAATCCAAAAATCGTGCATGCCCTTACCCCATATTATATCATCATGTTCTTTAAGGAGACTGGAAAAGATGGATGGATATCACTTGGAGGCATTCTTCTTGCGATAACAGGTGCCACCAATCTGGTCTCCGGCCTCGCCGACGCCCTCCTCGACTCCGTCCCCCTCGTTGCCAACACTGACCAGGTCCCTCGCCGCATGATCGGCACTGACGCCTTCCAGGAAACCCCCATTGTTGAGGTAACTCGCTCTATCACCAAGCACAGTTAACCCTGGTTCTAGATGTAGAAGAGATCCCTAGGATTCATGAAGTTGGAAGGTGGAGAATGTGGAATTAAGATCACTGAGAAGGAGTCCTGAACCTCAGAGTATCTCCAACACGTAGTTGTGAACCGGTTTGAGCTCTTAGCTTCGTTGGGGTTGGAGTTTTGTTGTCTTAGCTTCTCCACCGCCAAGTTATCAACATTACATGACTTCTTGTTGTTGATCTTTGAAGTGAATCCAGATCCAGCATCATGGTTCTGATAAAGAACAGAGAATCAACTGCAAGGTCAAGACAAAGGAAACAGGTGAAAAAGTTGGTCTTTCTTCATTATGATCTTTTCTTACTGGGATAACCAGTCTTATTTCTGATTAGTCTATAAATGTGTTCTTTTAAGTCATAATTAGTGTCAAATTAACTAGCAACTTTGATCTCTAAAAGTTCAATGTAACTTATAATTTGCATCAGAAACTTGACTTGCAAGTGATATTGCTTCCATGTTCATGTATGAAAATCACAAGTAACATTTTTTATCTGTATAGACCTTGCCAGGCCAGTATAGATTTTGGTTTATAGCATGAAACACTATCATATTAGCCTTTGTGAATGTTTATCATATATCTAACATTTACTGGCCTTTTTATTTTGGAAACGTGATATCTCTTTTTGTTATAGGAAAGACTTTGAGTTGAGATTCTGAAGCCTATGAGGTAACAAGTGCGCCCCATAATTTCAAGTGTAGAAGTGTGGATCCAAATTTTGCTTGTGAGACTTCAGCCTTTTGAAGTTACGACAATACATTAATATATGATATTTTGACATTATTTGATCGATCCATTTTGATAAATAACAATTGTGTGTATGATATAATAAATATTACTCGTATAAATTAGGTATCAAAAGATGTGCACATTTATCTTGGTTTATGGGGTTGTAACGATTTACCACGATTCGATCAAATGTACTACGATTTAATTCTACTGCGGTTATACAATTTTACCACGGTTCAAAAATTAATTACCACGATCAATTTTACCACGGTTGTACAATTCTACTACGGTTGATTCACCTATTCAACTGTTACATTTTTACCACGGTTGTCCCATTTACCACGGTTGAACAACCGTGGTAAATATGTAACTGTGGTAAATGTGCAACCGTGGTAAACATGTTTACCACGGCCAAGTTTACCACGGTACCGTGGTACATTTGCAAAACAACCGTGGTAAAAAGCCTTTTTTCCACTAGTGCGTCTTTCTGATTGATTTTTTTTGTTGGTCACTTGTTCACAAGTACAGAGAAAGACATGGTTGAAATGCATTATATGATCTAGTTTAAAACACTTTGCTAAATCCTTATTTGTTGAGGATATAAAGAATGAATTTCCACTCAATTCGGTCATATGCTTGTCCATATCCAGTTTAATCGCAATGTAGCCCTCTATAACGTTTTTTGATTTGAAAGAGTGAAAGATCTCGTGCAATGAGAATGTTGTCTTGAATGGATCTGTTTGTAACAAAGGCACCTTGGAGAGGGTGCATTAATTTTTCCATCTATATTTTCAGTCTTTCTGTTAGGATTTTTTGTATTACTATGTATTTTGTTGAGCAAAGGTTTATTGGTCGGTAGTGGTTTGTGGAGTTAGGATTATCACATTTTGGTATGAGAGTGATAAAAGTATGGTTAACCTATTTTAGAATTTCTCCAGACAAGAAGAAGCCTTTTACGACATAAATTACTGATATATGGGCCTATAATATCCTAATATGTTTGGTATAATTTTGTTGTCATGCCATCCGATCCAAGCGATTTATCCAATCCAATAGAAAAACCGCAATTGTAATCTCGTCGTTAGCTACTTGTGTATGAAGCTCCATATTGTCTTCATCTGTTATTTTTCTATTGATAGGTGTTCTCGAAGGATGGTTCCATTTATTTGGTACTTTTAAATCTTTTGATAAAATTATTTTGGATTTCATTTCTAATATTTTGTTCACCAATGGTGGTGGTTCCCTCCTACATTCTAATTTCCTTTATAATTTTCATGTTTCTTTTTCCTGTCACTATTTTATGATAAAAGGAGCTTGCATTAGTGTCGTTAAATTTAATGTGTTGTTTCTTGGCTCGTTGATTCCAAAAGATTTTCTGTAAGTTAAGCAAATGTTCTGTTTTTACAATTAGTCTGGTTTGTTTATCACCAAGTGTTATGTTTGGGGCAATACAAATAGTATTTTGAATTATAGTAAGTTCTTCTTCATAATGGTATAGTTGGGTGAACATATTTCCAAAAGTTTGTTTGTTCCACTTCTTAACTTGTCGTTTCAGAAGTTATGTTTTCTTTACAAGATCATACATTCGGGATCCATGCTATTTGGTTCTTCATGTGTGTTTAACAACATTTATGAAATCTTTTCTCATCATCCACACTTTTTCAAATTTAAAGGGTTGATTTTGAAATGGGGTAGAAGTTTTATTTTAATGGAGATGGGGCAATGATCAGATGTTGTAAAAGCATAGTTTCTAGTTACTATTTCCGGGTACCATTGTAGAATTTGATGTTGGAAAAGAGCTCTATTGAGTTTTTCATATACGTTATCTACCTTCTCCAAGTGAAAGCGTTTCATTGAGTTGAAATATTCATTAATTCATACTTATTTTTCACATGTAATAATTTGTTATATCTATTTAAATGAGGTTGAGAACCTCCATTTTTTTCTAATGGATCTTGAATTTCATTGAGATCACCCATTAAAATACAAGGTATTGGGCAATTTTTAATGAAAGATCTTATATGTCCCTAAAATGCTGATTTAGCTGATTCGTAAGGAGATGTAACACCCTAGATTTGTGATCCCTTGTAAGGATTAGAAGTGTTACCCATGTCAACAAGTGTTCTTCCCTTTTAAGGTTCAAGTGAGGACAAAGAACTCTAGAGATAGGTGTGCTAGGGTGGGAGTAGTACTGAGATGGGTGATCTCTTGGAAAGTCCTCGTGTTGGCATGGGATGACGCTTCTAAGGCCTTTGGCTTTACAAATGGTATTAGAGTCAACTCTAGATTACGAGTGGACTTGGCCTTGAGGGAGGTCGCTCGACCCAGATGGCGGTCCTTGAGCCTTGATGATGTCGTCAAGGGTTTAAGTGAGAGTGATTGTAACACTCCGGACTTGTGATCCCTTGTAAGGATTAGAAGTGCTACATATGTCAACAAGAACTCTTCCTTTTCAAGGTTCAAGTGAGGATAAAAAACTCTGAAGTTAACCATGCTAGGCGGGAGTAGTACTGGAATGGATGACCTCCTAGGAAGTCCTCGTGTTGGAATGAGATGACGCTTCTAAGTCCTTAGTCTTTACAGGAGATGTATATGCAAGTATAATCGTCATCTTGTTGTTCATACACATCTTAGTATAACGTAAACTAATGAATCTAGAATTGATGGTTTTTGTCTCAGTTATCTCATTTGTCAGGTGATACGTTTTCACATTACGCACAAGCCACCGTAGAAGCCAACAACATGAGAGTACATAAACTGATCAAAGCCCATTTTTTTCCATAATCGTTCATAAAGTTGTTTCTCTATTCTAGTTTCAAAAAGAGCGGGGAAAGTTGGATTATTTCAATCTTACAAAATGATTCGAGGTCAATCCATAGGTTGTTTCTTCCAACTCGTCTATAGTTCTAGGTTTTGATCTTCATTAAAACAAATTTAAGGGAGATTCGAGTCTGCACTCAGTTTGTCCATTTTGTTTGATACTCAGATTTAGAGACCCCGGACATGAGATTCTATTGTTTTTATAATGGTTGTAGCCAAACATAAATTAGGCATGTTTCCTGGTAGATGAATCAATGGATAAGCCTAGTACATAGTTTGATATCAAACATACCAACTATTGTAATAATCCTGGTGTCGGTGTTGGTTTTGAGATGGTAAAAGAGAGGGTTCAAGTTGTATTTACCATTATTTTTGGCCTCGTCACCCATATTGGTGTTAGAAGATTTCGTTCATAGAGATCTACTAATTTTGGTCCCAGCAACCTTAGTAGAGCATACTCTAATGTTTTCAACTTGGTTCATGGTTACTTTTTGGTCATAGCATGATTTATGTTCGTAACACAATAAAAATTTGACTGCACAAAGAAAGGGAAATAGAGTAGAAGATAAAAGGCCACATAGAGGGGATAGAGACATAATATGAGATCACCACTATTTTTGGTATCCTTAACCATAATGCATGGTTAGTGGAAATTTCATTTAATTGTACATTTGTGCACTCAATTCAAAAGTGTTACCACTTACCATTCACATAATTTTTGCAAGATTCAGGGTTCGAAAGACTTGACCTAAATACAGATTTGGGTATGGAACAAGAATCCATTCCTCCATACCATTGGGACCAAATAAAATCAACAGGGGTCCAATTTCCATTAACTTTGTTGCAACTAGGTCTAATGATTTTAGTATTAGTATAAAGTCTATTGGCATAATTAGGAGTGTCTACCTTAACCGTAATCGTAAGGATAATGGTATCGTGATTTTTCACATATACTTTTATAACAACATTTGAATCAACAACATTAGGTAAACTAGTATTCATCAAGGTTCGTTTTTTTAAATCGATAAGAATGGAAATAAGAAGCACAAAATCAGGTAGAGTAGTTTTGATCAAAGATTGTTTTTCCATATCCATGAGAAGTGAAATAAAAAGCACAAACTGCTTAGGTAGGCAAATTCACCAGTCAAGAAATTAAAAGTAAAGAATGTCATGAGATAAAAATAGTCCAGGCATTGCCAATAAAGATTAAAGCAATGGTTCAATTTAATGGAATTTTCATCATTGTAGTAGTAGTTGTCTTTTCAGAGCATGAGATATTCTTAAGGTGGGGTTTATATTTTCCAGAGCAGAGTCAACATAAGGCAAGAAACAAGTGAACTCATTAAGTATAGGCAGTCTAGAAAGTTGATAGAGCACAAAGATAGAAACAGTTCAGGCCAGCTGGTTCACATATAGAGATTCCAATTAACGTCCATGTAGAAGATTAGAGTATTGGATTAGGAGTAGGAAGTAAAGGGGAAGCAAAAACCTGCTAGGAAATTTCATTGTGAATAAAGTTCGTTTTGGTCTTTTATAGAGAACAACAACACCAAGCAGCAGAGGTGACACACCGAAGCACCACCTCTAAAACCAACCCATAAATAGCTCAGACAACTACCCCAACCAAAGTTCTACATCCCCAAATAAAGTAATATAGTCCACAAGTTATAATAATATGGTGAACAAATAAAGTGAAGTTGGTGCACATAAATACAGTAATATGGTGAACGAACAAACTGAAATTGGTGAACAAACAAAGTAAAACCGGTGAACAAATATATAGTAATGTGATGCACAATTATAATAATATGGTGAACAAAAAAAGTGAAGTTGGTGCACATTTATTTGTAAAATGGTGCACATAAAAAAATGATGGATAAATATATATAACTCGGGTACACTGATCGGTCAAGGGTTAGTCAACGCAGCCAACGGTCGATCAAGGCTGGTCAAAAGACAGTCAACTTCAGTCAACGATTTTCCACGCCGATCAACGGCGGGTCAACAGTGGTCAATGCCGGAGACCGGTGGGTCAATATGAGACACCAATTGTGTACCAATATAGTCACAATTGTGCACCAAATATATTTGTGCACCGAATTGTAAATATAATGTGCTCCATGACACTTGTGCACCGCATTGCACATAATTGTGCACCTCCGTTTCCATTTTAACAGAGTTCGCATATAAATGTCTGATCGCAATGAACTCACTTCCTTAGGTATATATGGTATATATATATGAGATTATTATAATCCATTGATTTATACCACATGGGATTAATTGAAGGATATAATTTAATATTGATTAATTTTGTAAGGAAAATACTGAACATGTCCGGAATAAATCCCGAAAGATTAATAAGTAGTCAACACTTTACTAATTCCGATCACACTCTATCTTGATTTCATGGAGGCAATGGTGACATGGTTCGTAGCAGCTCTAGGTCCAAAAATCGTCGGGGGCATTGGATATGTAGGCTGGATAAAGCTTGGCAAGTGAGGAGTGGGCCGATGTGAACGACCCTCGTTCGGCCATACCTGGTTCAATCGGTGGGGCCAGTGCTTAGGCGGTCCCTAGGACGATGGAGTATGGGTCTGCAATGTGTTGCCTATTTGAACATACCTCGAATCCCCTTCCGTTGCTCCCATCGCTGCCCGTGAAGGAGATCTCTCCCTTCTTAGAGGACTTGCATGGTAGCTCCGCAAGGAAAAAACTCATTTCTACTTCAATATCTTCCTTCGATGATCTCCCAACAATGACCATTACTTCGACCACGACGGTAGGCATCTGATTCCTTGCTCTTCCATTGTTTTGACCTGTATCCGATCTCGTGTCTTTGTGGATAATACTTTTCCTCACCTCTATGTATTCTTGGTATGGCTCAATGGAGCGACAAATAAGGGGGATGGACGCTAGGACGAAGGAGATGGACTCGGAGGCAAAGAGTTTGAGAAATGATATTGGAAATCCCGAAAGCTGCGGTACAGAAGTTTGGTGACGTGTCGCGCCCACTAGACACCTAATCCTTTTCCGCGGGTACCTCCGAGTGTTGTTCTTCGACCTTCATGGACTTCTCTTCTCTTGGTGGTGATGATGGCTTCACTTGAACTTCTCTCCAATGACCTGAAAAATCCCAAGGGTGTTGTCCCTTAGGAAGACCATCCACAGTCTCGAAGTTAGAGGCGCGGTATGTTGCAATGGATGAACTTTTCGTAAGAAATCAACGAAGTAGATCTACGGAAGTGTTTGGAGAAATACACTCTTTTTTGTGTTTGCTTCAGTAATGAACGAGTTTGAATGACAATGGTGAAGAAACTTCCTTTGAGTTTTCAAGATCTCCCACAAAGGCAAGTTGAGAGTTTTTTGATTTTTCTCCCAAGAAGCCTCCTCTTACATAGATGGCAGCTCCCTCCTTTTATAGGCAAAGGTTGCCCCCTAAAGGATAGGCAATTATACCCTAAGGAGTAGGGGGATGGCCAAGAAATCTCTTCCTTAGATTTTGTTGTACAGATTTCCTGCTACAGACGCCATCTCCCATACTTCATTAAATGCAGACTGTACGGACCCGACCTGTCACATCATACCGTATGAGACGAAGCTTCGACCGAGATTTTTTCTGTATGAACACGCAAGCCTTAGATTTGATGTTGTACTTTAAGCACGTGATTTGGACAAGTTTGAATCTTGATTGGATCTTCTCACATGATGAGAGTGGCCTCCCTAGGTTCATTTCTAGGTCGTCTTGTTCATGTAGTGACCGCACGTGTCCGGCGGGCATGTTGGGTGATGTTTGACTCATCTTTTGATTGACTCCACACTTGTTTTGATTTACATGAATGTTTACAAGTCTCGAAATTGTCTTCTCGTGTATGGATGAGCCTTTTCTTCAGGGCTTCTTTCATCCCGTATGTGTGCGATGACTACTACGATGCGGTATGTTGATGATTTGGTGATGCTGTACGTTGACGATTTTGGTGATACTGTACGTTGATGATTTTGATGATGCTGCTCGTTGAAGACTTTTTCAAGGTACAATATGTTGACGATGGAAGACTTGCATTGTCTCTTTCTTCTTTATACGATTTCCTCTGACCATAGATGTCGTCATCTCTAGTCTTTGGGTGTCATGGTTTTGGTAGTGACGTCATGTTGGTGCCGTACTAGCGGACTTGACCTTTTTAGAGTAAATGGCCATGCTTTGTTGACTTCTTTTGTAAAGGGGTTTACACGTGGATGTTATTTGAACGTTCCACGTGTGAGCTTCCGCTTTTGACATCGTCAGATATTAAGCATGTGTATTTGTGAAACGAAGAGCTAGAGAGAGTGTGTTCGTGCTTGACTTAGGAAAACAATCAATACTACACTGAGATGGAAGGCTTGAACGTTGAGGTTTTCCAACTTCAACAGTAAACGAGAGGCAATTCATAATGAGGTTGTTTAGGAGTTCATGGAAAATCTTCAGTTTAGGCAGAGGCATGAGCACTTATGAAGCCTTATTAATTTTAGCTTTAGAGGGTGGTAAACATTAGACTGTTAGCCGAGCACATGAACTTTTTCTCAATGCACTTTGATGTTGCTAAGGATTTTGGGATGATGCCGAAGAAGCCCATTCCTTCATGCCCTAAGAGCCTTTGTATGGTAGTTAGGGATTGTCCCGGTGTTTTGGAAGCCGAAGGGTGAGTTCCCTCTTTGAAGCGAAACGCTGCCACCTAAGGAGGGTCTTGCGAAGAATGTGAAGAAAAGGAAGCTAGGACATTCCAATCAGGTGGACGCTTCACGAATTTGAAGGACTAGGAGTTGTAGGTTGACAAAGTGGATCAGCAGACTATGAGCATGGAGGTAAGCGTCACGACGTCCTTTATTGATCCACCTTCACGCCAGGCTCATAACGATGAGGTACTGCTAGATGGGATGATCTATACAGTTTTGGTGTTTGGAGCCCCGACGTCAAAGTTTGTGTCACTTGGGTCTCTTGTGCTTACGACTTTAATTGAGATCTCGGAGCAATACCTTTCCCGCTCCGTAATTCCCACGGGGGGGCTTGGTGTTGTATGGTGGTTCGTGAAGCTCTTACTCTTTTTGTTTTGGGAATCGTGGTTGAGACTAGTTAGCTACTGTTTCGCTCAATTCTTAATATTTCGCTTTTGTTCTTAATTTTTTGCTTTAGGATATGAGATTGTTTTTCTATTTACGGAACAATTTGGGGATGCTTTCATTGTCTTTGTTGAGTTTTTTTCACTTTGTACTTTCTTCTTTTTATCGTAATGGATCATAGTTCCCCTTTCGTAGTGTGTTGTTCAAACATGGTTATTTGGAGGGTTCATTGGAGGGGGATGGGTTTTGGTGTGCCGACAATCCGATTGTGTGCTCGTATATACCCATCGCTATGTGGTGGTCGGGGGGGGGGGGGGGGCAGACAGACTATGTTCAAGGCGTCAACTGAAGGCTTATCCGACGAAACCCTTATGGGGTTGGTGTCGTCTATAAAGGGACTACGGGTTTGGGAAGTTCACTACTAACCTTATTCTCCAACACTTCCTTGCACTCTTCTTTGGTTGATGGATCAGTTGGATGTTGATGCTATTTACGTTCTTAGTCGTCGTGAGGTGGTGTGTGTTCATGGTGTGGGAGTGAATCGGTTCTCTATCGTGAGGCTTTGTTTGCAAATCACATTGCCAGGTTATGCATATCTTGCGAATCACGATGGCAGCTTATGCCTATCTTGCGAATCACAATGGCGGGTTATTCCACTTGTCATGGTATAAGTTTAGCCCATCTAGTTTTGCAGTTATATATTTTGTTTCTTATTTTATCTAAGCCGTTTTTTGAGTTGTTGTTGTACCAGTTTTGCGAGATCTAACGATTATTCTCTAGTAAACCTTGTAGTTTTTTTGGAAGAAGTGAGAAATGTGGCATTAATCTTGGTCTGCTTGTTTTGCCGAGACTCTTTCTCCGGCTTTTGATGTGTTAAATTTGTTGTTTTTTTGCTTTCGATTTTAGTGGGATCATTTGTTCTTCTAGCCTCTTGATGACATCCAATTTCTTACACGTTTAGGACATGCATTTCTGCTTCATATAGGTTGTTTTATGCATTTTTGTGTTGCATTATTAGCTAGTTGCATTGTTTTCTTTGTTATGGACGTCTACACTAGGAAATGTGTATTTTCAGGTACTTGGGTGGATTTTTGGGAGCTGTCTATGGATGCTGCTGGAACCTAGGATGTCATCTGGAGGCTGACGGGACGAACCGTGAAGAATTTGGGCTGGAGGCGAACTAAAACAAGAGTTCGTGCGTTCCACCACACGGCCGTGCAAGCGGTGATTTCTCGCTATTAGGTTGTGCGCTTTGCCTGTGCGTTTTTTGCACGGCTGTGCATTTTTTACTTTGCCTGTGCGTTTTTCCTATGCATTTTTCGCACAGGTCCTGCGGTTTCATACCTGTAGGATTTGGCCGTGCATTTGACCGTGCATTTTTTGCATAGTCAAGGCACGGGCCGTGCGTTTTACCCGGATGACTTTATTTTTACAAATACTTCGTTTTAGGGTTTGTCATGGATCTTTTGCACATTCTCTAACTTTTGAGACCTAGTTGTTTGCCTTCTTTGAAAGATTGAAACTTTGGAGATTGTTCTACTGGATTCAAGACTAAGTTTCTCTTTCTCTTTAATCTTGTTTATGATTTTTGTTTTGGGGCAAAAAGATCAATCAACCTAAATCGCCTTAGACGGGGTAACGAGTCGATCAGACAGTATAGAATAAATCCCAACCAAATAAACAATCAACCACATGTAAAATAGAAGCAAGATTGTATTATGATGTATTGATCAAGCAATAACGGAAATGAATCGAAATACAACTTATCCTTAGGGAAAAAAAGATCAGGTCTTGTCCGACCGGCTATTCTGATGGTTCGACCGTCTGTAGTCGGATGATGTATCAAGGGAGCTAAGAGAGAACCAGTATGCTAGTAAGCTTTTTCGAGAGCTTAGTTGATGAGTGTTGTTCGGAGACGTTTGTCCTGTCGATCATTCTTTCATGGTCTATTTATGGTGTTTTTCCTTTCGTCCGTTACTGTCTTCATGAGAGTCTCCATTTATTGATGTACGTGATCTCTAGGATTCCCCTTTAACGGTATCCTAATCTTATGCTTGATTGGGTTACCGTTTGCCTTGGACCGAGTAGTTAATGCTCTGGGCGAAATTCTCGGGGTTGGTCGGATCCAACGCGTTCGAGGAACGTCTGACGCCTCTCTTTAGTCTTCTCGGCCTACTCCTTCACTTGAGTTTGGACCAATTAGCTTGCATCGGCTCCATTGGAACATGCTGGGTCCAACAATAGCCCTAAGTTATTTGGGCTAAAGGCAGCCATAAACCGGGAGCCCGAACAACTTCCACTCTGCACGATCTCCACCCTCTGATCTGGGCGCAATAGGCGAGGGCTAACGTGGCTACGATCTCGCGGCGTGATGGGACGTCTCTGCGCCTTCATGATTCCCTCCATAAATCCAAAATAGGTTCTGATGGTTTCAATTCATCTTCTTTCTTTGCTTCTTGCTTTGGTAGGTTTTCTAAGTTCTTTCAGAAAATTGCTTTCCGATTTCCCTCTTTTTCCGTTCTGTATATGGTTTCCAGTGATTCTTCTGAGTCGTCTGCTACTCACTCGAACTCGGGCAAGAACGAGGCCCTCCCTTTTCCTATTGAAGGAGGCCGATGCTCTAACGGGGACGCTAACTGATGCAGAACTGGAGCAGATCCTCCAAGTCAGAGGTTTTTCTTCCTGAGACGGTCGCGAGGTTGCCGCATCCGGACGAGAGGGTTAACGCTCGTTATGAGGAGTGTATTTGCTTTTATTCCTATCCATTTCGGATAGGTCATACGTTTCCTTTTTCTTCTCTTGTCAGGGATTTTCTAGCGACTCTAGCGCTTGCGCCGTGTCAGGTCATGCCACAAGCGTGGCGGATCCTCAGGGTTTTGGATCTGTTGAACTCACAGTCTGGGGCCGGTTTTAACTTTGACGCTCTGTGGTATAACTACTCTTTAGGGTCGAAAAGTTCCTCTCGGGTCCAGTTGCGCATTCGTCCGGGTCGGAAGCCTTTGATGGCTAACCTTGACGTAAACGTCCGCGGATGGGGGTCGATGTTTTTCTTCGTCGAGCGATCGTCTCTGGAGAAGGGGGTGATTGTTCATTTTTGTTGTCGTAGTGGCGGGTCGAGAGTATGTATTTGACTTCTGTTTGCCCAGTTGTGTGTTTGTAGTTTGTATCTTATGTCTTGTCTGGTGTGTCAGCGTCTCCTGCTGGTCGATCAAGCGCTCGCTTGAAGGGAGTGTCTGGGAAGGGCCTAATTGAGCAGAGATTGGCAGCGGCTAGGGCCTCGTCGAGTAAATCGATGCCGGCCGAGTTGTCTCTTCCAGTCAAAGTCGGCTCGAAAAGGAAGACGGGTGTTTCTCCTGATGCCGGGAAGGTTGTGGCGGACACTTTAAAGAAGAGGTCGGTGGCCGCTCATGAAATTGAAAAGATCGATTCGGTCGGTCGGTCGATTGCCGACTTGTTCCATGCTCAAGATCCGACTTTGAAGTCTGAAGTCGATAGCGTCTCTCCTTTGGATTGCATCGGCGGGGCGGGTTGCTCTGCGTGGAAGGTAAGTTATTTCGTCGAATCTGAAGTATACATGTTTTCTCTTTTGAAAGGCTGGTAGGTTTTGAGTTTTTTTTGTCTCATTTTTTCCAGACTTTTCAATTTCTCTTGGGTGCATATTCTGGGGTTAAGGAAATAATTGCTAAGGCCGAGGACAGGGCTGCTAAGTCAGAGTCTGACCTGGCGTCCTTAAAGACCAAGGTGGAAGGGGCCGAAAGTCGTTTCAGGGACGCTGAGCACCGCTTCGCTAGAGAGTTGAAGAATTGCCAAGACGAGTTGGATGTTTGTCGGAGGGAACTTAGCGAGAGTCAGACTAATGTTGAAGAGAGGGTTAAGCAGGCCAAAATTGATGCCGGTCGGGTCGCAGGCGACGTAGGCGCTTTTTATACGTTGAAGTCGCGTGTCGAAATGATTGAAGAGTTTGAGGAGGGCAAACACGAGGCCTGGAACCTGAAGGCAGAAAAGGAGACCATGGATACCCTATTTCCGAAGGGGAATCCTGGTTCGGAGTTGTTCCAGCTGGCCGGCGTCGGAGAAGAGTCCCCAGACGAAAGAGCCGGTGAGGATGAGGTCCACTCTGGTGACACCGTGCCGATCGAGCCTCAGCCTTCTTCCGACCTGACTCCTAATGAGGGTAACGTTGCAACCCCTGACTCTTGATTTCTTTGTGAATGACTTGTGGTCCCACCTGCATGTGGGTAGAATATTTTCTGGTTTGGCGACCCGTCTACCATCGCGGGTCGCAGAATATGTTTTATTTTTTAAGAATGCTTGAAGTCCTATATGTGTGTAGGCAGACAATATGTTTTGGCGACCCGTCCATCATCGCAGGTCGCGTTAATGTAAAAAAGTTAGACTTTCTTTTATTGACGTAATCTATTTTACCAAGGGTCGATCTTGTTTTGTATCTATGTGTTTTGTCAGATTCTTCTAGAGAAGATAGTCGTGATGCCTTTGATCTGTGTCGGATTTGCCCATGTGCTCCGTCGAGTAGGGCTTTCCGCGTTGTGTAAGAAAAGGGAGGCCTGCAAATGTATACGTTTATGTTTAGTCATGACTTAGTTTTATGTCGAGGAGGAAAGCAATATGTTTTTATTGCATAGATGTAATAAGGTGTTTCGACCTTATGTATTGTATAAGGCAGGCGGTGTGCCGGCGTGCCTCTATTATTCATCTCCTCGTGTTCCGATCGATCGTGTAAGTGTAATGTAAGCGCTTTTGTGTGACTAGATCTAGCTTGTATGTCTATGTTGTCCTATACTTATGGTCACAAGAACGTATCTTTGCTAGATGTAAGTGTTAGGTTTATGAAATAGAATCGAGTTTGTAACAACGAATAGCATGCAAAAAGTGAGAGGGTTTTAGTGTCTTACCGTGTGAGTTTAGAAGTGATACAACTTTAGATGTGTAGCGTTCCAGCTTCTTGGGATTGGTCATCCGTCTTTATCTCCCAGTCTATATGCTCCCTGTCCGACTACTTCTTTGATGAGGTAGGGACCTTTCCACTGAGGTGCGAGCTTTCCGTCGGTCGGATCCTTGGTGTTCTGGAATGTCTTTCTAAGGACCCAATCGCCAACTTTGAAGACCTTGGTCCGAATGTTCTTGTTGTAGCTTCTTGCGACCTACTGCTGGAACCTGACCATTCTAATTCTGGCTCTTTTCCTAGTCTCATCCACGGTGTCTAAGTTATGTGCTAGCTCGACATCGTTTTGTTCATTCGTCTGGAGGTCGTAACAGGTTGTCGGAACTAGTAGCTCGGCGGGAATGACCGCTTCGCTTCCGTAGACGAGTGAGAACGGTGATTGTTCGGTCGCGTTCTTTGGAGTGGTCCTATCGGACTAGAGGATGAGGGGAAGTTCGTCTGCCCATTTTCCTTTAGCCCCTGTGAGGCGCTTCTTAAGGTTGTTGATGATGATTTTGTTGCTAGATTCGGCTTGTCCGTTGGATTATGGGTATCGAGGAGTGGATGTGACCAGCTTGATGTTCCACTGGTCGCAGAAGGCTCGAGTCTTATGACTGATGAACTGGGAGTCATTGTCGCACACGATTTCTGACGAGACGCCAAATCTGCACAGGATATTGCGTTTTATAAACGAAATGACTTGTTGATCTTTTACCTCTCGATAGGCTTCAACTTCGACCCATTTCGAAAAATAGTCTATCACGGCGAGGAAGAAAACTCATTGGCCCGACGCATGTGGGAGTTTTCCGACGATGTCCATCCCCCACCTCATGAAGGGCCATGGTGCTAAAGTCGGATGAAGGAATTCTGAGGGTTATCGTGGAACGGGCGCGTGTCGTTGGCAGGCATCGCATTTCTTGGTGTACTCCATCGCGTCTCTATTCATCATGGGCCAGTAGTACCCTGTTCGCAAGGCTTTCCCCGAGAAGCTTCATCCTCCGGTGTGGTTGCCACATTCTCCTTCATGTAACGATTGTAGGATGCGTCTGACTTCTGGAGTCTTGAGGCATCGTAGGAGTACCCCTGTGACAAATCTTTTGAACAAGACATCACTTATAATGTCGAAGGAGAGAGCTTGTACCTTTAGCCTTTTTGCTTCCGTTTTGTCACTGGGTAGGATGCCATCTTTTAGCCATTGGACGTAAGGTAGTGTCCAGTCATCATGACCGTTGACGATGTCTTCTTCTGGTTGGTCGCCTACTTCGAGTGCGACAAGCTCTTCCAATGGTGTGCTTAGATCCTTGGGTGCTCTTGGGACAACTGGTGTCGTGTGCCAATGGAATGTTTGGGAAATCCTTTGGATCCAAGATGGACCCTAGGTTGGCTAGTGCGTCATCCTGAGCGTTGAGATCTCTAGGAACCTGTCTGATGTCGAACTTTTGGAATTGGTCGATTAGTTTCTTGACCACGTCCAGATAAGCTATCATTCTGTCGTCTTTGGCGTTGTACGATCCTTGTATTTGGTTTACGACTAAGAGGGAGTCGCAGATGACTTCAATTTCTTGGACTCCTAGGTCGCATGCCAGAATGAGCCCGAATACGAGTGCTTCGTATTCAGCTTCGTTGTTGGTCGCGTCCCATTCGCATCTTACGGCTTGGGCTATCTTGTCCCCTTGTGGCGATTTTAGCACGACACCCAACCCCGATCCTCTAGCATTCGACGCACCATCTGTGTGGAGCTCCCACTTACCTGTTTCCTCTGTTGCGAGTAATTGTGTTGCTTCTTCGACGACTTCTTGTTCTAGGGTCGGGCTAAAATCTGCCACAAAATCAGCCAATGCCTCGGACTTGATCATCGTCCTGGGCTCGTATTCGATGTCGTAACCGCTGAGGTGTATGGCCCAATTGGCCATTCGTCCTGTGAACTCAGGTTTCCTCATGATTGCTCTCATGGGATGGTTAGTGCGGACAATTATAGTATGAGATTCGAAATAGGGTTTGAGTTTGTTTGACGCCATTACTAGTGATAGAACGAGTTTTTCTAATGTCAAGTACCTTGTCTCTGCCGAGAGTAGCGTTCGACTAACGTAGTAGATTGGCGATTGCTTACCGTCTTCTTCTTTGACCAACACTACGCTTATAGCGGATTTCGACACTGATAGGTACAATAACAGTGGCTCGTCGTCTTTAGGTTTGGCTAACAGTAGGGGGCTGGTCTGTAACACCCCCAAATATATATCCTTGAAAGGTATTACCGCCAGTGACCTCGGATTTCACATTCGAAGCCACCCCAGGCTTAACCCGTTTATATAAATCATAAAACAACAGTTATAATACAAAATATCATAACTTTTGATTAAAGCAAATGTTTCGGAATTACATCCATGATTCAAAATACATAATCAAATATATTACAGCGGAAGTCTTAATACATAAAGGACACAAGGGTCTTGATCTAAACGATCACCCGCCAATGAATCTCAACCTGGTAAAACTCTTCAAAATTCCAACTGCCATCATTATCGTTTCTAGCCTTCATCGTAACTGCAATTTATCTGATGTGTCGTATGAGACAGATGACACCAGCCAACCATGCAAGGGAATATAATCGGTTGGTTATTCTAATGAAAGACTATGCAAGGGTAAAACAAAAAGGTTCTAAGTAGTCGTATTAGGTTAGACTCATCGTCTCTCGAATAAAAGTCGATGACGATAGTCAACCACCATACTCCTACTGAAATATACGAAAAGGCATGATCAAGAGAAAGGACTCTGAAAGAATGAGTCTTACGGAAACATATGAAGAGAAGACTCCAAAAGGTTGAGTCTTATCGGAAAGTATGACAAGTGCTTCGGAACATCAATTTCACACAAGCGTTTTAAAACTGACTTGGTGTTTCGGTTCACGACCAACCTCACCGCACAATGCGAATTCAGATTGGAAAGAGAACTTTACTCTGACCAAAGTCTAGACGAGTTTCCTAGCTGCACTACTCGCCTGAGGGTATATTAATTATGGGCACTAAAGCACTCATCTTATTTAATTCCAAAACGTACATTTTACGTTATAAGCTTTTAAGATCTCTTCACAAGAGATATCAGATCTCCTCACAAGAGATATCAAAGGGAATACATCCCAGGGAATACATCCCAAATGGCGGCACCAGCTGTGTGCACATACCCTGAGTAAGGGTAAGGTCATGACCGAAGATACTAGGGAAAATCCTCCTAGTACCATTATCAAGAAACCACTAAACCTCGCAAGATACATAGTGTTCCTACGAATACTCGTTCTAACTAAATAGTTAAAACATAAGAGCAATAATTCACATCAAAGCCATCGAGGCCAATAACAGATATAATAGCATTGTTTCTAGCAATATATACAACCTATTATAATATCTGTATTTCAATCATATATATATAATAGAGTTGGTTCTAGCAATATAAACAACCTATTATAATATTTCTTTTTAAATCACATACAGTTATCAAAATTGTTCCGAGACAAAAACAATATTCATCCCAAATTAATTAACAATTAAACAATTGAAAATCAATATAAATATGGAATGATAAGCAAGAGCGAACCGCCACTTGCCTTAGATTAGACGAGGCTCAACGAAGCTCGAGACGACGGGTTTCCGGGTCCGAAACGAGGAAGAACTCGGATTATAATTTCCTACGGAATGACCCATAATGAAACCCAAAGTTAGATTCGACAATAAATAGTACGAATCTAAAGAAAGGCAAATGAAATCGAAGGAACGAAGTCCCGATCGAAATCACAAAACCCAAGGCCACACCCATAATCGCCCAGGCACACTGCGGGTACAGTGGCCCTGCCGTGGGTGCGGTCACAAGTGCAGTCGTCGGGGACGAAGACGAGATCTTACCGGGGACGATGCGTTGGGCTCGATTTGGACTGGCTTCGACTTCCAAACTCCTTGGGCCACCAAACAACACCTTGAGGGCACCTTCTCCTCCTATGGTAGCTCCGACGATGACCTTGAAGAACTCCAGCGAAAGCTTGCAACTCCGGCGACAATGGAACGAGAGAGAGATATTGGAGAGAGAGATTTGAGATGTCTTCCTCCTCCAAGCCTCCTCCTTTTATCGGCCAAGCAAGGAGCTCAGCTGGCACCTCCCCCACCGCCTCACCGCTTCAGCTCCGACAAGATCGGCAAGCAGCTCAGGCGAAGTTCGGCGGAGCAGAAAAGAAATCATGACGGCGCGGGTGCGGTGGGTCTCACCGCGGGTACGGTGGCGACCAATTCTGACCGCGGGTGCCGTGGGTATGACCGCGGGTGCGGTCAAGGCAAATTCTGTGCCTTTTTCCCACTTTTGTCCGAGAAGAATTATGGGTATGGGTTTTAACCCCGGTTTAAACATATTCGTATCCGAACAAATATTCTAAGCCCCAAAATACGTCGAATGTATTTTATTCCACTCAAGGAATTATTACAGAGATCAAGTATTTAACAGAAAGTCTAAACTTCTCTGAAAATAATTTGACTACAATACGAGTGTTTGGAAAACTTACCAAAATACTATTTACTAAAATGAGGGGTATTACATCACCTCCCCCTTACAAAAAGTTTCGACCCCGAAACTTGGCCGAATAAACCAAAGAAAAGCGAGGCGTTACAACACTACCCCCTTAAAAAGGTTTCGACCCCGAAACTAGGCTGAAAATAGCTCGGGAAAACGTCTAAGCATATCCGCCTCCGTTTCCCAGGTTTCCCAAGTAACTTCTTCAGTTCCTGACTTGGACCACAAAATCCGTACCAATGGTACCACCTTATTCCGTAACTGCTTCTCATGGCGTTCGAGAATACGCACCATTATCTCCTCGTAGGTACCATTGGTCTGAATCTCGATGTCATCATAACTCAGCACATGAGACTCATCTGGCACGTACTTCCTCAACATAGATACGTGGAACACGTTGTGCACTGGATGTGCCGATGGCGGCAATGCCAAACGATTCGCTAGAGACCCCACTCTATCAAGGATCTCAAACGGTCCCACGTAGCGAGGGTTAAGCTTCCCACGCTTACCAAACCTAAACACACCCTTGGATGGCGACACTCTGACAAATACCTTGTCACCAACCTCAAACTCGACATTCCTACGCTTCAGATCTGTGTAAGACTTCTGTCGACTCTGAGCTGTAAACATCCTTTGTCTTATCAAAGCAATGTCCGAGGCAGTCCTTTCGACTAACTCCGGTCCGAGCAGAACCTTGTCGGCATTTTCATCCCCACAAATCGGAGATCTGCACCTTCGACCGTACAAAGCCTCGAATGGAGCCATCTTAATGGTAGCATGCCAACTGTTGTTGTATGTGAACTCAATCAGACTCAGGCTGTTCTCCCAGCTAGTCGGACAATCGAGTGTACAAGCTCTTAGCATATCTTCCAAGGTCTGGATGGTCCTCTCAGACTGTCCATCCGTTTGAGGATGAAATGCAGTGCTGAATCTCAACTCGGTTCACATGGCCTTATGTAGTTCTTTCCAGAATCTTGACATGAATCGGCTATCACGATCCGATACAATGGTCTTTGGAGTACCATGCAAACGGATGATCTCGTGTAAAAATACTTTTGATAACTTCTGGGTTCCCCATGTTGACTTGATAGCCACAAAATGAGCACTCTTTGTGAGCATGTCAATGATTACCCATATAGCCTCTTTCTGGTTTTGAGTCTTTGGCAGCCTAGTGACGAAATCCATAACAATATCTTCCCATTTCCATTCTGGAACTAGAAGAGGAAGCAACTCACCACCTGGTCTACGATGTTCTATCTTGACCTTCTGACAAGTCAAGCATTTCGCCACAAACTCTGCTACATCCCACTTCATGTTGGGCCACCAGAACTTATTCCTGAGGTCCTTGTACATCTTGCTAGAGCCTGGATGTACAGAATAAGCTGATGAATGGGCTTCTTTTATCACCAACTGGCGAAGACCATCAATGTCAGGCACACAGATCCGGTTCTGAAACCAGAGTGATCCATCTTCCTGAATCACGAAACCGAGAGCTTTCCCATCCATCACTTCACTGCTTAGCTTCACCAAGACTACATCATCAACTTGTCTCTCCCTGATTTGATCAAGTAGCGTGACCTGACTCTCCAGCATACTCAGATATCCTCTACGCTGATCGTACAAGACTTTAGTGTCACACAACCCTTGGTTTAGCTTGGTCTGAGCAGTGAGTAAAGCCACTACAGTCTCGTGCGGCATCTTCCGACTTAATGCATCGGCTACTACATTAGCCTTGCCCGGATGATACAACAATTCGATGTCGTAGTCTTTGAGTAGCTCTAACCAGCGACGTTGTCTCATATTTAGCTCCTTCTGAGTGAATATATATTTGAGACTCTTATGATCGGTGAAGACTTGACACCTTACACCATAGAGATAGTGTCTCCAAATCTTCAGCACAAAAACTACAGCTGCTAGTTCCAGATCATGCGTCGGATAGTTTGCCTCATAAGTCTTCAACTGTCGGGATGCATATGCAATAACCTTGCCTCTCTGCATCAGCACACATCCCAAACCACTCTTCGAAGCATCACTATAGACCACATAACCATCATTCCCTTCCGGTAGCGCTAACACTGGTGCGGAGGTCAGACATTGCTTCAACTTCTGACAACTGGCCTCGCACTTGTCATCCCAGACAAACTTCTTATGGACTTTGCGGAGCAGACCGGTCATGGGTAGAGTGATCTTAGAGAATCCCTCCACGAACCGTCTATAATAACCAGCGAGTCCTAGAAAACTGCGTACCTCCTTCACATTCTGAGGCCGCTTCCAATTGGCTACTGCTTCAATCTTCTGGGGATCAACCATAATCCCATTCTCATTAATCACATGGCCTAAGAAAGCCACTTCCTTGATCCAAAAGTCACACTTAGACAACTTTGCATACAACTGATTTTGTCTAATAACTGACAAAGTGATCCGAAAATGTTCCTCGTGAGCTTCCTCACTCGGGGAATAAATTAAAATATCGTCGATGAAGACCACTACGAACTTATCCAAGTATTGGTGGAAACATCGATGCATCAGATCCATGAAGACTGCTGGAGTATTGGTAAGTCCAAATGGCATGACTACGAACTCGTAGTGACTATATCTCGTCCGGAATGCAGACCTCGGAATATCCTCCTCACGAATCCTGAGCTGATGGTAACCAGACCTCAGATCGATTTTGGAAAAGACCTTTGCTCCCTGCAATTGATCCAACAGATCATCAATCATCGGCAATGGATACTTATTCTTGATCGTGACCTTATTCAACTCACGATAGTCGATACAAAGTCGGAACGATCCATCCTTCTTCTTGACGAACAAGACCGGAGCACCCCAAGGTGATGCACTCGGCCTTATATAACCTTTCTCAAGAAGATCTTCGAGTTGCTTCTTCAACTCTTGCATCTCAGGAGGAGCCATCCGGTACGGTGCCTTAGAGATCGGCGCAGTACCAGGCTCGAGATCGATAGTAAATTCTACGTCACGATGCGGGGGTAAACCAGGAATCTCCTCCGGAAAGACATCCGGATATTCACAAACAACCGGAATATCAGGAATTGAAGGTTCATCTTTCTTGGGCTCGTCTAGATAGCACAAGTACCCGACACAACCTTGTTGAAGTAGCTTGAACGCAACCATCGCATTGATAAGCCTGCCGTTATCAACGTCATTCCGACCGTTAAACTTGCATACATACTGGCCCCCAGATGACACCGTCACAGTCCTTGAGCTGAAATCGATTACCGCCCCATGACGCATCAGCCAATCCATACCGAGAATAATGTCGTATGGAGCCATGGCTATACAGATCAAATCTGCTTCGAACTTCTTACCCTGGATGGTAATCGGAAATTCTGACAGACGCTTGGTTCCAACCAAATGTTCACCATTAGGAAGATTCACAACGAAAGGTTCACAAACCTCGTTGCATACTAACCCTAACTTACTGACACAACTTTCCGAAATAAAAGAATGGGTAGCACCCGAATCAAATAACATACATACAGAAGTAGAATGAAGGTATAGAGTACCTTGAGCAATTAGAGCATTAGGTCCATCAGCCTCACGCATCTCGTAAAGGCATTGACCTTGACCTCCAGAAGCAGCTGGGGCTTTCCCCTTATTCTGTGCAGACGTCTGCATCGAAGGACTACTGCGACTCAGCTCCTTTCTGCCTTTGCTGTGGACAGAACTTCTGCAAATGTCCCACCTTTTCGCAGCCAAAACACGTCTTCTTCTCCTTCGGACACTCATTACTTTTGTGTCCGTGTGTACCATAGTTATAGCATTGAATCAGACTCTTGCCCTGACCCGATTGACGTGTAGACCCTCCATGAGTCATATCCGTTTTTGCTCTACCAGACTTGGCAAAATTAGATGGTGGCGCAGGACGCTGAAATCCACTCGCCTGAGGCTAGCCCTGCATTGACCTCTGGTGACTTCGTTTCTTTGTTGACTCCTCTAGAGTCACTTCCAACTTATAGGCAGCGTCCATGTACTGCTCCAGAGTAGAGCATCCGTGACGTATCATTAGTGGCTTAATATCTGGGTTCATCCACTCGTGGAAATGCCAGATCTTTTGCTCTTCATTGGACACCTCCGGCCCAGCATACTGCAATAAATGATTAAATTTGGTCACAAGCTCAGTCACTTTCAAACCATCCATCTTTGGATAGAGAAATTCCTTATGTTTCTCCTCCCTCATAGCTTGAGAGAAGAAATGATCAGTCATCTTATCTTTAAACATTCCCCAGTTCAAACCCGGGTGATCAGCCAAACCTGTACATTCCCACCATTCACTGGCTACTTCCTTCAGCTGAAGGGATGCAATGTGCACCTTCTCTGCTTCAGTGCACTCAACATTACGGAATAGTCGCTCCATGTGTAAGAACCAATAAGCCACTTTGACTGGCTCTCCTTTCCCATCATAGCAGTCGGGCCTTATAGAGCTAATGGCCTTCAGTGTTCCTGACTGCTTCTTCTTGCGGCGCATGGACAACTGGCTCCTCAAATCTTGGAACCGCTGGAGGAATTGGCACAGCCTGTGCCTGAGGCGCAATTGGTCGCATGATGTCGGTGAATGCTTGCATAACGATTCCCCGAATAGCTTCAATTGCTGCTGCATCAAATACCATTGGAGTGTTGACCGGAACTTGGTCATTGCCCCTTTGATTTTTGTTAGAAGCAGACTCGTGTTCATCCATGGGGTTTGCGGTATTCCTCTCTTTTGGTCTGGGGTCATTACTTGGCCCAGCACTAGCACGAATGATGTTCCTTGTGTTCACCATCTGTTTACCGATCAAATTCCAAGTATTTTATTACATTAATATCATTCAATATACTTAACGTAATAAAAATCAACTCAGAATAGATCAAACTTGGTAATTTTCATTGATAAGCTCAACTGAGCTAATACGTTTTACAAAAGGGATCTCCCGAGCGTCAAGACAAAATTGCCCGGAGACTTAGGTTCTTAACAAAACAACTGAAATACAAGAAAAGAAACTGCTAATCAGCACTGGCCCAATCATGGCGCCCTGAAACATTTCCTGTAATCGCCACTCCTCATACAAGGTTTCTTCGAACATGGTTTACCATCGAGGTCTGGTGAAAGACTCCTCACCCTGCTTGGTCCAGGAGCACATGGCTCATTCCTTGGTCTTGCCCTTCTTAGAGCATGCTCAACCGCCTCGTCCATCTGGCGGCGCTCTTCTGGGGAAATCATCTGACTTAGGCGAAGTGCCTCTCGCAAGTCAGGACTCAACATTAGCCTTCTCTGAGTAGGAATAGGCTGTGAGTTCTCAGATGCATTTTGTGGACCATTTCTTCTTCTGGGAAATACTACCTCGTAAAGTGTATCCTAATCGGCCGAAGTCAATGGCGAGTATTCTTACTCATGCGGCAACTCCGGACTGGGATAGATAAACTCCATTCCCGGGTCCTCGCTACCCACCAATAAGCGCTCTAAGCCATCAGACTCGTGGCCCTGTCCCTCGAGGTCCTCCTCGGGGTCCTCCTCTTCTTCTGGATCCTCTTCCGGGTCTTCTTCAGGATCCTCTTCTTCTGGATCCTCCTCGGGAATCATCTCAATCATGAAGTCGTCGTTGTAATGCCCTCTTGCATACCTTGACCACTCCTCTTCATTTTCCGTGTCCTCCCTTGGCTCCTCTGTAGGTTCTGCCACTGGAACCTTGGTCCTATCGGACACTAGTACTACTGACTCGGGTAGTACAGTCTTCACCTCCTCGGGTGGACTACTAGATTCTCCGACCTCGAAGCATCGCAGGGGAACTGGAAACTCAAGCCTCATTGGAGATGGCGGAGCCACCTCGGCTTCTTCCGAGTCCCTTCGAAGAGAAAAGCATGCACCTATAACCTACGGGTGACGAGAAAAGAGTTAGTCTTTCTAAATATAGAAGTTCACTTCCATATCAGACTACAGAAAAGGCACGACTAGATCGGCAGAATAAAAAAATTATTTGGAAATTCAAATCCTTCAAAATATTTCTCAGTTCAAAACGAGTAAATGGTTTATAAAAAAAATTTCGTTCCGAGAAAATGTTTTAAAACCCACCCGTTTAAAAAATTTCGGCTCTGATACCAAATCTGTAACACCCCCAAATATATATCCTTGAAAAGTATTACCGCCAGTGACCTCGGATTTCACATCCGAAGCCACCCCAGGCTTAACCCGTTTATATAAATCATAAAACAACAGTTATAATACAAAATATCATAACTTTTGATTAAAGCAAATGTTTCGGAATTACATCCATGATTCAAAATACATAATCAAATATATTACAGCGGAAGTCTTAATACATAAAGGACACAAGGGTCTTGATCTAAACGATCACCCGCCATGGAATCTCAACCTGGTAAAACTCTTCAAAATTCCAACTGCCATCATTGTCGTTTCTAGCCTTCATCGGAACTGCAGTTTATCTGATGTGTCGTATGAGACGGATGACACCAGCCAACCATGCAAGGGAATATAATCGGTTGGTTAGTCTAATGAAAGACTATGCAAGGGTAAAACAAAAAGGTTCTAAGTAGTCGTATTAGGTTAGACTCATCGCTTCTCGAATAAAAGTCGATGACGATAGTCAACCACCATACTCCTTTTGAAATATACGAAAAGGCATGATCAAGAGAAATGACTCTAAAAGAATGAGTCTTACGGAAACATATGAAGAGAAGACTCCAAAAGGTTGAGTCTTATCGGAAAGTATGACAAGTGCTTGGGAACATCAATTTCACACAAGCGTTTTAAAACTGACTTGGTGTTTCGGTTCACGACCAACCTCACCGCACAATGCGAATTCAGATTGGAAAGAGAACTTTACTCTGACCAAAGTCTAGACGAGTTTCCTAGCTGCATTACTCGCCTGAGGGTATATTAATTAGGTGCACTAAAGCACTCATCTTATTTAATTCCAAAATGTACATTTCACGTTATAAGCTTTTAAGATCTCTTCACAAGAGATATCGGATCTCCTCACAAGAGATATCAAAGGGAATACATCCCAAATGGCGGCACCGGCTGTGTGCACATACCCTGAGTAAGGGTAAGGTCATGACCGAAGATACTAGGGAAAATCCTCCTAGTACCATTATCAAGAAACCACTAAACCTCGCAAGGTACATAGTGTTCCTACGAATACTCGTTCTAACTAAACAGTTAAAACATAAGAGCATTAATTCACATCAAAGCAATCGAGGCCAATAACAGATATAATAGCGTTGTTTCTAGCAATATATACAACCTATTATAATATCTGTATTTCAATCATATATATATATATAATAGCGTTGGTTCTAGCAATATAAACAACCTATTATAATATTTCTTTTTAAATCACATACAATTATCAAAACTGTTCCCAGACGAAAACAATATTCATCCTAAATTAATTAACAATTAAACAATTGATAATCAATATAAATATGGAATAATAAGCAAGAGCGAACCGCCACTTGCCTTAGATTAGACGAGGCTCAATGAAGCTCGAGACGACGGGTTTCCGGGTCCGAAACGAGAAAGAACTCGGATTATAATTTCCTACGGAACGACCCATAACGAAACCCAAAGTTAGATTCGACAATAAATAGTATGAATCTAAAGAAAGGCAAACGAAATCGAAGGAACGAAGTCCCGATCGAAATCACAAAACCCAAGGCCACACCCACAATCGCCCAGGCACACCGCGGGTGCGGTGGCCCTGCCACGGGTGCGGTCACAAGTGCAGTCGTCGGGGACGAAGACGAGATCTTACCGGGGATGACGCGTTGGGCTCGATTTGGATTGGCTTCGACTTCCAAACTCCTTGGGCCACCAAACACCACCTTGAGGGCACCTCCTCCTCCTATGGTAGCTCCGGCGACGACCTTGAAGAACTCTTGCGAAAGCTTGCAACTCCGGCGACAATGGAATGAGAGAGAGAGAGAGAGAGAGATTGGAGAGAGAGATTTGAGATGTCTTCCTCCTCCAAGCCTCCTCCTTTTATAGGCCAAGCAAGGAGCTCAGCTGGCACCTCCCCCACCGCCTCACCGCTTCAGCTCCGACAAGATCGGCAAGCAGCTCAGGCGAAGTTCGGCGGAGCAGAAAAGAAATCATGACGGCGCAGGTGCGGTGGGTCTCACCGCGGGGTGCGGTGGCGACCAATTCTGACCGCGGGTGTAGTGGGTATGACCGCGGGTGCGGTCAAGGCAAATTCTATGCCTTTTGCCCACTTTTGTCTGGGAAGAATTATGAGTATGGGTTTTAACCCCGGTTTAAACATATTCGTATCCGAACAAATATTCTAAACCCCAAAATACGTCGAATGTATTTTATTCTACTCAAGGAATTATTACAGAAATCAAGTATTTAACAGAAAGTCTGAACTTTTCTGAAAATAATTTGACTACAATACGAGTGTTTGGAAAACTTACCAAAATACTCTTTACTAAAATGAGGGGTATTACATCACCTCCCCCTTACAAAAAGTTTCGACCCCGAAACTTGGCCGAATAAACCAAAGAAAAGCGAGGCGTTACATGGTCAGGTACTTCTTTAGATCTTGAAATGCGACTTCATGTTTCTGTCCATTGGAAGGACTTGTTTTTTCTGAGAACGTCGTGGAAGGGTTTGCACCTGTCTGACGACTTCGAGATGAACCTATTTAGAGCTGTTATTCGACCTGTTAGCTTTTGTATGTCCTTGACGCATCGAGGGGATCAGAGGTTGATGATGGCTTTGACCTGCTCTGGGCTGGCTTCTATTCCTCTTTGTGTCACTATGTACCCCAAGAATTTCTCTGATGAAACTCCGAAAGAGCATTTCATAGGATTTAGTTTCATGTTATATCTTTTTAGTACCTCGAAGTTGTCGCGGAGGTGATCGATGTGGTCCTTCTTCTTTTTTTATTTGACTAGCATGTCATCTATGTAGACTTCCATTGTGTCCCCAATCTGATCTTTGAACATCTTGTTGACTAGTCATTGATAAGTAGCCCCTGCATTTTTTTGTCCGAAGGGCATCACTTTATAACAATAAATACCTTGACTTGTGACGAATGCCGTTTTTTCTTGGTCTTCTGGTTCCATGAGGATCTGATTGTAACCACTGAACGCGTCCATGAAGGATAGCATTTTGTGTCCTGCTGTTGCGTCGACCATGGCGTCGATATGAGGGAGTGGGAAGGAGTCCTTGGGACATGCTTTGTTAAGGTCGGTGAAGTGGATGCAGACTCTCCACTTGCCATTTTTCTTTTGGACCACAACCACGTTGGCTAGCCACTCGGGGTAGTCGACTTCTCTTATCTTCCCTGTTTCTAGTAGACTCCTGACTTCGTCGTCGATGATCTTATTCCGCTCGGGGGCGAATTTCCTGCGCTTCTGCTTTACAGGGGGGTGAGACGAATCCACATTTAATTTATGAGCAATAATGTTTGGAGATATCCCGACCATGTCTTTATGTGACCACGTAAAGCAGTCAACATTAGATCGGAGGAAATCCAATATTTGTTGTATGGTCGAGTCGTCCAGGTTCGACCCGACCCTTACCGTTTGGTTTGGCTTTGAAGGATCTAGTGCAATCTCGTCGAGCTTTTCCATCTCTGGTTCGATGTATCGACTGGATCCTTCGCCGAGCTGTAATTTATATGCGGTCTTTGGCTCGACCGCGCTCTTCATGGAGGCGACATAGCATTCTTTGGTCATCCTCTGATCACCCTTGATCTCTTGGACTCCTCATTTGGTCGGGAACTTGATGGTATGATGGTACGTAGAGGGTACTGCCTTCATCGAATGTATCGAGGGCCTGCCAAGGAAGCAGTTGTAGGGAGAAGGACAGTCTAAAACTAAGAACTTTACATGTTGGTTTATCCCTCCGGCGTACGTCGTAAGAATGATTTCGCCAATAGTGTGTTTGACTTCGCCGCTGAATCCGACTAGTGGAGTTGACTTCTTGATAAGATCATCTTCACTTAGACCCATCCCTTTGAGGGTGTCGAAGGTCAAAAGATTGGTCGAACTTCCTGTATCGATTAGTACTCTACGTATCAAACAGTTTCCAATAGACAAAGAGATTACCAGACCGTCGTGATGTCTTTCTGACCCGTCAACGTCGGACTCGTCGAACGTGACCGTTGGGAGGTTAGAGACCTTGGTTCGTCTACACTCCGACATTTCGGGTTTATTGCCTTTGCTTTCTCTCGCATGTCTTTTGGCTGCGGAGTACGTGTTCCCACATACGTACGACCCCCCTGAAATAGTATTGATAATTTTTGTATGGGCAGGAGATGGGGGTTTATCTTGCTTTACCTGATCTCGTCGTTCCATGGTGGCTTTGGCTCATTCTGAGATCACGTCGCGCAAGAGACCTTGCGCGAGTAACCTGGAGACCTCTTTGCGTAATGCGATGCATTCGTCCGTTGAGTGACCGTGGTCACCATGGAATTCGCACCACCTGCTCATGTCCTTCTTGACGTCTGGTCGGTTGCTCTTTCGGAGCCATCTTACTTCTTTCCCATATTTTTCGAAACTCTTGACGAGCTCCGACACGAAAACACTAAAGTTGTAAGATTGAACCCTGGGAGGCAGCGTCAGACCGTCTCTCCAATCCTGTGACCTGTCTTGGAAGGAGTTTACCTGACTTTGCTCGTTCCGACCGCGAGGGTACAGATGATGGCGTCTGTCTCGGTGATTATCGGAGGAAGATTTGCGATCAGAATGATTGGGTCCATGGGATGCCTTTCATGACTCGTGATCTTCTTATAATCGTACCTCAGCCATAGTCTTGGCTTGGACGTCTTCGAAGCTTCTGAATGGGTACTTGGTGATCTCGCTGTAGAGGTTGCTATCTTTGATCAAACCTTGTCTGAAGGATTCGATGGAGGTGGTGACATCGCAATGGGGGATCGCGACCTTCTCCTTGTTGTACCTATTAAGATAGCTTCGGAGAGGTTCATTATACCTTTGGGTGATTCGGTAGAGATCGCTTGACTGCCTCTCGAGCCTCCGAGTGCTGACGAATTGGATTTTAAAGGAATTGATCAGGTCCGCGAATGAGGTAATTGTACCCTGAGGCAAACGCATAAACCAGGTTAGTGCGGGACCCGCGAGAGTCGTGCCAAAGCTTTTACACATGACAGCCTCGCGGCTCTCCCTTGGAACAGACGCAGTCATTAATTTTTGTTTATAGAGAAAGATGTGATCGTCTGGATCGTTGGTGCCGTCGAAAGTCGTCATGCTAGGAAGGTTGAACTTCTTAGGGATCTCGACTCTGGCGATTTCTTTGATGAACGGAGATTCTTCATATCCGTCCGATGCCTCTTTCTCGATCGGTTGCAGAACTCCGGGAATTCTAGCGATGTGATTTCCGAGTTCCTTCATGTGCTGACTGAGCGTCTGTTGGACGAGGGTCAGGATATCAGGTGGATTGGTAACCTGCGGTTCGTCGATTCGGGTTCCTGCTGACCCAATCGGTGTGGAGAAAGTAACATTGTTAGTCGAAAACGGATTGGCCAAAGTTGTTCGAGATGTACCCTCGGTATATCCGTGGCGTCGGACGCTTGGAGGAGTCAGCTCGGCGCTATGCATGTTAAGACGCGCCTGGATGTTGCTATGGACGGACATTTGTCTGGATCCAGAGACCATTGATTGTACCTGTGACCTAAGAGACTCATTTTCACGAGTTAGTTGTGCGATCTCGGCCTCGGATTGGGTGGACAAGGTAGCCAAGGCTTCGGTCTTTTGACGTTTCTAGGCGAGGTCATCTTGGAAGGTAGTCATTTTTTGGGCAAGCTCTTGGAGTTGGTTCAGAGTAGGGTTTTCGGTTGTGTTTCCTTGAGTTTGGGGGTCATCTTCGAGGCGTGGTTACTCAGTTTTGGTAGGTGGGTTGACAGTCATGGTTGGAGGATTTTTGAGATGGTGATCAGCAAGTTGCCCCACGGTGGGCGCCAAATTGTTTTGGGGTGAAAAGATCAGTCAACCTAAATCGCCTTAGACAGGGTAACGAGTCGATCAGACAGTATAGAATAAATCCAAACCAAATAAACAATCCACCACGTATAAAATAGAAGCAAGATTGTATTATGATGTATTGATCAAGCGATAACGGAAATGAATCGAAATACAACTTATCCTTAGGGGAAAAAAAAGATCAGGTCTTGTCTGACCGGCTATTCTGATGGTTCGACTGTCTGTAGTTGGATGATGTATCAAGGGAGCTAAGAGAGAACCAGTATGCTAGTAAGCTTTTTCGAGAGCTGAGTTGATGAGTGTTGTTCGGAGACGTATGTCTTCTCGATCATTCTTTCATGGTCTATTTATGGTATTTTTCCCTTCGTCCGTTACCGTCTTCATGAGATTCTCCATTTATTGTTGTACATGATCTCTGGGATTCCCCTTTAACGGCATCCTAATCTTGTGCTTGATTGGGTTATCATTTTCCTTGGACCGAGTAGTTAATGCTCTGGGCGAAATTCTCGTGGTTGGTCGGATCCCACGCGTTCGAGGAACGTCTGACGCCTCTCTTTAGTCTTCTCGGCCTACTCCTTCACTTAAGTTTGGCCCAATTCGCTTGCATCGGCTCCATTGGAACATGCTGGGCCCAACAATTTTCATCGTTAATATGAATTCTTTGGTTGATCTTGCAATTATGTCTAGCTAATTTCCATATTTCTAGGGTTGGGGTGATCCCAACTATGCATAGGTAGACTTGTTTGATATTTGCCTGAATGGAAATCTGAAACTTTGTTGATTCATTCATAGATGCTTTATGCCCATATTAGCCTATTGCGAATTGGATCCTATTAGGGTTTGCAACCGAGAGGTAAAAACGTTAATAGGTAGTCAGATAGGGTTTGAGACTGATAAGTAATAACTTCTATTGGAACCCTAGGAATTGAACCTGAGATCTTATTATTGCGAGAGCGACTTAATTTCTCTTGTGGATTAATAACTATCATAGAAACCCTAATATTAGATTGGATTTAGCAAGTCATGAGAGTGGATGTTAATTCAGTTTGACCTTAGATTCTCAGTGCCCAAAGGGTCTAGATCTTGATTAGCAAGTCGCGAGAGTGGATGTTAATTGAATCTAGGCACATTTACTATCATCCGAGAGGAATTAGTAATTACCTAAGATAGTTACCTTCAACAAAGACAGACTAAATTCAGACATTTATCTAGTTGAGTCTACTGAAGCATAGTTGCGGGGATCCCTTGCCTTGGAAACCTTCCCTCCATTGATTACAATCATCACTTGCATTTGTTTCTTAATTTTAGTTATTACTTCAACAAAAATTCCAATCTTTTGGCTTAGCTTACTGGTTTAAGATACAAACGATACTACATAGTCCTCGTTGGGAACGACACTTGAAAAGCTACAACTGATCCCATACGCTTGTGGGTAGGTTTTTGTCCTATCAAGTTTTTGGCGCCGTTGCCGAGGACTATTGCTAGTATCTGTTGTTTTCCTAGAACTGGTTCGACTAAGTCTTTGTTTTATATTTGATCTTGTTTTTTGTTGATTTGTTTTTAGACTTGTTTCTTTAGATGCGAAGAGCCCTGAGCACTGGTAATCTCAATGACTACGATCCCGAACCTGAGCGTACTTTTCGCACTAGAAGAAGACAACAACACGAAGCCAGAGAACAAGCAATGGGTGATAACATAGTGAAACAAGATCCTGCTCTGGAAGTTCAAGAGCCACATATGACGCTTGGTGATTATGTGATGCCAAATCACCTTGGTCCTATTTCTGGTGTGGTCCGACCTCGTGTGCAAGCTCGTAACTTCGAGCTGAAACCTTCCCTACTCAACATGGTTCAGCAAAATCAGTTTGGAGGTCTACCTTCTGAGAACCCATACCAACATTTGGCTACCTTTATTGAGCTGATGGACACAGTGAAGATCCATGAAGTGTTCCAAGATGCACTTTTCATGCGAGCCTTCTCATTCTCTCTCTGAGACAGGGCCAAAGCTTGGTTCAAGGCCCTACCTCTTGGCTCGATTATAACTTGGGATGAGTTAACAAAGGCTTTTCTCAACAAATACTTTCCACCAAAGAAGACTGCTGAGATGAGGAATCAGATTCTTGCATTCAAGATGAAGGATGAAGAGTCTCTGTATGAAGGGTGGGAAAGATTCAAGGAATTGCTGAACTTGTGCCCCCATCATGGGCAACAAAAGTGGACATTGCTGCATGTCTTCTACAACGTTGTTGACAATTCTACCAGGCTCATCAGTGATGCTTCAACGGGTGGAAGAATCACGAGTATGAAAGTTGATGATGCTTGGGACTTGATTGAGAGTACTGCTCAACACTCTCACTATTCCAGTGATCCCCGATCTACTTCAAGTTCCAAGAAACCTACAGGGATGTATGAGGTCAATTCTGAGACACACCAACATGCTCAGATAGATGCTATGACACAAGAGATCAGGATGCTGAATCTGTTAGTGCAAAAGTCTCAAGCGCAGGGTGCATGGCAATCCACACAAGCTATTTATGGTGTAGCCTATCAATTTTATGGAGAGGGTGACCATACTATATCATATTGTCAACTATTCGCTTCCTAGAACGAGTCTCATGGAAAAGTGAACTACATGAATAACTTCAACAGAGGCCCTAGGAATGATCCGTATTCCAATACCTATAATCTTGGGTGGAGGAATCATCCAAACTTCTCCTACAAGAATGACGATGCTCAACAAAGACCACCTTTAGGGTTCCAACCGAGAGTCTCTCAACCGCAAAATCAAGCACCTGCTCAGTTGGAAGCCCTATCCAAGAAGGCTGACAACTTCGACAGCTTGCCTAAGAGGATTGATCAATTGGAGAGTCAGTTGGCCCAAATTGCTATGAATGTTCCTAGGCCTTCTCGTCAACTTCCTGGTCAACCTGAAGTCAATCCTAAGGAGCATTGCATGGTTGTCTCTTTGAGTGAAGAAAAATAGTTGGAGGAGAACGTACAGTCCAAGAGAAAAAGGAGCCTGAGGAGAGGCAGCAAGAAGAAGAACCCAAGTATGTTGCTCCCCCCGCCATACAAGCCACCTCTGCCTTTTCCTCAGAGAAGAATTCAGATACAGCTAGAGCAACAATTTGTGAAGTTTAAGGAGATGATGAAGAAGCTGTATGTTGACATACCTTTCACAGATGTCCTCACTCAAATGCTTGCGTATGCTAAGTTCCTGAAAGAGATTTGGATCAAGAAGAGAAGGCTGGAGGACTATGAGACTGTGGCCCTGACAATGGACTGTGCTGAGAAGATGCCAAAGAAACTACAAGATCCGGGTGAATTCTTTATCCCTGCATATTTTGGCAATTTGACTTATAATTGTCTTTGCGATCTCGGGTCTAGTGTCAATGTTATGCCTTTGTCAATCTACAAAGAACTGAAATTGGGAGAGCCGGTTCCATCCAAGATGCGTCTCCTTATGGCTGATAGGTCTGTTACTCATCCTGTGGTGGGCATAATAGAAAATGTTCCTATAAAAGTAGGAAAGTTTTTCATACCAGGAGATTTTGTGGAGGTTAGTGATAAGACTCCCATCATCCTTGGGAGACCATTTTTAGCCACTCCTGAGGCTAATATTGATGTCAACAATGGGAAGCTTTCATTCACAATAGGGGAAGAGAAGATTGAGTATAAATATTTCAAGGACTACTTCTTTGAGATATACAAAGACACTCCACCAACTCCTATCACAGGTACATGCTGTAAGATTGAGGTTGATCTCGGGCAAGATGAGATCATATCTAACATTCCTCGTCTGCTGGATATGTCTTTGGGAGTTCCCAACCTAGATAATGGTGAGAATGCTAAGGCAAAGAAAAGACAAACTCCAAAGAAAAGGAAGAAGGCCAAGACAAAGGTTTAGTTCAAGAGTGGAAATATGGTGTTGTTATCCCATGAAAAATCCAACATGTTCCAAGTCCTAAGGGGACAAGATGGACAGGACCATATAGGGTGACTCGAGTTCTGAAAGGTGGGACAATTGAGTTATGGCATAAGAACTCTAGAAAGTTCAAGGTGTAGAGTCGTCGATTGAAGCCTGTTGTCACATCTGATCCGATCAAGCAGGGTACCACCGACCCTCCTGATCCGAGTACTTAAAGTTGATGGAAGGTTAGGTTGAGTACCTTAAACAAGCGCTACTTGGGAGGCAACCCAAGGTATGTAATTCCTCCTTCTTCTAAAAATAATAATAAAATAAAATAAAATTCGAGAGCACCGCACGGCCTGTGTGGTAGAACGCACAGTCGTGCGCTCTTGTTCTCGAATTCCGTCACTCACTTCGGGAGCGACGCACGGCCTGTGCACTCAAGTGTACAGCCGTACGGTTTTTCGTTGAAAAAAAAACACATATTTTGCACAATTCGAGAGCACCGCACGGCCTGTGCACTTTTGTGCACGGCCGTGCATTTTTTCAGTTGTTCGAATTTAATTTCTTTTTCCACTTCGAGAACAATGCACGTCTTTTGCGTTTGCTCACACGGCCGTGCGGTTTTGTTCTTTAAAAAAAAAGTTCCGGAATTTCTTATCTTTTTTCTTTCTTTTATTTTCTTTTCCCTGACCTATGCTGCTACCCCCCCCCCCCCCCCCCCCCCCTCCGATTTCTCTCTCCCCTCTTTGCCCACATCTTACTCTCTCCCCCATCTAACTCTCTCACACCCACTAATCACACCATCACGAACCACCCTAGCCCCGCTCTAGCCAGCCGTACCCTACTCAACCGCGCGACCCACCTAGACGAGCCAGCCGCGCACCTCACCCGACCGCGCGAACTGCTGTGCACCACGACCTCCGACCACCTCGCACCCAGCAGCCACGCGACCTGCTCTCCTTGAACCCACCAGACCCACGTCAGCCCACACCTCTTTTCTCCTTCTCACCCCCTTGTTTCACGGTCCCCATTTGTTCACCTAGGCATTATGGCTTCGCGTCGTGCCCAACCGCAACAGGGTGTTGATCGTATCCGCTTACTAGATGAGCACAAGGCTGTTTATAAGGAGCTTGCATGATGACGATCTGACGAGGAGGACGAATCTGATGACGATGATATGCCCGATGCTACCTTGCTACTCGCTCCTACAGCCCCCCTTCATGACGATGCGGGTCCCTCACGTCATTATGAGCAGGGTGGCCCCTCTTCATCCTCCACCTATACCATGCCTAACTATACATCTGAATTTGCCTATCTGCGCGGGCATGTGGACTCCCTGGACACGAGGATGACGAGCTTACAACTGTCGATTGACCACATTCGGGAGCAGGTTGGCAGCTAGCAGCGGATGACTAAGCTGATGTATCACAACATGTTCGGGTACCCCTTTGACCCGAGCGCCCAGTACCCACCACCACCTCCTCAGTAGACTTCCTCGGTGAGTTTGTTCTTCATCTCGTTACTTTTTCTACATTGGGGACAATGTAGATTTTAGCTTTGGGGGGGGGGGGGGGGGGTTGACTCACTAGTAGATTGACATGTTTCCTTTTGCATTTGCATTTAGTGTTAGTTTTCCATGTATTTTGTTATGTTCGCATGCATTGCATTGTTGGATGTTGGATTTGACTCCCTTTGCTTCTTTCCATATGGTTCGCATGCTTTATGAGTCTCCTTACCATGTTTTGGTTGTTAATACTGCAATTGCATTATGTGCATGATTATGAGCGCTTGAATGTTTGACATTTGGCTGGAGCATGTGATCTTTGATTGAGATGTGTTAGGACCAATACTCTAGACAAGCATCCTAGTGAGCTTTTGAGCCTTTTATGGACTATAATTTCACGAGTCCTCTTATCTCTTTTATGTGTGAGTCTCTACTTGCTTGCTAACTCTAGAACTTGCATTAAAATCTTTTTTGAGGATACGCTTATGATTTATGTACATGACATTAATATGATTGAGGCATTGTTTCATATTAGCCATTCATCCTTGACCACCCTATATATGTTTTTCTCTACTTGAATCACATTTGTGCCTTAATTGCCATTTCTTTGGAAGCTCTACAAAAGCATACCGAGCTTAATTGTTCATCCTACCCATCCGGGGATTAGGATAGTAGATTTGTTTTGCTAGAGTGGGTTTGAGCCAAGCTTGGGGGAGGATGCATATGTCAATGGTTGGATGTGATGTTTATATTGTGTCTCCTTTCTTTTCCTTAATCTTTCTCTTTAAAAAAATATTCAAAAAAAAAGAAGAAGAGGAAGAAGCAAATAAAGAAGATTAAGGAGACAATCAAAGTAGAGCAGGGATTTGTTGTACGCATTTGAAGAAAAAAATTGGAAGTGAAGGATTGTTCTAAGCTTGGTGTCGCCTTAGAAATTATTTTCCCCGGATTTAGCACCACATGGCCTAAATATATCCCTACCTTGATCCTATACCTTGGTCTAATTACAACCCTGAAAAGACCTCATGATTTTTGTTGTGTTCATGATCCCTAGTAGTGGAGATTAAGAACACTAATGCAAGCCTATGGTAGTTTAGCATTCAAAGTGGATAATTGAGCGAAACACAAACCTAGACACATGAGTGGAGTGACTTATTTCTTTATCCTGGTGAGGTTTGGAGTTGAGGAACTATCTATATTTTTGTCATTGGTTGCAAAGCATGTTATGATAGCACTTGTCTTATGTTTGACCTTTCATGATCATTGCTCGTTTGTCTATTGGATAGAAACAACCTTAGCATATTTTGTGGATTCATTGATTATGTACTTGCTTGAAGACAAGGAAGGGTTAAGCTTGGGGGAATTTGATGACATCCAATTTGTTACACGTTTAAGACATGCATTTGTGCTTAATCTAGGTTGTTTTATGCATTTTTGTGTTGCATTTATAGCTAGTTGCATTGTTTTCTTTGTTATGGAAATCTACATTAGGAAATGTGTGTTTCCAGGTACTTGGGTGGATTTTTGGGAGTTGTCTATGGATGTTGTTGGAACCTAGGATGTTATCTGGAGGCTAACGAGACGAACCGTGAAGAATTTGGGCCGGAGAGGAACTAAAACAAGAGGTCATGCGTTCCACCGCACGGCCGTGCAGGCGGTGATTTCTCGCTATTAGGCTGTGCGCTTTGCCTGTGCGCTTTTCGCACGGCTATGCATTTTTTACTTTGCCTGTGCGTTTTGCCTATGCGTTTTTCGCACAAGTTGTGCTGTTTCATACCTGTAGGATTTGGTCGTGCGTTTGACCGTGCATTTTTCGCACAGTCAAGGTACGGGACGTGCGTTTTACCCGAATGACTTTATTTTTACAAATACTTCATTTTAGGGTTTGTCATGGATCTTTTGCAACATTCTCTAACTTTTGAGACCTAGTTGTTTGCTTGCTTTGAAAGATTGTAACTTTGGAGATTGTTCTAGTGGATTCAAGACTAAGTTTCTCTTTCTCTTTAATCTTGTTTATGATTTTCATCGTTAATATGAATTCTTTGGTTGATCTTGTAATTATGTCTAGCTAATTTCCATATTTCTAGGGTTGGGGTGATCTCAACTATGCGTAGGTAGACTTGTTTGATATTTTCCTAAAGGGAAATTTGAAACTTTGTTGATTCATTCCTAGATGCTTTATGCCCATATTAGCCTATGCGAATTGGATCCTATTAGGGTTTGCAACCGAGAAGTAAAAACGTTAATAGGTAGTCAGATAGGGTTTGAGACCGAGAGGTAATAACTTCTATTGGAACCCTAGGAATTGAACCTGAGATTTTATTATTGCGAGAGCATCTTAATTTCTCTTGTGGATTAATAACTATCATAGAAACCCTAAGATTAGGTTGGATTTAGCAAGTCACGAGAGTGGATGTTAATTCAGTTTGACCTTAGATTCTAAGTGACCAAAGGGTCTAGATCTTGATTAGCAAGTCGCGAGAGTGGATGTTAATTGAATCTAGGCACATTTACTATCATCCGAGAGGAATTAGTAATTACCTAAGATAGTTATTGTTGGATCGTTAGAGTTACGTCTGAGGGAACAAAAGCTTTGTTCCCACAGAAGATGCAGCGGATTAAAAACAGCAAGAAAGATAACGAACGAACTCACGATATATAGTGGAAACTCTAATTAGCAAAACTAGCTAATCAAAGAAAAACCACTACCTTCAAGCTTCCCGCTTGAGAGGATTTTGAAGCGTCTACTTGTCTTATTGATTTCTTGTTCGATTACACTTGTATCCTGGACTCCAACCTCTAGACTTTCCACCTAGATTTGAAACCTCTTCTACAACGATGAATCGAACTCAACCCTTTAAGACTTACAAACACTTCACTCTCTTTTTCTTCTCAACTGAACGCTCTCAGTTCTTCTTTTTCCTCGTCGTGGTTACATAGAAAAAAATCCATACTTCTAATAAATACAACTCGACCAAACCCTAATCATAACAAGATAATCCTATCTTCCTAAACTTGGTAACAAGATGATATTAATTGAATTGAAGAATATTATCTTAACAACCGATATTATCTTAGGAAATAATTCCTAAGATAACATTAACGGATTAAGATAAGATTCTTCTCTCTCCGAATGTATTATCTTAGGAAAGTTTTCCTAAGATAACACATTCGGATTCTCTCTCCAAATCTTCTTTTCGGCTTAGTCCTTGCAGCCGAAGTCTTCCATCCTTGATCGCGTGATCTCCTTTGATTTGTTTCCATAATCGTCACGCTGGATTTCTTCCTTCCATTTGCAGCTTTGATCTTATTCATCACTAAAGTTCCTTGAGAGGTAACAAAGCACATGAACAGAGCTTTGTTCCCTCTGCGATCTTTTGCTGCAATGGTTCCCTGAGATAACTGTCTTTGTTCCTGAAACACTTAGTACCCAGATTAGTTGAATGTTTGTTACCATCAAAACCTAAGGAATTCAACAAATTCCCCCTTTTTGATGGTGACAAACACCCTTGACAATAAAGCATACACGTACGAGATAAAGACAGTTATGGAGAGAAAGTCTTCCCACTAAGGCAGTATTAGTTCCCCCTCAACTCAGCAACATATGAAACCATGTTCTGTTCCCCCTTAACCAAAGCTACCTGTCATTTTCCCCCTTTTGGCATCATCAAAAACATAAGTAAAGAGATAGAGAGAAAAAGACCACAGCAGGATAAGCAAAATAACTCCTTTTGCATTAGATTGAAACGCACAAACATAGACTGCATGTAAAGACAACAACAAAATGAGCACATGTAACACATATGATTAACATGCCAATCATTGCAAACACATGAAACAGAAGCAAAGAAAAGCAAAGTAGTAGGGGAAGATGTGCTGGGAATAAAAGAGGGATTGGTTAGCCAGAGAAAGACGAATCAAGCACCACTGGTGCCTGCAGAGGGAGCTGAAATATGAATAGCAATTTAGGCATTCACTTACTCCGTAAGACGCCTTTGTTGTTCTGCCAACAGAGATATTGCGCGAGACAAACTTCTCACGGTCATTCCTCAAATCAGATTCCACCTTTTGTTCCCCCTCAGAGTCTGCACCTTCAGACTCTTCTTCCTCCACACCAGCTTCCATCTCACGTCTAACCTTGACCCAACCAACACCTTCTTGTAATACAAACTGCTTCTTGTGTAGCTTACTAGCATCCAGCCGCCGGTAGAAGAAAGATTCATTTGTCCCCTCTTTGTGTTCCCTGTGGTGTTCCAGTTTTTTTTTTTTTTTAAACAGCACACGGGAGTAACATGACAACTTTGCAGAGAACGCCATAGATAGGAGGGGAGAAAACACAAGAATCCTTTTTCATATCTTTTCAAGTATTAAGGATAATGATCCCAATCTTCTTCTTTCCTTCTTTTACCAAAGATCACAGCCAATAAGATATCTTCCAAAAATAGATCTTGTAAAAGATTTTGTCCAAATCCATCAAAGCCCACAAAATCTCAAGCGCAACAACCATCACGCAACCACCACATCACCTTTTATGCACGAACACTTCTCAAGAAGTTGCAAGCCATCATTACACATCATACCTGTCAAATCCCAGCCACAGACCACAGAGGCGACAATTCGTATTCTCGACTTTCCGAAAAAAATAGAAGAGTGTGATGCGGGGGTAATTTTACCAGAGAGGGTACAAAGAACATCACACAAAAGCATATATGAAAATTTTGCAATAATGTGTAATCATGAATGAGAGGCTCCCAGATGTGGATGATTAGAGGGGCTCATAGGAAGCATTAAACATGATAGCTAAGGTAAGTTGTAGAGTCAACAATCATTTGGGCTTATAATGAGGGATCAATGCATCAAGTTGACTCTTTTAGGCCGAAAGAAAGCTGAATCATGTATTAACAAAATAGCATAGAGAATCATGCATGAGATTTTGCACATAAGTGAAGTATTAGCATGAGTCTAAGCAAGTCGGTCAACAAATGATCAAGAGAATGAATGCAGATCAAGACATGATGATTAACCTTTCATACTTTACCATGTAATTTAGCCAATCATCGAGGGAACACAACAAATAGACATGTAGTTAGGGGAACAAACCAGGCTTCATATGGAACTGAATGTAGAGTTCCCTAACAGGTGTCCTAATGAGAAAATTGGCATTTGATTCTTTTGTTCCATGAATTTCCTTGTATGCCAATCTTTCTCCACACAGTGATGTCTTTTCTAGATGTACGTGGTACCTGAATTTTCAAACAAGGAACAATTTAGTCATTAAGCCTTTATCCACATCTCCATTTCCTTTACCTTTGCCACCGGGCCTTAGAGTCTCAAATATTCCTGCAGAAGTGAGGTGAGACTCGCTTTGTTCCCTGTCAATTAACTGACCCTTGTACGAATGAAATACCGGGAACTTTCCTCACTTTATCCTGCACAGAAAGAGTTAGTTCTTGCGAACCCAGACAAGCTTATGCTTTCTGGGTGTGGGAGCAACATATTTGATTTCTGGAGGTTTAGCATTCATTTTCTCCCTAGTGGTTCGAGCAAGTTCCTCATTGTGTTTCTTCAAGAGGCACTCTTGTTTGTAGTGACCAGAGTGCCCAAAATACCAACATACTCTTTGATGCTTTAGATCAACATACTTGCTATGTCCATGCCAAATTGTTTTGTTAGCAATCCTTGAATGAAAATCAACATTATTGGACTTACTGCTTTGAGATTGCTTCAACCAAATGGCATGAGCCTTCTGTCCATGGTACCAAGCTTTACTCTCCTCAGTCGAGTTTGAACAGTTTTTGCCTTTGTTCCCTCCGGAGGAACTTCCCCATTTTTCTTTTACAGACTGCTTTCCTTCGACTTTAGAGCCTTTTTGCTTGGTGCCATCAACAGGAAGTTTTGGTTGATAGCCAATCCCAAAGCGAGGTACTTCCTTTGACTCAGTCTTCTTTTCATTCTTGGCTGCAACAAAGACAATACCTTTTGGCTTGTCCTTCTGTTCCTCACTGAGTTTGGTTAGATCACTAGACAGTTTTGCATTTCCAAGTTTTAACATTAAAGACTCGGACTCAAGTGAGGAGACAGAGGACTCAAGAGACGTAATCTTCTCAGCAAGCTTAGGACATTCGACACATGAACTTGAAGGAAAAGATGAACCTTTCTCAAGCTCGAGCACTTTGTCTGCCCAACCCTGATTTTCTTCGATCAAACTTGAGATCGATTCATCCTTTTCTTCAATTTGCTCAGTGAAAAGACTATTCTCATGAACAAGTTTCTTAATAAAAGATATCAAACTTTCTTTTGATTTACTTTTCAAGCTTGAGATGAGTTCAGATTCACTTACCTCAGTTCCATGTATGCCGCCTTTTGATTTGTCATGGTCTTCTATGGCCATCAAGCAGAGATCCCTAGAGCGTGACGAATCTTCATCATCTGAGTCGGAATCACCCCACGTTACGACCATTGCTTGCTTCCCTTCACGAACCGGAAGGTGACTTGCCTTCTTCTTAAAGCAGTTTTCGGCGAAATGTCCTTTGTTCTGACAGTGGTAACAAACGATATCCCTCATGTCTCTGTTCCCTTTAGAGGAACTCAACATCTCCTTGTTTCGAGACCATATCTTCTTCATTGCTCTAGTGATAAGAGCCACATCTTCATCACCATCCTCGTCTTCGTCTTCAACTTGAGATAAGTCAAAGGCACGTTCAACCTTCAAGGCAATGCTTTGAGCCTTCTCTTCTCCCTTTTTGTTCATCTTGTGGTTGTATACAGAGGCGTTGCTTTCAAGCTTGGCAACAACCTCTGCCATGGTGAGAGACTTGACGTCAGTTTGGGAGTACAGAGCGAGAGCAATTGCGTCCCACTGAGAGTTGAGGCCTTGCATAAAGTGATGAGTGAGCTTCCAGTCTGGCATCTCTTCATCAAGGAACTCCAATTGACCTACGATCCCCTGGAACCTGGAGTAGAACTCTTGAATGTGCTCATCCTCTCCTTGAGAAATTTGATCGTACTCCTTCATCAAGGAAAGAATTCTGTTTTTCTTGACATCTTCATTTCCATGATGGAGACGTCTTAGAGCTTCCCAAATCTCCTTGGCGGTTTTGTAGCCGATGATTTTCTTGAGATCCGTGGGAAGAAGGGCCATGTGAAGGATCTTCTTGGCTCTGCAATTCTTCTCCAGCTTCTTCTAGTCTCCATCGGTGTAGTCGATCTTTGGCTTAGGCTTTGTATCATCCTTTTCATTTGGGATAGCCATGGGGCCAACCTCGATGATTCTCCATATTTGTCCATCGAGAGAACAAATATGGGATTCGATTTGCTCAACTCACCAGTCATATTCACCTCCCTTCAGGACTGGTGGCTTCCAGAATGAATCACCAATAGCGTTGCTTGACGACATCTTTCCTGCAAAGTCTAAAACGAAAACAATCTAGAGCACCAGGCTCTGATACAAATTGTTGAATCGTTAGAGTTACGTCTGAGGGAACAAAAGCTTTGTTCCCACAGAAGATGCAGCGGATTAAAAACAGCAAGAAAGATAACGAACGAACTCACGATATATAGTGGAAACTCCAATTAGCAAAACTAGATAATCAAAGAAAAACCACTACCTTCAAGCTTCCCGCTTGAGAGGATTTTGAAGCGTCTACTTGTCTTATTGATTTCTTGTTCGATTACACTTGTATCCTGGACTCCAACCTCTAGAATTCCCACCTAGATTTGAAACCTCTTCTACAACGATGAATCGAACTCAACCCTTTAAGACTTACAAACACTTAACTCTCTTTTTCTTCTCAACTGAACGCTCTCAATTCTTCTTTTTCCTCGTCGTGGTTACATAGAAATAAATCCATACTTCTAATAAATACAACTCGACCAAACCCTAATCATAACAAGATGATATTAATTGAATTGAAGAATATGATCTTAACAACCGATATTATCTTAGGAAATAATTCCTAAGATAACATTAACGGATTAAGATAAGATTCTTCTCTCTCCGAATGTATTATCTTAGGAAAGTTTTCCTAAGATAACACATTCGGATTCTCTCTCCAAATCTTCTTTTCGGCTTAGTCCTTGCAGCCGAAGTCCTCCATCCTTGACCGCGTGATCTCCTTTGATTTGTTTCCATAATCGTCACGCTGGATTTCTTCCTTCCATTCGCAGCTTTGATCTTGTTCGTCACTACAGTTCCTTGAGAGGTAACAAAGCACATGAACAGAGCTTTGTTCCCTCTGCAATCTTTTGCTGCAATGGTTCCCTGAGATAACTGTCTTTGTTCCTGAAACACTTAGTATCCAGATTAGTTGAATGTTTGTTACCATCAAAACTTAAGGAATTCAACAGTTATCTTCAACAAAGACAGACTAAATTCAGACATTTATCTAGTTGAGTCTACTGAAGCATAGTTGCGGGGATCACTTACCTTGGAAACTTTCCCTCCATTGATTACAATCATCACTTGCATTTGTTTCTTAATTTTAGTTATTACTTCAACAAAAATTCCAATCTTTTGGCTTAGCTTACTGGTTTAAGATACAAACGATACTACATAGTCCTCGTTGGGAACGACACTTGAAAAGCTACAACTGATCTCATACGCTTATGGGTAGGTTTTTGTCCTATCACCTCTCCCCCCTCCGGCTCCGCGGGGACGTAGGGAAGCTTAGTTTCCCAACTCCGGGCGAGACACGGACTTTGAGGCCTCATGGGTCTTGCTTGGATAGTTGTATTGGGATATTGTTCTTTCATGCTCTACCATTCTTGCTCTTTAATGTTATCAACCCAAAATGGCCAGGTTTTGTTCCGTATTTCCTTTCTTTCTCATTCTTCACCTTTCGTATTTATACTTTATGCCCATATAAGTCGGGCCTGTAATGCTTTGATTGCTTGGATCCATTTTTTATGCTTGCGCGCTTTACGGTTTGGCTTATGTCCATTTGCCGCATTCATCGTCAAGCCCCACTGTATTTGTCTTGTTCACATAGAATTTTACTTTCGTTCGTTCTTACATATGTTCTAATTCATAATGGTAGACATATTTCTCCATACATTCAATGAACATAGGATTACAATATATATAAGGGATTAAATAAGCTTGCCTAGTGACAAATGTTGTATTCTTCTAGAGTAGGCAAATGATAGACAATACATAACAATTATTAAGCCTCAAAGGTTATTATCCCCCCTCGATCCGAACCAGATGAAGGCCGAGTTGGGAGTGCATTTCAAGGATTCAGAAGATAGGCAGATCCTTCTTGAGAATGTCAACCTCCTGATCTTGGGAAGAGATGAAAGAAACTTGTAAGAATTTGTTATTGACTCATTCTCGAACAAAGTGATAATCAAGGCTCAAGTGCTTGATTCTATGATGCAACACAAGGTCGACCACAAGGTAGATTTCCCGAAGGTTGTCATACTAGAGAGTGGGAGAATGAGGCAAACTGATTTGAAGCTTAGTAAGAACAGACTAGATCCACATGGTTTTACATGTGGCGGTGGCCATCGCCCGATGTTCGCTTTCTTGGAATTCTATGAGATGAGATTGGATCCCATAAAAATATAATATGCAATGGTAGACCGCCTATCAAGAGGAATGCCAACCTAATAAGTATCTAAAAAGGTATATAGATTGGAGTTGGGTGTTCCAGACAAGTAGAATCAAAGGTCGATACATTGGCAAGGGGTCAAGCGTAGGACACACTTGACCTCTTGCCAATGTTTTCCGTGAGAGGAGTGCATGTGTTGGCAGAGGCGATTCACCGCAAAGGAGATGTAAGTCAAGTGAATATAAGGTATTGCAAGTTATCGACGATGCTCCCATATTTGAAGCTTTCTACAAAGGGAGTGCAATGATTAGTAGATGTAACAAAGGAAGTGGCCATAGGCGTATGAACGGCCTTGGATTTGGCCATGCCTGATCGGAGAACCATGTCTTTGATGTACTTGGTTTGGCAAAGGAGTGTGCCGATATAATCTCTGTGAGCCTCTATGCCCATAAAATAGAGTAGAGGCCCCGAATCTTTAACTAGAAATTGTTTTGACAAAGCTGTAACAAACGAATTAGCCAAAATAGTGGTAGTAAAAATGACAAGTAAGTCATCAACGTAAATGAGTACGGACACCGAGTGAGGGCCTTGGTGATAGATAAGGGAATCACTAAGGTGGGTAAACCAAGGTGACAAGGGAATCACTAAGGCGGGAAAACCAAGCTCGTGGAGCTTGTTTCAGACCGTAAAGGGATTTATAAAGTTTACAAATATAGGAGGGAAATTGAAAGTTGATAAAACCTTGGGGTTGGGCGATGAAGACGTACTTCGTCAAGGTATCGTGAAAGAAAGTGTCGTGGATGTCGAGTTTTCGCACATACCACCGATGCATTGCCGCCAAGGATAAGAGAAATGGTATGGTGGATGGATTGGTTACCGGGCTGAAGGTCTCGTCAAAGTCGAGGCCATGGACTTGGTGAAAACCATAGGCAACGAGGCAAGCCATCCATTGTTCTATGGTCTCGTCGGCGTGCCTATTGGTTTTAAACACCCACGTCACATTGAGGACATTGGATGAGGTAGTAAGAGGGAACAAGTTTCCAAGTTTGTGTGGTGAGAAGGGCTTGATATTCGGCTGCTATGGCTTGGCACCAAATACGGAATTTGAGAGCTTTAGAATGGGATGACGACTCATCAGGAACGGTAGTGGTGGTGGTACAACATGAGGGAGAGGGCCAAGTTTTAGCTCCATTAGTGCGTATTTTGGGTTTATAAGTTTGTGTTATGGAGTGAGTAATAATGGGAGTTGGGATTGAAGCCTCATATGTGGTGATCGAACCAACATGGGAGTGGGAGTAGAATGGCTCAATGGATGGCAAGGAGGGAGATAGGTTATGCGGCTTAGAGGGAGGCAATGATTGGGCAAGGGAAGAGGGAGAGGGCCCAATAGAGGGAGAAGGCCCAAAAGAAGAGGACGACCCATGAGAAATAGGAAGGATAGGCAATAGGGCCATGGAATCTGGTGTAGGTTGGGCTAAGATGGGTGGTTTGGAAAAGGGGAAGATGTTTCGTGAAAAAGGACATCGCGGAAGATATAGGTGCGTTTAGATACGCACTCGTAACAAACATACCCTTTGTAGTTGCTAGTGTATCCAAGGAAATGGTGTGAGTGGAGCGAAAAAATAACTTGTGATTTTGGTAGGAGCAAAAGTTAGGGAAACTAAGGCAACCGAAAACCGGGTTGGGATTGAAAGAGGAGTTCATACAGGGTTCTATGGTCAAGGAGAGGTGTGCGAAGGCGATTAGTGAGGTAGGTGGCATTCTCGAAGGAATAGTCCCAAAATGAGAGGGAAAAGGAGGTGTGTTTGAGTAGAGTGAGGCCTATATCCACAATGAGTTGATGACGGGTTTCTACACTCCCGTTTTGTTGTTGAGAGTATGGACAAGTCAAGCGATGGTTTATACCCAAGGATTGAAAAAGGTGTTTGAGAGGTTTAAATTTGGTTCCTCCATCGATTTGAATGTGGGAGATTTTTGTGGAGAGTTTTTTTTGGCAAAATAATCAATAAATAGATAGATAATAGTTGTTGCCTTACATTGAGATTGATTGGGTTGGGCCTCAAACATCTAAAAACAAAAGAGAGAAGGGTCTAGTGGAGCGGCTAGGACTAGGTGGGTGAGGAAGCTAGTGGGCTTTGGTCCATGAGCAATCTGGACATCGATCTGGGCTTGAAGGAAGGCCTTTTGTTTAGTTGTCTATGCTACGAAAAATAGAAGAAACAATGCAATGGGAGGGGTGACCTAAAGGGTGGTGCCAGAGAATAATGGGGTGACGGCAGAATGGTGGAGTTACAGTGGCGACGACAGAGCAATGGTGGCCTGAAACGCGTGCAATACCTCTTTAACGGGCCCTCGAAGAAGAACTTTATGGGTCTTAGTATCCTTTAAAATAAATAAAAAAGATGAGTCAAACTCAAAAAATACATCATTATTAGAACAAAATTGATGAATAGACAATAGGTTCTTATTGATAGATGGAGTATGTAATATATAAGTGAGTTTAAAAGGGCGAGATGAAGATTAGTGGTTTGTTGAATTGTGATTTTGAATTGGGCTTTGGGATCCATAGCTCAAGGCTACATGATCTGTTCTTTCGTACAAATAATTGTTGATGCGGCGATTTGCCAAATCCGGTGTGAAATGGTAGGTGGTCAGAATGTCAGGAAACCATTGCAGGAGTGCGGTGTGATTGCCCTAAAAAATTGGTCGGAGGAGGAGCTTGGAACGCTTGATCGAAGTGATGCGCACAGTTCAAGGCGGTGTGGTCGGGCTTTGCACAGACCTAACAACTGGGATGAGAGTCGGGAGCTCCAAAGAAGGTGGATTGGCCCCTGCCTAGGGTGGATCCCATGTTTTGGCCTATAAAGTTGCTACGGTTACCATTGGGAGTTCCTCTTTCGCTCCCTCTAGTGGATGATGTGAAGCTTGCCTCAAGTTTGGTTTCGGTATGGTTTTATTAACGAAAATGGTGTTTTGGAGGTGTAGAGTATGGCGAGTGATCTGAGACTCATGGAAAAGGAGATGTGAAAACATTTGAGTGGAGTAGGGCAAGGCGATTTGACAGTAATGAAATGAGAAAAGGAAGGTGATGTGGGATCAAGTGACAAGCCTACATCCGAACCGAATCCAGCTATCAGATATGAAGTAATGTTCATCTCGAGTTTACTTGCATGCACCAATGTTCGTAGCCCTGGCAATGGAAGATTGGTTGCACTCATCTTACTTGGCTTAGTGTGTTGGAGCATTAAAGAAGACATGAGGATTTGGAGACAAGCATGCATGTAACAGCCTTGGGAGTGCCTTTTTCACCAATTTCTTTAGCTATATTTCCTAATGCCCTCATGTTGTAATCTGAGCATAATTTTGTTTTCTCTTGCATTTTTAGGCACTTAAACTCCAATCCCTTCGGTTTTGAGGCTCCTTTATATAAGGATGCCATATCTTTGTATTTTCATCAGATTTGAATGAAATTAAGCATCCCTTTGTGGTATTTTTTAGAAAACTTGAGTTTTCTTTCCAAATCTTGTTCTCTTTATCAAGTTTAGGCTTGTAGTGAATCAAGTGAGCCATTTATCCTTTAGTTGGTGGTGTTGCCTTTATGCTCTTGCTGGTGAGCTCCATCTATCATTGGTTCTTGTCTTAATATTCCTCCTTGTACGAGCTGATTGTTAATCATCACGCATCAAATTGGTATCAGAGCTTAGGTTTGTTTCAGCTAGTTTTTCCTTGTTCTCTTCATCACTTCATCCTAAATACATCTCATACTTTCAGTCCACAAGGAACCCTAAACCCAAACACATTCCCAGTCTACAAAATAACCTTTATATCACAAAAACAACCATGAATGATTCAACTGCAAGAAATTTGACTCTCGAACAAGCTCAAAATGAGCAGAGAGTTTGTTAAATTAATGGACTTCAGCAACAAATGGGAGAGATCCTTACCCTTTTAAGGGAAGGGAATGGTCGAGGAAGGCCCCCGGCACAAAGAGATAGTGAGGAGGCAAGCCAAACTTCTGGAGGAAGTGACGGAGTAGTGATTGCGACAATCACAGTCCAACACATAAGAGAAGAAACCATGCATGAGATGACTTTCATGATTTGAAATTTGACCCCCCCCCCCCCCCCCCCCAAGTTTGATGGAAGCTTAAACCCGAAAAATTATCTTAGACAATCCATCAAGAGAGTCTTTGAGTCTAAGGAACAACTTCTTTGCGAAAGTTATGAGTTTTATGGTTGTTGTCCTTAAATTCAAGAAGTATGCATCTCTTTGGTATGAGCCTATGAAGCACCAATGAATGCAAGAAGGCAAGAGAACTATTCACTCATGGACTAAGCTGCAAAAGCTCACGGACAAGTGTTTTCTTCCATCCACTTACAAGCAAGAGTTGTACCTCCAAATGACCCATTTGAAGCAAGCCAATCTCAGCATTGCATAGTAGGCACGAGAATTTTAACAATTCAAGTTGCGTACGAAAGTGAATGAAGACATCGAGGATGGATTTACATACATTTGTGGCATGAACTCCATCATTGTTGAATAGGTGGATTTACAACCCTATAGGACATTGAGGATGTCACCAAGATTGGTCTTAAGGTGGAAAAAAAGATTTCAAGTAAGAAATTCCTCTCTAAAACCTTTTCTAAACCACTTAGAGCAAGTTCTTATTCAAATTCTGAGCCACAACAAAGATATGAGAAGGAGAAGAGCAAGGACAGGGAAATTGCTAAAGAAGTTCCTAAGAAGTTTGATGGCAAAAAGTGTTTCAAATGTCATGGTTTTTTTTAATTTTCTAGTTGAATGTCCAAACAAAAGGGTCATGACCATAAGAGATGCCGATGAGATCAAGCATGAGATAGAGAATGATTGTGAAGAGCAAGGAGATGATGATGATGAGGAAGAGACTTTTGTAGCTGCAGATCATGGTGAATCCTTGATGATCAAAAAGGTTCTTCATGCTACGGAATCATGAAAGGATAATGAGGAGAAATGTGAGTAGATCTTCCACACTAGGTGCACCATCAATGCAAAAGTGTGTGATTTGATTATAGACAACGGGAGTGGCACCAATGTAGCTTCAACTTTGATGGTTGGCAAGCTTGAACTCCCCACGGTGGATCATCCTCATCCTTACAAGCTTTAATGGCTCAACAAAAGGAAGGAAGTATCGATAACTAAACAGGCCTTTATCTCTTTTTCCATTGGCAAAGTTTATCATGACGAGATTTTATACGGTGTTATTCCAATGGATGCTTGTCATTTGTTATTGCGGATGCCATGGCAGTTTGATACATGAGTTTTGCATGATAGTTGCCAAAACACCTATTCCCTCATTACCAATCACAAAAAGATCACCCTTACTCCATTACCCCCACCAACCCACAAAATCCATCCCGGGAAGGGAAACACAAGTGAGAAAGAACTATTTTTGAGTGAAACACGGGTTGAAAGAAAAGTTCAGATTGGAAAACCCTTCTTCATTTTGCTTATTCTTGAGCAAACTATAAGCAAAGAGTTTAACCCCGTGGTGCAGCCCTTACTAACTGGTTTTCGAGACGATTTTCCTAATGATTTGCCCAAAGGTTTACCTCCAAATCGGGGCATTGAGCACCATTTCAACTTGATCCCCGGAGTTATGTTGCCAATAAGTGTAGCCTACAAGAAAGAAAGGAGTTGCAATGACAATTTAATGAGTTGAGTATCAAAGGTTGTGTTCGAGAGAGCATGAGTCCTTGTTCAGTTTCAACCTTGCTAGTTCCCAAGAGGGATGGCACACTGAGGATGTGTGTGGACAACCGTGCTATCAACAACATTACCATAAAGTGTAGGTACCCCATTCTTAGACTTGATGGTATGTTGGACGAGTTACATGGTTACCAAGTCGTTTCCAAAGTTTATTTGAGGATCGACTACCACCAGATCGAAATTCGAGATAAAGATGAGTGGAAGTCAACCTTCAACACTAAGGGAGACCTCTATGAGTGGACGGTGATGCCATTCAGATTATCAAATGCTCCAAGTACCTTCATGCACATGAGGAATGAGGTACTTAGATCTTTCATTGGAATGTTCATGGTGGTATACTTTGATGACATCTATATCTACTCAAAGAATGAAAAGGAGCATTTGGAGCATCTTGAGCAAGTATTCTCAGTTTTGCAAGAAACATCTTTATGCCAAGCTGGAGAAGTGTGAGTTCTTCTCATCGAGTATTGCCTTTCTTTTTTATGTTCTCTCACACAATGCGATTTCAGTTGATCAGTCCAAGGTGGAATCTATTCACACGTGGCCAATTCCGAAGTCCATTTTTGATCTGAGAGGCTTCCAAGGGTTAGCCTCTTTTTACCGGAGGTTTATTCACAATTTCAGCTCACAAATGGCCCCTATTACTGAGTGCTTGAAGAATGGTTCATTTACATGGACACAATCAGCCCAACGAGCATTTGAGGCAATCAAACAAAAGCTTTGCACCGCACTTGTTCTTGCCTTGCCAGATTTTGTTCAAATCTTTGAAGTTGAGTGTGATGCTAGTGGAGTTGGAATTGAAGATGTTCTTGTCAAGAATAAGCGCCTCATTCTTAATTTTAGTGAAAAACTCAATGGAGCAAGGCTCAATTACAACACTTACGACAAGGAGTTTTATGTTATTATTCGCGCTCTAGATCATTGGAGTCATTATTTGAAGCCTAAGTAGTTTGTGCTGCATTCTGAACATGAGGCTTTAAAATACATCAATGGTCAGCACAAGTTTAGTTCAAGGCATGCTAAATTTGTGGAGTTTGTCCAATCACTCTCCTTTGTGTCCAAACACAAAGCTGGAAAATGCAACATTTTGGCTGATGCTCTTTCAAGGAGATACTCTGTTCTTGCTATTCTTAAGGCTAAGGTGTTTGGATTTAGCTTCATCAAAGAGCTATACTTCGAGGATACTAATATCTCTCCATTCTTTAGTTGGAAAGATAGCACCTTTCCCGAAACATACACCATCCAAGAAGGCTTCCTCTTTAAGGGAAACATGCTATGTATTCCCAAGGGTTAAATTCAGGGTCTTCTTATTTGTGAAGCTAATGGAGGAGGCCTAGCTTGTCATTTTGGCATCAACAAGACGCTAAAGATCTTGTTTGAACACCACTTTTATTGGTCTGAGATCAATGGTGATGTTGAGGCCATTATCTCAAGGTGTGCTACTTGCCATCATGCCAAATCTCAATTTCATCATTACGTGTACACCCCTCTTCCAATTGGAAGCCGACCATGGGAAGATGTTAGCATGGACTTCATTGTGGCTCTTCCTAGAACGCAACGAGGTAAAGATGCTATCATGGTTGTTGTTGATCGATACTCAAATATGGAACACTTTGTTCCTTGCCACAAGACCGATGATGCATCTCACATTGTTGAGCTCTATTTTAAGGATATTATTCGTTTTCATGGAATTCAAAAATCCATTGTTTCAGGTCGAGACACTAAATTCGTGAGCTATTTTTGGAAGACATTGTGGAGGATGCTTGGAACTCAACTTCTTTTCAGCACTTCGTATCACTCACAAACGGATGCTCAAACTAGCTTACCAACCGTACTCTTACTACCCTACTTCATAGCTTGATCAAGAAGTATCTAAGAGAGTGGGATTTGAAGTTAGCTCATTCTATGTTTGCATATAACCGCTTACCATGTTATTCAACCAGGAAGACTCCATTTGAGGTAATTATGGGATGAATCCTCTCTCCCCTATTGATCTAATTCCCTTGCCATCTCATTCTCGTGTTAGCTTTGAAGCTGAGGAATGACCTAAGGAAATGAAGAAATTACATGAGCAAATTCGAGCTAGAATTCAGAAGGTCAATGAGATGTACAAGCAACGGGCTAATAAGCATCACAATAAGGCTATTTTCTAGCAATGGATCTAGTTTGGCTCCATCTTCGTAAGGAGAGGTTTCCTTCCAAAAGTTAAAGTAAGCTCATGCTCTGATCACAAGGTCCTTTCAAAGTCCTTGTGCGCATTGGTGATAATGCTTATAAGCAGGACATCCATGGAGATATGTCTATTTCAGAAAAGTTCAATGTTGGTGATCTTTCATTATATTTGGAGGATGCATTTCTTGAGGATTTGAGGGCAAATCCAAAAAAGCCCAGGGAAGTTGATGTAGCAGAAGTGACAAGCCTACATCTGAACCGAATCCAGCTATCGAACATGACGTAATGTTCATTTCGAATTTATTTGCATGCGCCAACGTTCCTAGCCTCTGTAATGGCCAGATTGGTTGCACTCATCTTACTTGGCTTACTGTGTTGGAGCATTAAAGAAGACATGAGGATTTGGATACAAGCATGCACTTATCAGCCCCAGGAGTGCATTTTCCATCAATTGCTCTAGTTACATTTCCTAGTGCCTTGAAAGTTGATGCATTAAATGCTCTTTGTAATCTAAGCATAATTTTGATTTCTCTTTCAATTTCTAGGGACTTAAATTATAACCCCGTTGGTTTTGAGGATCCCATATATAAGGATGTCATATCTTTGTATTTTCATCAGATTTGAATGAAATTAAGCACCTTTGTGGTATTTTTCGAAAAACTTGAGTTTTCTCCCAAATCTTGTTCTATTTACCAAATTTGGGCTTGTAGTGAGTCAAGTGAGCCCTTTATCCTTGAGTTAGTGGAGATCCCTTTATGCTATTGGTGGTGAGCTCCATCTATCCTTGGTTCTTGTCCTAAGATTCCTCCTTGTATGGCTGATTGTTAATTGTCACGCATCAAATTGGTATCAGAGCTTAGGTTTGTTTCAACTTGTTTTTCCTTGTTTCTCATCATCACTTCATCCTAGATACTCTTACCTTCAATCCACAAAGAACCCCAAACCCAAACACATTTCCAGTCCACAAAAGCAAAAGAACCTTTGTATCACAAAAAAAGCCATGAATGGTTCAGCTCCAAGAAATTTGACACTCGAACAAGCTCACAATGAGCGGAGAGATTATCAAATGAGTGAACTTCAGTAGAAAATGGGAGAGATCCTTACCCTTTTAAGGGAAATGAATGGTTGAGAAAGGCCTCTGGCACGAAGAGATCGCGAGGAGGCAAGCCAAACTTCTGGAGGAAGTGACGAAAGTAGTGATTTCGACAATCACAGTCCAAGACATTGTAGAAGAAACCATGCACGAGATGACATTAGTGATGTGAAAGTCGAACACCTTGAGTTTGATGGAAGCTTAAACCATGAAAATTATCTTGAATGGATGCAATCCATCAAGAAAGTCTTTGAGGCTAAGGGTTATTCTGATTAAAAGATTTTTAAGGTTGTTGTCCTTAAACTCAAGAAGTATGCATCTCTTTGGTATGAGCATATGAAGCACCAAAGAATGCAAGAAGGTAAGAGAAGTATTCTCTCATGAGCTAAGCGACAAAAGCTCATAGACAAGTGTTTTCTTCCATCCACTTACAAGCAAGAGTTATACCTCCAAATTACCGATTTGAATCAAGCCAATCTCAGCATTGCGGAGTACGCTCGAGAATTTGAACAAGTTACGTACGAGACTGAATGAGAAGCTCGAGTAAACCATTGCTAGATACATTGGTGGCATGAACTCCACCATTGTTGGAAAGGTGGATTTACAGCCCTATTGGACATTGAGGATGTCGCCAAGATCCTTTTCAAATTCCTCTCTAAAACCTTTTCTAAACCATTTAGAACAATTTCTTTTTCAAATTCTGAGACAATACAAATATATCAGAAGGAGAAGAGCAAGGAAAAAAAATTGCTAAAGAAGTTCCTAAGAAGTTTGATGGCAAAAAGTGTTTCAAATGTCATGGTGTAGGTCATTTTCAAGCTGAATGTCCAAACAAAAGGGTCATGACCATAAGAGAGGATGACGAGATCAACCATGAGATAGAGAATGATGGTTAAGAGCAAGGATATGATGATGAGGAAGAGACCTTTGTAGTTGCAGATCATGGTGAATCCTTGACGTTCAAAAAGGTTTTTCATGCTTTTGAGTCACCAAAGGATAATGAGGAGCAACGTGATCAGTTCTTCCACACTCGGTGCACCATCAATGAAAAAGTGTGTAATTTGATTCTACACAATGAGAGTTGCACCAATGTAGCTTCAACTTTGATGGTTGGCAAGCTTGAACTCCCCACGGTGGATCATCCTCATCCTTACAAGCCTTAATGGCTCAAGAAAGGGAATGACGTATCGGTAACTAAACATGCCTTATCTCTTTTTTCATTGGCAAAGTTTATCATGATGAGACTTTATGCGATGTTTTTCCAATGGATGCTTGTCATTTATTATTGGGGAGGCCATGGCAGTTTGATAGAGGAGTTTTGCATGATGGCCTCTAAAACACCTAGTCCCTCATTACCAATCACAGAAAGATCACTTTCTCCATTACCCCCACCAATCCACAAAATCCAGCCCAAGAAAGGAAACACAAGTGAGAAAGAACTATTCTTGAGTAAAACATGGGTTGAAAGAAATATTTTGAGTGAAAAACCCTTCTTCATTTTGCTTATGCTTGAGCAAACTATAAGCAAAGAGGAGATGACCTTGAACCCCGTGGTGCGGCCTTAACTAACTCGTTTTCGAGACGATTTTCCTGATGATTTGCCAACAGGTTTACCTCCGACTCGTGGCATTGAGCACCATATCGACTTGATTTCCGGAGCTATGTTGCCAAACAAAGCTGCCTATAGGTGTAGCCCGCAAGAAACAAAGGAGTTGTAACGACAAGTTGATGAGTTGATTATCAAAGGCTATGCTCGAGAGAGCATGAGTCCTTTTTTAGTTCTAGCCTTGGTTCTAAAGAAGGATGGAACTCAGAAGATGTGTGTGGACAGTCATACTATCAACAACATTACCGTCACGTATAGGTACTCCATTCCTAGACTTTGAGATGGAGATCAGTGGAAGACAACCTTCATGACTAAGGGAGGCCTCTATGGGTTGATGGTGATGCCATTCGAATTATCAAATGCTCCAATTACCTTCATGCGATTGATGAATAAGGTGCCTAGATATTTCATTGGAAAGTTTGTGGTGGTGTACTTTGATGACATCCTTATCTACTAAAAGAATGAAAAGGAGCATTTGGAGTATCTTGAACAAGTATTCTCAGTTTTGCGCAAGCAACATCTTTATGCCATGTTGGAGAAGTTTGATTTCTTTTCATCAAGCATTGTCTTTCTTGGTTACGTGATTTCACAAAATGGGATTTCATTTGATCAGTACAAGGTGGAAGCTATTTGCACGTTGCTAATTCCAAAGTCCATTTCTGATGTGAGAAGTTTCCATGGGTTAGCCTCTTTTTACCGGAGGTTTATTCACAATTGCTGCTCACATATGGCCCCTATTACTGAGTGCTTGAAGATTGGTTCATTTACATGGACAAAATCAGCCCAACGAGCATTTGAGGAAATTAAACAAAAGCTTTGCAACGCACCTATTCTTGCCTTGCCAGATTTTGATCAAGTCTTTAAAGTTGAGTGTGCTGCTAGTGGAGTTTGAATTGGAGTTTTTCTGGTCCAGAATAAGCACCCCATTGCTTATTTTAGTAAGAAATGCAATGGAGTAAGGCTAAACTACAACACTTAGTACAAGGAGCTATATGTCATTGTTCGTGTTGTAGACCAATGGAGCCGTTATTTAAAGCCTAAGCAGTTTGTGCTGCATTATGACTATGAGGCCTTGAAATACATCAATGATTAGCAAAATTTGAGTTCAAGCCATGCTAAATGGGTAGGGTTCCTCCACTCATTCTCCTTTGTGTTCAAACACAAAGCTGGAAAATGAGACAGTGTGGCTGATGCTCTTTCAAGGAGATACTCTTTGCTTGTTGTTCTTGACGCTAAGATGTTGGGATTTAGCTTCATCAAAGAGCTATACTCGGAGGATATTTGTTTTCTCTCCATTCTTTAGTGGGGAAGATAACACCTTTCTAGGGCCATACACTATCCAAGAAGGTTTCCTCTTTAAGAGAAACAACGTATGTATTCCCAAGGGTTTAGTTCGTGATCTTCTTATTTGTAAAGCTCATGGAGGAGGCCTAATTGCTCATTTTAGCATCAACAAGACGCTGAAGATCTTGTCTGAACACTTTTACTAGCCTCAGATGAATGGTGATTTTTAGGTCATTATCTCAAGGTGTGCCACTTGCGATCATGCCAAATCTCAATTTCATCATGGCGTGTACACCCCTCTTCCAGTTCCAAGTCGACCATGGGAGGATGTTGGCATGGACTTTATTGTGGCTCTTCCTAGAACGCAGCAAGGTAATGTTGCTATCATGGTTGTTGTTGATCGATTCTCAAAGATGGCACACTTTGTTCCTTGCCACAAGACCGACGATGCATCTCACATTGTTGATCTCTATTTCAAGGAGATCATTCGTCTTCATGGAGTTCCAAAGTCAATTGTTTCAGATCATGAAACTAAATTCGGGAGCTATTTTTGGAAGACATTGTGGAGGATGCTTGGAACTCGAATCATTTTCAGCACTTTGTATCACTCACAAACGGATGGTCAAACTGAGGTTACCAATCGTACTCTTACGACCCTACTTCGTAGCTTGATAAAGAAGTCTCTCAAAGAGTGGGATTTGAAGTTAGATCTTGCCAAGTTTACATACAACCGTTCACCATGTTTATCAACCGGGAAGACTTCATTTGAGGTGAATTATGGGAAGACTCCACTTGAGTGCATTGTTGATAATGCGCATTGTTGGTGATCTTTCACCATACTTGGAGGATGACTTTCTTTAGGATTTGAGGTCAAGTCCTAAACAACCCAGGGAGGTTGATCCGGGAACAAGTGACAAGCCTACATCCGAACTGAATCCTACTATCGGACCTGAAATAATGTTCATTTCGAGTTTTACTTGTATGCGCCAACGTTCCTAGCCTCGGTAATGGCCAGATTGGTTACACTAATCCTACTTGGCTTAGTGTGCTAGAGCATTTATGAAGACATGAGGATTTGGAGACCAGCATGCACTTATCAACCTTGGGAGTGCATTTTCCATCAATTGCTTTAGTTATATTTCCTAGTGCCTTAAAAGTTGATGCATTAAATGCTCTTGTTGTAATCTTAGCATAATTTTGATTTCTCTTGCATTTTCTAGACACTTAAATTATAATCTCTATTGTTTTGAGGATCCTCTATATAAGGATGCCATATCTTTGTATTTTCATCATATTTGAATGAAATTAAGCTGCCCTTTGTGGTATTTTTCAGAAAATTTGAGTTTTCTTCCCAAATCTTGTTCTCTTTATCAAGTTTAAGCTTGTAGTGAGTCAAGTGATCCCTTTATCCTTGAGTTGGCGCCGTTGTCTTTATGCTCTTGGTGGTGCGTTTTATCACTAATATTCTTTTGCTATTTCTCATTATGTTTATATCATATTGTAACAGTTACAATAAAAAATTGAATTTCTTGTAACCGAAATGAGTATATATAAGACATTGCTTCTAGTTTAAAATCTGAAAATCAATTTTTCATTATACAAGATCGTAAATACATAATATAAATTCATTACTTACAAATTAGCATGATTTTCTTATAATTATATAAATCTGTGCCCAAAATAGTTAAGCTGACACTATGGAGTAGATAGGTTATGAGTCGCACTTGCACACCAAGGAGCACATAAAGGTTAAAATTTTATCATAGAAGGAATATTAGTGATAAAACGCACCCTTTTTGTATGTCAAACTTCTAGTTTAATTATAAAATATATATAATCGGATATATCAATAATAATATATGGTAAACATCATAGTCCATGACTATAAACTTCTGATGAGAGGTCAAAACATCTCTCACTGGTTTTCTTCCTTCTCACTTTTTTCCCTTTTATGCCTCTGTCTTTTGTCTAGGTTTTCTTTTCTCTAAAAATATTCCATTTAATTTCTTCTCTTTCTTTATCTTTCTCCCTCCCTTTTGTATGAACAAACAAATGATCAAAATCATGAAATCGTCCATGAACTCCTTCATGGCTTTGTGATAGTCAAACAACCCTCTAGAAATTTGCTTCCCCCCTTGTGAAAGTCCGTGGGCCCATAGACTGAGGGTCGTGCGGACACAAGCGCATAGGCGCAGATAAGCCCAATACATAAGCCCAATGAGGTTCCATCCTAAAACCAATTGGCGATAGGAGGAGTAGTCCACTAAGCTTATATACTAGGCTATTTAGTCCCAACTTTCCGATGTGGGATGGGTTATCTTCACACGCCCCCTCAAGTGGCAACTGGCCTGGCCCAGTTGGCACTTGACATCATGCCTTAAGGCCGGCAAGCCCTTTAGTGTCTTAAGGCCGACAAGCCTAATCAACCAGGAGTCCAAACCCAGACCGAACCGCTCTGATACCATGTGAAAGATCACAATGGGCCAAGACGAGCGGGCCTAACAACAAGCCCAAGTGGGGTTCCACCCTAAAACCAATTGGCAATAGGGGGAGTAGACCACTTGCTTATATACTAGGAGAAGAAGCCTCAAACTATCGATGTGGGACTCTCCAACACATCCCCGCAAGTGTGACGGGCCATACACGGCAACAAGTCATACTTGGCCCAACAACCAGGCTCTGATACCATGTGAAAGTCCGTGGGCCCATAGACTGGGGGTCGTGCGGACACAAGCGCATAGGCGCAGATAGGCCCAATACATAAGCCCAATGAGGTTCCATCCTAAAACCAATTGGCGATAGGAGGAGTAGTCCACTAAGCTTATATATTAGGCTATTTAGTCCCAACTTTCTGATGTGGGATGGGTTATCTTCATATAATTTGCCTAGTATATAAGCTTAGTAGACTACTCCTCATATTGCCAATTGGTTTTAGGATGGAACCTCATTGGGCTTATGTGCTAGGCCCATACGCGCAAGTTGCGCCATACATACTCACACGCCCCCGGGTTGGCCCACGGCCCATTGTCTAAATTTGACATGGTATCAGAGCGTCACACTTGCGGGGGAGTGTTAAAATACTCATCCCACATCCAAAGTTGGGACATAAGTTTCCTAGTATATAAGCTTAGTGGACTACTCCTCCTATCACCAAATGGTTTTAGGATGGAACCTCATTGGGCTTATGTATTGGGCCTATCTGCGCCTATTCATTTGTGTCCGCAGGACCCCCAGTCTATGGGTCCACGGACTTTCACATGGTATCAGAGCCTGGTTGTTGGGCCAAGTGTGACTTGTTGCCGTGTATGGCCCGTCACACTTGCGGGGGTGTGTTGGAGAGTCCCACATCGATAGTTTGGGGCTTCTTCTCCTAGTATATAAGCAAGTGGTCTACTCCCCCTATTGCCAATTGGTTTTAGGGTGGAACCCCACTTGGGCTTGTTGTTAGGCCCGCTCGTCTTGGCCCATTGTGATCTTTCACACCCCTTCATTTCAGACATTGAAGAGGGGAATACCATAAACCTTAATCGTCCGCGTCGCCATCGTATCATCACCATCGTCCGCCACCAAACCCTAATTCCAACATTCATCATCCCTCATACTCCATGCCTTTTTAATCAGACACTTAGAACAATTCCAAAACTTTCCTCTTCTACTGTTTTCAACGAGATCTATGACAAACTGTACAACGATAATGAGATCTATCTTCATCCATGTAATTCTATTCTCCATTAGCATCTCAAACAATGAGGGTTTCATTGGCATAACTAGTGTCGATCTCCTTTCGGTGGTGCTATTGACGAGCGAGATCTCGCTTGGGCCTTCGGTAGATTTCTTCGATCGTGGTATGGTGTTGCTTATCTCTTCAACTACTCCAACTATGTCCTACAAGATGCGTATATGATCGACTATTGGACTCCACATCTAACTAACTCATCCCCTTCTGCGGGAAGGAAATTGGACCGATTGACCTCCTCTCCCTTTGTAAGTACATATGATATCCTCCTCTATTCTTCCTCCTTTACGGTTGGTCTTTGCATGAATTTAAACATGAACGTACTCTTGATACTTATCAATTGCTCTCTTTTCTATTATTATTATTATTATTATCTAGCATCTATTGTTATCTTCTTCTTTCATGTTTTATACTTCTTAATGATTTTAAATCTGAATGTTATATTGCCTTTAATCTTCATATTTCTTCTTCTCCACTTGTAGATTTGCTCCTCTGCTCTCTTATATATTTCCTCCCTTCGATCCCTCCTTTTTCGTTTCTCCCTTTGTCTATGTATATTTGTTTACTGTATGAAGATTGTCTCCTACTTTGTTGCATCTACCCATCACTATATTTGTAATGCTCTATATCGGTTGTCTTGTTGTATTTGTACGTTCCTCTTAATATTGATATTTTGTTTTCCTCCCTCATGCTCTACTGCTTGAACTTGCTATTGTATATTTTTTGTTTTTGCCTTACGTTGCTCTTGTGGTTTTCTAAAGGTTATCTAATGTACTCAATCTATAATCTCCTATATGACATCCAATATGATATATTAGTTGACATTCTGATACGATCTGACCTCCTTTGTTGTTACAGGATCCGACCCTTCTACTTGTGAATTTAGATTTTGATTCGTCATTGTTATGTTGAGTATTGTTTGGTTACTATTTTTTGGTTTCTATGTTTTTCATTCCCACAGACCGGAGGCCTTATGACAATTTCTTGAAATGGATGTTGAAGTGGATCTTCAATCCATATGACCCCTATTCATACCCCTCGTATAACATTTACTGACAATCATTCATGACTTGTATTATATGACTATCACACCCCATCATTCCATATTTGTTCCTTGCATTTTGTTACAACATAATCACTATTTCATAATCCCTACCATATATAAAGCTAGGTAATACATATAAATCTGGACATTTAATCTATATAAGATTTCGTCACTTATTACAATATAATATTAAATGAATATTGGTAACTAGAACACTCAAGGGGTCAAATGACCTCATTTTCTGACATAAATAGGATATCTACAACGCATTAATCATTTGAATATGTTATGCTTATCAGAAACCAAATCTAATGATCCTCCAGATCCTAAATTGTTTAACAAATGTGGATTTAGATCTCTCATAATCTCTCCATCTCAAGGTACAAAGGAAGGATTATGACTCTTTCGAAGTAACACCCGTCTTATATCACGCATAAACATTTTACGTCATGACGATAATTTCATTTTGATAGAAAATTTTCTAAACAATATTCATTTCCATGTATTTTTCATATATGCACCAAGTTGCGAGAAACTTAAATCAGACTACTGGACAAATAATATCCTTTTACAACCTTCCTGTTTTATTAAATGGTGATTTCAATGATATCTTATCGCCGACTGATAAATTTGGAGGTGACCTCTTTTCCCCTCAAGGTTTTACAGATTGAATGACTTCATGCAAAACTTCAGCCTCCCACATACAAAACTTAATGGCTTTCCATTCACATGGCATAAATCATCAACTGCCACTATCAATACTTATGAAAGACTAGATCAAGTCATATTACACCCCTATTTTACTTAAAATTTCAATGATATTAACGTTCATCATCACCATTTCACCATTTTTTATCATTGCCTTATTACATTAAATTTAGGAATCTCTAACCATTTCCGAAAATATCCTTTCAGATTCAAAAATGCTTGGACTACAAACCCTACATAAATGACATTAGATAAGAAAGTATGGAACTATCAATTAAAAGGTTCATTTATGTTTCAACTTTTTAAGAAACAAAAGTTACTAAAATTCTGCTCTAAAAGCTGGGCTAAACAGCACGTTAATCACAATTTCAAATAATTATAACAAACTAAAATGAAACTTCTCGAATTACAAACTTGGCATCTTCAAGATACAACAAACCTTACCCTTGCAGCTTCATACAACCGACATCACCATATATATACTAAATTACTAGAGTTTCAACATTCTCATTGGAAACAGTGTGAAAAAAACAACCATATTTGTAATATTTATAAAATAACAAAATATTACCAAAACATCGTCAAACTACGTACCTATAAACAAAACCTTATATCATTCCATACTCATGATGACTTCACACTGCATGATCACCATAACATTCAGACTGTAATTTCTAATGAACTGAAAACCCGTTATATACGAACATATCAAAATACAACAACTCCCAAAGATTTGTTCATTATCCCTCACCTAGTTAACCCTAGTGATAATGAATCATTAATAAACCAACCATCAACACATAAAATTAAATAAGTTGTTTTCCATTTACCCAAAAACAAAACCCTAGATCTTGAAGGTTTTACTGCTAACTTTTACTAAACTTATTGGCCTATTGTCGAAAAATCGGTAATTTACGTTGTCTAATCTTTTTTCCACTTCGGCCAACTTTCAAAAAAATGTGCACATTCACTTATCTCCCGGATTCCTAAAAATGATAATTCCGTTCCAGTTCATCATTATTGTCCTATAGTTTTTGCAACACAATTTACAAAATAAAACCAAAATTTTAGCCAATAGACTAAATTTATTCTTACCCCGGTTAATTACCCCCAATTAGGGTGCTTTTGTGGAATGACGCCTTATTCAAGATAACATCTTAATTGCCCATGAAATTTTCCACTCCTTTCACACGAGGAAAAAAGGAACTAAAGGGTGGATGGCTTTAAAGTTGGACATGGAAAAGGCCTATGAAAAATTAAACTAGAACATTATTACACATATGCTCCTTAAATTTGGGTTTTCCCCTCAATAGGTGAGACTTCTGATGACCTGTATTACCTTCACATCCTTTTCTATTTTAGTGAATAATGAATAAGGCACTATTTGTAGACCTATTTGTGGCGAACGACAAGGTGATCTCATTGCTCCATTTATTTTCATTTTGGCAATAGAGTTCTTATCTCGCACCCTTTTGCTTGAATCTCAACAACAGAATCACAAAGTATGTATTCAATTTACTCGTAATGGTACTTGTATTCCATTTCTTACTTTTGCAGATGACATGTTAATTCTAGCTAATGCTTCTCAAACTAACATGTTTTACATTATAACCATTTTGGATAATTTTACACCAAAGTCAGGCTTAGCCATTAATTTTCACAAAAGTACATTTTAAAATGTTCAAACATATATCCACAACAAACTTCATCCCTAGCATTGATACTAAATATCTAAATCACAAACTCTATGGAAAATATTTAGGAATCCCAATTGTCTGAGGTTGTGTCAAAAATGAAATAGTTGACTACTCCTTACTAGACATGAGCAAACACAAACCGAACCGCTCTCCCGTCCATCCTGCCCGCATAAATGGGCAAATATGATTAGTATATTTTGCCTGAATAGTCCGGTCTGCCCGTATAAACAGGTGGGATCCAATCACTATAAATATTCCATTTAGTCTGGATAGTCCGTCCGGAAGCCCGAATTAACTTTTTAAATTGATAAAATAAATTTGTTTTTATATCAAATAAAATCCCTAAAATTATATATAAAAATAAATAAGTATTTAAACTAAAGCAAACCTAATTACTAGCATTCTTTTCTAGCGCCTCCAAAGTCCATCCAAAAAAACCAAACCCTTGGGGGTTTTTGTTGGACTGGTTTGGTTTCTAACTACATCTTCAAAGTGTTGGACATAAATTTTATGGGCATTTTTGTTGGACATGTTTGTAACATGCAACCATTTCTACCGTTTGCAACTAAAAAACAACTTTTTTTTATGGGAATTGTGCGTTAGATTGGATTTGTTATGTGTCACGTTTAACATGTCTGTCATGTCTCGCGGGCTATATGGGACTCGCGGGCTACCCGGGTCCGGGCGGATCCGCGAAGCCTCCCTATCCTGTTTCCATGGATTTCCCAGATTCGGCCCGCCCATATAGACATGACTTTTAGTCAAAGCCCGACCCGCCCATCTAGACATGACTCTCAATGGAAAGCGAATTCCCTCTCACATGAAGGAGGATCCATACTTATTAAGTCAAACCTCCTCTCTAAAATCCATTATTGAATGCAAAGTTTCATATTGCCTACTTCTGTATGCAACAACATTGACAAAATTACCAAAGATTTCATTTGGAACAAACATAACAAAAGATACCATCCCCTTATTAGCTGGGATAACATCTTCCACCGAAATGTGAGGGCTGTCTTGGTCTTCATAAAGCAGAAAACATTAATAAATCGTTGCAAATGAAACTGTTATGGAAATTACTTGTCGAACCTAATAGTTTGTGGGTACATATTATCACTGAAAAATAATTAGGTTCCTCCAGTCTTTTCTCTATAAAGAAAAAACGAAAACAATCATGGAAATTTTTGAGACTTCTTCATATTCGGGACATTATAAAGAAAGGCATTTGTTGGGAATTACGAAATGGTTAATCTATAAATTTCTGGAAGACAACTAGATTCCGGACTGTGATCTACTCTCGTACTTTGATAATGGAAATATTACTTTAAAAGTCTCTCATTTTATTGCAGCGGATCACCATTGGATATTTTGAATCTCCAAAAATATCTCCCTCCCTTTGTTATCAAACAAATCTTGAAAATACATAGTCCACAATCCTCGGTCGACGGTCGCATTATCTAGAAATTATCTAATGACAGATCATTCTCTGTCAAATCCGCAAGACACCTTTAGATTTGGAAACTTAACATTCCCCCCAAAATACAGAATTTATGTGGAAGGTTGTCTCTCATTCTCTTCCTACAACAGAACGCTTTAAACAACATTTGTTGAAACTTCATGCTCATTGTGTACTATGTAATGCTAACATCGAAAATATCGACCATCTCTTCTTTGCCTATGCCTTTACACTTCGAATGATTCATACCATTGAAAACTACTTCGATAAATATTTTATTTTTCAACATACTTCAGATTTTCATACAAACATAGATTATTTTAGAACAACTAATACCTCGACGGAACTTATGTCCTTTCTTTAGTGGCTCATCTAGAAACATCGTAACTTTATTATTTTCCGATACAATGATAACCAACATAACACTGATCTTTCAAATGAGATTTTGTTCCATTACCGAATTTGGATCTCCTCCTCTTCTTCGTCTATATTTCATAAAACTAATAACCACTCTAAGAGAATATGTATAACTAATAGAATATGGAAGAAACTTCCAGAAGGATGCGTTAAAATGAATTTGGACAGTTCAAAATGAATTGATCTCACCTCTTATATGAGATATATTATACATAACGTACTCAAACAACAAGATATTGTTTATTGACCATAAACAAATTCCTAGCACCGATGTTCTGCAAATAGAAGCATTTGCATCACTTCAAGGCATCCGTAAAGCTAAAATTCTAAATATAAAGAAATTAATTATTGAAGGAGAAAAACTATTTTTTAATCAATTCCATTAAGGGAACTTGGAAAGTTCCTTGGGAAATACACACTATAGTTGTTGACATACAATCTATGCTTTCTTCATTTCAATCTTTTCAGGTCTTTCACTACTTCAGGCTACGCAGCTGATCATCTCGCCATAAGTATCATCACTCTTATTGCCTACGGAGGATGTATACCATTCTTATAGAGGTTAATATCTTGACTGGAGACCTCTAGATTCCGAGACAAGAATTCAATCGTCTGAATTCTACTTGTAACAAATTTTGCAAACAATTTATTTAAATCATCTATTGTGATGATTTTGGGATGCCCTTCTTCTCATTAAGGGACCCTAATGTTTTTTTTTTAGAAAGCAAATAGTAGGGCCCATTCACTATCAAAATGGCAACCCTGAATCATCACAATGAATGATTTTACAAAGGTGTTACCGAAATTATCAAACGTCGAGATCAAACAGTACAACTCATATCGAGAAATATAAAGCCCGTGTTCAGAAAGGATGGTAGAAGAAAGAATATGTTGGAGCCTTGTAAGCGTAGGGAATTGATGTAATGCATGGCTAGGAAATTAGCTGCGTGATTTACTTCCCTAAAGCAATGGTGTACCTGTATAGAATCAAAAAAGGAAAGTAGAGTAGTAATGTCAAGAATAATTGAGTGGATTTCCCACGGTATTTTCCAAAAACCTTTAACTGAGTTTATGATTGTTAAATTATCACCCTCTATGATTAAGTATTTAATATTTAAATTCATAGAATTCTGAAAATCAAACAAAGATGCAAAAGCTTTTGTTTGCACGACACTGGTAACAGGAATATTGTCATGGAAAATGGACAAGATATTCCCATTTGAGTTATGTAAAATGTAGCCAATATGAGAGGATTGATTATGTTTTTTAGGCCCATCAAAGTTTAACATAGCCCAATTAGGAGGTGGTTTTCTCCAAATACTATTAGTTATGCAATTTCAATCACGTTTAAACGTCGGAGAAAAAGTGGTCGTTGCGCATGAGGTCGAAGTATACCATGATTGGAATTGGAAAAAAGCTTGGTCAAAAGGTAATATACCTTGATTGTTGTTGTTTCTATAAAAAATTATTGAGTTCCGATGATTCCAAATTTCCCACAATAGGAAGAACATGGGTTCAGGTGATTCATTCAAGGTAAAGAAATAATTGATTTATGTAAGGAAGTCTGAAGTTGACTAGATAGAAAATGTTCGATTGAGTCGAGTTTGAAGATTAGAGATCATTTGTTGGGTATATTGACATTGAAAGAATAAATGGTTGATATCTCCATTACATAAATTACATAAACTACTTTGGGATAGAACTTTAGAGAAGTGTTTATTTAATCTCTCTTTAGTAGGAAGACAATGAATGACTTCCTTCCAAATAAAATGTTGGAACTTAGGAGGCTAGGAACCGTCAATTTCTAAATCTAAGAAAAGAAGTCATCGTGAGAATTGGAAGGTCATGGTTCGGTTGTAGTTCTAGTTGATTTAACTGTAAAGTTCCCATCTGTAGAACATTTCCATATTATTCTATCATCCACATGAATCATTGGTATGTATATGCTAAAATTTTAGAGATAACAAAATGTCAGAGAATAACATGTAATTTATGGATATCTCATTGATGTGTAGAAGTGATGAAGTGGGAGACTTTTAAAGCAATGCGAGAAGTGGAGTTGAAGTAGGGTTGAAGGTTGCAATTTGGAATCCAAGAGTCTGTCAAAAAATTAATGGTATTACCATTACCAAATTGCCAAGTCAACCCAGTTTTGAAAATGTCACAAATATGAAGAAGTCTTGAAAATTGCCAAGATTGTTTGGACTTCTTAGTGTATGAAAAAATGTCTTTAGATCCTAAATATTTTTCAGTAATAAAACGAACTCAAAGACTATCTGTTTCAACAAGAAGTTTACATGGAAGTTTCATTTGTAAGGACTAGTTCATATTTTCAACTTTATGTAGTCTCAGACGCCCCCCCCCCCCCCCCCCCCCAAGGACTTAGGTCGACAAATGTTATCCCAACTAATCAAGGAAGGAAAATTGGGATTATTTTTGTTCCAAAAGAAATCCCTATTGATTTTATCATTTTCATTACAAATTGTTGTAAGCAGAAGAAAGTTTTGCATCATGAAATTTACTTTAGATAGCAAGTTTGATTGTATAAGAATTGCACGACCTACTTGCAAAAGCGAATTAGCTTTCCTTTTATTAACTTGTTTTTTTAGGGCAATAATGGAATAATTAATTATTTTTTTCACACGCCTCAGGCAATAGGGATGACAAGTATTTCTCCATAGATTGAGTAACTTGGATATTTTTTTGGTATAACAGAAGGGTTATACCCATTTATTCATAATAATAAGAGCTTACATATGATCACTAATAAGAGAGTCAATTTCTAAAATATAAGCTAAATCATCGCTGTTCAAACTGAAAGAAGTTCCCGATGCAACTCTCAGCAGAAGCTGCCAACCAATCCGCAGACTGAATGCTTCTACGAGCGATGTGGTTGAGTTTAATTTGCCATGAAGTGTCCTCCAGCACATCCGATCGTCTGAAATGAGTTGTTGATAGAGTACAGAGGGAGAGATGAAACTAGAGATCATTTTCACAATCTCTAGTGCATCAATTTCGACCTCAAGCTTGGGAACCCTCATCTGCTGAGCCATAGTAAGGCCATGAAATAGACCAAATAATTCAGCCTTGAGCCCAGAATTGCCCTCAGTTGTTGCAACAAAAGCCCGAATAAAATCGTCATTATCATTCCTGAGAAGACCTATAGCCCCCACGAAGCTCTCGCCCTGCCGAAACGATCCATCCATATTGAGCTTCACCTAGCCCTGCAATGGATTCATCCAACATGTAAGAGTTTCATTCATGTTCACTTTTAAGCCAGCCCAACACCCCCTTAAATCCAGGTACTCACGATCTTTCATCAGCACAAAAGCATACACATTAGCTGGAATCGAGTCCGTCGTTCTGAAAACCCGAGAGTTACTCCATTTCCACCACACATTATAAGCAAAAGTAGTCGGCCAATTCCCCTGCTTCCTTCCCTAAGTTAGAGTTCAGCCAGCTTTGTAAATCACCGAGCAAAATTCATCCATTCTAGAATCCGTTAAGAGCTCCCACCAAACCACACTAGCAAAGCAACAATCACGCAATAGATGCAAGGAGGATTACACTGAGCCGCCACAAGCACTACACACCGGGTTATTGTATAGATGTTTGTGCCAGCGAACCTCATTGCAAAGGATACAGTTGTGGACTACTAACTAGAAAAAATGGAAAACCCGTTCAGAAGCTTCAACCTTCCAAACCTGATTCCAAATAGGTTCTTCAAAATCACCTTCTCCCCGCCTCATAATTGACGCCATGGATTTAAACGAGAAATTCCCCGATGTTGTAGCATTCCCATAGAAATGATCGCCAACTCCTTCTTCAACCACCCGCAGTCCAACAATTTTGGAGATAACAATGGGGAGAAGCATATGAGCAAACGAGTTCCAATCCCATGACCCCCTAATCCAATACTCCGTCACAACCTTACAAAGCTCATCGTTCGGGATAATAGTCATCGCATACTCCTCCAGCAGCCTATCTAAAACCCATGGATGAGACCAGAAAAATGTTTGCCATCCCCGATCGATCCTTGAAGATTGTCTAGAAGATGATGTTTAGACGTACCATCCCCTGCCATAGATAAGAGGAACCGGGCAAAGAGACGAACATATCACGATTGCACCGACCGTGACAATACTTCCCGCGGACCACACGAGACTATAACGCATCCGGCTCCTTCATCATACGTCATCCAAGCTTTTCCATAAACGTCGAGTTAGCCTTCTGCATATCCTTCATACCCAACTGACCTGCGTTGTTCTGCAGTTGAACCCCATACAAAGTTTCTGGAAACATCATCACAAATAGACCGAGGAAGATAAGTGCTCTACATAGAGTAATAGGGAATACTTGCAATGGCGGAATGAACAAGCGTAACACGACCGGCCATGGAACGTAACTTAGATTTTTACCTAGCCAACTTTGAATTAACCCGATCCAAGATACCCATGAATTGAGCTTTGGAAGTGCATTTCTTAGAGATAGGAATACCAAGATAGTGGCCCAGATCCTCAGCTTGGGGTATCTCACTAAGTTGACTGATTTGTTCAACAAGCAGAGGAGACGTGCTATTAGAAAAATAAATCCGAGATTTGCTAAAATTAATCATAGCTCTAGAAGCCACACAGAACTTATCACGGCAATATCTTATGGTACAAACCTTCTCAAAAGAAGCTTTGGCAAACAAGATCAAATCATCAGCGAAAAACAAATGCGATAGGTTCGGGCTAGATGGACCAAGGCGAATAGGATCCCAAGCACCACTAAGGACAGCTGCATCAATAATATGCCATAACCTTTCCATACATAGCACAAACAAACAAGGGGAGAGTGGATCCCCTTGACGGACACCATAGTTGGGTTCGAAGTAACGCCTTATGGACCCATTCCAAAGCACATGCATATTATAGAAGTAAAAGAGCTCATTTGTTTGGATGAAATGTTTGAAGAAGTTTGGAAAGAACTTTTATGAAAATTAATGCTTAATCATGATGTTAAAGTAAACTTATGAAGAATGTCTTTCATATACAACATATTATAATGTGATGCATTTGCAAGAATAAGGGTGTCATCTGCGAAGGATAGGAAACGAATGCAAATACCATTATAGGTTAATTGAATTCCAACCTTACGGTTGGATTGTTGAGATTCATAGGCAAGGGTTCATGATAAGTATTCCATTGCTAAATAAAAAACGTAAGGTGCAATAGGAAACCTTGATGTTTGTCTCATAAAAAAAAAAATATATATATATATATATATATATATATATATATATATATGGTAGTGAGAATTGACTCCTTCGGGCAATTGTTTGTGTCTGATATGTAAAGCTACAATACTTGTTCCATGGGTTGTGTAAAAGACTTGGCTTACACCATTCTTTCCCTTAAATTGGTTTACATTCTTGTTTGGTATATATAGAAAACAAAAAAGACTTAACAAGAACGGTTGACATGGTCCACTACTGTATAATGTTTGATATGTTTTGTCCATTAAAACGTACATTAATAATTAATACAATGGCGCCTCATCTCGGCTTTGTAGTAATGCATCTCAAATTATATTTTTACTATTCCTTGTTTAAATTTATGAATTTTACAAATGGATATATTGTTACATTTTATGACGAACGTTTAGTTGATGTCTTGATTTTCTATTATATGTTTTCTGTTTTCTTTAATTTTTCAGCACTGAAATTGAGTTCTGTATGCATAAAATATTGTAATTAAGGATTGTCCTAATTTGATAGGAATACAAAAATCATACAATTTCCTAGCTTAAATTTCGGTTTTTCAAGATCACATGTTTTTCAAGATCACAAGGTATCATCTATATCACTTAAATTGAAAAGACTTATCTAATATATATTCCTTTAGGGCCTGTTTAGTCTAATGTTTATAAACTCTTTATAAACAAAACTCGTTTTTTTTTTTATATTTTCCTATAATACCTAAAATTCAAATTTAAAATACTATTTAAAAAAAAAACTATTTATAAATAAAAAATTATTTATAAACACTTCTACCAAACAAATCTTTAATCATTAAATTCAAGACTTTTGTAATGGTTTTCATAGGAAAAAGAATTGAATGCTTTTGTGCCCCTTTAATCTCCACGTGTCACTGTACAATGACTAGATTTTGCTAACCGTCGATAAATGAGACATTCAGAGTTCACAATACGTGGTACCAAACGAGTGGAGGAAATACCAGATAGTGTATTCCTTATTAGCGAGTATATATAATATACATTAATCTTAAAAAAATTAATCTTGTTATTAGGATTTTTTAAATGTATAAATACTCAAGTATATATAATATAAATGATAAATCTATGGTACATTTTTCGGTACATTACTCAATTGTATATAATATAAATTAATTTTTAAAAAAAAATTAAAAATTATATACACATTGTAAATGATAAATCTTATAAATTCTTAAATTTTTAGTATAATAAAATTAAAATTAAATTTTATTTTGAGTTAAAATTATAAAATAACCATATTTTAGCTATTAAAAAATATAAATGAAATTTTTTGATACTAAAAACTTATGAATATATAAGATTTATCATTTACAATGTATTTATAATTTTTTTTAAATATTTTAAGATTAAATGATATCATATATGCTTAAGTGGTATACCGAACGGTGTACCGTAAGTTGTAGAGGATTCTCACTCGTTCCTTTAGGCTTAAAAGGACATCAAAGCCTAGCTACTTTGTGGAGTTCACTTGAAAGGTGCTCAATTTTTCTAGGGTTGATTAACAGAACATATCCTTTTAAGCGAGAAGAGGCTCTTATCATCATTCAAGAGACTCTACTTATTATCATCTCATCATACTTCCGTGAATTTAGTGAAATGATATAAATCTCTCATCTCGGTCATTTTCGTGGGTTTTATTCATTTAATAATACATATAATATGCCTTTGGAAGTGAGAATATATTGAATAAAGAATATAGAGCTTATATTTATCATGTCACTATTTTATAATGAAAAATATATTTGCCTTCAACAAATAATTTATTATGAAATACCCTATCTAATTTTTCACTATTTTTCACTATTTTTTTCACTATTTTATGGGCTTGCCTCCCTATGGAGGAAAGCTCTCTCCCTCCTTTGTGAGGGTTTATCTCCCTCCTTTGTGAGGGTTCCGCCGCCTCATGTTCTCCTCTCCCCTGCTTCGCTTCTCGCTTCCCTCCTCCCCGTCGTCGCTTTTCCTGTGTACAGGTCTCTGTCCTTTCGCCTCTCCTTTGGTTGTTTTTCTGGTTTTTTTCCCTTTCGATGTGCTTCCCCTGTTTTCCGTTCGGCGTCGTTGGTCTTCAGTGGTTGTCTTGTCCCATGCCGATTGGGAAGCCTTATCCGATTGGGAAGCCTTGTTCGGCGCCAATTCTAGGTTTGCAGTTCCGATTTGGGATTTTGTCCTGGTCTTGGCGTCCGATTTTGGGTTTTTGTCTGGCGGTCTGGGTTCTTGTTCAGTTTCTGCCGCCGCTCGCCTTTGGTCACCGCCCTCCTTTGGTCGCCGAGGTCCACTGCTGCCCCTGCTATGCCCGCGTGGATTTGCTCCGGTCGCCGCCTCTCCGTCAGCTGATTGCCTGTCCTTCTGGTTTGCAGTTCCGGTTTGGGATTTCCTCCAACCGATGCTCAGTGCTTCGAGGATTTGCTCCTGTTTCTTCATCTGCATGCATGTCTATCGTTTGCAGATCCAGTTTGGGAGTTTGCATGTTTATCTGCTGGTTGTTTGGAGTCTGATTTTGGGCTTTTTTGGTTGGTTTTTGCTGCGGCATGTTTGTGTTAACTTTGTTGCTTTTGCTTGTGTTGCTTCTATTTCTGTTGCTTCTATTTCTGTACAGTTGCGGTTTTTGGTGCTAGTTCCTCACTTGTTTGTATGGCTGGTTTTCGCCTCTCTTGTCATGTGTAATGGTTCATTGATTGTGGCAGTGAGTAAATCTTTAAAAGCTACCACAATCATTGATCTGTTAACTTCAAGGGTTGTTTACCGCAGCCTTCTTCCGTTAGCACCGTGTCTTGTTCTTTGTTTTCTGTCTTTTGATGTTTTGTTTGGCCTTTCCTTGCCTGTATTGGCAATGGTATTCCTCCTATCTCAACCGCCAATTTATTTGGCTTGTAACCCATTCTCGGGCTTTCATCTATAATATATTTCGTCTTTCTCAAAAAAAAAAATTCACTATTTTTGAACCTCGTCTTACTTGTGGTTTGTAGCACTTACCAAAACTTATTAGTGGTTAATAGAAGCTATTGATGGTGACTTGTGGTTTTTGGTAGTTGTGAGATTTACTAATGGTTAACGGTGGTTTTTGGTACATATCATACGTTGAATTCTTTGGGTTTGATGGTAACAAACATTTAACTAATTTGGTGCTCAAATGTTTCAGGAACAAACAAAGTTGTCACAGAGAACCATTTGCAGCGTAGGATTGCAGAGGGAACAAAGAGTTATCCACATGCCTTGTTACCTCTCAAGGAACATCAGTGCCATAACAAACAATAAGCTGCGAATGTTATGAAGAAATTAAGCACGAAGATTTTGAAGATAATTCTCGAAGATCATGCGGTTGGAAAAAAAGAAAATCGGGTGGATCACGCTGATTAGAAGATTTGGAGAGAGAAAGATATTATATTTTTCTGATTATATTATCTTAGGAAATCTTTCCTTAGATAATATATTCGGTTGGGATGTTATCTTATTGAATCAAAATTGATATCTTCTTATTGCCGAAAATAGTGAGTTAGATATTCTTGTTATTAGGATTTTTGGAATGTATAAATACGAGTGAGGGATTCACTTCTTGAGTACGAACTCTGAGCATTTTTATTGAGAGAAAAGAAAAGTGAAGCGTCTATGAGTCTTAGAGGAGTGAGCTCGTGTTCTCATTGTAGAAGAGATTCAAATCTACATGCGAAGTCTAGGGTTTGAAGTCTAGGCTACAAGTGTAACTGATCATGAAATCAATAAGAGAAGTAGACTCTTCAAAATCCTATCAAGCGAGAAGCTTGAAGGTAGTGGTTTTTTCTCTGGTTAGTTATTTGACTGATTGGGTTTCCACTATACATCGTGAGTTCTAATTACTTTCTTTCTTGCTATATTATTCCGCTGCACTATCTGTGGGAACAAAGCATTTGTTCCTTCAGACGTACGTAACACTAACGATCCAACAATTGGTATCAAAGCCTAGTCTATAGATTGTTTTTCGTTAAGACTTTGCAGGAAAGATGTCGTCAAACAATGCTATTGGTGTTTCGTTCTGGAAGCCTCCAGTTCTGAAAGCTAGAGAATATGACTGGTGGGTTAAGCAAATCGAGTCTCATATTTGTTCCCTCGATGGTCAAATATGGAAAATCATTGAAGTTGGCCCTATTGCTATCCCAAATGAGAAGGATGCTATAAAGCCAAAACCTAGTGCTGACTATACTAATGAAGAATGGAAAAAGCTAGAGAAAAATAGCAGAGCCAAGAAGATTCTTCATATGGCTTTGCTCCCTGTTGATCTCAAGAAGGTCATTGGTTACAAAACTGCCAAAGAGATCTGGAATGCTTTAAGGCGCCTTCATCAAGGAAATAAAGATGTCAAAAAGAATCGTATTCTTGCCCTGATGAAGGAGTACGATCAAATCTCCCAAGGAAAAGGTGAACACATTCAAGACTTTTACTCTCGGTTTCAAGGGGTGGTTGGTCAACTGGAGTTCCTTGGTGAAGAGCTTCCTGACTGGAAGCTCACTCATCACTTCATGCAAGGCCTCAATCCTCAGTGGGATGTGATTGCTCTCGCTCTTTACTCCCAGACCGGTGTCAAAACTCTCACTATGGAAGAGGTTGTTGCCAAACTTGAAAGCAACGTCTCTATTCATAACCACAAGATGAACAAGAGGGGAGTAGAGATGGCTCAAAGCATTGCTCTAAAGGTTTAACGTGCCTTTGACTTGTCTCAAGTCGAAGATGAAGATGAAGACGGAGATGAAGATGTTGCTCTCATCACCAGAGCAATGAAAAGGATATGGTCTCGAAACAAGGGCACCCATCATTCCTCCGAAGGGAACAAAGACCTGAAAGATGTCATTCGCTATCATTGCCAAAACAAGGGACACTTTTCCAAAAACTGTTTCAAGAAAAAGGCAAGTCTTCCTCCTGTTCGTGAAGGAAAGAAAGCAATGGTTGTAACATGGGGAGATTCTAACTCAGATGATGAAGAATCCTCTCATTCAAGGGATGTATGATTGATGGCCATAGAAGAGTCTAATGACTCAAAGACTGAAGGTAGTCTGCATGACTCTGAGGTATATGAATTTGAACTCATCTTAAGTTTGAAAAACAAGTCTAAGGAACAACTAATCTTCTTCATTAAGAAACTTGTTCATGCGAATTGTCTTTTTAGTGAGCATATTGAAGAAAAGGATGACTCGATCTCAAGTTTGATCGATGAGAACAAAAGTTGGGCAGAAAAAGTGACCAATCTTGAGAAAGTTTCATCCTCTTCTTCTAGTTCTTACGATGAATGTCCTAAACTCACTGAAAAGATTAGTCTCCTTGAATCTTCTGTTACCTCACTAGAATCTGAATCATTAATGCTGAAACTAAGTAATGCCAAGTTGTCTAGTGATTTGTCCAAACTCAGTGAGGAACAGAAAGAAAAGGTGAAAGGCATTGAGTTTGTTGCAGCAAAGGTGATGCGATTCTTGGTAGACCCCACAGGCCATGGACTCACCTGGGTCTTGTGGGCTATCAACCACCCAGCCAGTCCCTCAGTCGGAGCACGCCGGCTGGCGAGGCCTATCCCAACCAAGAATGCCATGGGCTGTAGCCCATACACCCCAACCTGCAAGGGCCTATTAGGCTTTAATTATAAGATGTTGCCAGGGGAGATCGAACCCCTGACCTTTGACATATCCCCAATTCCATGGAAGATATGCCAACCAACTACACTGTAGTGTAGTTGGTTGGCATATCTTCCATGGAATTGGGGATATGTCAAAGGTCAGGGGTTCGATCCCCCCTGGCAACATCCTGCAATTAAAGCCTAATAGGCCCTTGCAGGTTGGGGTGTATGGGCTGCAGCCCATGGCGTTCTTGGTTGGGCTAGGCCTCGCCAGCCGACGTGCTCCGACTGAGGGACTGGCTGGGTGGTTGACAGCCCACAAGACCCAGGTGAGTCCATGGCCTGTGGGGTCCACCAAGAATCGCATCAAAAGGATGAAAAGAAGAAGGGGAAGACGCTTGTGCCTCGCTTTGGCATTGGATACCAACCTAATCTTCCTGTTGATGACACCCAGGTTTTGTTCCCCGAAGTCGAAGGAATACAGTTTGTGCGAGAAACAGGGGAAAGTTCCTCTAGAAGGAACAATCGTAAAAACTGTGCGAATTCAACTGGATGGGAACAAACCTTGGTACCATGGACAGAAGGCTCATTCCATTTGGCTAAAGCAAGCATAGAATGGTAAGCCCAATCATATTGATTTTTATTCTAGGGTTGCTAACAAACCAATTTGGCCTGGACAGAGCAAGTATGTGGATTTAAAATGCCATATGGTTTGTTGGTACTTTGGTCATTCTGGTCACTACAAACAAGAGTGTCTCCTGAAGAAACACAATGAGGAAATTGCTCGTATTGCTAGGGAGAAAATGAATGAAAAACCTGCTAAGATCAAATATGTTGCTCCCACACTGAGAAAGCTTAAGATTGTCTGGCTTTGTAGGAACTAATCTTTTCAATACAGGCTGAAGTGAGGAAAGGTTCCTGGTATTTCGATAGTGCATGCTCAAGTCATATGACAGGGAACAAAAGTTGGTTTATCTCACTTCTACAGGCCTCCGGAGGTTCAATAAACTTTTGAAATAAGAGTAAGGGAGAAGTTTGTGGTCTTGGTAAGGTAAGGCTTTCTACTCACATAACTGTGGATAACGTGACTCTCATGAACAATCTTAAATTTGATCTTTTTAGTGTTGTTCAACTGTGCCAAAACAAGAAAAATAGGGTAGTCTTTACTACTGATGATTGTTATGTTAAGGATCTCCAAAGTCTCCTTAGTAAGCTCTCTACTATGGGAACTGATCCCGCCATCCTCGCCGCCATCACCAAGTAAGCCACCCCTTCTACCTCCACTCTTGAAACCCCCAACCCTCCACAAATGACCACCGCCCCCACCACCATCTCCCCGCCTCCCTCCTCCACACCTGAAAAACTCATCATAGTCCCTTACATAGCCCCCAAATCACACTCTCTACCCCCTATCGCCGCTAACCCTAACCCTAATCCTACCGCCCCGACTGTCGTCTCCTCTAATGAAAAGGAGGAGGTGCATCCGTCTCCCACCCACCCCACCCACCCTGAGACGGAGACAGAATAATTTATCGACGACGCCACCACGGCGATGTAATAACCCCTAAAAGTCCCGAACGGTCATTCTGTGTGAAAGACATGATGGGCAATTTCTATAAATTCTATAATCTCTGTAATAATCTCTTGAACGTAATAATATACGTTTAATGTGTATTGGGCCTTGGATTATTTTTAGAAGTGCTAAAAATAAAGATTTAGCATGCCCTTGAATGAAACCCGCAACCAAAGGTGTAAGGACGCGCTCGGGGCATTTCCGCGACCGCGGCTGTGTTTTCGCGACCGCGGAAACACTGTTCATCGACGTCTTCAATTCTTTCCGCGTTTCGCCGGTTCGTGTGCCGCCGTTTCGTCGATGGGGGAGGCCGAACGGTTGGGTTGCCGGCGTTGAGCTCCTCCCTACCCTATAAATAGGGGTCTTCAGCCTCGGAGTTTATCATCCACAGCTTCTCAAATCTTCCTCTCTCTCGTTTTAAGTGTTTCGCCGGATTTTTCGAGTTCGTCGGAGTTTGTGGTGTCGCCTGAAGTGCCTTGGAAGTGTCGAGGTGGTGGTGGTCGTGGTGAGCCTTCGTCCGAGTCAAGAAGTTGTCTCCTTCATCGTCGGTAAGCCTCGAAGCAGAGTTGAGCCGTCGTCGAAAGGGAGATCCGCGACCGCGGGGATGAATTCCGCGACCGCGGATGTGCCCAGAATTCCACGACCGCGGCTTGCTCTAGCAAGCGCGATCGTGGCTTGGACAAACACGGTCATGGCTTAGGCCTTGTTTCCTTTCGATTCTTATCGTTCGTTCGTTCGTACCGTTTATTGGTGCGTATCGTATCTAACTTAGGGTTCCGTCGTTTATCTCATCGTCGTCGTAGGAATCCGTATGCAGATTCTAGTCTCCATATCTCAGAACCCGACATCTTTGATTCGTCTAAATTAAGGCAAGTGGCGGTTCGCTCTTGCTCATTATTCCATGTTTCCCTTGATTATCAATTAATTGATTGTTAATTAAGATGGGATAAAAGTTGTTGTTTTCAGTTTGGGAACAAATTTAATTAAACGATGTGTTAAATATGACTTTATAATAGGTTGTATATATTGCTAGAAACAACGCTATTATATAGTTTTATATGTTATTACTGTAATAAATTTTGGTATGGATTTAAATGTGAACTTAATGCTAGTTTAGCACGAGTATTCGTAGGAACGCTAATTCCTTATGAGGATTAGTCGTTTCTTTATAACTTTGGGTGATTTAGGAAGTAAGTGCCCTAACACTCTTCTGGTCATGACTGTACCCTTATTCAGGGTAGGTGCACTCAGTTGGTGCCAATATTCGGGATGTATTCCCAATCTTAAGGGATTTATTCCCAATGTCTCATTACGAGATGTGAAATTAAAAGCTTCAACGTTAACATGTGTTTTGGAAGTAAATAAGATAAGTGTGGTTATGCACATAATTAATAAACCCTCGGGCGAGGAGTACAATGTGGAAACCGCCCGGACCCTTGCTAGAGTAAGTCTTCTTTCCAATCTGGATTCGCATTACGCAGTGAGGTTGGTCGTTGACCCAAATTGTCAAGGTTGTGTTTTAAAAGTTGTGTGAAAACTTAACATTCCCAAACATTTGTCATACGTTTCCCATAAGACTCAATTCCTTTGGAGTCTTCTTTTCAGTGCATGTCTAATTCTAGTCATTCCGTGAAAGTTTCGGGTTATGTATCGTCCCTTCGGTTATTATTCGAGGGACAATGATAGTAAACTGTTACGATCACTTGAACCATTCTGTTTGTACCCTTGCATAGTCTTTCATTAGACTAACCAACCGGGTTTTATTCCTTGCACGGTTGGCTGGTGTCATCCGTCCTATACGGCACATCAGTGGTTGGTCCCCGAAGACTTGAAGCAACCAATCGAAGAAGAAGCTTGCAGTTGAAGATTTAAGTGACAATGTCTTAAAGGTTGTTAAGATATATTACTTTAATATAGATTCCAATAAATTGGGCATGTGATAGGGTTATTATAAAAGTCCTCCGCTGTAATATTCACTCTGTTGTAAAATCGTCATTCTCATCTAATGAGAGATCTTTTTAATAAAAGGTTGAGTTTCATTAAAAATGTCTTACGCTGATTAATCTTTTGTTATTTAATCTACTTATTTAAGCTTAATTGTTCCGATTAAAGCCTAGGGTGACTTTGGACAGTAACGTCCGAGGTCACTGGCGTGTGGCACTACCGACATAAGTCGGGGGTGTTACAATTATGGGATCAGAGCAATGGTTTTAAAATTCTTGGCCTATTGTTAGGTTTGAGAATTTTTGAAATTAATTTTCGAAACTATTTTCAAACTATTTTATTCTTGGAATTTCAAGAGTTTAAATGTTAGTATTAAATTTAAAGTTCAATGATTTCTTAAAAGTTTAATTCAAAATAATGGTTTAACTATTAGAACTTTTAATAGTTGTTTATAGTTGTTTTTATAAATGGTGTGATATAAACGATCAAATTTAAGTTTATGGTTATAACTTTAAAAGTGTGATTTTTGGTCTTGGTAAAGGCTTTAGTTGATAACAATATCATTAGTTTGAGAAATTAACTTTATAAATAATTATTTTGTTAAGTTAAATATAAAAGGTTTAAAAGTATGAAGTATAAAGTTTGAAAGCATAAGGTTTAATAATAAGTGGTTTTCAAACTTCTGAAAGCTTCGAGTTGTTACTTATTCCTTAGATCCATTCTTAGGATAGTGTCTCTCCTTAGGCTGAATGTCATTTAAAGGTTGACGTTTCTCCTAAAAAGTACCAATTCTCAAGTAAACAGAAGGAGATCGTGTTACGGTTAATGATGGAGGGCCAGTCAGACTGATATAAAGTTATTAGTTTGGACCCTTATAATTTGTATCATAACGTAATTGACTAAGTGTCATGTATAAGTCGGAAAAGTTCTAAACTGACGTTATGGTTCAACAATGGATGATGAACACAAGAAACACAATCTGTGTCGGAGCTGGGCCGAGTAACAACCCAAGGCTGAATCTGAGAAGCGCCGCTAATCAGGGGGAGGAGAGTGAGTCTGACTCTCACAATAACCCCGCATGCATTGGCCAAGTTCAGGCTAACCCTCAGGTGGTGTTCGACGCTGCGGCCATAGAGGCCATTCGAGGGATCGTTATACAAGCGGTCACTGAGATGATTCGGCCAGTCGCACCACAAGCACAGGGTGTTCCGGTTCCTCAGGTTATTCCTAAATTTGAGGAGCCAGTGGATCATGTACCTCAAGTCGATGCCGTCAGGAACAGAGGAAGTTACGGTCGAGCCTTAAAGGCCATAACCTCAATGAGGCCTGACAGTTATGACAGTACTAGAGAACCAGTCAGAGTGGTGTATTGGTTCTCGCATATGGAACGGTTGTTTAGGAATGCCGAGTGCACTGAGGCTGAGAAAGTGCACATCGCCTCCCTTCAACTTAAGGATGTGGCTAGCGAATGGTGGGAGGGCACTGGTCTAGCTGATCATCCTGGGTTGAACTGGGGTATGTTCAAAACAAATATGACTGACTATTTCTTTTCCCGTGCTATGAGGGAGGAGAAGCATAAGGAGTTCATTTACCCTAAGATCGATGGGTTGAAGGTGACTAAGTTTGCAGCTAAGTTCAATCATATGTTGCAATATGCTGGACCGGAAGTGTCGAGTGAAGAACAAAAGATCCGGTACTTCCATGGATGGATGAATCCAGAAATCAAACCTCTGATGGTGCGTCACGGTTGTTCTACGTTAGAGAAATATGTGGATGCGGCCTACAAAATAGAGGCCACACTGGAAGAATCCGCCCGAAAGCGGGAGAAACAGAATAAAAGAAGGGGTGGGCAACAGGATCGCCAGGTTGGTACATTCAAGCGACCGACATCGCCCACCAAGTTTGAGAAGTCTGGTCGTGTTAAGACCGAGACGACTCAGTCTGACTCCGCCAGAGGCTCAGGTTGGAGTAGCGGAGTGATTCAATGCCACAACTGTGGTGAAGCTGGGCATAAAAGTTTTAATTGCCAAAAGGAGAAGCGGGCATGTTACAATTGTGGGAAGGAAGGCCACATGAAAACATACTGTAGACAGAAGGGTCAAGGACCAACGCAATCATATCAAGCCTCAAATGTTGGCAATGGGCGGAACCCAAAGCCAGAGGTGTCCGCTCCTAAGCAATCTATTGCTCGTAATAAAGGCAAGGCGCCTATGGAGTCCTTGGGTCAAGGGCAACGACTCTTTGTGATTCGTCACTCCAATGAGAATGAGACCCTGAACGAGAAGTTGTAATTTTGTTGAGCCTTTTAAGAATAAGGAGCGATGACTTGTGTCTTTAGTCTCCATAGCTTAGTAAGTTGTCTGTTCGACTTTCTGTCAGTTGTTTTAATGTAATGTTTCGAATAATAAAGAAGTGTTTCCTTGTTTCGGAAATTACTAAATTTGTTACTATTACAAGTTGTTGTGCATACGAGAATCCTTGAGTGCCAAAAATAGTACATGTCATGTGTTGATAAAGACTGACTGGACTCATAAAGGATAGTGTTGGGTGGGACACATGTGGTTGTTCCCTACCTAGACAGCGCTAGTTTCGAGGTCGAAACTATTCATAAGAACCCCTCTACCTTTCGGGAATAATGTCAGGTTGGGCATTGACGTTATTTGTTCCCTTCGCTCGAATTCATGAGCATCGTCTCAAGAGGATAATGCTGTAAGGATTCCTTGCTAGATGGATTTGGTGTGTGTAGTAATGCTCTGTGGAGTTTGAGGCTATTCCTCATGTGTATACTCTGAGCATTAGATGGGGTGAGTTGTATAAATTATATATTTAAGGGAATAAATGTATAAGAGAAATATTTCATAAGGGGTTGTTTTCTCTAAGATGATCGTACTTTAATACAATCTTGAGTAAACTTTAGAACCCAAGAGCTATGTGTACGAGGTTTATAAACGAGTATGTCCACTATGGAACCAGTGTTAAAAGCTTTTTGGGAAAGTTAAGTGTGCGAAATCATAAGATTTAATTTGGAAGACCTATTCGAGGTTTCGTTGCGAGGTATTCTTAAGGAAATGATATACTTAGATGACGATACAAGAAGTGGTAAGGTGATTAAGTCTTGGGTAAATAGTAAATATCAGCAAAGCAAAAGGGTGCTTGATTTGGGATAAAAAGTCATCTGAGGACGACTGGTTGTTTAAGGATTTATGAGTGAATAACAAACTCAACCGGTAAAAGTTGTTCTGATTTTGGTAGATCAAATAGTATGGCATAAAATAAGTATGTGGATGTTATCGACTGGACTTGAGGAAAAAGTGACCTACGTCTATTAAGGTGATCGTATGACACGTTTGGGTAAAACGATGTTATAATCTTGTGGAATGGGTTATTAAATCATGTTGAGGTGAACAGGAATGGGATGCAGTTAATTGTGGAAAATTAAGGAATCATTTAAGAAGATGGCATACGGGCCAAACTTAATTAAGGTAAATAATGAGATAGATGAGGTGCATATGTAAAAGAGTAAGCCGATATGACAATTGGAGGTACTAAGTTTGGAAGTATAAGTGAGTTTATGGATGTACTTTGAGGATCTGATCATCGAAAGGAAGTTGGTAGAAAAATGTTGTATTCTTCTGCTGGAGGACATCAAAATCTTTATGATGAATAAGGCATAAAAGCAAGATTATATTGGAGACTATAATGGATACTCGGTTTAAGGTAATCATAATCGTGTGGATGATCATATCGACTCTAACGAGGGTAAGGAACGAAGGCAGTATGTAGTAGGTTGAATCATGACCGAATAATAGTTCGACTTTGGTGATATGGGTTACGAAGACCAAATTTATTTAAGGATATCAACTTAAGGAAGATAATGGTATGGTTGAGAAAACATATTGTGTTCCTAGGAGCAATCTCAAGGATAAATGATTAAGGATACTAAGTTCGGGTAGTGAGGTTAATGGGGAAACCGGTCCCTCTACCTTAGTGATGCTAGTTTCGGGGTCGAAACTATTTTTAAGGGGGTAGTAATGTAATAACCCTCAGGATTTCCATAAGGGTAATACGGTAAATGTATATTGGTGAAAACAAAAGTTATATATTTCCTTAAGTTATGAAGGGTCTAAATTAGGGTTAACCTTACGTTAACTGTGATTTAAACCAACTTAGAAATTCTAACTTAGAATTGCTTGAACCAATTTACAAAGTGTAAATGGGTTAGGCAGGGTTAAACTTATAAGGTCGGGTAACCTTAAAATAAGGTTGCCTCTTCGAGCTGTTGTCGGCCAAGTTTCGGTGTCGAAACTTCTTTTAAGGGGGTAGTATTGTAATAACCCCTAAAAGTCTCAAACGGTCATTCTGTGTGAAAGACATGATGGGTAATTTCTGTAAACTCTATAATCTCTGTAATAATCTCTTGAACGTAATAATATACGTTTAGTGTGTATTGGGCCTTGGATTATTTTTAGAAGTGCTAAAAATAAAGATTTAGCATGCCCTTGAACGAAACCCGCGATCAACGGTCTAAGGACGCGCTCGAGGCATTTCCGTGACCGCGGCTGTGTTTCCGCGACCGCGGAAACACTGTTCATCGACGTCTTCAATTCTTTCTGCGTTTCGCCGGTTTGTGTGCCGCCGTTTCGTCGATGGGGGAGGCCGAACGGTTGGGTTGCCGGCGTTGAGCTCCTCCCTACCCTATAAATAGGGGTCTTCAGCCTCGGAGTTTATCATCCACAGCTTCTCAAATCTTCCTCTCTCTCGTTTTAAGTGTTTCGCCGGAGTTTTCGAGTTCGTCGGAGTTTGTGGTGTCGCCGTAAGTGCCTTGGAAGTGTCGAGGTGGTGGTGGTCCTGGTGAGCCTTTGTGTGAGTCAAGAAGTTGTCGCCTTCGTCGTCGGTAAGCCTCGAAGCCGAGTTGAGCCGTCGTCGGAAAGGAGATCCGCGACCGCAGGGATGAATTCCGCGACCGCGGATGTGCCCAGAATTCCGTGACCGCGGATGTCCAAACCGTGACCGCGGCTTGCTCTAGCAAGCGCGATCGTGGCTTGGACAAACACGGTCACGTCTTAGGCCTTGTTTCCTTTCGATTCTTAATGTTCGTTCGTTCGTACCGTTTATTGGTGCGTATCGTATCTAACTTAGGGTTCCGTTGTTTATCTCATCGTCGTCGTAGGAATCCGTATGCAGATTCCAGTCTCCATATCTCGGAACCCGACATCTTCAATTCGTCTAAATTAAGGCAAGTGGCGGTTCGCTCTTGCTCATTATTCCATGTTTTCCTTGATTATCAATTAATTGATTGTTAATTAAGATGGGATAAAAGTTGTTGTTTTCAGTTTGGGAACAAATTTAATTAAACGATGTGTTAAATATGACTTTATAATAGGTTGTATATATTGCTAGAAACAACGCTATTATATAGTTTTATATGTTATTACTGTAATAAATTTTGGTGTGGATTTAAATGTAAACTTAATGCTATTTTAGCACGAGTATTCGTAGAAACGCTAATTCCTTATGAGGATTAGTCGTTTCTTTATAACTTTGGGTGATTTAGGAAGTAAGTGCCCTAACACTCTTCTGGTCATGACTGTACCCTTATTCAGGGTAGGTGTACTCAGTTGGTGCCAATATTCGGGATGTATTCCCAATCTTAAGGGATTTATTCCCAATGTCTCATTACGAGATGTGAAATTAAAAGCTTCAACGTTAACATGTGTTTTGGAAGTAAATAAGATAAGTGTGGTTATGCACATAATTAATAAACCCTCGGGCGAGGAGTACAACGTGGAAACCGCCCGGACCCTTGCTAGAGTAAGTCTTCTTTCCAATCTGGATTCGCATTGCGCGGTGAGGTTGGTTGTTGACCCAAATTGTCAAGGTCATGTTTTAAAAGTTGTGTGAAAACTTAACGTTCCCAAACATTTGTCATACGTTTCCCATAAGACTCAATTCCTTTGGAGTCTTCCTTTCAGTGCATGTCTAATTCTAGTCATTCCGTGAAAGTTCCAGGTTATGTATCGTCCCTTCGGTTATTATTCGAGGGACAATGATAGTAAACGGTTACGATCACTTGAACCATTCTGTTTGTACCCTTGCATAGTCTTTCATTAGACTAACCAACCGGGTTTTATTCCTTGCATGGTTGGTTGGTGTCATCCATCCTATACGACACATCAGTGGTTAGTCCCCGAAGACTTGAAGCAACCAATCGAAGAAGAAGCTTGCAGATGAAGATTTAAGTGACAATGTCTTAAAGGTTGTTAAGTATTACTTTAATATAGATTCCAATAAATTGGTCAGTGATAGGGTTATTATAAAAGTCTTTCGCTGTAATTATCACTCTGTTGTAAAATCGTCATTCTCATCTAATGAGAGATCTTTGTAATAAAAGGTTGAGTTTCATTAAAAATGTCTTTCGCTGATTAATCTTTTGTTATTTAATCTACTTATTTAAGCTTAATTGTTCTAATTAAATCCTAGGGTGACTTTGGACAGTAACTTCCGAGGTCACTGGCGTGTGGCACTACCGACATAAGTCGGGGGTGTTACAGGCGATGCCGACTGTGCCCGAAGTTCACGTTGTCGTCACTGCCCAAATCAAAGGGGTCATGCGCAATCTGGAGAAGGAGTTGGTTGAGGATGATATTTAGGCTTCACCGCCAAAGGGACCCAAGTTCACTGGAAGGGTCAAGATGGGTTGCCCCAAAAAACGCAAAACGAGGGCACAAGCCCAAGCCGTTAAGGCAATTCCAGTGAGCTCGGATGATGAATCTGAGCAAGTTTATGCGCGCAAATCAAAGCGCACCAAGGTGTCCGCGACTCCTTTCGCAAGAGTCAACGTCGCCAAGGGGCGAAATCGAACGCGGAGACTGAGGTGGACGAAGTGAAGGATATGAGTCATAAAGGCATTGTGAGGGAATTATTACTGGATGCTGACTTCCTAAAGCAGAATGCACTGGGGGGAAGTTGTGTTACTATTGGAGGCTCAGAAGTGGGATCACTTGTTTGTTAAGGAGGAAGATGTTGATGAAGATCAGCTCAGGGCTTTCTACTCTTCATTTGTCATTGAGGTTCGGCCCCACGCAATTCTGGGCAGTTACACGCTGGAGGGCACTACCCATGTGCTCTCTAGCATGGAACTGAGCCTTATTTTGGGGGTTCCTCATGTTGGCTATGATGAGTATCCAAAGGGGCGTTAGCCAAAGGATTTCCCCTACCACGACGTCGTTTGTCGTGTTGTTGAGATTGCGTCTCCCCTTGAGTCTGGTACGTTGGATACCTCTGCTATGTCTGCTATCAACAAAGTATTGTTCCATTACCTCATCTGCAATTTCACTCCAAGGGAACAAAAGAGAAACAAGCTGATGATCTTGGATGTGGTCCTTCTCGCTAAGCTGCTTGAGAAGACGCCTATCAATCTTCCGCGAGTGATGATGCAGCATATGGGTCATGCGAGGAACACTGATCGCCATGCTCTTCCTTACCCCCGTGTTGTCAAGCAAAATCTGGAGTACCACAAAGTATACAATGGGGAAACAGAAAGCTTCTTCTTTTCTTGTGCTCTAGCTGCGAGTAATCTCCACAAGATGCAGTTTGTCCTGAAGGAAGGAGTTGGCTGGATTAAGGAAGAACCAAAGCCAGTTGTTGAGGTTGATGATGATGAGTCTGAAGGTGCACACTCTGAGGGGGAACAAAAGGATGACCCTGATTTACGAAGGGTCATGAGAAGTTTGTCCTGTGCGGTAGCTCTGTTAGCGGAACAACAAAGGCGTCTTATGGAGGAAGTACGTGCTTTAATTGTTATTCAATATTTGGCTGCCTCTGCAGGCACCAGTGGTGCTTGATTCGTCTCTCTCCGGCTGACCAATCCCTCTTTTGTTCCCAGCTCATCTTATCTGTAGTTGCTGTTTTCTTTTGCTTCTGTTTCATGTGTTTGCATGTTAGGCATGTTGTCATGTCTGTTCTTTTGCTTATTTTGATGTTGCCCGTGCTGTTGTCTTTGCTTGTTTTTATTTAATGAAAAAGGGGTTGGTTGGTAATTCGGATGTGTTCTCTGCACTTTACTTTAGGTTTTTTATGATGCCAAAAGGGGGAAAATGACAGGTATTTTAGCTGAGGGGGAACTAATCATGCTTTATTCTGTACTGTCTCTTTGGGGGAACTATTCTGTCTAAAAGGGTAAAACTTTCTTCATGCTACCGTCGTTATCTCATATGTGTGTTATTTTGTCAAGGATGTTTGTCACCATCAAAAAGGGGGAATTTGTTGAATTCCTTAGGTTTTGATGGTAACAAACATTCAACTAATCTGGTGCTCAAGTGTTTCAGGAACAAACAGAGTTGTCATAGGAAACCATTTGCAGCGCAGGATTGCAGAGCGAACAAAGAGTTCTCCACATGCCTTGTTACCTCTCAAGGAACATCAGTGTCGTAACAAACATTAAGCTGCGAATGTTATGAAGAAATTAAGCACGAAGATTTTGAAGATTATCCTCGAAAATCACGCGGTTGAAAAAAGAAAAATTGGGTGGATCACGCTGATTAGAAGATTTAAAGAGAGAAATATATTATCTTATTCCGATTATATTATCTTAGGAAGTCTTTCCTTAGATAATATATTCGGTTGGGATGTTATCTTATTGAATCAAAATTGATATCTTCTTGTTGCCGAAAATAGTGAGTTAGATATTCTTGTTATTAGGATTTTCGGAATGTATAAATAGGAGTGAGGGATTCACTTCTTGAGTACGAACTCCGAGCATTTTTATTAAGAGAAAAGAAAAGTGAAGCGTTTGTGAGTCTTAGAGGAGTGGGCTTGTATTATCGTTGTAGAAGAGATTCAAATTTAGGTGGGAAGTCTAGGGTTTGAAGTCTATGATACAAGTGTAACCGATCAAGAAATCAATAAGACAAGTAAACTCTTCAAAATCCTCTCAAGCGAGAAGCTTGAAGGTAGTGATTTTTTATTTGGTTAGTTGTTTGATTGATTGTGATTTCCACTATACATCGTGAGTTCTAATTACTTTCTTTCTTGTTATATTATTTCATTGTATTTTTTGTGGGAACAAAACATTTGTTCCTTCAGACGTAACACTAACAATCCAACACCATAGCCGATGGTTTTTAGTGGTTACCAGATGTTACAACTAGTATGTGTAGTTATCGGGTAGTTTAGGAGGTTACGAAAGTTTTCGGTGATTAAGAGAGGTTACGGAAGTTACTAATGGTTACGGTGATTATGTTGTATGTCTCCCCTTTATATAAAGGGTTTACATGGGGTTTGAAACCTTCGTAAACACAACGCAACAACACAATATGAATTAGTTTCAAACTTAAATATGTTTGTGATTCGATTTTCTTTGTATGTGCATTCTCGGCACCAACACTTGGAATGTGCATTATAGGCACTAACCTTTTGAGTCGATTATCCAGATCCAAGTTGGTTGTTGATGATCGATTATTCATCTTCATTCGTGTAGAATAAAGACAATTCATCATCGCCAACACTTGTACATAATAGTCAGTATTCGCTTGTTCTCCCTTCTAAAACTTACATTTGCAATATCAACTCTTTTATGATCTTATATATGGATTATGTTTAACTACCTTGAATTTTCATAATTCACAATTTTCTAATATTTGATTTTGGGCAATGATTTTGTTTTATTTATGTTAGTTAATCATTTATACAAGAGTCTTCTTCACTTAAAACAAAAATGTTATTTGCATGCTTGGTACTTTTAAGTGTAGCGCTTGTATATCGCATAATTCATATATCTAAATGAAGATTAACTGTAATAATGTGTTAACCTAGGTGATTTGGTATTCAAATATCTCTCTTGATATTACCTTAACCATTCTCACAATCCGCTCATGGATCTTTTTCTAATTAACTTAACGGAAAATGTGGTTTGTTTTTTCGTCCGTCAGTTAAGGGGTGTATCATGCACACTTATTTTGTGATGGCCACTAAAAAATCACATGGAAATAATTTAAATTATACCCATACAACATATAGAAATTATACTAATTTTAAGTGAAATAATTGAACTTTTAATCATTGTATATAATAGAACATTTAATAAATTTGAAATATTAATCATAGAAGGGAGGATTTCTTATGTGCGGGTTGCCCACTGTACAAAGTTTGATTTTTATTGAGGTCACTTTCTAGTACTTTCACCTTTTCTTCTAAGTGAGTATTCTTCTCCTTATCACTCTGGAGCTCTATCCTTAATCTCTCTCATCTCTTGCTCACTTAAGTCATTTTCTTTCCCTTGAGTATATCTTCCATTATATCATCACATACCTAGGAGACACAAAGTTCATCTCCTCATTTTTGTAACTTTTGTTCCATCATAATCGAAAAGACATGGTTAATTTTAGCTTTTATTTGGACAAGTTCAAGAGACCTACCAGGTTTGGTCATGTTAAGGACTTCATCTTTTTCAACACTTATGGTAGCAAGGTTTGCTTATGTTCTCCCTTATCAGAGACTTAAGGTCGCTATGAGTTTCAGCGTAAGAAGTACGTGCAAGGAACAGTAAATGAGTTATCAGTAATTTCAATTTTCTCTTTGCGATAAAAATATTGTTCCTCTGACACTTAAAGTTATTCTTGAATTTTTATGTTTTCCTTAAACATTCTCTTAAAAAGTTTAATCAAAGAATGTTTATCATAATATTTAAGAGAATCGGAAAAGGCTTAAAGGCTTACATTTTCTTCTTAAGGAGTCCACTTGAGGAACATGGCACACACCTTGGGCTTGATCCAAGATTCTGGTTCATGATCACAGTCATCAGCCCATGCAACAACAAAAAGCTTTCTTTTTGTTGTTCCCATGATCGTCATTCTGGGGCAAGTTTTTGCATAGTGTCCCTTTTCACCACAGTTGTAGCAAGTACCATCCTTGATGTCCCTTATTTCTCCATTGTTCCATATGTTGCCATTGTTACCTTTGAATTTGGATTTGCTCTAAAGGGATAAAATGGATTTGGTGATGAGGGCAGTTTGTTCATCCATGTCTAGATCTTCATCAACTTCTTCTTCAATAAGTTGAAGAGGTTTCTCAACTTTCAGCGCGATCCTTTTGTTGGCTTTGGCTTTAGATTCCTTGTCCCTCTTTTCATATTGATTAATTTTTCCAAACACATCTTGGAGACTTGAGGTGAGAGGGTTCTCCTTCAATAAGCCTTTAGTGAGTTTATACTTGGAACCAAGACAATTAATCACAACTAGAATCTTCTCATTGGGAAGTAAATCTTTGTCATCAACACCGAGGCGAGTAGGCGAGAGCAAATCAACTCAAATCAAGATTGATATGCTAAAACGGTTTCTCCCTCTTGCATGGTGAAGTTGTACAAGTCCCTCTTTGCCGAAAAGAGATGACTTTTCTTGAGATCCTTGCTTCCCATATGCATTTGTTCCACAACAACCCACTTAGCTTTGCTGGTAGTGCAAGACAAGACCTTGACCATGTTTTGCAGTTGTCACTGCAAAAAGCAATGGAGATACATATCAACAAAATTGTTTAGCCTTTCTTCCTCATGATACATGGCATTGTTAATGTACAAGCATATGTTAATGTACTTTTTCATGCCCTTGTAGTCATTTGGTCCCCATGGTATAGTGTTGTTCTTAGCTTCATGACACATGGTATTATGAATGATTAACGAAGATTGGTAATCGTTACTCCTTCCATAGTTAGAAAACAAAACTTTCCATGTGTTGTACTCTCAGACCTTAAGGAATATAGGCTTGTTGTTTGCAAGTCCAATATCGTAGTTCGCAAAAGAACTCATTGTTACTTGTTAATGGTAAGTAACATAAAATCTAAGGCAACCTGCTCTAGCACCAATTGTTGAATCATATGTGTTAGTTCAGGAATGGTGAAATTGTTCCTTGTGCAGCGGAATATTAATAACAATAAAGGTAAGAGTGTCGCAATTCCTAAGAGAGAAAAACTCAATCAACCAACTAGTTGTCCAAGAAAAACGTCTAGGTGATTAGCCTAGTAGGATTTTAAACATCTACTTGTATTATTAAAGGTTACAAGCAATCAAGCAAGCAAGGACTCCACAATCTAGTCACAAATAGTTTATAGATTTACCTTAACTTCTAAACAAGTTTAAGCATACCTAACCTCAACAAGCAAACTCAACCCTAACACAAAGTACTTACTAAACACTTAAAGTTCATCAACTGGTTCTTCTCTCTATTGCTCCATAGGCTCCAATATTGTGTACTAGAATTAACCCTAGTTTCTGTAATATCCCTCATTTTATAAGGATATTTTGGAATTTTTCCAACTCCTGTATTACAAGTCGGATTAATTTTAGAGAGGTTCGGACATTCTGTAAATTGTTTGATCTCTGTAATATTTTTCTGAGTAATATAAAATACAATTGACGTATGTTCAAGGTTAAATAGTCGTTCGTGTACGAATATATTTAACCCGGGGTTAAGATATTTAACCCAAGATTTAAAACGGACAAGAGGGAGAAAAATGGCCTTGACCGCACCCCGCGGTCAAGTGGCCGCACCCGCGGCGAAAGCCAAACAAGTGAGTCGGTCACTGGGCGTCACCGCACCCTGCCGCACCCTTGCCGCACCCCGCGTTGAACGTCATCTTCTTCGCCATCACGATAAGTCTCAGCTGACTTCGCCGGGGATGTCAGGCCTAGGCCGCCCAAGTTGGCACCTAGCCTTGCCCCCTGGTCTCCTTGCTTGTTCCCTTAGAGGAAGCTCGTTTTGGGCTATAAAAGGGGTCGAAATCAGAAAGGGAAGGAGCGTCATCTTCCTCCTCCGTTTTCTCCTCTGTTTTCTCCATTGAAGCACCAAGCTTTGAGCTTTGTTGTGAAGGTGTTCGAATCCCTTTGAGTGTTGGAAAAGGTACTCCTAAGTGTTGTTAGAAGGTCTAAGGTGTTGGGAGATCGAACCATAATAAAATCGAAGGCAAACAAAGTGATTGGGTGAGTTTTCTCCATTAAAACACTATCGCGAGCTCGCCACTGTAACACCACCGCACCCCGCGGTAAGAGCTCCACCGCACCTGCGGCGAGCCTTGTCCGAGTGTGTGTTCTTGGGTATTTGGCTTGGGGCGAGGCTTGATTTCTTTGATTCTTTTCCTATTCTTTTAGATTCAATTATGTAGATATTGAATCTAACTTAGGATTTCTTTATGGGTCGATCCGAAGGAATCTGTGTTGCCAGATCTGTCCCTGTTTCGAGCCCGGAAATCCCATCGTCGTCTTTAAGCTTCTGCGGATCTAAGGCAAGTGGCGGTTCGCTCTTGCTCATCATTCCATATTTCAATTAATTATCAATTGTTTAGTTGTTAATTAATTTGGGATGATTTACTGATTTATTGTTCGTTGGGAACAGCTTTGTTAATAATTGATTAAAAGATGATATTATAATAGGTTGTATATCTGCTAGAACAACGCTATTATAGATATAATTGATTAAAAGATGATATTATACTAGGTTGTATATCTGCTAGAACAACGCTAGTATAAGTATATGTTTATGATGTTGGCCATGTTGGCTTGGATGCGGACTATTACTGTGTTGAACTATTAGTTAGCACGAGTATTCGTAGGGACGCTTGGGCTTTGCGAGGTCCATTCGTTTCTTTATAACTTGGCAATAACAAGGCGATCAAGACCCTATGCCAAACTTTCTGGTCATGACCAACCGCGATGTTGATATAGAGGCTTGGACTCTGCGATGTGGATATAAAAGCTTATAACGTGATGTGAGTTTTGTAATTAAATAAGATAAGTGCTCTTGACGCACATAATTAATATACCTTTGGCGAGTAGTGCAGCTAGGCGATAGTGCAGCTAAGAAAGCTCGTCTTATCTTTTAAATCGCTCGTATGCGATACTGTGATTCTGTGATTATTTAATGATTCCCAACATTTGTCATATTTCCGATAAGACTCAATTCGTTGGAGTCTTCTTTTGGGATTGATTGCTGTAAGACTCGGTCTTCCAGAATCTTCTCTTGATCATGCCTTTTCATTTAATTCAGTAGAAGTATGGTGGTTGACTATCGTGATCGGTTGTTATTCGAGAGACGATGAGTCTAACCTAATACGACTACTCGAACCACTCTACTGTGTACCCCTTGCTTGGTCTTTCATTAGACTAACCAACCGTAATTGTTCTCTGCATGGTTGGCTGGTGTCATCCATTCGATTTGGCACATCAGATAAATTGCGGATCCGAGAAGGCTAGAACGACTATAAAGGCGAACGATGTTTTGTTGTTATTTTAAGACTTCCGCTGTGTTAATTATGTTTTGTATTTAAGACTTCCGCTGTAATAATTCTGATAATGTATTTTGATGTATTTGGAATTATGCTGTAATTCCGAGACTTGGTTTTAATGGAAGTTATGATATGTTGTATCATAACTGTGGTTTAATGATTTATATCAACTGGAAAAGCCTTGGATGACATCGGACAGTACGCTTGAGGTCATTGGCGGTAATCCTTTCAAGAGGTTATTTGGGGGTGTTACAGACTTGGTATCAGAGCCTAAAGTTTTAAAATGGGTTGGGTATTTGAAAAACATTTACTCGTTTTGATTGAAAAGTGTTTTCAAAAGACTCTGAGTTTTTTTATAAAAAAAAACGGTGTTTCATTTTCAAACCGTTCATAGTCATGTCTTCTATATAGTCTGATGTAGTAAGCTTGCTTCTATGTCTAGAAAGACTAACTCTCTTCTCGTCGCCCGTAGTTTTGGGTGCTTTTGTTTCTCTTCATAGGACTCGGAAGAAGCCGAGGTGGTTTCGCCATCTCCAGTAAGGCTTGAATTCCCAGTTCCCTCGTTAAAATTTAAGGTTGTAGAACCCAGTAACTCGGTTTGAATTCATCAATAGAAATTACCAAGTTAATCTACTCTGAGTTGATTACATTAAGTATTTTTGAGAAATATTAATGTATAAAATACTTGGAACCTGATCGGTAAACAGATGGTGAACATGAGGAACACTATTCGTGTTGGTGCTGGGCCAAGCAATAACCCCAGACCAAATGCGAGGAATGTTGCGAACCCTGGAAAGGAACACGAGTTTGTTGCTCACAACAATCCAGTGGGCAATGACCAAGTTCAGGTCAACACACCAGTGATGTTTGATGCCGCAACAATAGAGGCAATCCGGGGTTTGGTGATACAAGCGCTCATCGACATTATACGAACAATCGCGCCTCAGGCACAAGTTGTGCCAGATCCTCCAGCGGTTCCCAGATTTGAGGAGCCAACTGTCCAAATACCTCATGAGGATACTGTCGGGAATAGAGACAATTATGGCCAAGCATTGAAATCCATAAGCTCTATAAGGCCTGACAGCTACGATGGGGAAGGAGAGCCAATAAAGAAGCGTAATAGCTAGAGGCAAGTGCAGAACCAGTCTCAGGCAAGTGGGTTTAAACGTCCTGCGCCATCGTTTGATTTTGCCAAATCTAGCCGAGCAAAGACAGAAATGACTCAAGGTGGGTCAACACAGCAATCGGGGCAGAACAAGAGTCTGATCCAGTGCTACAACTGTAGTACGCATGGGCACAAGAGTAATGTGTGCCCAAAGGAAAAGAAGACGTGATTTGCCTGCAAAAGGGAAGGACATTTACAGGCGTTCTGTCAATGGAAGAGGCAGAAAGGAGCTAAGTCACGGCAAAGGTCTGTTAATCAGAACAACCAATCCAGGATCAGTCTGGTGGAAGCTCCTAGTCCTTTGATGTGGACAACTGCGCAGAACAAAGGGGAAAGCCCCAATGGCTTCTGGAGGTCTGGGTCAACACTCTTACATTATGCGTGAAGCGTATGGACCCGATGCTCCAAATGCTTAAAGTGCCTTATACCTTCATCCTACTTTTGTTGTATGTTGTGAATTCGAGTGTTACCCAGTCCTTCGTTTCATATAGTTGTGTTAGTAAGTTTAGATCAGTATGTAGCAAGGTTTGTAAACCTTTCGTTGTAAACCTTCCTATTAATAAATATTTTGTTAGAACCAAACTTCTGTCAGAATTTCCGGTTACCATTCAGGGTAAGGAGTTTGAGGCAGATTTGATCTGTATAGCCATGGCTCCATACGATATTATTCTCGGTATGGATTGGCTGACGCGTCATGGGGAGGTGATCAACTTTAGTTCAAGGATGGTGACGGTGTCATCTGGGGGCCAGTTCGTGTGCAAGTTTAAGGGTCGGAATAACGCTGATAACGGCAGGCTTATCAATGCGATGGTTGCGTTTAAGCTACTACGACAAGGTTATGTCGGGTATATTTGCTACCTGGATCCGCCCGTGAAAGATGAACCTTCAGTTCTTGATATTCCAGTGGTTAGAGAATTTTCAAATGTCTTTCCGGAAGAAATTCCCGGATTACCCCCGAAGCGTGACGTGGAATTTTCTATCAATCTCGAGCCTGGTACCGCGTCGATTTCTAATACACCGTACCGGATGGCTCCTGCAGAGATGAAAGAGTTGAAGAAGCAACTTGAGGATCTTCTCGACAAAGGTTATGTAAGGCCGAGCGCATCACCTTGGGGCGCTCCGGTGTTATTTAAGAAGGATGGATCATTTCAACTTTGCATCGACTATCGTGAGTTGAATAAAGTCACGATCAAGAACAAATATCCTTTGCCAAGGATTGATGATCTGTTAGATCAACTACAAGGAGCAAAAGTCTTTTCCAAGATCGATCTGAGATCTGGTTATCACCAGCTCAGGATTCGTGAGGAAGATATTCCGAGGACTGCATTCCGGACGAGATATGGTCACTATGAGTTCGTAGTCATGCCATTTGGACTTACCAATGCTCCAGCAGCCTTCATGGATCTGATGAACCGATGTTTTCACCAGTACTTGGATAAGTTCGTGGTGGTCTTCATCGACGACATTTTGATCTACTGATAACAGGAATTTGCCGTTCTAATTCCTACTATGCAAAGTATCCAAACAAACCCTAAAACGTAGTCTTAGGCAAGTAAGGGTCAAATCCGCAGGGAGACAAATCAATCGCAGTATGCAATAAGTATGTCAATTTAAAGTAACCAAGGGGGGGGGGGTTTGTTGGTTTGTTTTAGTAGCAAAACATGCAAAGGTAAATAAGTAATTAAAGGTGATGAAATCAGTTATTGGGAAAGCACTCAGTCAAACAATATCCGCTAATCGAATGACAAGTTGATCATAGATACTACTCAAAATCGCATGCAATGGTAATTCCAATTCCTTTTCAGATGTAACTAATGACACAACCAGATACTATTAGAACTAACTAATTAAACAACCCTAAAACTATCAAGATTCAGTTTAACAGCAGCCTTACGGATAGGAATATAGTTGGATACAACCCTAGAATAAAACAACCAGTTTTTACCCTAGAATGTAAACCAATTCTCTTCTGCATAAGATTAGCACAACCAGTTACTAATACGATACAGTTGCTACAGTGGAATAGATGTGCTCAACCAGTAACAATCTAAATCTAGCAATAGATAAATAACGATAAATCCTAGTTGATCAGACTAGAAATTATCAATATCAATCTTAAGAAATCAAACAAGAGAAAAGATAAGAACCAATGCAATAGATTAGGAGTAAGAACCTCACAACTGAATCACACGAAAAGCTTCAATGTCTGACTAAGCAAGAGAGGCTTAGTTCTTCATAGCAAGAGAATACGTAGAATTAGAAATTAGGGTTCCGCCTCTAAAGAAACAAGTTTTCTCAACCCTTAAATACCAAAGGAAAATAATATGAAATTATCCTAAAAGAAATAATAAAAACGAAATAAAGAAATATAAAATAAATCCGAAAATGAAATCGGCTCGGGGATGTTTCCGTCAGCGGCGGCGACCGCTGCTTCTTCCACGGCGATCGCTGCAAATGCGGCGATCGCTGCATTTAAACGGCGATCGTCGTTTCAAGGTCGTAGCTGAGGTCTCTCCATGGCCATTAACGGCGGTCGCCGTTATTCTGCGGCGATCGCCGCAGTTCTGCTTCTCCATCCTTCGCTCCTCAGCTCCTAAAGCTCCAAAAACGCAACTTCCGCATCTCCTCGCCAAGTCTCCAAATCACCTCCAAAGCATCCTAAAACAACACTAAAATCATGCCAAAACTCCGTCAATACACACAACATAATTGTGTGTATCATCTACTCCCCGAGCGTGGAAGCTCATGAGGAACATCTTCGGATTATTTTATCAGTCCTTAGACAAAATCAATTATATGCGAAATTGTCTAAGTGCAACTTTTGGATCAAGGAAGTGGCTTTCTTAGGCCATGTGATCAATGAGAATGGGGTGATAGTTGATCCCCAGAAGATTGAAGCAGTAGCCAATTCGAAGCGGCCTCAGAACATGAAGGAGGTGCGTAGTTTTCTAGGACTTGCAGGTTACTACAGACGGTTCGTAGAGAGATTTTCTAAGATCGCTCTACCTATGACCGGTCTGCTCCACAAGGCCCATAAGAAATTTGTCTGGAATGACAAGTGCGATGCCAGTTTTTAGGAATTGAAACAGTGACTGACCTCTGCACCAGTATTAGCGCTACTAAAGGGAAATGTATAAGAAAGATAGTTCATAGGGAACTCATTTCCTCTATTACGACCTTGAGTAGGACTTTAGAGTTCAGAGTTGTGGATACAACCGGTGTAGAACCAATGGTTAAGGTTTGCTTTTGAAAAGCCAAGTGTGCAAAGTCATAGGTATTATTTTGGAAGATCTATTCGAAGTTTCGTTTTGAGGCCCGTTATGAGGCTTCCTTAAGAGAACCGATATAAGGATAAGACAGACAATGATTGATGTCTATTATGGCGATTTGATGTCACGATTAAGGAAATAAAGTGATTAGGCACAACTGTGCTAATCGATTTATTGCGATCTTGTTTCGAGGAAACTAGAGGCCTGAGTTGGCAGTGAGCCTTAGGGCCAAATTTAAGTGGGCCAAATGATTGAAGTTGAGAAGTTGTCCTTTCAAGGAATAAAGAGTTATGACACTTGTGAATTTACAAGATTTGATATTTGGACTTTATGTGAATGGGTCGTCCTTAAGGCATATAGTACAACCCTTATTGGAAAGATCAGGTTGTGAAGTTACTGTATTAAGGAAGAGGCCACTTAAATGGAAGGATTTCAGTTTAGGGATCGATCATGTTGAGGATTTCGATAAACTGAAGGATTTAGTACATAGATTAAGTTTATGTATGCTTAAGGAGTAAAGTAACAATGTTACTCGTGTACATCTATTGAAGGATTAAGACGCAAGTGATGATTCGGTTGGTAATGAATCATTTAGCAATATGATACTTTGAGAAAATAGGAGTAAGCTCTCATGTGATTGGGTTGAGGAGCATACGAATAAATGTTGTGATTATTCTTGGAGAAAGTATGGGAATCTTAAAGGATTTAAGTTAGAAATGACATAAGGTCAAACTTACTCCATATAATTGATGGAATAGTAAGAGGTACCTTTAAGGAAATTGAGGATGTAATGTTTTGATGTTACTAAGAGTTGACAATTGGATTGTAAGGAATTAAGATGTGAACTTTGGGATTTTGCATATAAGGAAATTGTGAGGGAGATGCGTGTTCTCCTATTAAAGGTATAATATATAGAGATGAGGTTGCGGATGAGATCAAGTGGACTTGAGAAAAAGGGGCAACCCACGTTGGTTAAGGTAATCTTATAAAACGTTCGGGTGAGACAAGAGTATAATCCTATGGAATGGATTAGTGAATCATATTGTGGTAATCAGGCATAGATTGTGAGATAAATATATGGCATAAGGGCCGGATATGATAAGGGTAACAAATGAATCGTTTATGTAAGGTCTGTATGACAGGTGGAAGTACTAAGTTGTAGTACTGTTGATTTCTAAGTATATATTCAAGGACCGAACTGTCGAAAGAAGGTTAGTAGAAAGATGTTGTATTCTTCTATGAAAGGACATTAAGGTCTTTCGGAGGAAGAATGCATGACAGCAAGGTTACATTGGAGATTTTTGTAAGGATACTCTGGCTAAGGCAATGGTAATCATATAGATGATTACATCTATTCTATCGAGAGTAAGGATTGTAGACCAAATTGGTTAAGGATACCAACCTAAGGAGGTTAGGATTATTACTTCGAGAGAATTTTAGAAGTAAGAGTAAGAGAATATGTATTCTCATAATTAGTATAGCGAATCTATTGTGGTGATCATAACTTTGATAATGGTCACGAGTTAGTACAAGTATAGCATATGGCGATAGGATATGCTGAGAACTTGTGTACTCAATCATCCGACTAGCTGGAGGGACAGCCTGAGTCTGATTGAGTTCACATACAATAATAGCTGGCATGCTACTATCAAGATGGCTCCATTCGAGGCTTTGTATGGTCGAAAGTGCAGATCTTCGATTTGTTGGGATGAGAATGCCGACAAGATTCTGCTCGGACCAGAGCTAGTCGAAAGGACCGCCTCAGACATTGCCTTGATAAGACAAAGAATGTTGACCGCCCAGAGTCGACAAAAGTCTTACGCTGACCCGAAGCGTAGGAATGTTGAATTCGAGGTTGGTGACAAAGTATTTGTCAAGGTGTCACCATCCAAAGGTGTGTTCAGATTTGGTAAGCGTGGGAAGCTTAACCCTCGCTACGTGGGACCATTCGAGATCCTTGATAGGGTGGGATCTCTAGCGTACCGTTTGGCATTGCCGCCATCGGCACATCCAGTGCACAACGTGTTTCACGTATCCTTGTTAAGGAAGTATGTGCCAGATGAATCTCATGTGCTGAGTTATGAAGACATCGAGATCCAGGCAAACGGTACCTACGAGGAGATACCTGTGCGTATTCTCGAGCGTCGTGAGAAGCAGCTACGCAGCAGGGTGGTACCGTTGGTACGAATTTTGTGGTCCAAGTCAGGAACCGAAGAGGTTACTTGGGAGACTTGGGAGACTGAAGAGGATATGCTTAGACGCTTTCCCGAGTTGTTTTCGGCCTAGAATAATCAAGTTTCGGGGTCGAAACTTCTTTTAAGGGGGAGGTAATGTAATATCCCTCATTTTATAAGGATATTTTGGAATTTTTCCAACTCCTGTATTACAAGTCGGATTAATTTTAGAGAGGTTTGGACATTCTGTAAATTGTTTGATCTCTATAATATTTTTCTGAGTAATATAAAATACAGTTGACGTATGTTCAAGGTTAAATAGTCATTCGTGTACGAATATATTTAACCCGGGGTTAAGATATTTAACCCAACATTTAAAACGGACAAGAGGGTGAAAAATGGCCTTGACCGCACCCTGCGGTCAAGTGGCAGCACCCGCGGAGAAAGCCAAACAAGTGAGTCGGTCACTGGGCGTCACCGCACCCTGCCGCACCCTTGCCGCACCCCGCGGTGAACGTCATCTTCTTAGTCATCATGATAAGTCTCAGCTGACTTCGTCGGGGATGTCAGGCCTAGGCCGCCCAAGTTGGCACCTAGCCTTGCCCCCTGGTCTCCTTGCTTGTTTCCTCAGAGGAGGCTCGTTTTGGGCTATAAAAGGGGTCGAAATCAGAAAGGGAAGGAGCGTTATCTTCCTCCTCTGTTTTCTCCATTGAAGCACCAAGCTTTGAGCTTTGTTGTGAAGGTGTTCAAATCCCTTTGAGTGTTGGAAAAGGTACTCCTAAGTGGTGTTAGAAGGTCTAAGGTGTTGGGAGATCGAACCATAATCAAATCGAAGGCAAACAAAGTGATTGGGTGAGTTTTCTCTATTAAAACATTGTCGCGAGCTCGCCACTGTAACACCACCGCACCCCGCGGTAAGAGCTCCACCGCACCCGCGGCGAGCCTTGTCCGAGTGTGTGTTCTTGGGTGTTTGGCTTGGGGCGAGGCTTGATTCCTTTGATTCTTTTCCTATTCTTTTAGATTCAATTATGTAGATATTGAATCTAACTTATGATTTCTTTATGGGTCGATCCGAAGGAATCTGTGTTGCCAGATCTGTCCCTGTTTCGAGCCCGGAAATCCCATCGTCGTCTTTAAGCTTCTGCGGATCTAAGGCAAGTGGCGGTTCGCTCTTGCTCATCATTCCATATTTCAATTAATTATCAATTGTTTAGTTGTTAATTAATTTGGGATGATTTACTGATTTATTGTTCGTTGGGAACAACTTTGTTAATAATTGATTAAAAGATGATATTATAATAGGTTGTATATCTGCTAGAACAATGCTATTATAGATATAATTGATTAAAAGATGATATTATACTAGGTTGTATATCTGCTAGAACAACGCTAGTATAAATATATGTTTATGATGTTGGCCATGTTGGCTTGGATGTGGACTATTACTGTGTTGAACTGTTAGTTAGCACGAGTATTCGTAGGAACGCTTGGACTTTGCGAGGTCCATTCGTTTCTTTATAACTTGGCAATAACAGGGCGATCAAGACCTCATGCCAAACTTTATGGTCATGACCAACCGCGATGTGGATAAAGAGGCTTGGACTCTGCGATGTGGATATAAAAGCTTATAACGTGATGTGAGTTTTGGAATTAAATAAGATAAGTGCTCTTGACGCACATAATTAATATACCTTCGGCGAGTAGTGCAGCTAGGAAAGCTCGTCTTATCTTTTAAATCGCTCGTATGTGATACTGTGATTTTGTGATTATTTAATGTTTCCCAACATTTGTCATATTTCCGATAAGACTCAATTCGTTGGAGTCTTCTTTTGGGATTGATTGCTGTAAGACTCGGTCTTCCAGAATCTTCTCTTGATCATGCCTTTTCATTTAATTCAGTAGAAGTATGGTGGTTGACTATCGTGATCGGTTGTTATTCGAGAGACGATGAGTCTAACCTAATACGACTACTCGAACCACTCTGCTTTGTACCCCTTGCTTGGTCTTTCATTAGACTAACCAATCGTAATTGGTCTCTACATGGTTGGCTGGTGTCATCCGTTCGATTCGGCACATCAGATTAATTGCGGATCCGAGAAGGCTAGAACGACTATAAAGGCGAACGATGTTTTGTTGTTATTTTAAGACTTCCGCTGTGTTAATTATGTTTTGTATTTAAGACTTCCGTTGTAATAATTCTGATAATGTATTTTGATGTATTTGGAATTATGTTGTAATTCCGAGACTTGGTTTTAATAAAAGTTATGATATGTTGTATCATAACTGTGGTTTAATGATTTATATCAACTGGAAAAGCCTTGGGTGACATCGGACAGTAAGTCTGAGGTCACTGGCGGTAATACTTTCAAGAGGTTATTTTGGGGTATTACAGTTTCAATGTATATATAGCACTAGGAAAGATCTCAATTTCTATCTTTGATTTTGGCCAAAACATGACTAAACCAAAGATAAAGTTTCCATCTTATCCTATTAACATAATTAAAACTCTACTAGAGTTACACAAAAACATAAGAGTTTTTGTAAATAAGACTAGTCAAATACTATCTAAAACTCAAGCCTTGGAGCCCAAGTCTTCACAAAGATCTTGTTTCCGTATTTGATTAATATTGTCTCGAAGTCCCAGCATTGTTTCTCTTCGTTTTTCTACTCCATTCCCAGTGGCATTTCTTCGCTTCACAACAAAAACAACATACAACTTAGTTTCTTCAACCTGAAACTCAAGGGAGCAAGCAGTTTTTAAAACCTAATGATGTTTATCATTATCAAAACTAGATGAACCATTCTCATTCCAAGATATTGAATGATATGCTAGCCATTAATTAAAAATTTGGAAACTAACAAAAAATGAAACATGACGGTAGTCTGCAACAACTACCCAAAAGTAACAAAAGACCTAGAATGAAAATACAATTTTGATGGACAAGACCACAACCAAATGGATTAAAGATTAATTTTGGTGGATCAAGAAAGATAATGAACAAGATAATGAACAAGCAACATCGAGATTCACACTTGTTGGATCGTTAGTGCTACGTCTAAATGAACAAATGCTTTGTTCCCACATAATATGCAGCGGAATAAAACAAAAGAAAGATGAAATACAATACTTACGACTTGGAGTAAAAAACCGCAATTAGTCAAATAACTAACCAGGAAAAAACCAATACCTTCAACCTTTTCGCTTGAGAGGCTTTTCAAGAGGTCTACTTGTCTTATTAATTTCTTGTTCGGTTACACGACACTCTAGACTTCCCACCTAGTCTTGAATGACTCCTGCCACGGTTGAAACTCAACTTCAAAGACTGCTTAAACACCTTCACTTGCTTGCAACAGAATGATTGCTCAAAGTCAACACTTGGAAATAATCAATCCACTCCAATATATCCTCACCGAAACCCTAGTATGATAGAATAACTTTTTCACGAAAAATATCTTCTCTAACCATAAAATATAATATCTTAAACATAAAGAATTACTTAGATAAACTATCCTAGAATAACTCTAAAATTAGATAAATAAATTTTATTTTCATATCTTTCCAACAACCCTAAAAACGCGATCTTCCAAGTCTTCAGATCGCATTCGCGTCTTTTCCATGACGAGATTTTCTCATATCACAAGTTTCTTTTTTGGTAGATGAAGTCGTCATTGTGTGTGAAACATTGTTCCCTTCGAGGTAACAAAACGTCTGAAAGACCTTGTGTTCCCTCGTCGAAACTAAGTCGTCGTTTCTTTCATGTCACATACTTATTGTTTCCTGAAACATTCAACACACATATTAGTTGGATGTTTGTTACTATCAAAACCAAAGAATTCAACAACACTTCAAAATCATATGTGGCATCTTAACTGCAAAATGACTTGGTTTATAAAAAAATTGTTATTGAAGGTGGCAACCTCCATGTCTTTCATTCAATCAAAGATATCTGGAATTGCTCCAGGGAAATCGAGATGATTATCACTAATACCGTGATTCATTTAAAACCCTTCTTAACAGTTCAGATCCCTCATTTTTTCATAGAGGTGAACTAAGTGACCGACAAAATTATATCCCTAAACAACACAAGTTTTTTTGAAAACGTCCAAAATAGTGAAGAACTTTATATACTCATCTAAAAGAAGCTCGATAATGACTTTGAAATTTCTACAGGGAAATCGAGATGATAAGCACTAGTATCGTGACTCATTTAAAGTCCTTCTTGACAGTTCAGATCCATCATATTTTCATAGACGTGAATTAAGTTACTGACAAAATTACATCCCTAGCTAAACAACTCATTTTTTTTGGAAAACGTTCAAAATAGTAAAAAAAAATTGTATTCTCATCCGAAAAAAGCTCTATAATGACTTTCAAATTGCTCTTGAGGCTAACTAAGTCTTGCCAATGAAAAAATCTATCACCAAACAATGAATAATTGCTTATTGTTAGATTCGCAATGAAGTTCATTGTATAGAAGTTGACCAAATTTTGCAAACTTTGATTGTGTCAAATAAAAAAGAATGGATGAAATTGAAGGGAGACAAATACGTTGTATTTCTGCCATTGGCTCTTGGGGATTGGATTATCGTGTCAAATGATTTAAGCCACTTCAAAATGGACTTTTACTAAATTCTTCGAGGAATTGAGAACATTTCAAATTTGGCTGTGTGGCTTCTTTGCAAAATTATATGACTGGATTTCTTGGCCTTTTCCTTGGACAATCATATGTTCGATTAAAGACGTTATCTTATTACAAAATGAATAATTTGCTCCCATTTTAATTAAAAAGTTAGTCTAAATTATCATATTTAATAACTTTTATAATTTTATTACATACAATATTAAAAGTAAAACTCCTATCATACAATTCTTGCCTTAATCTATGTATTGGAGCAGATGGGCGAGAAAAATATGACCGAACCCGTTTATCCGTTGAGAATTGATCGAAAACTTTAATAACTCAAAATTACTATCTGACTCGAGAATGTGTGACCCTAACACGCCGCACCCAAACCCGACCTGATTAACAAGTAAATATGAAGTATTTGTAAAAAAAAAAACATGAATATATAAAAAAAGAAATATAAATACTATAATATATATATTTAATTATCCCTAAAAATGTCATTATACTTAATTAATTTTTGAAATTCATCATTATTGAAATTAATATAATATAAAAAAATCTATATTTTGTACTAATCTCAATTATACAAAAAACAATTATAATTTTAAACAATTTTATGTTATATTTACATAGCTAAAATATTTTAAAATTATTAATAATATTTTAATAGTGAATGAATAATTTTAAAAAAGCCATCTTGACCCATTGGTCAACCAGAACCTCCCACTAACCTATAATGACCCGACCAACATGACATGTAACCCGAATTGACCCGAGATGTACTCAATGCAAACTTGAAATAACCGAATCTGAACCCGATTGACAGGTCTACCGAGGATGAAGATATTCTTCGTTAAATCATGTGATATCTTCAAAAGATTAATACCAATAGTGGTCAAGAAGTTAGCTTCTCTATTACATTCTCATTCTCTGAAGTAATAAAAAACTAAGAACTAGTTAACTTAATTTATTAGGAATAAAAGATCAATTATTTTTATTTTTATTTCTCATTAAAATTTTCAAATTCCCTTTAAGAAATTAATTACAGTTAAATTATCTTTCTCTATAATATTTTTTCTTATATTGAATGTTCTCACTTTTCTTAACCTTGTAATGAAACATATACTTTCATATTGAAGAACTGGAATATTTAGTATTTGTTTTTTTGTCAACAAACACACAAAAATTGCTATGATTTCCTAAAATATGTCTTATGTGTGAAGAATCACTCCTTCAATATGCTTTGTTATATTCAGCTAAAATAGGAGTTATAGCTAAATGAATAGTTGAAATAGAAGTTGTAGCTTAATTATTAGGTGGAGTTAGAGTTGGATTTATTAGCTTAATTAATTAAAAATATAATTGGTGTTCGGTATTACAAGATGAAATGTGTGAAAAATAAAATTCAACATGTTAATTTTCAACAATCTTAGGGGATCAAAAAAAAAAGTTTGACAAATTAAGCTAAATTAATCCAATATAAACTCTTTAAGTTAGATTAATATTTTCATAGCAAACACTCAATAAATAAATTAAAAATAAAATCAAACACCATTAATCTCTATAAAAATTAGTCAACGGAGTCTAAGACAATCAAAATTAAATTTAATCCATTCGTTTGATTTTTCCCGGGCTCAGTTCTACTTTGTGTGATTGAAGACACTTCTTATCTTCACCCCCTTAACTTTCTTTTCGATTCTAGATAGTTGCCTACATCTATATATATTTAAAAGTTAGCATTTTAGATTATTGAATGCTAATTTTTAAAGATGAATTAGTTTTTTTTTTTATTTCATGTCTTATTTATTTAGCCCAAAATTTAAATAATTTCTCAAATCCAAAAAGTACTAAAGTGACAATTTCATATATTAACAATTATATTGATAATCTATAATCTTCTATATAATATAAAAAGTTTTTGATTCACAATTATATACAATTACTACATATTAATCAATTGAAAAATCTTCATTTTCATATCGTTGTATAACTCTTATATCTTCACGTTAAATTTTCAACATAGTTCAATTTTTATTTCTATTAAGCATGAAAAACAACCATCTATATATATTTAAAAGTTAGCATTCTAGGTCATTGAATGCTAACTTTTAAAGATGAATTGGTTTTTTTTCCATTTCATGCCTTATTTATTTAGCCCAAAATTTAAACAATTTCTCAAATCCAAAAAGTACTAAAGTGACAATTTCTTATATTAACAAATATATTGATAATCTATAATCTTCTATATAATATAAAAAGTTTTTGATTCACAATTATATATACAATTACTACATATTAATCAATTGAAAAGTCTTTATTTTCAAATCGTTGTATAACTCTTATATCTTCACGTTAAATTTTTAACATAGTGTAATTTATATTTCTATTAAGCATGAAAAACAACCATCTATATATATTTAAAAGTTAGCATTTTAGGTCATTGACTGCTAACTTTTAAAGATGAATTGGTTTTTTTTTCATTTCTTGCCTTATTTATTTAGCCCAAAATTTAAACAATTTCTCAAATCCGAAAAGTACTAAAGTGACAATTTCATTAATTAACAATTATATCAATAATATATAATCTTCTATATAATATAAAAAGTTTTTGATTCACAATTATATACAATTACTACATATTAATCAATTAATAAGTCCTCATTTTCATATCGTTGTATAACTCTTATATCTTCACGTTAAATTTTTAAAATAGTTCAATTTAAATTTCTATTAAGCATGAAAAACAATCATCTATATTATATATTTAAAAGTTAGCATTCTAGATCATTGAATGCTAACTTTTAAAGATGAATTAGTTTTTTTTTTCCATTTCATGCCTTATTTATTTAGCCCAAAATTTAAACAATTTCTCAAATCCAAAAAGTACTAAAGTGACAATTTCATATATTAACAATTATATTGATAATCTATAATCTTCTATATAATATAAAAAGTTTTTGATTCACAATTATATACAATTACTACATATTAATCAATTGAAAAGTCTTCATTTTCATATCGTTGTATAACTCTTATATCTTCATGTTAAATTTTGAACATAGTTCAATTTATATTTCTATTAAGCATGAAAAACAACCATCTATATTATATATTTAAAAGTTAGCATTCTAGGTCATTGAATGCTATCTTTTAAAATGAACTGGTTTTTTTTTTCATTTCTTGCCTTATTTATTTAGTCCAAAATTTAAACAATTTTTCAAATCCGAAAAGTACTAAAGTGACAATTTCATATATTAACAATTATATCAATAATATATAATCTTCTATATAATATAAAAAGTTTTTGATTTACAATTATATACAATTACTACATATTAATCAATTAATAAGTCCTCATTTTCATATCGTTGTATAATTCTTATATCTTCACGTTAAATTTTCAACATAGTTCAATTTATATTTCTATTAAGCATGAAAAACAACCATCTATATATATATATAGGCCCTTGCTATTTCACGCACGGGTAAAGTTTCTATTTCACGCACTGTTTCGTACGTGACGTACCAAATGAAGCTGACCGAGATGAACTAAAGCACTCCGTCCGTGAAGGACCACATGAAACCGTCTATGACGCACCAACCCAATCCGTGCGTCACGGACGAAGTCGCTGCATGTAAATGAAGCGACTTCGTCTCCCCTTTGCATCAACCCTCATTTGCAGCAACCTACTCGCGATTTCGCTCACAAGGTCAAAGGCTTCGATCTGTCACGTTTCGATTCAATCTGTCCGTCACGATCCGTAAGTTTAGTTAAATCTGTATTTGTTCTTCACTTAGTTGCATTATCTTGAAATTATTGAAGTTGTTAAGACATTTTAGATGATTTTCGTTTAGGGATTACTTGTCTAGTATTGGATTTAAACATGTTTGAAGGTTGTTTCAATTGATTTAATGTCGGTTTTGAATATGGATCTGCATACAAAATTTGTCAAAAAAAAATTCAAACTGCACAGATCCAGATCTGAGATCTGTCAAAATTGATCCATCCAGATCTGGTCCGTGACGGACGGATTGACTCCATCCGTCACGGACGGATTGACTCCATCCGTCACGGACGGATCGTCATGATCCGTCACGGACGGATCAAGCAGATCTGGTTCAGCGCATTTGTTGTTGTTGTTTTTGTTGTTGTTGTTTTTGTTGTTGTTGATGTTGTTTTTATTATTGATGATGTTGTTGTTGATATTGTTGTTGATATTGTTGTTGGTGTTGTTGATGATGTTGATGTTGTTGTTATTGAGGATGTTGTTGTTGATGTTGTTTTTGGTTTTGTTGTTGTTGTTGTTGCTCCCCCTGAAGTTTTTTTTTTTCCAGATGGAAAACGAAACAAGATCTGCACGTCACAGAAGGTGGAATGCTATACGTGAGGAACAAGAACATGAACAAGTAGATGATCGTATAGTATATCGAAGGAGGCAGAAGAAATCCAAAAAAAGTGACGAAGTAGGACCGAGTATGAACCGTGACCCTCCTGTTGTACCGGTGTATGCAGACCCGGTACTCGACAACACGACGCTTAATAATCCACCTATACACCAGAATGTGGGAAATATGGTAAGTAACTATACATATTCTTAAACTTATCGGTTAATTAATATTTTTTCTAATAATTTATTTTATAGGATCCGACATGGTATGTACCTTCTACATCTGAGGAGCGTAGTGGTTGGTACATACCTCCTACACCTCAGGAGCCTAGTGGTTGGCCCATGTGGCCAGGAGGTATGAGTGGGCAAACATATTGGCCCGCTCAACAGCCTCATTTTGAGGAACCGGCGGAGGAACAGGCTGCTCCTACACAACGTAGAGAGCCTAGGCAGGGTAGAGAGCCTAGGCAGGATAGAGAGCCTAGGCAGGCTAGATAGGCTGGAGGTCGGGATGTTGTCGATCCCAAGTTGATATGACCTGTATCGGGAGGTCTGGAGATCCCAGATCTGCTATTTAGTTTCACTGTCCACACTGCATATTTCATTTATCAGGGCATTGTAAGTTATCAAAACTTGAGCCTGTTATTAAACTATTATCTTTTTTTTTTGTATCTAACATGTTCTTTTTATAGGAGCGAGAAACTCTCATGTTTCAGCTCAGACAAGAGCAGCTAAGAAAATGGAGGCTTGACGATGACTCTACATGGTGTGATCTTGCCAGAAACAGCGGCATCACACATTTGCAGGACCTGATGTACACTTATGTAGATCTGCCTTTGATTTCTGCATTTCTGGAGTGATGGCAGCCAGAGACAAATTCATTTCATATGCCATTTGGAGAGATGACGATCACTCTCCTGGATGTGTACATGATTTTGGGCCTCAAGATTGATGGGCACGGAATGAGACTTCCTCTCCAGGATCGCAGCAAGGGTAAAAATGAATTGTACAATCAACAAGCGATGAGGGCAATACAGTTCTTTTCCTTGACGGAAGAAATGGCTAAACATGGTGTCACTGCAGACAACCTGAAATATCACTGCTTGAACAATGACCTAGATGATGATGAGATCGCATCTAGTTATTTGTGGTACCTGATGGCCTCGACCCTCTTTCCAGACAAGTCCCAACACATGCTGCCCATGCCTTATGTGATCTACGTGAGTGACATTAGTGATACTTGCAATCTTTCTTGGGGTTCTGGCACATTGGCATTCATGTATCGGTCATTGGGCGAGTGTTCACGGCATGAGTGTCGTCAGATGTCCACCTGCTACACTTTGTTGCTGGTAAGGATTTTGTTGCATATTGTTTTTATATAATTTAATTACATTTAAGGTAAGGTTGATATGTTAACCATGTTATTTATATACAGGCTTGGATCTATCTATACTTCCCTCGCTTTCGCCCACAACAAAATCCCTGCTTCGAAGACGCTGTGCCATATGCCAGCCGATGGAATCCTGTACAGACTCCTAGTAGACAGAGAAGAAACTACAGGGAAGAGTTGGATTTAATGCAAGCTAGGCATGTAAGTATCATACGATGTAGTTTATTTCTCATATTAATGTATTACAATTGTGTAATACATTAATTGCACCCTTTTTTGTGTAAGAGTTGGAGTTAATTGCACCTTTTTTTTATGTAGGTTGATTGGCAGCCCTATGGCTACGTTAATTACAACATCCCGGCGTTGGCTCCTGCCTTTTTTCATGGGGTCATCTCTTTTCTGAGAATTACCGAGCCCTATATGTCGGATCGGGTATCGAGGTAATTTGGAGTGGTACAGGGGATTCTTTGACCAGTTATAGAGCCCATCAAAGCGCACAGACATCCCAACATTAGGAGATATATAGTGCAGTATGACCCCGCTTCAAACTGGAGTTGGGATGCAAGAAGTCAACACTCCATCTGGATCACACATATGGGCCCTCCTGCTTTAGAAGGGTATGAGTGTAGTACCGACTACATGGAGTGGTACATACCTCGTACACACCCATGTGTCAAGCCTCAGGATGCTAGCATCAGAGATCCTGTCCAGGTAAAAAAATGTGTTGGAGATTTGTTTTTACTTTCTTATACAATTAAACCGATTCTTTTTAATTTATATGTATTTCTGTAGGTCATTGGACAAGCATTCCAACGTCTAAATCCTTTCTATGATGCGGAGGAAGAACAATTCTACAACATGCGCGCTGCTATGCGACACTGCATCCAAGACTTCAGACCCTACGAGCATGGCAATGATGAGTAGGACGAAAATTAAGTGCATTCAAGTTTTCAATTGCTACTTTGGTTGTATTTTAGGGAGTGTCGCACCGTTTATGGAATTGTAGTTTCTTGACTAGTTTTATGATGATAATCAAACTAATTTGCATGTCTTTGCCATAACTTTTATATCGCACATTTGATACTTTGTTGTTAATTGTTGGTCGATGCAATAGATCTCTATAAATACCCTTCAAACATGGCAATGATGAGGGTGGCACATAGTGGTCCGTCACGCATGGTTTGGCTTCGTTCGTCAGGGCCGAAGCCAAAAACTGGCAAACAGCTATATACAATTGTATACAACAGTTGTCAAACACCTGGTTATTAGTTGTCAAACACCTGGTTATTAGCTGTAAACACAACGCCTCTCTCCTTTCACTATATAAGAAGCATTAGGGCTACTGTTAGAAGCCAAACACTACAACAAATAATGGCATCTTCATCAAAATCATCAACAAATGCAGATAGGCTATGCTACTGTAATTTTAAAGCCGTTGTCTGATCTTGGGATTTGTAGTGGAACTACGGGAGAAGGTATTGGGGATGCCCAGAAGATACATGTCATTTCAGGGAGTGGATTGATCCAATGTACGAGGAGAAGGCACATGCGGTTATTCGACAACAATGGCAGGAAAAACAAGATCTTGTTAAGGAAAATCAAGATCTTGTTAAAGATCTTGATAACATTCATAGGTATAACTTCAATCTACTAAATGATGTACATCGTAGGTGATTCATGTCGTATCTTTTGTGTAATGTTGTTTATGTACTATCTCCCATTGTAGGGAGCAAACAAATTTAGCAAAGCAGAGATATCATATGAAGCGAACGTTAACCAGAGACTATCCTAATTTCTTCAAACGCTAAACCAGCGTAATGAACAATTTGTATTGTCTTCAACAATATTGGTTTGTCACATACAAATTGTATTGGTTCGTCACATACATATTGTATTGGTTCGTCACGTACAAATTGTATTGCTTCGTCACGTACAATTTGTATTGGTTCGTCACGTACAGATTTTATTGGTTCGTCACGTACAGATTGTAGTGGTTTGTCACGTACAGATTGTTGCAAACCGTGCCTCTTTATAGAAGCTAAATCTACGTCTCATTAAGGGAGCACGGTCTAGGGCACGGTTTGTTGCAAATCGTGCCTCTTTACAGAAGCTAAATTTACATCGCGATGAAATTTATAGTTGACTTCTAAAAAACCAATTCGGGATTACGTAAAAGTTATACTTCTAAAAATCCATACAGAAAATAGAATATTAAGTTGCCCTAACAATATCTTTACAATGTGCGATTACAATAATATTTAAGTCGGCTTGCGACCTCGTCTCTTTCTTCTGGAAGGTCCATACGCCATCAGCTGAGTAGTGAATGGATCATACAGACAAGCAGCAGAGGCATCCTTTGCATGCTCCCACATGACAAATATTGGAGGCAACGGTGACGCCTGTGATAGGGCCACCTACAAAAGAATGGAGAACGTATTCACTTGCCTAGTTAATGAGTTCAAATAATGAATAAAAATTGATTAAATGATTAGTAACATACCGAAATAAAATGACTCTCCTTCTAAACATGGAAGATGTATATCGTCTTTAGCTTAGCACCCCTGGGATGATGTGGAACCGCTTGCAAAGGCAAGTAAGTAGCATTCATAGCACCCAGCACGACAACTGCACAATTGAATGCAGAAGTGATCAGACAACCCATATCTGGAATCACCATCCAAGTATTCTCCGGGGCCATCCCATCGTCAAACCATGTAAGTTGTTCTAGTACTGTATCCAGTGTAATCGGAAAGAGGCAAGTCTGAGCATACAATGGAAAGATTTCTTTCACCTTATCAATCATGGATTGTCGGACGATCCTCCATTCTTCATGTCCAATGCCTATTTGATCTGCAACGGCTCTGTATCCACAGTTTCCATCACCAACAATATCAAAGTAATCGTTTATGTGTTCGTGCATACACGACGGAACTATATCTATATACGGTTCAAAATCTTTAATGAAGGACTGTGGAGCATGAAACGGTGGTGGAAACATTTGACCCACTGGATTCTTGGGAGCTCTAACCTGAGATGGCCTCAAAGGAGTGATAGGAGTTGTAGGGCTTGGTGAATGTGTATTAGTGGGATTTGGTGGCCTACCTCGTTGCTTCTTGGGAGGTGTCCCTTCCATCTCTTTGTCTGTGTATTCCCATGAAGAAGGATGTCTTTTAGTGTTATCTTTGTTTGGAGCTCCCATTGACCGTCCCTTATGCCTCACAATAGCCGGCTCTTGCAGACTGGTCCTCTCGGGGCGAGCAATGTCGTAAAGTCACGAGACACATTTTTCTTGATCATCAGCTGACAGATTGGGGAACTCATCCGTATAAAATTGATCCATCAAAGATCTCGCGACTTTACGCTTCACCTCAGCCTCACCTTCGTCTTGCACTTTTGGCAAACTCAATTGTCTCCAAAAAGGATGCAACCTTGAAAGCTTAATAGGGATTGAACTTGTCACATATATAGCGATATCATGCACACACGGCAATCCATCTTTCACCCTCATTTGGCATGTGTAGGTACTGTCATGAAATGGATCTTTCCCTTGTCTGTATTCCTCAGTCAAGCGGTCAAGTGCAACCTTAGATACTTTGTACTTCAACAACTTGAAAACATCAGCCCCAGTCACAAGCTTCATCATGTTCTGTGCACTCTCGTTGAAGGTCCCCTTGATTTCCTTCACTTGGTTAACCATCTTTGCATGATATTGATCGAATATCGTGTCTAGACTGCCATGTGGAGTAGTTAAGAAGTCTTTTAAACTAGAATGTGCTCCTTCAACCCTATATTTAGTACAAAAGAGTTTAAAGTTTGATCATAGAAGAATGTTTTTGTTATCAAATGAGACGTGGCCACTAACCTGTTTGTCGTTGACGTTCCAAGCGTGAAAACAGTATCTGTCCAAGCTGACACAAGTCTTTCTCTATACGGGATGAGCCAGTTGTTTCTTACGTACTGAAGTAGACGTGGCCAAACTCTCCATTCCGACTGAATAATACGCAAATCCATCTCGTACTCGGATACAGTTGTTTGCTTGAATAAATTATAGTATGCATTTGCAAACCTTGTACCCAAGCTTTTATCCTTCATCTCCTTCCTAGCATTGTCCTCTATGTTCTTCTTCACATGGCGCCTACAGAGGATAGACTTGGCACTTGGAAAGAGTTTATCTAATGCATTCGTCAAGGCTTTTTCACGATCTGTCACTAGGCATGTCGGTGTTACTTGACACTTTGAGCACATTTTAAGAAGTTATTGTGCGGCCCACACGTAGTTGTCTTCTGTCTCACGCTGTATAAACGCCCCCGCCACGTTATAGTTCTTCCATGTAGACGTGACTCCTATTATTTCGAGGAAAGGCAAGTCATACCTGCACAAGAAGATGTGTCATGCATAATGAATAAACATATCAACAAATAGATGTAGCAAGTAGATGTGTTACACTAACCTGTTAGTGCTGTATGTGGAATCTAGCAAAAGGACGTACGGAAATGCCTTTAGGAGTTTCATGGAATTTGGACTGGCAAAGAAAATGTCGGTGATTTTATTCGTCGTTGGATCCGACCTATGCTCCACAAAGTAGTTGTTCTCCTTGCACTTATCGAAGAACTCTTGGACCACAGTTCTTCCTTCCATCCCATTATGTCGGACATTGTACACTTCATTGTAAATCTGATTCATTTTAGTGCAGTTGTTTGGGTCCTGATTAAGTGTTGTTGTAATCTTTGATGGTTTACTATAATTTTCTGTCATGACCTTAACCAACTTCTTCTACTCAGGTGTCAACCTGCCAGTAACTGCATGCCCGTACAAGTCATCACCAATGACATGGTTGTGGGTTCTAACAACTACATTGAGTGTATATGAGTCCCTCAGATTTTCTTGACACAACAATCTGAAGGGACAATCACATTTTTTGCTTTTTGTTCTTTGTCTTACTCTAGTTTCATCTTTAGGAATGTAAATTCCCGCTTTTTCACACAGCAACCATGACTTCTAAAGGCTTCCTCCACCAAAGTTTATATCCCGACCAATAGTGAGGCAGAAGTGATTATCAAAGGCAATCTGTCTAGCCCTTTTAATTGCATCATCTCTGGAGCCGAATACTTCACCCATGGTGAACTTCTCTGAATAATCTTCAGAAACAATCACTTCTTTAGGTGTAGGATACCTAAACTGCGGTTGTGTGTGTAATGCCGGAAACCCAAACTTAGGTGGAGCTTGCCACCTTACGGACGGAATTCCACTACGAGCAAAACAATCTATTCCCGGCAAATGAGGTTGGGGAGGCGGCATAGGTTCGCCGAACAACCCAAGTGAGAAGGACGGTGGAGCCATGTCCCATGCATCATTTAGGGACAGATTGTTAATACCGTTGTTCACGATATTGTTCTCCTATTGAAGTAAAAAAATAAGTTAGCGAAGTATCCAGTTTCTGTCAAACACAACCATATGTGACGAATAAACACACTCTAGCCGTCACATATGGATTTACCTGGTCCGTGACGTATGAAGTACATCCATCTGTCACGGATGAGGCGAATCCATACGTGACGGACCAACACCATCCAATCGTCACGTACTGTTTTTCTTTCAAAAAACATTGGCTGAACAAGGATGAAGTCTTGCAGTTTTGCACTCAATATAACACCGCCGAAACAATCAAACATGCAGTTTTGCACACAAATTCTACAACTTTTTAGTATAACTTAATCAAAGATGAAGTTTTTATGAACATGTACTCACAACTATTGAAATTACCTTAAGAAAGTGTTTGTTTTGGGTTAAGAACAACTCAATCATATACATTCACAAGAAAGAACCATAAAAAATCTAAACTTTTACTAACATGTAAAATAAAAGCTTAAAAAACATACCTCATTGTAATTGTAACTCCTTGAAACATCTTCTCCACCATTGAAGTTGGAAAAATCATCTTCATTTGCCATGGAAATGAACTCTTTGAAGATGATGAGAATGGAAGATGTGTTGTGGGAGGAAAAGGGAAGAGTGATGGAGAGGTTTAGGGTTTAATTTTGGACGTAATATTGATGAGATTTGATGGGGTAGTTAATGTAGTTAGGTGGGGACAAGTAACATTCAATTTTCTGGTTTAGAGGTTCGTCCGTCACGTACCATATGAATCCGTCCGTGACGGACCAAGTTGATCTGTGCGTCACGTATGAATTCATTTGGTCCGTCACGGACGGATGCATATGGTCCGTGACAGACGAACCAGTGCGTGAAATAGGAATTTTGTCGGTGCGTGAAATAGAAATCGTGTATATATATATTTAAAAGTTAGCATTCTAGGTCATTGAATGCTAACTTTTAAAGATGTATTAGTTTTTTTCTCATTTCATGCCTTATTTATTTAGCACAAAATTTAAACAATTTCTCAAATCCAAAATGTACTAAAGTGACAATTTCATATATTAACAATTATATTGATAATCTATAATCTTCTATATAATATAAATTGTTTTTGATTCACAATTATATACAATTACTACATATTAATCAATTGAAAAGTCTTCATTTTCATATCGTTGTATAACTCTTATATCTTCACGTTAAATTTTTAACATAGTTCAATTTATATTTCTATTAAGCATGAAAAACAATCATCTATATTATATATTTAAAAGTTAGCATTCTAGGTCATTGAATGCTAACTTTTAAAATGAACTGGGTTTTTTTTTTTTCATTTTTTGCCTTATTTATTTAGCCCAAAATTTAAACAATTTTCTCAAATCCGAAAAGTACTAAAGTGACAATTTCATATATTAATAATTATTTTAATAATCTATAATTGTCTATATAATATACAAAGTTTTTGATTCACAATTATATACAGTTACTACATATTAATCAATTAAAAAGTTCTCATTTTCATATCGTTGTATAATTCTTATATCTTTACGTTAAATTTTTAACATAGTTCAATTTATATTTCTATTAAGCATGAAAAATAACCATCTATATCTATATATATTTAAAAGTTAGCATTCTACGTCATTGAATGCTAACTTTTAAGACAAAATCAAAGGCTTAAATAGGCCTAAAGTTATAGTTTGCCTATAGGATTAGTTTATCACCCTTAGTATATAATATGTATATAATATGTTAGATTTTCCGATCGGTTTTTACTATAGGGTTTATAAACCAATATAAAATACATAAGTATAATTATAGGCTACTTTGTAATTTAAGTAATTAAATTTTTCTTTGTTTATTTTAATATACCATAGCATAATTATGTGTATATATAAAAATAAGCACTATTTGTAAGTAATTATTCCCTCCCCTCACACAATTTTTTCAGCTAAATTTTGCCTCTATGTACGGACTATTCTTTAGGTTTTGACTCATTTTTTAACCTAAATCTCAATTAGTGATAGTTACTACATACTGACATACTGTATACGTTATATTTTGCTCTCATTTACTCTTATTTTAATATTATCAAATTACTACACGTAACTCCCGTATTTAGTACATAGTGAATGGTTGGAAATAAATTATAGTCAAGATGTCTAAACGGTTATATGTCAAAATGGCTTCACTTTCCAAGTAACATTTTCATCTATAAAAGGGCAAAAATGGTGGTATTCCGTTCATTTGCTCTGGGCATCCATCATCTCATTCTTCTACATGGAAATTAGCTTTAGAAAGTCATATAGTGAAGCTTGGAAGATAGTGGGCAACACCTTAAAAAGACATGGTCACTGAAGTAAGCATAATTATTAAGTTAAAGATGTGAATGAGGATTCCCGATTGTCGATGATGCAAGTATATATCCACCTCATGGTAAACTATCCTTAATTATATGTATTTGGATCTCTTTTGTAGTCTACAATACTTACATATATCGGTTTAAATTTATTAATATAATTGTCTTTTGATTGAGATAGATTAATTTTATGTAAAGATGTCAGAGAATTGGATAATCTAATAGCACTATTGAGACATCGACTGTTTACATCATGCACCAGTAGCTTTCACTAGAAGGAGGACAAAGACAATCGATTTAGGACGACTGATTGTTAGTAAAGAAGACAGTAAACTATTTTATGGATGATGTAAACCCTTCAACTATTGGTAGCATAAATTCAATTAGGTTTGTATTTTTAGTTTCTTTTTTGTACTAAATCATTTTAGGTAGGTGTGTTGTTATTTTGGTTAAGGATGATTTTTATTGTTCTATTTTATACATAAAAGACATTATTAAAATACAATAAATTTGTAAGATAAATGCAAAAAATTAGAAACGTGGAGTGTAGTGGAGCATGTAAGAAATGAGAGTTGTTATAACAAGTTTCTTATAAATACTCGAGTTCAAGCACAACATATAATTAGATAGGCATTTCTAAAATATTTCCCAAATATTTTCAAAGAAAAAAATGTATCCTTACAAAAAACAACTACCACCTTAATTCAAAATTTAAATTGAACTTCTGACCAAAATAAATAAATAAAATTGTACTTCGTACAATCATAGCATTTTATACCTAAAATACTTAGATATTACATTTTTTTTCAAGACTTAGATATTACATTTAAATACATATTAAACAATATATCGTCTAAGATAAAACATAAAACAACAATCCATATATTAGAAACTCAAATTTAAATCGTGACACTACATATACATAAAAAGCCCGTGCGAAATACGGGTTTCGATTTGTAGTTTTTCTTAAAAAGTGTATTTTATAGATAGCTACATTTATAGTACTGCAATGCAGGAAAGAAAAAATTGGACGAATAACATATATTCTAGATAGCTACAAAAAATGGACGAATACCATATATTCTAGATAGCTACATTGTCGCACGTACTTTTACTCTAGATCTTAAAGACTTGGTACGTATGGTATGATAGGGTCTCGATCATGATACAAATTTGAGTCTCCACTAGTGTCCTTAAATTAAGACTAATTTTTTGAAAAACGTTAAGAGGAAGTTAGGCGGTTAGGTGAAGTCTAGAGTCAAGCAGGGCCTAGGCGGATTAAAAATTGATACATGATACATGTGATTATTTGACCAAATTCTCAAAAATCTATTAATCTTTATAAAACTATGTTGAGATGAGGTTAATATTTTATTATGGATCTAATTTTACGGCGCCCAACCCAAAACGTGCCCAAATTTGTCTCTCTATTATCAAAATTAAAAATTTACAAAATTGACTAGGGTTTCACTTTTTCTCACAACATCCATCCTCTCTCTATCCCTTACAACATCCAACATCCATCTCATATGATGTTGCTGCTTCCACCACCATCATGTTCGACATCGCCTCTAACCTTCTCTCGCTCAACCAAACTTGGCCGCTTCTCTCCTTCACTCGCTATGCCTAGCTAGTGGGCTTAGATATCGGGACGAGAGATGACAACCTATTACCTAGATGAGGCCTAAGCAACCCTAGATGGGGATTTTTAAAACACTAGTTAAGACATAAGTAAATTCTATTTTAAGTGCTATCTAAACCTATAAAGTCTTGTCCTTGAACTAGGCACCATCGATTCTCTCAACCAAAACTTTTTCCTACCGAAAAACGAAATTCTGAATTCTATATGATTTTGGTCATTATTAAGCGATTAATACTTCATATATGCCACTAATTAATTCTAACATTTAGTTTGAATTATAACATGCACGTATGAGGACAATCTCGAAGATGGACGATATTCATATCATTAAATGCGAGAAAGTCAACGACTTTGTTACTTTCTCTATAACAGTGAAAAATCCTAAAAGAATAAAAACAATCTAGCAGAGAAAGTATGTCAATAATAATTGTTCGTATTTCCAATAAGATTTTTCATAATTTATTAACATAGTTAATTACAGTTAAATTGCCACATTCAATAATAATATTTTTAATATTGAAGTGTAAAGCCTTACGGGGTCCTCAAGGAGAGCGTAAGCCTCAGTTTATAATATAGACGTATTAGGAATATGCTTTTTGTCAAAATGTATAACTTGTGAATGACTATCTCTGATGATGAAACCAATGTGAGATGTGAGATTGTTTCTTATGGACCCATCAAAATTTAGCTTAAAGCAATAAGTTGGAGATTTTTCCATGTCAATGGTTTGGACTGTCTTAGTGGTTTCTTGTTCTTTGGTTTATCCAAATCGATGGACTTCCATTCAATGAAAAATGTAATGGCGAAGTGGGATGGGGACCTAGCTATTCTTGATGAAGATGGTCTACATAACATATTGTTTCGATGTTTCCATATATGCCACCATAAAACATAAGCTAACCCGAGGTTGGAGTTATATTGACGAAAACTTCCAAGTTTTCTAAGAAAGTGTTCTCCTTTAGCATAGAGTAAGGGGTGCCAAGTTTTTTTAGGAAGTTCATTAAACATATGAAGAGAGAATTTACAATTAAAGAAAAGATGATTTGTGTCATCATCTATTTCGGGTTTGTTTGGATTCCTAATAAAATGCATTAAATTGCATTATCTTACATTAAATGACCCATTTAATGCAATTTAATGTAAACTAATGTAAGTTAATACATTCTCATTGAGAAACAAAACAGACCCTTCATTGAAAAGACTAAAATGAGATGGAACCATATTAATGAATCTATTTAAGAGTTCAGTTGTTGGTAGACAGTCAAAACAACATTTTCATAAGAAATTTTGTATTTCAGGTGGTACGTTAAGCCTCCAAATCCACGAGAAAGTAATATTATTAGGACTCAGAGTTGGAGATACCAATCGAGTTGTAGATTTAATGTTAAAATTTCTATCAGGCGAAGGAGCCCATATTTATTTGTCAGGAATACTAGTATTAGGGATTCAAATTAGCATAACTTTGGAGACCATGTGCGGAGGCAGAACCTGAATAAGTTTCTGATAATCCTAATTCTTATATGTATTTATAAATGCAACTACCTTTGTATTTAGATCTTGGCCATTAGAATAGGAGAACCGATTTAGATTCTCAATCCAATTATCTTTCTAGAAATTGCTTTTTTAAAAGTTTCAATTAGGTTCAAAAGTCTTCAAAATTTCCAAGAATGCTTTGTTGACTTCTTATGATCAAGAAGTTGTCCAAAACTAATATATTTGTTGTAAATAAGACAAACCCACATGTTATTTGGCTCAACAAAAAGTTTTCAAAGTAATTTCATTTGGAGAGCAATATTATTTGTCTCGAGCTCTCTAAGGTTTAAACCACCAACAAACTTAGGGGTACAATTTTCCCCCCCACTAATAAGCAAATGATAATAAGGGGTATTTATATTCCAGAAGAAATCTTTGTTATTTTGTCAATAGTTTTGCAAACACATTTTGGGAGTAAGAAGCTTGGCATTAAGTAATTAACCTTTGAAAAGATATTAGATTGTATAAGAACAGTTCTGCTTGCTTGTGATAACAGATTAGCTTTCCATTTTGATAGTTTCTTTTTTAGAGATGAAACAAAGTCATTGGAAATTTCATTATACATGCGACCTTTAATGATATGAATGCCTAGATATTTTTCCATAGAAGTGGTACGGTGATTCATATATTTTGAACGTTGTCTAAAGATATAGAATGTAATCTGGAGAAATTCTTGGAAACTTGAAGGCTAGTTTTATTAAAATTGATAAAGAGTTCGATTTGTAATTTATCAAGGATAATCTTAATATGTATAATATAGTCTATAGAAGCATTCACTAAAATTAGTATGTCATCCAAAAATTTAAGATATGGAATGCAAAGCCCACCAATAGTTAGCATAATACCTAATTTATTGTGGGGAAGTTGTGATTCAAAAGAAAGAGCACGTGCGAGGTATTCCATTGGAATAACAAAGAGGAAAAGAGCAAGAGGATCACCTTGTCACAGTCCATAAGATGGCTGAAACTCACGACCAACCTTATTATTGACAAGTATAGAGTAAGTTGCAATCGAAATACATGTCATGACTCATGACTCGGTCAATCCATTTATGATTGAACCAGAAGTTAGATAGAATATTTGCCAATAAAATCCGATCTAGCTTATCATAGGCTTTCTCCATATCAAGTTTATTAGCCATCCATCCTTTTTTACCTCTCTTCTTTTTATGAAAATACTGGAATATTTCATGGGCAATAAGGGTATTGTCTTGTATTACATGTCTCTCTACAAAAGCACCTTGGAGGGGAGTAATGATTTTAGAAGAATCCGTTTTAAACAACTTGCAAGAATTTTAGTAATAATTTAGTAACTGGTGTTCCAAAGACTAACTGGGCAAAAATTGTTAATAGTAGTCGGGTTATCCGTATTGGGGATAAGAGCAATGAAAGAATGATTCCAAGCACATATGGGTTGGCTAGAGTGGAAAAAGGATCTAATAACAGCATGGAAAATTTATGATAAAAGTCAGCAGGGAAACTATAAGGTCCAAGAGTACGTCTTATCATTTTCCATGTCAAAAAGATCGGCTTTGACCTCGTTGTGCGAGGGCATTTGGCATAAGGCTCGTTTATAAGAATCCCTAATTAGTTGAGGGATGACATTGAGGTTATTGATTGATGAAACAACTATATTGTTTTTTTGAAAACAGGACTTGAGCTCATGTGTAATTGCTTCAGAAATAGATTCTTCATCATAGAGAGTTAAATCATCTTTCATTTGGAAGATCTTGTTCCTTTGTTTGAATGATCGAACTTTAGCAACAAATTGATAATATTTTGTGTTGGAGTAAGAATTTTGTAATTAATTAATTTTGGATCGTTGCTTCCAGAAAGTATTATGAAATTACAATAGCTTGTACTTGAGGAGATATGTCGATAATTGTTGGGCAATGAGTTCATCAGTAGGATTAGCGAGGTAATTTTGTTGCACTGTCTGGAGTTTCCCTTGTTTACATTTTAGATATTCCAAAATATGGATGGAGTTCTTACGAGCCCATTCCATGGAATATTTTGTAATAATTTTAACTTCATAAAAAAAATTAACATATAAGATCCATTAAGCTTATAACTCCAAACCTTCTTAACTAATTTGGCGTAATCTATGTTGTTAGACCATGCGTTTTCAAAATTGACAGGGAATCTAAGATATTTTTTATAAGCACCAAGTGTAAATGAGATTAAACAATGACCAGATGTTGTAAATGAGTGATAATGTATTTAAGATTTGGAAAGTAAGAAATAAGTGCAAAATGAATAAGGATACGGTCTAATCGTTCTATAATATTTTGGGAATCAGTCATGAATTTTCTCCAAGTAAATGGAAATCATGTTTTCTTAGAATCTAAGAGGGAGAATTTAGTAGTAATGTCAAGTAGTCACTTAAAGGGATTGAGTTGGGACAAAGGGCCTCCAAGTTTGTTTGTTGGGCATAACAGTTCATTTAAGTCACCAATAATAATAACAAGAAGGTTTCAGAGACAATTATAGAGCTCAAGTTATTCCGAAAGGGGTCTTTTTAATTTCCCGTGAGGGAGCATACAAAAAGATTAACAACTTGTTTGGCAACCAAGTAATGGGTAGAAAGGGAAGGGAGAAAAAATATGAAGAATTAAGAAAGGGAGAGGACCTTAGTAGAGGGGATGATTTTTATGTTCTTTCTTTTGTTGGATGAAGGGGGGTTTGAGGGAGAAAATAGAGCTAAAATTTGTATTTATTTAATTATTTTTTACTTTCAAAACTATCATTAGAGCTTTCCATCCAAATTCCATCATTTTGGGGTGATCCACTTTTCCTCTCATTCTCCTCCTATTTCTCCCCGAAATCCACTCAATTCTCCTCATTAATATTAACCAAACAAGAGACACTATCTTCTCTTATTTCCCTCCCCTTCAAATCCTTCCAAATCTCTCCAACCAAACATAGTGTAAGAGAAACTGCACTTGAGTGGAAGTAAATTTCAAAACAATTAAGTTGGATTGGATTAAAATAGGTACAAGTGGTTTGTGTTGTAATCTTTGTTCCATAAGATCCATAATCCTCCTCTAGACCCAGTTGATGGAGAAAACATACTCTCATGAAAACCACATCTTCAAATAACAGGTGTAGAAGATTTATTATCGACTTTAGTTTTTTCCAAGAAGAGAAGATCAAAAGAGTTTTTCCTTCTAATATAAGAGATTTTGGTGCAAATTTTTTTATATCTTAGTTCCTCTAATATTCCAATATCCAATATTCATAATTACTTAACATAATGAGAAATAAGATGTTTGAAAGATAAAGTTTCAGTAAATCTAGGATCAACCGTCCGTGTCAAAATAGGCTTCATATATACATACCATCATTAATAGAAACATAATTCTTGAAGGTGGACACCATCCTGACTCAGTTTGGAAGTCTTTGGTTCGGAGATCTTGCAAAACCATAATGTGGGCCACGACGGCATCGGTGTGTTGGCGCTAGGCTTGGCGTTGGCTTGTGCCTTTGCTTGAATCTTGGTGTGGTCCAGAATCACATCAGTTTGTCATGTCGTGGCGCATGAGAAATTTGAAGTTGCTTTGAGTCTGTTCAATCCTCTCTAGATGGCAATTGTCATCTTGCAGGAGTGGTAAATTTTCATTAATGTCAAGAGAGAATGCCATAAAACGTCATTAGGAAGAGATGTCATAGTAGTATCATAGACCATAAAGGCCGATTAAATGGTACATATCTTATTTATTGTAAATAGAAAGTTCAAAGAGGAGTTAAGAGTTTGAAAAAAGTAAAATAAAAGTGGCAATGAATTATGAACAAAATAATGACGTAAAAAAAAAAAATATTAGAGGGAAAGTGAGAATACAATAGAAGTTGAAGTTGCGTTAGTAGCTTGTATATCATGTAAAGTTAGAAGCATTACAAGTGAAACTATGAAAATGGATTGTTTTAGATTATTAGTTAGGATTGATAAATGTAGAAAAAGTAAAAATAAGAAAGTTTCATGAGTTTTTAGAAGTTCATATGTAGGTCATCAACAATGTCATATATAAGTTCAGAGTTGGGGAGCGTATTTGATGTATAAGAAGAAAATAAAAACCAAGAAATTAAAAGACATAAAAAAAGCGTAGAAAATACAAACAAGAGAATCAAATGACAGATAAATACAACCAAAAGTGCAAAAACAACCAACAAACCCAACTACTGAAAGGATAAAGATTGCAGAAAAATCAAGAGAAGTAGCAATAATGAAGATGGGGAAAACATAAATTTGAAAAAAAAACTCAAACAACATCAGAAGAGTGGGTGGAGCAATCAATTCAACCTTGGAAAAAGAGATACGGTACAAGAAAAAAGATTATGATATAAACCAAGAGATATCAGTAATAGTCTGTTTGTAATTAGAAGCCTATGCCAAGAGTTAATAATCCAGGTATAAGAATTAAATATAGCAAAACAACAATTTGTTTCAGTTCTCATATGAATCAAATACCATGGACTTAGATTAATTATTTCCATAGATATACAAATATAAGAAGTAAGCCAAAGCAGATACATAAATACATTCCTCAAAGTCCAAATCTAATAAAGAAGTCGAGAGTATAAGACAATTTATAGTTTCCCAAAGCATAAAGAGCAAGAATTGACTAAACCACATATCAACTGTAATGGTTGTACATCTAAAACCTCCAACAAAAGAGGGAGAATCACATCCCCAGTATTAGATAAGGTCGATGTTGAAGAATGAATCTCACTAGATCAGTGGTGGAAAATTTTCATATGGCCTGCAATCAAGACGACACAGATCCAAGGGGGGACATAGATCTAAGACAAAGGTGAGGATCTATGCGGAGAAGATCTCACCTAGCGAGTCAAGCTGGGATTCGAGTTCAACAAATGGATTATGAAGGCTCCATGGGTGCGGCTCAAACCAGGGCTCGGTGCGAGGCAGGTGGTTCAAGTAGAGATGTCGACCACGCTGGATGAGATCTGAGCGTGGTCGTTTGAGTAGTAGTAGCTAGATCTGGCATTGCGCATGGGCGTAAATCCTTGCGGTGTGTGGTTGTGTTGGGTAGTAGGTGCGAAGGTGGTGCAGCCAAAACTGAAATTTCTCGAATGGGAATGTAAATTCGTGTTTGTTGCCAAAGTCGGCTATAGAAGAAAGAGCATGAAACGGGTTATAAAATTTGGATATCACACTTAAGGGGATTATCCCCATTTGGTTTAATGAGGCCCATTTAATAACGGAATATATTTAATGACCTATATCAACCTAAATCCTAGGGAGGATAGAGGAGAAAGTCTTATTTTCATCTCCTTTCTCTCTAGGAAAAACACATGTTTGATTGTAATGGTGATCGATATTGTGGGAGCGAGATCTGGATGGGCCTAAAAGCCCACTTAATGGGATAAAAAAGAGTCAAAGGCCCAAAGGGATATAGGGCAATCCAATGGCAGAGAAACAGTGATAAAAGGGGAACGCCGCAACAGTATAAAAGGGGTCGGAGGAGGCTCTGATGGAGGGGGTGAATTAGAAGTGATGAGAGCGAGGTTTCGTAGAAGACCGGAAGCATTTCACATCCTCCAACGGCAACAATGAACGCAGTCAGCGGTGTTTATCCTAACCCCACTCTTCTTCTTTCCGGCCCGCACATTCTCGGTCTAATCCGTCACCATCTCCGACCCCATTGGCACCCGTCAGGCTCTACAACCTCATCTCTTGCTCGTCTTCTTCGATCTTTCATCTCGCTTCTTTTCTCTTGCAATTCCTCAGGCTTGCCTTCCTCGCTTCCTTTCATAAGTTTTGGAATTAATTAGCGATAGCAATGGAGAGAGAGCAACTGAAAGTGCTGGACGCACTGGATGCAACGATGACGCAATGGTACCACTTCACGGCGATCGTGGTGACAGGCCCGAGGTTCTTCACGGACGCGTACAACCTGTTCAGCATCTCGCTGGACACGAAGCTGCTGAGGCGAATCCACTACACAGACCCCGCCTCCTCCTGGCTCGGAACCCTGCCGCACAACGTCTCAGCGGCAGTCAACGGGGTCGCCTTCTGCGGGACCCTCACTGGTCGGCTCTTCTTCGCCCTAGCCACTGCAACTCGCACCTTCGCGAGGCCTTTCGCCTTGTCCATTGCGACTCGCGCCATCGCAGAGCCCTTCCTCTTCGCGGGGCTGCAACTCACGCCGTCGCGAAACTCTTCCCGCTGGCCGCCGCAATTCGCGCCATGGTGCAGGCTCGCTCCTTGTGCCCAACTTATACCGGTTGTGGGTAAGATTTACTAGCTGGAATTCCGCTCTAATCTTGATTCATAATGTGTTCGAGACATACTAAATGAGAAGCATAAGAATGGGACTAAGCCAACATTGAGCTATAATTAATTAGCTAGAAGAAAGGAGAGTGTGACTAAACCAAGACTAAACTCCACGTAAAACACAAGTTAGTTACTCATACCACTTTCTTAATTAATCTTCTATACCACTTTCTTAATTATTGGGTTAAAATGGTGATATCCTCCACGGAGCCATATCCAAGCAAACCTCTTCGTGAAACTCCTTCACGGAGCCACATCCAAGCAAGCCGCTTCACGAAGCCTTCCCCATGGCGCCGCGTTCACGAAAGCTTCCTTCGCGGAGGCTTGCTTCACGGGGCCATTCACGGCCTCCTTCACGGACCCACCACCTTCACGGAGCTCTCCTTCCCGAGCCCGCCTTCACGGAGCTCTCCTTCCCGAGCCCGCCTTCATGGAGCTCTCCCTTCCCGAGCCCGCCTTCACGGAGCTCTCCTTCCCGAGCCCGCCTTCACAGAGCTCTCCTTCCCGAGCTCGCCTTCACGGAGCTCTCCTTCACGGAGCACTCCCCCTCGCGGGTCCCCTTCTTAGGCTCTCTTCACAAACCTCTTTCGTGAATCCCTTTACGTAGCTCCTTCATGAAGATGTCATTTCATGACTTCTCCCCGGTGTGACTTTAGACCCTTAAAGAGAAATTTGGTTGATTGTTGAGCGCGGTCCTCGTAAGCTTCATAAATGTGTCTTTGATGGAATAATCAATACTAGAAAGTTCGATTCTTTACTAATAAAATAAAGGGTGAGGACACTCGGTAAAGGTAACATGACGGATAGGTAAATCCATTAATCTTGTTTCTTATATATATATATATGCTTTCCATATAGAAAACTGACTTGAGCGTCGGAGAGCCCGCCCCCGGAGAAGCCATCTCCGGGGTATTTTCAGGTGAATATCGCATAGAAGGTTGTTGAAGCTCGAGAACAACCATGCACAATCTGGAGAAGGCGCGAAGGAGTAATATCAACACCAGAACTAAACCACGGAGTCGGAGGCCCCGCTCTACGCGAAGCTAGAGACTAAGGAGTTGTTGAGGACGTCCCCAAAACAAACAAATCCTCAACAAACCCGAGCTAAGGGCGTGTTGACTCTTAGCACCTTCACGATCGTTGAATCGGGAATCAACAGATATGATATTGATGGATCCTGGCTTGGTAGACTCCAGATATAATCATTTATGGCGAACTGGGTCAACAAATCTCGTGTTCATTTTATCATTTTTCGCATCCATTGTCATTCGTAGGGAGATCAATCATTTCCTTTTACAAATTTACCGCGGTACAAAATCATGCTACCACAATTGGCGCCGTCTGTGATTACACGATTCTGACCGCCGGAGATCCGTCGGCGGCGGCAGCAGCAGAGGCTGTGGCAAGACACCAAGAGGAGGCCGCCGCGGCGCTGGCTGAGAAGGACCGGCAGTTGCGGGAAGCCATCGACGCCCTAGCCGCGAGAGTTCGCGAGTTGCAGGCCGCTCGAGGGGCGCTGGAAGAGTCGAATCGGAGGGCGGTTCGCACGGCAGAGAAGAGGCCGATGGTGGAGGTTCAGTCCGCCGGAGGTCGGCATCGGCGGCGGGAGAGCATCCTCGAACTGGAGGAGCACCGTCAAAGCCCTAGGCGAGCGCGCGGTGGGGCAGATCCGGATTTGGGCCATCGCCGGAGCCCTAGCGGTCGGGTCCGTTCGGATCTGGAAGCGCAGCAAGTCCCTAGAGGCGTCGGAGGAGAGGGCGGCGCAGATCCGAGAGCGCGACGAGGCCTTCGACGGGAAGAGCGGGAGGCGGAGGCCAATTCCGGTTCGGCGGGTTGAGGGCGAGAGCCACGTCTGCAGAGCCGACCCGGTCAGGAGGACGACCGGCGACCCTGAGGCGGCAAGGTAGGGGCATCCAGGGCTGCGGTTGATCGCCGCCGACGAGCGAGGTCTTCACATTCCCGCCGCCATAGGAGCAGAGCCCTTGCAGGCAGCCGTGCGAGGTTGACGATGGTGTGTGCTGGTTGAATTTCCAGTGGGCCAAATATTAGTTAATGGGCCGTGGTATATGAAGTTTGGAGCAGCCCAATTTCAATTCCAAATCAAGTCCGAATTTAACTCAAATCGGTATATCAATTTAATTATTTTGTTCCTATTTAATTTTCTACAAGTAGTATACATATAATTTTATATGACTATGATATAATTATTATATGTTTATGCCATGTCGGCAGGAACTCGCGAGGAAACGCTAATTAAAGTAAGATGTGGAGGTCATTGACAAAGATGGTCAATCCCTGAGAAGAAGCATCCGAGCGTGAGCTATGAAAGATTAGCAATTGCAACATTGATTTAAGCCGCAGGGGCACGAGATGCCATATTACAAGCCTATAGGCCGTAGGGGCACGAGCTGTCGTGTCATTCTATCAGCCAAAGGGCAACTGATCCTACAAGCTGGAGGACATGGACGGGATGGAGATCCCACACACTTGGAACGCCTCTAACTTGAGGCGGTTTTAACGAGGCCCCAGGGGTTGCATCCCCAGGACATATCAGTTGTTATGGTTTGACTTTGTTTTGAATCCCCGGTTATTACATGATATTTCTGATTATATGATTATATGCAATGTTTCATCGTAGTAGGAGCTACAAGTCCGGGATAGGGGCTAGGTTTGAGCCGCCTTACGCCGAAGGTTACATAGTCTTCGTGTTGGCGAGACTTTAGTGGGATAGATCCACAGCATTGGCGTTACCTATGACGATGGTCATGGGGCGTCCCAGATTTCGGTGGAGACAGACCACAGTTTTCGGCGTTATCTGCGATGACGATGGCGGAACGTCCCGAAGTTTTAGTGGAGACGGACCACGGTTTATGGCATCGTCCGCGGTGATGATCACGGGGCATCCCAGATTTCGGTGGAGACGGACCACAGTTTTCGGCGTTATCCGCGATGACGATCGTGGAATGTCCCGGAGTTTTAGTGGAGACGGACCACGGTTTATGGCATCGTCCGCGGTGATGATCGCGGGGCATCCCAGATGTTAGTGGAGATGGACCACAGTCTGGCGTCTCCCGCAGTGATGACTGTGGGGGAGGGCCAAGGAAGAAGTCTTGAGGCGGTTTTAACGAGGCCCCTGGGGTTGCATCCCCAGGACATATCAGTTGTTATGGTTTGACTTTGTTTTGAATCCCCGGTTATTGCATGATATTTCTGATTATATGCAATGTTTCATCGTAGTAGGAGCTACAAGTCCGGGATAGGGGCTAGGTTTGAGCCGCCTTACGCCGGAGGTTACATAGTCTTCGTGTTGGCGAGACTTTAGTGGGATAGATCCACAGCATTGGCGTTACCTATGACGATGGTCATGGGGCATCCCAGATTTCGATGGAGATGGACCACAGTTTTCGGCATTATCCGCGATGACGATCGCGGAACGTCCCGGAGTTTTAGTGGAGAAGGACCACGGTTTATGGCGTCGTCTGTGGTGATGATCGCGGGGCGTCCCAGATTTCGGTGGAGACGGACCACAGTTTTCGGCGTTATCCGCGATAACGATCGTGGAACGTCCCGGAGTTTTAGTGGAGACGGATCACGGTTTATGGCGTCGTCCGCGGTGATGATCGCGGGGCATCCCAGATGTTAGTGGAGATGGACCACCGTCTGGCGTCTCCCGCAATGATGACTGTGGGGGAGGGCCAAGGAAGAAGTCTGTAAGCGAGGATAAGAACAGAAGCAGATTTGCGTGAACGCCTAGAGTGGATGCAGGGCATTGCTTGGTAATATCGGGTCCTGAGACATCAGACGAGCCCGCAGAACCCGAGGGGCAAAATGAAGGGGGAATTATCCCACTAGGCCCATTTGGTTTAATGAGGCCCATTTACTAAGGGAAGATATTTAATGACCTATACCAACCTAAACCCTAGGGAGGAGGACGGAGGAGACAGCCTCATTTTCATCTCCTTTCTCTCTAGCGAAAAATACATGTTTGATTGTAATGGTGATCGATATGATATTGAGGGATCCTGGCTTGGTAGCCTCCAGATGTAGTCATTTATGGCGAACTGGGTCAACAAATCTCGTGTCCATTTTATCGTTTTTCGCATCCATTGTCATTCGTAGGGAGATCAATCATTTCTTTCTACAAATTTACTACGGTACAAAATCATGCTACCACAAGTACATATATTAAGCAAATATGAGATCAAGTGTCATGTGATTGGTCATAATTAATTTCATGGTTGATTTAGAGAAAAAGAACAACAGAGAAAGGGAAGAGAAGAAAGAAAAATATTGACAGGAGGAAACACCACAAATGAAGAACAAGGTAGAGCAAAGATGGAGAGAAAGTTAGAGAGAAGCTCTTAGGCGTAGTACCAGGCCTGTAGATAGGCAGGTGCTTTAGGATCGATCGAACAGGGCTCCCAAAATTTTAGGGTCCAATAATTTTTCGGCCCATTACCTATTTAAGTTATTATAGATATTTTTTTTCCTTTTTATTCCTTTTCAGCGTACCCTTAATTAACGGGTAGAATGTTCGCACCCGAATTTTCTGGTGGCGCACCTGTTTTTGGGCGCATCCTGGTTGCGCCCAAAAACAGGATTTTTGTTTTCAAAAAAAAAAACAATTCCTTGGGTGCAACCAGGGTGCGCCCAAGTGAAAGAACCGGGTTTTAAAAAAAACCCGGTTCATGGCCAATTTTGTTTTTTTTTATAAAAAAAATATGGTTCACCTTGGGCGCATCCATGTTGCGCCCAGAAGGGAAATTTTATTTTATTTTTTTTAAAAAAAATTAATTAATTTTTATTAAAAAAAAAAATGGGCGTAACGTGGATGCGTCCAAGGGATTTCTATTATTTTTTAGAGTTTGTGATTTAGGGTTTTTGGACGCAACCAGGTTGCGCCCAAGGGGTTTTTAGTGTGTTTTAGGGTTTGGGATTTTCGTCCATTCGAGTACAAACCCCTAAACCCCACACACCCTTTGGGCGCAACTAGATTGCGTCTAGAATTATGGGCGCAACTAGGTTGCGCCCAAGGGGTTTGTAGCATTTTTTAGGGTTTAGGGTTAGGTCTTGGGGTTTAGGGTTAGGTCTTGGTGTTTGGGGTTTATGGTTATATTATATAGTTATATACTATGCTTATATCATATAGTTATATACAATAATTATATCTTATACTTATATGACTTATATCCAATTTGGTTATATCATATCGTTATATTATATAGTTATATACAATGATTATATGTTATAGTTATATCCAATTTGGTTATATCATATCGTTATATTCTATAGTTATATAAAATGATTATATGTTATAGTTATATCCAATTTGGTTATATCATATCGTTATATCCTATAGTTATATACCATGATTATATGTTATCGTTATATCCAATTTGGTTATATCATATCGTTATATTCTATAGTTATATAAAATGATTATATATTATAGTTATATCTAATTTGGTTATATCATATCGTTATATCCTATAGTTATATACCATGATTATATGTTATCGTTATATCCAATTTGGTTATATCATATCGTTATATCCTATAGTTATATATTATGATTATATCATTTGAAAATCACATATAACTATGGTTATATCCAATTTGGTTATGTCTTATGGTCATATACTACGGTTATATTCTATAGTTATATACTATGATTATATCTTATACTTATATGACTTATATCCAATTTGGTTATATCATATCGTTATATTCTATAGTTATATACCATGATTATATGTTATAGTTATATCCAATTTGGTTATATCATATCGTTATATCCTATAGTTATATACCATGATTATATGTTATAGTTATATCCAATTTGGTTATATCATATCGTTATATCCTATAGTTATATACTATGATTATATCCTTTGAAAATCACATATAAATATGGTTATATCCAATTTGGTTATGTCTTATGGTCATATACTACGGTTATATTCTATAGTTATATACTATGGGTATATCTTATGGTTATATTTCATAGTTATATATTATGATTATATCTTATATTACATCATATAGATATACTATGGTTATATCATATAGTTGTATATAATGAATATATCTTATAGTTATATGTCTTATATCAAATTTGGTTATATCATATCGTTATATTATATAGTTATATATTATGATTATATCTTATGGTTATATTATATAGTTATATACTATGGTTATATCCTATATTATATTCTAAAGTTATATACTATGGTTATATCTTATAATTATATACTATGATTATATCTTATAGTTATATAATATGCTTAATCATATATTATATCATATAGTTATATATACTATGGTTATATCATATACTTATATAATATGACTATATCTTATAGTTATATGTGATTTGGTTATATCCTTATAGCTATATTCAATTTGGCTATATCCTTATGATTATATTATATAGTAATAATAAAATTGGATATAATTATAAGATATAATCATAGCATATAACTATATGATATAACCATAGTATATAAATATAGAATATAATCATGAGATATAACCAAATTATATATAACTATATGATATAACCATAGATATAACTATAAGATATAATCATAGTATATAACCATAGTAATAACCAAATTGGATATAACTACAAGACATCCAAATTGGATATAAACAAATTTGGGCGTAACCACGATGCGCCCAGATTTTTTTTATTTCGAAAAAAAATAAATAAAATTGGGCGCATCGTGGTTGCGCCCAAGATCAACCGGTTCAGACCCAAACCGGTTCAATAATATTTAAAAAATTATTTTTTAAAATAAAAATAATCCACCCAGACCTTGGGCGCACCCTGGTTGCGCCCAAGGAATTGTTTTTTTTTTAAAAAAAAAAAAACCCCAGTTTGGGCGCATCCCGAATGCGCCCAAACTGGGGTGTGCCGCAAGAAATTGCGGGTGCAAACAATAATCCCCTTAATTAATTAGACTTCAAACTCAAGGCCGGCGGAGGCCGCATCTTCAATTCTCCATCTTTCCCATCTGGAGTCTCTTCGTCTTCAGTTCTCCATCAATGTCTTGTGTTTCCCAGATCTCCTTAGCTATTGATGGAGTTATTAGCCTCATACAACGGTCAAAAACACCTCTTTATAATGGAGCCCCCGTTCTTGATAAATTCATCTTCTCCAATCTCCATCAGTCCATCTCTTTTCCAGTTTTTCTCGGGTCGCCGCTCGCTCAGATTCATCTTCTCCATTAGTCCATTAGTCTATCTCTTCGTATTCAAATTCATCTTCTCCATCGGGTCGCCGCTCGTTCAGATTCGGGTCGCCGCTCGCTCAGACTCACCGATCTCCATCTCCGCCTCACTGCCTCAGAGCTTTGTATTTACTATTTAGGTATGCTGTATTCAGGATTCTTTTTCAGTTTTCAATCCAATCTACTAATCTAGTTGTATTTCAATTTTCAATGAAATTGAATAATTGATAGTTGATAGAATAGGATTGTTGGTTGTTGCCTACTTGGCCTTGCCGATTTGGGGTTTTAATTGTTAGTTGTTAAGGGCTTAATTAGTTAACTTGACACTTTGACAAGATTTGGGTACTTACTGTTAGTCTATTGCTCTCTTAGCTTGGCTCAATTTTTTTAGATTAGTTGATTTGCTGATTTTTGTAGATAATGTTAGTCAATTTTAGGGGTTTAATTTAGTTAATAGTTATTATTAATTGAATTGGCTATTGAATTATGATAAATATTGATAAATTCATATCGATTTAGTTATAATTGATAAATGAGGAAATTGTCGAATACCTATTATGCCTACTGATGTAATTCTTATTGATTTGGCTTGGCAGATTAACTATAGGAATTACATACACTACCAATAGGCCGGTCTCTAAATCAGGTTGGTTTGTTCCTTATTAATCTAAATGATTTCTCATCTTTGTGCTATTTGAGTTTGTTAATTATGTCTTCTAGAATTAGGAAATATGATTCTGGATATAAAATGCGACAAAAGAAACCAAAAAACTAAAGAGTTAATTCAATCTCAAAGAGAAGCTCTTGATAGATTTATTATAAAAGGACCACAAGCTTCTATTGAAAATCAAAATGTTCTTGCTAATAATGTTGATTGTTTGGATGATATTCATGAGAATTTTGATGCTTCTAATGGTGATTGTTTGGATGATATCCATGAAAATGTTGATGCCTCTAGAAATGAGAATGAGCATTTTGATAATGTAGATATTTCTACTAATGATGATTCAACTAATACCCAAAAAGATGATTTTGATGGAGTTGATTATTCTTTTAATGATCTTGATATATATGATCCTAGAAATTGGGATGCACTTAATTCTGAAATGAAAGATGTTCTTGTTGCTAAGGGTCCCAAAAGAGATCTATCTATTCAAAAAGGTCCTAAAGATAAACTTTCTAGATGATTTTCTGCAATGTGTTACACTAGAATTTTATCAAACGGTGAGAAATGTGATAGAGATTGGCTTGTGTATTCGAAAGAGATTGATAGAATTTTTTGTTTTTGTTGCAAGATATTTAAAAATGGGTTTGCGAAAAGCCAACTAGTAAATGAAGGTTTTGAGGATTGGTCACATCTTAGCACTAGACTTAAGGAGAATGAAACAAGTATGGAACATGTTAAGAATATGACAATTTGGTATGATTTGCGCCGTAGGTTTGAAAAGAATCAAACTATTGATAAAGTGGTGCAAGAGCAACTAGAAAAAGAAAAGAATCATTGGAAAAGAGTGTTGTTAAGAGTTATATCAATTGTGAAATTTCTTGGAAAACATAATCTTGCATTTCGTGGTAGTAATGGAAGGTTGTATCAAAATAGTAATGGAAATTTTTGGGCTTGATTGAAATGTTAGCTGTGTTTGATCCAATTGTTCAAGAGCATGTTCAACGTATCACAAATGAGGAAATTTATGCACACTACCTTGGTCATACAGTTCAAAATGAGTTGATCTTATTGCTTGCTTCAAAAATAAAAAATGAAATCATTAACAATGTAAAACAAGCCAAGTATTTTTCAGTAATTCTTGATTGCACTCCAGATATAAGTCACCAAGAACAAATGTCTTTAATTTTAAGATATGTGGATGTGCATTTGATGAACATTGAGGAATCTTTCTTAGGATTTTTGGAAGTGAATGATAGAACCGGTCAAGGACTGTTTGATGTTTTACAAAATGACTTGAAATCTCTTGACCTTGATATAGATCATGTGACGGGGCAAGGTTATGATAATGGATCAAACATGAAAGGAAAACATCAAGGAGTGCAAAAAATTTGTTATATTTAAATCCTAGAGCTTTTTATACCTCTTGTGCTTCTCATAGTCTAAATTTGATGTTGTGTGATGTAGCCAACACTTGCGGTAAAGCTAGCGATTTTTTTGGAGTTATACAACGTATATATACAATATTTGCTAATTCAACTAAAAGATGGCAAATTTTGAAAGATAACGTCAAAAAGTTTACTGTAAAATCTATGTCTAGTACTTGTTGGGAAAGTCGTATTGATAGTATCAATGCTATTAGATATCAAGTTCTAGAAGCTTTGCTTCAAAATGAGCTTGGTGATTATGAGTTTTTAGTGTCTATTGTCATTTGGCATGAAATGTTATATGCGGTTAATCTTGTTAATTGATGTTGCAATTGAAAGCATGAAGGGGCTGATTTCTTTTTTTGAGGGATATAGGGAAATTGGGTTTGTAAAAGCCTTAGAAGATGCAGAAAATTGCCAATGAGATTAATATTGATCCTGTATTTCCACAAAGGCGTGTAATTCGAAGAAAAAGACATTTTGATAAGGAATCAAGTGATGTTTCTGTTACGGATTCACAATATGCGGAAGAGTCATTTAGAGTTAATTATTTCTTATGTATTGTTGATCAAGCTATTGGTTCACTAACAAAAAGATTTGATCAATATCAAGAGTACGAGTCTATTTTTGGCTTTCTATTCACTTCTAAAAAGTTGCGCTCACTAGATGATGTGTGTTTAAAGTACTCATGTAGTCATATTGAAGATGCACTTAAGAATCTTGAACAATCTGATATTGATGGTAATGAATTATATATTGAGCTAATGTTACTTTAAGATTTCTTGCCTAATAATGATAAAGTGATGGGACCTATAGATATCTTAAGATTTTTGAAACATGTTTATTGTTTTCCTAATGCAATTATTGCTTATCGAATTTTGTTGACTATTCCTGTAACTGTTGCATCTGCAGAAAGAAGTTATTCAAAGTTGAAGCTATTGAAGTACATTTTGGAGAAAGTTAATTGTGAAGAGCTTATAGAAGAATTAGTTTCAAAAAATGTTAGAAGAAAATCACTCTTCAAGTGAATTGTCATGTTAGTTTAAATTTAAGCATTTTATAAACTTTATTTGTAAGACACTAAGGCTTAATATTTATAAAATTTAAAATAATTTTTCATATTTTATTATTTACATTGGACTTATTTATAATGTGAGCACATAATCTTTAAAAACATTGAGACAGCCTTGCGTAGTACTACATAAATTATTCACCGAATTGCAAAAATACCCCAAATACATTAGTGAGTTGCATATATATCACTTTGACTTTTTTTTTGCATATATACACCAAATGGGGTATTTTTGCAAAATATTTAATTTTTTCTTTTAATTCAGAAATGAAATAAAATAAAATAAAAGCATGAAAAGAAAAAGGAAACAAAAAGCCCAAAATAGTAAAATAATAATTTTTAGGATTTCCCTCTAAAACCCCAAAATATTTCCCGCCCCCTTCCCTCCCACTTCCCGGCCATCCCGGCTTCCTCCATCTCGCCGGCCGGTGCATCAACAGTTGAAAGTGAAAGATTTAAACCCATCCTCCCTCCCCTCCCCTCCCCTCCCCTCCCTCTCCCTTCCATTCTGCAGACGTCCTTGTAACTGTTAAAGTGAAAGATTTGAACTGGTAGGTAGTTATATTCAGAGGTTTTTTTTCATGGCGAACTGTGCAACTGTAAAAAAAGGAATGGCGATGTATCTCCATGGCGATGTAAACAGGAATGACGATGTATCTCCATGGCGAACTGTGCAACTGTTAAAAAGGAATGGCGATGGGTGAGAGAAGGGTTGAACCTCAGCATATGAACCCGAAGAACTGTTGAACTCATCAGATTGATTAAGAAGCAGTTTTCAAGGTGAACTGGTAGTTATAATGACAAGGTTTTTTTTCTGAAGTAAAGAAATGATTCTAGTCTGGATGAACTGGTAGTTAAAGAAATGATTCTAGGGCTACAGTATGTAAAAACAAATATTCAGAAGGGAGCAAATGTAAAACCCAAGTGAAGAGATGAAGTGGAAATTTTCTGAAGTAAAGAAATGATTCTAGTCTGGATGAACTGGTAGTTATATTGAAAATGTTTTTTTTCTGCTATAATAGAAAGTTCTTGTCGGACTTAGGAAAACAATTGTCATACTTAGAAATAAAAATGTCATAACTACAGCGTTGAAATTGGATATATGTCTACTAAGAAGGTGGATAGTTCATCTCACTAATCTAAATACAAGATGTCTTAATTAGATCTCCCGTTCCTGATGTTATACTTCTTTGACAATTTTACTTTACATAGATATTAATTGCACTTCATCTCACCAATCTACTTTAAAGATATATTAATTAGAAAATGCTCCATGTTTGAGTATTTTTAGGTACAGAGGAGGCACTTGTAGTGCTGGTGATTTCCAAAGCGTGACATTTTAAATTGTTATTGTGACATACTATTTATACTATTTTCACAGTGTAATAATGTATGATTGACAAATGTGACCGTATTCAGACTGATTTACTTCACAGAGGTCTTACTTTATGGAGATAGTAATGGCACTTCATCTACCCCATCTCATTGGAGTGTGTGTTGTTTGACTATCCTAACTGTACATACTTCCAGTTCTATTCTCTCTTTGTTTCACTTCATCTTACCCATCTCTTTCCTCTCCTTAGAGCAGCTCGTGTGGTTGTTGGTGTTTTTTCCTGGGGAGTCACAAACTTCAGTTGGATTTTAATTGAGTGGCAAATAGGTATGGACGATGAATACTCCACCATTGGAGACAAGGGAGAGGTTGGCTTCATCGATGTTCCTTCAGTCACAACATCATCGCCAACTGAGGAGGGTCCTGTCATGGTGTCTGTGCCGTTTCCATTTGCTAGAGGAAAGCCTCAATCAGTTCCTGTGAACGAGGTTGCCGTGGCGTCATTCACCATAGAAAACACCATAGATGAATATATTTTACTTTGGGGTGTAAAGATTTATGCTTCAATTCCTGAAGATTAATTTGTGTTGTCAAGATGACATACCCGGGGAAGATTTTGTCCCTTGTTTTGATATGGAGGAACGAAATTTGAACCCACATGGTAGCCTGACTATATGGATGTCTTGTGTGCCCAAGGAGATTGGCCTTTTCACATCTATACTGCATATCCAAACTGGTCAGGGGATTATTGAACGACTTGTCTTCCTCTTGGCTGAAGATGAGGTATCCAAAGCTTTGGCACCTCAGAGACCATATAACATACCAACACAGATCAGGAAAGCGATAGAGTTTGAGGAAATCCCTGAAGTGGTCTTACAAGGCTTAACAGAGAAAAATTATGTGTCGTATTTCATTGAGTTGTTAGGGGTGGAGGAACTTCTGATTATGGTAAGTGTTATGTTTTCTATGTATGGGGGTTGGGGGACTGAGGGGATAGCTAAATGGCATCGTTCTGCCGTAGTACCAAGTTGTTGAATGACTTTTTTTATATATTTGTTTACAGGAGTATGTCAAAGCTTATAATATGAAGTTTGTTACTTTGAGACAAAGGTATAATGTCAGGCTTGTATCACTTAAAGTGCCAGGACTAGGTGAAAGAAGGCCCTCAGTTGTCAGTGGAGATGTGGTGAATGTTTATGGAGAATATTTTGTCCATCAGGTATGTCAATAATGTTAGGTATCTTATGTTTTTTGTCAAAGTGTTATATACTATTGTCGGTATGAATTATGAAATTGCACGAATTATCGTTATCAAAGCTATGTTCTCATGTTGAACTTGCTAATGTTCTTTGAATAGGGCGTGATCGACCGTGTTGAAGCTGATGAATTAGTATTGCAATTTAATGATGAATTTTACCAAAGGCATTATAGATAGTAATGTGTATGAAATCTGTTTTGTGTTCAACGGGACAAATTTCCGTAAGCTTCATGAAGCCATTCTATTTGCAGAGGCATTACATGAAAACTTCCTCTTTCCCCATGAGTATCAGTCAAAACGGAGGATTACAACCAACAATTTTGTGCCTATCTCACTTCTTCTTGATGAGGAACAACAAAATGTTGTTCGGTTAATTTTAGGCTGTAGAGGAGGAGCTCCTTATGTGATTTATGGACCCCTGGGAACAGGAAAGACAAAAACACTGGTGGAAGTGATCCTACAACTCTATACAACTAGACGTGATTCTCATATACTGGTATGTGCTTATTCAAATTGTGTGGCAGATCACATATTAGAGAAAATCCTTTGTGAGTGTCCTTCACTTAGGGAGGAAGATATTTATAGGTTGAATGCCACACATCGTCCCTTACAAAGAATAAACGCTTCATTGTTGAGGTTTTGTACCTACAGTGCTGGTTTCTTCACTTGCCCTTCTTGAGATACACTCCGCATGTACAAGATAATAATAACGACATACACGAGTGCATCTTACCTCTATCATGCTGAAAGGGTTAACCGTGGCCACTTCTCCCACATCATCTTAGATGATGCAAGCCAAGTTTCAGAGCCAGAGACAATGATCCCCATATCAACCCTCATAGAAAAGAACACAGTTATTGTTCTTTATGGTGATCCCAAACAACTTGGGCCTGATATTTTTTCAAAGCAAGCTGAGGCTTATGGTTTGGGAAGATCTTTTCTAGAGAGGCTGTTGGACTTTGAAGTTTACAGATCAGGGGATCCTAATTATGTCACAATATTGTTGAACAATTACCGGAGCCACCCTGCTATTGTCAATGTTCCTTCAAGACTGCTTTATAGTGGAGCATTGAGGCCAGATCGAGAAGACAATAAGACATGTTTCTTACCTTGGGCTGATATGCTTTCCAATAGGAACTTCCCTTTCATGTTCTGTGGCATCCAAGGCTTTGATGAGAGGGAAAAGGGCAGCCCATCATGGTTTAATAGGATTGAAGCTAGCAAGGTGGTTGAGCTCGTACAGAGGCTGATAAGAAGGAATGTGCCTGAGCAAGATATCGGGATTATTACCCCTTTCCCACAACAAGTACTAAAGATAAGGAAGGCTCTCATGTCTCTACGTATGAGGCATATTGAGATTGGCGGGGTTGAGCAGTTTCTGGGTGAAGAAAAGGAAGTGATCATCATGTCAACAGTCAGATCGACCGCTAACCACGATGAATATGACAGGACTTTCCGCATGGGATATCTGAGCAACCCGAAGAGGTTAAATTTTGCCCTGACTCATGCCCGATCATTGCTTATTATAGTTGGAAACCCTTATATTTTAGAAAAGGTAATTCCCGATAAAAAAAAAAAGTAGAGTTGGTCATTGTTGTTGGTCATTGACAGGATTAACAAGGTTGATTAACTACGGTGTTTTTGGTCTTTGACAGGATTGGCACTGGCAAGAAATCCTAAAGGATTGTGTATTACGTAGCGCCTATGAAGGCTGTGCATTCCGCGTGCATGAGTAGTTTGACAGTAGGTAGTTGTGATTCTAGTAATGTAATGATAGCATCCAGTTGACAACTATCCTTTTTGTAGAAATGTAATGGTAGCCCACGCTACAATATTGTAGGAATGTAATGATAGTATCCAGTTGACAACTATTCTAGTAAGGTAATTGTCGGTGTGTGTAGTGTCGACATTAATGTTTTGGCAATCTGACATGTAGATTACAAATGCTGAAACCATGCTTTCTAAAACTATTCGAAAATAAAATTCAGCCTCTTACATAAAAAACCAAAGTCATGAGGTACATACTTCATAGTCAATTCATCCTCAACCATGCCTACATGCTCGATTACAAATGTTGAAAGCACTAATCCCTAGAATCACACCAGCACCAAACGCAAAAATAGGAAATATTACATGGTTTCTGAAGTTTGCCTGGGAGTGTAGTGCCTTGTTTTCAGCTTCAAGTTCTGCCACCCTTGCATTTAGTCGCCAAATTGCATGATCGAATTGCATCTCAGTTGTATTGAGTTCCATGATTCTCTGTCCAAGTTCATGTATCTCAGTACGTAGGCGTGTGATTATTTCACCCAACATGTTGGAACGTGGGCTATTCGTTAGCAACATGTCTAACTCTTCTTGCAACTTCTCCTCTAATTGAGAAGGTGTAGGAGATGAAGGTGGATGTTCATATTTGCGGGGGTCCCCGCTTTGAAAACTTGAGGTGTCGCTGGATGACATTGTACTCGAATACTGCAGAAACAAAGAAAGATTTGCAACAAAAAATAAGTGATACGTGCTTACTGATCCAGTATGGAAACCACACAATAAACAAAGAGGGTTACCTTCAAGTTCGGCGCATAGAGGGTTTAGGGATTGTTGAGGAAAAATGAGAAGGAATGGTCGGGGGTCCCTGCTGAGGTTTATTTAGCTGTTTTTGTTGGAGAAATATTGCTTCATAACTATTCACCTGATATGACTTCTAAAAATGTAGTACACACTTAGAGGGAAAACCTCTGTTTTCCCTCTAAAATTTCCCTCCAATTTCTACCCCTTTACCCACGTGTTAGGGATTGTTATCCAAGCATAACCCAACCTGTAAACCTGCACAAAGCTTCCGTAACACCACAATACCTTAAATCCACAAAGCTTCAAAATAGATTGTGCAGCGTCTTCAATGTCTTTGGAATAGAAGAAGTTTAATAATGGATGAGTTCTGACTTTCACGTTCTTATTCCTATTCTTCTTTACAATAAAATCTTTTGTGGTCTTGCTTACTCTTTCATGTCGGTGTTAGGGCATTGTCATACAGGGGTCCCCGTTTGGCCCTAATAAAGTATTGAACTTATGTTTGCTTTTTGTTCGCGTAACAGGTTCAACATCATACTACTTGACTCTGAAAACAGGTGGTGAATGGACATGTAAGGGAAACAAGTGGGTTTTTGATGGGATCACAACGACAACAGGACTTCTTTTGTATGCAGATATGAATTACTCAAATCTCAGGAAAAAGTTAGCTGAGAAGATTAAATGCATCGACGAGATAGATGAAATGGAGATAAAATATATGTCATCGTGGAAACCACTGGCACAACCAATCGATGTCAAAGATGACGAGGACCTTGGTGCGTTAAAGTTTTTGAACGCACACTTGCATGATAACATTTGGCCTATCGAGTTATATGCGAGTATGAAAAAGAAGGGAAACAAAGAGCCAGAGGTTGTGGTAGGTTTCCATCCAAGTAGAAGTGATGACGAGGACATCACAGTGTGTCTGACTCCGCCATCGTTAACACAAACTTAAGAGGCAGAGCCCGAGGCTGTGGTAGATCGCCATCCTGTCACTGATCGTCCCAAATCCGACAAGAACAATAAGGTAAGCAACAATTATCCCACTGACGAAATACGAAATATCGTTGATTGTGACATGTATGAACTTAAACAAAAAATTTGGCGTGTAAACAATGGGGAAGTTCAAATAGTTGACTTGGTGAGCCAATCTGAGGCAGACTCGGAAACTGATGGGAGAGAAAAAAGGTCTTCCACAGGAACGAAAAGAATACAGGACTGTATTGACATTGAGAGTGATTATGGGGAATACATTGGGCGAGATTTTGATTGGGATGACCTTGAGGAGGATGTTGAAGAAGGGACATTGTTGGATGACACTAATGAAGTCGAAAACTTATTCATAGACATTGATGAGAAAGTTCTACAACAGATTGAAGCCGAGTACTATCGTAGCAAACGGTTGTGTAAAAGGCAATTGAATGAGCCAATGTAGGATAATGGGGTGAGCGGCAATAATTTGGAAATAAAAGTTAGAGAGCACTTCAATTGCAAGAAGGATCTTAAGGATCGTTTATCCTTGATGGCATTACAGAGGCGCTTCCAGATGCACGTCCAAAAGTCTGATAAGAAGTTATATGTGGTAAGGTGCATTGATCCTATTTGCACATTTTTTTGTCGTGGGACCGCTCTTGGCAGCACAGGATTGTTTCAAGTAAGGAAGTATTGTGGACATCATACATGTGGCATGAAGCTAAAGCATAATTACCACAGACATGCAAGTTCAAGCGTAATTGCTGACCATATTATGTCAAGGTAAGTAAACTATCCTGTCAGTACGATCATATATGAGCATGTCTATGAACTAACCTTAGCATGTTATATATACAATCCTGTTACAGATTTAACACAGCCGGTACATGTCCCGGACCTCGTGCTGCCGAAATTTAAGACAGCATGAAGAAAATGGGAGTGGCAGTTGGTTACGACAAGGCAAACAGAGCACGTTTAACCGCCATTGACAGGATAAGAGGCACAGCTGAAGAAAGCTACAATAGGATTCATGGATACATGTACATGCTCGAAAGGATGAATACAGGGACAGTCACACATGTTGAAGTAGACTCTAATCATCGATTCAAGTATTGTTTCATCAGCTTGGGTGCTTGGCGCAATGGAATAAAGTTTTTAAGAAAGGTATATTTCCATCTTGTCACGTTCCGTGATACTATTGTCAAATCGATACATGACATTGTAGAGCTGATTGAAAACTACTGCAGGTCATAACTGTGGATGATACCCATCTAGGATCAAAGTACAGAGACACACTTCTAGTTGCAGTGGCACAAGACGGAAACAGACAAATATATCCAGTGGCTTTTGCTGTTGTTGACAGCGAGAATGATAGTTCATGGTCGTATTTCTTCCGACACCTACGCTCTGTTGTTGCCGACGATCATGACCTCGTATTTGTGTCTGACCGTCATGGAAGTATATACAAAGGTTTAAGAGAGCGCTATATCTTCGCAAAGCATGGTTGTTGCACACTTCACCTATGGGGTAACGTGAAGACGAGGTTTAAAAGAAATGACTTGTGGATTCTGTACCAAAAGGCAAATCAAGCGTACACCGAACAGGACTTTAATCGTGAATTTGCAAGACTTTGCAACCAGTCTCCTGAAGTCGGTACGTACCTCAGGGGTGTTGGATTTGAAGCATGGACAAGAAGTCATATGCCCGCAAACAGATTCAACATTATGACGTCCAACAATGCAGAATCCGTGAATAGTCGCTTATTGGGCCCGCATCGACTGCCGTTGATTGGGTTGCTTGATGGTATACTGAATGTCATGAGTAATTGGTTTTGTGACAGGCGATTTAAGGGAGAACGACATTTGGATATTCTGACCCCGACTGTTTCTACTGAGCTAGAAGGTAATTATTTGAAATCGTTGACAATGGTTATGAGTAGGCTAAATCAATATGAGTTTCAAGTGCATGCCAATGGAACTACACTCTTGGTAAATCTGCATGCTCGAACCTGCTACTGCAACGTCTTCCAAGTTGACCAAATTCCCTATGCGCATGCAATAGCGGCCGTGAAGGATTGTGGTATGGATCCTGTCACTCTTGGTCGTCCCTTCTTTACTGCTGAAATGTGGAAGGAAGTGTACAAGGAAACTATATATCCGGTTCCTCCATTTGAGCATTGGGAAGTTCCTGACACGGTCTTGAATAGAGCATGTTTGCCCCCGGTTGTTAGGAGGAAATCCGGAAGACCAAGGAAGAAAAGGATCCCGTCACGTGGAGAATACAGGGGCCCGAGGAGAAGGTGTGGAAGTTGTGGTGCTGTCGGCCATAACTCACGAAACTGTCCTAATCCCTCAACCGGCCCATGATGCCGTTAATTGTGTTGTGTTACCTCTTCAATTATGTATTTTGTTAATATGTGTAGTCAGAGTTCCAAACTCTTGAAGGATCTCTTACCACTCATATTAATTTTCGTATAAATGGTATGTATTTTGTTAATATGCATCCGTATGTTAATGTAATATTATCCTGTCGTCGTTATATATATATCCCGACATAGAGTATTCACCATAAAGTATTATTTCATGCGCCATTACCATCACCATAGAGTATTATTTCATGCGCCATTACCATAACATTCTATATTAAATAAAAGAGAATTACATAATATCACATTATGGATGAGGAACTTGACATATAATATTAATTCACGCGACATTACAACATACCATAACATACTATACCATAATCTACTGACTATATATAGTCGCTATATGACATTATCATCTTCCTACTTGACATACCTATCATAACATACCATAAAATACTACATTACATTGTCCCTAAACTAGATCACTTAATCAGATTCTATATATTTGCGGAGGAGACAGATGATTCTAGGCCGTCACGCTGCGGAAGTTCATCAACAATATCTCCAGTGATGACATATATGTTGATGAAGGCAACGGATCTACCTTGGGCGGCAAGGGCGACGGCATCTCCGCGGCGCTGTAAGGCCCTCAAGGTACGAGGCCCGTCATGGGTGGGCACAACTTCGAAGAAGTAAGAGGCTTCCCGTTCGGAGTCGTTAAAATAAAATAGTTGGTTCAGCAACCAATGGATATCTTGTACCATTTCAGCCGAGGGCCTCCAGTTTTGCTTCCTCCCGCCTTGGTAGACATGGGTTGAAATCCTGGCATCTTGTCCCCTTGAAGGGATGAGTCTCCCCCCGGTATGGACAGTTGTGTAAACCATGTGATCGTTTTGGCCGTTAGGCTCATAAGCCATGGTTAGTATGAGGAAACAAACGAAACAAGAGAAGGGAAATTTTTGGAGCGGATTGAGGAAGAAGTTTTGGAGCGGATTGTGGATGAGGAAATATGGTTTGTATGAGGGGGTATATAAAGAGGTTTTTGGGTTGGTGGCGGTTAGGGTTTCATTTATTAGGGTTAATATCCTGATTGACAGGATTTGGTGGGCATTTAATGAAAGTTCATGACGGTTGACTATTTTTTTGTTGTCAGTGAAGTTGTCATAAAATTTGTATGCAATCTAAAAAAGTTCAATTTCAAGTTGTCATATTATCCTGTCATTGATTAACAGGAGTTGGTGGGCACTTGGGCAGTTAGTGAAAGTTCATGACGGTTGACTACTTTTTTCTTGTCAGTTAAGTTGTCATAAAACACATTGTGATCTAAACGATGTGAGCAATCTAAACAAGTTCAAGTTTTCATAAAACACGATGTGATCCAAATATCCACAAATCTTATATCCAAATAAACTTCCTTGTAATCTAACCGATGCACACTCTCATATGCTCGACCTCTAGACCCCGTCAAACACGCTGTGAGCCATGTCGCTCTTGAAGTCGTCAATAAATTTGTCTGCTACAACGTCCAGATTTTTCCGACCAGCACTGAGCAACTCCATGTGTTTCAGAGTGTATATCCCACAGTCATGACTACGAACACAACATGCACTTTGTTACTCAGATGAAGTATGTAATAAAATTCGTAAGGGGATTCATATTTCGACTTACCCACGCTTGTTCTGCTTCAGTCCTTGAATTCTCTCAAATTTAATCTCTTTAGTACCCCGATGTTCAAATCTCTTGCCAAGAGGGGGGTACTGTGTCATGAAGTGAGGAAGAAACCGACAAATCGCATGCACGCATCTCTATGGCCAAGTCAGGGTTCAAAGCCACATTAAAATCATATACATTTACCTGCCATTGCTGCAAATCGATCTCAACATCCACCCAATGGTTGTTATCGATGTTGAGGGGGAAGTAAATGAAGTCCAGATCATCCCAACTGGACCCATAAGTCTTAGGCCGATCTCCCCTAAAGTATGCGAGTGCACGTTCAGATGCAGGTGGAACAGTGCAGTCATTTTTCATATAGTATTTCAATGCATCCGTATAATCAGCAGTCCAGAAAACGTCCAATATTGTGGCCTTGCTTTTAACTCCGGACTCCAAAAGTGCCGTACGGATATAACCACAAACTTCATCGATATGCTTCAAAAAAATATAATTCATCCTGTCAGGCATTGCAATAAATCCCAACAGTAAACTATGTTGACATCATACTTAAATAGCTTACACCATCTTCCAGCCAAGCTTTTGGTTCCAGTATTAGGCCAATCCACTTCTTGCCCATCTCTTCACCACACAGTCCAACTATTGGCTTAGAGTTGAAAAACAAAGAAGGCGTAATTCAATCCATGAAAGATAGTTGAACATTATTATTAAATCCGTGGGATACTAACCTTTCATCATTCATCCATTCCAGCAAAGCAGTCATCTCCTTCACCTGTGGATTCTTGGTTATCTTCTTCACAATTTTTCCCTTTTTCTCATCTGTGTAAGGTGTTTTTTTTTTGGGCGGATGGCTTCACCATACGACTAGGAAGAAACCTCGTCGGTTGGAGATGCTGCTCTCATTTATTTCTGGGTTTCGCCTTCTTGGATGAAGCAACCACAGCGGCTAGCACTGAAAGAGGTTCCTCTCTTTCCTCTACCTCAGCTTGGGTAGCCTCCGGTGCTCCTTCAATGTCGTTAGTAAAATCCTGCTCCTGGTCCTTTTCCCCAACGCCAGCATTTTCATTTATGTCTTTGACAAGGGCCATAACACCATACGCACCCTCAACATCATTGTTAGCCTCAATGGAATTATCAAAATCCTGCAATCATAATAACCATGTCATGCATGCGTACAAATCCTGTCACCATGCCTTTTCTTGTAAAACATAAAAACTCACAGACTATAAACTATAAATCTTGTCACTTCGTACAAACAATAATGTCATAGTAGGGATGAGAAATTGATAATTTTCATACCTCTTTTCCTTCAGCCTGTACCTTCTCCACCGCAGCCTCCTGAACCTCAGCCTCTACCTTCTCCACCTTCTCCAACGCAGCCTTCTCCTCCGCAGCCTCCTTAACTTCCTCACCATCAGTCTCATTATCGTCATCAGAAACTTCCTCCTTCGCAGCCTCCTTAACTTCCTCACCATCAGTCTCATTATCCTCATCAGAAACTTCTTCCTCATCAGAAACATCTACCTTGTCATCCTCCTTCGGTTTGTCACCACTCTGCGGAAGTTCTTCATTGTCATTAGCCTCATCACCATCACCAGATTCATCATCATCATCATCATCATCATCATCATCATCATCATCATCATCATCATCATCATCATCATCATCATCATCATCATCATCATTATCATCATCACTCTCAACCTCATCACTCTCAGATAAAACACCCTCAACTTTCTTATCATCCACCTCATCATCCTTATAAACTTCATCCTCTTCCTCATCAGACTCACCATAAGATTCATCCTCATCCGAATAGTTCTTTGATTTCCCAGTACTCTTGAGCTTACGCACCTCCTCCTCCTTTGATACCCTATTTTCCAGCATTCTCATCCTGTCAAGCACTCCTTTTTCCAACCTCTTCATCATTCTGAACATCTGACTTATCACCTCTGATGACTGCACAGATGCATTACTCGAGCTCGCTCCATCTTTTCCTTGCTTCCCCTTCCTCTTCTTTTTCAAACCCTTCATTGCTTCCTTCACAATTTTGTCAAAATGCGGGTCATCCAATTCAACAACATAGTAGCAGTCGGACAGCTCATCCTCATCGGGAATAAGAATGGGCTTAACCACATGTGTAGGATCAGCCAAAGACAACTCCAACACTCCATGTTCAGGGGCGTCATCTGAAAACCAACGAAGACCTCGAGGCATTACAGATTCACTCAACTTTGATGCAAATTGGAGACCAAATGTTGGCACAGCTTCCCATACGCATATCTACAATAACAAGCGGTTTGAGAATTAGCAAATTAAGATACATTATTTCATTTTATCCTGTCACCCTATAATTTAGATCAGGTCACCCTAAAACAATCTAGAATGCAATTAAAAGTATGGTGGAAAACTACTATGTAGTGTCAATCAAACAAGAAAAACTTCGGGCATATTCACCACGATCTTGTCACCCAGTACTCAAATATCCTGTCATAGTATAACATAAAGTATACTACTATGCTGTAAATAAAACACATTCAGTAATTAATATTTCAACCATTACACATTTAGATCAGGTCACCCTAAAACAATCTGGAATGCAATTAAAAGTATGTTGGAAAACTACTATGTAGTGTCAATCAAACAAGAAAAACTTCGGGCATATTCACCACGATCCTGTCACCCAGTACTAAAATATCATGCCATAGTATAGCATAAAGTATACTACTATGCTGCAAATAAAACACATTCAGTAATTAATATTTCAACCATTACAAATTTAGATCAGGTCACCCTAAAACAATCTGGAATGCAATTAATAGTATGTTGGAAAACTACTATGTAGTGTCAATCAAACAAGAAAAACTTCCTGCATATTCACCACGATCCTGTCACCCAGTACTGAAATATCCTATCATAGTATAGCATAAAGTATACTACTATGCTGCAAATATAACTACCTGAAACACAACTGGCATGCCTTGAATGGAATATGGAATTCTTGGTGTGTCGGAGAGTAGCTTTGCCTTCTCTACTGTTTGCATCCTTTTGGCCAATGCTGTGGTCAATGACTTGTGAAGCTCTTCATAAGCAACCCTTCCCCATGGATAATCCCAAAAGTTATCCATATTCTCCAGCAGCCTAACATGCAGCGGCTTCACTAGCCTCTTCTTATCCCCTCCCAGCAACAGACCCTCAACTATCAACAACAGTGCCAATTTCATTTTGTAGTTGTCTAATTCACGATGTTCTTTAAATCTGTTGTAAACATCTTGTATGGTCGTCTTAGGACCACCAGGACTACCAAAAACATGCTCCATTACTAGCCCGTCTGCTTTAGTATCCACAAATGGAAGTTCCCCACAATTCAGTCCAGTTATGAGAGAGAACTCCTTAATCGAAAACCTCAACTCTTTCCATGCCACCTCATACCAAGACTCCCACTTCTTTTTTGTTTCAAGTTGCTTAAATAGAACTGCATGCACTGTCTGTGAAAAAAATGATACCTGCTGCAACATTTTCAAAACTTTTCCAAACGGGCCATCCAAAACCCGTTGCCAATCCACATGTGTCAACTTGTTTTCAATCTCACGAACAAAGTGCACCCTACAGTTTATGTTAATTCTGCCGTAGAAAGGTGCACCTCTGAAATAACTGTAACTAATCTGCAAGCCAAATGAAAATAACCATAAACACACGCAATCGAACCATTTCAGAAGCCTCAGACGACAGATGAAAAAACATAAAACCCTAAAAAAACACTCCTGATACAAAGTAAACCATTTCAGATGGGTGACAGGACAATTGAAAAATTACGCTAAGCCCTAAACAAAAAAATTTAGACAACTTACATCCTCTTTAAAGATTAAGGGTTTATTCCCCTCTTCATCATTCGCTTTTGGCCTCGACCTGCCCTTCGCGGCTTTTTTCCCTATGGAACTGTTAGAAGTTTTTCCGCCTTTCGCCTGCACTACGCCTCTCTGCTTCTTCTTCTTTCGAACCTGGCTGTCGTCTTCTTTTCTCTTCCTTTTCTCTCCACTCTTCTTTGGGGTCGATTCTTTACGGTCTCTAAGCACTACCATTTTCTAGGGTTCTTTTGTAACGCGTTAATGGAGAAAGATGGAGGAGGGAGTAAGTAAGAAAATGTGGAGATGGACTTCAAGAGTAAGTAAGCATAAATCGAGAAAGATGGAGGAGTTGAAGAGTCGCCTTCTGGGGAAGAAGAAAATGTCTGATAACAATGATGGATGTTTGCAGAGTCGCCTTCTTGGGAAGGAAAAAGAAGAAATGTGGAGGGAATTTTGGAAGGTAAACACGGAGGGGCTTTTGGGAGAATTCGAACTTCGAAGAAAGGTAAATCGGTGTATGTCTTACGCTTTTTATTCTAAATTAAATATTATTAAAACGGTCAAATCGGTGAACAAATAATATTACAAAATAATTTTGTACCCTAAAACAATAAAAAAAAGGATATTTCCGACAATAGGAGTATACAATGTGACAAATAACATATGTGCAACACTGGCAATTACCCTAGATTTCCAAAACAACACTGACATGAATTTTGAACAACACTGGCAGGAATTTTGAACAAGAAATGCAACAACCAATATTGCTACATTTCCAAAACAATCTCAACACAACTTATTGTCAACAATACAAGTCAATTCTAGCGAAAACCCCCCAACAAGGAATCATACAACACTAGCACTATCCCAACTACAGTGAAGCTTACATGAAAGTGAATAACATATCCTCCACTAGTCAAACCAGTTCATATCGAATATACTATCGGCTATCCTTTTTCTGTACTCATCCACAAATTTGTCACCCACGTTCACGATGTTTTGACGTCCGAAACTTAGCATTTCTATGTACTTGATCGTGAAGACGCCACAATCGCCCCTGCACACAAGTAAAAAATGTAGTTGGTTTGCTGATATTATAACCAATTTCACACAAACAAATGAACAATTTATGTAAACAACTTACCCTCTCTTGTTTCTCTCCAATGTAGGAACACGAGTCACATTTAGGGGATTTCCCCACCTATGTTCATAAATTGTTGCCAAAGGCTCATATTGTGCTATCATGACAGGAAGAATATATGTCAACTCTGCAAGGAGCCTATGGACTTCCGACAATTTGAACAAATTGACGTCGGGATCGTATACAGTGACACACCATTTACTTAGTTGTATCTCCAGAGCTACCCAATGTTTGTCCTTGAAATTGAAGGGGAGGTATATACGATCCACATCCTTCCAATCCTTCCCATAAATTGCAGGCAGTTCCCCACGTAGGTATCTCATCTTACCTCCATTAGCAACATAACTTTGCTTATCTGATAACCATCTATTCATTTCCTTGTCCAAATTACGTTGAAACCAGGTGTCCAATATTGCCACTGGTTTGTCACGCACGCGACACCCAAGATAATACATACATTCGTCCAAGTGCTACAAACCAAAAATATATGTCATACCACAAATTTGTTGCATGCCACGATAATTTATATAAAAAATGAAAGGAGCTTACATTAGATTTCAGCCACCCCTTTGGTTGCAACAATGGCTCAAAAAACTCCCTCTTTAGATATTCTCCAGTTGGAGAAACAATTTCCTCACTGCATCATAACATGGTTTAATTAACACCTCAAACACGCATTCATATCTTCAAGACATGTTCATATAATCAAGACAGGAGGGACAACTTCCTAACCTTTCCTTCGAGTCTAACCAACACTGCAATTTATTCATGTTTGAAAATCCTTTGGGCGTTGAAACCTTGTATCGTTTGGGATTATCGGCTACTCTGGACAGTCCTCTTTTCCTGACAGGATGGTCCTTCAGTTCACCAGTTGTATCAATTGTTTTTGTTGAGCTGCTTTTTCTTGTTGAGAGTCCAATTGATTCTTTGGTAGACTCTCCTTCCACCTCAACTTGTTTTTGCGTCTACAAATAAGTTTTTTCATAAATAATATGTTGGTGATCTGAAGGACCATCCTGTCAGGATGGTTTATTGATGCATACCTCAACTCCTCTTATCCTCCCTATTTTATTTTTCGCCTCATTCTGAACTGCGCCATCTTCATCACCCATCTTTTTTTCTGAGCGAGTCTTCCTTGTCACTACTTTTCCTTCCTTGCGATTACTTTTCCCCTCATCCTGTATTGCACCCTCAACATCATCTCTCTGAACTGCACCATCTTTATCATCCTTCTTCTTTTTTGAACGAGTCTTCCTTGCAACTTGCTTTCCTTCTTTCTTATCGTCTTCTTCTTTTGTCATCGTTTCTCCATTTTCCCCCTCATCTTCTACTGCACCCTCAACATCATCTCTCTGAACTGCACCATCTTCATCATCCTTTTGCTCTCAATAAACAACCATGCTTCCTAAATTGCCATTATCGACTTTAGTGGCACCTTCATCATCGTCATCCTGTAGGGGATTTGAATCAGACCCCCCATTCTATCCATTCCGACATCCTCATCACGACCATGTACACCATTCTGCTTCAATAAATTACAAGTTAGATTTAACTCAAAAGAATAATCAGTAAGTGCACCATTCTATAATGTTTGTCAAAAACAGAGCTTTATGCATAACTAAATTACAATTCAAAATGACATTACTATTCTACACAAGTACAAATGCTTGAGCTTCCACGACATATATATATCTAAGTTCCCAAACATAACTTAATAACGATTGTTGACAGTTATCTTACCTCCCCTTCCTCCTGTTCATCATTTGTTGAACCTGACTTGTTGAATACCCTCTCCTTGATCATCTGTTGCATTATGCCCAAGGTTTTATTCATAGCACAAAACCCTGCGTCCACTTGGTTTTCCAAATTAATCATACGCTCATGAAGCTCTTTCATAGCGCACATCACCTGTCTTACATCCAGGCCCGAGGGCTTTGTAGCAGGGGCAGAGTCCGAATCATTCTTTCCTTTTCTTCTACCATTGATAGACCTCTTATTACTTAGCTCGAATTTCTCAACTGCCTTGTCAAAGTAAGTGTCCTTCACTTTCCCATAAAATTTGCATTCTTTTAAGACCTCCACCTCTGCTTCTTCCTCTATCAACACCACATTTGGAATAAAACGGGATGTGGCCTTCCCTAAGAAAGACTCCACATCCTTCGCATCAGGTTGTGAATCTGATGACCATCGTAGACCGCGTGGGTAGGCCTCCTTATCCACCAAATGTGCAAACGCTAAAGCAATTGGTTTAACAGCTTCAAACAGCCAAACCATCAATATATTGTAACTACAATACCAACTTCAATACAATATACATTACATCCTGTCATATTACCTGAAAGGCCATTGGCAACCCCTTGAGTTTGTAACCCAACCTTGCACTTGAGTCTCTGCTTGTTTCAACCGTTTCCAATCTATTCTTCACCGTTGAACTCAATCCCTGGTGAGTTTCAATGTAGCTAACCCTGCCCCATGGGAATTTCGTGAATCGATCGATATCAGCCAATAATTTCACATGACCTGTGCTTATGCGAACTTTTTTCTCAAGCCCAAGAATGACGCCCTCTAATATAATCAATAATTCCATCTTATATTTCAAAGGGCTATCAAGCTGTGTACGCATAAATCAAGACTCGAGCTCAGCCAACGTCAAATTCTGTACATCAAATAACTCTTTCACGGCATTTTTATCCGGGTTCAGCTCATTATCTTTCATTCTGTGGCAGCATAACCCCGTCACAAGTGCAAATTCCTTCATTGAAAAGCGCAGCAGCTGTCCTTACAGGTCATACCACGTCTCCCACAACTTCCTCGTTTCTACTTGACGGAATAAAACGTAATGTACAAGCTGGCATGAAAAGTTTTGGCGACGAACCATCTTCACAGTAGGTCCAAATGGACCATCTATTATCCTCTGCCACGTCTCCCACAACTTCCTCGTTTCTACTCGCGGTTTGTACCGCGGTCGCGGTTTGTACCGCGGTCGCGGTTTGTACCGCGGTCGCGGTTTGTACCGCGGTCGCGGTTTGTACCGCGGTCGCGGTTTGTACCGCGGTCGCGGTTTGTACCGCGGTCGCGGTTTGTACCGCGGTCGCGGTTTGTACCGCGGTCGCGGTTTGTACCGCGGTCGCGGTTTGTACCGCGGTCGCGGTTTGTACCGCGGTCGCGGTTTGTACCGCGGTCGCGGTTTGTACCGCGGTCGCGGTTTGTACCGCGGTCGCGGTTTGTACCGCGGTCGCGGTTTGTACCGCGGTCGCGGTTTGTACCGCGGTCGCGGTTTGTACCGCGGTCGCGGTTTGTACCGCGGTCGCGGTTTGTACCGCGGTCGCGGTTTGTACCGCGGTCGCGGTTTGTACCGCGGTCGCGGTTTGTACCGCGGTCGCGGTTTGTACCGCGGTCGCGGTTTGTACCGCGGTCGCGGTTTGTACCGCGGTCGCGGTTTGTACCGCGGTCGCGGTTTGTACCGCGGTCGCGGTTTGTACCGCGGTCGCGGTTTGTACCGCGGTCGCGGTTTGTACCGCGGTCGCGGTTTGTACCGCGGTCGCGGTTTGTACCTCTGCGTTCGCCGCAAGGGTATCAACTTTCGCGTTTAGGACCGCATGGTCTTGCTTAATTTCGGTTAGCGTTGCAAGGATCGCCTCCAGCGTCCGGGCATGAGCATCGTCAGTGGCCTGGCGAGGGGCGAGTTTGTCGTCCGTATCTGTCCCTGGAGACACCATGACAAGCGCAGAAAGAGCATAAACAAACACAAAAGGGAACAAAAAACAAAGGACAAACGAGATCAAATCAATCCCACAAGGTCTCACGTAGGTTACTAATCTGGGTAAAGCCTTGAGGGCGGAGTGGCTAGGCTGACTCAGCGTGGACTAAACCAACACAAAAATCACACAAACCTCACAATTCAGAAGCTAAAGTATAGTGACTACGCAAGAAGTATTCTAGCATGCAAATCCTAGAATCCACAGAGAAAGAATACGGGGGGATAAGCTTAATGGACCTGTGTCAATAGTGAATCGGCTTCGCCGAGATCGCCTGAGGCTTGTGATTTTGCAAATTCGGTTGGCTGATTTTTTTTATTTTTTTTTGTATAACCGAATGCCTTTTTTTTTTATTGACACAAGTTTTTAGTGACAATGAGCAATTTATGCAGAGACTAGAAAGAAGTAATTTTGGATGAAAACTAGGAGATAACAATAGAGAAATTTCAAACAATAATCAAGAACTTTAGCAAACCAAATATGCAAGATGAATATGATTTAAGGCAAGCAAAGTCCACAACTAGGGTTAGGGTTTCTCACAAAAAATCTCTGTTTTTTTTTTTAATCTCTCGATCTTGAACAAGGACTTAGGAAGACACAAATTCAACCTAGGGTAAGGGATTGTTGGGGGCAACCAACAACAACAACAAAAACTGAAACAAACGAAAGGAACGATAGCGGAAGCAAAGGAAATACTGAATTTTGAACGTGAGAACAAAGCGAGAAAGAAAAGACCAACCTTGTACCCCTGAAATCTGATACCAGTTGATGTGTTCTGGTCTCCCAAAACACAAGTTAGAGCGGATCTAGGTAGAAGGCGGACGAACAAACTTGCTCGCAGAAGGAATCGAACGTTTGCTGAACGAAACGGATATGTCGCGTGGAAATCCGCGGTCGCGGAACTGGATCCACGGTCGCGGTTTTCGTTCTGTTGCTGCGTTTGCGAAGGGGGTTCGATCGGGGGATCTCGACTCGGGCCGAGAGCCACGTTGGTTCGAAGGGGTTCGTATTCAGTGATTGGGTTTGATGATGGTTCGATCGTGGGGTCGGGAGTTGGTTAGGAAGGTTCGGTGAAGGCTTAGTTGAAGGAGCTAGACCTAGGGGGTGGGAGCTTGGCTCAACGACGACGCTAGGTTTTTACTCTCAAATCAACTTATCATTGTTTTGGGGCGAAAAGATCAAATGACCTAAATCGCCTTAGACGGGGTAACTAGTCGATCGGATTATAGATATCAAACCAATCTAAATAGACAATCAACCAATAAAGAAGAAATACGAGAAAGCAAAGTGATTTTATTGATATATTGACGATTGAGCCGGATCAAAGTACAACTTATCCTTGGAGGACGAGAGATCGGATCTGGTATGACCGGTGACTCTAGGGCTCGACCGGTGGGGATTGAGCGATGTTTCGAGGAGAGTAAGCTAGAATCAGTGTGTTCCTTTGTTTTTCTTCAGAGTAAATCAGCGGATGTGGTGTTGTAATCGTGTGTGTCTTTGCCTGCCCGATCGAGGTCCATATATGGCAACTTTTCCCTTCCGACCGTTATCCATCGTTGGCAATATTTTGTGCTTTAATTCTGGGCGAGATCGTTGGGATTTGCCCTTAATTGCCGTCATAATCTCTGTGTTGAATGTTGTGACCGTTACCTTCAATCAGGCATTTAATGCTCGAGCGAGATCCTCAGAGCTGGTCGGGTGCTACTCGTCTGCAGGGTATCCGACGCTTCTTTTCGTTCTCTCTTGGACTTCGATTTAATTTGGACCTGGGCCCAGCTTGCTCGTCTGATTTCCTTGGAGGATGATGGGCCCAACAATAGCCCCAAGTTGTTTTGGGCTCGAGGCTTGCTAAGGGATGGAGTCCAAACAACTTTCCACCACACGATCTCCACCTTCTGGTTTTGGTGCGTCAGACCAGGGCTACGTGGCGGAAATCGCGTGGCACGATGGGACATTTCTGAAGTCTGCCGTCTCCCTCCATAAATTCGAAACAGGCTTTTGCCGATTTGACTTCATCTTCTCCGTTTGCATCTTCATCTGGTAGGTTTTTTCAAGTCCTTCAAAGATTGCTCTTCGATTCCCTCCCCTTTCTGTTTTAGAAATGGTCTCCAGTGAAGCTTCTGAGTCATCGGCGACTCATTCGAACTCGAGGAAGGACGAGGTCCGCCCCCTTTTCATTCTGAAAGAGACAGACGCTCTGAAGAGTTCGCTGTCGCAAGTGGAATTGGAGCAGATCCTCCAAGTCGGAGGCTTTCCTCCGGAGACGGTTGCGAGGATGCCGCATCCAGACGAGAGGGCTGACGCTCGCTATGAAGGATGGGTTTGCCTCTATGCGTACCCATTTAGGATTGGGCACAAATTTCCCTTCTCATCTCTCGTCAGAGACTTCTTGGCGACCCTGGCGCTTGCGCCGTGTCAAGTTATGCCACAAGCGTGGCGAATCATCAGGGTTCTGGACCTGTTGAATGTCCAGTCTGGGGCTGGCTTCAATTTTGACGCTTTGTGGTACAACTACTCGTTGGGGTCGAAGAGTTCTTCTCGTGTCCAGCTGCATATCCGATTGGGTCGGAAGCCCCTGGTGTTCAATCTGGACGTGAACGACCGCGGATGGGGGTCGAAGTTTTTCTTCGTCGAGCATTCGTCTTTGGAGAAGGGGGGCGACTGCTCGTTCTTGTTGTCGGAGTGACGAGTCGAGAGTATGTGTTCGACCTCTCTTTGCCTGTTTATGTGTCTTAACCCCTTGTTTTAACTTTTCTTTTTTTTAGTTCCTGAGGCGGAAGAGTTGGAAGTTGACGCTCAATCGGAGGGTTTGTCGAAGATTATTCTCAGTATCCCTGGATCGGAGAGGAAGTTTGCAAACGTCAATTTGCTGTCAACCTCCCCTGCTACCCAAGACGTTATGTCAACTGTCTCGTCGTCTCGTGTCAAGTATGAGTTCCGATTTCTGTTATACTTGTGTTTTTTATTTCGTCATCTGCTTTGTGATTTTCGTATTGTCTGTCATGTCAGCGTCTTCGGCCGGTCGGTCGAGTGCTCGTCTGAAAGGAGTATCCAGGAAGGGCTTGATAGAACAGAAGAAGGTGGCGGCCAAAGCTTCGTTGAGTAAATCGACTCCGGCGGAAACAATGCTCCAAGACAAGGTTGGCTCAAAGAGGAAGGCGGGTGCCTCTTCTGGTGACGCGAAGGCGGCGGATATTCCAAAGAAGAAGGGGACGACTACTCGAGGAGTCGACAAGATTGACGCGGTTGGTCAATTGATTGCTGACCTCTTCCATGCCCAGGACCCGACTCTGAAATCCGAGGTTGACGACATCTCTCCCCTGGACTGCATTGGTGAAGCGGGATGCTCCGCGTGGAGGGTAAGTTGCCTTGTCGTGTTTTTTCTTTCCTTTTCGTGGTTTTGACTGAAACGTTTGATTGGCTTTGTTTTCCTTCCAGACTTTTCAGTACCTCTTGGGGGCGTATTCCGGTGTCAAAACAATGGCCGCTAAGGCCGAGGACAGGGCTGCTAGGTCAGAGTCTGACCTCGCGTCTTTGAAGAGCAAGTTGGAAGGGGCTGAGAGTCATTGTCGGGAGGCTGAGCGCCGCTTTGTCAGGGAGCTGAGGAACTGCCAAGATGACTTGGATGCGTGTCGAAGAGAGCTCAGTGAGAGACAATCAGGTGTCCAGGAAAAAGTGAAGCAGGCTCGGATTGAGTCCGGTCGGATCGCATGCGACGTAGGCGCTTTTTATGCGCTGAAGTCGCGTGTCGAGATGATGGAGGAGTTTGATGAAGGCAAGCAGGGGATTTGGGACTTGAAGGCAGAGAAGGAGACCATGGACTCCCTATTTCCGAAGGGGAATCTAGGCCTGGAGCTCTTTCAATTGGCCGGCGTCGGAGAGGAAACTTTGGATGGAAGTGTCGGCGAGGATGAGGCCTACTCTGGTGATACCGAGCCACTCGAGCCCCAGCCTTCTCTTGACCCGGCCCCTGCTGAAGGTAATGTTACCAACCCCGATCCTTGATTTGTTTTTCTTGCAGTCTGACTTGTGATCCCACTTGTGTGTGGGTAAGACATTCTGTGTTTGGCGATCCGTCCACCATCGCGGGTCGCAGAATGTTTTTTAGTTGATGTTTCTGAAGTTCTACGCAGATGTAGGCAGACAATGTGTTTTGGCGGCCCGTCCACCATCGCGGGTCGCGTATTTGTAAAAAATGCTCTAGACTTTTATTTGATGCATACTGTTTTTTACAAAGGATCGTATGTCTGTGCGTTTCGTACATGTCGTCAGACTATTCTAGAGAAGTTTATCGATGACGCTTGTGTTTTGTGTATCGGGTTTGCCCGTGTGCTCCGTCGAGTAGGGCTTGCCGTATGTATGTAAAAAAGGAGGCCTGCAAATGTATGTGTTTGTGTTAGTCATGACTTTAAGCCGGGGAGGGAAAACAATATGTTTCTATTGCGTAAATGTAATAAGGTGTCTTAACCTTATGTATTGTATAAGGCAGGCGGTGTGCCGACGTGCCTGTTTGTTCATATCCCCGTGTTCCGATCGATCGTGTAAATGTAGTGTAAGCGCTTTTGTTTATGACTGGATCCAGTGTGTATGTCAATGTCGTCCTGTACTTATGTTTTGCAAGGAAGAAGTCCTTACTTAGTGTCAAAAGAAACATGTCAAGAAATAAAGTTGTGCATGCGACAACAAGTAATATACGATATGTGGAGATATGTCAGGGTCTAACCTTGCCACTTTAGAAGTGGTATAACTTTAGATGTGTCGCGTTCCAACTTCTTGGGATCGGTCAACCGTCTTTGTCCTCTAGTTGGTATGCTCCTTGTCCGACTACTTCAGTGATTAGGTAGGGTCCTTCCCACTGAGGTGCAAGCATTCCATCGGTCGGACTCTTGGTATTTTGGAATGTTTTTCTGAGGACCCGGTCCCCAACCTTAAAGACTTTGGCTCGAACGTTCTTGTTGTAGCTCCTTGTGACTTGTTGTTGGAACTTGACCATCCTGATCCGAGCTCTTTCTCTAGTCTCGTCCATCGTATCCAGGTTGTGTGCTAGTTCGACGTCGTTCTGCTTGTTTGTTGAAAGGCTGTAACGAGAAGTCGGAACCAATAACTCAGTGGGGATGACCGCCTCACTCCCATAGACGAGTGAAAACGGCGACTATCCGGTCGCGTTCTTTGGAGTGGTCTTGTCGGACCAAAGGATGAATGGGAGTTCATCTGCCCATTTGCCTTTAGCCCCTGTGAGGCATTTCTTGAGGTTATTGATGATGATTTTATTGCTGGACTCGGCTTATCCGTTGGATTGTGGATACCGAGGGGTGGAGATGACTAACTTGATGCCCCATTGGTCGCAAAAGGCTCGAGTCTTATGGCTGATGAATTGGGAGCCATTGTCGCACACGATTTCTGATGGGATGCCAAATCTGCACAAGATATTGCGTTTTATAAATGAAATGACGTGTTGATATTTTACCTCTCTGTAGGCTTCAGCTTCGATCCATTTGGAGAAGTAGTCTGTCATGGCGAGGAAGAAGACTCTTTGACCCGACGCAGGTGGGAGTTTCCCGACGATGTCCATTCTCCACCTTATAAAGGGCCATGGCGCTAGAGTCGGATGGAGGAGCTCCAAAGGTTGATGAGGAACGGGTGCGTGGCGTTGACAGGCGTCGCACTTCTTGGTGTATTCCATAGCGTCTCTATTCATGGTGGGCCAGTAGTATCCGTTTCGCAAGGCTTTTCCGGAGAGGCTTCGTCCACCGGTATGGTTTCCTCACTCTCCCTCATGTAACGATTGTAGGATACGTCCGACCTCTGGAGTCTTGAGGCACCGTAGGAGTATCCATGTGACAGATCTTTTGTACAAGATGTTATCTATGAAATCGAAAGAGAGTGTTTCTACCTTTAGCCTTTTTGCTTCTGTTTTGTCGTTGGGCAGCATGCCGTCTCTTAGCCATTCGATGTAAGGCAGTGTCCAGTCGTCATGGGTGTTGACAACGTCTTCTTCTGGTCGGTCGCCTATGTCCATCGCGACAAGTTCCTCTAATGGTGTGGTTGACTCACTGGATGTTCTCGGGACGGCTGGCGTCATGATGTATGCCAACGGGATGTATGGAAATTCCTTTGGATCTAAGACGGACCCTAGATTGGCGAGTGCGTCAGCTTGAGAATTAAGATCTCTTGGTACATGTCTGATGTCGAATGTTTGGAATTGGTTGATCAGCTTTTTAGCTACTTCCAGGTAGGCTATCATTCTGGCGTCTTTTGCATTATATGACCCTTGTACTTGGTTTACGACCAGGAGGGAGTCGCAGATGAATTCGATCTCTTGAATTCATAGGTCACGGGCCAGGATGAGTCCGAATATGAGTGCCTCATATTCAGCTTCATTGTTGGTCGCATTCCATTCGCACCTCACAGCCTAGGCTATCTTGTCCCCTTGTGGCGATTTCAGCACGACCCCTAGCCCCGATCCTCTAGCGTTCGACGCGCCGTCGGTATAGAGTTCCCATTTACCTGTTTCCTCCATCGCGAGCAATTGTGCTGCCTCTTTAGCGGCTTCTTGTTCTGGGGTCGGGCTAAAGTCTGCCACAAAGTCAGCCAAGGCCTGCGACTTGATCGCCATTCTGGGCTCATACTCGATGTCGTAGCCGCTAAGGTGTATGGCCCATTTGGTCATTCGTCCTGTGAACTCAAGTTTCCTCATGATCGCTCTCATGGGATGATTAGTGCGGACAATTATAGTTAGGGATTCGAAATAAGGTTTGAGCTTGTTCGAGGCCATTACCAATGATAGTACAAGTTTTTCAAGCGATGAGTACCTTGTTTCCACTGGTAGTAGCGTTCGACTGATGTAGTATATTAGAGATTGCTTGTCATCCTCTTCTCTGATCAGTACTGCGCTCACAGCTGACTCCGACACTGCTAGATATAGCAATAATGGCTCGTCGTCTTTGGGCTTGGTCAGTAACATGGGACTGGCAAGATATTCCTTTAGGTTCTGAAACGCAGCTTCGTGCTCTTCCGTCCATTGAAAGGATTTGTTCTTCTTGAGAGCGTTGTGAAAGGGTTTACATTTGTCGGGTGACTTTGAGATGAATCTGTTCAGAGCTGCTATCCGACCTGTCAGTTTTTGCACGTCCTTGACGCATCGGGGGGATCAGAGGTTGATGAGGGCCTTGACCTGTTCTGGGTTGGCTTCTATTCCTCTTTGCATCACCATGTACCCTAGGAATTTTCCTGACGACACCCCGAAAGAACACTTCATAGGATTCAATTTCATGTTGTATCTTTTTAGTACCTCGAAGTTGTCGCGGAGGTGGTCAATATGATCTTCCTTCTTCTTTGACTTGACCAGCATGTCGTCTATGTAGACTTCCATCGTGTCCCTGATCTGGTCTTTAAACATCTTGTTGACCAGTCGTTGGTAGGTAGCCCTTGCATTTTTTAGTCCGAAGGGCATTACTTTGTAACAATAGATACCTTGGCTTGTGATGAATATCGTCTTCTCTTGGTCCTCGGGCTCCATGAGGATTTGATTGTAGCCACTGAACGCGTCCATGAAGGTTAACATTTCGTGTCCCGCCGTTGCGTCGACCATGGCATCGATGTGGGGGAGTGGAAACGAGTCTTTAGGACAAGCTTTGTTGAGATCGGTGAAGTCGATGCAGACTCTCCACTTGCCATTCTTCTTTTGAACTACGACTACGTTGGCCAGCCAGTCGGGATAGTGGACTTCCCTTATCTTCCCTGTTTCTAACAAGCTCTTGACTTCGTCGTCGACTATCTTGTTTCGCTCTGGGCGAACTTCCTGCGTTTTTGCTTCACAGGGGGGTGAGATGGATCTACATTCAACTTATGAGTAATAATGTTCGGAGATATACCGAACATGTCCTCGTGTGACCATGCAAAACAATCAGTATTGGATCTGAGAAAATCAAGAATTTGTTGTCTGGTCGAGTCGTCCAAATCCGACCCGACCCTTACCGTTTGGTTTGGCTTTGAAGGATCTAGCACGATTTCGCCAAGTTTTTCCATTTTTTGGTTCGACGTATCGACTAGGTCCCTCGCCGCTATGTGATTGCTATGCGGCCTTATGCTCGACGACGCTTTTCATGGAGGCGACGTAGCATTCCTTGGCTTCCCTCTAGTCTCCCTTGATTTCTTGGACTCCCCACTTGGTAGGGAACTTGATGACTTGATGGTACGTCGAAGGTACCGCCTTCATAGCGTGTATCCATGGCCTGCCAAGAATGCAATTATAGGGAGACGAGCAATCTAGGACTAGGAATTTCACCTGTTGGTTGACTCCTCCGGCATACATTGTGAGAACGATTTCGTCGATAGTGTGCTTAACCTCGCCACTAAACCCGACCAATGGGGTAAATTTCATGATCAGGTCGTCCTCACCCAGACCCATCCCTTTGAGGGCATCGAAGGTCAAGAGGTTGGTCGAACTCCCTGTATCGATTACTACTCTTCGTATCAAACAATTCCCAATAGACAAAGAGATTACCAGACCATCGTGATGACTCTCCGATCCGTCGGCGTCGGATTCGTTGAATGTGACCGTCGGGAGATCGGAGACCTTGTTTGGCTTGAATTCTGGCGCTTCGGGCCTATCGCCCTTGCTTTCCTTTGCATGTCGCTTGGCCGCTGAGTATGTGTTTCCACATACGTCCGAACCACCTGAAATAGTGTTGACAATCTTTGTATGAACAGGAGACGGAGGTTTGTCTTCTTTTACCTGATCTCGTCGTTCCATGGTGGCTTTGGCTCGCTCCAAGATTACGTCGCGTAGGAGCCCCTGTGCGAGCAATCTTGCGACCTCTTTTCGCAGGGCGATGCACTTGTCTGTCGAGTGACCGTGGTCGCCGTGGAATTCACACCATCGGCTTTTGTCCTTTTTGACATCCGGTCGGTCGCTCTTTCGTGGCCATCTTACCTCTTTTCCATATTTATCGAAACTCTTGACGAGCTCCGACACGGAAACGTTAAGGTTGTAAGATTAAACCCTGGGAGGCAACGTCGAACCGTCTCTCCAGTCTTGAGACTTGTCTTGGAAAGAGTTTACTTGATTTTGCTCGCTTCGGTTACGAGGATATGGATGATGGCGTTTGTCTCGACGGTTGTCGGAGGAGGATTTGCGATCAGATTTATCAGGTCCATGAGAGGCTTTTCGCGACTCACGGTCTTCTTCCAGTCACACCTCGGCCATGGTTTTGGCCTGGACATCTTCGAAGCTTCTGCACGGGTACTTGGTGATCTCATTGTAGAGGTTGCTGTCTTTGATCAATCCTTGTCGGAAGGCTTCGATGGAGGTGGTGACGTTGCAATGGGGGATCGTGACTTTCTCCTTATTGTACCTGTTAAGATAACTTCGGAGAGGTTCGTTATACCTTTGGGTGATCCGGTAGAGGTCGCTCGATTGTCTTTCGAGCCTCCGGCTGCTAGCGAATTGGCTTTTGAAAGAGTTGACAAGGTCTGCGAACGATGCAATCATTCCCTGAGGCAAACTCATAAACCAAGTTAGTGTGGGGCCCGTGAGGGTCGTGTCAAAGCTTTTGCACATGACAGTCTCGCGGCTCTCCTTTGGAACAGATGCAGTCATCAATTTTTGTTTATAGAGAGAAATGTGGTCATCTGGGTCGTTGGTGCCGTCGAACATCGCCATGGTGGGGAGATAAAACTTCTTTGGGATCTCGACCCTAGCGATTTCTCCGACAAACGGAGATTCTTCGAATCCGCATGACGCTTCCTTCTCGATCGGCTGTGGGACTCCAGGAATCCTAGCGATGCGATCGTCGAGCGTCTTCATGTGTTGGTTGAGCGTCTGCTGGACGAGAGCTAGGATGTCGGGAAGATTGGTAACCTATGGTTTGTCGATTCGGGTCCCTGCCGACCCGATCGGTGTGGAGAAAGTAACATTGTTAGTCAAAAACGGATTGGCCAAAGGAGTTCGAGATATACCCTCTGTGTGTCCAGGTCGTCGCACGCTCGGAGGGGTCAGTTCGACGCCATCCATATCGAGACGCATCTGGACGCTGTTGTGGAGGGGCATGCGCCTCGATCCAGAAGCCATCGATTGTACCTGCGACTTAAGAGACTCATTTTCACGGGTTAGTTGCGTGATCTCGGCCTCGGATTGGGTGGATAAGGTAGCTAAGGCTTCGGTCTTTTGGCATTGCTGGGCAAGTTCCTCTTGGAGGGCAGTCATTTTTTGGGCAAGCTCTTGGAACTGGGTTGGAGTAGGATTGTCGGTCGTGTTTCCTTGAGCTTGGGATTTGTCTTCGAGACGTGGTTCCTCGGTGTTGGTAGGTGGGTTAATAGTCATGGTTGGGAGATTTCAAGATGGTGATCGACAAGTTGCCCCACGGTGGGCGCCAAATTATTTTGGGGTGAAAATATCAAATGACCTAAATCGCCTTAGACGGGGTAACTAGTCGATCGGATTATAGATATCAAACCAATCTAAATAGACAATCAACCAATAAAGAAGAAATACGAGAAAGAAAAGTGATTTTATTGATATATTGACGATTGAGTCGGATCAAAGTACAACTTATCCTTGGAGGACGAGAGATCGGATCTGGTCTGACCGGTGACTCTGGGGCTCGACCGGTGGGGATTGAGCGATGTTTCGAGGAGAGTAAGCTAGAATCAGTGTGTTCCTTTGTTTTTCTTCAGAGTAAATCAGCGGATGTGGTGTTGTAATCGTGTGTGTCTTTGCCTGCCCGATCGAGGTCCATATATGGCAACTTTTCCCGTTCCGACCGTTATCCATCGTTGGCAATATTTCGTGCTTTAATTCTGGGCGAGATCGTTGGGATTTGCCCTTAATTGTCGTCATAATCTCTGTGTTGAATGTTGTGGCCGTTACCTTCAATCAGGCATTTAATGCTCGAGCGAGATCCTCAAAGCTGGTCGGGTGCTACTCGTCTGCAGGGTGTCTGACGCTTCTTTTCGTTCTCTCTTGGACTTTGATTTCGTTTGGACTTGGGCCCAGCTTGCTCGTCTGATTTCCTTGGAGGATGATGGGCCCAACAATCATTAATTAGGTTTAAGGCTGGCTTATATAGCAGCCAAACAAAGGTCTTGCCCTAATGGGCCTAAAACATAAATGGATCGGCCCTCTTGACACAAGAGAGGCCCGACATCCAAAAATAGAAACTATCTAAAACGGAAACATCTAAAAATAGTAAATACTAAAAACGATAAGTTTCCAAACTTAGAAACATTCTAAGAATGGAAACTGCTAATAAAGGAAACTGCGAAATACCGAAAAACTGCTAAAAATAGTAAATGTCTCAAATAACTCAGATGGCACTCGTAGTGCCGAGTGATGTCGTGACCGGAGTCACATCACATGTCCTAGGAAATAGGTTAGAAAAAAAATTTAAAAGTATGACATCAAAATCTACGAAGTGAAGTATGTTTCATAATAGTAAAAGATAATATGTCTTTTGAACACCATTACTCGTAAAATTTCATATTATAGGATAAATAATAATAATAGAAAAGTATCACCATAATTATTCAATCAAAATTGAATGTCATACATCATATTAATTTAGGCAATGGCTAAATACACGCGAAATATTGTCTATATCGACGCTATTTTACACGCTTAAGATAAGCGTGTGGTTTTATACGCTTAAGGTAAGCGTGTAGGGGTATTGTGGGTATTTTTAAAATACAGCTAAGGGAACCTACACGCTTAACTTAAGCGTGTGTCTACACGCCTAACTAGAGCGTGTAGGTTTTATTTTTTTTCAAGTTTTAAAGCACACGCTTAGCTTAGGCGTACAATACTAAATGTTTTTTCCCAAAATTTCATTTTTTCCCATAATCATGTAGAGAATTTCAATACGGGTCCGTACATATAAAATTCGTCCAAAACGGACATCGTTTGCCCCTCCAAAAGCTCAAAAAACGAAGTCTTCTTCTCCTCCTTTGAACCGCCGCCCATCCGTAAGCTTTTATAAGCTTCAATGGAGGATTTGGCAAATTTCTTGGATCCGATTGAAGCCATTAACTATTGGGCATTTAAGAGGACCTTATCATACACGTAATTCCACATTTAATCGGATTGAATGTCGATTAAAATCGTAGAATTTTATCCCCAAAGCCACCGTGTCGTCCAAGGGGCCGATTTGAACAAATCCAAAATTGGATCAAATCGTCTTCAATTGGAGGGCATGAACCATAGGGCCTTGTTGAGGGTATCCTAAGATTCAAAATGCCTATAAAATCCCCTTCAATCGTTGCCCCAATGCATCCAATTTCGAAGTCAAAACTCATGAACCCTAAATCCCGTTACCGGTTGTTCTTGACCGAAATTCGAGCACATGGAAGCTTTATTCTTGCAACTGTTGGTACTACTAGCCTTGAAAATTGGTCCTCTTTCAAAGCCCTCTCTTTACATCGCCGGAAAAAGACCACTTCTATTCAATTTGGAGTTTTTCCGACGAGGTGTCAAGAAGGTGTTCCGACGGGATTGAATTTGTGCCCATTTTGCGATTTTTGGGGTATTTTTGATTTGTTTTGTATTAATCTTGGTTAAATTAATTAATCTAGATTAGTGAAAAATATTTTAGGATCAATTTGGTGCCCGGCATATAATATGTAAGTAATAAGTTTATAATATTTAACCATAATGTGTAACTATAGTATGTAAGTAATAAGTTCATAATATTTAACTATAATACATAGTATATAAGTAATAAATTCATAAATACTTAACCATAATGTTTAACTATAGTATATATGTAATAAGTACCTAATACTTAATTATAATGCATAACTATACTTTATAACTAATATATTTTGTAATACTCAACTATAATACATAACTATAGTATATAAGTAATAAGTTCATAATACTTAACCATAATGTGTAACTATAGTATATAAGTAATAAGTTAGTAGTACTTAATTATAATGAAATACTATAGTAAATAAGTATAACTATATGAAATTTCATGAAATACTATAGTATATAAGTCTAAGTATACTAGATTTAGTGAAATACTATAGTACATAAGTGTAACTATATGAAATTTAATGAAATACTATAGTATATAAGTCTAAGTATACTAGATTTAATGAAATACTATAGTATATAAGTGTAACTATATGAAATATAATAAAATACTATAATATATAAGTTTAAGTATACTAGATTTAATGAAATACTATACTATATAAGTGTAACTATATGAAATATAATAAAATACTATAATATATAAGTTTAAGTATACTAGATTTAATGAAATATTATACTATATAAGTGTAACTATATGAAATGTAATGAAATACTGTAGTACATAAGTGTAACTATATGAAATATAATCAAATACAATGGTACATAAGTATAACTATATGAAATGTAATGAAATACTATAGTATATAAGTGTAAATATACGAAATTTAATGAAATACTATAGTACATAAGTGTAACTATATGAGATTTAATGAATTACAATAGTACATAAGTGTAACTATATGAAATATAATGAAATACTATAGTATATACGTGTATCTATATGAAATATAATGAAATACTATAGTATATAAGTCTAAGTATACTAGACTTAATGAAATACTATAGTACATAAGTGTAACTATATGAAATTTAATGAAATACTATAGTATATAAGTCTAAGTATACTAGATTTAATGAAATACTATACTATATAAGTGTAACTTATATACTATAGTAATTCATTATATTTCATATAGTTACACTTATGTACTATTATAATTCATTATATTTCATATAGTTATACTTATGTACTATAGTATTTCATTAAATCTAATATACTTATACTTATATACTATAGTATTTCATTATATTTCATATAGTTACACGTATATACTATAGTATTATATTATATTTCATATAGTTACACTTATGTACTATTGTAATTCATTATATTTCATATAGTTATACTTATGTACTATAGTATTTCATTATATTTCATATAGTTACACTTATGTACTATTGTAATTCATTATATTTCATATAGTTACACTTATGTACTATAGTATTTCATTAAGTCTAGTATACTTAGACTTATATACTATAGTATTTCATTATATTTCATATAGTTACACGTATATACTATAGTATTTCATTATATTTCATATAGTTACACTTATGTACTATTGTAATTCATTATATTTCATATAGTTACACTTATGTACTATAGTATTTCATTAAATCTAGTATACTTAAACTTATATATTATAGTATTTTTTATATTTCATATAGTTACACTTATATAGTATAGTATTTCTTTAAATATAGTATACTTGAACTTATATATTATAGTATTTTATTATATTTCATATAGTTACACTTATATACTATATTATTTCATTAAATCTAGTATACTTAGACTTATATACTATAGTATTTCATTAAATTTCATATAGTTACACTTATGTACTATAATATTTCATTAAATCTAGTATACTTAGACTTATATACTATAGTATTTCATGAAATTTCATATAGTTACACTTATTTACTATAGTATTTCATTATAATTAAATATTACGAACTTATCACTTATATACTATAGTTACACATTATGGTTAAGTATTATGAACTTATTACTCATATACTATAGTTATGTATTATAGTTAAGTATTACAAAATATATTAGTTATAAAGTATAGTTATGCATTATAATTAAATATTACGTACTTATTACTTATATACTATAGTTAAACATTATGGTTAAGTATTTATGAATTTATTACTTATATACTATGTATTATAGTTAAATATTATGAACTTATTACTTACATACTATAATTACACATTATGGTTAAATATTATAAACTTATTACTTACATATTATATGTCGGGCACCAAATTGATCCTAAAATATTTTTCACTAATCTAGATTAATTAATTTAACCAAGATTAAGACAAAACAAATCAAAAATACCCCAAAAATCGCAAAATGGGCACAAATTCAATCCCGTCGGAACACCTTCTTGACACCTCGTCGGAAAAACTCCAAATTGAATGGAAGTGGTCTTTTTCCGGCGATGTAAAGAGAGGGATTTGAAATATGACCAATTTTCAAGGCTATTAGTACCAACAATTGCAAGAATAAAGCTTCCATGTGCTCGAATTTCGGTCAAGAACAACCGGTAACGGGATTTAGGGTTCATGAGTTTTGACTTCGAAATTGGATGCATTGGGGCAACGATTGAAGGGGAATTTATAGGCATTTTGAATCTTAGGATACCCTCAACAAGGCCCTATGGTTCATGCCCTCCAATTGAAGACGATTTGATCCAATTTTGGATTTGTTCAAATTGGCCCCTTGGACGACACGGTGACTTTGGGGATAAAATTCTACGATTTTAATCGACATTCAATCCGATTAAATGTGGAATTACGTGTATGGTAAGGTCCTCTTAAATGCCCAATAGTTAATGGCTTCAATCGGATCCAAGAAATTTGCCAAATCCTCCATTGAAGCTTATAAAAGCTTACGAATGGGTGGCGGTTCAAAGGAGGAGAAAGAAAAAGGCTTCGGTTTTTGAGCTTTTGGAGGGCCAAACGATGTTCGTTTTGGACGAATTTTATATGTACGGACTCGTATTGAAATTCTCTACATGATTATGAAAAAATTTGCAATTTTGGAAGAAAACAAAATTAGTATTGTACGCCTAAGCTAAGCGTGTGCTTTAGAACTTGAAAAAAAAAAACACACGCTTAAGTTAGGCGTGTAGGCACACGCTTAAGTTAAGCGTGTAGGTTCCCTTAGCTGTATTTTCAAAATACCCACAATACCCCTACATGCTTACCTTAAGCGTGTAAAACCACATGCTTATCTTAAGCGTGTAAAATAGCGTCGATATAGACAATATTTCGCGTGTATTTAGCTTTTCCGTTAATTTATGCTGAAATTTTTTTAAACAATGATTTTTAACCTAATATTCAAATAAGATTAAATTAGAAAAAAAAAAGTGTATTTTTGTTATACGTAACAATTATAGATTTGGGTTTTGATTTGATCATCTAAAAACTATAAAGCAATATTTTGATCATCAAAATGATAAGTTTGATAGTTTATATACTAATGTGACATTTTAATTTCCAAAAAAAACATTTCACATGGTTCATTCTTATCTAAATGCTATTTATGGTACATAGTATTGGTACCCTATTAAACAATTACCCTAAATTATAAATAAACTAGCATAGTTACCCTAAATTATAGATAAATTATGTTGATCAATCTTGGTAATTATGACTTATGGAGGGTTGAGTTGTAATAGTCATAGATGACGATTTACTCATTCTAATAGCTAATATCATAACCAATTTATATTAAATCTTATAACTTAATTATTATACGTATGATATAACGAGAGAGGATTATATGAGTAGTGTTGATAGGATGTAAAGTGAGGCTAAATTTTATCCATTGGATTAAGGAGATCTTATGGCTTAGATTAGCTCCATTTTTTAAAAGGCTTGGGGGTTACTTTGGGTAATTCCCCTTATGTTTCAACTTTCCTCTTCTTTGTTTATCAACTCTCCCAATTGATCGTATCCTACAGTGTCGCCATTGTTGAAGTATTTGCTCTAGCTTTCTTGCTTCCTTTTCTTCTTCCATTTTCGTTCATTTACAACCAATCGTGATGTCTAGTGGTAAGTTTCTTCGTTATCTTCTTCGTTTTCCTTCATATTCTCAGTTTTTGCGATCTTGTTCTATTTCTCTTTTCTCTTATTTTGACTTGTATCCGCTTAATCTTTTGCTTAATTTTTGTTTCTCCGTTCGTGAATCGTTTATGCATTCTTTTTCAATGAATTTCCCGTGCATTTGTGTCTTTGTGTTTAGAGGAATTCCTTCACTTTTCTTGTTTGGTTTTGTGCAATCACTGTTTTATTGCGATTTTCTTACTGACTTTAACTTGAATGTTTGATATATGATTACGTATGAGTCGTGCACTTCTTTGTTTTTCATCACTTTCCTTGATCGTTCCCTAATTATGAATTTTCTGTTTTTAGCTAACCATTCTACCTTGATGTTGTTATATTCCTTGTTTGTGCACTTTTATTTCCTTTGGGAATTCTAATCCAACTGTATCTGTAGATAGTGTTTTTTCTACTGTGAACCATGCTGATGCCAATGGTGTTCAGTCATTGGATCATGATTCTAAGAATAGTGATAGTTATGTTATTCAATTTTCCCAAGGCCAAACAACTTACTTTGTTCCTTTGTGTTCGAGTATGAGTGGTAAGGAGATAGGAATTGAAAGAAGTACCATTGGTAAACGAGGTTGTGGAAGATGCAAGAAAATTACATCACACAATTCTAGAACATGTAAGTATATGAGAAACTTTATTTATGTACATTTGATATTAAGTATGCACTTCAGGCACTAATTTATGCACCCTTAGCACTTGTGTATGCACTTTGAGTATCTTGTCATGCAACGTATCTTGCTATTTAGTCACCAGTGATGCAATTGTGTTGTGTACATAGAGGTAATGAAATTTATGTGCCAAATAAAACATTCAGCCAATAGGGAATTTCACGTGCCAGAAACTTTTCTATGAATTTGATGATGCTTGCTTCAATTATGTTTTGTGTATACAAGTAAAGTTTTATTTATGTATTCTCATGAGGTTTGATCCTTGACATTTCTTTTCGTTTGCAGGTTGTAGTCAAATGCAAGATCAACAAGTGACTAGTATGCAAGTTACGTCAATGATGCTTGGCGATTTTCTTTAACTTTACAATTTTTTGCAAGTTATATTTTTTTTGTGAATGAACAGTACACTCTAATTTATTTTTTCATATGTACATTTTTAGTTGAATTCATGTATCCCTTTTTATTTATTGTCTTCAAAATATTGAGACTCTTTCTATTTTCCATGTTCAAAATATTTGTTATTACATGTACCTTTGCTCAATCACATAGAACAAGAGCACTGCTTTTTTGCAATTGCAATTCAAAAACAAAATAAAAAAACCGAATTCAAAAAACAACTTTACGAATTATATATGCACCATAAGCTATTGTTTATGCACTTTATGCGCTTGTTTATGCTCCATTGTGCAGTACGAAAGGGATGTAGTGAACAAAAGTAGTAGGCGTTTGGTATTGTTCACAACCAACCCAAAAAACACACCAACAATACATCATCCAGAATATATCCCATCATTAGAAACAATAATAGCCAGTAATTCATCCATTCATTACATCTGCATCAAATGTCAAGCAACATTCTACGTTGCCAGATTAACAAAATGTATGCTTAAAAATATCCTAAATCAGCATACAGTGTCCTAGGTTTTAGAGTAGTCATTAGAGTTTTAATTGTGCATACATGTATAACCACAAAATCAGGTTTATAAGCCTTTTTTTACAAAATTAGTGTTGCATACATAGACAACGTCATCCAATCAACCATTTTATACTGCTTTTCACTTGGCATTTTTCATTCAATACCTCTTAACCATCTCCAAGGCTTCATTCTTGACTTCATTATGTATTGCCATAATCATAACATGTATATATTTGACCCTCAAGATATTAATGCACCTCTCATTATTCCTAGCAAATATCCATGTCTGTCATCCTTGCATGCTTGACCACATAAAGGTCTCCATATGTCTCAAAGCATAAACTCCGGAATCTTCCATGTTATTAGAATCGCCCCATGGGATATCAGTTAGAGTAATTTTCACATCATCACTTGACATTGCATATGCTTTCTTATACAGCCTCACCGGCTTTATATAATCAATAATCATCCCACTCTGCAAACATGCATTATGTTTGAGCATTATATAGTAATAATTTATGCACTTTAGAATACACATTGTGCACCTTTTATATCAATACATTCAAGCTCCAACAAGCATAAATATTAAGTGATCTTTATGTACTAAACATACCATTATGTTTTGAATTGTGATAAACTATATAAAACCTTTAACAACCTAGGAGTAAACTTTTTTAGAGGGGTGAACTTCATTTAAATTGATCAAACTGAAACATTTTTGGAGGGGTGAACTTCATTTAAATTGATCAAACTGTAAGGGAACCATTTTTAATGATTGTCATTTAAATTAAATCAGAGCATTTTTTGAATCATGAATACTTGGATAAAGAAAAAAGGCAATTTTATTTATGCACTAAAACATGCACTTTATTAACATATTTATACACACCAAGAGCTTAGGTGTGCTTGAACAAAATAAGCGAACATTTGAGAATATACATATTTTAGACTTTTATTTATGCACTTTAAGCATGTTAAAGTTGTACTTTTGTCACTCATTTATTCACCTAGTGTCTCAATGAATATGCAAGAGAGATTGATGAGTTCCTTTGTCTGAAAAAACAAGCCGAAAGTTTCACAATACATGGTTCTGCATTTACACGAAGATCATTATGTTTTAAGAGCTTAAATTTGAAGTTTATACTCCAGTTCATGTAGAACCCTAGATATTTTGACGTTTTTTAGCTACACAGTGATCTTTCAACATGCAATAGAGTTTGATTAGCAACTTTCTAACAGAAACAAATTTGTAAGAGAAATTCATCCTTTTAGAAGCACTCTACGATAGAAATATTTGACCTAACATCACTACTTCATGTAGAATCCTAGAAATTTTTAAAAATCTAAAAAAATACGTAAGAGACTGTTGGTCATTTTCATGCGAAATTGTTACAGCCTCAAATCAAACTCAAACTCATCCTATGATAAGCACTCTGAAGGGATATTCGTTCACAAAATCGGGATCGCGACATTTTGTGAACTGAAATTCAGTACAAACCCTAAATAGACCCTTTTACATGAACGTAGTCCTAAAACACGCATCAGTCTATTTGAACAAGAGAACATAATTGAAATGAAATGCTAGATGAAGTTTCTTACCGCGCACTTCAGCCGATTTCCCTTTCTTTGTCTTGTTTTCGTTCGACATTGGAACATTTCGTTCAATTTGAGAGAACGAGTGAATAGTTGGAGGATAAGTGAAAGTATAGGGTGATATTTGGAGAGAATGAGTGGAATCGAGATGTTGTGATGGGGGGAAAGTGAAATTTGCAAATGATTTTGCTAGTGAAATCCTACGGTTTCTGAGGGGTTGAGAAGAAAAAGCTTCAGAGCATATGAGTGAGGGTGAGAAATGAATAGTGTGTTTCAAATATTTTGTTTTGAGTCAGGGGTAGGGTTATGCAAGAATTGTGAAAATTGCAAGTGATGCCACCGTTTTATATAATTTGTACAAAACCAACGACTCACTTTGATTTTATAGTTTTTAATCTCAGCCTTCCTTTTAGTTGATCTAACGGTTGAAACAAATCCTTATTTTTCACCGTATGAGTGTTATGTACATGAGAAATATTCTGAATATATATAATAGAATAAAAAAAAATGTAAACCCTTTTAGTACGAAAATGGAGATTGTCGTTTAGCTGCAAGCTATATAAACACTCACAATGTCATATTGGTTTTTTATTTTAATATATTTATTCATCTTTTTGGATTAATAACAAAATAAAGGATAAATTTTCAAGTGATTGATTGTATCTCTTAACTTCTTTATTAAGCCTCTAGCCTCCTACACAATGAACACTTCAACATTATATGCATTTTATAATTTTGTTCTTCATTGCTCTGCCCCCTTTGCTCTGTCGTTGTGTGTTTTAGCATTATGGCATTATCGTTTATCATTTAACTACGCTTATTTGTATCTCGCTTTTATTAAACTAGGATAATAATGATATTCGGTCCATGGTTATTAAAAAAAGAGGGGTATGCGTTCATGTTTTTTATAATTATATAATATTCGACCGTGGTTTATAAGAACTAATCGCGGTTTGGGTATAATTTATTTTAATTTTTTTATTATTTTTAACATCTCGGACCGCAGTTTACATGGATAACTGCGGTGTCGTTTAATATTTTGGACCTCGATTTGGAATTTAACCGTGATGCGTTTTTTTTACACGTACCGCAATTATAATTGAAACCACGGTCCCACTTTTTTTTCTTCAGATTGTACTCCCTAGACTCTTTACTCCTCTTCGATCTTCTGGTTCACCGCACTCCTTGTAGTTGCTTCATCCTTAGAGCTTCTCCGTGCGCCATCCCATTTTGGGTCTTCGCCGCCCGCCGTCTCGTCTCACTTCAACTGCCCCGTCGTTTGTCATCCAACCACCATAAGCTCCGACCACGTACAGGTCAGTTCCTCCTTATCTCCCTCTTCCAACTCCCTAAGTTAGGGTTCTCCTTTTCTTGTGTAACTTGACTAGTTTATGGTGTTCAATTACTGAAACTAGGAAGGAATAGTTTGTGGTGTTCGATTATGTTCTTATTGTAGAATTTCAAATATGATAATTCTTGTCTTACTTAAAAATTATTAACTGGACAATAGTGATTTGACCTAGAAATCAATTACTGAATCAAATCTTTTAGTTTAAGGTTATCCTTTAGTGTTTTAAGTTTAGTGTTTCGTGGTTATTTATCTCTATTTCCTTTGCATGATTTGTTCCCTCAAGCTAAGAGTAGAACTACCATAATTGAGTATAAACATATTATCCAGACAAAAATTACATATCAAGATCAAATGATGAATGAGATGAAGGATGTATTTGATTGTTTTGCTGAAATGAAACAGTGGGGGATTCCTCCTAATAATGTCACCTACAATAACTTGGTCGGTTCACTATGTGTAGTTGGAGATGTTGCTAGATCAGTAGTTTTGTTCAAAGAAATGCAAAACACCGGAATAAGTCCAGATACTTACTCTTTTGATGCTCTTATTCAAAGCATATGTAGAATAAATAATGTTAATAATGCTCGGAAACACTTTTTTTCCATGGTGGTATTAGGGTGGAAACTGGATAGCATTACATATAGTACTTTGATTGAGTCCTTATGTTGATTGGGTAGATTTAACGAAACTGAAGAAATCTTCTTTTTAATGAAAGTTAGTGGATGTATTCCTGATACTTACACATGTAATTCATTTATTGACACCCTTGAAAAACTAGGCCATGTTAAGGAGGCCGAATTTGTATCATGACAATTCAAGGAGCTCAGACTTATTGGCTCATGAACCCATTTTATAAGATTTTTCTTTGCCAAAATGGTATAATTGTGTTGACTTGTATACAAATGAATATAAGTGATGCCTGTATAGCCACTTATCCATTTGGGTTTGCTGCCTTCAGTCTGTTAGCTCAAAGGTATTTTACTATCATACTTGAATTTGTATTTATATTTGTTTATCACTTACTTGAAAGTTGAAACTTGTAGACCGTTGTTCTTTGATATGGGCACAAAGCTTACTTTTTCAATTGATGGACCATTGTAGTCTGAGTGTCCTCAGTTCAATGGTTTGATATTGGGCAAGTGAAGGTTGATACTAAATGAAAATGTAACTTGGTATACGTATTTCATTGATGTGAACTATCCTAAATTGTTCATATTATTAATTTCTAGTGCTTTATGATGGTTTTCTTCTTGTGCTTCCATTTTTCAGTGTGAGTTTATACCTTTGGATATTTTTAACAAAATTTTGCACAAATTCTATATAGTTTTCTTGCTTCCTTTGGTGCATATTGCCAATTTGCCATTGTTCAAACTGTTCTTTGCATCATTTATCTATGGCTGAATCATGAATGTGATGCTAAAATAGTCATGATTTGTAATCCTGTTGTAAATAATTTATGTTATGCTTTGTTTTGTTGAGAAATGTTTACAGTATCTTACATATTTGGGTATTTTATCCCTATATCTCAAAGTTCTGAAATTATCCCCTGAATTTTAAAATATGTTGAATAAAAAGACTAAGTTGCCTCTGTGTAATATTTGAGGTCAAGATATATATGTTGTATGCTTAAAAATACATTTCAAAATAAAATTTATGTTTCATGTACGCATTATGTCTCAAAGTGATCTGATCAATATCACATCTCTTTCATTTTCTAATAATATGACAATTGTGTTTAAACTTTTCTTTTCCATTTCAAAATATTAAAAAGTGTGTTACAGATGGCTTAGTAATTGTTTACTTTAAAAGTCTAGGGGGATAAATAACAAATTATGAAAGATAAAGATGCGAGTATCAAATAAACTTGAAGTTTGTAGGTCTTGTGTTGATTTTGTTGTCAATGATTTGCTCTTGTCTAGAACTACTTTGGGTCATGGTCTACTGTTATAATCTTTAATATTGTTTTTACATACAATAGTATTTGTTTGATATGATGATTTATGTTTATAAGTATGTTCTGTATGACTCATGTATCAATTTTTTTCACTCTAAATATTAGACTAAGAGAGAAGGGTGTAAAAAGCTATCAACGTGAAGCTTTACAAAGTGAAAATCCAAACAATGGAGACTTGATAACTTAGCATTAGATGTTAGAGAAATGCCATGTCATATATTTACATGTTTTATTGTTTTACCCTTCTTATTTATTTACAGCTTTGTCCTATGTGTACAGACTATATAAAGTCTCCTTTATCTGCACAAAACCCTAAGAAAATGGATTGAATAGAAAACAGCCGTCAATATTGAAATGATATTCCCTTCTCTATCTCTTCTATCTTCTTGATTAATTTCTTCTTCTTCTATTGGGTTTCCATGATTTATAACATGGTATCAGAGCACAGTGCTTGATTCTAAAATTTTCTGTTCATCAACATGTCTCTCACCAACGAGACAGATGACGATGCAAACACAAGGCAGAAGGGAGATGGAGTTGATGAACTCACACTCCACAACTCTGACCATCCAAATTACTCACTTTCAACCTGCCTCCTCAATGAACGTAATTACAGTCACTGGAAAAGGTCAGTTGAAATTTCTTTGAGTGCAAAGAACAAGCTTGGTTTTATTGATGGTACATGTGCTCGGCCCACCGTAAATGGTGTTGATACTAGGCGATGGGACCGCTGCAACTCCATGGTTATAGCATGGATTTTACACTCTGTGGAGAGTGACATTGCTGAATCGTTAATATACTGTAAAACTGCAAGTCAAATGTGGAAGGAACTTGCTTCTCGTTTTGGCAAGTCAAATAGGACCAGGATATATCAAGTTCAACGAGATTTATTATCTCATTCTCAAGGAAACACATCTGTCACCACTTACTTTACGAAGATGAAGAAGTTGTGGGATGAATACTTGTTACTTGTTGAAAGTTGTGCTTGTGACTGTGGATCTAGTGTAGCTATATGGAAAATCATGACAGACCAGCAAGTGGTGCAATTCTTGATGGGGTTGAACGACAACTACAACTCTGTTCGAGGGAATTTGTTGATGATGATGCCTCCACCAAATTTAGATCAAGTCTACCAGATAGTCCTTGCAGAGGAACATCAAAGAAACATAGGTACTCACAGCTCGGGCTCTACACCGGCTGATACAGAGTCCCTAGCTTTAGCAGCCCAGAGAAATGCTCAACGCTTTTCTCAATCGTCCACCAACAACTCTGGAGCATCTAAGCCTCGTCTATACTGTGACCATTGCAAGGCTGGTGGCCACTCCATGGAGAAGTGTTGGAAGCTCCATGGATACCCTACTACACCTCCTACAGATCTCCACTGTGATCACTGCAAGATGAAGGGACACACAACTGAGAAGTGCTGGAAACTTCATGCTGGAAAGAGTGAGTCAAGGTTCTTCTGTGAACATTGCAAAGTGGCAGGACACACTGTTGATAGATGCTGGAAAATTCATGGGTATCCCTCTGGCAAGGGACCCAAAGTGGCTGCTCAAGCTAGCTCAGGAAGCACTCCTTCATACTCCTTGACAGGCCAACAGTATGAACAACTGATGAGTCTTCTGAACAAACATTCTAGTAATGAATCTGTCTCCCACGCTGCATTTTTGGCAGGTAAACCTCGATGCTTATTTTCTCCTAGTAATAATTCATGTTAGATATTAGATAGCGGTGCTACGGACCACATATCCCCTCATTTTTCCTTCTTTACTTCACTTGTTCCTGTGAACAAACCAACACACATAACATTGCCAAATGGGAAACATGCTGCTATAACTCATACTGGGTCCATCACATTATCTCCCCACATCACCCTACACAATGTGCTTTATGTCCCAGATTTCAATTTCAACCTCTTGTCCATCCATAAACTCACTTCACATCTTCATTCTAACATTATATTTACACCCAAACTTTGTCTTCTTCAGGCCCATTCGATGAGCAAGCCCATTGTGATTGGCCATGAAGCCAATGGACTCTACATCACCACCAACACTACATCTGAGCTTGATGACCCTCAACTTCACCTTTTGTCTTGTAAATCGCCTTCAATGGCCCAAACTCCAAATATTACCTTGTCTGCTTCCCAAAACAGCATTGAACTTTGGCATTGTAGATTGGGGCATCTTCCTTTTAATCAATTAAAGCATGTTTTGGGTTCTGATATTTGTTTGAAGTCCACTTATATTTGTCAAATTTGTCCCAAAGCAAAGCAACACAGACAACCATTTCTTCATACTTCTATTCCTTCATTATCATTGTTTGACATTGTTCACATGGACACTTGGGGGCCTTATAAACACACAACCCATGATGGTTTTCGATACTTTCTCACCCTTGTTGATGACCACTCTAAATGTACCTGGACCTATCTCATGACCCACAAAAGTGACTTTCTCAACATCCTTAAATCCTTTGTGACCATGGTTTCTACCCAATTCAATGCCAAGATTAAATGCATAAGATCTGATAATGCAGCTGAATTTGTTGACAACAATGACAAAGCCTTTTACTCCATTAATGGTATTTTACACCAAACATCTATGGTCGACACGCCTCAACAAAATGGCGTCACCGAAAGAAAACATAGACACCTCTTGGAGGTTGCTCGAGCCCTATACTTTCAAGCCAATATACCTCATTCATACTGGGGGGACTGCCTTCTTACTGCAACCCACATTATTAATCGCACCCCACTCCCATCTCTATCCAACAAGTCCCCATATGAACTTCTCTTCAAAAACAAACCCGATTACACCAACCTCAAAGCTTTTGGGTGTTTATGTTTTGCTAGCACTCTTGCTAGAAACAGGGATAAGTTTCAATCTCGGGCCCTCAAATGTGTGTTCTTGGGCTACCAATTTGGAAAGAAAGGCTATAAACTCCTTGCACTTGACAATAAACAAATCTTTTTCTCCAGGGACGTGGTGTTCCATGAAACACATTTTCCATTTCATAATGACCCCACTTCACCCACCACAACTTTACCTTCCTATCCAGCAGATGTTTCACCCATCCTTTTCTTACCTCAATTCACTACACCCTCTCCTCCTTCTTCCCCACCACCACCTCCTTTACCTCCCCCACAATCTCCTGTATCCTACCCAACACATGAGCAATTTCATTCACCACAACCTTTGGTGCCCACCAGAACATCGTCCAGACCACATAAACCCCCACCTCACTTACATGACTACATTTGTTCATATACATCCACTGGTTTAATCACAAATTCCCAACTACCAGCTGCTCATCATGCTTTTGTTGCTCATGTCCTCTCCTATTCTGAACCCACATCCTATGCACATGCTTCTAATGATCCAAACTGGATTATTGCTATGAAAAATGAACTAACGGCTTTGCAGGCTAATGGCACTTGGGATTTAGTCACTCTTCCTCCAGGAAAACGCCCCGTCGGTTGCAAATGGGTGTTTAAGGTCAAGTTAAAAGCGGATGGTTCCCTTGAACGTTACAAGGCCCGGTTGGTTGCAAAAGGGTACACCCAACAAGCCGGCATTGATTATCATGACACCTTCTCACCGGTTGTCAAAATGACCACCATCCGTGCTGTCATAGCCCTGGCCGCAGCTAAGGGTTGGCATTTATACCAACTTGATGTAAATAACGCTTTTCTACACGGGGATTTGTATGAGGAAGTATACATGACTGTCCCCGAAGGTGTTCCTAATCCCTCTAATCAAGTGTGTCGTCTCAAGAAATCTTTATATGGCCTCAAGCAAGCATCCCGGCAATGGTTTCACAAGCTTACCTCTTCTCTGATGTCTCTTGGGTTTGCTCAGTCTCGTAATGACTACTCTCTGTTTATCTTGAAGACAGACGCAGACATCACGATTGTTGCCGTGTATGTCGACGATCTGATGGTGACCGGTTCTAACTTGGATACAATCAATCACCTCAAAGGGTTCCTTGACAAACAGTTTAGCATCAAAGATCTTGGGCTGCTTCATTATTTTCTTGGGCTTGAAATTACCTACCTTCCAAAGGGCATTGCAATCACCCAACAGAAGTTCACATCAGATTTAATACATGAGGCTCCTTTTCCTCCGAATTCCCCCGTTTGTACTCCATTACCAATCAACCTCAAGTTGAACAACACTGATGGGGAACTACTTGATAATCCATCTTTATACAGACAACTCGTCGGGAAACTCAACTTCCTAACCAACACTAGACCCGACATCTGTTTCGCGGTGCAATTGCTCAGTCAGTTCATGCAGTCTCCCCGCACACCTCATCTGGTTGCTCTACACCATACCTTACGGTACATTTCTGGCACCATTGGTCAGGGAATCGTCCTTAATGGTTTTGACAAGCCTATTATCTCTGCTTATTCTGATTCTGATTGGGCGGCATGTCCAACCTCGCGACGATCTGTGAGTGGTTTCTTAATTTTACTTGGCTCCTCACCCATTGCTTGGAAGTCCAAGAAACAGAGCACAGTTTCCAGAAGTTCCTCTGAGGCGGAATATCGAGCTATGGCTCAAGCCGCTGCTGAATTAACCTGGCTAGTGCGCCTCTTACAAGAGATTGGCGTTGCTCCTATTCAACCCATTAGCCTTCATTGTGAAAACCGCTCAGCTCTTCAGATTGCACAGAATCCAGTTTTCCATGAGCGAACAAAACACGTGGAGATAGACTGCCATTTCACTAGAGACAAAGTGATGGAGGGCCTCATTGAACTTTGCTTCACTCCTTCATCTGAACAGTTGGCTGACGTCCTCACAAAAATCCTTCCTTCCACACATCAGAACCATCTTCTTTCCAAGCTGGGAATGTGTCATCCCCCAGCTTGAGGGGGGCTGTTAGAGAAATGCCATGTCATATATTTACATGTTTTATTGTTTTACCCTTCTTATTTATTTACAGCTTTGTCCTATGTGTACAGACTATATAAAGTCTCCTTTATCTGCACAAAACCCTAAGAAAATGGATTGAATAGAAAACAGTCGTCAGTATTGAAATGATATTCCCTTCTCTATCTCTTCTATCTTCTTGATTAATTTCTTCTTCTTCTTCTATTGGGTTTCCATGATTTATAACATTAGATATGTGACAAGGTTGTGTTTTCGATGTCTTTTCCATATACGAATAGTTCAAGGACTCTTTTGTTTGAGAAACCAGATCTGCACACCACATCCTTCAGTTTGTTGTCATTTTAAAGTGAAAAAAATCCAATCTTGATGTGCAAATTTGTGAATCTCTTCCACATATTCTTATCTATATTTGGCAACTAATTGTACACTATTTGCGCGCTTTAGGTGGTTTCGGTACGCTTGAAGAGCTTCTTGAGGTGGTTACACTTGCGCAATTTGGAATACATCGCAAACCAGTATTAGTTTGCCTCCTTCAATCCTTCTTAAAAATCATTTGATTTGGATTTTCTGTTTGTAATCGTACTTTTAATGGATAAATTCAGTTGAAATCCAAATTGTGTAATAGAAAAGGAATAAAAACCATTATTTGAAGCACACAAAGAGTTTAATCTAAGTAAGATTGTGGTTGCAGAAACTATCGATCACCAATCAAGATATACATTCCTTGTGTGTTGTTGCCTGTCAACAAGAAAAACCCGAGTTATACGTTCTTCATTAAAGATCTAAAAATCTCAATTTTACTTTTTAAATGAGATGTGTCGTGGAATCTAATCAAAAGGACCAAAAATCCATGTGTTCCTTGATAGAATTCACATGGAGAGTGAGAACGAAAAATGCAAGAGATATGGTCAAAGCAAGCAAGCAAGAATAAAAATTTGATGCAGAATGTTGTTATTTGATTACCAAGATACAGAATGATCTTTGCTTTGCTGGATTTTAATTAATTAGCTTAATACTTAATAGAATAGTTTTTTAACTGTTGTTTATTAATGGATTAATGGAGGTGGGTCTGTTGAGTGTGGATGGTTACTTCAACTCTTTGTTATCTTTCATATAAAAGGCCTTAGACGAAGGCTTTATCCCGCCACCTGTGGACCCCATCATCATATCTTCACCAACCGCGAAGGCACTCATCGGAAAGCTTAAGGTAAAATTACACTTCATTCAATTGAGTGTGTTAGAGTAGAATTCTGCGCAAATGACACTCAAAAACTGGTTTAGTGTTTTTTTTTACTGGTTTTAGGGGGCTTTTAAATTTTATCATACTCTTGGGTTTGAGTTAAAGTAATTTTCCAACCCATGCATAGATTATAAGTCAGATTTAATTTCGATACGGTGTTTTAGTTGTGATTGGAGTCACTGGACCCATTTACCTGTCTGCCAGACTTACTGCAAAATGGAAGAAATGTGCAATCCTCCTCTTTATTGTCGTGAGACTATCTGATTTCTAACTCTACTTAATGTGTATAGGGTTCTTTTATACTCCTAGGTCCTAATAAACTTAGTATTTAAAAAACCAGTCGTTGTAGTAAAGGGAATACAAGATATAATATAACCAACTTAACCTTAAGTTGATTCTCTTGGATATGAGTGATCTTGATAAATTTTTTATAATTAGAATAACTGAAGTATATATTCTATTGAGTCCGAATGGATAGAAATAACAAAACATGATGTGTTCTTCTTATCTTGTATTGAAAAGCTCCTTTTTGTTAGGGTGCAATCATTTAACATTATGAGATATTGCCCTTATTATATAATTGTTTTTGTTAGGATGCAATCATTTGACATTTTTGTTGATCTATATTTGTATAACTAAGGAACACTAGTACAAAAAAGCTCTTTTAGCCCGGGAGTTTTTTCCTATATAACCCAGATATGGCGCAAAATAGCTCCAGGCTTCAGAGTCGTGTGATAATGGAGTATAGCCCATATCTCAAAAACACGTCTGGGCTGAAAAACCTACACTTTTTAACTCGGACTTATTTAGATCCGGGTTAAAAAAGTCCCTATGTTTTTTTTATAAAAAAGTTTTTTAGCCCGAATCTATAAGACCCGTGCTAAAAAGTCCTTTATTTTTAAAAAAGTACGATGAACCACCCTCGTATCTACTGTACAACTGCCACTAGTACCTCATTAACGAACAAAATCATAAAAGTATCTAAATTTGTCCATGAATTCAATGGTTGTAGTTACCAATTGCATTTCTTCTCAAATGATGCTAATTTGATGTAAGGTAAAATCATCCCATACATGTAACAAATCATAATATGTAGTAACAAGAATTAGATGTCAGCTTCGGTGCTTTTACCTTAAGTAGTAAAACCTATATGCTTGTAAAGCAGTATATCTATGGGACCAAATGGTCCGTGCAAGCAGCTTTCCAAAAGAAACAGCCACCCAATACTCAAACAACTATCTAATGACCACTATCAATTAAGATGATTATGTCTTTTGTAACATTCAGGAATTTGTGTTGACAGCACCATAAAGTTGTTGAAACTCAGATGAAAATGGGTAAGGTACATGGACAATACTTAAACAATAGAGAAAGCTACACATCACTGGAGTCTGGAGATACACATTACAATATAGTTTTTAGTAAACAAGCATAAGACATGTTCCTGAACAAATTTACATCACTGGAAAATTCATCAAGGACATGATCGAATTCATGAAGTAAACTCCACAAAGAAATTGCACTGAAGAATATATGCAGAGGGGTAAAATTCTAGCATGGAATACACATGCAAGCTGAAATGATCTTTGCGAAGGTACAAGAAACAGACTGGTTGGAAAGATGATTATTACCATAATTGGATTAGCAAAAGTCTTTTATGTTCCTCCCTCTTTTCGAGTATCATATTACACCGGGTCTGCTATTGACTTGGCTATAAGGGTATGCAACATATACCAATCACAAACGTTGATAGTTTAGAAGAACCTTGTGACAACCTAAATCAGTTCATATATATGTAGAATAAGACATGAGAGGGCAAGCCAAAAAATGCATACAATATAGAGAATTGGGAAATCTATCACTTATGAACTCTAGCTCTTCTTTCATCAAGAACTTATAATCTTCATGTATAGTTGCTTATAAACTCTCTTCCAACTCTTCCTGCAAAAAAGGTAATGGAGAATTCAGACACTCGTAACAAGCTTTACAACAAAACCAACCCCTCTAAATACATATCTTTATTCTTCACTAAATGGTATCATTAGTACAAGACAGTCATATCATGAGTGTTATAGATTATTGCTATCTAGATAACCAATTTCAAAGAAAGCAACTTTAATTAATGTGGTTGTCAAGCAATAATCATTTCAAAGAAAGACCACTCAACAAGCTTATTGAGTGGTCTTTCTTTGAAGTTGGTTGTCCTTGGAGAACTTAACAATGAGTGTCTCTTTGGTCTTATAAGAGGTTACTACTATAGCATTTAATTGAAATTATAATGAGATCTTACTTGGAAGGAAATGTTGTTATCCTTGGGGTTGATGTTGTTTATTGGAGGCATGTTTTCAAGGTCTTCTGATTGTACAAGATGTATCCCAAACCCAAAATTGAACAGTCTGTAACACCAAAAGTAATTACGCACACATAAAAATGTATGTACCACATTCATATAATAGATATGTAAGTTTTAATAGATTGTTACCAAGCACCGTCGAAATAACCAGGTCTCCTAATCGGGACGAACCCAAGCACATTTTGGTAGAAAGCAAGGGACTTCTCCAATGAATGATACACGACCGAGATGTGATTCAAGGATGTAAGACAAAGCGGATTCTCCATTGATTTATCAATTTTTTTTGATATTCAAAATCTTGTATTTTTGGAGAACCTCTCTTGAAGAAGTTGTGTTCTTGTGGAGAGTGACTTGTGTGGTCAAGCTGGAGCCTACACATGAACTGGCGTGGAGCTCGGTCACGATCAAAGGCACTCTTGCAGCTCCATCATTTGGCGGGAAATTGGAAGACATTTGGGCTTGCTTTTATTTTAATAAAGTCGGTTCACATATGTTTGTTATGTGAACCCCGTTCGTCTCTTTCTTCCAGTATAAATACCTTTCAGATATTTTGTGTTTGTGAGCGAGTTCAGTTTTCAGAACTTCAGTTTTCTGTTTTGGATTACTGTAGTAATTGAACTCCATATTCTTCCACTTTGTAATTCGAATTTGATCAGATTGATATTCCGTTGTTCATTCAATTTCAGCTTCACTTTAGATCATCAGTTTCTTCATGGTATCAGAGCACTGAGAGGCTTTGGTGATCTACGATTCTGTGATTGTTGAAATTGCTGGTGAATTGTCTGCGAAACATCTTTCGTCTTCTCTAATTTGATTGTGATGACGCTGGAGGTTACGACGAAGGAATCGAATCAGATGGCGAACATGGTGGATCCATTCATGCTCACGAATTCGAACTATCCAGGGATGAGTCTGACGAGCATGATATTTGACGGCTCGAATTACCTCGCCTGGAGTCGCCAAATCGAGAGAGCCTTAACAGCAAAGATGAAGATAAGCTTCATCGATGGAACATAAGTCATTTCGAAACCAGATTCGGCCAATTATGCTCGGTGGAGGCGATGTGATTCAATGGTGGGATGTTGGATCACGAATGCTATGAGTAAGGAGATCGCCGGCAGTTTTATTAGACCTGAATCGGCAAGAGCACTATGGCTTGAGATCGCTGAACGCTACCGAGAAAGCAGTGCACCTCTGATTTATCAGCTTCAGCAAGAGCTTTCTCAGGTAAACCAGGGAAGTCTCAGTGTTACTTCTTACTTCGTGAAATTAAAGCATATTTGGGACGAGTTATATGATTTGATTGGTATTCCTGTGTACTTGTGGAGGAATGAATGCCTGTAAGTGTGGAATACTAACTAAAATCCTGGAAATGGATAATAGAACCAAGTTAATGCAGTTTTTAATGAGGTTGAACAACGATTATGACACAATTAAGAGTCAGATCTTAACTATGGATCCATCACCCCATGTTAACAAGGCTTATCATCTAGTAATGCAAGTAGAAAGGCAGAAACAGGCCACACATACTACCACAGTTGATCCTACAGCTTTTATGGCTAATCAGAATATGAATAATAGAAGTTCAGTTAAGGAGAATGATTCTGGAAAAGGAAGTCAGTCTGGTGGTGAGAAAAGAGAATTTAGGAAAACCAAGAGTAATGAGAAAAGGTTTTGTTATCATTGCAAAGAAGAAGGTCACACTAAGGATAATTGCTTTGAGATCATTGTCTATCCTGACTGGTACAAGGGTAAGAAGGCTAAGAGGGGACTCCGGGTTGCAGCACAGGTTGAGAATGAAGGAGGTTCAATTAGTGAGACACCTCTTGATTACCATGGGAGTTTGGAACAGAAAATGGGGACTGAGAGTCAGTTTGTGCAAGCAGTTTCCAGTCTCACCAGTGCTTGCCAGGAAGTCATGAAGGCTTTTCGCTCAGAGAAAGCCATGAATGTTGTGGCCAGGACATGGAGCACCAACTATCACTTCTCAGGTATTAACATTTCTATTTTCTCAGCAGCACAACATAGTCATGACGACTGGATAGTTGACAGTGGAGCCTCGGATCATATGACATCTCATTTTGATGTGCTTATTGATCCTAGACCTGTTGACTATCCCATTCATATCACATTACCTGATGCAACAACCAAAGCAGTGCATACAATTGGAAATGTGAAGTTAAGTGATGCATTGCTGCTGAAGGATGTGTTGTATGTGCCAGAGTTTAAGTACAATCTCTTGTCAGTCAGGAAGTTGGTCGGGTCTGGAGATCTGAGTGCACACTTTCACAAAGATTATTGTCTGTTGCAGGACCACTTGAGTAAGGAACATGTGGCTGTTGGACAAGGTGTGGGAGGACTTTACAGGGTGAAGGTTAAGCATGGATTCTCACAGAAGAATGCTGTTTTTTATTTTAATAACAAAACTGATAATGCTATGCATTGCAATAGTGTTGATTTGTGTGATTTCTCTTTGTTTCATAAGAGATTAGGACATGTGTCTATTTCTAAAATGGCTCATATGCCTGGTTGTAAAGGCAGAACAAAGGAGCATTTTCATTGTGAGACTTGTTCATTAGCTAAATTTCATAGATTGACTTCTCCTCCTAATCCTAGTCGTGCTGAATGTTTATTTGCTTTGGTGCATGTGGATCTTTGGGGACCATATAAGGTGGTTTCCCTAGAAGGATCTAACTATTTTTTGACATTAGTGGATGACCACAGCAGGAGCACTTGGACTTATTTGTTGGCTAATAAGCAACAAGTCAGTGGAGTTTTGGCTTGTTTTCTTAAGTATGTGGAGACTCAGTTTGATAGAAGAATCAAAGTTTTTAGATCAGACAATGGAACAGAGATTGTCAATTCAGAGTGCCAACAGTTATTTGCTCAGAATGGGATCATACATCAAAGGTCTATGGTTTATAGACCACAACAGAATGTGCTGGTTGAGCGAAAGCACATGCATCTGCTGGACACTGCAAGGGCCTTGAAGTTGCAGGCAGGGTTGCCACAACACTTCTGGGGTGAGTGTGTGCTTGCTGCCACATATATCATTAATAAACTGCCAGTTTCTCTTCTCGACTGGAAGACACCCTATGAAGTTCTGTTCTCCATGGCACCAAGGTATGACAATATGAGAGTTTTTGGCTGTCTGTGCTATGTTTTTGCAGCACCAAAGGACACTGATAAGTTCCAACCTCCAGGAAGGAAGTGTGTGTTCATTGGGTATCCACCTAACCACAAAGGCTACAAAGTTTATGATTTTAATTCTCATCACATTTTTATGAGTAAGGATGTTGTTTTTCATGAGGATGTATTTCCTTTCTTACAACCCTCTCCTGCTCCTGTGGTTGAGCCTAAGGATCATGTTACCTTACCTTCTCCTCCTTTGCATTTACATAATGCTGATGATGATGTTTCCCCCTTATATTCTTCATCTAATGTCAATGCTCCACCTACTCCTTCTACATCTATTCCTATTCCATTGAGTCCTGCTCCTTCTAGATCTATTCCTATTCCATTGAGTCATGTTTCTTCATCACCACCCTTAGCCACTGCTTCTACTCCAATGATTGTGGATGATTCAGTGGATCAACCTTTGCTTAGAAGGTCTGATAGAGTTTGAGCTGCTCCTTTTTGGCATGCTGATTATGAGGTCAATTCAGTTCAGCATGATTACTTTGCTTCCTTAGCAAATGTTTTTGCTGTAAAAGAGCCACACACTTTTGCAGAAGCTCAGAGGCATACTCAGTGGGTTGAAGCCATGGATAAAGAGCTATATGCTCTTGAGAAAAATGGGACTTGGCAATTGACTGCTCTTCCCTCAGGAAAGCAAGCTATTCATTCTAAATGGGTCTATAAAATTAAGTATAGGCCTAGTGGAGAGATTGAGCGCTACAAGGCTCGATTGGTGGTTAAGGGATTTAGTCAAAAGCTTGGCAAAGACTACAAGCACACCTTTTCTCCTGTGGCCAAACTTCCCACAGTTCGCATGGTCATTGCTTTGGCTACTGCCAAATAGTGGGATTTACATCAATTGGATGTCAATAATGCCTTCCTTCATGGGCATCTTGACGAGGAGATTTATATGCAACTTCTTGAGGGCTATTCCAAAGGCAGTCATGGTCAGGTTTGCAAGCTTGAACGTAGCCTTTACGATTTGAAACAGGCTTCTAGGCAGTGGAACTTGGAGCTTACTCTATTCTTGACAAAATTGGGTTATTCACAGTCTCATTCTGACTATTCTCTTTTTGTCAAGCATCATGAGACTTCCTTCACTGCTCTTCTGGTTTATGTTGATGATGTGCTGCTCACGGGCAATGACCATGCTGAGATTTGTTCTGTCAAGGCTGCATTGGATTCTCAATTCACCATCAAGGACCTTGGCCTTGCCCGGTATTTCCTCGGTATGGAACTCTATCATGATTCCATAGGTGTATTCCTCAGTCAGCGAAAGTATATACATGATATTTTGAGTGATTGTCATGTTACTAATGGGAATCCTGCCAAATTTCCCTTACCAACTGGCCTTAAGCTTCGTCTTGATGAGGGGGAGTTGTTGTCTGATCCTGAACAGTATCGTCGCTTGGTTGGTCGCCTTTTGTATATGGGTTTGACTCGACCCGATTTGTCCTACTCTGTGCAACATCTTAGTCAGTTTGTTTCACAACCCCAAGTACCACATTGGCAGGCTGCTCTTCATGTTCTTCGCTACCTTGTTGGTACACCTACCCATGGGTTGTTTTATCCTGTTCAATCTTCTCTCAAATTGGTTGGTTTCACGGATGTGGATTGGGGGTCACGCTTGATGACTCGTCGCTCTCTTTCCGGTTATTGTGTTTTTCTTGGACATGCCTTGGTCTCTTGGAAGACAAAGAAGCAAACCACCGTCTCTCGTTCATCGGCTGAGGCCGAATATAGGAGCATGGCTAACACTACATCAGAGCTTGTCTGGGTCACTTATTTGCTCCGAGATTTGTGTGTCTCTATTTCGCTTCTGGTTACCCTTTTCTGCGACAATCGTGTTGCCCAGCAGCTCGCCGCCAATCCCTGCTTCCACGAGCACACAAAGCATGTTGATTTGGACTGCCATTTTATTCGTGAACGAATTCAAGGTGGTTTCCTCCAGACGGCTTATATCCCTTCTCATCTACAGCTCGCTGATGTTCTCACCAAAGCCCTGCCTCAGCATCAACACGATTTCTTAGTTTCCAAGTTGGGTCTCCAGTCGGCTCCAACTTGAGGGGGGTCTGTGGAGAGTGACTTGTGTGGTCAAGCTGGAGCCTACACATGAACTGGCGTGGAGCTCGGTCACGATCAAAGGCACTCTTGTAGCTCCATCATTTGGCGGGAAATTGGAAGACATTTGGGCTTGCTTTTATTTGAATAAAGTCGGTTCACATATGTCTGTTATGTGAACCCGGTTCGTCTCTTTCTTCTAGTATAAATACCTTTCAGATATTTTGTGTTTGTGAGCGAGTTCATTTTTCAGAACTTCAGTTTTCTGTTTTGGATTACTGTAGTAATTGAACTCCAGATTCTTCCACTTTGTAATTCGGATTGATCAGATTGATATTCTGTTGTTCATTCAATTTCAGCTTCACTTTAGATCATCAGTTTATTCAGTTCTCTAGCTTGCAAAACATAATTTAAGCCTCTTATGGCAGCAACCTCTTATAGCGGTAACCATGTGATTAAAGCCTGCATCTTGGAGATTATTAACCATGTTGTTATCCCTACCTTTCCTTAATTGATTCCAACAACCATCTGGAATCCCGCATCTTCATTAAATGCTATAGCAACAACCTCTTATAAGACCAATGAACAATATAAAGTTATAGTTTTCACAACTCAATCATCTCTGCCACATGAAACTAACCCATTAAGTTGTATCTCTCGACTTGATCATGAATGATTTCTTGTGGTGTCATGGGTAAAAGTGTTACCCGATGTCCTTTGTTGTGGAAAGTGTACGTATTCAAGAAACCATCATGTACCGCTTTCTTGTCGAATTGCCATGGGCGACCTAAAAGGAGGTCAGTCACATCCATAACAACAACATCACAAGTAACGGAATCAACATATTGACCAATAGAGAATGTAATGTGGCATTGCCTGGTTACCACATCACCTTTACCTTCCGAGATCCATTGCAAACTATATGGTTGAGGATGTGCAATCGTAGGCAAACTGAGCGCGTGAACGACCTTTTCATTCAAAATGTTACAGCACGATCCGCTATCCACAATCACACTCAACGAAGAAGTGCCCACAATGCAGCGAGTGTGGAACAAATTCTCGCGTTGGTCCACTAGAGACGCGTCCTTCACCGTCAAAGTACGGCGAGCAACAAGAGAGAGAGGCGTACCTTCATTCAAATCCGGTGGCCCACATTCATACGGCTCCTCATCTTCGCAATCGTCGTACACCGGTGGTGGTGCGTCCTCGGTCTCCTCTTCGTCCTCAAATGACTCGTAACCCGTGTCTTGAGAGAACAACACGCGTCTCGAGTTCGATCAATCGCGCATGAAATGACCACGGCCGCCACATTTATAGCAAATCCGGTCGCTCGTCTTTTCCGAACGGGTGTCCTGCTTCGGGGGAGCGCACGTCTTGGACGGTTTGGGTGCTTCGAGATGAGGCGGGGCCCGGTTGTAGGGGGCTTGTGGCCGAGGCTGCGTACTCACAATGGGGTTAGGAGAAAAAGAGGAAGGATTCGGTTTAGAATCATACCTGCGGGATGACGATCCCGATAGCCATGGATAAACCTTCTTGCGCACCAAACATTGATGAACCTTTTGAGCGGCGTGCGCAAGAGCGGTCAAATCATTGATAGGTAACACATCGACCTCCTCTCGTAGATCGACATGCATCCCTTGGAGGAACTTCGTCTTGAACGTGCCTGGAGTGACGCTTATGCCCGCCTTGAAGTACAAATCCTCGAGATGAGCAAAGAACTCGAGAGGAGTGCTCGTACCTTGGCGTGCTAGAGCAATCTTCAAATGCATTTCTTGCTTGTACTTCGGGGGCACGTACTTCTGAGTCATGACATAGACAAGTTGATGCCATTGCTCAATGGGGTCGTATCCCATACGAACCCGGTTCTTTTGGTCCCTATGCCACCATGAACGAGCGGCTCCTTGAAATTGTAACGTGGTGATTTCCACCTTGTCTTCCTCGTTGTAGTGGCAATGTGCAAGAGCATGTTCCGTGCCTTGCAACCAGTCCAAAAAGACAGCGGCATCATAGTCACCAAGAAAAGGTTCGATTTTTACCTTAATTTCTCTGCGAGCGCCGTAGTTAGGTTGCACTTGTCGTCTATCTTCATAGGCGCGCTCTCCTTGGTATCCACGACCAGCACCACGTCCTCCATTGTATCCCCTACGACGCCGCGGTGGCGCTTGCTCGTACTCATCATAGTCGTCGGGGTGAGTATCAAAAACAGGAGGGGGAGGAAGCTTATGCGGTATCCATCCTTCCGGGTGTACTTGATGCTCAATTGGCTCAACTAGGGGAGGATGGAAGTTACCCGGGTTCACTTGGCCAGCCAAGTGCATGTCCTCCTCATCATATTCAGCAAAGGGACGTTGGGGATATGTCCTAGAAGGGGCTTGGGGCACCGGATGCGAACGTCCATGTGGTGTTCGGGTAGTACGGTCTGCAAAAGTGGCATGATTGTTATCATAATAAGGGTCAGGGGCGTAGGAATCATACCTAGGCCTCTCATGAGAATGATGTTGCCGACATGGAGTATCGACATGGTCGGAGTAGTGGCCATTGTCATCTAGGTCCTTGGAGTTGGACCGAGGTTGCCATCTATCGTCAATGGGCGGACCCGGGGGTTTTACCACGACCGAGCGCAGTTTGCCGGTTTGACGAGTATTGTCGCCTGGATAGTGGGAAGAGGACGCAATGTGCTTCTCTTTGTCAAGGCGAGAGTCATGACGGATGAGTCGCCCGTCATGTGCGTCCCAGTGGTCGTCCTCAAGCACCGAAGTCTGTCCCAATTGAGCTTCTACGAGCCGGTATTGTTGTAGTTGTTTCTCCGCGTTGTGTAGCCGCTCGACCACATCAAGTCTTTCCGCCTCGGATTGGGCAAGGCGTTCCTTAGCGGCCACGAGTTCAGCGGCTTGAGCCTCGGATTCATCACCATGCAACGACATAGCAAAGAAGGTTAAACAGCAGCAGGAAACAACAAACAAAGATACTCAACGCAATAAACTCAACTCAAAAATCAAAGTCTCCCGATATCTAGTTTTGGCAATCCGTGAGGGAGGTCAAGGTAAGGAAGTGAACTCATATGCAATAACCGTCTCAAGCTAATCAAGCATGTAATATAGTCAAACAATGAATAAATCAAAGCAAAGATCATGCAAGATAAGCTCTTTTATAGATTGCTACTAGAGATATGGAAGACAAGAAATGGAATTGCTGAATTAGTGCGGGATTTCCCGTTGCCAGCGGCGAGTTTTGTGCTAATAGTAATGTGTTTTGTGTTGGTAGCGTAGCACCTTAAAAAAAATTCAGCAACTTGTTGTAATTTTTTTTTTTTGTTTTGTTTGTTTTTTTTAAGAAAGAAAACAAGGTAGCAACACAAATTTCAGCGTATTCGTGGAATGCACCCAAGCTCAAGAGGTAGAAGATTTTTTGTAGACTTTGTGTAACAAACGCGAACTTACCATTCATGCAATGACAACTTAATGCAGCGAAATAATCGAAGAAGACAATACGCCACGCAATAATATAGCAAGATAAACTATTGCACACAAGGAGGTTCCGTTTCTCACAAACAAGAAAGAGAAACGCTCGGTTCGATTCAACTTGCGTTGCAAGCAAATCCCCTAGGGTTTGGCACTCAATTTTTTTTGTGTTTTTTTAATATAAAATCAGATTGTGCGGAAGACAATGAAATGGAAGAAAGCTATGGGAATAACCAGAAAAAATGTAGGGAGAAATTGAAAACAAGAGACGAATTTACCACACGTCGTACCCCTGGAAGCTGATACCAGTTGGTGCGAAAACCCCTCTGAAATGGCTTCGCCTGGGACGGATCTAGGCAGGACGCGGATAAAGATCGACTCTCGTGTGATGGACGAAGGATGATACCAATAATTAATTAGCAAGAATGGACTGCTAATTAATTATGGAGTATAATTTGTGACTTCTTGATCGAACAACAACGAACAGGGGCGGCACTAACAAATTAGCAAAGGTTGTGCTGCTAATTAATTGTTAGCATGTAGCGGTGATACCTTGGTTGCTCAGCAACGTACATGATGAAGACACAAATAATTAGCAAGGGATGAGTGCTAATTAATTAAGGCCTCAATGGACGATTTCGTTGAACAACAACAAGTGGGACTCGGCCACGAAATTTCGCACAGGGAAGATGGAGCACAGGACAACTCGGACAGGGCAACCGTGAACACGATCAGTGGAGAGAATTCGAACAGTAGGGATTACGGGGGTGCAATTCGGTGGACTAGGGTTAGGGTTGACGTTGAGCAAGGGGTGGAGAAATTCTCACAACAAGGCTTGCTTCAATTCAACGTGCTAAAATTAGGGTTCCAAGTTTCAATATAAAGGCTCCTAAGTTACCGAAGATAGTAACTTTCCTAATGCCCAAAAATAGTAATAATGCAAAATACGAGAGTAAACAAATAAAAACAATTCCCAAGATGTCTAATAATGTTTATGACTACTCCTCTTGATAAGTGGCCACCGAACACATAACAGCGGTAGGTGTGGAAGTTGAAGTCGCTCCATTCCTTGCAAATGCTTTAGCGACAATGCTCGTAGTCGCGTGGGCAATGGCTCTAGCACGAGCTCTCGTAATTGGTCCGTTTGACCGAACGCTAAGCGACTCTTCCTCCTCGGCCTCCGTCAATGTCAAGGGCTGTCCCGCATCAAGCCGGGGCTAGTGGTTTGAGGGATCATTTGATTATTAATGGAATTGATCAATTGTACACCCGTTGGATCTGGCATGGAGAGAAAGAACAAATCTCTGATAGTATGGATGAATCACATAAAACTAATGACTTTGGAAGTGATCATTTGGGGGAAATTGCAGAAGTTGTTGAGGAGAATTTCATTCATCAACCTGAGGTGTATTACAACTTAATACTTGATGCTTAGGAACTTCGCAATTCGTCATGTACTAGGTTCTCGAGATTGTATATTGTGTTGAGGTTGTATAATCTGAAAGCTGCTCATGGATGGACTGATAAGAGATTTATAGCCTTACTTAATCCTTTGAAAGAAATGCTTCTTGAAGATTTTTTGCTTCCAAGTCTACATATCAGGCCAAAAAAAATCTTTGTACATTGGGTCTTGATTATGAGAAAATCCATGCATGTTATAATGATTGTGTTTTGTTTATAAATGAATATGCATCACTAGATAGATGTCCAAATCTTAGTTTTGGTGAGCCAAGGTACAAGAGAGATCGTGTACCGTCAAAGGTGTCATGGTATTTTCCCATAATACAAAGATTCAAGCGTCTATTTGTCGACACAAAAGATGGAAAGAGGCTAAGATGGCACGCTGAAGAGAATATTTTTTATGCAAAATTAAGACATCCAGCTGATTCTACACAATGGGTTAAAATTGATGATCAATTCCTTGATTTCGGTTCTGATGCCAGAAACTCGCGTCTTGCTTTGTCATCTGATGGAGTTAACCCACATGGTAATCAATCACCTTCGCATAGCACATGGCCAGTTCTACTTGTTATCTATAATCTTCCACCTGAGTTGTGCATGAAACGGAAATATATGTTATTGTCCTTGTTGATTTCTGGTCCGAAACAGCCTGGAAATGATATAGATATTTATCTGGCACCACTCATTGATGATTTGAAACTTTTGTGGGTTCGTGGTGTGGACGTTTATGATGCATATCATAAGGATTTTTTTTGTTTACGAGCAATGTTGTTTTGCACGATTATTGACTTCCCTATTTGCGGAAATTTGTCTGGTGATACTATTAAGGGACATGAGGCTTGCCCTATTCATGGATAACGTACTTGCTTTTGTCAGCTGAAATATGGTGGAAAGACGAAGTATATTGGAAATTGTCGGTTCTTGTCAATGAATCATCCTTACCACAGATTAAAGAAAGCTTTCAATGATAAACAAGAATTAGAAAGAGCTCCTCGACCATTAATGGGTGCACAAATCCTGTCAAAAGTTAAGGATATCAATTTGGCATTTGGAAAGAAACGTGCAGAACCTCTTCCCACTAGAGGATGGAAGAAAAAGTCCATATTTTTCTCTCTTCCATATTGGGAGCCAATGCACTTTAGACATTGCCTTAATGTAATGCACATTGAGAAGAATGTTTTTGATAGTCTAGTAGGAACTTTACTTAATTCGCATGGAAACACCAAAGATGGCATCAAGGCCAGGAAAGATATGCAACATATGGGCATGAGATTGGAGTTCGCACCGCAAAAAAGAGGGAACGAAACATACTACCACCTGCCTGCTAATGATGTGGCTAAAACCTACCCACAAGTATACGGAAAAAGTTGTAGTAGTCAAGTGTCGATCCTACAGAGACCAATGGAATATCAATTGAAACTCTACCAATAAGTTAGGCTAGGAAAATAAGAAATTGGGGAAAACTATAACTAATCTAACTAATAATGCAAATAACTGATAGAGATCTATGGGATAAATGTGTCTAAGGTTAAGGATCACCAAAAAAAGGCTTCAGTAAATAAAATCACACTTCACCTGAATCTAGTCCAAATTATTTGAAGGTAACTATCTAAGGTAATTACTAATTCCTCTTGGATGATAGTAAATGTGCCTAGATTTAATTAATATCCACTCTCATGACTTGCTAATCAAATCTAGACCCTTTAGGTACTTAGAATCTAAGGTCAAACTAAACTAACATCCACTCTCGTGACTTGCTAAATTCATTCTAATCTTACAGTTTCATTGATTTTTATTAATCCACAAGATAATTTAAGACGCACTCGTAATAATAAAATCTCAGGTTCAATTCCCAGGATTAGAATAGAAGTTATTACCTCTCGGTCTCAAACCCTACCTAATTACCTATTAGCGTTATCATCTCTCGGTCTCAAAGCCTAATAGGATCCAATTCGCATAGGCTACTATGGGCATTAAGCATCTAGGATTGAATCAAATACTATTTCAATTCAGGCAAATAAATAATTATAATTACATATACATCGTTGCGATCACCCCAACCTTAGAACTAGAAATTTAGTCAAACATAATTGAAGACATACTCAATGAATTTAAACTAGCCATCAATATAAATGAATTATTCAATTAAAACGAGAGATAAAAAATTTAGTCTTAATATAAAAATAATCCAAATTGACAAAGTCTAGAACAATAAACACTATGTTCGAATCAAAGCAAAGCCAAAATTTCCTCTTGAATTATCTCCTTCCGTGCGGCCGTGTTCCAAAAGCTAGAACTCAAAAAACAAACTAAAACAAAACCTTCCCACTAAACCTAAAAGTTGCCGCTCACTCCAAACTAAAACCAAAAAATAAAACTAAAACTAAAAAAAAACTCTATCCTAAAGCTTCTACGTGAAAAGTCCAATCTCTCCCAAATCTGCAATGCCTTTGGATATGGGCCAGCCCACTCTTGGGCTCTAATTTCATTTTGGGCACTGGTCCAATTATGCCTAATTTTCAGCCCGTCCAACAACGAACGAGATTATTTAATTACTTGTTTGACGTCTTCAATAATAGTCTCGTACCACCTCCAAATTGCACCTACAATAACTGAAACAATAAAAACACGGGTGTAGACTCCGAATGTAAAATAATACAAAATTAATAAAAAAATATGCATGAAAATGATCTAATCTAATATGTAACTAGACTCTTAAAATATGTATAAATTAGGTGTTATCAAATCTCCCAAGCTTAAACCTTATTTGTCCTCAAGCAAGAACATAGTTCAAAATTCATAAGAAATACAAAGATTGTCTCTACCTAATTAATATCCAAGCAGGTCTACGAAAACTTAAATACTTAATAATGTAATCATCAAAGAGATGCAAATAATCATTAAAGAGACTAAATAGTTCATCCACCCTAGACCTCACTTAGGATTAAAAATTAGAATCACTCTCACTCATGTGTTTAGGGATAAGTTTTTTGCTCAAATCGCTACTTTGAAAATTCATCTACCATAAGCTTGTATCAGTGTCTTAAATCTCCACCACTAGGGACCTTGTATATGACATAAATCAAGAGGACTTTTATTGTAATGGGGTCCGATAAAAAGAAAAGTATGGATACAATTTGGCCATGTGGTGCTAAATACGGGAAAGAGGAACTAACCAAGATTACACCAAACTTGAGGTTTCTCATACCATGCTTTCAACTAAACACCCGTTATTTTCTTCTTCTTTTTTTCTTTTTTTTTTTTCCTTTTTTTCTTCCCAAAAGCCTAAACAAGTTCAAGAGCACATCATACATGTAAACTCCCTCAAGATTGGCTTGCAACCATAAAAACAAACAAATCAAGCATCCTAATTCCTGGATGGGTAAAAAGATAATAATTAGGCTCGGGATATTTTTGTAGAGCTTTCAAAGAAATAGGCTAACTATGCTCATACTGGCATCAAGCAGAAGAATAACATATGAGGGTGATAAAGGGAAAAAAATAGGCTAATTGAAATAATACCTCAATCATATTTATATCATGCATAAGAGTGAACAACGTGGCCTCAAAATAAGTTCTAAACACAAGTTCTAGAGATAAAGCAGTCAAATCGAGAATCACACACATGAAAACAAATAAGAGAACTCGATGATGTATAGTCCTAAAATGGAAACGGAACTACACCATGGAATTATCTCTCCCCAAGCTTAAACTCTACATTGTCCCCAATGTAGAAATAAAAGAAAGGGAAAAAAAAAACTCACCAAAAATTAGGCATTTAGGCGTCTACGTATAGAATCGGGGTTGGAAAAAATGAGTACAAGTGCACAAAAATTCCAGCAGCATCCCTCCTTAAATGGCAATGTACACAACAAATACAAGCAGACCTCGAGAACAAGACTACACATTCCAATAGTTAATAGGCATAAAAATGTAATTACATGCTCATATAAATATTAGACACATGTTCAGCACAAAAGAAAGTCAGTTCAAATCTAAGCACAAATGTGTCACAAAGTATCCAATGCCAACAATATATAATGCTAGTTAACACTAGTTCATCATACAACTATCCCTTCATTATATAAGCAAATTCAACAGTCAACACAACCCCATTCATGTCAAATTCAACTTCCACTACCAAATTAAATCTTCCAAACAAACATAAATACAACAGTGATCGATTTGAGTCAATGCCGTAGTCACAAAATGATCAAGTAATTGCAAGTAGCAACCATCAGAACAAACCACGACATTGAAAACCCAATAGCATCAGCAACTTATCACTCAAAATCAGCCATAGAATAATTCAAGAAGCCATATCGAGTCATCAATCACTCAAATGGGTATACATACCTGACTCGCCAACAAAACTCCAAGCGAGATCGGTGTCGGATCATGGCTGCATAGGAGGTGGAGGCACGTAGCAGGTGGGCACGGGCTGGTGGTGTTCGGATCAAATCGTGAGCGGGCTGAGCGGCGGGGAGGCCCGATGATGGCGTTGGATCTGCAGGCAGATCGAGCAGCGGCATGCGGTGGAGTTGCTGTTGGGATTAGATGCGTATAAGCGGAATTTCAAAAAACTATTTTCTAGCATCTAACAAGGATCTCATGCATGAATCAATAGGAATCAATCAGAAGTAAAGTTACATACCGTTTGATGCGAGTCTGAAACGTTCCTGCGGGATTTCAGCGGAGATCGAAAGTCCCAAGTGTGACTTCTCTAATTGGTCCACACGAGTCTGGAATCTGGATCGCCTTTGATCTCGTCTGCTAGAACGACGAACGAAGGAAAGCGAACGAAGCTTCTTGCTGGGAGTTCGGCCGTGTGTTAAATTGGAGGCAGAATAGAGAGATCTATCTCTCTAGTTCTGTACGTGTGATTCTCGTTCAAGATATCACATATGTAATATCATATATATATTATCTTTAGTTATAGATACAATATATTTATATTGTTTCCATATATCTTCTAATAAGATACCTCCTTATTAAGTAATTATAAATGGTAACTTTTACCCATTAATAATAAAAGCCAATGGGCCGAAATCCATGTCCCACATGGACTTCCGGTTCGATTTGATCCAGCCCGATAACTCTATGTGTGTGACCTCATAGGACCCGGTTATTATAGCCATGGGCCTACCCGATTAAGCCCATTGATCGTAGTTGGCTTCTAGCAAAGCACTACGACCCCTAAAATTCCTGGATTGTAAATCTCCATTAATTGTCCTATTCCATGTTCGGTAATTGCACCTTTGATTAAAGGACACAATTCCTTCAATCTCCCACTTGTCCTTAAAACAAGTGTGCAATGTTAAATCCCTTTGTCTCTTAGTGTCTTATTTGATGATATGTTGACATTCATATCTCTCATCAAATGTGTTTCTTGAACTCCTGAGTTTGAACTGTCAAATAACGGATGATTACATATAATCCATCCGAGCATAGCCATGCATTTTTCAGTTCTCGCTCTTCAAGTGTCCGAGACACCATTCTTGTCCAATGTATCACAGTATACATGAAGCAGGAGGACTTCTCCAGTCTTGCATGACTATAGCTCCCACTCAACTTTTGGCAATCTCAATCACTGCATGTTACGGTCAGCGTTTAACAGCGTCAAAAACATACCAATCATCAAGATAAACCATATCACACTCATGTCTGAGGAATCTACCAATCATGGTTTGACTTAAAACTCTTCAATCTATTTTGGAGAGTCTTAAGGTGGGTCAGTCCTATATGTATCATCCATACATATCTATGTAATTGACTAGACATCTCTATGTCCTTATAGTCCATGAAACCTGACGTTATCAGTCAACTTACAATATAGTCTTTAATGAAGTCATTTATGTCCTAGTTAATGACTTAGACTATGGACTTTGAATAATTCATAACTTCAGTTCACTTAATGGGGTTTCATTCACCAGAACACTTATGATGAGCCCATTTGCGAATTATAAATTATTTGGACAGTTTATTCAATTCCAAGCAACGATTGAATAAGAATGACAGTGTATATCATATAATCAAGCATAAAACGTGTCTGACATACATAAAACAAGGTTCATAATGTAAGACAATACAATCTCAAAGCCATTCTCCAATGTGCTTGAGGCCCTTGGCCCCTGGTGTGACTCTCACGTTTGGGCCCAAGCATAGGCTTGGTCAGTGAATCTGCAATAATGTCATCTATGTGCACTTTGCACATTCTGACATCTCTTATATCCTGACATCCTTGAACGACTAATTCATCATCACCCCCACACACCAAGAAGTCATCCTTGGTTCTTCTCAAGTACTTCAGGATGTTCTTGGCTGCACATCAATGTGCCTCTCCGGGTGCTACACATGCTCAGAGCAAATGCAACATCAGGGCATGTACATATCATGGCATACATGATAGAAACCCTTTCTTGGAGTCTTGCATTTTAAATCTGTCAAGAACCTCATCTATATAAGTTCCTTGACTCCATCCTAGCAGTCTCCTAGATCTATCTCTATAGATCTTGATACCCATTATGTATTCGCCTCTCCTAGGTCCATCATTGAAAAATATTTCTTCAGCCATTCCTTAATGGACTCTAGCATCGGAATGTGATTTCCAATGAGTAGTATGTCATCCACATATAGGACTAAGAGTACCACTTTGCTCCCACTAAACTTCTTGTAAACACAAGGCTCTTCTTCGCATCTGATGAAGTCAAACTCTTTTACAACTTCATCAAATCGAATGTTCCAACTCCTGAATGTTTGCTTAAGTCCATAAACGAACCTCTTAAGCTTGCATACTTTCCTAGGGTCTGTTGGATCTTCAAAACCTTCTGGATGTGTCATGTACACATCCTCTTCTAAATACCAATTTAGAAAAGCGGTCTTGATATCCATTTGTCAAATCTCATCATAATAAGCGGCAACATCTAGGAGTATCCTAATAGACCTGATCAGAACGACCGGTGAAAATGTCTCGTCATAGTCAACACCATGAATATGTTTAAAATCCTTGGCAACCAGCCCTGCCATGTAAACATATGCATTTTCATCTTTGTCTGTCTTGAGTTTGAAAACCCATTTGCATCCGATGGGCTTCCCCATCTGGCAAATCTATCAAGTCCCATACTTGATCCTCAGACATAGAATCCATTTCGGATTTCATGGCCTTTAAGCCATCTCTCAGAGTCTGGACTCGTCACTGCTTGCTTATAGGTGGCAGGCTCTCCGCTTTCTAAAAGCAAAACATCAAGGCTTGCAGTCAAGATGAAATCATCATATCGTCTTGGTTGTACCCTTGGCCCGATTGATCTACGTGTGGGTTCAACAACTGGAGTAGTGTCCACAACTGTTTGTGGGACCTCATTTGACTCTGGTTCTTGAGGTATTGGTTCCAATATCTGGACGACTTCCCTTTGGGAATTTATGCCTCCAGGTACTACCATCTCCTCGTCGACATCGTCCATGTCAACTTGTTGTTGGGTTTGTTGCACATCTTGAACTTCTTCAAGATGAACATATCTCCCACTTGGCTTCTTGGAAATAAACTCATTTTCCAAAAAGACATTATCCCTTATAATAAACACTTTGTGCTCAGTGGGATTGTAGAAGTAGTATCCCTTAGTTTCCTTAAGATACCCTACAAAGAAGCATTTATCTGATTTGGGTGCAAGCTTATCCGATAGTAAACGCTTTACATAAACTTCACATCTCCAGATCTTCAGGAAAGACAGACTTGGAACTCTTACAGTCCATATCTCATATGGTGTCTTATCTATAGTCCTAGACGGAGTCCTGTTTAGTGTGAACCCAACTGTTGTTAGTGCATATCCCCAGAAAGATACTGGAAGGTTAGCAAAACTCATCATTGAGCGAACCATGTCTAATAAGGTTTTGTTCCTCCTCTCAGATACACCATTCAATTGTGGTGTACCTGGTGGGGTTAGTTGTGTTACAATCCCACAACTTCTCAGATGATGATCGAACTCTTGGCTCAAATATTCACCACCACGATCTGATCGAAGTGCCTTTATCTTCTTGCCAGTTTGAGTCTCTACTTCATTTTGAAACTCTTTTAACTTTTCAAAAGATTCAGATTTATGCGACATTAAATAGATATACCCATATCTACTCATGTCTTCAGTAAATGTGATGAAGTATCGATAGCCTCCTCTAGCTTCTGTGCTCATTGGACCACAAACATCCGTATGTATTAGGGCCAATAGCTCAGTAGCTCTTTCACTTGACCCAGTGAAAGGTGACCTTGTCATCTTGCCCATTAGGCATGACTCGCATGTCTCAAAAGATTCACAATCTATTAATTTGAGAATTCCATCTTTATGGAGTCTCTTCATGCGGTTCAAGCTAATGTGACCCAAGCGACATTGCCATAGATAGGCTTCACTTAAATCATTCGATTTTTGCTTTTTAGTATTGATGTTATATAATTCTGTCTTGAGGTCCAACACAAAGAGTCCATTACTCTCAGGAGCATTGGCATAGAAAATATCATTCTTAAAAATAGACAGACCTATATCTTTAATGATAAATTCAAATCCCTCACGGAACAAAACTAAAATCGAAACAAGGTTCTTAGTAATTGAAGCAATGAAATAACAATTATTCAGTTCCAGAACTAAGCCTGAAGGTAAAGATAGATTATAATTTCCTACAGCTAACGCAGCAACTCTTGCTCCATTTCCAACGCGTAGGTCTATCTCTCCCTTTTCCAACTGTCTCCTACTTCTTAGTCCTTGCACATTCGAAATAATGTGAGCACCACATCCGGTATCTAATACCCAAGTAGTAGCTTTGGTTGTTAAGACTTCAATAACATGAATACCTGAAGTGGAACTCACAGTTCCATTTTTTTTTCTTGTATCCTTTCCTTTTGACCTTAAGAACTTATTTCTTATTGTCAACTTGGATATTGTGCTCAACCATTTTGAGCATGTCAGGGAGTTCATTCGAAGTTTTGTGCTGCTCAACATTTGAGTGCATGGTGAATTTCAAGTTATCGTTACTAGACATGATATCTACAAAGGAAGTAACATGCAGATAAGTTTATGCTTGACATGCAAAAGCTCAAAATTAAACATGCTTTAAAATTTAAGCAACTACACATTTTATTCAAATTAAGTTTGTCCCTGGTGAATAAAATGATTCCAAAACCCTATCTCAGATAAGACCTAAGCGTACTTTGGCACTTCCCTAAGTCTCATGTGATCAAGGTAAGTAACATTTACTAATTATAACTCCTTATAATTCTTGGTTGATGGCCCACATCCCATGTTAGACTCATCTCTATGCCTCAAGATCCAAAACTTTGCCTTTTGGTCTCTTGTTGAGTATAACCATGTCAAGGTTTATGAATCCCTTATATAGACCCACCCTCACTATCCCAAGGTCAAAGAAGGACACCTCGCTTTGGCAAAACCTATCCAACGAATTCCTAGGGCCTCATGGGTTATGACATGGAAAGGCAATACCTCAATATTGTTTAGGGACTTAAGCATGCAATGGTTGTTTATTTACTAGTGAACAAAATATCATAAACAAACAATCATGCAAGGCTTAAAGAAATAATAAAGCATTCAAAATACAATAATTAAATGTGATCCTAGTATGGTCCCTAAAAACCAAAATTAAACATCTAATCTTCATGGGTCTTGGTCCTCCTGGATCTCCATCCTTGGTACCATTCATGGATCTCCATCCTTGGTCTTCTTAGGATCTTCTCTTCTTGTATTACATATTTTTCTAAATAATCTAATTGCTGAAAATTACATTACAAAAATACATAAAGATACGCAGATCGTGTACAAGAACACATAACGATGCGCATATCATATTTTCTATCCTAAAGTGGGCCATACTAATCACCTCATGCAAGCAATAATATCATAATATTATAAAACATGCATGCAATAATAATATCAAATATTATCACAATATTAATCTAATTAATAACAGGAAGCAATTTAACTAATTTTAAATAAAACATTATTAAATTAAATAAATCATCTCATGAGATAAATAATTCAATATCAAATTCTTAATTCAAATTAAAATCAATATATAGAATTAATCATTAAAATGCATTATTGGATAAGATATGCATAAACAAGGTAAGATATCAAATATCCTTATCTTAATCAAGTGAGAATCTATCCTAACAACTTTTAGGAAATTATATTGTAGATAATATCAAATATTATCCAATTGGGCAAATAAGATCTTATCTTATACCTTTTAGGAAAATATCCTAAAACCCAAAATCTACCCAACCGGACCGAGTCGCGCCCGAGTCCAACCCGTGCCCACCGAACCATGCAGCCCCTGCGGACCGTCCCGAGCCCAGCTCGGACCACGCGCAGACCACGGTCTGTACTGTGCAGAACCGCGGCCAGCCGCAGTCCGTTGAGCCCATCGTGCGTGCCGAACCGGATCCAATCCGGTTCGGTACTGTTCAGTTTTTTTTTTTTTTTTGGAAACAGTTTCATAAAATTCAGGCATAAAAAAATTTGGGTAATTGATCCATCTTATGAAAATCAAAATCTTCATCTAATGATTTAAAACATGCCAAAAAATCATATCTCTTGCATAATTAAATCACATGAATCAAGTATGGGTAGAACAATTTTACATGCATATTTGTTCATAAAGCTCTACAACTTTACTAATCCAATCAATCAAAATCATAATTTTAATCATGCAGATTAACCTATATATCAATTTACCACTTAATTTGAATCAAGACATGCATCAAAATTAACTCTTTTAATATTTTGATCCTATCAATTTATGCAAGAGGTTCATGATACCACTGTTGGGATTAGATGCGTATAAGCGGAATTTCAGAAAACTATTTTCTAGCATCTAACAAGGATCTCATGCATGAATCAATAGGAATCAATTAGAAGTAAAGTTACATACCGTTTGATGCGAGTCTGAAACGTTCCTGCTGGATTTCAGCGGAGATCGAAAGTCCCAAGTGTGACTTCTCTAATTGGTCCACACGAGTCTGGAATCTGGATCACCTTTGATCTCGTCTGCTAGAACGACGAACGAAGGAAAGCGAACGAAGCTTCTTGCTGGGAGTTCGGCCGTGTGTTAAATTGGAGGCAGAATAGAGAGATCTATCTCTCTAGTTCTGTACATGTGATTCTCGTTCAAGATATCACATATGTAATATCATATATATATTATCTTTAGTTATAGATACAATATATTTATATTGTTTCCATATATCTTCTAATAAGATACCTCCTTATTAAGTAATTATAAATGGTAACTTTTACCCATTAATAATAAAAGCCAATGGGCCGAAATTCATGTCCCACATGGGCTTCCGGTTCGATTTGATCCAGCCCGATAACTCTATGTGTGTGACCTCATAGGACCCGGTTATTATAGTCATGGGCCTAACCCGATTAAGCCCATTGATCGTAGTTGGCTTCTAGCAAAGCACCACGACCCCTAAAATTCCCGGATTGTAAATCTCCATTAATTGTCCTATTCCATGTTCGGTAATTGCACCTTTGATTAAAGGACACAATTCCTTTAGTTGCGAGCAGCGGCCGCACGCGGGTCTGGGTAGTGGTGGTGAGGATGGGTTAAGCAGTGTGAGTGGGTCGAATGAGTCCAGGAGGTCGCGAACTGGGCTCGTGTGGCTCGAGCCGGTGGGTGCGTGAGATGGTGTGAGAGTGAGGGTGAGATTGGCTTGGTGGGGAGTAATGGTGAGATGGAGGAGATATCGGGGAAGGGTGGCAGGGAGTTCAAAGAATGAGGTAGAAGAAAGGAAAGAAAAAGAAAAAAAACAAAAGCAAAAAGCAAAAGAAGCAGGGAGATAATTTATTTTATTTTAATTTTTAATAGTAAGCAGCAGATTTTGTTTTCGAGAAAATTGACGGTACTCTTGAGCACGGTCCGTACACTTTGTGTGAAAGTTTCCAATGAAATGCACGGATCGCGCGACTTTTGTTCAGTCCGTGCACAACTCTAGGACTAGATTTCTTTTTTGAAAAAAAGAAGAATTACATACATTGGGTTGTCTCACAGGAATCGTTTATTTTAGGTTGTCAGCCTGACCTTCATCAGTGTCAAAACCTCGGATTGGGATAGTTAGTGATACCCAACTCAATCGAATCAAGCTCTTTGTAAGGTTTCAGTCGAATCTTACGCACTTTAAAGTACCCCGAGTTCATATGTCATAGCTCAATAGAATCATTTTGAAGAACTCGGTTCATGTAGTATGGACATGACCATCTTGTGCTCTTGCTTCCCGGAAGCATATTCGATTTGTGATGGTAGAGAATCACATGATCCCCTTCCTTAAACTCAATTGGATCTCGTTCAACAGAGCACTTTTTTTCACTTTTTTCACTTTTTTCACTTTTTTCACTTTTTTCACTTTTTTCACTTTTTTCACTTTTTTCACTTTTTTCACTTTTTTCCTCTACGCCGACCCTTTATTTCTAGATTAGCCTCCACCCTTGGGTCTTGGATTTCCAATGCAACTTGTGGTAACATAACTACATCGGGTAATATATATCAGGAAGCTTTTCGGTATTAGTACTAGTGGTCGGGGTAGCATTCTGTAACAGCTCAAACTCGTCAATCATGGGGTCCTTCTTGGTCTTTTGGGTAAACTCTCTTCTATCCCGTTGTGGCTCAACCCACTCTTTGTCAACCTGTTGTAAAATAGTAGTGCAACGTCAATATAATGCACTTCAGGCGGCTCTATAGGCAACTTTGGATTAACCAACTCAATAATTTGGTCTTCCAGTTTCTGATTTTGTGTGGTTAATGTAGCTATTTGAGTTCTCAAAGAGTCCAACGTATCTAAAAGAGATGAAAATTGGATTAAATGACGTTTAAGCACATTTGCAACAATTTGATTATAAAATTCTTCAAGATTTGTAACAATCTCCTCAACTTCCCTATCATGTTTTAAGATGAAGTCATCAAACATACGATCTTGAATGGACTTATGAGGCTCGGGCTGGAGCGGTAAGTGTGGTGGTGTCATCCAATTAGGATTGCAAGAATTTGAATTTCTCTCAATTATCTCTCCCAAAGTTAAATGACAACCTGTATAATCATGATCTGCAACTCCACAAGACTCACATAAGAGGTTAAAAGTATTTGGGTTTGGGTAACCAAAATTTGAATTGTCAAAATCATACCTCTGAGTACTTTTATTAAGCCTAGAAGAATGAACGGGGTAAGAGTTTCCCTCATACATACCTGAATCCATTTCTTCGACTCTTTTTGAATAGACTGAAAAGAAAAAGAAAAAATATGAAAGTAAAAATAATGACCTAGACTTACCAATAGAGGTGACAACTGATATTAACAAATTGGTTCCCGAAAATGGCGCCAAAAACTTGATGTGGCTAAAACCTACCCGCAAGTGTAAGGGATTAGTTGTAGTAGTCAAGTGTCGATCCCACAGAGACTAATGTAATATGAATTGAAACTCTACCAATAAGTAAGGCCAGGAAAATAAGAAATTGGGGAAAACTATAACTAATCTAACTAATAATGCAAACAACTGATAAAGATCTATGGGATAAATATGTCTAAGGTTAAGGATCACCAAAAAAAGGCTTTAGTAAATAAAATCATACTTCACCTGAATCTAGTCCAAATTATTTGAAGGTAACTATCTAAGGTAATTACTAATTCGTCTCGGATGATAGTAAATGTGCCTAAATTTAATTAATATCCACTCTCATGACTTGCTAATCAAATCTAGACCCTTTAGGCACCTAGAATCTAAGGTCAAACTGAACTAACATCCACTCTCGTGACTTGCTAAATTCAATCTAATCTTACAGTTTCATTGATTTTTATTAATCCACAAGATAATTTAAGACGCTCTTGTAATAATAAAATCTCAGGTTTAATTCCTAGGATTCCAATAGAAGTTATTACCTCTCGGTCTCAAACCCTACCTAATTACCTATTAACGGTATCACCTCTCGGTCTCAAACCCTAATAGGATCCAATTTGCATAGGCTACTATAAGCATTAAGCATCTAGGAATGAATCAAACACTATTTCAATTAAGGCAAAGAAATAATTATAATTATATATACATCGTCGGGATCACACCAACCTTAGAACTAAGAATTTAGCCAAGCATAATTGAAGACATAATCAATGAATTTAAACTAGCCATCAACATATATTTGAATTATTTAATAAAAACAGGAGATAAGAAACTTAGTCTCAATATAAAAATAAGGCGTATTAGCAAGGATACCAAACTTTTAAAGCCAACTTGCAAAAAACCCATCTTTTGAAAAGTATTGCAAAACTACCAGATTTCTGGGATTCTTGCAATTAATAAGGGTTCAATTTATCTTTTCTTTTAAATGTAAATGTCAGATAAATCATTAAAATTTCTAAAAGTAAAAGATAAAAGAAAATCTTAATCTAGTAATATAACCCTAATTAATCTCACAGCTCACCTGGTTCGTCGTCCCCTTTTTATCCTCTGTTTCAGCCCCTTTTTATCCTCTGTTTCAGCCCATCTTTATCCTCTGTTTCAGCCCTCTTTCTCCTCTGTCGGCGGTGGTGCTCGCGATTCACTCCTCCGCGTTCTCAAGGACCTCGACCGCCCCTACGATCCCTTCCCCTTCATCGGATGGAACCGCCACGTCGAGATGATCTTCGCCGCGCTCTTCCGCTCGATTCCCGAGGTTCATTACCGGCGTGAGTGTCTCAGGACTCCAGACAACGGCTTCGTTGCTCTCGATTGGGTCGCCGACGACGATCGCTGCTTGCCGGACGATTCGCCTTGGTGGTGGCTACCCGGACGTCGCGGGGGGAGGCGGAGGCGGCGCGGGGGAGGGAGGGGGCGAGGTGGGGGAAGTTAAGGATGGGGAGACGCCCTTGACGGCGATGGCGACTCCGTCCACGATCTTGAGCACGCGAAGCTCCTCCTCAACTCCATCCTCCGTGATCGGAAACCCCCCGGCGTCCCTGCCTGGAAATCCGCCTACTCCGCCACCGGCGTCCCATACCGGGAGAATGATGCAAGCTTTTACCCAAGTTCTGTAACAATGTCTGTCAAAATCTTCCGATTTCGATTTGTGAAAGTTTTGGAACTTATCTTCTCATTTCTTCAATCTACATTTGCAGATACATTACTCCTGATGATGTAGGATACTTGAAGCTACTACAAGAATTAAGGAGTGGAGATTGCTGAAGCTCCTGCATTGTCTGGCCTTCTCTTTTGACACTCTAGTTATGATGTGATCATAACACATATAGAAGGTGCTTCCATATATACCATAGAACACTACCTCTGAATGCCAGTTCGTTGTTCCTCCTTTGGTTTTGCGACGCTGCAAGGTTTCTCCGAAGATAGGTCGCGGAGTCTAGGATCTTCCACCGACGTTGAAAAAGAGCTTCAAAGTGGCATAGTTACCAGGTTTTTATGCACAACGTGGGCCGATACGGAGGTGATTCGATGTCGTTCGGAGATGATTTCAAATGATTCAAAAGTCGGGTTTAAGTAACTTGAGCATGGCAAAGACGATGGTGTGGTCAGATTTTGAATTTAATGAATCGAAAGGTGTTTTTCTTTGGGTCGAACAAGGATTGGTGATGATGTATGGGGAAGCACATGGCCTCCTTAACTGCCTTGCTGTTGTTGACATAGTGATCACAATCAAGGTTGAGAATGAAGGGAGCGTTTGTTAAGATGGCAGATCATGATGAAATCCCATTTTTATATGTTAATTGCTTTTGTGTCACATTACGAAACCAACCAACATTCGTTTCAAATTTAAAGTTAATATAACAGAGTAATGACCTGACTACGTCCAAATGTGGCCTGATAAAGCGCATATTGCTCTAAAATTTGAAATCGGCTAACATTTGAAATTTTGTGATATAATAGAGCATTGACCTGACTTCGTATAAATGTGACCTGACTTCGTATAAATATGGCCTGATAAAGTACATAATGCTCTGATAAAATGAATATTGCTCTGACATTTAAAATCGACTAACATTTAAAACTTTATTTTCGTAAATTTTGTTACATAACAGAGCATTATGTACTGTGTCAGGCCACATTTATACGAAGTCAGGTCACATGTATACAAAGTCAGGTCAATGCTCTGTTATTTCACAAAATTTCAAATGTTAGTCAATTTCAAATTTCAGAGCAATATTCACTTTATCCGGCGCAATCCCAAGTCGTCTCCCTGACTGGAGGTAGAAATTCCCGAGGTTGAATTTCTTTGTGCTAGTAATATCCCTTATATTGTTGGACCCATTGGTAACAAGCCATGAGTTTGTATTTACTGGATCCTTTCTATGCAGATGAGTGAAGGGTTCTACTTCCTGCTCCTGTTATGTTGCTACATGAGTTTTAATAAATTTAAAAGAGAAAATCATGGGAAGCACGATCATCTCAGCTCATCTATGTAACAATCATAGGCGGTGTGTTAGGGTTTTGGAGCGTAATTAGAATTTATCTTATCAAGTAGAATTTATCCTGTTAAGTGTAATTAGTAGTTGTTATCAATTCAACGAGAATCACAACTAATAAATGCAAATTTATGTGTTTCAAATTTAAAGTTAATATAACAGAGTAATGACCTGACTACGTACAAATGTGGTCTGATAAAGTAAATATTGCTCTGACATTTAAAATCGGCTAACAATTGAAATTTTGTGATATAACAGAGCATTGACATGACTACGTATAAATGTGGCCTGATAAAGTGAATATTGTTCTGAAATTTGAAATCGGCTAACATTTGAAATTTTGTGATATAACAGAACATTGACCTGACTACGTACAAATGTGGCGTGATAAAGTGAATATTGCTTTGAAATTTGAAATCGGCTAACATTTGAAATTTTGTGATATAACAGAGCATTGACCTGACTTTGTATAAATGTGACCTGACTTCGTATAAATGTGGCCTGATAAAGTACATAATGCTCTGATAAAATGAATATTGCTCTGACATTTAAAACCGACTAACATTTAAAACTTTATTTTCGTAAATTTTGTTACATAACAGAGCATTATGTACTTTATCAGGCCACATTTATACGAAGTCAGCTCACATGTATACAAAGTCAGGTCAATGCTCTGTTATTTCACAAAATTTCAAATGTTAGTCAATTTCAAATTTCAGAGTAATATTCACTTTATCCGGCGCATCCCTAAGTCGTCTCCCTGACTGGAGGTAGAAATTCCCGAGGTTGAATTTCTTTGTGCTAGTAATATCCCTTATATTGTTGGACCCATTGGTAACAAGCCATGAGTTTGTATTTATCGGATCCTTTCTGTGCAGATGAGTGAATGGTTCTACTTCATGCTCCTGCTATGTTGCTACATGAGTTTTAATAAATTTAAAAGAGAAAATCATGGGAAGCACGATCATCTCAGCTCATCTATGTAACAATCATAGGCGGTGTGTTAGGGTTTTGGAGCGTAATTAGAATTTATCGTATCAAGTAGAATTTATCTTGTTAAGTGTAATTAGTAGTTGTTATCAATTCAACGAGAATCACAACTAATAAATGCAAATTTAAGTGTTTCAAATTTAAAGTTAATATAACAGAGTAATGGCCTGACTACGTACAAATGTGGTCTGATAAAGTGAATATTTGTGATACCCCGTATTTCTATAAGGGTATTTTGGAAATTACATGAACGTCTGTTGTGTACGTCGATTTAATTTCGGAGACAGAAATACATTCTGTAATGTTCTTAATCTCTGTAATATTTTTCTAAGTGAAATAATATACAATCGACGTATTTTGGGACTTAATACTCGTTCGTGTACGATTATTATTTATCCCGGATTAAGACCTTATTGTTCCAAGCTTAAACGGACGAAAAATGGGCTTGGCGGCGACCGCCGCCTGACAGGCTCTGACATCGTCATCCTCTTCCCGGCAAGTTGGCAAGTGGCGCCGAAAAGCATCGACCGCCGCAGGCCAAAACGCAGCGACCGCCGCAGGACAAAATGGGCAGCGACCGCCGCCTAGATGCAGTCCTAGCCCTGCCTCGCCGTCTTGACTCCGTGATGGTCGGCGAATCGGGTGACCTCCGATCTTAGCCCTCCACGTGCCCTTGGTTGTCCCCTGGAGTTTTGGCTATTTAAAGGAGGATTTGGGAGCTGAATTGAGCATAAATCCGAAGCTCACTCTCCCTCACAATCATCTCGCCGGAAATCCAAGTTTCGCCGGATAATTCACAATCAATCGCCGGAGCTCCATTTGCTGTTATTCCAGTTGCAAAGTGAAGCTTTGGAGGCCCTTGAAAGCTTAGAATCCAAAGCAAGGCAAAGGAGAGGTAAAACGATCGTCGTCGGTGAGTTTTGTGCCTCTCGTAATTTTCCCGGTGTTCGTAGCGGCGCCCGCCGCCACGAACAGGCGGCGCCTGCCGCCCAGAAGCTCTTGGCTTGCTTCGGCCTTGGCTTCTGTGGCTTTCGATCGGGCTTCGTTCCTTCCGTTCCGTTATTCTTTAGATTCGTACTCGTTGTTGTCGAATCTAACTTAGGGTTTCTTTATGGGTCGATCCGAAGGAATCTGTGTTGCCAGATCTGTCCCTGCTTCGAGCTCGAAAACCAGTTGTCGTCGTACCTAGCTTCGTTAAGCTTCTGTGGATTTAAGGCAAGTGGCGGTTCGCTCTTGCTCATCATTCCATGTTTCCATTAATTATCAGTTGTTTAATTGAGTAATTAATTTGGAATGAATATTGTGTTCGTCTGCGAACAATTTTGTTAATTGTTTTGGAGAACTAAAATATGATATTATAATAGGTTGTATATCTGTTAGAACAACGCTATTATGAATATATATATTTATGTTGATAGCCTTGAGGGCGGTTATGTTGATGTTTGTGGACTATTGTTGTGCTTGAACTGTTTAGTTAGCACTAGTAGTTAGGAACGTTGGATTCGTTGGGATCCAGTCGTTTCTTTATAATTTGGTAGAGAGGTGGCTAGACCCCACCTAATACCACATGGATGGTCATGACCCAACCTCTGATACACGAGTATAGAGGTGGTGCACTTAGCTAGTGTCACAAACCTTGGGAAGGATTCCCTTCAATATATGTCCCTCATGACGAAACATATATCTAAAAGCTTATAACGTATTGTGCGTTTGAGAATATCATAAGATAAGTGCCGTTGTCGCACATAATTAATATACCTTGGGCGAGTAGTGCAGCTAGGCGCTAGTGCAGCTAGGAAAGCTCGTCTTAACTTTTAAATCGCTCGAATGTGATATTGTAATTCTGTGATTCTGTGATGTTCCAGAACTTGTCATATCTTCCTATAAGACTCATTTCGTTGGAGTCTTCTTTCGAGTTGATTTCTGGGAAGACTCGGTCTTCCAGAATCTTCTCTTGTGCATGTCTTTTGTTGTATTCCAGTAACAGTATGGTGGTTGACTATCGTACTCGACTGTTATTCAAGGGACGATGAGTCTAACCTAATATGACTACTTCGAACCTTCTGCTTTGTGCCCTTGCATGGTCTTTCATTAGACTAACCAACCAAAATTGTTCTCTGTATGGTTGGCTGGTGTCATTCGTCCGATTCGGCACATCAGATAGAGCGCAGATATGAGGACACTAGAATGACTATGAAGACGACGGTGGTTTTTGGATGTTGTTAATGTTTTAATCAGGTTGAGAACCTTGGGCAGGTGATCATGGCGATCACAACCCCTTTTTGTATATTTTAAGAAAGACTTTCGTTGTATTTTGTTTAACTCTGTATTTAGTCCTATTCGGAATTGGGATGTAATTCCGGGACTCATGCTTTAATCGAATATTATGATGATTTTGTATCATAAGTGTTTCATGGATTGTATTTAAACGGTAAAGCCTTGGGTGGCTTTGGTGAGGAAAACCGAGGTCACTGGCGGTAATACCTTTCCAAATGGGTTAAGATTTGGGGGTGTTACAGTTGTGGTATCATAGCCTAAGTTTTAGAACGGGTTGGGTATTTGAAAACCAGTTACTCGTTTTCAATTGAAAAGTATTTTCAAAAGGGCTCTGAATTTTGAAAATGAAAAGAATTTGAAAATAAAACATCGTTCATAGTCATGTCTTCTATCTATAGTCTGATGTAGTAAGATTGCTTCTATGTCTAGAAAGACTAATTCCTTCCTCGTTATCCTGTAGGATATGGGTACGTGTCTTTCTCATAAAAGGGACTCGATAGATGCCGAGATGGATTCACCATCTCCAGGAAGGCTCGACTTCCCAATACCCCAGGGGTGCTTCGAGGTTAGAGAACCAAGCAGCCCACCTGAGGAGATCAAGCATGTGCTTCCTGAGTCGGTAGTCCTGGTGTCAAGGAATGCTGTAGTTCCTGTGGCAGCACGAGTTGAGCCACCAAGGGAGGAAGCAATGCATGAAGATGAATCGTCTAGGTACGCGAGAGGGTACTACAATGACGATTACCAGATAGAAATGATTCTTGAAGGGAGCGAGGAGGAAGACGAAGAAGAGGACCCCATAGAGGAAGACCCCGACGAGGAAGAGGACCCCATCGAGGATGATCCCGAGGAGGATACCGAGATGGACCTCAACGGGCAGAACCAGGAGTCCAATGACTTGAGGCACTTGCTGGTGGATAGTCAGGTACCGGGAATGTAATTTATTCACCCCAGTTCAGAGTTACCACCTGTGCAAGAGTTGCCACCAGTGCCAGAGTACGCACTCATGTCTGATGCTGACTGGGAAATACTTTATACCGAGTACGGTATTGGAAGAAGTGGCAGAGAATCTCAGACTATCCCTACTCAAAGGAGAAGGAGGACGGAATCTGAACTACGAGAGATCCTTCGTCAAAGCGAGATGATCTCTTCTGAACAACAATACCAGATGGATAAAATGATCGCCAGTGCTCAGAGAAGGGTTGGGCTAGGAGAGCCAAACTTGGATGATCCATACTTTACCATGACTGAGATAAGGCCAGGGACACCAGAATCATGTGTTCCAGGGCCAAGCAGGGTGCGTAGTCCATCGTCAGAATCCGATGGAGAACCCCGTCCGAAGAAGCCTTGCATGAGAAGTCTACCGTATAGGAAACGTTTCGGAGCACCGTGATAAGGACCGACGTTGCCTGTAGCAGTAGTTTCCTTTTCTTAGTATTTCAGCATGTACCGTGTAAATATTCTAGTATTGCGGCATGTACTTTGTGAAATACCACAATCTCCGAGCAATTTTGACCTGACGCTCGGGAGATCGGCTAATGTGCAGTTGTAAAATAGTTCAAGTTCATCTATAAAAATACCAAGTTGATCTACTCTGAGTGATTTTGCTACATTAAGTATATTGAATAATATTAATGTATAAAATACTTGGAACTTGATCGGTAAACAGATGGTGAACACGAGGAACATAATTCGAGCTGGTGCTGGGACAAACAATGACCCCAGACCAACTGTAGGAAATGTTGGACAAGACGAGCAGGAGTCAGGTTCCAACAATCATCCTGGGGGCAATGGTCAAGGTCAGACCAACGCTCCAATAGTATTAGATGATGCTGCAATGGAAGCATTTCGAGGAATGATTATACAGGCAGTAACTGATATACTGCGACCAGGTGTGCCGCAGGCACAAGGTGTGCCAATACCTCCACCGGTTCCCAGATTTGAGGAGCCAGTGAACCGTGTATTCCAAGAGAATACAGTCAGGACTCGGGACAATTATGGTCGTGCGCTAAAGACCATTAATTCCATAAGACCTGACAGCTACAACGGAAAAGGAGAACCGGTCAGGGTGACCCATTTGTTTTCCCACATGGAGCGGCTGTTCCGCAATGTGGATTGTACTGAAGCTGAGAAAGTACATATATCTTCTCTTCAGTTGAAGGAAGAGGCTAGCGAGTGGTGGGAGAGTACCGGCTTAGCTGAAAGTCCTATTTTGAACTGGGAGATGTTCAAGACAAAGATGACAGACCGTTTCTTCTCTCGTGCTATGAGGGAGGAGAAACACAAGGAGTTTATGTACCATAAAACGGATGGATTGAAGGTAACCGAGCTTGCGACCAAGTTCAATCACCTGTTACAGTACGCTGGACCTGAGATATCCAGCGAGGCACAGAAAATCTGGTATTTCCACGAGTGGATGAGCCCAGATATCAAGCCAATGATGGTGCACCACACATGCTCTACTCTGGAGCAGTATGTGAATGCAACCTACAAATTGGAGGTGACTCTGGAGGAGTCAATCAAAAGACGCAATCGGCTAAGATCGATGCAGAATCAAGGGAGTGGATTCAAGCGACCTGCGCCACCGTCTAACTTTGCTAAGTCTGGTCGAGCAAAGACGGACACGACTCAAGGAGGGTCAACGCAGCAGACGGACCAGAGCAAGAATCCAGTCCAGTGCTATAATTGTGGTGCTGCGGGGCACAAGAGCATTGTGTGCCCAAAGGAGAAGAAGTTATGCTTTGAATGTGGTCATAGAGGCCATATGCAGAAATTCTGTCAGCAGGGAAAGCAGAGGGGAATGGAGTCACAATATGGGTCAGTTAATCAGAATAACCGGCCCAGGTTCAAGCCAACTGAGACTCCTAGTCCGTCAATGCAAACAACTGCTCAGAATAAGAGAAAAGCCCCAGCTGCTTCTGGAGGTCACGGTCAACGCCTGTACGAGATGCGTAAGGCGGATGGACCTAACGCTCCAATTGCACAAGGTACTTTATACCTTTATTCTACTTCAGTATGCATTCTGTTTGATTCGGGTGCTACCCATTCCTTTATTTCAGATAGTTGTGTTAGTAAGTTAGGATTAGTGTGCGACGAAGCTTGTGAGTCTTTCGTTGTAAGTCTTCCTAATGGTGATCGTCTGGTTGGGACGAAGCGGTTGTCTGAATTTCCGATTACCATTTAGGGTAAGAAATTCGAGGCAGATTTGATTTGTATAGCCATGGCTCCATACGACATTATTCTCGGTATGGATTGGCTGACGCGTCATGGGGCGGTGATCGACTTTAGTTCAAGGATGGTGACGGTGTCATCTGGGGGCCAGTTCGTGTGCAAGTTTAAGGGTCAGAATGACACTGATAACGGCAGGCTTATCAACGCGATGGCTGCGTTTAAGCTACTACGACAAGGTTGTGTTGGGTACCTTTGCTACCTGGATCCGCCCGCGAAAGATGAACCTTCAGTTCTTGATATTCCTGTGGTTAGGGATTTTTCGGATGTCTTTCCGGAAGAAATTCCTGGATTACCCCCAAATCGTGATGTGGAATTTTCAATTGATCTTGAGCCTGGTACGGCGCCGATTTCTAAATCACCATACCGGATGGCTCCTGCAGAGATGAAAGAGTTGAAGAAGCAACTCGAGGATCTTCTCGACAAGGGTTATGTAAGGCTGAGCGCATTGCCTTGGGGTGCTCCGGTTTTATTTGTCAAGAATAAAGATGGATCGTTTCGACTTTGTATCGACTATCGCGAGTTGAATAAAGTCACGATCAAGAATAAATATCCTTTGCCAAGGATTGCTGATCTGTTGGATCAATTACAAGGAGCAAAAGTTTTCTCCAAGATCGACCTGAGATCGGGTTATCATCAGCTGAGAATTCGTAAGGAAGACATTCCTAGAACTGCGTTCCAGACTAGATATGGTCACTACGAGTTCGTAGTAATGCCTTTTGGACTTACGAATGCTCTAGCAGTCTTCATGGATCTGATGAATCGATGTTTTCACAAGTACTTGGATAAGTTCGTGGTGGTCTTCATCGACGACATTCTGATCTATTCTCCGAATGAAGAGGTTCACGAGGAACATCTGCGGATTGCCTTATCAGTCCTTAGACAAAATGAGTTGTATGCTAAATTGTCTAAGTGTGACTTCTGGATGAGTGAAGTGGATTTCCTAGGCCATGTGATCAATGAGAATGAGGTTATGGTTGATCCCCAGAAAATTGAAGTTGTGGCTAATTGGAAGCAGCCTCAGAACGTAAAGGAGGTGCGCAGTTTTCTTGGACTTGCCGGATATTATAGACGGTTCGTAGAGGGATTTTCGAAGATCGCTCTACCTATGACCGGTCTGCTCCGCAAAGTCCACAAGAAATTTGTCTGGAATGACAAGTGCGAGGCCAATTTTTAGGAATTGAAACGGTGTCTGACCTCGGCACCTGTGTTAGCACTTCTAGAAGGGAACGACGATTATGTGGTCTATAGTGATGCTTCAAAATGTGGTTTGGGTTGTGTATTGATGCATAGAGGTAATGTGATTGGTTACGCATCTAGACAACTCAAGACTTATGAAGAAAACTATCCGACACACGATCTTGAGTTAGCAGCGGTAGTTTTTGCACTGAAGATTTGGAGGCATTATCTCTATGGGGTGAAATGCCAAGTCTTCACGGATCACAAGAGTCTCACATATATATTTACTCAAAAGGAGTTGAATATGAGACAACGCCGCTGGCTAGAGTTGCTTAAGGACTACGACATCGAGTTGCTGTATCATCCGGGCAAGGCTAACGTGGTAGCCGATGCACTAAGCCGGAAGACAACGCACGAGACAGTAGTTGCTCTACTTACTGCTCATGCTAAACTAAATCAAATGTCATGCTAAGCTGAAGTCTTGTATGATCAACGTAGAGGGTACCTGACTATGCTGGAAATTCAGGCTACGCTACTAGATCAAATCAAAGAAAGGCAAGTCGATGACATAATCTTGGTGAAGTTAAGCAGTGAAGTAATGGACGGGAAGGCTCCCAGTTTTATGATTCAGGATGATGGATCACTCTAGTTTTAAGACCGGATCTGTGTGCCTGACACAGAAGGTCTTCGCCAGTTAGTAATGAGAGAAGCTCATTCTTCGGCTTATTCTGGCTCTAGCAAGATGTACAAGGATCTTCGGAAGAAGTTTTGGTGGCCAAACATGAAGTGGGATGTAGCAGACTTCATGGCAAAATGCTTAACTTGCCAGAAGGTCAAGATCGAACACCGCAGACCAGGTGGTGAGTTGCTACCTCTCCCCGTGCCAGAATGGAAATGGGAGGACATCGACATGGACTTCATCACTGGGCTACCAAAGACTCGAAGTCAGAAAGATGCTATATGGGTAATTGTGGACCGACTTACGAAGAGTGCTCATTTCATAGCCATCAAGACCACATGGGAAACCCAGAAGTTAGCAGAAGTTTACCACAAGGAGATTATCCGTTTGCATGGTATCCCCAAGACCATTATATCGGATCGAGATGGCCGATTCATGTCAAGATTTTGGCAAGAACTTCACAAGGCCATGGGAACTGAATTGAGATTCAGTACTGCATTTCATCCTCAAACAGATGGACAGTCTGAAAGGACCATCCAGACCCAGGAAGATATACTAAGAGCATGTGTACTCGATCGTCCGACTAGCTGGGAAGACAGCCTGAGTCTGATTGAGTTCACATACAATAATAGTTGGCATGCTACTATCAAGATGGCTCCGTTCGAAGCTTTGTATGGTCGCAGATGCAGATCTCCGATTTATTGGGATGAGAATGCCGACAAGATTCTGCTCGGACCAGAGTTGGTCGAGAGAACAGCTTCGGACATTGTTTTGATTAGACAAAGAATGTTGGCCGCCCAAAGTTGACAGAAGTCTTACGCGGATCGAAAGCGTAGAACTGTCGAGTTCGAGGTTGGTGACAAAGTATTTGTCAAAGTATCCCCATCCAAGGGTGTGTTCAGATTTGGTAAGCGTGGGAAGCTTAACCATCGCTACGTGGGACCATTCGAGATTCTTGATAAAGTGGGATCTCTAGCGTACCGCTTGGCATTGCCGCCATCGGCACACCCAGTGCATAATGTGTTCCACGTATCCTTGCTAAGAAAATACGTACCAGATGAGTCTCATGTGCTGAGCTACGAGGACATCGAGATTCAGGCAAATGGTACCTACGAAGAGATGGCTGTGCGTATTCTCGAGCGTCGTGAAAAGCAATTGCGCAACAAGATCGTACCGTTGGTACGAATTATGTGGTCCAAGTCAAGGACTGAAGAAGTTACTTGGGAAACTGAAGCAGATATGCTCAGACGTTTTCCAGAGTTATTTGCGACCTAAGTTTCGGGGTCGAAACTTCTTTTAAGGGGGAGGTGATGTTATACCCCGTATTTCTGTAAGGGTATTTTGGAAATTATCTGAACGTCTGTTGTGTACGTCGATTTCATTTCAGAGACAGAAAGACATTCTGTAATGTTCTTAATCTCTGTAATATTTTTCTAAGTGAAATAATATACAATCGACGTATTTTGGGACTTAATACTCGTTCGTGTACGATTATTATTTATCCCGGATTAAGACCTTATTGTTCCAAGCTTAAACGGATGAAAAATGGGCTTGGCGGCGACCGTCGTAAGGCAGGCGGCGACCGCCGCCTGACAGGCTCTGACATCGTCATCCTCTTCCCGGCAAGTTGGCAAGTGGCGCCGAAAAGCAGCGATCGCCGCAGGCCAAAACGCAGCGACCGCCGCAGGCCAAAATGGGCAGCGACCGCCGCCTAGATGCAGGCCTAGCCCTGCCTCGTCGGCTTGACTCCGTGATGGTCGGCGAATCGGGTGACCTCTGATCTTAGCCCTCCACGTGCCCTTGGTTGTCCCCTGGAGTTTTGGCTATTTAAAGGAGGATTTGGGAGCTGAATTGAGCACAAATCCGAAGCTCAATCTCCCTCACAATCATCTCGCCGGAAATCCAAGTTTCGCCGGATAATTCACAATCAATCACCGGAGCTCCATTTGGTGTTATTCTAGTTGCAAAGTGAAGCTTTGGAGGCCCTTGAAAGCTTAGAATCCAAAGCAAGGCAAAGGAGAGGCAAAACGATCGTCGTCGGTGAGTTTTGTGCCTCTCGTAATTTTCCCGGTGTTCGTAGCGGCGCCCGCCGCCACGAACAGGCGGTGCCCGCCGTAAGGCAGGCGGCGACTGCCGCCCAGAAGCTCTTGGCTTGTTTCAGCCTTGGCTTTTGTGGCTTTCGATCGGGCTTCGTTCCTTCCGATTTCTTCCGTTATTCTTTAGATTCGTACTCGTTGTTGTCGAATCTAACTTAGAGTTTCTTTATGGGTCGATCTGAAGGAATCTGTGTTGCCAGATCTGTCCCTGCTTCGAGCCCGGAAACCAGTTGTTGTCGTACCTAGCTTCGTTAAGCTTCTGCGGATTTAAGGCAAGTGGCGGTTCGCTCTTGCTCATCATTCCATGTTTCCATTAATTATCAGTTGTTTAATTGAGTAATTAATTTGGAATGAATATTGTGTTCGTCTACGAACAGTTTTGTTAATTGTTTTGGAGAACTAAAATATGATATTATAATAGGTTGTATATCTGTTAGAACAACGCTATTATGAATATATATATTTATGTTGATAGCCTTGAGGGCGGTTATGTTGATGTTTGTGGACTATTGTTGTGCTTGAATTGTTTAGTTAGCACTAGTAGTTAGGAACGTTGGATTCGTTGGGATCCAGTCGTTTCTTTATAATTTGGTAGAGAGGTGGCTAGACCCCACCTAATACCACATGGATGGTCATGACCCAACCTCTGATATACGAGTATAGAGGTGGTGCACTTAGCTAGTGTCACAAACCTTGGGAAGGATTCCCTTCAATATATGTCCCTCATGACGAAACATATATCTAAAAGCTTATAACATGTTGTGCGTTTGAGAATATCATAAGATAAGTTCCGTTGTCATACATAATTAATATACATTGGGCGAGTAGTGCAGCTAGGTGCTAGTGCAGCTAGGAAAGCTCGTCTTAACTTTTAAATCGCTCGAATGCGATACTGTAATTCTGTAATTCTGTGATTCTGTGATGTTCCGGACTTTGTCATATCTTCCTATAAGACTCATTTCGTTGGAGTCTTCTTTCGAGTTGATTTCTGGGAAGACTCGGTCTTCCAGAATCTTCTCTTGTGCATGCCTTTTGCTGTATTCCAGTAGCAGTATGGTGGTTGACTATCGTACTCGACTGTTATTCGAGGGACGATGAGTCTAACCTAATACGACTACTTCGAACCTTCTACTTTGTGCCCTTGCATGGTCTTTCATTAGACTAACCAACCAAAATTGTTCTCTACATGGTTGGCTGGTGTCATCCGTTCGATTCGGCACATCAGATAGAGCGCAGATATGAGGAGACTAAAATGACTATGAAGACGACGGTGGTTTTTGGATGTTGTTAATGTTTTAATCAGGTTGAGAACCTTGGGCAGGTGATCATGGCGATCACAACCCCTTTTTGTATATTTTAAGTAAGACTTCCGCTGTATTTTGTTTAACTCTGTATTTAGTCCTATTCGGAATTGGGATGTAATTCCGGGACTCATGCTTTAATCGAATATTATGATGATTTTGTATCATAAGTGTTTCATGGATTGTATTTAAACGGTAAAGCCTTGGGTGGCTTTGGTGAGGAAAATCGAGGTCACTGGCGGTAATACCTTTCCAAATGGGTTAAGATTTGGGGGTGTTACAATATTGCTCTGACATTTAAAATCGGCTAACATTTGAAATTTTGTGATATAACAGTGCATTGACCTGACTACGTATAAATGTGGCCTGATAAAGTGAATATTGTTCTGAAATTTGAAATCGGCTAACATTTGAAATTTTGTGATATAACAGAGCATTGACCTGACTTCACAGATAAAGTACATAAATGTGGGAGGGATCTATGATTTAAGAGTTCAGGTTTTCCATGCACAAAGCGGGCCGATACGGAGGTGATTCGATGTCGTTCGTTGATGATTTCAAATGATTCAAGAGGCGAGTTTAAGTAACTTGAGCATGGCGAAGACGATGGTGTGGTCAGATTTTGAATTTAATGAATCAAAAGGTGTATAATTAAAACACAATTCAAAAGGAATTAGTGCATATTGATAGAACTAAAATTTGAAGGATATAACAAACTTCACTGCTTTCATTTGTCTCTCACACTCACACTTTCAGTACAAGACTCGCAATGTACTCCAACATATACAAATTGGAGACAAATTCAAAACTGATTTACTGAAATAGATGACAACTAAATCAAGGTTGCGATGAACACCAAAGATACGAATTGGAAATGAAGAACTCTAGCAGCAGAAAAATACTCCCATTACTCTTGACAATAATGCCTACCAGCGACCAAAGGATTTCTCTGCAGGGTGTTACACCAACTACAACCCTCCTCTCTACCAACTGAGCAAAGGTCGGTTTCTGCACACTAGCTAAAACTGAATATAGTACATACTGATAAATGATAAGATACTTCAGCCAATAGATGCAATCAAATGCAGAACAACTGAACAAGGACCAATAATGAAAGAACTTATCTGCAGCTTCAATCACAAACAAATCTACTTACAAGATTGAAGTAAAGTCCATTCATTCTCGTAGTTCATCTGGTTGTAACATACAATGAAGCTTATGATGAACAAACAGGCCAACAGTTATTAAATGAATTACAGTATGAATAACAAATTATAGTTTTCTGATTTCATGGGATCCCTTTGCTCATTTCATTTGAAGTACACGTGGAGAAAATATTCTATGGTAGAAAATTAAGAATTAACTATCTGAAGATCAGACAATGGTAGAGAGTATCATTTTTTTTAGGATAAACAAAGGGAAATCAATGAGGAAAATATAACATAAAACAACATTTAACAAAATAAAGGATGAATTGGGAAGAAGCAACTAGCAAGAAAGTGAAGGGTGTATCCTAATGACGCCCTTCTATTCTAAGCCCAGAATTACACTCAGAATCTCAAATCAGAACAGAAGCTCAAAACAAGAATGCAATCAAGTGAAAAGTACTGAAATAGGCTAGAGAAAACGAGCACATACATCGAATGCTCGGTTACTTCATGGGTTGTAGGTGCAGGCAAGAAGTCATCGACAACAACCTCCTTGTTCTCGTTTTTCTTGTCTGAAAAGAGAGAAACACAGAAACGATCCGTGAGCAGGACACCGATTCGAGGAACGCCAGCGTCGGGGGAGGGGGAGCAAATCTGAGGCGGTCGCTTAGCCAGAAGAAGTCAAACTTTCTCTCCTTCGCGACCGTCGAAGTCGACGCCAGAGTGGTTGAGGTTAAGGAGAAGAGGACAACAGCAGGAGAGAGGGGAGCTGGACAGAGGACAACAACTACATAGGAAGAGAGGGGAGCTGGACAGAGGACAACAAGCGTTGGGACTCGGTGTCGCGCGAAATCAATTTCGACTTCTGGACACGCCTCGCCGCAAGCGGAGGGGTCTCGGTGTCGCCGCCGCCGTCTCGACAATCACCGTCGGGACTCGGGTACACCGATTCATACGAGTCAAACCAGCCGATTCTAGGAGCGCCGACCTCAGTGACGGCGTAAGAGATTATCAGCGAGAAATAAGAGGGAGCGAGAAAGTGAGACGAACTTCCAAGGGGAGATGGGATTAAGAGAGGTAGGTGAGAACGAACAAGGCAAAATGGATTAGCGATCTGGGCAACTAGGGTTTTGCATTTGTGTATAGAAGATTTAAGCTCTTATTAATTCCTAAGTATAATTAGCAGTTGTTAAAAGTATAATTTTTACCAAAAGAAAAGATAAATAAAAATATGAATTTATCTTTTTCAGAAAAAAAAAGTTTTACAGCTTTATGGTATTTTTACTATACTTTCTAAAATCTGATATTTTTGCAAACGGCTCTTTAAATGTTGGTATTTCTTACAATTCCGCCTAAAAATAATCCGAATTGACAAAGACTAGAACAATAAAGACCGTCTTCGAATCAAAGCAAAGCCAAAATTCCCTCTTGAATTATCTCCTCCCGTGCGGTCGTGCTCCAATAACTAGAACTCAAAAAACAAACTAAAACAAAACCTACCCACTAAACCTAAGAGTTGTCGCTCACTCCAAACTAAAACTAAAACCAAAAAAAAACTAAAACTAAAACTAAAAAAAAACTCTAACCTAAAGCTTCTACGTGAAAAGTCCAATCTCTCCCAAATTTGCAATGTCTTCGGATGTGGGTCGGCCCACTCTTGGGCTCTTTTTCAACTCGTCCAAATTGCACCTAAAATACCTAAAACAATAAAAACAAGATTGTAGATTCCGAATGAAAAATAATACAAAATTAATTATAAAAATATAAAAATATGCATCAAAATGATATAATCTAATATGTAACTAGACTCCTAAAATATGTATAAATTAGGTGTTATCACTACCCTCTTATAAAAGCGGAGAAAACTGAATTCTTAAAGTTGTTTCAAGATATAAAGGTTCCTTTTGGTTCTCATCCAATGTTAGAAGTCTCGTAAATATGAATGAAATGAGACTGCAAGGAATAAAATCTCATGATTGCCACATTATAATGCAAGATTTTTTTGTCGATTGCTATACATGGCATTCTATCGACTGATAACAGGTTTTTGTCGTGTGAAAAACTGCTATGCAAAATATCCAAACAAACCCTAAACCGTAGTCCTAGGTAAGTAAAGGTCGAATCCACAGAGAGGCGAATTCTATCTAAATATGCAATTTATGTGTCAATCAGAAGTAACCAAAGGGGTTTTTTGTTTGTTTTAAGTTATCTAGCATGCAAAGGCAAAGTAGACTAAAGATGATGAATTCAGTAATGGGGAAAGGCACTTAGTCAAACAACATCCACTATTCGTATGACAAGTTGATCATAGATACTCATTCAAAATCTCATGCAATGGAAATTCCAATTCCTTTTCAAATATAACTAATAGCACAACCAGATACTATTAGCACTAACTAATTAAACAACCATGAAACTATCAAGATTCAGTTTAACAGCAGCTTTACGTATAGGAATATAGTTGAATACAATTCTAGTATAAAACAACCAGCTTTTATCCTAGAATGTAAATCAAATCTCTCCTGCATAAGACTAGCACAACCATATACTAATACGATGCAGTTGCTACTCAGAAATAGATATGCTCAACCAATAACAATCTAGATCTAGCAATAGACCAATAACAATAAACCCTAGTTGATCAGACTAAAGGTTATCAATATCAATCATAAGAATCAAGCGAGAGAAAAGATAAATTCCATGCAATAGATTAAGAGTAAGAGTCTCACAACTAAATCACAACGAAAGGCTTCAGCGTCTGACTAAGCAAGAGAGGCTTAGTTCTTCATAGTAGGAAAAATACGTTGAATGAAAATTAGGGTTTTGAGATAGATGAAACAAGTTTTCTCTACCCTTAAATACTAAAGGAAAATAATTCTGAAATTATCCTAAAAAGAAATAATAAAAACGTAATAAAGTCATATAAAATAAATCCGAAAAGGAAATCGGCTCGGCGGTGCTTCCATCAGCGGCGGCGGCCGCTGCATCTCCCACGGCGGGCGCCGTAATCGCGGCGGTCGCCGCATTTAAACGGCGGTCGCCGTGACACTGATTCTTCATCCTCGCTCTTCAGCTCCTAAGACTCCAAATGCTCAACTTCCGCACCTCCTCGCCAAGCCTCCAAATCATCTCCAAAGCATCCTAAAACACCACTAAAAACATGCCAACACTCCGTCAATACATGCAACATAATCGTGTGTATCACCGACACATGTGAGAAACACCATCACTCGACTTTGTTTCTTCTATAAGAAGATTTGCAACAAGGTCATTGATATATATGAGTTGAGCAGTTTGCAAAATGATATTGTGGTCACACTATGACAACTTGAAATGTACTTTCCTCCATCTTTTTTTGATATATTGGTGCATTTCACGATTCATCTTGTGCAAGAAATAAGATATTGTGGACCAACGCCCTATAGGTGGATGTATGAAATGGAGAGAGAAAATGAAAGTATTGAAAGGCTATGTGAAGAACAGAAATCGACCCGAAGCTTGTATTGTTGAGCGATACATTATTAAAGAAGTTATTGAATTTTATAATTAGTATCTATCAGGTTTTGATGCAATAGGCCATCCTAAGATATCTGTGATAGAAGGAAATGAAAGTGGTGGTGCTAAAGTTAAAAGAATACCCCCATATTTGATGCATCAAGCTCATTTAATTTGTATGTTCTTCAATGATGTACAGTCGTATATTGCAGAGCAAATGCTTTATTTGAGGAGCCAAAATCCAACTCGGTAAAGTTAACCAGAATACCTTCCAAGATACTATCCATTCAACAACTACACAATTATCAAAATGGAAAGCTAACCCCCTCTCTCTTGAAAGAAGAGCTACACTCATTAGAGCAAACCTGACGGCAAAACCAAACTATATTATGCAATGCTTTATGCTACCATCATCTCTACATAAAAAAATAGACGAAGTAAACATAAGTTTCTTATAGAACAAAGACCCAACATATAAACCCCTAATTGGCTGTGACAAAATTTGCAAAAATAAATCAAATGGAGGCATTGGCATCCGCAAAACAGAAGATATGAACAAAGCACTTCAAATGAAACTTATCTGGAAAATTTTCGCTGAACCAAATAACATTTTGGTCAAAATCATTAATGAAAAATATCTGAAAGACACCAATATTCTAGACTACTCAAAAACAAAAACCATTCCTGGCAATGGTCCCAACTTCTTAAACTTCGAACTGAATTTCAAAATGGCCTCCCTTGGCTCATTAGAGATGGAGTCTCTATCAACTTCTGGGAAGATAACTAGATTCCAAACCTCAAAATCGCCAATTATCGACTTCCTTGCACAGACATTCCTACCTTTAATAAAGTAAATGAGTTTATCATTGATAAGAATTGGAATATTACCAAACTAAAATCTATAATTCATAATGATGCAGTTGACCGTATCACCAATATACAAATTCCACAAAACAACATCCCTGATAAACTCTATTGGGCACCTAATAGAAATGGTTGGTTCTCGACCAAAACAGCATTCAAACTTATTACCAAACAAACCACTCCCCCTAACAATGATCTATCCTGGTTATGGATACTAGATACTTACCCAAAGGTCAAAAACTTCCTATGGAAAATATGTCATAATGGTCTACCAACCAAAGCTAGATTAGCTCAAAAACAGGTTGTCGTGCCGTTAGCCTGTGACTCTTGTAATAACCCATATGAGGACCTAAATCACTTCCTCTTTACATGCCCCAATACAATTAAACAAATAAAGAAACAAAGTCACACTATTGAACACATCATTAAGAATTTAAAAATAGACAACAAAAAACCAATTGAGCTTATCAATGAAATTCATATACTTATGAATAAAAAAGAATTGGCCTGTCTGGCCACAATTTAGTGGGGCACCTGGATTAACAGAAATCAACTCATCTTTCAAACACCAACCTTAGACAAAATTAATGACCTATCCTTATACATCAACACCCTTATTCTGAATTGGAATAAAACCAAACAACAAGATAATGATGATATAAAACAACCAAAACCGAACCCAACCCTAAGACGAAAGACTAGGAAGCTAAAATGGGATAAACCTAGAACCGGGTTTTACAAGATCAAATTTGATGGCACTAAAATACCAAATGGAAAAACTAGAACAAGTTTTATTATCAGAAACGAAAATGCTGATATAATCCATATGGAGAACCAACAGTATGGTTGTCACTCTGTTCTAATGGTAGAAACTATGACACTAAAAAATAGCCTTAAAAAAGCTATCTCACAAAATCTAAACAAAATTGAAATTGAAGGAGACAATCTTTGCCTTATTAATTCGATTTTAGGCATTTGGACTTGCCCTTGGGAAATTGAAATGGTTATCGCTGATATTCTGATCGATCTCCGTTCATTCCAGAAAGTCCTTTTTAGGCACATCTTTCGTGAGGTGAATCGTTCTGCTGACAAAATTGCTAAACTCAGCTTCTCACCCTCGAGATCTGCTCTTTACTTCTATCTTGAACTTCCTGTTCTCATCCGCAAGGATGCTCTAGGCCGAACCTTGCACCATCGTTAGGTTCCGTCTAATTTTTTCCTCATCAAACCAAAGAGACGGAAGGAGTAGTTAGAATGTTAATATTTGTACATTGCTTATCAAAATGTCCATTGTATAAATCTTTTTACTCCCTTTTACATCATTTACATATGCTTTTTAACTTGGATATTTAGAGAACTAGTGTATAAAACAAAAATGTATATATTTTACGCTATTTAATAAACATCCGATGTCAATTTAGTAATGTAAAACACAGTTTTTGTACCAGTGAACTTTATACTTTTACTTTAATAGAATAACTTCTTAAACTAATGACATTATAAATTTTACCAAAATCAAAACCCACACTTTCAAAAATTATAATTATAAACTTAGTTTTAACCTTTACAACACCATTTTATAAAAGCACTATAAAAATTAATACTTAACAAAAGAGAGTTTAAACATTACTTTTAACACCATTTAAAATACCATTTTATTCGTTTAATATTAGGACACCGTTACTTTTAAATTTCCTAAACTTAGCAATTTTAAAACCTTAAATTTAATACTAACAATTTAGATTTACGAAATTCCTTTATAAATTAAAATAGCTTGAAAATAGCTTCGAAAATAATTTTGAAACTTCTCAAACCTAACAATAGGCCAAGAATCTTAAAACCATTGCTCTGATACCATAATTGTAACACCCTCGACTTATGTCGGTAGTGCCACACGCTAGTGACCTCAGACTGTAAAGTCCAAAGTCATCCTAGGCTTTAATCAGAACAATTAAGCTTAAAATATATAAATAAACATTAAATAATAACAGAGTAGCGGAAGACTTGTGTAAAGCAAACTCAATTCTTTTATTAAAGTTCCTCTCGTAAAATGAGAAGGACGGAATTACAACAAAGTGAATTTACAGCGGAAAACCTTTAAAAGAAACCCTAATTACATAACTAATTTATATAAGCATTACAATTTATTTCAAAACACACACACCTTTAAATTACTAATACTTAAGACGCAACCTTCAACTGCAAGCCTTCGTCTTCGATCGGTTACTTCGAATCGTCTGGGACCAACCTCTGATGTGCCTTATAGAACGGATGACACCAACCAACCATGCAAGGAATAGAAACAGTTGGTTAGTCTAATGAAAGACTATGCAATTGTGAAAACAGATTGGTTCTCGTAGTCGTATATAATCACTACCCGTGTTTCCCGAATAAAACTCGGCAAACGGTGTATGACTATAGACTTCTACCGAAAAGAATGAAGAGGTATGATTAAAGAGAAGACTCCAATGAATTGAGTCTTATGGGAAATTACATGAATTTGTTTGGGAACATTATATTATCACACAAAGTTTTTAAAACATCTCGTTGTATATTTGAGTCATCGACCAACCTCACCGCATAATACAAATTCAGATTGGAAAGGGGACTCACTTTAGACAAGAGACCGGGCGCGTTCCACGTTTTACTTCTCGCTCGAAGATATATTACTTATGTGCAAAACGACACTTATCTTAATTAATTCCAAAACGTGCAATTACGTTAAAGCTTTTAATCCACACCAATCTCGCAATGAGATATATAACATAGGACGAATCCCGAATTTCGACACTAGCTAAGTGCACCACCACTTATATAAAATAAGGGTAGATCATGACCAAAAGTATTAGGGCAGTTATCCTCCTAATACCAAGTTATAAAGAAACAGCTAAACCTCGCAAGGTAATAGCGTTTCTATGAATACTCGTGTTAACTAGCAATTATTATCCACACCAAAGCACAACAATACACCAATTATTATCTAGCACCCTATAATAATATATATATAAGGGTTATAGCTAGCATATATACACCCTAATAAAAAGTTTCATTTTACACAACACTTTAATACACAAGTTCCTAAACGAGAAATTAAGAATATTTATCCCAACTTAATTAATACAATAAATTAATTGTCAATTAAGAAAAATATGGAATAAATTAGCAAGAGCGAACCGCCACTTGCCTTGAATCGAAGAAAATGAACGACGTCTTGGAGATGGTTACTTTCGAAAAGCAAAACGGCTCCCTGCTTTATTCCCGTTCCAAATGCCAATCCGAGGCGTAGCCAAATCATACAAAATGAATAAATTATATTAGATAATTTATTCAACGGTTTTTTCGCCTGATACCCCTGAGGTATGGCAAAATTCGCGAGGTGTACCAAAGTTTGAACTATTTCGCGTGGTACCCTCGAGTTTTTTTTTCTTCCTCCAAATACCCCTCCGTTAAATCCTAACAGAAATAGTTCAAAACAATTAAAAATTAAAAACCTAAAAGACCTTATTCGAAGTCTCTCACTGGTCTCTCTTCTTCAGCTTCTTCGTGCTCGGCGAACTCAACCCGTGGTGGCGATCTCAACCCCTCTCTCTTTCGACGGTCATTCTTCCGGCCACCCTCGACCCTCTGCCTCCACCCACCGCTGAAGCCCTTCCTTTCGAGCCACGACGACAAGCCACTCGCCTCCACCCGACTCGCCTCCGCCTCCACTGCTCGCCTCTGCCTCCACCTGTTTCCTGACAGCTTCTCTTTGCATTTGCCTTTTCTCCATCATGTTCTCTGGGCACCAAATGCTCAATATTGTGAGGATGAGAAATCTAGTTCGAGGCGTTTGGTACAATGTAACAAAAACCATGTTGTCAATCCTGGCATTGTGCTGTTGTTTCTCTATCTGTTGTCGTGTGTTTGCTTCTATGGAACCCCAGCTAACAGTCCTTAGTGTCGAGGGCTGTAGAAGCCGGAGATCAGCCGGAGGGTCGAGGGTGGCCGACAGAATGGCCGTCGGAAGAGAGAGGGGTTGAGATCGCCACCACGGGTTGAGTTCGCCGAGCACGAAGAAGCTGAAGAAGAGAGACCATGTGAGAGACTTCGAATAAGGTTTTTATTTTTTTAACGATTTCTGTTAGGGATTTAACGGAAGGGTATTTGGCGGAAAAAAAAAACTCGGGGATACCACGCGAAATAGGTCAAACTTTGGTACACCTCGCGAATTTTTCCATACCTCAGGGGTACCAGACGAAAAAACCGTTTATTCAATATCATTATTTGAAGGATACATTGTCTCAGTTTCTAATTGAAATTATTTCACTCATAAATAAATCAATTTCAAGGCTTTTTTATTAAACAATTATTTATACGATTAAAAATCAATTAGTCATATATTATAAATAATTATAACATAAATAAATTAATTGAATATATTATTTATAATCCTAAAATTTTCTAAGTCATAATTTACCCATTCATAATATAATATAAGATAACATTATAAAAATTATAATTAATTCAAGTTTAATTTCCATAAAATTAAATTAATCCTAAAATATTTTCACTAATCTAGATTAATTTAATTAATCAAGATTAAGCCAAAAATAAATTAAAAATACCCAAAATCACGAATTTGGGTTAAACCCGGACTCTCCCCGGATTGCCTCTTGACACCTCGTCGGAAAAGGGCAAAATTGTGTGGCGGCGGTGGTTCTACGGAGTCGGCAGGATGGGGCTTTTTTAAAGGACTCGTAGTCGCAACTAGTGATGTGCTTAATTGCTCAAACAAAACTCAAACACTCTCCAATTCGGTTGATGAACACAATGGTACCGATTTTCTAGGGTTCTTAGATTGGAAGCTTGAATTGGACACCTTATAGGGTCGAATGGAGGGGGATGTTATAGTTTTTTGATAGGTGTGAACATACAAAACATTAACCCTCTCATAACTCGAGCCAATTTAATCTAAATCGGATCAATTTTGAACAATGTTAAATTTAGCCCTAAAAATGACGAAATGCATTTTGGGACAAATCCCGGATTTTTTGTCACCATTTAAGTCGATTCAATGAGGGAATATGTGTGTTTTAACGTGTCCTTAAATGCCCAAAGTGTATTAGTTCGAATTGGATCCAATGAAATTGCCAAATCCTCCATGAAAGCTTATAAAAGCTTACGGCTGACTTGTTGTGTAGTCGGGGGAGGAAGACATCATTTATGTCCGATTACAAAAATGGCCCACAGTTTTGGGCTTGTGGCAAAAATGCCTTTTTTAACTTTCCAGAAATTATAAAAGTTGCTCAAACTTAATATTTTTAATATTTTAAGTTTGTAATATTTTAACCCAAAATTGAAATATATAAAAATTAAAATTAGGTTAAAATAAGCTTAAGTTATTTTTCTTATAAAATTTAACCATACTTAAATCTTTAACAAAAAATTATTAAACTTGATCTAAATATTCTAAGTTAAAATTTATAAATTTTATCTAAATAATAATTAACATAAGGTTAATAATAATTTAGACCATTCTTAACTTCAAAGAATTAACATACTTAGAACAATTATTATTTTATCCCTTTATGGACAACATAATAACTCTTATGACCTTTATTATTATTTAAAATTCGAAAATTTCATCCATTGTTATACTTATCTATTTATTTCTACATCATACTATTGTTAATTTATTACCCATTTGATAATTTGTACAAAATTATCTTAACCCAAAACTTGAACCTAAGTTAATGAAAATTTAAATTACTCATCTAAAATAAATAAAGTAAATTTCACAACTTTTATTTTTATCAAATTAAAATGACTATTTTACCCTTTTATTTTAAGTGGGATATTCCAATAATAACATGATATAGATTTTGGACCTTACTTATCTAAAGTGATTTATATTATAAAATAAGATAAACTTATCTTATTTTAATAATATAACATACAATTATATATGCATATATATTAGCTAGTAGAAGTAGCTCCATTGAACATACTTATTTAAAATGATTTTTTTTTAAAGTCCCGTGAAAAAAGTATTATTAATTTTTTTCTTTAAGATAACTAAATATAACTCTATTTAACAACCAATATTATATTGACTTGAACAACTATGGTGACACTTTTCAGTTATTGTTGTATTTCGTTTAGTATGACATTTTTTGTGAACACTAATATATAAAAATTAACCATCTTTTAGTACCGCGGAACATATTTGACTTCCTGAATTTTAATGTCATATTATTAAAAATATTTAATAAATTCAATCCCTTGCTTGGCACGGGCACTATGCTAATTTATTTCTATTCACTGCTAGAAGTCACTATCCGCGAATAAATAGTAACCGAACTATATCCATGTCACGTGTCTTTCATAAAATCGTCTGGGCTTGGGCTTTTCTATGGATAGGCTTGGGCTCACTACAAGAAAAAGGGCCTTGTGCGACAAAAAACAATCGTCGCCAAACATGGATTTTCGTCGCCCAAAACATTGTGCGACAAATAAAATTTTATCGCGGAGCCGTCGCCATAGGTGAATCGTGCTTTATTTAGGGCGACAAAAAACATGTTTGTCGCCCAAAATATTATTTTATGACAAAAGATATATTTGTCGCCCAAACCTTTGGACTACGAATATGTGCTTTTGTCGCTCAACACTTTGGACTACGAATATGTGCTTTGGTTGCCTAACACTTTGGGCTCCGAATGTGTGCTTTTGTCGCCCAACACTTTAGGTTACAAATATGTGGTTTTGTCGCCTTTCCCTTTGGGCTACAAATATGTGGTTTTGTCGCACATCTCTTTAGGCTACGAATATGTGCTTTTGTCGCCTTTCCCTTTGGGCTACAAATATGTGGTTTTGTCGCACATCCCTTTAGGCTACGAATATGTGCTTTTGTCTCCCAACACTTTGGGCTACGAATATGTGCTTTTGTCGCCCAACACTTTGGGCTACGAATATGTGTTTTTGTCACCCAATATTTTAGGCTACGAATATGTGGTTTTGTCGCCTTTCCCTTTGGGCTACGAATATGTGGTTTTGTCGCTCATCCCTTTGGGCTACGAATATGTGGTTTTGTCGCCCATCCCTTTGGGTTGCGAATATGAGGTTTAGTCGCCCATTCATTTGGGCTACAAATTGAATTTTGTCACTCAAACCATTCCATGACAAGTTGTTTTATTTTGAATAAATATGCCCAAAATTGATTGGGTTTATCTTTATCTATAGTTTTCTATGGCACCTGCATGTATGAACATATAAACTTGAAATATATCAAGTAACAAACTTGTTTCAAAAAAGTGTCATTAAGGATATTGATGCGTTCCTGCTTGTGATGAAGGATCTTTGACCTTGGTGGGAAGTCACACGCGTCGTCTCTGAGGGAGATAAGGTGGAACGCGGTGTTGAGAAGGCGGCAGCGGAGGAGAACGACTCGAAGAGATCGAGTGCTTGACAGTAGCGTCGGCAGTGGGTTGGATAATCTCGATGACGATCGAGTGATGGCCGTAGCGTCGGCAGCGGAGGAAGGAGATGAGAAGACAGAGATTTGGTGATGCAGATCTAAGAAGATGGAGGCAAAAGCTCTCGGCAATAAACTTAGATTAAAATGATGCGTAACCTAGTAAAGAAGGTCGAGATGACCTTTTATAGTACATAGCGGGACTCGGATGGGCCGAGTCTCGCGAAATGGGCCAGCCCACGCGACACGCGTGGAACACATGCCCCAAATAAAAACTAAAATAATTAATGTCTCAAAAGATTACAATCAGTTCAAAAAGAACGCGTTCATTGGATGGTTGAGAGAAGACAGACAGAGAACGCGTTCTCTGGGCTTGGTTGAAGACGCTTCAAAGAGAACGCGGTCTCTTGTGTGCCTTGACTGGCGACGACGCGAGCAACCAAGGATTGCGTCGCGTTGACGATGACTTTGGCGCGTGATCTTGTGATTGGCCCCTCTGAGCGAATGCTCATAGCCTCTTCTTCCTCTGTGGCATTCATGGTGGGCAGGGGCGCATCACCCTCCCCCACTTGGTTGTGAAGCATCCTCGCTTCACCATCATCGAACTCAAGCTCCACATAAGGCTCCAAGTCTGCGACGTTGAAGGTCGCGTGGACACCGTAGTCTGGTGGCAGCGCGATCTCGTATGCGTTGTCCCCAATGGCCTTCACAACAGGGAAAGGCCCATCACCACATTGGGCCAGCTTGGATTTGTATTTAGCTGGAAAACGGCCTTTGCGAAGGTGCACCCACACCAAGTCTCCTGGGGAAAATATAACGCGGCGGCGCCCACGGTTGTGTTATGTGGCATATTGTTCAGCGCGGCGTTCCAAATGTGCCCGCGTTCTTTGGTGCAACTCTTGGATCATCGCGGCGCGGTTGGCCGCATTGGGGTGCTTAGTATCCTTCAGTGGACGCGGTAGCATGTCCAACGGGGTCAGTGGGTTTCTTCCATACACCACTTCGAACGGAGTGATCTTTGTTGCTGAGTGCCTGGACCTGTTATAAGAAAACTCAACAATGGCAAGTAAGTCCTCCCAATGTTTTGGGTTGGATTTGAGCATGGTCCTAAGCAGGGCTCCTAGGGTTCGCTTGGTCACCTTAGTTTGACCATCAGTTTGGGGGTGGTAGCTAGTGGAGTACAAAAGTTTGGTGCCCAACTTCCCCCAAAGTGTTCTCCAGAAATTACCCATAAATTTTATATCGCGATCACTCACGACAGATCGCGGTATCCCATGTAAACGAACCATGTTGTCAAAGAACAACGCGGCGATCTCACTGGCAGTGTTTGTGGTCTTACACGTGATGAAATGGGCCATTTTGGAAAACTTGTCTATAACCACAAAGATGGAATCCTTACCCCTTCGAGAGAGAGGCAAACTTGTGATGAAGTCCATAGACAAATCTTCCCAAGGGCCTAAGGGGATGGGTAGAGGCGTGTAAAGACCATAGGGATGGGAAGTGGATTTAGCGCGTTGACACGTAACACAACTGGTACAATAGCGCGTTACTTGACTTGTCATGCGCGGCCAAAAGAAATGCTCGCGAAGAGCAGCAAGGGTCTTGGTAACCCCAAAATGACCGCGTCCTTCATGGGCTTCTTGGATGAGGAGTTTCCTAATTGGTGAGCTAGGAATGCACAAGCGGCCAGCTTTGTAAAGGAAACCCTCATGGAAGAAGTAAGTGTCGAACTCGCGGTCCCTAAGGCATTGTTCTACAATGGGCTTAAAGAAGGGATCAATCAGATATAAATCTTTAATCAATGCGAACCCAAGAAGTTTAGACTGAAGATGAGTAAGGAGAACATACCTGCGAGAAAGGGCATCGGCTACCACATTCTCCTTACCTTTTTTATGCATCACGACGTAAGGAAACGTCTCCATAAATTCCACCCAACGAGCATGGCGGCGGCTTAGATGGGCTTGACTCCTCAGATAGCTGATGGCCGCGTGGTCCGAGTGGATCACGAACTCGTGTGGCCATAGGTAGTGTTGCCATGCCTTGAGGACGCGAACTAGCGCGTAGAGCTCCTTGTCGTATGTGGAGTAATTCAAAGTGGCCCCAGTGAGCTTCTCGCTAAAGAATGCGATGGGCCTCTTCTCTTGGTGGAGCACTCCACCAATCCCCACATTTGACGCGTCACATTCCACTTCAAAGTGTTTGGGGAAGTCGGGGAGTTATAGCAGTGGAGCGTTGCACAGGGCCTCTTTCAACGCGTTGAACACGTTGTTGTGTGTCTCCTTTCAAATCACCATGACGCCTTTCTTTGTGAGTTCATGTAATGGAACGGCGATGGAGCTGAAGTCACGAACAAATCGCCTGTAGAAGCCATCCAAGCCAAGGAAGATTCGAACCATTGTTGGCGTTGTGGGTGTTGGCCAGTCTCTGATGGCCTTCACTTTCTCCTCATCGACGCGGAGTCCCTCCTTGGAGACCACGTAGCCTAGAAAGTTGGTAGTGTCGGATGCAAATTGACACTTGCCAAGGTTGGCATACAATTGTTCGCGTCTCAAGCACTCTAACACAAGCCTAAGGTGATGTTCATGAGTTTTAAGACTATGCGAATACACCAGAATATCATCAAAATAAACGACAACAAATTTCCCCAGAAATTCTCTCAAAACATGGTTCATGAGCCGTATGAAGGTGCTCGGCGCGTTGGTGAGACCAAAAGGCATGACTAGCCGTTCATATAGACCATATTTGGTCTTGAACGCGGTCTTCCATTCATCACCTTCGTTCATGCGAATCTGGTGATATCCGCTCTTCAAGTCAATCTTGGTGAAAGGGTCGCGCCATGCAACTCATCGAGCATGTCATCAAGGCGCGGTATGGGGTGCCTGTACTTGACTGTGATCTGATTGATGGCGCGGCAGTTGACACACATTCGCCACGAGCCATCTTTCTTTGGAACCAGGATCACTGGGACCGCGCAAGGGCTTAGGGATTCCCTCACGTTGTAATACCCCTCATTTTAGTAAAGAGTATTTTGGTAATTTTCCAAACTCTCGTACTGTAGTCGGATTATTTTCAGAGGAGTTCGGATTTTATGTAAAATTCTTGATCTCCGTAATAATTCCTTGAGTGGTATAAAATACATTCGATGTATTTTCGGGACTTAGAATATTTGTTTGGGTACAAACATATAATTTCCGGGGTTAAAACCACGCCCATACATGTTCCCGGACAAAAGTGGGCAAAAGAGGCCGAAATTGGCCTTGACCACACCCGCGGTCAGGCACCGCACCCCGCGGTGGCGGTCGTGTGCTGGACGTGGCTAGCCGTCATGGGTGCCACGTGTCCTTCGTCGTGGCGGTCGCCTGCTCCTTGGCGGGAGTGACTCTCCTGCCTGCTTTACCTCCTTGCTTGGCCTATATAAGGAGGGGACTTGGAGGAGGAAGCCATCTCAATCTCTCTCAAATCTTTCATCTCCATTGTCGCCGGAAAGTGCAAGCTCTCGCCGGAGTTCTTCAAGGTCGTCGTCGGAGCTCTCGTTGGTGTTGGTGGTGCTCTCAAAGAGGTTCTTTGGAGGTCCAAGGAATCCAGGTCGGAGCCACCACGAATCGAGCCCCGTCGTCTTCCCCGGTGAGTTTTCCCTCTCGTCGTGTCGTCGGAGTTCTTCGTCCCCGACGACCGCACCCGCGGTCAAGCCGCCGCACCCGCGGTGGGCCTAGGCGTGTCTGGTTGTGGGTTGGGCTTTGTGATCTCGTTTGGGACTTTCGTTCCTTCGATTTCGTTCATTTTTCTTTAGATTCGTAATATTTATTGTCGAATCTAACTTAGGGTTTCGTTATGGGTCGTTCCGTAGGAAATCATAATCTAAGATCTGACCTCGTTTCGGACCCGGAAACCCGTTGTCGTTGAGCTTTGTTAAGCTTCGTCCAATCTAAGGCAAGTGGCGGTTCGCTCTTGCTTATCATTCCATATTTATATTGATAATCAATTGTTTAATTGTTAATTAATTTGGGATGAATATTGTTTTCGTCTGGGAACAGTTTTGATAACTGTCTGTGATTTAAAAATGAATATTATAATAGGTTGTTTATACTGCTAGAAACAATGCTATTATATATATATATGATTGAAATACAGATATTATAATAGGTTGTATATATTGCTAGAAACAACGCTATTATATCTGTTATTACCGTGATGGTATTGTTGTGGATTTTTATGCAAACTTGAAATATAGTTAGCAGTGGATTTTATGTGCACTTGAGATATAGTTAGCACGAGTATTCGTAGGAGCGCTACTTACCTTGAGAGGTAGCCGTTTCTTTATAACCCGGTGGATAGGATGTTCAAGCCCTAACACCGTTTCTCTAGTCATGACTATCCTCTATCCGAGTATAGGGGAGGTGCGCTTAGCCGGCGTCAAACCTTTAGGGATTTATTCCCGACTATATATCTCTATATCCTGAGGGATGAGATGATTATGATAAAAGCTTATAACGTGAATATACGTTTTGGAATTAAATAAGATAAGTGCTTTAGTGCACATAATTAATGAACCTTGGACGAGAAGTACAACGTGGAAACTCTTTTGGGCTTCGATTAGAGTAAGTCTACCTTCCGAATCTGAATTTGCATTATGCGGTGAGGTTGGTCGTGGACCCAAATAGTCAAGTCGCTTTTAAACGTTTGCGTGAAACTTTAATGTTCCCAAACACTTGTCATACTTTCCGATAAGACTCAACCTTTTAGAGTCTTCTCTTCATATGTTTCTGTAAGACTCATTCTTTTAGAGTATTTTCTCTTGATCATATCTTTTCGTATATTTTAGTAGGAGTATGGTGGTTGACTATCGTCATTGACTTTTATTCGAGAAGCGATGAGTCTAACCTAATACGACTACTTAGAACCTTTCTGTTTTACCCTTGCATAGTCTTTTATTAGACTAACCAATCGGTTATATTCCCTTGCATGGTTGGCTAGTGTCATCCGTCTCATACGGCACATCAGATAAACTGCAGATCTATGAAGGCTAGAAACGTCGGTGAAGGCAGATGGAAATTTTGAAATGTTTTATCAAGGTTGAGATCCTAGGCGTGTGATCGCTAGATCAAGACTTTTCTGTCATTTATTTCTAAAGACTTCCGTTGTGTTAAACATATTTTATATCAAGACTACTCTGTAGTTCAGTTGTATTTAGGATTATGGATGTAATGCCGAGACAATGATTTTAATCGAAAGTTATGATATTTTGTATTATAACTGTTGTTTGATGAATTATATCAACTGGTAAAGCCTGGGGTGGCTTTGGATGTGGAATCCGAGGTCACTGGCGGTAATACCTTTCAAGGATATATATTTGGGGGTGTTACAGATTTGGTATCAGAGCCGAATTTTTTTTTAAAAATGGGTGGCTTTAAAAACATTTTCTTGGAACGAAACTTTTTTATAAACCGTTTACTCGTTTGAAACTGAGAAATGTTTTCGAAGGCTCTGAATTTCCAAGTAAAATTTTTATTCTGCCGATCTAGTCATGCCTTTTCTTTAGTCTGATATGCAAGCGAGCTTCTATATTTAGAAAGACTAACTCTCTTCTCGTCGCCCGTAGATATGGGTGCATTCTATTCTCTTCAAAGGAACTCAGAAGAAGCCGAGGTGGCTCCGCCATCTCCAGTGAGGCTTGAATTCCCGGTTCCCCTACGATGCTTTGAGGTCGGAGAACCTAGTAGTCCACCCGAGGAGGTGAAGACCGTACTCCCTGAGTCGGTAGTACTAGTGTCCGATAAAACCGAGGTTCCTGTGGTAGAGCCCGAAGGGGAGCCAAGGGAGGACACTGAGGATGAGGAGTTGTCAAGGTACGCAAGAGGGTACTATGACGATGACTTTATGATCGAGTTGATTCCCGAGGAGGATCCATAGGAGGATCTAGAGGAAGAGGATCTTGAAGAAGATCCAGAGGAGGACCCCGAAGAGGACCTCGAGGATCAGGGCCACGAGTCCAATGGCCTAGAACACTTACTGATGGACTGTGAGGACCCAGGGGTGCAGTTCGTTCCCCCTAGTCCGGAGTTGCCACCTGAGCGGGAGTATTCACCATTGTCTCCTGCCACTTGGGAGGCGATTAGTGCTGAAGTGCATCGCCAGGTGGATGAGACGATAGAACGTACTCGTTTGAGGGCAAGGCCATGGGAGTCGATGGGTATACCAGTTGTAGTCCCGACTCAACAGACCAGGCCAAGACCCCAATTGCAGGAGGGACGACTGGAGGAGTGGTCGAACGCCCTAAACGACATAGAGGAGAGGACCTTCAAGACTGAGGTCGGTCTCACCCGAATGATTGGGGACGTCTGCGAACTCCAGGAGTACATCCGCCAAGCAAAATTGCTACTCGATCCTTTGTGTGAGACGAATAGGGCAGACTTCCAACCAGGATTTCTGGAGGAGTTTTGCTACTCACCGGGATCTGATGAGATTGGTCAGTGTGTTTCCGTGCCTAGAGTAAGGCCGAGGACACCAGGACCAAGGAATGAGCCATGTGCTCCAGGACCGAGCAGGGTGAGAAGTTCATCGCCAGACTCCGATGGTAAACCCCGTTCGAAGAAACCGTGTATGAGGAGTTGAGATTACAGGAAATGTTTCAGGGAGCCATGATTAGGGCCAATGCTGAATTAGCAGTTTCCTTCCTAGTATTTCAGTGTTCATTTTGATGGAACGGTAATCTCCGAGCAATTTTGTCTTGTCGCTCGGGAGATCCCTTTTGTAGAACCTAGTAACTCAGTTCGAGTTCATCAATGAAAATTACCAAGTTTGATCAATTCTAAGTTGATTTTATTACATTGAGTATATTGGAATAATATTAATGTAATAAAATTCTTGGAATTTGATCGGTAAACAGATGGTGAACACAAGGAACACCATTCATGCTGGTGATGGGCCAAGCAATGACCCCAGACCAAATGTTAGAAATGTCGCGAACCCTGTGGAGGAACACGAGTCGGTTTCTCACAACAATCCTGGAGGCAGTGACCAAGTTCCGGTCAACGCTCCAGTGGTATTTGACGCCGCAGCAATAGAAGCTATTCGGGGAATTGTAATGCAGGCATTCACCGATATCATGCGACCAATTGCGCCTCAGGAACAAGCTATGCCAATTCCTCCAACGGTTCCTAGATTTGAAGAGCCTAATATCCATGTACCCCAAGAGGAAGCGGTCAGGAATAGAGGCAACTATGGCCAAGCACTAAAGGCCATAAGCTCTATGAGGCCTGACTGTTATGATGGGAAAGGAGAGCCAGTCAGGGTGGCATATTGGTTCTCACACATGGAGAGATTGTTCGCAATGTCGAGTGTACTGAAGTTGAGAAGGTGCACATTGCTTCCCTTCAGTTGAAGGAAGTGGCTAGTGAGTGGTGGGAAGGTACTGGTTTAGCCGATCACCCTGGTTTGAACTGGGGGATGTTCAAAGCCAAAATGACTGATCGTTTCTTCTCCCGAGCTATGAGGGAAGAAAAAAACAAGGATTTCCTCTATCCAAAGACGGATGGATTGAAAGTGACCGAGCTTGTGACCAAGTTCAATCATCTATTGCAGTATGCTGGGCCGGAGGTGTCCAGCGAAGAGCAAAAGATCTGGCATTTCCATTAATGGATGAATCCAGATATTAAGCCGTTGATGGTACGTCACGGATGCTCTACTTTGGAGCAGTACGTGAACGCTGCTTATAAGTTGGAAGTGACTCTGGAGGAGTCAACAAAGAAGCGTAGTCACCGGAGGTCAATGCAGGACTAGTCTCAGGCGAATGGATTTAAGCGTCCCGCGCCACCGTCTAATTTTGCCAAGTCTGGCAAAGCAAAAACGGATATGACTCATGGAGGGTCTACGCAAAAGTCGGGTCAGGGCAAGAATCTGATCCAGTGCTACAATTGTAGTACACCCGGGCACAAGAGCAATGCATGTCCGAAGGAAAAGAAGATATGTTATGGCTGTGGAAAGGAGGGCCATGTGCAGACGTTCTGTCCGCAGAGAAGGCAGAAAGGAGTTGAATCACAGCAAGGGTCTGTTAATCAGAACAATCGACCCAGGTTCAGACCAGTGGAAGCTCCTAGTCCTTCGATGCAGACAACTGTACAGAACAAGGGGAAGGCCCCAGCTGCTTCTGGAGGTCAAGGTCAACGCATTTACGAGATGCGTGAGGCGGATGGACCCAATGCTCCAATTGTTTAAGGTACTTTATATACTTCATTCTACTTCAGTATGTATATTGTTTGATTCGGGTGCTACCCATTCTTTTATTTCGGAGAATTGTGTTAGTAAGTTAGACTTAGTATGCAACGAGGTTGTGAACCTTTCGTTACGAATCTTCCTAATGGTGAACATTTAGTGGGCACCAAGCGTCTGTCAGAAGTTCCGATTACCATCCAGGGTAAGAAGTTCGAAGCAGATTTGATCTGTATAGCCATGGCTCCATACGACATTATTCTCGGTATGGATTGGCTGACGCGTCATGGGGCGGTAATCGATTTTAGCTCAAGGATTGTGACGGTGTCATCTGGGGGCCCGTATGTATGCAAGTTCAAGGGTCAGAATGACGCTGATAACGACAGGCTTATCAATGCGATGGCTGCGTTTAAGCTACTTCGACAAGGATGTGTCGGGTACCTGTGCTATCTAGACAAGCCCAATATAGATGAGCCATCAATTCTTGATATTCCTGTTATTTGTGAGTTCTCGGATGTCTTTCTGGAGGAGATTCCTGGTTTACCCCCGTATCATGACGTAGAGTTTACTATTGATCTCGAGCCTGGTACCGCGCCGATTTTTAAAGCACCATACCGGATGGCTCCTGTTGAAATACAAGAGTTGAAGAAGCAACTCGAAGATCTTCTTGAGAAGGGTTATATATAAGGCTGAGTGCATCGCCTTGGGGCGCTCCGGTCTTATTTGTCAAGAATGTAATACCCACACCACATTGGGCCGGCCCATCACAGGGCTGCAGCCCATACACCCCAACCCTTCCTTGTTGGCTCCAAGCCCCAAGGCCCAGCCATTTAATCAAGAGGTTGTTAGGAGCGCTCGAACACGAGACCTCTCCCCTTTATCCACTCCCCACAAGGAGTGAATACCAATTGTGCTGCAGCGCAATTGGTATTCACTCCTTGTGGGGAGTGGATAAAGGGGAGAGGTCTCATGTTCGAGCGCTCCCAACAACCTCTTGATTAAATGGCTGGGCCTTGGGGCTTGGAGCCAACAAGGAAGGGTTGGGGTGTATGGGCTGCAGCCCTGTGATGGGCCGGCCCAATGTGGTATGGGTATTACATAAAAGTACACTTTGAATGAGAGGGGCTCCGACCTTATCGGGCCAGCCATTTCTCTATCCATGGGCCGCAGCCCATGTACCCCAACCAAATCCCCATGGCTGGGAGGTTGTTCGTGAGTCTCGAATACGAGACCTCACGCTTTAACAAGCGGCTTAACGCCCACTTGTTACCAATTGTGCTGCTAGGAAAACTCGTCTCGACTTTGATCATAGTACGTTCTCTTTCCAATCTGGATTCGATGTATGCGATGAGGTTGGTCGTGAACCGAAGCATCTCAGTCAACTTTTAAATCATTGTTGTATGATGCTGTAAACGTTCCAGATTTTTCATATTTCCTTAAAGACTCAATCTCTTGGAGTCTCTTTTCGAGTCAATTTCTGTGAAGATGAAGTCTTCCAGAATCTTCTCTCATGCATACCTCTTGTTGTTATTCCGTGAAAGTGCCGGGTTATGTATCGTCCCTTCGGTTATTATTCGAGGGACAATGATAGTAAATGGTTACGATCACTCGAACCACTCTGCTTTTTACCCTTGCTAGTCTATTCAAGTAGACTAACCCACGAACATTGTTCTCCGCATGTGGGCTGGTGTCATCCGTTCGATTCGGCACATCAGATAGAGCGAAGATGAGGAGACTAGATTGACTATGAAGACGACGGTTGTTTTTGGATGTTTTAATAATTACTTTTAATCAGGTTGAGATCCTTGGGCAGGTGATCATTACGATCACAACCCTTTTTGTAATATCTTTTATAAGTCTTCCGCTGTACTTTGTTTAAACTCTGTGTTTGGCCTATTCGGGATTGGGTTGTAATCCCGTAACTCATGTTTCATTTGATTGAGGTTTTATTTTTGGATACTTTGATCATTATGTATCATTGTATGCCTTAAATTGTATTTAAACCGGTAAAGCCTTGGGTGATCTCGGTAAGGAACACTGGGGTCACTGGCGGTAATACCTTTCCAAATGGGTTAAGATTTGGGGGTGTTACAGTTGTGGTATCAGAGCCAAAGGTTTTAAAACGGGTTTGGGATTTTATAAATCATTTATCCGTTTTTGAAAATGCTTTAAAAAGGGCTCTGAATTTTCAAAACACCGTTCATAGTCATGTCTTCTGTACAGTCTGATATAGTAAGCTTGCTTCTATGTCTAGAAAGACTAATTCATTTCCCGTTGCCCCGTTAGATATGGGTGCATTCTTTCTCTTCAGAGGAACCCGGGAGAAGCCGAGGTGGTTTCTCCATCTCCAGTTAGGCTTGATTCCCAGTTCGCTCGTTGTGAGTTGAGGTTGTAGAACCTAGTAACTCGGTTTGAGTTCATCAATAGAAATTACCAAGTTGATCTATTCTAAGTTGATTTTATTACGATAAATATATCAGAATGATATTAATGTGATAAAATCCTTGGAATTTGATCGGTAAACAGATGGTGAACACGAGGAACGTTATCCGTGCTGGTGCTGGGCCGAGTAATGACCCCAGACCAAACCCGAGGATTGATGCAGACCCGTCAGGAGAGCATGAGTCTGTCTTCAATAATAATCCAGGAGGCAATGGCCAAGCTCAGGCCGACGCTCCAGTAGTGCTCGATGCAGCGACAGTCGCAGCAATTCGGGGGATTGTTCTGCAAGCAATCACCGAGATAATGAGGCCAATCGCACCTCAGGCACAAGGAGTGCCAGTACCTCCAGAAGTTCCGAGGTTTGAGGAACAAGAGAACCAGGTACTACAGGGAGGCGTGATCAGGGATAGAGGAGAGTATGGCCGAGCGTTGAAGGCCATTAACTCTATGAGACCTGACAGCTATGATGGAAAGGGAGAGCCAGTCAGGGTGGCTCATTGGTTCTCACATATGGAACGGTTGTTTCGTAATGTTGAGTGCACTGAAGCGGAGAAAGTGCACATAGCTTCTCTACAGTTGAAGGAAGAAGCCAGTGAATGGTGGGAGAGTACCGGCTTAGCTGATAGCCCGGTTTTGAACTGGTCAATGTTTAAGACCAAGATGACGGACCGTTTCTTCTCTCGTGCTATGAGGGAGGAGAAACACAAGGAGTTCCTATACCCTAAGACTGATGGATTGAAGGTGACAGAGCTCGCCACCAAGTTCAATCATTTGCTACAGTATGTTGGACCTGAGATATCCAGTGAGGCACAGAAAATCTGGTATTTCCATGAGTGGATGGGCCCAGATATTAAGCCACTGATGGTGCATCACGGATGCTCGACTTTGGAGCAGTACATGGATGCAGCCTACAAGTTAGAGGTGACTCTGGAAGAGTCGACCAAGAAACGTGATAGCCAGAGGCAAGGGGAGAACCAGCCTAAGGCAAGTGGGTTTAAACGTCCCGCTCCACCATCTGATTTTGCCAAATCTGGCCGAGCAAAAACGAATATGACTCAGGATGGGTCTACGCAACGTTCGGGTCAGGGCAATAGCCTGATCCAGTGCTACAACTGTGGTACCTACGGGCACAAGAGTAATGTGTGTCCGAAGGAGGAGAAAACATGCTATGCCTGTGGAAAGGAAGGACACTTGCAGTTATTTTGTCCGTAGAGGAGACAGAAAGGGGCTGAGTCACAGCAGGGATTTGTTAATCAGAACAACCAACCCAGGTTCAGTCCGGTGGAAGCCCCTAGTCCTTCAATGCAGACAACTGCGAAAAACAAGGGGAAAGCCCCGGTGGCTTCAGGAAGCCAAGCTCAACGCCTATACGTGATGTGTGAGGCGGATGGACCCTATGCTCCTAATGCTTAGAGTACTTTGTATCTGCATTACACTTTTGTTAATGTGTTGTTGATGTGGGTGCTACCCAGACTTTCATTTTGGATAGTTGTAAGTTAAGTTGTGTGTGCAACGAGGTTGTGAACCTTTTGTTAATGTTTCGTTGCTTGGTATGGGGTAAGGTCTCGTGTTCGAGACTCACCAACAACCTCTTAGGAGATGACTGCCTATTAATTAGGTGGAGCTACCAAGGATGGGTTGAGATATATGGACAGCGGCTCATGGCAACAGTGGACGCTGGTAATGGCTGGGCCTGAGCTCGGAGCCACTAGTGAGTCATTTGTGAACCATGTAGTGGGCTGGTCCAAGATGGTGACCATTTAGTGGGAACCAATCGTCTGTCGGATTGTCGATTACCATCAAGGGTAAGAAATTCAAAGCGATTTGACCTAAATAACCATGGTCCCATACGATAATTATTCTCGGTATGGATTGACGGAAGCATCATAAGGCAGTGATCGACTTCAGTTTTTGATATTCATGTGGTTAGAGGATTTACGGGTGTCTTTCCAGAAGATATTCTTGGATATCCCGAATCGTGTTGTGGAGTTTGCAATTGCTCTCGAGCCGAGTACCACGCCGATCTCTGAGGCACCGTACCGGATGGCTCATGTTGAGATGCAAGAGTTGCAGAAGCAACTCAAGGATCTTCTTGACAAAAGTTATATAAAGCTGAGTGCATCACCTTAAGTAGGAGTGCCCTAGTTTTATTTGTCAAAAAGAAAGATGGACCGTTTTGACTTTGTTTTGACTTTCGAGAGTTGAATAAAGTCACGATCAAGAGCAAGTATCTGTTGCGAAGGAGTGATGATTTGTTGGATCAACTACAGGGAGCGAAAGTTTTCTCCAAGATCGACCGGAGATCTGGTTTTCATCAGCTCAGGATTCGTGAGGATGATATTCCAAGGATTGCATTTCGGACAAGAGATAGTCACTACGAGTTTGTAGTCATGTCATCTGGATCTACGAATGCTCCAGGAGTTTTCATGAACCTAGTGCATCGATGTTTTAGACCAGTACTTGAATAAGTTCATAGTGGTCTTCATCAATGGCATTTTGATTTTTTTCCGAGCAAGGAAGCTCACAGGGAACATCTGCGGATTGCTTTATCGGTCCTTAGACCAAGTCGGCTGTACGCAAAGTGGGCTAAGTGTGATTGTTGGATCTAGAAGTGGCTTTCTTAGGCCATGTGATCAATAAGAATGAGGTTATGGTTATTCCCCAGAAGAGTGAATCAGTAGTTGTTTGGAAGCGGCCTCAGAGGGTGAGCGAGGTGCGCAGTTTCCTAGAGGTTATAGGACATTATAGACGGTTCATGGAAGGATTTTTTTTTCTAAGATCTCTCCACCTATGACCAGTCTGTCCACAAGGTTCACCAGAAGTTTGTCTGGGATGACAAGTACAAGACCAGTTTTTAAGAAGTTGAACCAGTATCTGACTTATGCACCAGTTTTGGCATTGTCGAAAGGAATGATGGTTATATGGTCTATAGTAATGCTTCGAGAAATGGGTTGGGATGTGTCTTTGATGCAGAGGGGCAAGATTATTGCATACGCATCTAGACAATTGAAAACCTATGAAGCAAACTAACCAACACATGACCTAGAACTAGCAGCAATAGTATTTGCATTGGAAACTGAGGTTACTTGGGTGACCCAGAGGTCAGCAGAAGTTTTTCTCCAGAAGATTGTTCGTTTACATGACATTCCTAAGACCATTGTATCGGATCGAGATGGCCGATTCATGTCAAGTTTATAGCAAGAACTTCACAAGGCCATGGGAACTGAATTGAGATTCAGCAGTGTTTCATCCTCAGACAGATGGTCAGTCTGAAAAGACCATCTAGACCCTGGAGGATATGCTAAGAAGCATACGTACTCGATCATCCGACTAGCTGGGAAGACAGCCTAGGTCTGATTGAGTTCACGTATGATAATAGCTGGCATGCTACGATCAAGATGGCTCAGTTCGAAGTTTTGTATGGTCTCAGATGCAGATCTCCGACTTGTTGGGATGAGAAGGCCGACAAGATTCTGCTTGGACCAGAGTTGGTCGGAAGGACAGTTTTAGACATTACTTTGATTAAGACAGAGAATGTTGACCATTCAGAGTCGACAAAAGTCTTACGCAAATCAGAAGCGTAGAACTGCCAAGTTCAAGGTTGGTGGCAAGGTACTTGTCAGAGTATCGCCATCCAAGGAGTATTCAGGTTTGGTAAGCGTGTGAAGCTTAACCCTCGCTACGTGGGACCATTCGAGATTCTGGTTAGAGTAGGATCTCTAGCGTACCGTTTGGCATTGCCGCTATCGGCACACCCAGTGCATAATGTGTTCCACGTATCATTGCTAAGGAAATTTGTGCCAAGATGAGTCTCGTGTGCTGAGCTATAAGGACATCGAGATTCAGGCAAATGATACTTGAGAGGAGATGCCTGTGCGCATTCTCGAGTGCTGTGTGAAGCAACTGCGCAACGAGATCGTACTGTTGGTACGAATTCTGTGGTCCAAGTCTGGGACAAAAGAAGTTACTTGGGAAACCTGAGAAACTGAGGCGGATATGCTTAGACGCTTTTCCGAGTGGTTTTCGGCCAAGTTTCGGGGTCGAAACTTCTTTTAAGGGGGAGGTGATGTAATATCCCTCAATTTTTAGTAAGGATATTCGGGTAATTTTTCCCAACCTTCACTAATTAATTATTTCGCTTTCAGTGAAGTTTGGATTTTTTGAGATAACCATGACATCCGTATTAATTCCTTGAGTGGTATAAAATACATTTAATGTATTTTCGGGACTTAGAATATTTGTTTGGAGACAAACAGATAATTCCCGGGTTAAATACCCATCCTCATTTTAATATTCTAAAACCCCACTCCGAGCCTCTCCCAGCATGCTCACCTCGAGCCATGTGTTGCCGAAAGCCCTCCCCGGATTTGCGCCGGATTTGTCACCGCTCGAGCTCCGTGTTTGTCGGACATTTGCCCCCTGTTCTTGGCTATATATGGATCTGGATGATGGAGAGGCTAAAGACACACGAGACCTCCTCTGTTCCTCGCTGGAGCTGCCGCCTCCCTTGCTCTGTTTTCACCTTCTCCCTCTCGGTTGTCCTTCCCGCTAGCGACCCGAGATCCGGCGAGCTCGACCAGCCCAGCCAACGGTCCCTTCTTCCCCGGCGAGCCGCGGCCAGCTTCGGCGTGAGGCCGCTGAGGTGCCGTGTTGCTGCCGTCGATCCGCGCCAGTGGAGTGGTGCTGTTGAGTTGCGCCTCCGGAGCCGCCACTGCTGGCTGTTGCTGGTGGTCGCTACCCCCGGCGTCGACGAGAACCTTCCCGGCGTGTCCATGGTGGAAGCCGAGCTCCCTGGGTTGATCGGTTTGGTTGCTGCATGTGTTACGTGATTTGGGTGAGGGAGAGGTTGAAGATGAACAGTGTCGGGTGGGCCCCCTTTCCTTTGTTTTGTTCTGATGGGCCGAAGGCCCATTTAGCCATCCAGTCCAAATTCAACCCGAAATTATTCGAGCGGTATAATTTCGATCCCCTTTCTTTCGTATTTTTCTTAGGAAAATTTAATAAATATTTTATGATTTAATATCATAGAAATTTATTAAGTATAATTCCTTAAATTCGTTCAGTCATATTAATTGATAGATAATTAATTTGTCAGTTAGAACGTGATTTGCTAGATCGCGTGTGGACTCGTTTTCTGGTAGAAATATTCTGAAGCTTAAGCCATATCCTCGGAAAGGATATTTTCGGTAGTCATCTCGTCCAGATTCATCGCCGAATCTATTCCAGGCAAGTGGCGGTTCGCTCTTGCTCATCGTTCCATATTTACATTAATTATCAGTTGTTTATCTGAGTAATTAATTTGGAATGATTATTGTGTTCATCTGGAAACGGTTTTGTTAACTGTTTTGGAAAACTAAAATATGATATTATAATAGATTGTATATCTGTTAGAACAACGCTATTATATATATATATATGTGAATTAATACAGATATTATAATAGGTTGTATATTGTTAGAACAACGCTATTTTATCTGTAACGGGCCTTGAGGGCATTGTTATGAGTTATTGTTGTGTTGAACTGTTTAGTTAGCACAAGTATTCGTAGGAACGCTACTGTGTATCTCATTGCGAGTGCTAGTCGTTTCTTGATAACCTGGTGGTTAGGATTTAGTTCCTACCATCCTTCTCTAATGCCGTTTGTAGGGATTTAGTTCCCGACTCTGCCTTGAGGGATTTAGTTCCCGCGGGATTTAGTTCCCGATTCGACTCTTGGGATTTAGTTCCCGAGTCAACTCCGCTCCTAGGGATTTAGTTCCCGCGAGACTTAGTTCTCGATTCGACTCTTGGGATTTAGTTCCCGAGTCAACTCCGTCCATGGATTTAGTTCCCGACGGTATCTCTTTATCCCGATGGATGAGATGATTCAAAAGCCTATAACGTGATGTGCGTTTTGGAATTAAATAAGATAAAGTGCCCGAGTGCACATAATTAATATACCTTTGGCGAGTAGTGTAGCTAAGTTATAGTGCAGCTAGGAAAACTCGTCTCGACTTTGATCATAGTACGTTCTCTTTCCAATCTGGATTCGCTGTATGCGATGAGGTTGGTCGTGAACCGAAGCATCTCAGTCAACTTTTAAATCATTGTTGTATGATGCTGTAAACGTTCCAGATTTGTCATATTTCCTTAAAGACTCAATCTCTTGGAGTCTCTTTTCGAGTCGATTTCTGTGAAGATGAAGTCTTCCAGAATCTTCTCTCATGCATACCTCTTGTTGTTATTCTGTGAAAGTGTCGGGTTATGTATCGTCCCTTCGGTTATTATTCGAGGGACAATGATAGTAAACGGTTACGATCACTCGAACCACTCTGCTTTTTACCCTTGCTAGTCTATTCAAGTAGACTAACCCACGAACATTGTTCTCCGCATGTGGGCTGGTGTCATCCATTCGATTCGGCACATCAGATAGAGCGAAGATGAGGAGACTAGATTGACTATGAAGACGACGGTTGTTTTTTGATGTTTTAATAATTACTTTTAATCAGGTTGAGATCCTTGGGCAGGTGATCATTACGATCACAACCCTTTTTGTAATATCTTTTATAAGTCTTCCGCTGTACTTTGTTTAAACTCTGTGTTTGGCCTATTCGGGATTGGGTTGTAATCCCGTAACTCATGTTTCATTTGATTGAGGTTTTGTTTTGGATAGTTTGATCATTATGTATCATTGTATGCCTTAAATTGTATTTAAACCGATAAAGCCTTGGGTGATCTCGGTAAGGAACACTGGGGTCACTGGCGGTAATACCTTTTCCAAATGGGTTAAGATTTGGGGGTGTTACAAAGAAGAAGGATGGATCGTTTCGACTTTGTATCGACTATCGAGAGTTGAATAAAGTCACGGGGTCGAAACCTTTTTAAGGGGGTAGTGTTGTAACGCCTCGCTTTTCTTTGGTTTATTCGGCCAAGTTTCGGGGTCGAAACTTTTTGTAAAGGGGAGGTGATGTAATACCCCTCATTTTAGTAAAGAGTATTTTGGTAATTTTCCAAACTCTCGTACTGTAGTCGGATTATTTTCAGAAGAGTTCGGATTTTCTGTAAAATCCTTGATCTCCGTAATAATTCCTTGAGTGGTATAAAATACATTCGATGTATTTTCAGGACTTAAAATATTTGTTTGGGTACAAACATATAATTTCCGGGATTAAAACCACGCCCATACATGTTCCCGGACAAAAGTGGGCAAAAGAGGCCAAAATTGGCCTTGACCGCACTCGCGGTCAGGCACCGCACCCCGCGGTGGCGGTCATGTGCTGGACGTGGCTAGTCGGCATGGGTGTCGCGTGTCCTTCGTCGTGGCGGTCGCCTGCTCCTTGGCCGGAGTGACTCTCCTGCCTACTTGACCTCCTTGCTTGGCCTATATAAGGAGGGGACTTGGAGGAGGAAGCCATCTCAATCTCTCTCTCTCTCTCTCTCTCAAATCTCTCGTCTCCATTGTCGCCGGAAAGTGCAAGCTCTCGCCGGAGTTCTTCAAGGTCATCGTCGGAGCTCTCGTTGGTGTTGGTGGTGCTCTCAAGGAGGTTCTTTGGAGGTCCAAGGAATCCAGGTCGGAGCCACCACGAATCGAGCCCCGTCGTCTTCCCCGGTGAGTTTTCCCTCTCGTTGTGTCATCGGAGTTCTTCGTCCCCGACGACCGCACCCACAGTCAAGCCGCCTCACCCGCGGTGGGCCTGGGCGTGTGTGGTTGTGGCTTGGGCTTTGTGATCTCGTTTGGGACTTTCGTTCATTCGATTTCATTCGTTTTTCTTTAGATTCGTAATATTTATTGTCGAATCTAACTTAGGGTTTCGTTATGGGTCGTTCCGTAGGAAATCATAATCTAAGATCTGACCTCGTTTCGGACCCGGAAACCCGTTGTCGTTGAGCTTTGTTAAGCTTCGTCTAATCTAAGGCAAGTGGCGGTTCGCTCTTGCTTATCATTTCATATTTATATTGATTATCAATTGTTTAATGGTTAATTAATTTGGGATGAATATTGTTTTCGTCTGGGAACAGTTTTGATAACTGTATGTGATTTAAAAAGGAATATTATAATAGGTTGTTTATACTGCTAGAAACAATGCTATTATATATATATATATGATTGAAATACAGATATTATAATAGGTTGTATATATTGCTAGAAACAACGCTATTATATTTGTTATTACCGTGATGGTATTGTTGTGGATTTTTATGCAAACTTGAAATATAGTTAGCAGTGGATTTTATGTGCACTTGAGATATAGTTAGCACGAGTATTCGTAGGAGCGCTGCTTACCTTGAGAGGTAGCCGTTTCTTTATAACCCAGTGGATAGGATGTTCAAGCCCTAACACCGTTTCTCTAGTCATGACTATCCTCTATCCGAGTATAGGGGAGGTGCGCTTAGCCGGTGTCAAACCTTTAGGGATTTATTCCCGACTATATATCTCTATATCCTGAGGGATGAGATGATTATGATAAAAGCTTATAACGTGAATATACGTTTTGGAATTAAATAAGATAAGTGCTTTAGTGCACATCATTAATGAACCTTGGATGAGAAGTACAACGTGGAAACTCGTCTGGGCTTCGATTAGAGTAAGTCCACCTTCCGAATCTGAATTCGCATTATGCGGTGAGGTTGGTCGTCGACCCAAATAGTCATGTCGCTTTTAAACGTTTGTGTGAAACTTTAATGTTCCCAAACACTTGTCATACTTTCCGATAAGACTCAACCTTTTGGAGTCTTCTATTCATATGTTTCCGTAAAGACTCATTCTTTCAGAGTCTTTTCTCTTGATCATACCTTTTCGTATATTTCAGTAGGAGTATGGTGGTTGACTATCGTCATCGACTTTTATTCGAGAAGCGATGAGTCTAACCTAATACGACTACTTAGAACCTTTCTGTTTTACCCTTGCATAGTCTTTCATTAGACTAACCAACCGGTTATATTTCCTTGCATGGTTGGTTGGTGTCATCCGTCTCATATGGCACATCAGATAAATTGTAGATCTATGAAGGCTAGAAACGACGGTGAAGGCAGATGGAAATTTTGAAGTGTTTTATCAAGGTTGAGATCCTAGGTGTGTGATCGCTAGATCAAGACTTTTCTGTCATTTATTTCTAAAGACTTCCGCTGTGTTAAACATATTTTATATCAAGACTACTCTATAGTTCAGTTGTATTTCGGATTATGGATGTAATGCCGAGACAATGATTTTAATCGAAAGTTATGATATTTTGTATTATAACTGTTGTTTGATGAATTATATCAACTGGTAAAGCCTGGGATGGCTTTGGATGTGGAATCTGAGGTCACTGGCGATAATACCTTTCAAGGATATATATTTGGGGGTGTTTGACGTGGCCGAAATATGCAATGCAAATATCGTTGAATGGCCTAGTCAAAGTAAATGTCCTAACAGACCTACTAAATGGATGTATAGTAAGCAAGTAAGGGTCGAACCCACAGGGAAGATCTGATGAAGTATGCAATTATGATTGACAAGTAATAAGGAAGGGGGGTTTTAGTTATCAAGGAGAATAAAGCAAGCAAGTTTGATTGAGTTGAGAATATGATTGGGGAAAAGAGTTCCACTAGAACGAGATCCACAATACAGAGATATAATTTGATCACTGAAATCTATTAAATCCAAGTTCTTTCACTAATCTTATGGTTGTTCCCACCCTGATCTTAAGTACTACCAATTCTCACAATTGTTGATAGACTTATCACAATATCAATGGAAGAAAACCTTACCACCAATAAAGCAATAGCAATGCACACAAGGATATAGGATACATGCAAATAGAAGAAAACCTTACTACTTAACATGCAAATGATTCTCACTCATAATTGCGCACTCGTATTCCACTATATGCAACAATCGTGTTTGCTACTAGATATGCACTCGTATTCCACTATATGTAAATCCTAGCAATTGATAAATAGTATTCAACCTAGTTGATCAGGCTATGAGGAATAACAATAAATCAATATTCAATATAACCAAGAGAATCAAACCAACACTTATAAGAATAGGAACGAGGAATAGAAATCTCACAAACACATCAACTATATTGCTTCAAATGTCTAGTAGAACAAAGGGAAATTAGTGCTCCATTCAGAGGTGAATGAAAACCCTAATAAAAAGTAAAACTGCGTAATGTAAAAGTAGTCTTTTTTCTTGACCTAGAAAAGAGTCTTAAATAGGTTTTGGAAAATAAAGTTAACCTAATGCAAATAACAAAGGAAATAAAATAATAGCAATAAGGAAATCCGAAATGCATAAAAGGAAATAAAATCCTTCTGGCCGCGGGGTGTTACGTGCCTCACCGCGGGGCGGTGGCTTCTTCTGGCGCGGCCAACTCTTCTCTGCGACCCACCGCCGGGTCGCGGTGGCATCTGGCACGGGGCGGTGAAATCGCCCACTCCTTCTTCAGCTCCCATTCTTCTTCTCTTATGCTCTTCATTACTACCAAGTGTTGGTAGCCTTCTCCAATAAACTCTAGCAGAATCTCATCCATCTTTATCATCTCCATCTCCGTCTAAGCTGTAAATCCCTAGATATCTTCACTTTTCTCCACAACTTCTGGATCACAGACTTAGCCTCAAATCTCATCCTAAACTCCTCCAAATGATGCTAATAATTGCTAGTAAAGGTGTATGAAATGACACCTATCAGTGTTACACACGTAGCCGTGATCCAGGAGTTATTGGACCTGGCACTGTAGCTCCTTTGTTTCATCTGGGCCAGCGCGATAGGCAGCGCGATTGGGGAGGGAGGCTCCAGGCACCAAGTCAATTTGGTGCTCAATGCCTAGCAAAGGTGGAAGGCCTTGGGGAAGCTCCTCTGGAAATAAGTCGTTGAACTCTTTGAGCAGCTCAGAGATCGCGCTCGGCAGGGCTTCCATTATGGGGGCCTCTTGGGTGCAAGGTGTGGGCACTAAGAGGAAACAAGGTGCCTTGCCACTCAAGGGGGCAGTGAGGTCGCTGGGTCGCGCCAGGAGCAGCCTGTGCTCACAGGTGCCTTTTAACGTGGTGTTTTTTGGCGCGGGCTTTGACCCTTCTTTGGGACGCGTTCGATCACCTGATGCGTTGTCTGTGCTAGCGTCTTGGTTCCCAGACGAAGAACGCGTGCTACTGGGAGTCTGGTTCTTTGACGCTTTAATTGCCTTCTGTCTATCACGCTCAACCTGGTCCTGTAAAATCTCATGAGGCGACATAGGTAAGAGCGTGATGCGCTTCCCATGGTAAGTAAACACATAGGTGTTTAAATAGCCATCGTGAAGAACGCGCCTGTCAAATTGCCATGGGCGCCCCAACAAAAGATGTGTGGCGTCCATGGTAATGACATCACATAGGACAAAATCTGTATATTGACCAATGGAGAATGAAATGAGGCATTGACGAGTTACAGTGTTACCAGAACTCGATGAAATCCATTGGAGTCCATATGGTTGTGGGTGAGGAGTGGTTGGCAGGTTGAAATGAGTGACCACCTTTTCATTAATGATGTTGCAATAGCTGCTTCCATCAATGATGACGCTCAAGGTCACGGTCTTTACCAAGCAACGCGTGTGGAACAGATTCTCGCGTTGATCACCAAGGGTGGCTTCCTTGACAGTGAGAAGACGTCGCGTGACAAGGCTCAGAGTTGTGCCTTCATGCAGCGCGGTGGCTTCACAGGTGTAAGCCTCCTCGGTATCTTCGAAGCTTTCTTCGATGGTCTCAAGTGTTATGTTCTCGTCCTCATAAGACTCATATCCGGCTGAGATGCTAGAGAAGAGGACCTTTTTGTTGTTTGGGATTGTTTTGGTAGTGCCCTCTTCCTCCACACTTGAAACATTCCACGTCATGCGCGCGTTCTGGGTTGGGAGATGTACCCTTTGATGGTGGCGCACGAGAAGCATGGCTGGGAGTCGTTGCGATCTTCCCCTGTCTTATTTGATAGGACGCGGTGGTTCCTAGAGGGGGACCGCGCACATTAGTGGAAGGAATTTGACTAGTTTGAGAGTCATACCTTCTTTGGCCATAGGGTTGGTAGGTTTGACGCTTTCGCACTATTTGATTGTGGAGTTGCATCGCGGTGTGCATGAGCGTGTTGAGGTCCTTGATGGGAAGGATCTCCAATTGGTCTCGGATGTTGGTGTTGAGACCACTCAAAAATTTCGTCCTCATCGTGGAGGGAGCCACGCTAATGGACGCCTTGTAGTACATATCCTCAAGTTGCGAGAATAACTCAATGGGGGGTCTTCGAACCTTGTTTCTCCATGGCAATGTCCATGTGCATTTGGTTCTTGTAATCTTGGGGCACGTACTTGAGTGTCATCACAAACTTGAGCTGGTGCCATTCAGTGAGAGGCACCAAGTTTCTCCTTATGCGATCATCCACAAATCGGTGCCACCAAACCCTCGCGGCACCTCGGAAGTGGACTGTGGCGGCGGCCACGTAGTACTCTTCTAGAACTTGGCAATAGATCAAGGTATACTCTGTGGTCTACAATCATTCAAGAAAAACTGTAGGGTTGTATTCACCAATAAAGAATTCAATTTTTACCTTGATGTCGTGGCGATTGAGCCTGGGAGCATTGTCTTGAGGCCTTTGTTGCAATCGTGGCGATGGGATGTCCAAGGGAGCATATTGATGGCCTTGGGCATGTTGAAACTGGACATGCCCCAGTTGGTGCCTTCGAGCGCCATTGTTGCCGCGATCGTTGCCAAACAGAGCATGTTGCTCCATCCCCTGGGCACGTCGCCGGCGCTGGTGTCCTTGGTGTGGCGCGCCACGGCAAACATCGTGAGGCATGTCTTGCCTCCTCTCCATTTCATCGCGCCTATCGAAGGACGCGTTGGCCATGTTTGCGCCTTGGATGAGCCTAGGTGGAGGGATCCAGTCGGCGGGGCGGTCTTGCAGCTCCATGGGATCACCGAGTGGGGGATGGAAGTTCCCTGGATTGATCATCCCTGAGTCATCCATCTCTTCATCATCAAACTCCTCGAACTCGTCTTGGTGGAGAGGAGTGTGGGAGAAATAGCCATCCGAGCCATAGTGAGGCGTCCGCGTACTTTGGTGGCCCAGGTGGTCCTCCACGTTGAATGGGACTGGGGTGGGAGCATGGCGACATTGATGCGGCACAGCGTCTTGGGCGCGATTGGATCATCGCGGCCGACCCTCAACGCGTTCATCTCGTCTGGCTCTGCCGGCCAATGGTGTAGAGGCAATCTCGCGTTGGCGTTGTGTTCCTCTGACTTCGTACATGTCATTGAAGTCATAAGGTTCAGAGTACTCACCATGGGAAGCCTCGTCGGAGTCGATTTCATCGCGGACTGGTGTTGCATGTGGTGCATAGCGGTCGCGATGCGAGACATAGCCTTGGCGGCTTTCTATCACGGATTGGATCCGTTGAAGACGCGGTTGCAAGTTGGAGGACGAGGGCATCAGTTTTTTGCCCTTGTCAACGCGTTGTTTGTTGGGCCCGGCTTCTGTTTGTCGCGGTGCGACTAGAGGATTCATAGGTATTTGTAAGGTTGGTGTGGGTTGGGCCAGCGCAGCGCGTTCTTTGGCCTGGAATTCGGCAACTTGGCGCCGAAGTGCTTGGATCTCGCGTTGTTCCTCCGAGAGCTCCAGAATTGGATCTTGTTGGGGAGGGTTGGCAAGAGGCACCACTTCAAGTTGCGCGATGGTTTGCTGTTGTTGGTTGTTGTTGCCTTCTCCTTGGATGTTCCCACCTGTGGGTGCCGTGAGGCTACCTATCACAATATGTCCATCCATCGCGAGTAAAAACGCACAAAGACAATATAAAACCAGAGAACAAGTAAGCACTCAACAAGTAGCAAGTGTTCACGTAGGTGAGCGCGTTCGTTTGGCCTTAAGGGCGGCTAATAGGCAAGCAAAGCAAGTGTGATATGCAAGCACAAAAGCAACGAAACCAAAAGAAAGAAGTCTTAACTTCTTGCGTAAAGAACGCGTACACACAAGACACACTTGCAAACGTGACACTAGACGGCGGAGAGGTGAAGAAGATGAGCCTAGCCATTGAGGGGAGAAGGTTGCCTTATTTTGGCTTTACTTCTCTTGTTTTTGAATGTCGCGTTCTTTTCTTTCTTTTTTGAAATGCGACTTGATTTTTATTTTATTTTTGAATTTGAAATTCAAATCCGAGATCTTAGTCTTAAATGAAGATCGGATAAGAATTAAATGAAATAAAATAAAAATAAACGGCTAAGTAACTTAAGGAAAGAAATCACGAGATTTACGCGATAGGAGAGAGAAACTTCAATGCAGATTTATGACGGTCAACACAAGCAAATATGGCAAGATATGAATGCGAGATTCACGCGATCAATTAAGGGAATCTTTGAATTAATTACGCAGATTTCATGTAAACAAATCACACAATTTTCGCTAGGAGATCAAGCAATTATCGGCCAAGAGATTCTCTTATAGAAACCGATGGGACAAGCATGTGTATGAGAGGAAAAAAAAATTAGTGATTATGGCGGAAGCAAGGATGATGGGGGAGAAAAAAAATCCGTGAACAAGTGAGACTTGACAAGTGACTTACAAGATCAAAGGCTCTGATGCCAGTTGATCCGTTCCTGCTTGTGATGAAGGATCTTTGACCTTGGTGGGAAGTCGCACGCGTCGTCTCTGAGGGAGATAAGGTGGAACGCGGTGTTGAGAAGGCGGCAGCGGAGGAGAACGACTCGAAGAGATCGAGTGCTTGGCCGTAGCATCGGCAGCGGGTTGGATAATCTCGATGACGATTGAGTGGTGGCCGTAGCATCGGCAGCGGAGGAAGGAGATGAGAAGACAGAGATTTGGTGACGCAGATCTAAGAAGATGGAGGCAAAAGCTCTCGACAAATAATCTTATATTAAAATGATGCGTAACCTAGTAAAGAAGGTCGAGATGACCTTTTATAGTACATAGCGGGACTCGGATGGGCCGAGTCTCGCGAAATGGGCCAGCACACACGACACGCGTGGAACACACACCCCAAATAAAAACTAAAATAATTAATGTCTCAAAAGATTACAATCAGTTCAAAAAGAACGCGTTCATTGGATGGTTGAGAGAAGACAGACAGAAAACGCGTTCTCTGGGCTTGGTTGAAGACGCTTCAAAGAGGACGCGGTCTCTTGTGTGCCTTGACTGGCGACGACGCGAGCAACCAAGGATTGTGTCGCATTGACGATGACTTTGGCGCGTGATCTTGTGATTGGCCCCTCTGAGCGAATGCTCATAGCATCTTCTTCCTCTGTGGCATTCATGGTGGGCATGGGCGCATCAGATATCATCTTATATATCCCATAATAAGTTTGTTTTAGTTCAAGCCAAAATGCCATCAAAACATATGTTGCATACCATTATGCAAATTGTTACCCATAATCACTAGTGTAATTAGATTATATCCCAAAAAAGAAAGCTTTATATACCACTATGTATATCAAGCAGACTTGCCTCCTTGTATTTAGCCTCGGCCTCTCCTGTATAGTTATTGTTGTTTGATATGTGGAGGAAAATGATTTGTGTAAAAATAAAATAAAATTTTCATATGATTTATATAGTGGTACCATCCAACACTTGCACATGTGGGTAACAATAATTCATGCACACAAGTAAACTTTATTAGCTAGTACAAATATACACTAGTTTTCATATTTGACTATTAAGCATAGAATCAAACCGTAAAGACAATACTTCAGAGCAATGATGTCAACATTGCCTATCACACGTGTAAGATTTCCAACTTCCAATCATTTATAACAATATGATGTTTGGATAAAGATGTTGGCACAAATTGATTCTAAGATTTCAAATTACCACTTCTCATTATCATCGAATAAGTAAGTTCAGAATTCAACCCATATGTACAAACCTATCACCATAAGAAAATGACAGGAGTGAGATAAAGAATCTGTAAGAGGTTGCAGGAACTGTACAACCAAATTAAAAGAGTTCACCTCTCCATCAGCTTGCAAGAACAAACTCATATCAATAATATGTCAGAGCTGGGTGCGATGCTATCTGGTTGACAAATTTATCTAATGCCTGACGTCTCATCTCAATGAATTCATCACTGAAACGAAAGGTACAAATATTGAAACATTAAATTAGGCTAGATTTAAGCTACAAATATTGAAAGATATATTATCTAGAAAATGGAAATTACGCAAGAAGCATTGAAGTTTGTGGTTGCTACTTGCTCAATCTCCAAGATAAATTTGTTCATCATACATGCTGATTTATCCAAACTTTTTAAAAATGTCCTTAAATAACTTTTCAAAAATTACAAAATTTATTCAAACTTATTTATAACTTATCCTAAGTTTATTTATATATTTTAACCCAAATTTAAGTTGAAGGAAAAATTAAATTAGGCTAGTTTTAAGCTTAAGTTGCATTATCTTATAAACTTAATCATATTTTATTATCCTTACTTTAAATACTTTATTCTTAACAAAATAATTATATTTAAATTAATATTAACATAAGTTAACATAATTTAAATTATTCATGACTTAAAGAGATAACCTGCTTAGGTTAAGTATTATTTTATCCTCTCATAGATAAACATATAAAATTTTATAACATTTATTTTAATATTTACAAATTTCCAAAACCACATTCATGGTTATACTTAGTTATTTATTTTTACCCATACTATTATAAGTTATAACCCATTTTATAATTTTGTACAAAAATTATCTTAACCTAACTTTTGAACTTAAGTTAATGAAAATTTAAATTACTCATCTAAAAGAAATAAATTTCATAACTTTTATTATTATAAAAAAAAATACATTAATACTCTTATGATAAAATGAGGGTTATTACATGAATATTGAGACTGAGTATTTGAATGTTGTTTAACGGCTAAGTGAAGAGAATTGTGAGTTGATATCTCTATAGAGAAGAACGAGCAATGCTTTTATCAGGGTGAAAAGTGATTGTTATCCAGAAGAGAGGGAAAATATCTGGTTGAAGTAAATTTTGGAATATCGACTAGAGCTATTTGGAAAGTGATTTTCATAAAAGATTTACCCTAATCCTTCCCTTATATCTCATATCTATAAATATCAAATCTCACCCTGACCTAATTCCACCCTGCAATCTTGCTATCTAATTCTCTCTCTCGCTCTCAAAGAATTCCTAAAGCTCTCCATCTCTCAAACCCTCAATAGATAACTTCAATGGCCTCCTCAAGCAACACCAACATCCCCACCTTGAACGTTGATGCCATGTCTCAAGAACAATTAGACCTACTCATGGCTCATGCTCAGAAAAGAAAAAAAAAAGAAAAACTAAGACCACAAAATAAATCACTCCTAGTGTCCTAGAGATTGCCCAAGAGGTCGTTGACTTCGTTGCTTAAGTTATGGAGGAGGAAAGGCCTAAGGAGACAAAAAATCTCCAGAGAAGAAGAGAACGTCGGAGAAGCAAAAATCTTCAGTAAAGGAAATGGAGTTGGTGGTGGCACCGACGGAGGAAGCCTTGTTCGCATCGAAGAAGCCACGCACGGAATAAGAAGTCTCATCTCCTCCCAAGCAATTGGAGGAGGAAGCATTTATGGTAGAACTCTAGAAAGAGCTCGGAGTTCTTCCCTTGGAGACTGTTCCCCTGCCTAGTTACAAGATGAATTTGGGATTTTGACATTATTGCTGAGCTAGTAAATGTTCCTTGTCATTTTAATACAAACAAATTCACAATTGTTCATAACCAATATTAGAAACAAACATTGCAACTTAATTATGATAAGTAGGTCTGAGAGAATGAAAGCCCACTTAAGGGTTGCCTCTATTACTCAAGAGTATTTATAGTGTTACAAAGGATAAAAGATAAAAGCAATTAGGAGCAATTACAAGGAGATATCATGTTACAATAATATATTCTAACATCCCCCCGCAGTTGAAGCTTGAGGTTATCGAATGCAGAGACTGGAACGAAAGTCTAGAAACAGAGGCGAAGGCAACCCTTTTGGTGAGGATATCCGCAAACTGGTGAGATGACGGAACATGAAGAACCCGAGCTTTGCCAAGAGCAACTTTCTCACGCACAAAATGAATGTCAATCTCAATATGTTTAGTGCGTTGATGTTGGACCGGATTGGAGGACAAGTAAACAACACTAACATTGTCACAGAAGACAACTGTAGCTCGGGCCGTGGGGGAATTGAGTTCACGTAGCAAGTTCCACATCCAACAAGTCTCGGCGATGGCATTAGCTACCGCCCTATACTCAGCTTCAGCACTAGAGCGAGAGATGGTAGCTTGTCGCTTAGAGGACCAAGAGATCAGGTTGGGACCGAGATACATGCAGTAACCGGAGGTCGAGCGACGGGAGTCAGGGCAACCAGCCCAGTTAGCGTCCGAGTAGGCAGTGAGCTGGTATGTGGGTCCCGACATGATGGTGAGACCGAGAGAATGGGTACCCTTGATTTAGCGCAAGACCCGTTTGATGGTGAGAAGGTGTTCCTATCGGGGATCATGCATGTGCAGGCAAACCTGTTGAACAACATAACAAAATATCCGGCCGCGTAAAAGTGAGGTATTGAAGGGCACCGGCAAGGGAGCGGAATTCAGTAGCATCGGAAACAGGCGGACCAGCAGAAGCGCTCAGCTTCGGATTAGTGTCCACTGGGGTCTTTCACGGATTACAGGAACTCATTCCCGCTCGGTGCAGAATTTCAAGAGCATATCTCTCTTGACTTAGGTGGATTCCGGAGGCATGGCGAGTGACAGTGATGCCCAAGAAGTTGTGAAGAGGCCCAAGGTCGGACATTGCAAACTCCCGGCTGAGTGCAACTATGATGGTCTTCAAGAAGGACGATGACGAGGCAGTAAGAATAATGTCATCAACGTAGACCAGAAGATGGGCTTGAGCGTGCCCGGATTTGTACACAAACAGCGAGGCGTCAGCTTTGCTAGATGTGAACCCCAGACGGAGGACAAAGGAGGCAAAGCGTTGATACCAAGCCCTAGGAGCCTGCTTCAAACCATAAAGAGCCTTGTTTAGTTTGCAAACATAATCAGGGAATTGAGGACTTACAAAACCGGGAGGTTGCTGACAATAGACGACTTCATTTAGAGTATCGTGGAGAAAGGCATTCTTGACGTCTAACTGGTGAATGGGCCATTTCTTGGACACAGCCAGGGTGAGAATGGTCCTGACGGTTGCAGGTTTTACGACAGGGGAGAATGTCTCATTGAAGTCGACACCTTGCTGTTGGGAGTAACCACGAGCAACCCAGCAAGATTTGTATCTCGAAAGCTTGCCATCAGCATCAAATTTGTGACGAAAAAGCCATTTGCCTGAAACAACGTTAGCATCTGTAGGCCTATGTACAAGATCCCAATTCCTATTTTTAATCAAGGCATCATACTCTTCCTTCATTGAATTAAGTCATTGTGGATTTTGGATAACAGATTTGTGTGATTTTGGAAGAGGGATAATATCAGTGGATAGATTGAAAATTATTTTGGGTTTAGAAATTCCAGATTTGGATCGGGTAACCATACGATGGGAATCGGGTACCCGTGGGATACCAGAGGAATGAGGCCTAGTTGGGGGTGGGTCCGGCGCGTGGTCCGAACTAGCAGAATTGTGGGACCGGGAAGCAGACAAAGTGGTTGGTGTGGGGTCACCAACATTCACGTGTGGTAACGGTGAGGAGGGAGTAAAGTTGGGGGTTAGAGAAGTGGGGTCCAAGGGAGGAGAAATTTGAGGAGTCAAATCATTAAGGAAATGATTAAGAGGGAGAGGTGAAGATTGTAACGGACTGGTCAAATCCTGGGGAGTGAATGTGGGAGTTGGAATTGGGGATATTATGGTGGGGCCCGGGGAAGTTAATGTGGGAGTTTTATTTGATGGAATTATTGTGGGGCCCGGTTGGAGAGAGGAAGTAGAAGTGCGGCCAAGGGGTATTTGGGTAGGGTAGAGAACCGAGTTTGGGAGTAGAATGGGATTGTCCTCTGAAAACCGGTCCAGTAAAAAATTCCGGTTCGGTTCACGAATTTGGTACGGAAAATTCAGTTCATCAAAAATGACATGACGAGAAATAGTCACCTTGTTCGTAGCCAGATTTAGACAGCGGTAACCTTTGTGATTCGATACATAGCCGAGGAAGACACAGGGCTTAGTCTGTGGTTCAAGTTTGTGTTTGGTGGTGGCGGAGAGGTTTGGATAGCAAAGGCAACCGAAGACCCGAAGATGGTCGTAGGTGGGTCTCGTCTTGTAGAGAGCTTCGTGAGGTGTGTGCATGTTTTGCATAGAGGTAGGGGTTAAGTTGAGAAGGTGGGTGGCGGTGGCAAGGGCTTCAACCCAAAAGTGTGTGGGTAGGTGGTTGTGAAACAGTAAGGATCGAATGGCGTTCGTGATAGTTCGAATCATCCTTTCAACTTTTCCATTTTATTGAGAAGTGTGAGGACAAGAGAAGCGGAAAAGAGTGTCGTCTTGAGAGAGAAAAGAATAAAGTTTATTGTTATCGAACTCCCTCCCATGATCGCATTGAATTTGTTTGATGGTGGAGGTGAATTGTGTTTTAGCGTAAGCATGGACATTTTTTAGTGTTGTAATGGTATCGGATTTGTGTTTGAGCGGAAACGTCCAAATGAATTGATAGTAATCATCCACAACAATCAAAAAGTATTTGAAACCAGACACGCTCAATATAGGTGATGTCCAAAATCACAATGCATAAGATCAAAGTTAAATTTAGAAATAGAAAAGGAGGAATGAAAAGGCAATCTCGATTGTTTTCCGAGCTGACAAGCATGACATAGAGATAAGTTGTCGTTATTGAAAAAAATTAAATTTTGAGATTGGAGCTGATGAAGAGAGTTGCTTCCAAGATGACCGAAACGACAATGCCAGAGGGAGAGAGGTGGGCGGCTGGTAGCCGTGAGGGCAGGGAGGGTATCTTGGCTGGTCGGCGATGTGTTTGAGGCAAAAGGATACATATCTCCTCGACTATTGCACCGATGGATCACGGTCTTGTTGGTAAGATCCTTCACAGAAAAACCAAGGGGGTCAAATTCAACAGAACAATTATTGTCAGTAGTGAATTTACGCACCGAAATAAGATTTTTTATAAGTTGAGGAGTAACAAGGACATTTTTAAGCATGAGATGAGGTTTACTGGATATCATTTTGTGGACAATTTGAGAGATACGGAGAATCTGACCATTACCCACAATAACTTTTGTAGAAGAACAAATGCCCGAATTAAAAACGAGAGAGAGACTACCTGCATTAGGACTCATGTGTGACGAGGCACCAGTATCCATGAACCTGTGATACCCCGTATTTTTATAAGGTTATTTTGGGAATTTTGGAATTTTCTCGAGTACCCGTTGTGTACGTCGGATTTAATACAGAGAGTTTGAGACATTCTGTAATGTGCTCTGTATCTGTAATATTTTTCTCAGTGAAATAATATACAGACAACATGCCTTGGATTTTAATTGTCGTTCGCGTACGATAATTTTTATCCCGGTTTAATGTCATTTTCGTTCAAAGCTGAACGGGCGGGAAAAGCCTGTTACGGCGACCTCTGTACAGTCGCGGCGACCGCCGTAAAGCCACGGCGCCCGCCGTCCCAATGCTCGAGGAGGCAAGGCAGCTGGTGTGCCAGACCGCGGCGATCGCCGTAAATTACGGCGCCTGCCGTAATTGCCACCTTCGTTGTCCGACAGTCCTTGCCCGTTGGTCGCCGGCGCGATTTCTGGCGAGCGCCGAACTAGCTTTAGGCCTATTGTTTTGGAGCTCCAGATGCTTTGGCTATAAAAGGAGGTGTTGGGGGAGAGTTTTGAGCCATCCCAAACACCGAACCTTTGCCAAATTTGCCTCTCGCCGGAGTTGTGCCTTCGCCGGAAATTCTGAAGCTTTCGTCGGTGTCGTCTGGTGGTGTTTCCAGAAGCCCTTTAGAAGCCTTTTGGTTGCCTTTGGAGGTCAGAACCCAAGCAAGGCGAAAAGGGGTCGAAACACGCATCGTTTTGGTGAGATTTCTCTCGTCTCTGTCGTCCGTGTTCTTCACGGCGACCGCCGTTTTCTTCACGGCGACCGCCGTGATGAATGCGGCGACCGCCGCCAAGAACAGCGACCGCCGCCAGTGCCCAGAATGCCTTCATGGCTTTGGCTTGGTTGGTTGTCGTCGTGGCGTCTTTCCTTTCGTGTTCTTTCGCCGTGTTTAGATTCGTACTGCGGTTATGTCGGATCTAACTTAGGATTCCTTTTATGGGTTGACTCGAAGGTTGTTGTGCTGTCGGAACTATACCCGTGTCGAGCCCGGAATCAAGTTGTCGTCGTTAGACTATTCTGCGGATTAAGGCAAGTGGCGGTTCGCTCTTGCTCATTCGTTCCATATTTACATTAATTATCAGTAGTTTATTTGAGTAATTAATTTGGAATGAATACTCTGTTTGTCTGGAAACGGTTTTGATAAACTGTTTTGAAGATCATATAATAGGTTGTATATCTGTTAGAACAACGCTATTATCTGTGATCGCCTTTCGGGCCCTTATGTGGATTTATCCTGTAACTGTTTAGTTAGCACTGTTAAATAGGAATGTTACTCGGACTCTGTCCAGTCGTTTCTTTATAATCTGGTATCGGGGTGGCTCGTCTCCATCTGGTACTATTCTAAGATCATGATCGGTCTCTTTCACAAGTGTGTAGAGACAGGACACTTAGCTGGTGTCACAAACCTTTCGGTGTACGTCACTCTCGACGAAACGTATACTAAGATGTGTCGTCCCATTGGTGGGGTACACATGTAAAAGTCTATAATGTGATGTGTGTTTTTGAAACATAATCAGATAAGTTCTACCTTGACGCACATAATTAATGAACGCTCAGCGAGTAGGGCAGCTAGGTGATAGTGCCGCTAGGAAGACTCGTATTGACTTGAATATAGTACGTCTTCTTTCCGATCTGGATTCGCTGAAAGGCGGTGAGGTTGGTCGTTGACTGAAGCATCTCAGTCAGTTTTAAATCATTGTTGTATGATTCTGTAACTTTCCAGATTTGTCATACTTCCGTAAAGACTCATTTCCGTTGGAGTCTTATTTCGAGTCGATTTCTGTGAAGATTCAGTCTTCCAGAATCTTCTCTTGTGCATACCTCTTGTTTATTCCAGTAGGAGTATGGTGGTTGACAAGCGTACTCGATTATTATTCGAGGGACGAGGAGATTAACCTAATACGACTGCTTCGAACCATTCTGCTTTGTACCCTTGCTAGTCTATTCATTTAGACTAATCAACCAATATTTTCCCTTGCATGGTTGGCTGATGTCATCCGTTCGATTCGGCACATCAGATCGAAAGTAGCTCAGAAGATTAGAAGGACTATGGAGTCGACGGTGGTTTTTGAACGTTTTAATCATTTCTTTAATCAGGTTGAGATCTTTTGGACAATGACTTTGGTTGTAAGGTGTTTTATGAGACTTCCGCTGTATTTGGTTTAAACTCTGTGTTGACCTATTCGGGATTGGGTTGTAATCCCGTAACTCATGTTTCCTTGACAATGTTATGTTTTGGATTGAATGCTTTGATCATTATGTATCATTAGTATTTCATGATTGTATTTAACCGGTAAAGCCTTGGGTGATCTCGGTAAGGAACACTGAGGTCACTGGCGGTAATACATTTCCAAAAGGGTTAAGTTTTGGGGGTGTTACAGAACCAGTTAGGGTCGTTGTTCCGGCCCTGCTACATCGTCATATTGTTCATGGCGTTTATGAGACTCTGTTGATCCCAAGAAGGAGAGGATTGTTGGGAGAACATGGCTTGATGTTGCTGACCATTCGGACGTGGACCAAGAAGACCCGGCTGATGCCAAGAATTGTTCCAATTGTTGTTGTAGTTGGAAAGGAGGTTCCATAACTGCTGCTGTAGGCCGCCGTAACCAGCACCGCGACCACCGCGACCGCAGCCACGACCACGGCCACGCCCCCTGTTATAGCCATTGCGCTACTGCGAGTCCGAGTGTTAAGGAGGCGCCGACGCCGGTGGAGAAGAAGGCGCCTGCTGAGACGAGGAACCACCAGAAGATGAAGAAGGCGGCGCTATGGCACCGGTGGTGGTGGTGAGAGCGGTCTTCGACGACGCAGCATGCGCGCGAGTAGTCTCCTCCAAAATCAGACTACTGCGAACTTCAAGAAAGGTCGGGAACGGACGTTGAAACTGTATAAGGCTTCGAATATTGGCGTAGGATTCGTTGAGACCACTGATAGTTTGAAGAACAAGGTTCTCGTCGGTGACCGAATTACCGACATCGGCAAGGCCATCCGCAAGAGCCTTCATTTGTATACAGTACTCGTTGACAGAGAGGGTGCCCTGCTTCAGTCCACAAAATTGAGACTCAATTTGAATAGCGCGAGCCTTCTTATTGTCGCGGAATAGATTCTCGATCGCCTGCCAAACTTGGAGGGCAGTAGCATCGTTCTGCACAATGATGAGGAAAATGTCTGGATGGATGCAACAATATATCCAGGACATGACAGTGAAGTCAAGCAGGGACAAATGCTCATCATCGGAAGGGGGAGATCCATCAACATGGGAGAGGAGGTTGAATCTCCCAAGAGTGACAAGTAATAAATGTCTCCAGATCGTATAATTTGGGGGTGTTTGAGAGAGGATGACCGGCACATGATTGCGAATAGAAGAGACGTGCAAAGCTTATTGCACTGCAATGGCAGCGGGAGTAAGAGTGGAGGAGGAGGAGGTTTCGCCGGTCTCCGTTTAAGACACAGGGGCGACGTTGTCGTCGGTAGGGTTGGCAATTTGTGGTGGGTCAGTCATGGTGGCAAAGAGAAATCAGAGGAAGGGAGAGGATCGGTGTTGAGAGAAAAAAATAGGATTAGGCTGATACCATGTGAGAGAATGAAAACCTACTTAAGGGTTGCCTCTATTACTCAAGAGTATTTATAGTGTTACAAATGATAAAAGATCAAAGCAATTAAGAGCAATTACAAGGAGATATCCTATTACAATAATATATTCTAACAGTAGGGACATAATATGTAAAATTGGAAAATAATCAAATAATGAAAAATATGGATTAAAACTAAAACAGAGAAACATATAGATTTTTGAGGATAGGGAGCCTATATATCAAGGGACACATTTTTTCCCATGTTGTTGTTGGTGGTGGTGGAGATGATGTTAGTAGGAAGGAGGGAGAGATCGTGTAGCCAATCTTGGCCATCAATGTAGGAAATGTCCAAGAAAGAAGACGCGTCGTTTTGGGAAAGTTGCTTAGTATACGACACCCTGCTGCTGTTAATTGCTCCTGGCCCATTGCACATATATTCTCCAAAGAAAACCGTCCTGCATGTTCCACAAATCAATATCCAATATCACATCCCCTTCAATACATTGCAACAACAATAACATACAAGATTAAGAGTGACGAGTGAAAATTTAGACATACGAATCGCGAGAAGAGTCCTGCCAGTCGTTCCATCCGTCAGGAGAGACTACGTCCGACATGAAGGTGTTCGCAAAGACGACGGTTGAATACAAACCCCAAGCCCTCCCGAGCCACACCTTCCCACTCCCTACCACGTTGCAATGCACAAACGAAAACCCCGTCTTTTCGTCTTTCGACGCCCTTCCTTGAGCGGTTATTGACCCGGTCACCCCTGGCCCCTCTTTCGAAATCGAGTTTATGGTGCACCCCTAGAATGAAGTAGCATTAATTGATTAGTACGTGTCGATCTACAGATACACATACATTAATTGATTAGTACGTGTCGATCTACACATACACATATACGCATACATACATATACCTCGTACAGAGATCTTGCATTGCCAAAAATAAAATCAATGGAGCCTTGGATGAAACAGTCTTTGAACAAGTGCCTGCCAGATTCATCATCAAGTGTGTCCTGAGCCCCATAAAATCCACAGCCGTAGAAGGCTACTTTATCACCTGCTACTCTTACCGCTACTGCTTGTCCTCCTACTGCACCTGGATCTGGAGCTGGCGCTGTATTCTAATTTATTTATTTATAAGTAATGAAAGACATAAATTAAAATTAAATACAAGGCAGAAGATATATATATGTTATTGCTTAATTACCTGAAAGCTGATGTTGTAAGCTATGAAGTTTGGTGCCAAGATGGAAAAAGTGGAGCTGGAGAGAGTGGATCCTGTTGAATTTGTGGTATCATCCCATGCAATGATGGTGTTCAAGTAGCCATGCCCTTGCAATATCACGTTGATTTTGCTTGCATTCAGTACTACCTTTTCCCTGCCAACCACCACATCATTTAATTTCTACATGAAATCGCGTACGTTAATAATCTGTTGTACCAATTGATTAACCTTCTTTTTTTCTAGGGGATACCAATTGATTAACTTCAAAGCATATGTAAAGCATCAAAATAACAATATGGTCAAGGGTATAGACGGTATAGTAGTCCAAATAAGTTGCAAGTTGCATAAAATTTATGCTCAAAGCCAAGTGTTGTAGAATTGGACTCACGGCTTCTTCTTTTTTCAATTATATCAAAATGACCCAAATGATTAGGCATGTAAAGTATAAATTTGGTATATACTGTTTAAAATATTCAAAAGTAGAAATATTTTTGAAACACGATTACAACTAAAGACCGATATTATTGATTAGTACCTGTACGTAGCAGAATCAACCATGATAAGGGTACTAGAGGGGCTAAAATCAGGCACAGCGTCGATAGCTTTTTGAATACTAGTAAAGTTAGCACAACCCTTGACCTTATCAACGGTCAAGATGAGAGAAACATCATAAGAAGAGGTAAGCCTCGACATCCATTTTGTTTGGTTGTCGCATCCAATCGTCCGGTGATGAGGGTGATGTTTCCTCTCAATGTCCCAAACAAAGGACATGATTCCGATTCCCTCGAGACCCCTTTGCAGAAGCTCTAGCTGCCGTAGCCCACTTTGGGTTGCAATGGATGAGTTGAGATAGATGGCAAAGGAGATGGAGAAGAGGGCAGTTGTAATGGCAAAGAACCAAAACAAAGGGCTGCTTTTGAACCTCATACCCGGCTAAAATTGATTTTCTGAATTAGCTAGGTTTTTGATCGAGGGGTAGTTAGTATGTATATGATGGTGGCGTAGGCGGTAGATGAAGATTGCCCTCTTTTGATTTAAAGATATGTTAGAAGTGGATTTATAGCTAGTGGGTGTGTGTGATTGGCGTGGGAGCAAAGAAAACACGGCCATGATTGCGTTGTTTGTGCTTGACAGTGTGAGAAGGGCTAATTTTCGATAATTACTTGAAAGTTAAAGCAAGATGCATGTGAGGAAAGATAACAAGATTGGACATGATGGGCAGGATGTGTAAAATAGGATAAGTGGGGTGAGAGATTTTGAGTGAGCCTATCCATTTCTATGCTAAATGTGGAAAGTTTTGCCATTAATATCCGCCTTTCATATGCGTCAGGGGTGTATGGTCAGTAGATTGGAGTATCATGAATTGGTTTCCTTGTGTTTGGTTGTGCAATTTCTCAATATCAAACCGATATCGACCTGAAGATTGATAGACACCCTTACAACTAAATTCTGTGATACTTGAATGTCATTACTTTTGTTTTGTGTGAAGCTGTTGTTTTAAGCCCACCTATAAATGAGATTTCTAGAGGGTGTTGGGGGAGAAAAGGGGAAAATACGTATCTGAAAGAAATGGTAAGCTTTATTCTTTTGGGAAATTTTTGCAATCAATTAGCTTACAAGGCATTGCACCGGCTGCTTTGATGTAGTTATAAATAAATTATGCACCCCTCATGTGCGATGTGCCCATCTTCTTTGACCTTCTCCTCTCCTTCATCATCACAAAACTTACTTTATACAAATATTTCTGCATGAGAAATATCCAACCTATTTTTAGAAATAGAAACCCTTCATTTAATATGAAGCTTGGTGCACGCCAAACTTATTCTCCCCTTCTTCTCTCATCAATATTTGAGTGCAATAAGCATATCTTGGGCTGGAACAACTCTCCAACAAAGATGCTTAACTTTTAGTGTTACTTGGTAACTACGATTTTATTCAATCGGTTACATTTATGCCAACCTTGAGAAGAACTCAACACATTAGCTTTATAGCATATCGTTGACCTTGCGAGTCAAAACAAAGATTTTCACTAATGGGTGATACACCTTCAACTCATTTAACAACATATTTAGCATCATTCGAACAGTCAATTCCACAAATCTAAGCATCTGCACTATTGGCATGTAATTGATCAGGAGAGCGAGACTCGTCATTTCTCAGAGAGATCGTGATGGAATCTGGGCAGCCTCCAACACCAACAACGCGCCCATGACAGCCTCGTCCTTGGCGTCCCCCATGGCGCGAGGATGACGCCCAGCGCGTTCCCTGCGCCCAGCAACGCGAACGCGTCGCTGCATCCCGCGCGCCCCATCTCGCAGCACGTTGTGACAACGCCTCACAACGCGCTGTGACGACCAGCACACCACTTCCATCGACGCCAGCGCGTTGATACCTATGTTCCCATACTTAGTCATTTTAAGGTTATTTAGTCAAACGTTTCTAATTTTGGATATTCTTGTGTTGAGGTTATTTCCTGTTTTAGTTTTTTTTTATTAGTGGCATGTGTGTAGCCCATGTTGGGAGTGCCAGCCCATTTGATACTCGATCCATGGCCGAGTGCCCTAGCCTATTTAAAGCACTCTAGTTTCATTTGTAAAGACGTTTAGCATATGGTATAATTGAAGTTGAGTTGGTTTATTGAAGTTGAGTTTTTCATCCTTAAACCTTGGGCGTCAAACCGTTGTTAACGATTCTTTCCAAGGCAATCACGTTTGTCTAGACCTGAGCAAACGCGGGCCAACCCGTCCGCCTGGTCCATCCGGTATAAATGGACGGATATGGTTATTATATTTAACCCATTTTGCCCGGATAGCCCGGTCCACCCGTTTATATGGGCGGGATACGGTCACTGATAATATCTCATTTAGCCCGGATAGCCCGTCCGGAAGCCCGAATTAATTTTTAAAAATAAATAAAATAAATAAATTCTTATATATAATAAAATTCATATAAAATAAATATTTATCTATATCGTAAGTGTTAGGATTCGAACGCGGTAACGAATAGAAAACAAAGCAAAGAACACAAAAATTGTTAACCCAGTTCGTCAAGAATTGACTACGTCTGGGGGCACTACCAAGCCAGGGTATTTCTCTCTCAATATTGTGATAACAATGACGACGACGACTTAAGATTACAATTGATCAACTAGGGTTAAATAGCAATACGGACAAGACCCAGAAAAGCCCATAAACGCAACATCCGAAATCGGCCCATGTTCCACCGCGGGGCGGCGGCAACTCTCAGTTGCGTCCACCGCGGGGCGTTCAATTCCACCGCGGGGCGTCCAGTTCCACCGCGGGGCGGCGACTCCTCTCAGTTGCCTTCTCTGCAAACCGTGCCGGTGACCGTGCGAGCTTTACGCGTCCTTCCTTTACGCTTCAGGCTCCATAACCCAACAATCTCCCACCTGGAGACTGATCCAATCATAATCGTCCTCCTCATCAACCCATATCTGGTAGTAGTGCCATGCCTTCAACTCAGTTACCAAGGCCTGTTGAAGCCATGCAAAGCTTCAACTTCTCTAAGGTCACAACCTTAGTCAGCATGTCGTATTTCTGCTGAAATCCTTTCACAACCAGCCTTGTCTTGTAACGCTTGCTTCCATTCGCCTCCTCCTTGATTCTGTAAACCCACTTGTTATGCAATGTCTTCTTGCCTGCTGGAAGCTCAACTAGTTCCCAGGTTTCGTTGGTCAACAACGAATCCATCTCATCATCCATGGCGAGCTTCCACTTGCTCACATGTTCTCCACGAGATGCCTCTGCATAACACTCTGGCTCACCACTATCAGTCAACAAAAGATAGTAGTTTGAAGGCGAAAATATATCAGGCGATCCACGCTCTCTGGTGGACCTCCGCAGCGGAATCACTGGGGTGCTCGGCTCCTCCTCAACAGCCTCCTGGTCGTTACGAACCACCTTGCTTCCACCCGAGTTTGAGATATCTAACTCCACAACCTCAGGTCATGTACTAGTTGTTTCTGATGCACCCAGACTATCCTTGTACATCACCTGCTCATTGAACACGACGTCTCGACTGCGAATAACCTTTCTGTTCTGGTCATCCCAGAACCGATATCTGAAATCATCACCACCATATCCAATAAACGTGCACTTGACAGACTTTGCATCCAGTTTGCTTCTCTCAACAGGAGCAATATGAACATATGAAACGCACCGAAATATCCGAAGAAAGGACAGATTTACCTCTTTGCCACTCCAAGCCTCCTCTGTAATCCCATTCTCCAAGGGAGTAGATGGCCCTCGGTTGAACACGACGTCTCGACTGCGAATAACCTTTCTGTTCTGGTCATCCCAGAACCGATATCCGAAATCATCACCACCATATCCAATAAACGTGCACTTGACAGACTTTGCATCCAGTTTGCTTCTCTCAACAGGAGCAATATGAACATATGAAACGCACCCAAATATCCGAAGAAATGACAGATTTACCTCTTTGCCACTCCAAGCCTCCTCTGTAATCCCATTCTCCAAGGGAGTAGATGGCCCTCGGTTGATCAAGAATGCAGCAGTATTGATTGCATCTGCCCAGAACATCTTCGGAAGCCCACACTTCAGCCTCATGCTCCTAGCACGTTCATTCAGGGTCCTGTTTATACGTTCAGCGACGTCGTTCTCTTGAGGGGTTCCTTTCAAGGTTTTCTCCATGCGAATTCCATTCTCAGCACAAAACTCCTTGAACTCACGAAGCTCATACTCCCCACCATTATCAGATCTCAAACACTTCACTTTAAGACTTGTCTCAGTTTCTACTAGAGCCTTCCACTTTCTGAAAGAGTCAAATGCATCAGACTTTTGCTTCAGAAAATAGACTCATACCTTTCTTGTAGCATCGTCAATGAAGGTCATGTAGTATGACGCTCCACCTAGAGATGTCACAGGTGCTGGCCCCCATAAGTCGTTGTGGATCAACTCCAACTTCTGCTTCTTCAAGGTTCTGCCACCCTTCGTAAAGCTTACCCTTTTCTGCTTCCCGAGCACACAGTCTTCACACAATCCGATATCAACGGATTTGAGACCTGGCAGCAAACCCTTCGAGCATAGCACCTTCATCCCTTTCTGACTCATGTGGCCCAGACGACAGTGCCACAAATCTGCATCACAGTTTACTCCTGCAACAGCAATGCTATGCCGGACGTTGCTTGTCATGTACAACGTTCCCTCCGTCTTTCCTCGAGCTACTACCATAGCTCCTTTGGTTATCTTCCAGCTATTGCAGCCGAAGGTTGCTTCATAACCCTCGTCATCCAACTGACCAATGGAAATCAGGTTTCTTTTCAAACCAGGAATATGCCTTACTCTATGCAACTTCAGCACAGATCCATTCGACGCCTTGATTCGCACATCACCCTTCCCCACGATTTTCAAAGCCTCATCATCAGCAAGATAGACTTTTCCGAAATCTCCAGAGGTGTAGCGATCCAATATATCAGCATTGCTGCATGAATGAAACGAAGCTCCAGAGTCTAACACCCAAGACTCTAATGGACTGCTCGCGCTCAGAATCGATGCATCTGCAGTGGTTCCTGTCGTTGAATCGCTCAGAGTCAACGCGTCTGCAATATCTTCACTGGCTGAATTCGCTGATTTATCTTTCAACGGTGCCTTACATTCACTCTTGTAATGACCGTTTTCATCACAATTCCAACACTTGATCCTACTCTTGTCTTTGGGTTTATCATTCCCTCTAGACTTCGATCTACCACGATTCGACTTCTTAGAGCCTGACCTGTCCCTGTTACCCGTGTTCAAGGATGATCCCGAAGCAGTACCTAACGCCTTCCTGCGAATTTCTTCGCTGATAATCAGATCCCTGACATCATCAAACTTGATCTTTGCCTTCCCCGCCGAAGCACTAACAGCAGTAACTGTCCCGCTCCAACTTTCTGATAAAGAGGATAACAAAATTAGGGCTTGTACCTCATCGTCGAAATCAATCTCAACTGAACTCAGTTGTGCGATCGTCATGTTGAACTCGTTCAAGTGATTGGTCACCGTTGTACTCTCCGTCATCCGCAGATTAAACAACCGCCGCATCAGGTGAACCTTGTTCACCGCAGAGGGTTTCTCAAACATTGCGAAAAGGATTTCCAGCATGCCCTTCGTCGTCTCTGCCTTGACCGTGTGATGCGCCACGTTCCTGGACAGCGATAGGCAGACCACGCTCATCGCTTTCCTGTCCAGTAACTTCCACTCGTCGTCCTTCATGTCTTCCGGCTTCTCACCCAGCGGCAAATACAGATCTTTACCGTACAGGTAATCTTCGATCTGCATCTTCCAGAATCCGAAATCCGTTCCATCGAACTTCTCCACCGGTGATCTTCCGCCTTCCATCGTCACCACCAGAACCAGCTCTGATACCAGTTGTTAGGATTCGAACGCGGTAACGAATAGAAAACAAAGCAAAGAACACAAGAATTGTTAACCCAGTTCGTCAAGAATTGACTACGTCTAGGGGCACTACCAAGCCAGGGTATTTCTCTCTCAATATTGTAATAACAATGACAACGACGACTTAAGATTACAATTGATCAACTAGGGTTAAATAGCAATACGGACAAGACCTAGAAAAGCCCATAAATGCAACACCCGAAATCGGCCCATGTTCCACCGCGGGACGGTGGGTTCCACCGCGGGACGGCGGCAACTCTCAGTTGCGTCCACCGCGGGGCGTCCAATTCCACCGCAGGGCGTCCAATTCCACCGCGGGGCGGCGGCTCCTCTCAGTCGCCTTCTCTGCAAACCGTGTCGGTGACCGTACGAGCCTTTACGCGTCCTTTCTTTACGCTTCAGGCTCCATAACCCAACAGTAAGCAACCTAATATTTATACCCACAAGACACTTAAAATTGACGATGTTGGTTATGATGAGTTTGACGACAAAGAAGATTCAACTAAGGTGTAATTGTATGATGTATACACTACGCTGAAAGCAACAAAAAGAGACAACCAATTCCATTTTCTTTTGAAATCTGCTTAATTGTGTAATATTGTGTTATTTTATGGGAAATTTATTATGACAAGTTTATAACAATAACTATATTAACCGTTTATAATACAAAGACACTTTTTTATGGATATTGTGCGTAAAATTATATTTGCTATGTTTTATTTTATGACAGATTTGTCTTGTCTCGCAGGCTAAATGGGACTCGCGGGCAACCCGGGTCCGGATGTCCGAGCGAATCTAGGAAGCCTCCCCAGCCCGTTTATTTGGCTTGCCCAGATCCGGCCCGCCCATCCGGGCATGATTTTTGTCCAAAGCCCGGCCCGATTCCCACCCGGATCCGGGTTTGATCAGGTCTACGTTTGTCCCAGTTCGATCCATCACGTTGGTTCGATCCTTGAGCATCTAACGTGAGTTCGTTCCATCGATCGTCTTCATCACGTTGAAGACCGACTGTGAGTGCGTTCACGAAGATTCAAGAGAGATGAAGTCTAGCATGGTCACGATCCGCTTCCGAGGCGACATAGGATTCATCCGAGGCTTATTTCGCATCAGATCATGCAAGAAATTTGAATACTCACCAGGTGTATGTAGTTGAGCACTGAATCAAACCGAAGTGACACCCTTACGTATCAGGCACTTCATTTCCAAAACAGCCTCTATATTAGAGACCATGCCTTTTGTTACCTTTTGGCGAACTCATTATGATGTTGGGCTCCATTTCAAGCTTCAAATGTAGCATTTTCGCCATAATACATTGAACATCTGCTATGGCTGTGAACTCGTCAAAGAATCAAGAGCTCTAAAAAAGATATCAGATTAGATGAAGGCTAGCACCATTAGGAGCTGTTTGAGCACGAAATCAAGCTTCGACCAGGGGCCAATTCAAAGTGGGGATGGAAACTTAACAAGTAAACAATAGTATTCCAGAGACAAGAATAGAAGAAAATGAATATCCCATTCTAAATTCATAAAAGGCAATCAACAATTACATATAAGCAACACATTCAAGGTTTATTCAATCAAAGGATGATAAGCAGCCAAACGCCCAAAACAGCTCACATATAATCTAGCCCCCTTAGTTAATAACTTATTATATCAGCTATGTAACCATAAAGAAGACCCAGATATATATTTTTAATCCTAGGTGAAACGGATATCAGATAGCTAACAAGAGATCAGCGAAAATGAAGGATGTGTTTTGAGAGTATATAATTTATATATATAGATATATTTCTTCACTGCCTGATCAAGATGACTTTGGCATTTATATGAAACAAATTGACACTTGCAGTTACAATGATGTATTAATGAAACAAGGACTTCCAAGAAGTTGTGGTTTTCACCTGTGCACTCGATCAATATACTGTAAAAAGAAGCTGGGCTTCCTTGATAAAGATTAATTATGAAGCAAATGCTGGCTGCCTTTCTCTTCGAATCAGCTTCATGTATAGTCCCTGCAAATTGAAGCAGAAATATATAAGGAAAGCCAGAGAACAATGTGTCAACATTAAGAACTCCCTTGATGAATGAAGGAAGATGTACTTTAACTGCACTGCAGATCTGAGTACTATGGTCCAAGATTCCTTCAAGTCGGTATCTTTGTGTTAAGAATATTCAGAGATAAAATTTTAAGGCTTCACTTCATATTTGAACCACATAATTATTTCCTCAATTAGGAATGGTCAATAGGACTTGCATCCTCCAGGGTCCATAGTTATAAGTTAGAAGAATCATTTCCTTATTTCGAAGATCTGAGGAAAACACATGAATTTAGTAATGCACGGTTAAAAAAAAGGTAGATTAAACAAAATTACCCATAATTCAACCCATTTGTTCAACACCTCTATTTATAATTGAAACAGCATTCAACCACCGTATATTCAAAGCAATTCAACACACATGCCTATTCTATCCATATAAAACAATTTTTAGAAACTACAGAATGTCCAAAATACCCCTCACTTCTCAAAAAAACAAACTTCAAACGTGTCAAAATAAAGGGTATTCCGACACAATTTATACTTTTTTATAAAAGTTCTTTGTAAGGTTCAAATAGAAATGGGTATTGAATTGCTAGCAACTTTTATACAGGGTGATTAAAGGCAATTTTAATCTTAAAGGGAAGCTTTGTGCAATTTGAATTGAAATTAATCTCTATTCAAACAAGAAGAGGCAAGTGAAAGTTACATTTGTTGTATGGATGGTGGCACCGGTTGTCATGCCAATTTTCTGATCCGGAACAAGCTCAAAATTGAAATTTTGTAGAAGGATAGAAAGAGCCACTATAGCTTCTAGCAAGGCAAATTGATCCCCTACACATTTACGAGGTCCTCCACTAAATGGGATAAATCTGCAGCATATGAGCTTATAAGTTATGAGACAACTTAAGGTGCGGAAAAAAATAAATCTCCACATCAACAGATATAGAGAAGGCAACAAATGTAAGGACCAGTACTCCTCAAATAAGTTTACTTACCTGAAATCAGTATTTGTTTCATTAGGCACAGTGCCTTCCAAGTCAAACCGTTCGGGAAGAAACTCTTCTGATCTTTCCCATACCTTTTTTGTTCAAAAAGAAACTGAATAAGCTAGCAAGAATGCTTCTTTTTCAATGAAGCTAATTCAAATTTTAAGTTTTGCTATTTAAGATTACACAACAGATTAAATACCTCTGAAGAATGATGAATGTTGTACACTGAAATCATTATATCCTGACCAGGATTAACCTTGTAGCCTCCAGGAAGTATATCAGTAACTTGAGCTCTTCTTAACAATACCTAAGAAATTTCCGGCACAAAACTTTGTTGAGACATCTAGTTGATTTTGTAAGGAGCTAAGTTCTGCAAGTAATAGTATCAAACTGAAAAGCATATAACACTACCGGAGGATGAGGATATAGACGTAACGACTCAATTAGGCAACGAGTCACAAACTTGAGATTTTTTGTATCTTCGAATGTGGGAGGCCTTCCTTGTAGGATCCTGTCTACTTCTTCTTGTGCTTTCATCAAAGAAGCAGGATGCTGTACACAGATTTCGAACACATGCCACTCAAAACCAAGGCAGCTTATAGTCAAAGCAAATGAAATTAATCTAAATTTCCATGTCCATCAACAAATTTGACAGAGGCTTAATGCAAATGGCTGCCCGCCTAATATATTACCTTACTGAGAAGATAGGCTGTCCAGGTAAGAACTGATCCCGTTGTTTCGTGGCCAGCAACCAACATAGATAACAGGTCATCTCTCAGCTGGACACTTGAAACCTAAAGAAGACAGACACAACAAAAATCTTTAAGGACTGATATGTGTAAAGTACAAATCTTATGCAGACCAAAAGCACCTGAACATTCAAAGCTTGAAGAACTATAAGCACGCCATATACGCTCAAAATTTAGAACTTGTAATTAGATTAGAAAAACACTACAATTATTAATGTGGCTGAAGTTTAAACATACATCTTCTCTACTGGCAAGCAAGAAACGCAGAATACTAGGATCTGCTTCGTTGACATATTCTTCACTCTCTATCATTTCACCTTCCGCCTCAACGATCTCCTTGCACTTCATAATGAGTTCCTCAACAGTGTCCCTGATGACTTTCACTGCTTTTTCGGCTTTTATCTGTCTTGGAATGACTTTACACAAGACTTTGATCTGGAAACATTTATGAAATTATAGAATCTCTCAACTAGCGACCAACAAAAAAAAGGGGTTCTGCTGGATGACCAAATACTCACTTTCCAGTAAGGAAGAATGTCAGTACTACGCAACTCTGCCTCCTTTAAAGAAGTGTAAACAGCATCTATGACGGGACTATCAGCTGTGAGTGCGTCGAAATTGTAATTAAAAAGTGACAGGCCAATAACATCCAGGGTAAGTTGTGAGAACATTTGTTCCATGTTCACAGCAACGCCATCACGCGCATTTACTCTAAGTTTCTCTACCATTCTCTCAGCACATTTGCAGAAAACCCGATCAACCATTACAGAAAGATATCTCTTGTGAAGCGATGGAACCACAGCCCTGCGCCTCGCCTATCAAAATTTGACTTCAGGATCAAATGCATTAGTTGAAAATTACAAGTCTACCATTCTGTAAGCAACAGCATGTTCACCATCTTAAGTACAAACATATCTGTTGTTTCCCCTATAGGATACATCATACATGTTATAAAACAAGCCATCAAATCACACAGTATTAGTGCTATATCACCAATAAACCTCCCCCAAGATTCAAAGGTTCAACTCAAAAACGACATCACCTATAGTTTTTCCTTGAGAACAAAATAACTCACTAGCAACAAGACAACAAAAAGGTCAAAGCTTTTTTATATGCCCACATTGAAAATATTAAAAGATTTCTGTGGCACTAGTCTTTGATCAAGACCACTACAATAAGAAATAATGTTATTTGTCGCAAGTTAACCCGGTGTGATAATCATCAATATCATTGCCATCATCGTCATCATATCAAAATCAACTATGACCGGCAGTATTGAGACGCCACAGCCAGTTAATCCCACTCATAATTTATTTCTAGCATCAATTATCCCGACATTTTATTTTTGAAAAAAATGAAAACCCTAACCCTAGAAAGAAAAACTTACGGTCCAAAGGGAACCCTCGGCAATGGCGAAACCGGAGCCGAAAAGAAACTCGGAGACCTCGGCCACAAGGCCCTTGGCATACCTGGTCCCATAATTCCTCAAAACGTGCTTAGCGATCGCCGGATCGCTCACCACGACAAAGTTGCGGGGTCCAGCCGCCAGGCGGTAGATGGGGCCGTACAGGTTCATCCACTTGAACAATGGGAGGAAGAGGGCTCCTCCCAGGAGGTCCGACACGTCGTCGAGCTTGGCAGATGCGACGGGGATGCCGGAGTCGTCGGCGCTGGAGAGAGTGAGGGAGCGAGAGAGCAAGGTAAGCCAGTCGGGGCTCACCCACGAGCTGGGCTTTGCGTCGGAGGAGGAGGATTTGAGGTTGGCGGAATTCGGAGGCTCCTTGGGAAGCCAGGATCTGATGGGTAGGAGGCGGCGGCGGCGAGCGGCGGAGGGGAAGGCGTGGGGAGTGGAGAGAGAAGATAGAGTTGGGTAAGAAGAAATCGTCGCCATTGGAATCGGAGGGAGGGCAGCAGTATAGTGAAGAAACGCGGGACGGATATCTGAGAAACGCAAGAGGATAATATGTACGCTGCGCTAAAAGAGACAATTTTCCTCTCTTTTTTTTAGGAAAGATTTAGGCGAGACCTAGCAATTATACGAGGTCCTGCCTAAAACATTCCTATAAATGAAAAGATAAAGTTCTGGACTAGAATTAAGGACAGACATTGATGGAAAAAAATTGAGTTTTGCAATTATGTCAGTTGTTTAGTTGATATCTCAAAACACGTATCTAATGAGAACTTTCTAGAATGAATGGAGATCGATAAGAATATCAGTGATAACTATTTCGATTTTTCACGGGCAAGCCCAAATGCCTAAAATGGAATTAATAAGGCATAAATTATCTCCTTCAATTTCAATTTTGTGTAGGTGAAGTTGTTTTGCTTTTCGTACATTGTTTCTTAGAGCTAGTGTTTCTGTCATGAGTACTGTATTGTTTCCATATTGTTGACAGTCCATATGGATTATTTCTGCATGTTCATTTCTAATGATAAATCATGTTCCGGTTTGACCACAGGGTAATTTTGTACCGTCAAAGTTTATTTTTACAAAGTTATGTTTTGGTGGTTCCAATTTGAGTTTCCTAGTTTTTTTGCGGCTTATTGTCGAGCACTTATGTTGTGTGTGCTCCTCCATATCTCTATATTTTTTTGTTCCAATTTATAATTAGCGTTTGGATGTAGGTGGTGATATCCTTGATTTTTTCCGAATTCAAGGTATTAAATAATATTTGATTTCTATGGGTCCAGATCCCCCACCAAGTGGTAGCGAGGTGGATGATTTCTTGTTTACTTAACAGTGTGTGAAGTTCAAATAATAATTCTACCGTTTTTTTGTTATTTGTCGTGAGGTTTTGTATTATCATTTCTGTGTTTGGGTTTTGTATTTTGATTTGTTTTAAGGGTAGTTGGGCATTTAAATAAAAGGTGTGTTAAGTCTTCATATGTGTTAGTACATGAATCAAAATTTAGTGAGACCGCTACTTGTTTTTGTGCTAATTTGATCTTAGTTGGTAGCCCGTCATGGCATATCTTCCATAAGAAATTTTTGACTTTTGGGTATGTATCAAGTTTCCAAATCCAAGAATAATCTTTCTCTGGATTAGTTGTGTGGTTTGTGATTAATTCAAAGGCTGTTTTGGCAGTTATATTGTTGGTGGGTAGGGGGGTGTTAGTTATAAGTTCTACCGTGTTTGCATTAAGGGTATTGCTCCGTTTAGTTTTGTTCCATTTTTTGTTCTCCATGAAGGCACTCACTTTTTCCATGGGGTCAATGATATGGTTTGGGAGTATGTTTTCTGCTAGGTTAATCGAATCTATCCATTTAACCTTCCAGAAATTGATGGCTTTACCGTCCCTGATGAGCCATCTGATCCCCTTTTGGAATTTTGTTCGTAGTTTTAGTAGGTGTGTCCATTGCCATGAGTGGTTCCCTTTCTTGTTATAATTAAATAGTTCTGTGTTTTTTAGATATTTTTCATTTATAATTTTAACCCATATGTTATTTGGTTCGGCTAATATTTTCCATATGAGATTTAATTGCAACGCTTTGTTCATATCCATGGACTTGCGTATTCCAATGCCACCATTTGACTTGTTTTTACATATTTTATCCCATCCTATTAGTAGTTTGTAATTGGGTTCCTTATTCCAGAATAAGTTGATATTCGTTCTATCATGTTTGTTGTGTATGGACGACGGTAGCATGAAACTTTGTATTATGTAATTTGGTTTTACAGCAAGATTTAATTTGATAAGAGTGGCTCTACCTTCTAACGAAAGGGAATTGGCCTTCCACTTAGTTAATTGTTTGGTTGTGGCTTGTACAATATCTTGAAATGTCAGTTGGCTAACTTTCCCGTTGATAATTGGGCAACCAAGATATTTTTCGAGAGACGTGGAGCTAGGGATACTAAGGACTGATTGGATTGTATGTTTTATACTGTTTGGCGTATTTAATGTTGTTTGAAAGGCCGATTTATGATAGTTAACACATTGCCCGGAAAATGGAGCAGTAGTTTTCAATTGTAGATTTGATTTTAGAGCATGTCGTTTGATTTGCTTTTGCAAATATTAGTATGTCATCTGCAAAGGCTAAGAAGGGGATATTTGTCCTAGATTGGCTGAGTTTAAATCCTAGTTGTTTGTCGTTTATATTTGCATCTTGATGTAGTTTTCTTGCCAAGACCTCAACTCCCATAATAAAAAGAAATGGAGAGAGGGGGTCGCCTTGGTGTAAACCTTTTTTGGGATAAAATACGTATGTGGGCCCGTTATTGACAAGGACTGAGTAGGATACCGTTTCAATACATTCTTTGATCCATTCGATGAATTTTGGTGCAAATCCAAACTTGCCGAGCACAACAAGAATGAATTCTCACTCAATTTTATCATAGGCTTTTTCCATATCTAGCTTGAGCAACCCATCCCTCTTTGCCTTTTTTTGCTTTGAAGGAGTGGAAAATTTCATGTGCAATCAGAATATTGTCTTGTATAGCGCGGTTAGATACAAAGGCACCTTGTAGGGGGTGAATAATATTATTTAAGATTGGTTTTTATCTGTCAGTAATAATTTTAGATATAACTTTATATATTGTGGAACATAGGCTTATGGGTCGGTAATGGTTCGTGGAACTTGGATTATCGCATTTGGGAATTAATGTAATGAAGGTATGATTGATTTGTTTGGTATTTTCCCGGAGTGGAAAAAACTCTTTACTGCTTTAATCACTAATGGTCCGACAATGTGCCAATATTTTTGGTAGAAATATGCCGACATCCCGTCCGATCCAGGTGATTTATCACTTCCAATATTGAAAATAGCTTTCTTCACTTCTTCATTGCTAACTTGTCTGGTTAGTTCATCATTTTCTTGGTCTGAAACTTCATGGGTTATATTTTCCAATAGTTGTTGGAGTTTGTTGTTGTTGATAGTACCTTTCTTAAATCTTCATTCGAAATCGTTTTTTATTTCGTTTCTTATGTTTTCAAGGCCAATTATGATTGTCCCTTCCTGTGTTGTGATTTCCCTTATAATTTTCCTGCTTCTTTTGCTCGTAGCTATTCTGTGGAAATAGTTTGTGTTGGAATCTATTAGTTTGATATGTTTGATTTTAGCCCGTTGACTCCAGTATTTTTATGATAAGATAATATACATTCTTTCTTGTTTATGAGTCTATTTTGGCTGGCAATGAGAGCTTGGGTTGGGTTGCTTAAGATCTCTTTTTGTAATATAGTGAGTTCCTCTTCGTTCTCCTTTATTTGCTTAAATATATTCCCAAAGGTAGTTTTATTCCACTTTTTGGTATTAATCTTGAGTGTTAGTGTTTTTTTTCACAAGATTGTACATGTGTGATCCTTATGTGTCTATTCTCCAGGCTTGTTTAACAATGTTTTCAAAGTCCTTCCTTGTTGTCCACATCTTTTCAAATATGAACGGTTGGGCTTTAATCCGGTTCGGGTTTTCCAATTCCACAGTTATTGGACAATGGTCAGAAGATGTGAATGCATGATTTTTGGTGAATATGCCCGGAAACCATTGTATAATTTGATAGTGGATGAGAGTTTTGTCTAGTTTCTCGTACATGTTGTTAATTTATGTTTTATTTTTTTCTCCACGTGAATTCTCCTCCTTGTGTTGGGATATCTAGTAGATCACAATCATTTTTGAATTGAGTTAGTCTTAAAAATCGGGAGGCGTTACAAGTGGTGCCTCCTTTTTTCTCTTCAATATAGTTGATTTCATTTACGTCACTAATTACGATACATGGTAGTTGTGTTTGCTTGATAAAGTTGGCCAACTTGGTCCAAAATGCGTTATTTTAATTTTCTTTGGGGGGCATAGGTAAAGATGATTATCCTGCAGTAGTTTTTATCTATAATTTTATATTTGACTGCGATAAATCTACTGTCAATGTGTGCAAGTTCACACATTTCATTGTATAATTGGTATGATTTCCACATGACACAAATACCTCTGAAGTATCCTATCGTCGGAGAGAAATGGAATGTGTCGAACCCAACTTTTTGCCAAACTAATTGTTTTGGTTCTTGGTTAGTCCTAGTTTCCACTAGGCCCATGATTTGTATTTTTTCAATTTTACATAATGCTTCGATATTGGTCCATATATTTTTACGACCGAGACCTCGACAGTTCCATAGGCTAATCTTCATAAAAAACTGTTGTAGGTTTTGCAAGTGACCTTGGTCTTGCTTTAGGAGGGTTATTAATTATTTTATTTGGATTAGTTTTCTTATGTCTTTTAATCCCTTGTGATGCTTGGTAGATCATATATTTGATCAAATCTATGGTTCCCATTTGCCTCGTCTTGGGTTGATTTCCTTTAGATTCCAGGGTAGAAGGTTTATTTGTTTGTATTTTTATTATTTCGATGTAGTTTTGCTTGTAATATTGGTTCCTTGGTTCTTTATCCAGTCCTCAGTTTTTGCCAATTATGCTGGTATTTTGATATCTCGCGTGATCGTGTATTTGGAGATTATAATCATGATCCTTTCTTCCTTTATCGTTTGTATTTGGATGTTCCTTTTTTGCAGTTGGTAAGTGCTAACTAGTGAATACCTTTGACTAATGCTAGTTTTGTTTGAACTCCTTTTTTCGTCCCTTGTGTATCCAGTTCTATGTCTTATTTCCCTGCATGCTTCTACTGTCGTGTCTGCAAACTCATATTTTTCCCTTTTTTGGGGCCATACCACGTGTAGATGCCATACTGTCAAAATTTGGATAAACAACAGTAAATATATAGTAACATGTAAATATCTTGTATAAAACATATTCCTAGTAACTCGGAGATGGTCAATACTTATCTTTTTTTCATGCTGGTGCATAGTATTGTTGATTTTTCCTGGCTACGTATTTGCCTGATTTGTTAGCTTATTCATGTACTCCTTCATACAATTGTTATACTGATATTTGGTTAGGTTCAGAGAACAGTAAAAACATAGGAGAGGGCAATTACCCTTCATTTCCTTTTCCATATTTTTGTGTCAGACTGTCAACATTTGGATGAACAACATTAGAGATATAGTAATGTGTAAATATTTTGCATAAGACATATTCCTGGTAACTAGGAGGTGGTCAATAGTTATTTTTTTTTCGTGTTGGTGCTTAGTATTGCTGATTTTTCTTGGTTGCTTATTTGCCTGATAAGCTAGCTTAGTCCTGTAACCATTCATACATTTGTTATCTTGGTATTTGGTTGGGTTCAGAAAACAGTAAGAACATGGGAGAAGGCAATTACCCCTTATTTTCTTTTTTATCTTTTTGTGTTTTTTGGGGTTAGCTTGTAAGCTAGCACCTCTGAGATGTGCAAATAGGCTGATCACAATGTAATTTGAACTAAGCATAGATTTCAAGCACATAACTGGGTTACAACTGCAGGGTTCATACACCTTCTGCATCATAATTTCAAGGATTATGGGCATGGAAATAAAGAGATAGATGTGATTACACCAAGAACTCAAACTAGGGTGCAATATCAAAAGGTAAAGGCCTTTAAAGGCTTTCCCTTCACACCAGTTGGTGGAATTGTGGCTTCCACTGGTGGCCAAAAGTGTTTGACTTCTTAATATAATCATGAACATACTTGGAATTTAGAGTTTTGGTTTCTTGCTCCCCATCAGCACTGAGGAGGCAATGTCGCCATCATCTTCTTGCATCTTCCTCTTGCTGGAGCCAGAGGTTGATGTAGCAGCTGCATGGACAGTCGTGACACCCAACTTTTGCACCATGGAAGTGTTGGATGAGTTGGTTTGCATTGAGTTTAGAGATTGGTAAGAATCCTCAGAGAAGTAATCATCCTCATGTTCCTCCTCAACATCTGATTTGAGGAGAGTTTGTAACTCACCTTCAGGGAAGGATGCATCATCATCCTCATTGATAAGGATGAAGGGATCAACCTCATCTAGTAAGTCATCTTCATCCATGTTGAAGCTGCTAACATGAGTGTCAATAACAGCTTCACCTTCTGTAGTCTCCAGCACAAGAGCTTCCAGAGGAAGAGATGACTTCGCTGCCATCTCAGTATGTTCATCCTTTGGGGGGTGGGAATAATGGCCTCAGTTGTGATGGTATGGCTTGTATTTGGGTTAGCTGAATTGATGACATGAATTCCAGGGGCTAAAGGAGTTGAGAGAATTGGTTCCAGAAATTGAGTGGCCTCTTTTGTGGCAACATTCTCCACTGGAAAGGGAGGTTGATGTGTTCCTGCCTCCGATGACAAGAATTCCAGGGGCTAAAGGAGTTGAGAGAATTGGTTCCAGAAATTGAGTGGCCTCTTTTGTGGCAACATTCTCCACTGGAAAGGGAGGTTGATGTGTTCCTGCCTCCGATGACAAGCCAATTGTCAAAGGTGACAACTTTCGGATCTAGTCTTGGTTGGGAAGTCACTCGTCTCGACGGTGGAAGCGTTGGTGGTGATGATAGCGATCTGTTGGAAGGATGGAAGGCGATGGCGGAAGCGAATTGATTGAGGGATGGAAGACTTGAAGAGACAAGTCTTTGGTGTCGTAGCGTCGACTGTGGATGAAGGGAGATGCGAAGGATATGTTTGCTTGAGATCAAGTGGTGCCGTAGCGTCGGCGGCAGAGTGAATGGAGATGAGAGAGATATGTGATGTTCGATCAAGGAAAGGAGGATAAACACTCTACTTAAGCCTTGAACTTTAATTTGAACGTAAGAAAATAATAACAAGGTTCGAAACTATAAATACTAGAGGCGAGACATCGGTTTGGGCCAAGTCGAGCCTAGTGGGCTAGCCCATGCAAGCATGCAAAGGCACACACCCAAAAATAGACAAACTATAAAAGGGAAATTAGCTAAAACAAGCAATAGCGCTAAATAGGGAAAGTGTCTCAAAACAGATAAGGCAAACATGTTCTAAAGCGAGCTCTTCGAGCGAGCCCTTCAGCGAACTCTTCGAACGCGCTCCTCAATGAGCTCTTCTGTTGGAGCGATGCCTTCAGCGAGCTCCTCTGTTGTATTGATGCTCTTAGCGAGTTGTTCTCTTGTAGCAGTGAGCTCGTTGCTTCGTCCGACGTCTTTTTCAGTGCGCTCCTTTGTGAGCGAGACGTCTTCAGCACGTTCCTCGATGGTGGAGAGGACGACAAGTCTTGGCTCGGTTTCCGGGCTGCCTTGGCCAGCGACGAAGCGTGCAACAAGGGATGCGACAGCTTCGGCGATGGCTTTGGCCCTGGACCTTGTCACTGGGCCATCTGAGCGTAGGCTCATGGCTTGTTCTTCCTCATGGGCCGTCATGGGGGGCAGGGTCACATCATCCTCCCCCACTTGGCTTTCAAGCGTCCCCGCTTCACCATCTTCAAACTCAGGCTCAATGTATGGAGTCAAGTCCGACACATTGAAGGTCGAATGGACTCCGAAATCAGGTAGGAGCTCGAGTTGATAAGCCTTGTTCACGCGGAAGGGACCATCTCCACGTGGTGCCAATTTGTGCTTGCGCCGCTGGGGAAATCTTCCATTTCGCATATGCACCCAGACTAGGTCTCCGGGAGCGAACACAACGCGGCGGCGGCCTGAATTCTTCTGCTTGGTATACTTCACGGCCCTTCTTTCCAGCTATGCCCTGGTTCGGCGGTGTAGCTCCTGCACATGCTCGGCCTGGTTGGCGACGGATACGTGCACTGGTTCTCATAGTGGACGCGGCGACAAATCAAGCGGCGTTAATGGATTCAACCCATACACCACTTCGAACGGACTCATGTTGGTCGTCGTGTGCCTGCATCTATTATAACAAAACTCGACAAGAGATAGTAAGTCCTCCCAACGCCTAGGGTTGGCCTTTAACATGGTGTGAAGGAGGGCTCCTAGTGTCCTGTTGGTGACCTCTGTTTGGCCGTCCGTTTGGGGGTGGTAGCTACTGGAGAAAAGGAGTTTTGTACCTAGCTTTCCCCAAAGAGTTCTCCAAAAGTGACCTATAAACTTCGAATCCCTATCACTAACAATGGTTCTAGGGACACCATGAAGATGAACCACATGCTCAAAAAATAAATTTGCAATCTCACTAGCACTGTGGGTAGTCTTACATGCAATAAAATGGGCCATCTTAGAAAATCTATCTACGACCACAAAAATGGAGTCACGACCTCGTCGAGAGAGGGGTAAACCCGTAATGAAATCCATAGACAGATCTTCCCAGGGGGCACTCGGTATGGGCAAAGGGGTGTAGAGGCCGTGGGGACTAGAACTAGCTTTAGCGCGCTGGCAAGTCACACAACTCCTACAAAACCTAGTCACTTGGTGGGTCATCTTAGGCCAAAAGAAATGTTCTCTTAAAGCGGCCAGTGTCTTCCTAATCCCAAAGTGTCCACGACTTTCGTGAGCTTCCTGAATCAAAAGGAGCCTAATGGAGGACCTAGGGATGCAAAGGCGATTGGCCTTATATAAATAACCCTCAGAGAGAAAATATGACTCCAACTCTCGAACTCTTAGGCAATGCTCGACTATGGGGACAAAGAAAGGATCAACAACATATAACTCCTTAATCAAAGCAAAGCCTAAAACTTTAGTCTGCACATGATTCAAGAGAACGTACCTCCTGGATAGGGCGTCTGCAACAATGTTCTCTTTGCCCTTCTTATGGACAATGACGTAAGAGAACGTCTCAAGGAATTCCACCCAGCGAGCATGACGGCAGTTGAGATGTGTTTGGCTCTTCAAATAGCCCAACGCGGCTTGATCGCTGTGGATGACAAATTCACGTGGCCAAAGATAGTGTTGCCACGTCTTGAGTACTCGGATGAGGGCATACAACTCCTTGTCGTAGGTGGGATAGTTGAGTGTGGCCCTAGAGAGCTTCTCACTGAAGTAAGCGATCGGCCTCCTCTCTTGGTGTAACACACCACCAATGCCAATGTCTGAGGCATCACATTCCACCTCGAACGGTCTGTTGAAGTCAGGAAGTTGGAGCAGTGGTGCCTGGCATAATGCGTGCTTCAAGGCCGAAAAGGCCGTTTCATGTTGCTCTTGCCAAGACACCGTTGTGCCCTTCTTGGTCAGCTCGTGTAAAGGCGCTGCAATGGAGGAGAAATTTCTCACAAAGAGCCTATAAAATCCAGTGAGGCCGAGGAAGCTTCGGACTTGTGTTGGGGTCATCGGCGTCGGCCAGTCCTTGATGGCGGTGATTTTCTCCTCATCAACACGTATGCCATCATCACTCACAACGTAGCCCAGAAAGTTCATAGATGTAGAACAGAACGAACACTTGACGAGGTTGGCAAACAAGCGCTCGCTGTGAAGACACAACAGGACGACTCGAAGGTGCTCAACGTGCTCTTCTAGGCTTTTCGAATATACAAGGATGTCATCGAAATAAACGACGACAAACTTGCCATGGACAGCTCGCAGAACGTGGTTCATCAAGCGCATGAAGGTGCTGGGGGCGTTTGTTAGCCCAAACGGCATGACGAGCCACTCATAAAGCCCGTACTTAGTCTTGAAGGCGGTCTTCCATTCATCACCGTCCTTCATTCTGATTTGATGATATCCACTCTTCAAAACAATCTTGGAAAATGTGGTAGCGCCGTGAAGTTCATCGAGCATATCGTCAAGGAGAGGGATCAGATGCCTGTACTTGACGGTAATCTGGTTAATAGCTCGGCAATCAACACACATCCTCCATGTTCCATCTTTCTTCGGCACAAGGATCACAAGCACAGCGCAAGGGAAAAGAGATTCCCTCACGTAGCCTCGATCCAACATGTCGTTAACCTGTCGCTGCAGCTCACTAGACTCTTCTGGGCCAGCCCTGTAAGCAGCGTGGTTTGGCAACGAGGCACCTGGCACAAGATCGATCTGATGCTCAATGCCTCGCAAGGGAGGTAAACCTTGGGGCAACTCATCGGGGAAGACGTCGTCGAACTCAGCGAGCAAGGCGGTGACGGGAGGAGGCACATCCTTGGCTCTCGACGACTCTGGAATGCAAGGAGTTGGCACAAGCAGAAAATAGGGCGCCTTGCCAGTCAAACATGGCGTGATGTCACTGGGCCTGGCGAGAAATAGTCTGTGCTCACAAGAGCCCTGCAACGGACTCTTCGGCGGTAACTGAACGGCCTGTTTGGTCTTCTTCTTTGCAGTGCCTTGTGGAGAAGCCGTTGTTCCAGAAGCTGTGTTGTGTTGCTTCACGAGTGTCTCTGGTGACTCGATCGGCCTATTTGCAGCGGCCTCAATGGCCTTCTGACAATCTCTTTCCACCTGGTCCTGCAAGATCTCATGGGAAGACATTGGATGCAAAGTGACGCGCTTCCCGTGGTAAGTGAACACATAAGTGTTCAAATATCCATCGTGGAGAACGCGTCTGTCGAATTGCCATGGGCGCCCAAGCAAGATATGGGTGGCGTCCATTGCAATGACATCACATAAAACAGAATCATAGTATTGGCCAATTGAAAAAGAAATTAAGCACTGGCGAGATACTGTGTTACCTGGACTAGAAGAAATCCATTGGAGAGCGTACGGTTGGGGATGAGGAGCCGTGGGCAAGTTGAAGTGTGTAACGACCTTCTCATTCACAATATTGGCACAAGAGCCGCCATCAACAATCACACTCAAGGTGTCCGTTTGGACGAGGGCTCGTGTGTGGAACAAATTCTCTCTTTGGTCTCGGAGACTAGAGTCATGGACTGTGAGGATACGCCGGGACACTAATCTCAATGGAGTGCCCGCGTTCAGTGAAGCGGGTTCACAGTCGTAAGCGTCCTCTTCGTCTTCATTCCCTTCGTCAATTGGCTCTAGGGGTTGTTCGTCGTCTTCGCAAGACTCATAGCCAGCGGCGGCAACAGAGAACAAAACCTTTCGAGAATTTGGGCAATCCTTCTTGTAGTAGCCTCTGCCATCACACTTGAAACACTCGAGATCTTGCGTGCGGTCAGTGTTCACTGGAGTCGGTCTGTGTGTGGTCTGGCGCGCTATTGTGTTCGTTGCCGGCGGCCTCGCCTTGATAGACGAGCTGTTGGCAGCAGAAGCACTAGGACGAGTGTTAGAAGAATTGAAACCACTAGGGTTAGAAGCATACTTGGAGGAGTTACTCGTATAGGACTTTCGGCGAGCGATCTGAGCATGTAGTTGCATCGCCGAGTGAGTAAGGGTGTTCAAGTCCTTGATGGGCAGAATCTCGAGCTGATCACGAATATTAGCGTTCAAACCACTCAAGAATTTTGTCCTCAAGGTAGAAGGAGCAACAGATATGTTCGCCTTGTAATACATATCTTCTAGCTTCGAAAAGAACTCGAGTGGAGTCTATGAGCCTTGGCGAGCCATGGCGATCTCCATTCGCATTTGATTTCGATAATCTGGAGGCACGTATTTCCTGGTCATCACATAAACGAGTTGATTCCACTCGGTGACTCTCGTCGTGTTGCGTCGGACGCAGTCATCTTCAAACCTGTGCAACCAAACTCTTGTAGCACCTCGGAAGTTGAGAGTCACTGCGTTGACGTGCTCTTGGGGAGGCACTTGACAATAGCGGAGTGTATACTCTGTGGCCTGTATCCATTCAAGAAAAACAACAGGGTTGTATTCACCATAAAAATGTTCAATCTTTACCTTAACGCCGTGTCTCACGTAGCGAGGTGGTTGAACATCCTGATTGTGAGCATCATTATAGTATGGTTGTTCAACAGCGCGCAAACCATGAGGTCGTTCTCGACCATTGTGGCGTCTTTCTCTGGCTTGGTGAGGCTCGCCGCGGACATAGTCTTCTCTGGGCGCATAGACGCCGTCTTTTCGGCTGGACATCGAAGTCGTCTCGGCGGGCATCTCTGGGCATGGCATCACGGCGCCGGCCGTCAATGTCATGATGGCGACCTCCTTGTGGCTGGAGTCGTGGTGATGGAATATAGTCCGATGGATGGTCCTGCAATTCAATAGGATCTCCAAGAGGGGGGTGAAACAAATTGGGATTGACCATACCTGAGTCTTCAATTTCTTCGTCGTCATATTCGTCGAAGTCATCGTCAACATTAGGAGTGATCGAAGTGTAGCCATCCTAGCCGTAGCGGGGTGTCCGAGCACTCCGGTGTTGAAGGTTAGAGCGCAATGCACGACTGAGGGGCTGTGTGTTCGGTGTCTTGTAATCGTCAGCGTCCTGTTGCTTAGAACGGCCTGATCTACCACTGGGCCTTCTCGGCCTTGTGTCGATTAGAGCTGCTTGGTGACGGCGGCCATCCCTTGGCGCGGAGCCTGTTACTTGACGCTGTGTTCTGCGAGAAGCATATCTCTCATTAAAATCATAAGGTTCAGAAAATTCACCTTGAGCGTCGGCGTCACGGTCTAAGCCGGTGTCAATGCCACTATGCGCGGTGGTCGGCACGTAGCGATCTGTATGCGATGTGAGCCCTTGGCAACTTTCTATGACACTCTGCAATCTCTTGAGTTGGGGTTGTGGTTGATGGGAAGGCATGATGCCTTTGCCCTTGTCAACTCTTGTCTTGGAAGGACCGGCGTCGGTGGCTTTTGGTTGAGCCGGTGCCTCCATGGCAGGTAAAGAAGCCGGAGTGGGCACGTTGGTGGCCACTCGTTGGTTTGCTCTCAAAGTAGCGAGCTCTTGGCGAAGAGCTTGGATCAAAATTTGATCTTCCGTCAATTCCAAGAGAGTATCTTGTGGAGTTGGGTCTTGTTGTGGTTGTTCCTGTGAGGGAACCAACGTCGGGTTCTGTGGTTGGTTGTTGTTGTCATCACCGGGTTGGTCATTACCTTGTCCAAGCGTCATGCTACCTATAACAAGTTTGCCAGACATGGGAGTAAAAACGAACCAAAAGGTAACAAAGAACAACAATCAAGCAAAATCACAAGGCAAGTCACAAGGTTCACGTAAGGTAGGGCTGTTTGGGCTTACCGTGAGGGCGGCTTGGCTTGAACAAGTAGTGGTGTATCAAGCAAAGTTGCAATCAAACACACAAGAACAAATTGAAACCCTAGACAAACGTAAACAAAGTGACCAAAGTGAGCAAGAAATCACCTTCTAGGAAGTTTACCTAGACGATGGAGAGGTAGAGAAGATGAGCCTAAGCCGAGGTGATTGAGTTAGGGTTGCCTTATTTTGGCTTTCCCAAACTTGGAACTCTTTTTTTTTTTTTGAATTAATATCCGAGATCTTTTTTTTTGTGATCTTTGTTTTCAGATTGAAGGAAAGAAAATAAAACAAAATCGGCTTAAGTAACTAGAAGATATCACAAGTGTGATTTAGGAAAGATTGGAGAGAGAAGATAATATTTGATTTTATCTTATAAGGAAAGTGGTTAACTAACTAAAAAGTAATGATAGCGATCTGTTGGAAGGATGGAAGGCGATGGCGGAAGCGAATTGATTGAGGGATGGAAGACTTGAAGAGACAAGTCTTTGGTGTCGTAGCGTCGACTGCGGATGAAGGGAGATGCGAAGGATATGTTTGCTTGAGATCAAGCGGTGCCGTAGCGTCGGCGGCGGAGTGAATGGAGATGAGAGGGATATGTGACGTTCGATCAAGGGAAGGAGGATAAACACTCTACTTAAGCCTTGAACTTTAATTTGAACGTAAGAAAATAATAACAAGGTTCGAAACTATAAATACTAGAGGCGAGACATCGGTTTGGGCCAAGTCGAGCCTAGTGGGCTAGCCCATGCAAGAATGCAAAGGCACACACCCAAAAATAGACAAACTATAAAAGGGAAACTAGCTAAAACAAGCAATAGCGCTAAATAGGGAAAGTGTCTCAAAACAGATAAGGCAAACGTGTTCTAAAGCGAGCTCTTCGAGCGAGCCCTTCAGCGAACTCTTCGAACGCGCTCCTCAATGAGCTCTTCTATTGGAGCGATGCCTTCAGCGAGCTCCTCTGTTGTATGCCATCAGCACTCACAACGTAGCCCAGAAAGTTCATAGATGTAGAACAGAACGAACACTTGGCGAGGTTGGCAAACAAGCGCTCGCTGCGAAGACACAGCAGGACGGCTCGAAGGTGCTCAACGTGCTCTTCTAGGCTTTTCGAATATACAAGGATGTCATCGAAATAAATGACGACAAACTTGCCAAGGAAAGCTTGCAGAACGTGGTTCATCAAGCGCATGAAGGTGCTGGGGGCGTTTGTTAGCCCAAACGGCATGACGAGCCACTCATAAAGCCCGTACTTAGTCTTGAAGGCGGTCTTCCATTCATCACCGTCCTTCATTCTGATTTGATGATATCCACTCTTCAAATCAATCTTGGAAAATATGGTAGCGCCGTGAAGTTCATCGAGCATATCGTCAAGGCGAGGGATCAGATGCCTGTACTTGACGGTAATCTGGTTAATAGCTCGGCAATCAACACACATCCTCCATGTGCCATCTTTCTTGGGCACAAGGATCACAGGCACAGCGCAAGGGAAAAGAGATTCCCTCACGTAGCCTCGATCCAGCAAGTCGTTAACCTGTCGCTGCAGCTCACTAGACTCTTCTGGGCCAGCCCTGTAAGCAGCGCGGTTTGGCAATGAGGCACCTGGCACAAGATCGGTCTGATGCTCAATGCCTCACAAGGGAGGTAAACCTTGGGGCAACTCATCGGGGAAGACGTCGTCGAACTCAGCGAGCAAGGCGGTGACAGGAGGAGGCACATCCTTGGCTCTCGACGACTCTGGAATGCAAGGAGTTGGCACAAGCAGAAAATAGGGCGCCTTGCCAGTCAAACATGGCGTGATGTCACTAGGCCTGGCGAGAAATAGTATGTGCTCACAAGAGCCCTGCAACGGACTCTTCGGCGGTAACTGAACGGCCTGTTTGGTCTTCTTCTTTGCAGTGCCTTGTGGAGAAGCCGTTGTTCCAGAAGTTGTGTTGTGTTGCTTCACGAGTGTCTCTCGTGACTCGATCGGCCTGTTTGCAGCGGCCTCAATGGCCTTCTGGCGATCTCTTTCCATCTGGTCCTGCAAGATCTCATGGGGAGACATTGGATGCAAAGTGACGCGCTTCCCGTGGTAAGTGAACACATAAGTGTTAAAATATCCATTGTGGAGAACGCGCCTGTCGAATTGCCATGGGCGCCCAAGCAAGATATGGGTGGCGTCTATTGCAATGACATCACATAAAACATAATCATAGTATTGGCCAATTGAAAAAGAAATTAAGAACTGGCGAGATACTGTGTTACCTGGACTAGAAGAAATCCATTGGAGAGCGTACGGTTGGGGATGAGGAGTCGTGGGCAAGTTGAAGTGTGTAACGACCTTCTCATTCACAATATTGGCACAAGAGCCACCATCAACAATCACACTCAAGGTGGCCGTCTGGAGGAGGGCTCGTGTGTGGAACAAATTCTCTCTTTGGTCTCGGAGACTAGAGTCCTGGACTGTGAGGATACGCCGGGTCACTAAGCTCAATGGAGTGCCCGTGATAACAGCAATTTGTCGTGCTAATTACTACTATGCAAAGTATCCAAACAAACCTTAAACCGTAGTCCTAGGCAAGTAAGGGTCGAGTCCACAGGGAGACAGATTCTACCTTTATGTGTAATTTCTATGTCAATCCTTAAGTAACCAAAATGGGGGTTTTGTGTGTTTTAGATGTTCTAAGCATGCAAAGGCAAACAAACTAAAGATTATGAATTCAGTAATTGGGGAAATAGCTCAGTCAAATAAACATCCATTATTCGTATGATAAGTTGATCCTAGATAGTCATTCAATATCTCATGCAATGGAGATTCCTATTCCTTTTCTAAAGTAACTACAAGCACAACCAGATACTTATAGCACTAACTAGTTAAACAACCATGAAACCATCAAGATTCAGTTTAACAGTAGCATTAAGCCTAGGAATATAATTAGGATACAATCTAGCATAAAACAACCAGCTTTTATCCTAGAATGTAAATCAGTTCTCTTCTACATAAGACTAGCACAACCAGTTACTAGTACGATGCAGTTGCTACTCTGATAAAGATATGTTCAACCAGTAACAATATAAATCTAGCAATCAATCAATAGAGATAATACCTAGTTGCGCAGGCTAGAGATGATCAATATTAATCATAAACAATTCATATGAGAGAATAGATAAAATCCATGCGATAGATAAGGAACGAAAATCTCACAACTTGATTAAAACGAAAGCTTCAGTTGTCTGACTAAGCCAGGAAGGCTTAGTTCTTCATAACAAAGTACGTAGAATAGAGAAAAGATGAAAAACGATGATAAGGGAGGCCAAGCTCCCTTCTAACCCTAAATACTAGAAAATAATAAAAAGTCTTCAAAAGTAAATAAAAAACGAAATAATAAAAACACTAATAATAATCCAAAATAACAAAATAAGGAAAAGTGGTTCGGTTTCGCATCCGACGCGGCGGCGGTCGCCGTAAGCCTGACGACGGTCGCCGCAAGCCTGACGACGGTCGCCGCCAGAACACTTGTTGAGATTTCTTCGGTTCAGCTCCTGCGACACCTCCGTAAAAACGCCATAACTTTTGATTCCCAACTCGGATTGCGCTCATATTATGAGGAATTGCAGTAGACTTCAAGAGCTAACTCCTCGAATTGGAATCACGCCATTTGGACGTCTGAGTAAAGATAACGAATCAATTGAATTCAGCACATTGTTCTTCTACTCTCGTGTGGACTCTCTCCTTGGTTCTTCTTCGTCTCCTCAATGGTCAACTCCTCTTCCTCTGGATATCTTCAATTTGCTTCTCCAGACCACCAAATTCACACTTCTCCTCTTAAACTCCATAATCCATAATTGTTCACTAAATCCATCCAAATGGCACCTCAAACCTGGTAACAACCCCTAGAAATGCACTACAAAATAGTGCCGATCAGCCCGCGTTTAGTGAAGCGGGTTCACAGTCGTAAGCGTCCTCTTCGTCTTCATTCCCTTCATCAATTGGCTCTAGGGGTTGTTCGTCGTCTTCGCAAGACTCATAGCCAGCGGCGACAGTAGAGAACAAAACCTTTCGAGCATTTGGGCAATCCTTCTTGTAGTGGCCTCTGCCACCACACTTGAAACACTCGAGATCTCACGTGCGGTCAGTGTTCACTAGAGCCGGTCTTTGTGTGGTCTGGCGCACTGTTGTGTTCGTTGCCGGCGGCCTCGCCTTGATAGACGAGATGTTGGCAGCAGAAGCACTAAGACGAGTGTTAGAAGAATTGAAACCACTAGGGTTAGAAGCATATCTGGAGGAGTTACTCGTATAGGACTTTTGGCAATCGATCTGAGCATATAGTTGCATCGCCGTGTGAGTAAGGGTGTTCAAGTCCTTGATGGGCAGAATCTCGAGCTGATCACGAATATTAGCGTTCAAACCACTCAAGAATTTTGTCCTCAAGGTAGAAGGAGCAACATAGATGTTCGCCTTGTAATACATATCTTCCAGCTTCGAAAAGAACTCGAGTGGAGTCTGTGAGCCTTGGCGAGCCATGGCGATCTCCATTCGCATTTGATTTCGATAATCTGGAGGCACGTATTTCCTGGTCATCACATAAACGAGCTGATGCCACTCGGTGACTCTCGTCTTGTTGCGTCGGACGCAGTCATATTCAAACCTATGCCACCAAACTCTTGTACCACCTCGGAAGTTGAGAGTCGCTGCATTGACGTGCTCTTGGGGAGGCACTTGACAATAGCGGAGTGTATACTCTGTGGCATGTATCCATTCAAGAAAAACAGCAGGGTTGTATTCACCATAAAAATGTTCAATCTTTACCTTAACGCCGTGTCTCACGTAGCGAGGTGGTTGAACGTCCTGATTGTGAGCATCATCATAGTATGGTTGTTCAACAGCGCGCAAACCATGAGGTCGTTTGCGGCCATTGTGGCGTCTTTCTCTGGCTTGGTGAGGCTCGCCGCGGACATAGTCTTCTCTGGGCGCGTAGACGTCGTCTTGACGACGTCTTCTCGGCTGGACGTCGAAGTCGTCTTGGCGGGCATATCTGGGCATGGCATCACGGCGTTGGCCGTCAATGTCATGATGGCGACCTCCTTGTGGCTGGAGTCATGGTGATGGAATATAGTTCGATGGATGGTCCTGCAATTCAATAGGATCTTCAAGAGGGGGGTGAAACAAATTAGGATTGACCATACCTGAGTCTTCAATTTCTTCGTCGTCATATTCGTCGAAGTCATCGTCAACATTAGGAGTGATTGAAGTGTAGCCATCCGAGTCATAGTGGGGTGTCCGAGCACTCTGGTGTTGAAGGTTAGAGCGCAATGCACGGCTGAGGGGCTGTGTGTTCGGTGTCTTGTAATCATCAGCGTCCTGTTGCTTAGAACGGCCTGATCTACCACTGGGCCTTCTCGGCGTTGTGTCGATTAGAGCTGCTTGGCAACGGCGGCCATCCCTTGGCGCGGAGCCTATTACTTGACGCTGTGTTCTGTGAGAAACATATCTCTCATTAAAATCATAAGGTTCAGAAAATTCACCTTGAGCGTCGGCGTCGCGGTCTGAGCCGGTGTCAATGCCACTATGCGCGGCGGTCGGCACGTAGCGATCTGTATGCGATGCGAGCCCTTGGAGACTTTCTATGACACTCTGCAACCTCTTGAGTTGGGGTTGTGGTTGATGGGAAGGCATGATGCCTTTGCCCTTGTCAACTCTTGTCTTGGAAGGACCGGTGTCAGTGGCTTTTGGTTGAGCCGGTGCCTCCATGGCAGGTAAAGAAGCCGGAGTGGGCACGTTGGTGGCCACTCGTTGGTTTGCTCTCAAAGTAGCGAGCTCTTGGCGAAGAGCTTGGATCAAAATTTGATCTTTCGTCAATTCCAAGAGAGTATCTTGTGGAGTTGGGTCTTGTTGTGGTTGTTCCTGTGAGGGAACCAACGTCGGGTTCTGTGGTTGGTTGTTGTTGTCATCACCGGGTTGGTCGTTACCTTGTCCAAACGTCATGCTACCTATAACAAGTTTGCCAGACATGGGAGTAAAAATGAACCAAAAGGTAACAAAGAACAACAATCAAGCAAAATCACAAGGCAAGTCACAAGGTTCACGTAAGGTAGGGCTGTTTGGGCTTACCATGAGGGCGGCTTGGCTTGAACAAATAGTGGTGTATCAAGCAAAGTTGCAATCAAACACACAAGAACAAATTGAAACCCTAGACAAACGTAAACACAGTGACCAAAGTGAGCAAGAAATCACCTTCTAGGAAGTTTACCTAGACGATGGAGGGGTAGAGAAGATGAGCCTAAGCCGAGGTGATTGAGTTAGGGTTGCCTTATTTTGGCTTTCCCAAACTTGTTTTTTTTTTTTTTTTTGAATTAATATCCGAGATCTTTTTTTTTGTGATCTTTGTTTTCGGATTGAAGGAAAGAAAATAAAACAAAATCGGCTTAAGTAACTAGAAGATATCACAAGTGTGATTTAGGAAAGATTGGAGAGAGAAGAGAAGAGAAGATTTGATTTTATCTTATAAGGAAAGTGGTTAACTAACTAAAAAGTAATAACATGCAAACAAGGAAACTATATCTACGTTGGAAATAAGGAAACAAAATATCTAGCATGCAAGATAACAAAAATTACCTAACACACCAAAACTTAAGGGGCAAGAAAAAAAAAAACCGGCCAAGATATTATCTTGTAGAAACCGAAGGTGAGCAAATATGGTAACTTTTTGGTTTTTCGAACAATTTGATGAAACAAACGATGGGGGTCAAGATAATTTTTTTGTGAACAAATGCAACTTGAGTTTGTGACTTACAAGACTGCTGGGCTCTGATGCCAGTTGATGTGTTCCTGCCTCCAATGACAATCTAATTGTCAAAGGTGACAACTTTCAGATCTAGTCTTGGTTGGGAAGTCACTCGTCTCGACAGTGGAAGCGTTGGTGGTGATGATAGCGATCTGTTGGAAGGATGGAAGGCGATGGCAGAAGCGAATTGATTGAGGGATGGAAGACTTAAAGAGACAAGTCTTTGGTGTCGTAGCATCGGCTGCGGATGAAGGGAGATGCGAAGGATATGTTTGCTTGAGATCAAGCGGTGTCGTAGCGTCGACGGCAGAGTGAATGAAGATGAGAGGGATATGTGACGTTCGATCAAGGGAAGGAGGATAAACACTCTACTTAAGCCTTGAACTTTAATTTGAACGTAAGAAAATAATAACAAGGTTCGAAACTATAAATACTAGAGGCGAGACATCGGTTTGGGCCAAGTCGAGCCTAGTGGGCTAGCCCATGCAAGCATGCAAAGGCACACACCCGAAAATAGACAAACTATAAAAGGGAAACTAGCTAAAACAAGCAATAGAGCTAAATAGGGAAAGTGTCTCAAAACAGATAAGACAAACGTGTTCTAAAGCGAGCTCTTTGAGCGAGCTCTTTGAGCGAGCCCTTCAGCGAACTCTTCGAATGCGCTCCTCAACGAGCTCTTCTGTTGGAGCAATGCCTTCAGCGAGCTACTCTGTTGTATTGATTCTCTTAGCGAGCTATTCTCTTGTAGCAGTGAGCTCGTTACTTCGTCCGACGTCTTCTTCAGTGCGCTCCTTTATGAGCGAGACGTCTTCAGCACGTTCCTCGATGGTGGAGAGGACGACAAGTCTTGGCTCGGTTTCCAGGCTGCCTTGGCCAGCGACGAAGCGTGCAACAAGGGATGCGACAGCTTCGGCGATGGCTTTGGCCCTAGACCTTGTCACTGGGCCATCTGAGCGCAGGCTCATGGCTTGTTCTTCCTCGTGGGCCGTCATGGGGGGCTGGGTCACATCAGAGGTGCATCTGGAGTGGGGATGGGTTCTTTCAGGATTGTATCAGGAGAGATGTCAGGATTTGAAACCCCAATATCATGGGTTTTTTGGCTCTCAGTTTCTACAACTGTGGGATTCTGAGGTGGAATAACTTGAGCATTGATGAGGGGATGGGCTTGTTGGTAAGTGATGGTAATGCCACCATTTGGTGCAATGTAGGGTTTGTGGCCATGCACACTAAGAATTTCATGGACAACTTCTTTAGGTTTCTTGGAAATGACTTCAGTCCACCCACTTTCATCACTCCCAGAAGCAGGAATAGATAAGGAAGTACTTGCTGGAGCTACAATGGGAGGTTTTTGGATAGAGATGCTTAGTTTAGGTGGTGTGTATTTTCTTAGAGGGCAGGCAATGAAAATGTGGTCAGGATCCCCACAATTTCTACAACCATCAGGGATGTCTTCAAACCAGATGTTGAACCTTTCATTGGTTCCATTTTCATTAGGGATGTCTACATAGCTTGGTATGACTTGGGAGAAATCAATATGGGCACATATACGAATGTATTTAGCCCATTTTCGTTTAGGTGCAAGGGGGTCTTATCTTATGAGGGAGCCAATCTTATTTTCCTCTAAGATCAGTTGGATAGCTTCTTTGTTATAGAGATCAGATGGGAGGAGTGAGATACGAATCCACATGTCCAATTTGGACACTGACTCAGTCTGGGGGTTGAATCTTGGATACCATTGCTTTAGCAGCAAGAGTTGGCCAAATATGTGATAGGGTCGGCCTTCCCAAATTTTTCTAAGATCAGTTTGATTTGAGAAATTAATCTCAAACCAATCGAACTGCCTATCATAGAAGTTTACCTCCCCTTTAGATACCTCAATTCAGTTTTCAGCTTTGTGAAAGCCTTGGGGAATTCCATAGGATTTCCTACAATGAATCCCATAAGGGAAGTTTCTTTTTGTTTCTTCATGTTTTCTATCACTTTAGCTAGTTTGGAGAAATAAGATTCAATTGTGCGCATTTTCCCTTTACCCTTATCCTTGTTAGAGGAGGGTTGAACATAAGGTTGGTCAAAAGGCTCCTTAATCGCAATGCCATGGTTTGATTTAAGTGCAGCTTGTGAAGCTGGTTTGTTGGATGGAACAACTGGTGAAGCTGATTTGCTAGAGGGTTCAGATCGGAGGATATCAGAGTAAGAGGGGTTTCCTCGCTCCATTGATCTCTTTCCTAAATCCATGTTGTGTTTTCGAATAGCAGGAACCAATCCCACCAGATAGTGACTCATACTCACCACCCAGAAGCAGTAAAAAGAAATATTTGGTAGATTTTTAGAGGAACTACTGATGTCAAGCATGCAATAGAAAGTCATCCCAGTATTTATAGAGGAGATTCAAGGTCCTTTGTTTAGCAGTTAGCAAGTATAAGTTAGGGTTGAGAACATAGCACCTGAGGGAGCTTGTCTTCTTCTGCTCTGTGTCTTCGTAGGTCTGGATCCTTCCTTTAGCTGAGAGATGGAGCATCTCCTAATACCTCCTAGTTGTTGCCCGTGATCTTCTTTCCGCGGAGCTATTCCTTTTCTGGACTTTGTCTTTTCGGTGGTCAACGCCACTTGTCACCGGTAACCCCTTTCCATCGCTGGTGTTATTTTCCTGCTTTTCCCAGAAAGGAGGTTGCACTACATACCCAAAAGGGAGAGTTCCACACCAGGATCAATATTGGTCTGCGGAGGGGATCCCCTTTCCCTCGATCACTGCCCAAGGAGCCCGAATTTAGGCTGGGAAATACTCGTGATTTAGGTTTTTTTTCTTTTGTGGTGACATTTTCGCTTATCCCCGATCGAGGGAAGCTTCCTTTTGGGCATAATTTGTGAGGGGAAGTATGCTATCAGCCATACTATCCACCTTGGTCTGCATCTGAATTATTGGGTTCGACGCGATTTGAATATGGGAGATGAACATAGGCGGCACAAGGCGTTGGGGTGTGGAGGGAGAAAAGAGAGAGTTTTTACCACTAGAGTTTTTATCATTTGGGCTCTATGACATATCATGGAGCACTCAAAGAGACAATTTTCCTTGATGGAGAGATACATATTGGTTGGCTTTCTTATTTTACCTCTTTTGTAAAGATGTTTACTTTTTGAAAATTTTGTATGATATCTTAGTTTAAGCGAATTTTGCGAAATGCCCTGAGGTTTCAAGAATTCCGCATGATATCCTCATAATTTTACAAATATGTTGCAAAGCGCCCATACGTTAAACCTCCGTTAACTAAATTGTTGACTTAATAAAGAGAAAACAAAAATCAGCAAAAAAGTGTCTGTTTTCGAGTCCAAACTCGACGACGACCAAGATGTCTAGAGGAGACGCAACCAAGGGTTCTGGGTGGAAGAGGTCGACTTGCCAACGGGCGAAGACGTCCGCCGGAAGAAGATGACGGTGCTAGCGGCGACGAAGGTGGAGGTGCTTGCTCGTTTAAGGTACGTAATTGCAGAATGGGAGTGTCAAATTAGGGGCTTTCAATTTAAGGGTTCGAAATTGATATTGAATGTAGGAGTTTTCGAATTTGGTTGAGGAATTTTATGGATTGAAATTGAATTTGTGGATTTTAATTGATATTTATATTATGGGTTTGTGAATTTTGATTGAAATAAAAAATTAGTGTTAATCTAAATTTAGGGTTATTTTGTTTGATATCTAAGTATTCATATTTTTTTTATCTCACAACAATTTGAATAACTTATGGGAAAGAAAATGTAGAATCCACAGAATGCTCGCTTATGGGCAAGAAACGGTTGAATCATCAGAATGCTCGCTTATGGGCAACAAAAGATTCAAGTAGATAATTTATTTTATTATGACAAATTATGTTGACTACAAAGTATCGGTAAGAATGGGTGCAAATGTGAGCATGGGGAACGATCTTTCTATACTTTTGTAGCATCTCATGTTAGTTTTCATGAATTTTACGCTTACAATGCAACCAGGTCAACTTCCATCTTATATTACCAGATTGTGCAGAATCCTTAATCTTCTTGCACATCTTGTTTATGGCTCTAGGAAAGTGATCTTGACTAAATTGTCTTATCTTAATATTCAGACGAGTTTAACCAACGTTGCCATTGATCGTAGAATATCTGAAAGCAAGCTCGCAGGTAGGATGGTTCTCTAGCAATAACCAACATAGTTGAATCCAATGTGATAACTGAATTTTGTCTTATCTTTATGTTGTTTGGGTCCCTCCCCTTGTGGGTCTTTGTTTTCTGGTTTTACTAGCTGCTCTCTTTGTTGTCTACTACTCTACTCTATTTCTGGCGATCTGATGCGGTTTTGTTCCTTCTAATGCAATGAGCTTGCAGTTTCTCCTGATTGCTGTCAATTTTTTGGGCTAAATATTGCTCTCTTATGCAATTTTCGGCATGGTTTCTTCACTTTTCTGGCTGATTTTTGCTGAATGTGGATTCATTTGCAAACCTTCTGGCATGTTCTCCTTCTCGGGCTGCTTCGCTTGCAATTTTGCTAGTTGGTTTCTCCTTCTTGTTGTATGTTTTGAGGCCTTCAAGTTGGATTCTCTTGTTGTGATCTGTTTTCTTGACTTGTGTTTTCCTAATGTTCTGGAACTCATCTCCTTCAATTCCTAGGATGATGTTAGTTGGGAGTTACTTGCCTTCTTTCTGCAAGTTTTTTGTATTCACACTTATCCATCCTCTTTGGTATTTCGTGTCTTAATTGGTGTTGTTGTGTGGAATAATGAGAGTAAAACAAGGATACTAAAGTATAATAAACTAATTTTCTAGCCTATTAGCTCAAAATGGTAGAGCAATGTGTTCAACACATTAAATGTGGGTTCAAAACCCACATAGGCTACATGTATTATCCTTTTGTTTGTGAGGAATTGTTTGGAGGGGCTTACTAGAATAATGTATTCTACCCATGTGACTAGGGGTTTAGCAATAATAAGTTGAAGTAGTAGAAATACCATATCTATTGCAGAGCACGAAGCCAGTAGACCCCACCCCACTGTTTATCACGCCAATCACTTTCCTCGAACTGATATCCTATAATACACATAACTTTTCAGTTAGGAGAACTAGACATTGTAGAGTACAAGTCAATTTCGCAAACAATAACAAATTGCATTTCAAATTCGGGATGTAAAGCACATTAGGAAGTATCAAAGGGCCAAAACAAACGCTCCTTTTTGTACGACAATCGACATTTTTCCATCAGGCCAAATGACAGAAATTGAGTCAACAACATCACAGAAGGCGCATTAGCAGCAAATGAGGTGGATTGCACAGCATTGGCGGCCATGACATGGACGGTGATGGTAGCAACAGAGAAACAGTGGCGGCAAAGAGGTGCGATGACCAAATCATAGGCGGAAGATGGTTGTTAGCAGCGGCAAGAGGGTGGTGCTGTCGACTAGAGAAAAAAACATGATTTTTAGGGGATTGGTTCCGATACCATGTTAAGAAGTAGAGAAGAGACAAAATTGGGAAAATAATTCCTTGGTTGAATTGATAAGAAAGGGTTACAATATATATGAGGGCTAAAACTTATCCTCCAAGCTATACATAATAATCTATATGGAAGGGATAAGATAAATGCCATAAACTAAAATACACAATATCTTCCAATATCTAATACTTATTGTTTTGGGGTAAAAAGATCGAATCAACCTAAATTGCCTTAAATAGGGTAACTAGACAAATATAAGATCCTAATATCAAAATAATCCAAATCAATCAGTAAAGAGACGAATGAAACTGGAATATTACAAGAACAAACTTATCTCCTTCGAGCAAGAAGACTAATGAATCGAATGATTTTGTCGTCGGTACTCTAGATATTCGAATAGAGAACTTGATGAATAAAAACTCTTTGCTTCGATTAACACTAAGGAAAGTACAATGGTATTCTGACTTGCAAGAATGGGTGTAGTGTGTTTTTTACATGAGAGATTAAACGATACTTATACTAATTACACACTTAGTCCAATAGAGATCCTCCGAGATTTATGGGTAACGTTGGATCGTCCACAGGTCGATTGAGATTCCCTCTAACGTCTTGCAATGTCTTGTAGCTTCTTTTTCGTCTCGGCCCAAGTCTTCGGGCTTTCTCACGTCTCCAAATTACTGGGCCGACCCACTTGACTTCTTTGAAATTACCGGCCCAACAATTGCCCCAAGTCTTTGTCGTCTCCGCCCAAGTCTTCGAGCTTTCTCACGTCTCCAAATTACTGGGGCGACCCACTTGACGTCTTGCAGCTTATTTGAAGTTAATCGGGCCAAAGAAATGTTGCCTTCTCCCATGGCCTTTTCGAGATAAAAAAAGAGGCGAGTCGTGTCTTGCAGCCCCAGCGAGGAAGACAGTGGCTTCGCCCCCTAGAGCTCGGGAGTCTGGAGGATTCTTTGGCCGAGACTCTGACTCAACCGGAGTTGGATAGGATCTTGGAAGTAGGGTAGTTTCCTGTCGGGACGGTGGCGCGTCTCCCACGTCCTTATGAATGCACCGATTGGCGCCGAGAAGGTTGGGTTTGTTTCTTCGAGTATCCTTTCAGGATTTGGCATTCTTTCCCCTTTTGAAATCTCGTCGTAATTTCTTAGTTGTTGTAAATCTTGCTCCTTGTCAAGTCATTCTACATGTATGGCGTCTTTTGAGGGTGGTTGATCTGTTGGTTTCTAGTGTCAACGTCGAATCTGATTTCGACACTCTATGGTACTCCTATTATTTGAGTACCCGAGGGTCCTCTAGATTTCAGTTATGCTTTCGGAAAAATAGATCACCGATCGCATTGAACCTCAATGTTAATGATCGCGGGTAGAGATCTCACTTCTTCTTTGTGGAGCAAAAATCTCTTGAGGGGGGCGTCGACTGTTCCTTCTTGCTGGACGACTGGAGGACGACAAGTATCGTATTTGTCCTGTTAGACTTTTGTTGGATGCCTTCTTAACTTTTGCTCACACTTTTTTTTTAGTTCCCAATCTAGAGGAGTTTGAAGATTCTGATTTTGAAGGGGTGACTTAGGTTTTGCTCTCATTTCCTGAAGCACAAAGGTCTTTCGAGAACGTTAACTTCCTGACATCCAATCCTCTCAACATGTCGACACCCTCTACTTCCATGACCAAAGGCACATGTTTGTTTCTACAAGTATGCGTTTGGGTGGTTTTTGGACTAATCGTATGCTTACTATATTGTGCTTACCTGACAGCGTCCCGCGGCGAGGATCAAGTGCACGTCTTTCTAGGAAGAGTCTTCTAGAATAAAATATTTCGGCGGCGAAGGTGTCTGCCCCGACCAAAATCATCTTTCTCGATTTGCCATCGTCGAAGACGTCCGGGGCAAAGAGGAAGGCGATCGTGGCTGCTGTACCGATCAGGGTCGACCTCGAAGACAAGTCCTTGAGTGACCTCCTCTATACCCAGGATCCCACTGCCAAGAAGGAAATCGGGGACCTCCATCCAATCGACTGTATCGATGAGGAGGGTGTTTTGGCTTGGAAGGTAGGTGTAAATGCGTTTCCTTTTTTTTTTACAGTCTAATGAATACATGATTTTTTCTTTTGGTATGTAGTCGCTCCAATATTCACTGGTGGCTTTCTCGACAGTGAAGGATCTGAGCGATCAAGCCGACAAGCGTGCCACTCACGCCGAGACCCAGCTTGCCGCCGCTAACAGTCGTGTGAAGACGGCTGAGAGCAAGCTCGCCCAGGCTGACAGGAAATCGAAGGAGGCTCAGGCCCGCATCGAGGAGCTTGAGAGCAGTGTTGAGGAACTCTAGGTGAAGGACACATATATTCAAGCGACATCGATGCCTACTTCTACCTCAAGTCTCGTATAGAGATGATTGAAGAGTACGCTACTAGGGGCCATTCGACTTGGAGCGTGGAGAACGAGAGGGCAAGCCTGGAGCTCATTTATCCCAATGGGAATCCCGGTGTCGAGTTCTTCAAGATTATTGGCCTGGGTGAAGAAGAGCAGAAGGGTGAAGGCGACCTTGAGTAATCACGTCGGGTGAAATTCCTTCCATATCCTCATGCAACCACGCGAGAGCAAAACTCAACATATATGAATTTAATTTCATGGTGTCCCCAATCTAGTCTTTGAACATCTCATTGACTAGTCGTTGGTACATTGCCCCTGTATTTTTAGTGCAAAAGCCATTACCTTGTAGCAATACGTACCTTGGCTAGTTATGAAGGCTGTTTTTTCTTGGTGTTCCGGGTCCATTAGGATCTGGTTGTATCCACTGAACACATCCATGAATGTGGGCATCTCGTGGCATGCGGTCGCATCGACCATTGCTTCAATGTGTGGCAAGGGAAAGGAATCCTTGGGACATACCTTATTTAGATCTGCAAAGTCAATACAGACCCTCCACCTGTCATTTTTCTTTTGTACTACGACGACATTTTCTAGCCATTCCAGATACTTGACCTTTCAGATTTTACCTGTCTATTGTAAGTTTCAGACGTCATCGTCTACGATCTTGTTTTGCTCTGTGCGAATTTCCTTCTTTTCTGTTTGACTGGAGGATAGGTTTTGTCTACATTTAGCTTGTGAGTAATCACGTCGGGTGAAATTCCTTCCATATCCTCATGCAACCACGCGAGCAGTCGGTGTTGGATTGTAAGAATTCCACTAGGCTAGATCTGGTCGGGTCGTTTAGATCTGACCCGACCCTTACCCTCTGATTTAGCTTTGAAGGGTCCAATACGATCTCGTCTAATTGTTCCATTTCTGGTTCGACGTATCGTTTGGTCCCTTCTCTGACCTGTAGTTGCTATGCCGATTGTTGCTCGACTGCCCTTTTCATTGATGTGACATAGCATTCCTTGACAGCTCGTTGGTCGCCTTTTATTTCCTGTACCCCCACTTTGTCGGGAACTTGATAGTTTGATGATAAGTGGATGGTACAATTTTCATGACGTGTATCAAGGGTCTACCAAGGATTGCATTATAAGGTGATGGGCAGTCGAGTACAAAGAACTTTACTTGTTGGTTGATGCCGCCATCATACGTTGTTAACACTATTACGCCGAGGGTATGTTTGACTTCCCCACTGAAACCGACCAGTGGAGTCGATTTTCGGGTTAGATCATCCTCGCTTAGACCCATACCTTTTAGAGTGTCTAGTGTTAACAAGTCTGTGGAGCTACCTGTGTCGATCAGTACTCGACATATGAGACAATTGCCAATTGACAAAAAGATTACCAGAACGTCATGATGGTCGCCTAGTTCTTCGGCTTCAGAGTCGTCAAAGGTGATGATAGGCGCATCTCTATCCGTGGTCCTCTTACCTCCGATCGGGCTGGTCAGTTACCCTTGCTTTGTTGGCGTATCTTTTTGTGGCCGAGTATGTGTTTCCACACACGTCCGACCCTCCTAAGATGGTGCTAATAATTTTGGTATGTACTGGAGATGAAGGTTGATCAGTCGTTACCTGGTTCTTTCAATCCAGAGTGACTTTTGCTTTATCGGAGATGACGTCGTGTAAGAGTTCCTGTGCGAGGAGCCTTGCAACCTCCTTGTACAGTGTGATGCACTCATTTGTCGTGTGATCGTCATCTCCGTGGAACTCGCACCATCTGCTCATGTCTTTCTTGGAGTTCGGCTTGTCCCTCTTTCGGGGCCATCTTACGTCTTTTCCATATCTGTCGAAACTCTTGACGAATTCTGACACGAAAATGTTGAAGTTATAAGAGTGGACCTTCGGGGCAGAGCCGGGTTGTTCTTCCAGTGTTGGTTCCTATCATAAGAGTTGTTTACCTGGCCCTGGTCGCTTCGCCCCTTGGGGTATGGTTGGTGTCGCCTGTTGCATCAATGATCCGAGGATGACCTTCGGTCGACCCGATCTGGGCTCTTGTCTACTTTTATGGGTTTTTCGTCTTCCTCCAGCCTGACTTGGGCCATGGTTTTAGCATGTACATCTTCAAAGCTCCGATACGGGTATTTGGTCAATTCACGATAGAGTTCACTGCCTCTGATTAGTCCCCGACGGAAGGCTCCAATGGACGTTGGAACGTCGTAATGTGGGATCGCGACCTTCTCTTTGTTGTACCTGTTAAGATAATCCCATAAGGGCTTGCCGTACCTTTGTACGATCCTGTATAGGTCCCTCGATTGCTTTTCTAGTCTTTTGCTGCTAGCGAATTGGATTTTGAATGAATTGACCAGATCGACAAATGACGCGATCGAGCCCTGAGGCAAATGCATGAGTCAGGTTAGTACGGGTCCCGCGAGGGTCGTGCTGAAGCTATTGCACATGACCACTTTGCGTTTCCCTCTTGGAATAGAGATAGTCATTGATTTTTGTTTGTAAATGGATATATGGTCGTCGGGGTCCCCGGTCCCGTCTTAGTTAGGCATGTTGGGGACGTTGAACTTCATCGGGATTTCGACGCGTGCAATCGCCTTTACGAAGGGCGAGTCTTCGTATCCATCGATCGCTTCCTTTTCTATTGGTTGCGGGACTCCTTGAATTCGGACGATGTAATCATCTAGAGTTTTCATGCGTTCATTGACAGCCTATTGTATGAGGGCTTGGAGATCCATCGGTGTAGCAACATGTGGAGGGACTACTCGAGTCTCGATGGACTCAGTTGCAATAATTGGAATGTTAGTTGTGAAAGTGCTAATAGGGGGAGTTTGAAACGTACCAATGGGATGAGCGACACTCTGCATCAATAGAGCCATGAGCGTCGTGACTGCTCTGTCCATGTTGAGGCGTGTTTGGAGGCCCTCGGTATTGACTATACGCCTTGATCCTCCTGGGACCGATCCGGCCGAATATACCTGAGATGTCAAAAGCTTATTTTCACGAGTTACTCGCGCGATCTCAGCTTCAGATTGGGCGCTCAGGGTTTCGGTCCTCAGGCGCTGTTGGGTCAGTTCTTCTTGGAGGACGCTCATGTTCTTTGCTAGCTCCTGGATTTGGTTGACCAGGATAGGGAGTTGGTGACCAGATCCTTGGTTTGGTTGGCAGCATGTGTTCAGTCTGGTTTCCAACCAGGGCGTCGGTTTGGATTTGGTCATCGACAATGGTCATGGGGTTTCTAGAATCAACCATGGTGATATGGAAAGGATGATTGGATTAGTAGTTGGCTAGATGCCCCACGGTGGGCGCCAAATTGTTTTAGGGAAAAAGATCGAATCGACCTAAATTGCCTTAAATGGGGTAACTAGACAACAATAAGATCGTAATAATCCAAATCAATCAGTAAAGAGACGAATGAAACTAGAATAATACAATAATGAACTTATCTCCTTCGAGAAAGAAGACCAATGAATCGAATGATTTTGCCGTCGGTCGTCTAGACATTCGAATAGAGAACTTGATGAATAAAAACTCCTTGCTTCGAATGATTTTGTCATTTCATTTATAAAATGCAATATCATGTGTAGATTTGGCGTCCCATCAGAAATTGTGTGCGACAATGGCTCCCAATTCATCAGTCATAAGACTCGAGCCTTCTGCGACCAGTGGAACATCAAGCTGGTCACATCCACTCCTCGATACCCGCAATCCAACGGCAAACCGAGTCTAGTAACAAAATCATCATCAACAACATCAAGAAACGCCTCACATGGGCTAAGGGAAAATGGGCGGATGAACTTCCCCTCATCCTCTGGTCCGACAGGACCACTCCGAAGAACGCAACCGCACAATCACCGTTCTCACTCGTCTACGGAAGCGAAGCGGTCATTCCCGCCGAACTGCTAGTCCCGACAGCTCGTTATGGTCTCCAGACGCATGAACAAAATGACGTCAAACTGGCACACAACTTAGACACGATCGATGAGGCTAGGGAAAAAGCTAGAATTAGGATTGTCAGGTTTCAACAGCAAGTCGCGAGAAGCTACAACAAGAACGTCTAGGCCAAAGTCTTCAAAGTTGGCGATTGGGTCCTCAGAAAGACATTCCAGAACACCAAAGATCCGGAAGACGGCAAGCTCGCACCCCAGTGGGAGGGTCCCTACCTCATCAAAGAAGTAGTCGGACAAGGAGCATATCCACTAGAAGATAAAGACGGACAACCAATCCCAAGAAGCTGGAACGCCAGACATCTAAAGCTATATCACTTCTAACCTCATCTGGTAAGACACTAGAACCCCCTCATTTTTTACATATTATTTGTCGTTACAACCCGATTCTATTCCATGAACCTAACACTCACGTCTAGCAAAGACACGTTCTTATGACCATGAGTACAGGAAAACACAAAGACAAGATGGATCCAGTCACACACAAAAAGAGCTTACACTACATTTACACGATCGATCGGAACACGAGGAGATGAATACCAGAGGCACGCCGGCACACCGCCTGCCTTATACAATACATAAGGTCAACACCTTATTACATTTACGCAATAAAAACATATTGCTCCCCTCCTCGGCATAATACAAGTCATGACTAAACAAAAGCGTATACACTTGCAAGCCTCCCTTTTCTTACATGACACGGAAAGCCCTACTCGACGGAGCATACAAGCAAATCCGAAACAAGTCAAAGGCATCGCGACTATCTTTTCTAAAAAGAGTTCGACAAACATTTAGACGTAGAACAAGGTCAATCCTTTGTAAAACAAAGTACGCCAATAATAAGGAGAGTCTAATTCTTTTTACATTCATGCGACCCGCGATGGTGGACGGGTCACCAAAATATATTGTCTGCCTACACACATGTAGGACTTCAAACATTCCTAAAAACATACTATGCGACCCGCGATGGTGGAAGGGTCGCCAAACCAAAAGTACTTCACCCACGCACAGGTGGAACCACAAGTCATTCGCAAAAAAATCATAAAAAAGGGGATGAAGAACAGGAGTCAGGAGTCACATCATTACCTTCGGCGGGAGTCGGGTCGGACAAATGATGGGGCTCGGATGGCACGATAGGAGCAGCACCGCTGGAATGAACTTAATCTTCACCAGCGCTCTCATCAGGAAACTCCTCTTCGATGCCGGCAAGTCGAAACAGCTCCACCCCCGGATTCCCCTTGGAAAACAAGGTATCCATATTTCCTTTCTTCGTCTTCAAATCCCAGGCCTCGTGCTTGCCCTCTTCAAACTCCTCGACCATTTCGACACGCGACTTCAATGAATAGAAGGTGCCAACATCGCATGCAATTCGACCAGCGTCGATCCTAGCTTGCTTAACCTTCTCATCGACTCCAACTTGGCTCTCATCGAGTTCTTTCCGACAACATTCTAGCTCGTCTTGACGAGCCTTTAGTTCCCCCGCAAAACGGCGTTCAACCTCCTTCAAACGACTCTCAGCTCCTTTCACCTTGGTATTCAACGCCGCCAAGTCAGATTCCGATTTGGCAGCCCTTTCCTCAGCTTTTGAGAGCTTCTCCTTCATGCCAGAGTAGGCGCCCAAGAGAAATTGGAAGGTCTAAAAGATGTAAAACACAGAAAAGACAAGTGAAAAATCACCCAGTGGAAAAATCAAGAAAAAAGACAAGACTTGACAGAAAACATACCTTCCAAACGGAACAACCAGCCTCACCAATACAGTCCAGAGGTGAAATTCCACAGACTTCCGATTTCAAAGTCGGATCCTGTGCTTGGAACAAATCAGCAATGGACCGCCCGACTAGGTCAATCCTTTCGATGCCCGAAGAGGTACCCGATTTCTTTTTTGGAATATCCGCAATGATCTTCTCAACATCAGAGGAAACGACCGTCTTTCTCTTATCACCAACCTTCGCTGGGGGAAAAGAATCGACAGGCGTCGATTTGCTCGACAAAGCTCTGGCCGTCGCCAACTTTTGTTCGATCAGACCTTTCCCGGATACCCCCTTTAGACGAGCACTCGACCGACCAACATGAGACACTATTACACCAGACAGGGTATAAATTACGAATATAGTACATAAACGGAAACGTACACGATCCAAACAGAAGACTTACACTTGACATGAGAAGGTGACGGGGCCGACATAATGTCTTGAGTCGTTGGACCAGTAGATAGCAAGTTGACGTTCACGATACTACTCTCCGACAACGGAATCCCAAGCAAAATGTTGGTCAGACCCTCCGATTTAGCGTCAACTTCTAGGTCCTCAGGCTCGGGAACTACATAAAAAGATAGGTAAGCAAAAGTTAAAATATATCCGACAAAGCAAATAAATGGGAAAGGTGCATACTTTCGACCCGCCACTCTGTCAGCAAGAAAGAACAATCACCCCCCTTTTCCAAAGACGACCGCTCGACGAAGAAGAACTTCAACCCCCATCCACGGTCATTCACATCCAGATTCGACACCAACGGCTTCCGACCCTAACGCCTACACAACTAAACCCGGGAAGAACTCTTCGACCCCAAGGCGTAGTTGTACCACAAGGCGTCGAAGTCAAAACTAATCCCCGACTTCGAGTTCAATAGATCCAAGACCCACAGAACCCGCCACGCTTGTGGCATGACTTGACACGGCGCAAGCGCCATAGTCCCCAGGAAATCACGAACAAGGGGAGTGAACGGAAATTTGTGTCCAATCCAAAACGGATAAGCATAAAAGCAGATCTACCCCTCGTATCTGGCGTTTGCCCTCTCGTCCGGATAAGGGAGCCTCGCAATCGTCTTTGGTGGAAAGCCGACGAGTTGAAGAATTTGCTCCAGATCTGACTCCGTCAACGTCCCCGTCATAGCATCAGCCTTCTTCAACAAGAAAAGGGGGGAATTGTCGTTTTTGCTCGAGCGAGTGGCAGACAATTCGGCGGAGCTACTGGAAACCATGTCTAATATGGAGAGATGAGGGAATCGGAAGGCAATCTTGAAAGATTCTGAAAACTTACCAAAAGCAAGAAACACAGAGAAATCAGAAGAAAGAAGATGGAAAAGCCTGCCGGTTTACTTCGAATTTATGGAGGGAAGGCTAGAGGCTTAGGTTGTCCCATCATGCCGCGCGATTGTCTCCACGTCGACCCTCGCCTGTCGCGCCAGAACGGATGGTGGAGATCGTGTGCAGAGTGGAAGTCGTCTTGGCTCCCGCTCATAGCTGCTTTGAGCCTAAAATGACTTGGGGCTATTGTTGGGCCCATAAAGCTTAGCCTAACAGATTGGGTCATCTTACCTTAGAAATGACCCAAGGAGTATGAAGAAAGACGTCGGATGCTCATCAATGCACCAACCCGACCGATCCCGAAGATCTCGCCCAAATGCCATAACTACTTGATCTTCAGCAAACGGTAGCCAGTTCAAATGCAGAATGAGAAAACCTCATTAATGAGGAAATCCCGGATATTGTGGTCAGAGATTAAAGGAAAGATTTCGTCAAAACGGTAACGACACTCGTAAAGAGGAAGATCCCATAAATATGGTATGAAGAGGCTAAGAAAAGGACACCAACGCAAGATACATGAACACTCGATATCTCTACTCTGAAAAAGCTTGAGAAACTTACTTAGTCTCGTTTAGCTCTTTTAGCAACAACATTCGACCACCAAGGATCGGACGCTAGATTAGCCGGTCATACAAGATCCGACTCTTGTATCTACTGGATAAGCTACACTTTGTCTTGTTTCAATCATAATATAATCAATATATTATCATATAAATCTTGCTCCTATATTATACGTAGTTGATTGCTCATTTGGTTTGGATTTATTGGATTTTACCCGATCGACTCGTTACCCCGTCTAAGGCGATTTAGGTCGATTGATCTTACTCCGCCCCAAAACAATTTTGCCATTTGGTTCGACCAACCTCTTGACCTTCGACGCCCTCAAAGGGATGGGTCTGGGTGAAGACGATCTTCTCAAGAAATCGACTCCACTAGTTGGGTTCAGCGGCGAAGTCAAGCACACTATCGGCGAAATCGTCCTTACGACATACGTCGGAGGAGTAAACCAACAGGTAAAATTCCTAGTCCTAGACTGTCCATCCCCCTACAACTGCATTCTTGGCAGGCCTTGGATACACGCAATGAAGGCGATACCCTCAATGTACCATCAGACCATCAAATTCCCTACCAAGTTGGGAGTTCAAGAGATCAAGGGCGACCAAAGGATGGCCAAAGAATGCTATGTCACCTCCATGAAAAGCACGGTCGAACCAAAGATTGCATAGCAATTACAGTTTGACGAAGGACCTAGTCGACACATCGAACCAGAGATGGAAAAGCTCGATGAGATTGCACTAGATCCTTCAAAGCCAAACCAAACGGTAAGGGTCGGGTCGGATTTGGACGACTCGACCATGCAACAAATATTGGATTTCCTTCGGTCTAATGTTGACTGCTTCGCGTGGTCACATAAAGACGTGGTCGGGATATCTCTAAACGTTATTACTCATAAATTAAATGTAGATCCATTTCACCCTCATGTGATGCAAAAGCGCATGAAATTCGCCCCCGAGCGGAATAAGATCATCGACGACGAAGTCAGGAGCCTACTAGAAATGGGAAAGATAAGGGAAGTCGACTACCCCAATTGGCTAGCCAATGTGGTTGTGGTCCAAAAGAAGAACGACAAGTGGAGAGTCTACATCGACTTCACCGACCATAACAAAGCATGTCCCAAGGACTCCTTCCCGCTTCCTCACATCGACGCCATGGTCGACGCAACAGTGGGACACGAAATGCTATCCTTCATGGATGCGTTCAGTGGTTACAATCAGATCCTAATGGAACCAGAAGACCAAGAGAAAATGACATTCGTCACAAATCAAGGTATTTATTGTTATAAAGTGATGCCCTTCGGACTAAAAAATGTAGGGGCTACGTATCCACGACTAGTCAATAAGATGTTCACAGATCAGATTGGGGACACAATGGAAGTCTACATAGATGACATGCTGGTCAAGTCAAAAAAGAAGAGGGACCACATCGATCACCTCTGCGACGACTTCGAGGTACTGAAAAGATATAACATGAAACTAAATCCTATGAAATGCTCTTTTGGAGTGTCGTCAGGGAAATTCTTGGGGTACATAGTAACCCAAAGAGGAATAGAAGCCAACCCAGAACAGTCAAGGCCATCATCAACCATCGATCTCCTCGATGCGTCAAGGACGTATAAAAGCTGACAGGTCGAATAGCAGCTCTAAACAGGTTCATCTCAAAGTCGTCGAACAAATGCAAACCTTTCCACAACGCCCTCAGAAAGAACAAGTCCTTCCAATGGACAGAAGAACATGAAGCCGCATTTCAAGATCTGAAGAAGTACCTGGCCAGCCCCCTATTGTTAGCAAAACCTAAAGACGACGAGCCATTACTATTGTACCTAGCAGTGTCGGAGTCTACAGTGAGCACAGTGCTGGTCAGAGAAGAAGACGACAAGCAGTCGCCAATCTATTACGTCAGTCGAACGCTACTTCCAGCAGAAACAAGGTACTCGTCACTGGAAAAACTCATCCTAGCACTGGTAATGGCGTCGAATATACTCAAACCCTATTTCGAATCACATACTATAATTGTTCGCACTAACCATCCCATGAGAGCAATCATGAGGAAACCATATATCACAAGACGAATGGCTAAGTGGGCCATACACCTCAGTGGTTACGATTTTAGTCCGACCCTAGAACAGGAAGCCATCAAGGAAGCAACACAACTGCTCGCGACAGAACAAACAGGTAAATGGGAACTCCACACAGACGGAGCATCGAACGCTAGGGTATTAGGACTGGGGGTCGTGTTAAAATCGCCACAAGGAGACAAGATAGCCCAAGCCGTAAGATGCGAATAAGACGCGACTAACAATGAAGCTGAGTACGAAGCACTCGTATTTGGGCTCATCCTGGCACGCGACCTAGGAGTCCAAGAAATCGAAGTCGTTTGCGACTCTCTCCTGGTCGTAAATCAAATTCAAGGGTCATACAACGCCAAGGACGATAGAATGATAGCCTATTTGGACATGGTCAAGAAACTAGTCAACCAATTCCGGAAATTCGACATCAGACAAGTCCCCAGAGATCTCAACGCTCAGGCCGACGCACTAGCCAACCTAGGGTCCGCCTTGGATCCGAAAGAATTCCCAAACATCCCATTGGCACACATCACGACACCGGCTGTCCAAAAAACACCCAAGGATCAGAGCACACCGTTGGAAGAGCTTGTCGCATTGGAGGTAGGCGATCGACTAGAAGAAGACATCGTCAACAGTCATGACGACTAGACACTACCTTACGTCAAATGGCTAAAAGATGGCATCCTGCCCAATGACAAAACGGAAGCAAAAAGGCTAAAGGTACAATCTCTCTCCTTCGACATTATAAGTGATGTCTTATTCAAAAGATCTGCCACATGGATACTCCTACGATGCCTCAAGACTCCAGAGGTCGAACGTATCCTACAATCATTACATGAAGGAGAGTGTGGCAACCACACTGGATGACGAAGCCTCTCGGGGAAAGCCCTATGAACGGGATACTACTGGCCCACAATGAATAGAGACACGATGGAGTACACCAAGAAATGCGACGCCTGTCAGCGACACGCACAAGTTCCGCATCAACCCTCAGAGCTCCTCCATCCAACTCTAGCACCATGGCCCTTCATGAGGTGGGGAATGGACATCGTCGGAAAACTCCCACCGACATCGGGTCAACGGGTCTTTTTCCTTGCCATGACAGACTATTTTTCCAAATGGGTCGAAGCAGAAGCATATCGAGAGGTAAAAGATCAACATGTCATTTCATTTATAAAATGCAATATCATGTGCAGATTTGGCGTCCCATAAAAAATTGTGTGCGGCAATGGCTCCCAATTCATCAGTCATAAGACTCGAACCTTCTGCGACCAGTGGAACATCAAGCTGGTCACATCCACTCCTCGATACCCGCAATCCAACGGGCAAGCCGAGCCTAGTAACAAAATCATCATCAACAACTTCAAGAAACGCCTCACAGGGTCTAAGGGAAAATGGGCGGATGAACTTCCCCTCATCCTCTGGTCCGACAGGACCATTCCGAAGAACGCAACCGGACAATCACCGTTCTCACTCGTCTACGAAAGCGAAGCGGTCATTCTCGCCGAACTGCTAGTCCCGACAGCTCGTTATGGTCTCCAGACGCAAGAACAAAACAACGTCGAACTGGCACACAACTTAGACACGATCGACGAGGCTAGGGAAAAAACTAGAATTAGGATGGTCAGGTTTCAACAACAAGTCGCGAGAAGCTACAACAAGAGCGTCCGGGCCAAATTCTTCAAAGTTGGCGATTGGGTCCTCAGAAAGACATTCCAGAACACCAAAAATCCGGCAGACGGCAAGCTCGCACCCTAGTGGGAGGGTCCCTACCTCATCAAAAAATTAGTCGGACAAGGAGCATATTGACTAGAAGATAAACACGGACAACCAATCCCGAGAAGATGGAACGCCACACATCTAAAGCTTATCACTTCTAACCTCATCTGGTAAGACACTAGAACCCCCTCATTTTTTACATATTATTTGTTGTTACAACCCGATTCTATTCCATGAACCTAACACTTACGTCTAGCAAAGACACATTCTTATGACCATGAGTACAGGAAAACACAAAGACAAGCTAGATCCAGTCACACAGAAAAAGCGCTTACACTACATTTACACGATCGATCGGAACACGAGGAGATGAATACCAGAGGCATGCCGGCACACCGCCTGCCTTATACAATACATAAGGTCAACACCTTATTACATTTACGCAATAAAAACATATTGCTCCCCTCCTCGGCATAATACAAGTCATGACTAAACAAAAACGTATACACTTACAGGCCTCCCTTTTCTTACATGACACGGAAAGCCCTACTCGACGGAGCATACAGGCAAATCCGAAACAAGTCAAAGGCATCACGACTATCTTTCCTAAATAGAGTCCAACAAACATTTAGACGTAGAACAAGGTCAATCCTTTGTAAAACAGAGTACGCCAATAATAAGGAGAGTCTAATTCTTTTTACATTCATGCGACCCGTGATGATGGACGGGTCGCCAAAACATATTGTCTGCCTACACACATGTAGGACTTCAAACATTCCTACAAACATACTATGCGACCCGCGATGATGGACGGGTCTTCAAACCAAAAGTACTTTACCCACGCACAGGTGGAACCACAAGTCATTCGCAAAAGAATCATAAAAAAAGAGGATGAAGAACTAGGAGTCAGGAGTCACATCATTACCTTCGGCGGGAGTCGGGTCGGACAAAGGCCGGGGCTCGGACGGCACGATAGGAGCAACACCGCTGGAATGAACTTCATCTTCACCAACGCTCTCATCAGGAAACTCCTCTTCGATGCCGGCAAGTCAAAACAACTCCACCCCGGGATTCCCCTTGGGAAACAAGGTATCCATATTTCTTTTCTCCGTCTTCAAATCCCAGGCCTCGTGCTTGCCCTCTTCAAACTCCTCGACCATTTTGACACGCGACTTCAATGCATAGAAGGTGCCAATATCACATGCAATTTGACCAGCGTCGATCCTAGCTTGCTTAACCTTCTCCTCGACTCCAACTCGGCTCTCATCGAGTTCTTTCCGACAACATTCTAGCTCATCTTGACGAGCCTTCAGTTCTCCCGCAAAATGGCATTCAACCTTCTTCAAATGACTCTCAGCTCCCTTCACCTTGGTCTTTAACGCCGCCAAGTCAGATTCCGATTTGGCAGCCCTTTCCTCAGCTTTGGAGACCATCTCCTTCACGCCAGAGTAGGCGCCCAAGAGAAATTGGAAGGTCTAAAAGATGTAAAATACAGAAAAGACATGTGAAAAATCACCTAGTGAAAAAATCAAGAAAAAAGACAAGACTTGATAGAAAACATACCTTCCAAGCGGAACAACCGGCCTCGCCAATACAGTCCAGAGGTGAAATTCCATCGACTTCCGATTTCAAAGTCGGATCGTGGGCTTGGAACAAATCGGCAATGGACCGCCCGACTAGGTCAATCCTTTCGATGCCCGAAGAGGTACCCAATTTCTTTTTTGGAATATCCGGGATGATCTTCTCAACATCAGAGGAAACGACCGCCTTTCTCTTATCACCAACCTTCGCTGGGGGGAAAGAATCGACATGCCGCGATTTGCTCGACAAAGCTCTGGCCGCCGCCAACTTTTGTTCGATCAGACCTTTCCCGGATACCCCCTTTAGACGAGCACTCGACCGACCAACACGAGATTCTATTACACCAGACAGGGTTTAAATTACGAATATAGTATATAAACGGAAACGTACGCAATCCAAACAGAAGACTTATACTTGACATGAGAAGGTGACGGGGCCTACATAATGTCTTGAGTCGTCGGACCAGTAGATAGCAAGTTGACGTTCATGAAACTACGCTCCGGCAACAGAATCCCAAGCAAAATGTTGGTCAGACCCTCCGATTTAGCATCAACTTCTAGGTCCTCAGGCTCGGGAACTACATAAAAAGAGAGGTAAGCAAAAGTTAAAATATATCCGACAAAGCAAATAAAAGGGAAAGGTGCATACTTTCGACCCGCCACTCTGTCAGCAAGAACGAACAATTACCCCCCTTTTCCAAAGACGACCGCTCGACGACGGAGAACTTCGACCCCCATCCACGGTCGTTCACATCCAGATTCGACACCAACGGCTTCCGACCCTGACGCCTACGCAACTGAACCCAAGAAGAACTCTTTGACCCTAAGGCGTAGTTGTACCACATGGCGTCGAAGTCACAACTAATCCCCGACTTCGAGTTCAAGAGATCCAAGACCCTCAGAACCCGCCACGCTTGTGGCATGACTTGACACGGCACAAGCGCCAGAGTCGCCAGGAAATTACGAACAAGGGGAGTGAACGAAAATTTGTGTCCAATCCGAAACGGATAAGCATAAAAGCAGATGCACCCCTCGTATCTAGCGTCCGCCCTCTCGTCCGGATAAGGGAGTCTCACAACTGTCTCTGGTGGAAAGTTGCCGACTTGAAGAATTTGCTCCAGATCCGACTCTGTCAACGTCCCCGTCATAGCATCAGCCTCCTTCAACAAGAAAAGGGGGGAATCGTTGTTTTTGCTCGAGCGAGTGAAGGACGATTCGGCGGAGCTACTGGAAACCATGTCTAGTATAGAGAGAGGAGGGAATCAGAAGGCAATCTTGAAAGATTCTGAAAACTTACCAAAAGAAAGAAACACAGAGAAATCAGAAGAAAGAAGATGGAAAAGCCTGCCGGTTTACTTCGAATTTATGGAGGGAAGGCTAGAGGCTTAGGTTGTCCCATCATGCCACGCGATTGTCACCACGTCGACCCTCGCCTGTCGCGCCAGAACGGATGGTGGAGATCGTGTGCAGAGTGGAAGTCATCTTTTCTCCCGCCCATAGCTGCTTTGAGCCCAAAACGACTTGGGGCTATTGTTGGGCCCATAAAGCTTAGCCTAACTGATTGGGTCGTCTTACCTTAAAAAATGGCCCAAGGAGTATGAAGAAAGACGTCGGATGCTCATCAATGCACCAACCCGACCAATCCCGAAGATCTCGCCCGAACGCTATAACTACTTGATCTTCAACAAACAGTAGCCAGTTCAAATGCAGAATGAGAAAACCTCATTAATGAGGAAATCCCGGAGATTGTGCTCAGAGATTAAAGGAAAGATTTCGTTAAAATGGTAACGACACCGGTAAAGAGAAAGATCCCAAAAATAGGGTATGAAGAGGCTAAGAAAAGGACACCAACGCAAGATACATGAACACTCGATATCTCTACTCTGAAAAACTTTGAAAAACTTACTTAGTCTCGTTTAGCTCTGATAGGTGTAATTTCATGCACCTTTACTAGCAATTATTAGCATTATTTAGAGGAGTTTATGACTAGATTTGAGGTTAAGTCTGTAATCCAGAAGATGTGGAGAGAATTGAAGATATCCAGGGATTTACAGCTTAATGAAGGATGGAGAAGATGAAGATGGATGAGGATCCGCTTGAAGACTAATTGGAGAAGGCTACTAACACTTGGTAGTATGGAAGAGCGGAAGAGAAGAAGTGAAGAGCTGAAGAAAGGAGAGGGTGGGTGTCACCGCCCCGCGCCAGACTCCACCGCGACCCGGCGGTGGGTCTCAGAGAAGGAAGCTGGTCGCGCCAGAAGACAGCTGCCGCCCCGCGGTGGAATTCAACGCCCCACGGTGGAAGTCATCGCCCCGCGGTGGGCGCGTAACGCCTCGCGGCCAGCGAAGACATTATTTCCTTATTTTGCATTTTCGGATTTCCCATTTTTATTTTATTTTATTTCCTTTACTGTTTTCGTTAGGTTTAGCTTATTTTCCCTAGCCTATTTAAGACCTTTTTCCAGGTCTTGAGTAAGTAGACACTTTTTATTATCATCGTAGTTTTCTTTTCTCAATTAGGGTTTCATTTGCATCTCAATGGAGCACTAATTTCCCCTTGTTCTACTAGACGTTTGAAGCAATACAGTTGATTTGTTTGTGAGATTTCTATTCCTTGTTCTTATTCTTATATGTGTTGGTTTAATTCTCTTGATATTATTGAGTATTGATTTATCGTTATTCTTCTTAGCCTGATCAACTAGGTTGAGTAATATTTATCAAATTGCTAGGATTTGCATATAGTGGAATACGAGTGCATATCTAGTAGCAAACACAATTGTTGCATATAGTGGAATACGAGTGTGCAATTGTTAGAGAGAATTATTTGCATGTTGAATAGTAAGGTTTTCTTCTATTTGCATGTATCCTATACCCTTGTATGAATGCTATTGCTTTATTAGTGGTAAGGTTTTCTTTCATTGATATTGTAGTAAGTACTATCAACAACTGTCTGAATTGGTAGTTATTTACGATCAGGGTAGGAACAACCATAAGAATAGTTAAAGAACTTGGATTTAATAGATTTCAGTGATCAAATTACATCTCTGTATTGTGGATCTCGTTTTAGTGGAACTACTTTCCCCAAATCATATTCTCAATCAACTAAACTGTTTACTTTACTCTGTTTGATAACCAAAACCCCCCCTTCCTTGTTACTTGTTGATCATAATTGCATACTTCATTAGATCTTTCCTGTGGGTTCGACCTTTACTTGCTTGCTATACATCTGTTTAGTAGGTTTGTTAGGACTTTTACTTTGATTAGGCCATTCAACGATATTTGCATTGCATATTTCGGCCACGTCAAATTTGGCACCATTGCCGGGGAAGTTTTCTGTTTTGTTGTGTGTTTTTGTGATTGACTTTGGTGGAGACCTATCTTATGGTCGACACCCATAGTACTGACCCTCCTCTAGCTGCTTTTGATCCAGAAATCGACAGATCATTCCATGCGAACCTACGCGATCAAGGAGAAGAAGAAGCAGAGGTTGAAACGGTTGAGACAGTTGAGAGAGTTGACATTCCTCCTGCTGCAATGGCCGAAACTCTGAGAGAGCTGACTGAACCAAACATTGGGGCACAACCCCCCTTGGCTGTCGTCATTCCTGCACTTGACGAAGGGGTGAACTTTGAGCTAAAATCTGGAGTTGTTGCTTATCTCCCGAAATTCCATGGTTTGAGTGGAGAGGACCCGATATCTCATCTGGGTAAATTCCACAATGTCTACATGACTATGAAGCCAAGGAATGTGACGGAGGATCAAATCAAGATGAGAGCCTTTGGTTTTTCTTTGCTAGACTCTGCTAGCGACTGGTATTATCACTTGCCGCCAGGGACCATCAATACCTGGACTAAACTGCACAAGGCGTTTCTTGACAAGTACTTCCCAACAAAGAAGGCGAATGCTTTGAAAAAGGCAATTGCTAACATTGAGCAGGGTGCTGATGAGATGCTATATGACTATCTTGAGCGGTACAAGAGGCTTTGCTCTAGCTGCCCGTTCCACGGATACGCCAGGCAGGATCTTGTTCTCTACTTACACAATGGCCTGCTCGATCAAGAGAGAAGGATGGTTGACGCTGCATGCGGTGGGAGCATTCTTAATCTGACACCGGACGCAGCCATGGAAAGATTTCAGGAGATGAGTGAGAGTACCAAGAGCTTTGGTAAGACGTACTAGAGAAATGGAGTCAATGCTGTGACTCCTGCAGGACCTAACCCTGTGCTGAATGAGTTAGCTGAGTTGAAGGAGATGGTGAAGAGAATGGCAAACCAAAACACTCCTTAACAAGTCAAAGCATGTGAGATTTGCTATGATCAATTCCACCCTACTGATGCTTGTCCTCAGCTACAGGAAGAAGTTACTGCTGAAGTAAATGTTGTAGGAGGTTACGGACCCCCTAGACCGCATTTTGATGGACAACCCAACTACAATCCGAGAGGGCGAGACCACCCGGGTTTCAGATGGAGTGACCCACAAGGTGGTCAATAGCCATTATAACAACAATACCAGCAGAGAGCCCCATACCAACAGAGGCCCCAAGGCCAATATACTTCTGCTACTACTGAAGAGATGCTCAAGACCTTGACCCAGAACTTCGCCACTCATGTTTAGACTACTGAATCAAGCATAAAGAATATAGAGAGGCAGATTAGCCAACTGGCTGATGTTGTGACCAAGATTGACTAGAGGATATCAAATTCCTTGCCGTCTCAGACTACAGTGAATCCGAGGGAAAATGTGAGTGCCATCACCCTCCGAAGTGGAAAGCAACTGGTCGTTCCTCTTAGTGCTGAAAAGGAGAGCGAATTTGAGATGGAGAAAATCGGCGACCGCCCCGCGGTGGACTCCACCGCGACCCGGCAGCGAGTTGGATCTGAGGCCAATGAAGAAGAATGCATGTCACCGCCCCGCGGCGACACTGACCGCGACCCGGCGGTGAGCCTTAGTTATCCCTCCTCACACCCACCGCCCCGCGGCGATGACCACCGCCCCGCGGCGGGACCAACGCGACCCGACGTCCAAAATTCCAGCCCCGCCGATGAGGTTTGCGTTGATAATTATGTTTGTCCGGTCTTTCCCCCTCTTGGTTCCGAGAAACCACCAGCACCTTTTCCCAAGGCGCTAAAGGCTAGAAGGGTCGCCGACGACAATGATCTTTTCGAGACATTCCGAAACTGTGAAGTGAACATCCCTCTTCTTAAGCTTATTAAGGCTATCCCTCGATATGCTAAGTTTTTGAAGGAGCTGTGCACCGTTAAGAGGACACAAAAACTGAAGGTCCAGAAGAAGGTTCCGGTTGGTGAACATGTCTCGACGGTATTTCAAAGGCGTATGCCTGAGAAGTGCAAGGATCCAGGTACATTTACTATTCCTATTGCTATAGGTGAGCATCGATTTGAGAAGGCCTTGTTAGACTTGGGTGCCTCTATTAATGTTTTGCCTTACTCATTGATTGAAGCTTTAGGAGTAGGACCTTTGCATGATACGAATATTGTGATTCAACTTGCTGACGGTTCTTGTGTGCCCCCTAAGGGTATTGTGGAGGATATTCTTGTTAAGATAGGTCCCTTAATTTTCCCTGCTGATTTCTTCGTAATGGATATGGACTATGATGAGCAGGTTGCTCCTGTTATGTTAGGTCGACCTTTTATGAAAACATCCATGACGAAGATTGATGTGGATAGTGGAACTTTGACTATGGAGTTCGATGGAGTAATTTTTGAGCATAATATTCATAAGGTCAACTCCATTGAATTGCCCTTCCTTTGCTGCATTAGTGGTATTGATAATCCTATTCAGGAAAATGTTAAAACTAGTGTAGTAGAGACTATAGTTGAATACTCTGCTATTGCTGAACCTATTGATTTGCATGAGCATGATGTCTTACTTGATGACATAGGAGAATCCATTCCCTCTATTTTGGGCACTTGCCCCCCTGGACTAACCATACAAGGCAGTAAGCCTTCATCTAGTGTCGTGCGGCATGATCAGGTCAAGCCCTATCGGCCCCCACATCGCTCTAAGTATGGGGGAGATGCTCCAAAGGAAGCAATTATGGAGTCATTGGCTAAGAGGGAACATGGTCTAAGATTCAAGCCTTTCCATGGAAGGTTCCAGCAGGAGGAGACAAGTAAGAGGATTCCAAAGGGATCCTGTTCTAGGTGGTAGTCGATTTGAAGTACGTCGAGCCAACGACGTTAACTAAGGCGCTGTCCGGGAGGCAACCCGAGGTAGTTTTTCCTTGATTTTTCTTTCTCTTTGATTAATTTCGTAGTTTCTTTGGCTTTGTTTCGTTCGCCTGTCACTAACATTTCAGGTACGAAAGTAAATGGAGAGGAGACGGTTTTCCCAGTTTGTTCACCACTTCCCGGTGACAATTCCGCCGCCCCGCGGTAGAGCCCACCGCCCCGCGGCGAAATTCTGGTGTACTTTCTCAACTCCGAAAAAACAAAAAAAACAAAAAAAATTGTGGTAAATAAGGAATTGACGGATTGGGCCCCTTTTGGCCGAGTTTTCTCTTTGGGCCTTGTACATAACCGGCCCCATCACCCTTTTTCCTATTCCCTTTTCCTAACCTAGCCTCCACTCTCACAAACACTCCATACCCAACCCCCTCTCAAGCTTTTCCAAGCCAATTCCCCATTTTCCTACCAAACCCTCATGTTCTAAGTCCGAATTTAGCCTCCAATTTCATTAACCTTGAGTTTCTTTGCCCCAATTTGGAGTCTAGCCTCACAAAAGAGCCAAACACAAAATCCCAACGCCTCGCGTCGCCAGCCACCGCCCGACGGTGACCCCCACCGCGACCCGGCGTGAAGTCCTAGTTATCTCACCGCGACCCGATGACACATCCACCGCCCCGCGGCGAGATCACCAGGCAGTGTTTTTCGCTCATTTTGTAAGTCCTCTTTGGTCGCCTTTTGTTTTGAGCATCTCAATTCATTACTTATGGCACCTAGAGGTAGGAAGCAGGACACTACGAGGAAGGAGAATGAGGTGTATAACGTTGTGAAGGAGAGAAAGGTGTTGGCTACTAAGTTCTTTGACAAGCCGACTTTGCTTGAGTTTGGTATGTTGGAGTGTATTTCTCTTTGTTTAGCAGAGTGTGGCCTGGGGACTTTCCTGAATAAGTCCGCTGATGCTTACCCGGAGCTGTGCTACCAGTTCATTTCCTCTTGTAAGAGGTATTCTGATGGTTCCACCGACAAGAGGTTGACAAAGATCACGTTCAAGTATAATGGTCGTGAGTATGCTTTGTCTGCTGGTGAGATTCGTGATGCCCTGGGCATTACAAAGGAGCCATTCGATGGGTGGTCTGGTGGTCTGGTGGTCTGGCTGAGGAGGATATGATGGAGTTTTGGGAGGCGGCCACGAATAAGAAGTTCAAGAAGGGTCAGGAGGTGATTTCGAGGTTGGTGAACCCTTGCTTAAGGTTGATCCATAAGGTGTTGATGAGAGATTTCTTTGGCCATGCTGATGATGGTAAGGTCCCTCTGAAGGATTTCCGTTGGTTTTTGAGCATCCTGTCTTGTGTCACGTACACCCCGTGTTGGGCTAGTTTTTTTCTGAGTTCCTTGAAGAGGATTTGAGATGGTGAGCCACGCGATATTTGTGGGGGTGGTCTGATCACCCTTCTTTGTGCTGAGATTATTGCTACTGATCGTCTTCCTCGACCTGTTGCTCATGCGGTGTATGACAAGGCGCACATGAGAGTGTGCTCGATGCTGAAGCCATTGGGCATGGGTGGTGATTTAGTTTGGTCTTCATATGATGGTCATTTTCTGCATCTTCCTCGAGTTTTTACTTACTCCTCTTCATTTGAGGGATGGTGGATTCCCAGTGATGGAGGAAATGAGGCTTCTATTACCCCTACTGCTGCTCCTTCTGGTCCGTTTGGAGAGGGCCCTAGTGCTGGTGCTGCTGCTGCTGATTCTGTGGGTCAGGAAACTCCTTTGCCTACCCAGTTTGATGCGCCTTCATCTTCTTATGGTCCTGCAACACCTTGGCAGGAGTTGTACGCAAGGTTTGATGCATTCTCGGTGCAGCAGACTCAATGAAACACCCGAGTAGAGACCGGTCTGCAGACTTGGCAGACCCAGTTCCATGCTGATGTAGATGAGCGTCTGGACACTATGGACACTCATATGAGGGACTACTTTGGGAGGTTCCCACCACCACCACCATCCGGCCCACAGTGAGTTTATTTCTCCTTCCCCTATTTCATTTGTTGTTCTCTTTTCTACATTGAGGACAAAGTTCGGTTTAAGTATAGGGGAGGGATTTAGACTGTGCTATCTATCTAGCTAGTATATATAGCTTTGTGTTCTATAATTTCCATTCAAGTATTATAAAAAAAAAGCCAAAAAGATGTGAAGAGGATAAGAAAAGGACACCAACGCAAGATACATGAACACTCGATATCTCTACTCTGAAAAAGCTTGAAAAACTTACTTAGTCTCATTTAGCTCTGATAGGTGTCATTTCATGCACCTTTACTAGCAATTATTAGCATTATTTAGAGGAGTTTATGACTAGATTTGAGGTTAAGTCTGTAATCCAGAAGATGTGGAGAGAATTGAAGATATCCAGGGATTTACAGCTTAATGAAGGATGGAGAAGATGAAGATGGATGAGGATCCGCTTGAAGACTAATTGGAGAAGGCTACTAACACTTGGTAGTATGGAAGAGCGGAAGAGAAGAAGTGAAGAGCTGAAGAAAGGAGAGGGTGGGTGTCACCGCCCCGCGCCAGACTCCACTGCGACCCGACGGTGGGTCTCAGAGAAGGAAGCTGGTCGTACCAGAAGACATCCGCCGCCCCGCGGTGGAATTCAACGCCCCGCGGTGGAAGTCATCGCCCCGCGGTGGGCGCGTAACGCCTCGCGGCCAGCGAAGACATTATTTCCTTATTTTGCATTTTCGGATTTCCCATTTTTATTTTATTTTATTTCCTTTACTGTTTTCGTTAGGTTTAGCTTATTTTCCCTAGCCTATTTAAGACCTCTTTCCAGGTCTTGAGTAAGCAGACACTTTTTATTATCATCGTAGTTTTCTTTTCTCAATTAGGGTTTCATTTGCATCTCAATGGAGCACTAATTTCCCCTTGTTCTACTAGACGTTTGAAGCAATACAGTTGATTTGTTTGTGAGATTTCTATTCCTTGTTCTTATTCTTATATGTGTTGGTTTAATTCTCTTGATATTATTGAGTATTGATTTATCGTTATTCTTCTTAGCCTGATCAACTAGGTTGAGTAATATTTATCAAATTGCTAGGATTTGCATATAGTGGAATACGAGTGCATATCTAGTAGCAAACACAATTGTTGCATATAGTGGAATATGAGTGTGCAATTGTGAGAGATAATTATTTGCATGTTGAATAGTAAGGTTTTCTTCTATTTGCATGTATCCTATACCCTTGTATGAATGCTATTGCTTTATTAGTGGTAAGGTTTTCTTTCATTGATATTGTAGTAAGTACTATCAACAACTGTCTGAATTGGTAGTTATTTACGATCAGGGTAGGAACAACCATAAGAATAGTTAAAGAACTTGGATTTAATAGATTTCAGTGATCAAATTACATCTCTGTATTGTGGATCTCGTTCTAGTGGAACTACTTTCCCCAAATCATATTCTCAATCAACTAAAGCTGTTTACTTTACTCTGTTTGATAACCAAAACCCCCCTTCCTTGTTACTTGTTGATCATAATTGCATACTTCATTAGATCTTCCCTGTGGGTTCGACCCTTACTTGCTTGCTATACATCTGTTTAGTAGGTTTGTTAGGACTTTTACTTTGATTAGGCCATTCAACGATATTTGCATTGCATATTTCGGCCACGTCAAGCTCTTTTAGCAACAACATTCGACCACCATGGATCGGATGCTAGATTAGCCGGTCATACAAGATCCGACTCTTGTATGTACAGGATAAGCTACACTTTGTCTCGTTTCAATCATAATATAATCTATATATTATCATATAAATCTTGCTCCTATATTATACGTAGTTGATTGCTCATTTGGTTTGGATTTATTGTATTTTACCTGATCGACTCGTTAACCCGTCTAAGGCGATTTAGGTCAATTGATCTTATTCCGCCCCAAAACAATTTTGCTCATTTGGTTCGACCAACCTCTTGACCTTCGACGCCCTCAAAGGGATGGGTCTGGGTGAACACGATCTTCTCAAGAAATCGACTCCACTAGTTGGGTTCAGCGGCGAAGTCAAGCACACTATCGGCGAAATCGTCCTTACAACATATGACGGAGGAGTAAACCAACAGGTAAAATTCCTAGTCCTAGACTATCCATCCTCCTACAACTGCATTCTTGGCAGGCCTTGGATACACGCAATGACGGCGGTACCCTCAACGTACCATCAGTCCATCAAATTCCCTACCAAGTTGATGTGTCCTTGCCTCCTGTGACAAGTCAAATTGCCAAAGGTGATGACTTTGGATCTAGTCTTGGTTGGGAAGTCACGCAGTGAATCATCTCGATGGTAAAGATGAAGGAAACACGATAAAGAACGCGATGATGGTCACGGTGGTGGTGCGGTGGTGAACGCGGTGGAAGCGAGTTGATGGAAGAATGGTAACGGTGGCGGAAGCGATTGAATGGAGGGCTAGATGACTTGATGGAACAAGTCGTTGGTGTCATAGCATCGACTACGGAGGGGATAAACTCGATGGAGATCGAGTGGTTGCCGTAGCGTCGGCGGTGGAGTGAATGGGGATGAGAGGGATAAGGGTGACGTCCGATCAAGGGAAGGAGGAATTAACACTCGACTTTAAACCTTGAACTTTAACTTGAACGTAAGGAAATAACAATAACAAAGGAGGCTTTAAATAGCCAATGTATCTCGGCCAAGACCTAATGGGCTTGGGCCGAAGCGAGCCTAAGGGCTAGCCCATGCAAGCATGCAAAAAGGCACGCGCCCTAAAAATAGAAACGCTATAAATAGAAACTATCTAAAACGCTATAAATACTAAATATAGAAAGTGTCTAAAAAGAACGCGTGAAATGATGAAGGTGGTTGAGTCGCTTGAAGGAAGACGCATTGAGGCACGCAATCTTTGGACTTGGATGAAGACGCTTGATGAACATCGCGGTCTTCATACTTGGCTCTTCTGAGCTCACGGTCATCACGTTCTTCCTCGTCTTGAACCAAGGTGGTCTCCAAGGTCTTGGATGCGTGGGGCTCGCCTGAGCCCGGCTTGGGTCGATGCAGGGTCGCATCACTCTCCTTCCCTTATAATCGAAGCGTCCTCGCTTCGAACTGGGTGGGGCCAAGGAGAAGAAACGCTTGTCGGGCTGCAGAAAGATGGCGTCGGGCTTGTGTCCGGCTCGCAGAACCTCTATGTTGATGAAGGAATTCTCGGGTTCAGGAGCGGGCGCGAGGGCTGGGGCGGGCGTGCCAAGGCAGACAATCGCAACCATGTGCACGACTGCAAGTTCGATGGAGCACGGACCTGCATTCATGGGCACAGGTGCAAGCATCGTCGGACTCGGAGGCGTGGCAACGGGATCCGCAGTCTGGGTCAGACCTACTGGCGCGGCAACGGATGCAACCAGGGTCGGATTTGCTGGCGCTGCAGTCGGGTCCTCATTCCGCGCGTATGCAGTCAGTGTCATCGCGGCAGCGGGCGCCGGTGTGGGTTCGCTGAAGATCGGACCCACATGCACGGCAGTGGGCTCCACGACTGGTTCGCAGGGAGTCGGTGAAGGCGGATCAGCAAGCACGACAGTGGGTGTGGTAAGGGACACGTCAGATGTCGGCTCGATGGGCGGGGGTGACGCAGCCAACTCGGCTAGAAGGCGGGCCCTCTCACGCCGTAGCTTCCGAATTTCGCGTTGCGCTGGTGTCAGGTCAGGGGCGAGGGCAATGGGTCTCTGGTCGACGTCGGAGGCAGCGGGTCGCGCGTCGATGTGGGTGTGATACTGGGTCCGGTCGCGATCACGGTCATGCGTGCGAACCTATGGTCGGAGCCGGGGGGGGGGGGGGGAATCCAGTCAGGGTCGACGGTGTGGGCTCTGTAGTGGGTGCATCGCGACTGGGACGCATGGGTGCGTATCCGGGGCGGTGGGATCCAATCCGGTCCGCGTCGCAACAAAGGTCGTTGTAGTACTCGGACCATCCGTCAACATCGTTGCCTTCATAGTCCCATGGGTCATGGAGCTGGTAGGCCATGGACTGGGTTCGGCAGTGGCTAGGTGTGGGTCATGGATCCGGATGGGGGGTGGGTTCGGCCGAGGGGGGGCTAGGGTTTGTTCGGATTTGGGGAAGGGAAGGATAAGGGAAGATAAAATCTTTTGGTTAAGGAAAGATCTTATCTAGTCCTAAAGATAAGGAAAGGATAAGGTGGTTGGGAAAAAGATAAGGAAATCAATGGAGTGGCCGAACTAGGGTTTGCTAGGGGCGGCAGCTAGGGTTTGGGCAGCGGAAAATGATTCGTATTTCGGTCTTTTGAGGGGTCAAACGATGTCCGTTTTGGGCGAATTTTATATGCTCGGACTCGTATCGAGATGATATACAGGAATATGGAAGAAAATTTCAGAAAGCAAGAATTTTTTTTGGACGAAATCTGGGCAGAAGGTTCGTCGGTTTTCTTTGCTTTTGGGTTGGTGGTGGTGTCGGAGAAGAAGGTATGGCAGCGGAAAGGGGAAAAAAAAATCGTGAACAAGATGTAAACTTGAGTTCGTGACTTACAAGACTACTGGGCTCTGATGCCAGTTGATGTGTCCTTGCCTCCTGTGACAAGTCGAATTGCCAAAGGTGATGACTTTGGATCTAGTCTTGATTGAGAAGTCACGCAGTGAATCGTCTCGGTGGTAAAGATGAAGGGAACACGTTGAAGAATGCGATGATGGTCATGGTGGTGGTGCGGTGGTGAACGCGGTGGAAGCGAGTTGATGGAAGAATGGTAACGGTGGCGGAAGCGATTGAATGGAGGGCTAGATGACTTGATGGAACAAGTCGTTGGTGTCGTAGCATCGACTGCGGAGGGGATAAACTCGATGGAGATCGAGTGGTTGCCATAGCGTCGGCAGTGGAGTGAATGGGGATGAGAGGGATAAGGGTGACGTCCGATCAAGGGAATGAGGAATTAACACTCGACTTTAAACATTGAACTTTAACTTGAACGTAAGGAAATAACAATAACAAAGGAGGCTTTAAATAGCCAATGTATCTCAGCCAAGACCTAATGGGCTTGGGCCGAAGCGAGCCTAAGGGCTAGCCCATGCAAGCATGCAAAAAGGCACGCGCCCTAAAAATAGAAACGCTATGAATAGAAACTATCTAAAACGCTATAAATACTAAATATAGAAAGTGTCTAAAAAGAACGCATGAAATGATGAAGGTGGTTGAGTCGCTTGAAGGAAGACATGTTAAGGCACGCGATCTTTGGACTTGGATGAAGATGCTTGATGAACATCGCGGTCTTCATACTTGGCTCTTCTGAGCTCACGGTCATCGCGTTCTTCCTCGTCTTGAAACAAGGTGGTCTCCAAGGTCTTGGACGCATGGGGCTCGCCTGAGCCCGGCTTGGGTCGATGCAGGGTCGCATCACAAGTGGGGAGTTCAAGAGATCAAGGGCGACCAAAGGATGGCCAAAGAATGCTATGTCGCCTCCATGAAAAGCACGGTCGAATCAAATATCGCATAGCAATTACAGTTCGACAAAGGACCTAGTCGATACATCGAACCAGAGATGGAAAAGCTCGATGAGATTGCACTAGATCCTTCAAAGCCAAACCAAATGGTAAGGATCGGGTCAGATTTGGACGACTCGACCAGGCAACAAATATTGGATTTCCTTCGGTCTAATATTGACTGCTTCGCGTGGTCACATAAAGACATGCTCGGGATATCTCCAAATGTTATTACTCATAATATAAATGTAGATCCATCTCACCCTCAATTGAAGCAAAAGCGTAGGAAATTTGCCCTCGAGCGGAATAAGATCATCGACGACGAAGTCAGGAGCCTACTAGAAACGGGGAAGATAAGAGAAGTCGACTATCCTGATTGGCTCACCAACATGGTTATGATTCAAAAGAAGAACGACAAGTGGAGAGTCTGCATCGACTTCACCAACCTTAACAAAGCATGTCCCAAGGACTCCTTCCCGCTTCCTCACATCGACGCCATGGTCGACGCAACAGCGGGACACGAAATGCTATCCTTCATGGATGCGTTCAGTGGTTACAAACAGATCCTCATGGAACTAGAAGACTAGGAGAAAATGGCATTCGTCACAAATCAAGGTATTTATTGTTATAAAGTGATGCCCTTCGGACTAAAAAATGCAGGGGCTATGTATCAACGACTAGTCAATAAAATGTTCAAAGATCAGATTGGGGACACAATGGAAGTCTACATAGATGACATGCTGGTCAAGTCAAAAAAGAAGAGGGACCACATTGATCACCTCCGCGACGACTTCGAGGTACTGAAAATATATAACATGAAACTAAATCCTATGAAATGCTCTTTTGGAGTGTCGTCAGGGAAATTCTTGGGGTACATAGTAACCCAAAGAGGAGTAGAAGCCAGCCCGGAATAGGTCAAGGCCATCATGAACCTTGGATCTCCTATATGCGTCAAGGACGTACAAAAGCTGACAGGTCGAATAATAGCTCTAAATAGGTTCATCTCAAAGTCGTCGGACAAATGCAAACCTTTCCATGACGCCCTCAGAAAGAACAATGTCCTTCCAATGGACGGAAGAACATGAAGCTGCGTTTCAAGATCTGAAGAAGTACCTGGCCAGCTGTAATAACCCTTAAAAGTCCCAAACTGTCATTTTGTAAGAAAGACATGATGGGCAATTTCTGTAATCTCTGTAATAATTATTTGAACATAATATTATACGTTTAATAAGATTTTGGTCATAAAGTATTTAGGAGTGCTAAAAATATTAAGATCAAGCATGACCTTGAGCGAGACCCGCGACCAAGGGCCAAGAAACGCGAGCGCGGCAGAGCCGCGACCGCAATTTGAATCCGCGGGAGCGGTTTTGCCTAGGGCCAAACTGTCATCGCGGATCCATGTTTCGCCTTCTTCTTTCTTTTTTCCCGAACGACGCCGGTCCGGATTTCTGCCACGTTTTATAACGGTGGCCGGTGGGAGGAGTTGGATCATTTGGGTTTCCCCGGAGTTGAGCCTCCAGCCCTATAAATAGGGTCTCCTCCATCCCTTCTTCCACCATCGACAACAGCCATCCTCATCTCGCTCTCAAAAAGCTTCATCGCCGGAATTTCTGTGGTCGTCGGAGTATCGCCGGAAGTCATTGGTCGTGCCTTATGAGGCCCTGGGAGTGGTGGTAGTAGTGAGAATTCGTCCAAGTAAAGAAGCCCGAGCTCGTCATCGTTGGTAAGCTCGTTGTTCGTCTCTAAGCCATCGTCGGGATGGGCATCCGCGACCGCGGTTATGCCAACCGTGACCGCGGGCTTGGCCCAGGAAACCGCGACCGCGGCCTTGCCCAGCAAGCGTGATCACGGCTTTGGCAACCACGGCCGCGGCTTAGGCCCTTTTTCCCTTTGTTCGTTTCATTTATTCGTGTCGTTTCGTATCTTCGTGTCGTATCGTATCTAACTTAGGGTTCTGTTTTTATATCTCGTCGTCGTCGTAGGAATTCGTACTCAGATTCCAGTCTCCAGATCTCGGAACCCGATCTCATCGATTCGTCTAGACTAAGGCAAGTGGCGGTTCGCTCTTGCTCATTATTCCATGTTTCCCTTGATTATCAATTAATTGATTGTTAATTAAGATGGGATAAAAGTTGTTGTTTTCTGTTTGGGAACAGATTTAATAAAATAATGTGTTAAAATATGAATCTATAATAGGTCGTTAATATTGCTAGAAACAATGCTATTATACATGATATTACCGTAATGGTTTTGGTGTGGATATCTGTGTGAACTTACATGTGTAGTTAGAACGAGTATTCGTAGGAACGCTATGTACCTTGCGAGGTCTAGTCATTTCTGTATAACTGGTATTAGGAGGATTTTGCCCTAGTACTTTCTGGTCATGACCGTACCCTTACTCAGGGTAGGTGCCCTCAGCTGGTGCCAACAATCGGGATTCATTCCCATAAATATCTCTCGTATCGAGATGATGTGGATTAAAAGCTGTAACGTGAATGTATGTTTTGGAATTAAATAAGATAAGTGCTTTTACGCATATAATTAATATACCCCCGGGCGAGGAGTACAACGTGGAAACCACTCGGACTCTTGTTAGAGTAAGTCATCTTTCCAATCTGGATTCGCATTGCGCGGTGAGGTTGGTCGTAGAACCAAATAATCAAGGTCGTGTTTTAAAGTTTTGTGTAAACTTAACGTTCCCAAACACTTGTCATACGTTTCCCATAAGACTCAACTTCTTTGGAGTCTTCTCTTCATACGTTTTCCATAAGACTCAACTTCTTTGGAGTCTTCTCTTCATACGTTTACCATAAGACTCACTTCTTTTGGAGTCTTCTCTTGATCATTCCTTTTCTTATGTTTTTGTAGAAGTGTTGAGGTTCACTGTCGTCATCAGTTATTATTCGAGAAGCGATGGGTGTAACCTAATATGACTAATTAGAACCTTATTATTTGTACCCTTGCATAGTCTTTCATTAGACTAACCAACCGGTTTTTATTCCTTGCATGGTTGGCTGGTGTCATCCATCTCATACGGCACATCAGGTAAACTTCCTCTTCCGTGATCGCCAGAATCCGATATTGAGGGCAGTTGATGATTTAAGTGTTTTTTCAAGGTTGAAGATCCTGGCGTGAGATCGCTCAGATCAAAACCCCTTCATGGCGTTTATTAATTTTTAAGACTTCTGCTGTATTAAATATTTATGTATTTGGTTTTGTTATCCGTTGTAACCTATGACGTTGGTTTGAATATTATATGGTCAACTTCCATGTTATTTAATAAAGTTTACAACATTATATTATTTGTTATAAAAACGGTAAGCCTTGGGTGACCCTGGGTGTGTATCCTGAGGTCACTAGCGGTAATATTTCCAAAGGTATTTTGGGGGTGTTACAGATTTGGTATCAAAGCTAAAAGTTTTTAAAATGGTTTAGGTTTTCAAATCGTTTTACTTAAAACAAAATTTTTATAAACCGTTCTCCATTCGTGTTAAGAAATTTGTTGGTTAGTTCCAAAAGTCAAAAATTTTAAACAAAATAATACTTTCTGAGTAAATGTTATGTTTTGAAACCTCTGCCATTCAAATCATGCCTTCTTCGTCTGTCTAATATAGAAAGTTAGCTTTTATATTTAGAAAGTTCTAATTCTCTCTCGTCACCTCGCAGGCAATGGGTGCTGTCGTGTCACAACTCAAGGGGAGGAGGGACGCCAAGGTAGCTCCGCCACCTAAGGCCGAGCTGGAGTCCCCTTCTCTTCCAGAGTGTGCTCAGATCGGGATTCCGGATAGTCCTCAAGTGGAGGAGAAGACTGTGCTCGAGGAGTCGGTGATTCTCATCTCTAACAAGATGGAGGATCTCGACAAAGACCCCGAGGAAGAGTCCGAGGAGGATCCCGAGGAGGATCCTGAGTAAGACCCTGAGGAGGACCCTGAAGAGGATCCTGAAGAGGACCCCGAGGAGGACCTCGAGGAGTACGAATATGACCTGGGTCTGGAGCACCTGCTTGTGAACGGAGAACATCCGGGGATGCAGTTCATCTTCCCTAGTCTGGAGATTCCACCATTTCAGGAGTACGCACCCTTGTCCCCAGCAGCTTGGGAGGCACTTGGGGTGTCCGGTGTTGACAGGGAGGAGTATGAGCCTTTGGATGCGCCAGTGGGTCCGCATCCTACTCACGCACCTGGAGAGCCGGTGATGAGCCTTGCATCTCGTCATGTGCACAATCAGAGTGAGATGGCTTCCTCCGAGGCTCGTCGCCAAGTGGAGGAGATGACTGAGCAAGCCTGTAGACAAGTGAGACCATGGGGATCGTTTGTGGCTTCTGTGGATGTTCCTGCCCAACAGGCAAGGGTCAGACCCCGAGTGCTAGTTGAGCACATGGAGGAATGGACGGAATCACTGTACGCTATGGAGGATCGGGCTTACGATGTTGAGTCCAATCTCTCTCTTATGCTGGATGACATCTACGAGCTCCAAGAGAACCTTAGGCAAGCAAGGAAACTGATCAACCCGCACTACGTGCTGAATGTGGCGGATTTTCGCCCAGGGTTTCTGGATCGGTTTTGCTACCCACCTGTACCTGGAGAGGGGCCGAGTGTTCCTGTACCCGGGGAAAGGCCGAGTGTTCCTGTGCCCAGAGAGGGGCCAAGTGTTCCGATGCTTAGGGAGGAGCCGAGTGTTCCGGGTCCTAGTAGCTCGAGGAGGCCGATACCGGAACCCGAGGACAATCCACCTCCGAAAAGGTGTCGAAGGTCTAATGTGTACAGGAATCTCTTCAAGGCACCTCGAGGGGGACAGTAGCATGTCTTAGTGACTCTTTTCTAGTTGTTTTGTTTTTGTTGTTTTAAAGCCTTAGCCTCCTAACAGTTTTGTCTTATCGTTTAGGAGGATAATTGTAAAACTTATCAACATGGTTTCAGTTCGCTTCATCAATAAAGTTTGCCAGTTTGATCTACTCCGAATCAATTTCATATATTGTGCATTTTTAAAGTGTGATTTTAATGTTGTGAAATACTTGGAAAATTCATCGGCAAACAGGTGGTGAACACAAGAAACACAACCCGTGTTCGTGTTGCGCCGAGTAACAACCCAAGGGTGAACTTGAGAAGCGCCACTAATCAGGGGGATGAGAGCGAGTTTGCCTCTCACATTAACCCCACGGGCAATAGCCAAGTTTAGGCTAACCCTCAGGTTGTGTTCGATGCTGCGGCCATAGAGGCCATTCATGGGATTGTTATGCAGGCGGTCACTGAAATAATTCGGCCAGTGGTACCGCAAGCACAGGGTGTTCTGGTTCCCTAGGTTATTCCTGAATTTGAGAAGCCAGTGGATCAGGTACCTCAGGTCGATGCCATCAGGAATAGAGGGAACTACGACCGAGCCTTAAAGGCCATAAGTTCAATGAGGCCTGACAGCTATGACGGTACCGGGGAACCAATCTGGGTGGCATATTGGTTCTCGCACATGGAACGGTTATTCAGAAACGTCGATTGCACTGAGGCTGAAAAAGTGTACATTGCTTCCCTTCAACTTAAGGATGTGGCTAGCGAATGGTGAGAGAGCACTGGGTTAGCTGAGCATCCAACGTTGAACTGGGGTATTTTAAGACGAAGATGACCGACCGTTTCTTTTCCCGTGCTATGAAGGAGGAGATGAATAAAGAGTTTCTTTACCCTAAGACTGATGGGTTGAAGGTGATTGAGCTTGCAGCTAAGTTTAATCACCTGTTGCGGTATGCTGGGCCGAAAGTGGCGAGTGAGGAGCAGAAGATCTGGCATTTCCATGAGTGGATGAACCCAGACATCAAGCCGTTGATGGTGCGCCACGGCTGCTCTACATTGGAGCAGTATGTGGACGCTGCATACAAGCTTGAAATGACTCTAGAGGAGTTGGAGAAGAAGCGCAATCGCCAGAGACCGGCGCAGAGCCAGCCTCAGGCTAGTGGGTTTAAACGACCCGTACCACCGTCGCACTTTGCCAAGTCTGGTCGGGCAAGAACTGAGGTGACGCAGTCAGGTCCTACTCAACACTTGGACCAGGGCAAGAACCCGATTCAATGCTATAACTGTGGAACATCGGGGCACAAGAGCAATGAGTGCCCGAAGGGCAAGAGAACGTGTTTTGCATGCGGGAAGAAGGGGCATTTGCAGACTTTTTGTCCTCAGAGGAAGCAGAAGGAGGCTGAGTCGCAGCAAGGGTCAGTTAGCCATAACAACCGACCCCGATTCAAGCCTGTTGGAGCTCCGAGTACCTCAATGCAGACTACTGCTCAGAACAAGGGGAAAGCCCCAGTTGTTCCAGTGGGTCAGGGTCAGCGGCTGTATGAGATGCGCGAGGCTGACGGACCCAACGCTCTGATTGCTCAAGGTACTTTATACCTTCACTCTACATCCGTTTGCATATTGTTTGATTCTGGTGCCACTCATTCCTTTATTTCGGAAAAGTGTGTAAGTAAGTTAGGGTTGAAGTGCAATGAATCTTGCGAACCATTTGTGGTGAACCTTCCCAATTGGTGAACAATTAGTAGGGACCAAGTGTCTATTGGAATTCCCAATTACTATTCAAGGTCGGAAGTTCGAAGCGGACTTGATCTGTATAGCCATGGCTCCATACGACATCATTCTCGGGATGGACTGGTTGACGCGTCACGGGGCGGTAATCGATTTCAGCTCAAGGACAGTGACAGTTTCATCTGGGGGCCAGTTTGTGTGCAAGTTCAAGGGTCGTAATGACGCTGATAACGGAAAGCTCATCAATGCGATGGCTACGTGTAAGCTACTTAGACAAGGTTGTGTCGGGTACCTGTGCTATCTGGATAAGCCCAAGAAAGATGAGACTCCAGTTCATGATGTTCCTGTCATATGCGAGTATCTGGTTATTTTTCCTGATGAGATTCCCGGTTTACCCCCGAATCGTGATGTAGAGTTCACTATTGATCTCGAGCCTGGAACCTCGCCGATTTCTAAAGCACCTTATCGGATGGCTCCAGCGGAGATGCAAGAGTTGAAGAAACAACTTGAGGACCTACTCGAGAAAGGATATATAAGGCCGAGTGCATCGCCTTGGGGCGCTCCTGTCTTGTTTGTCAAGAAGAAGGATGGTTCATTCCGACTTTGTATCGACTATCGAGAGTTGAACAAGGTCACTATCAAGAATAAGTATCCGTTGCCTAGGATAGATGATCTGTTGGATCAACTGCAGGGAGCAAAAGTCTTTTCCAAGATCGATATGAGATCTGGTTACCATCAGCTCATGATTCGTGAGAAAGATATTCCGAGGACTGTATTCCGGATGAGATATGGGCACTACGAGTTTGTAGTCATGCCATTTGGGCTTACTAATGCTCCAGCAGTTTTCATGGATCTGATGCATAGATGTTTCCATCAGTATTTGGACAAGTTCGTGATGGTATTTATCGACGATATCCTGATCTATTCTCCGAGCGAGGAGGCTCACGAGGAGCATCTTCGTATCACATTGTCGGTCCTTAGACAAAATCAGTTGTATGCAAAGTTGTCTAAATGTGAATTTTGAATTAAGGAAGTGGCTTACTTAGGCCATGTGATTAATGAGAATGGGGTTATGGTCGACCCTCAGAAGATCGAAGCGGTAGCCGACTGGAAGCGACCTCATAACGTGAATGAGGTGCACACTTTCTTGGGACTTGCAGGTTATTACAGACGGTTCATGGAGGGATTTTCAAAGATCGCTCTACCCATGACCGGGTTGCTCCGCAAGGTCCATAAGAAGTTCATATGGGACGACAAGTGTGAGGCAAGTTTTTAGAAGTTGAAAAAGTGCATGACGTCCGCACCAGTTTTGGCGCTACCGGAAGGAACTGATGGTTATGTGGTCTATAGTGACGCTTCAAAGCATGGGTTAGGATGTGTATTGATGCAAAATGGAAAGGTTATTGCATACGCATCTCGGCAATTGAAGACCTATGAAGCAAACTATCCGACGCATGATCTGGAGTTAGCGGCTGTGGTTTCGCGCTGAAGATTTGGAGGCACTATTTCTATGGTGTTAGGTGCCAGATCTTTACCGACCACAAGAGTCTCAAGTATGTGTTCACTCAGAAGGAGTTGAATATGAGACAACGTCGCTGGTTAGAACTACTCAAGGATTACGACATCGAGTTGCTGTATCATCCGGGCAAGGCTAATGTGGTAGCCGATACTTTGAGTCGGAAGACGCCGCATGAGACCGTGGTAGCTTTGCTCACTGCTTAGACCAAACTGCACCAAGGATTGTGCGAGATTAATGTCTTGTATGATCAGCGTCGAGGATGCCTGAGTATGTTGGAGATTCAGGCTACGCTACTTGATCAGATCAAGGAGAAGCAGGTTGATGATGTGATCATAGTAAAGTTAAGAAGTGAAGTGATGGACGAGAAAGTTACGGGATTCGTGATTCAAGATGATGGATCACTCTGGTTTCAGGACCGGATCTGTGTACCTGACGTAGATGGCCTTCGCCAATTGGTAATAAAGGAGGCTCATTCGTCAACTTATTTTGTACATCCAGGATCTAGTAAGATGTACAAAGACCTCAGGAAGAAATTCTGGTGGCCCAACATGAAGTGGGACGTAGCAGAATTTGTAGCGAAATGTTTGACTTGTCAAAAGGTCAAGATAGAACACCGCATATCAGGTGGTGAATTGCAACCTCTCCCAGTCCCAGAATGGAAGTGGGAGGATATTGCGATGGACTTCGTCACGGGGTTGCCGAAGGCTCAGAGTCAAAAAGATGCCATATGGGTGATCATTGACCGGCACACGAAGAGTGCTCATTTCGTGGCCATCAAGTCAACTTGGGGAACCCAGAGGCTATAAGAAGTTTTCCTATACAAGATTGTCCGATTGCATGGTATGCCAAAAAACATTGTATCGGATCGTGATGGAAGGAACTCCACAAGGCCATGGGAACTGAGTTGAGGTTCAGTAATGTGTTTCATCCTCAGACGAATGGACAGTCTGAGAGGACCATCCAGACATTGGAGGATATGCTGAGAGCTTGTGTACTAGATCGTCCGACCAGTTGGGAGAACAGCTTAAGTCTGATTGAATTCACATACAACAATAGCTGGCATTCTACCATCAAGATGGATCCATTCGAGGCTTTGTACGGCCGAAAGTGCAGATCTCCAATTTGTTGGGATGAGAATGCCGACAAAATTCTGCTCGGACCGGAGTTAGTTGAGAGGACTACCTCAGATATTGCCTTGATCAGAAAAAGGATGCTTACAGCTCAGAGTCGACAAAAGTCTTATGCTGATTTGAAGCACAGGAATGTCGAGTTTGAGGTTGGTGACAAGGTGTTTGTCAAGGTGTCGCCATTCAAGGGTGTGTTCAGGTTCGGCAAGCATATGGAGCTCAACCCTCGCTACGTGGGACTGTTTGAGATCCTTGACATAGTTGGATCTCTAGCATACCGTTTGGCATTGCCGCCGTCGGCGCATCCAGTGCATAACGTGTTCCACGTGTCTCTGCTAAGGAAGTATTGTTTTGGGGCAAAAAGATCGGACGACCTAAATCGCCTTAGACGGGGTAACTAGTCGATCGAATGATAAAAAACAATCCAAACCAAGCAAGCAATAGATAAACAAAGAATAAATATGTAATAGCGTGATGGTTTTATTAGATGTCGTGTTTAATCAGACTGAATCGTGATACAACTTATCGTGATAAAACCAGAGATCGAGTGGGACTCGACCAGTGACTTGTGAGTGGCGACCGGCGGGGGTCAAGCGTAGGAAGCCGTTAGAGAGCTAGATTGAGAGTGAGAGTGCTATTCTGGTGTGTTTTTTGAGTAAGAATGCTCGTGTCCCTTTGCGTAATAGTGCGTCTTGCTTCTTATCTCCTTCGTCGTCCCCATATGGTAAGTCTTCAATCCTTGTTGCCGTTATGCTTCTTGGCCGTATATTCCGTCTTCAATGCTCGGAGTGATGGCGAAGATTACACCATTAAACCTCCGTGATTATGGTGGTTTGAATGTTTGCAGCCGTTGCGCGATCCGGGCATTAAATGCGTGGCGAGATCCTTGCGATTCTGTCAGATGATACTCGACCAGAGAAGTCTCGTCGGCTCCTCCTGGCTTTTCCTCTGTTCTTCCGATCTGCAGTGGGCTTGAGCTCGATCCACTTGATCCGTCTTCTCTGGAGAATCCAGGCCCAACAAGTATGTGTCAGATGTGTCTCATGTGCTGAGTTATAAGGACATCGAAATTCAGGCAAATGGTACATATGAGGAGAGACCTGTGCATATTCTCGAACGCCGTGAGAAGCACTTGAGGAATAAGGTGGTACCATTAGTGCGGATCCTCTGGTCTAAATCGGGATCTGAGGAGGTAACTTGGGAAACCTGGGAGACTGAGTCTGATATACTTAGTCGTTTTTCCGAGCTGTTTTCGGCCTAGTTTCGGGGTCAAAACTTTTTTGTAAGGGGGATGTATTGTAATAACCCCTAAAAGTCCCAAACTGTCGTTTTGTAAGAAAGACGTGATGAGCAATTTATGTAATCTCTGTAATAATCTTTTGAACGTAATATTATACGTTTAATAAGATTTTGGTCATAAAGTGTTTGGGAGTGCTAAAAATATTAAGATCAAGCATGACCTCGAGCGAGACCCGCGACCAAGGGCCAAGAAATGCGAGCGCGGCAGAGCCGCGACCGCGGTTTGAATCCGCGGGCGCGGTTTCGCCCAGGGCCAAACCGCGATCGCGGTTCTGAAACCGCGACCGCAGATCCCTGTTTCGCCTTCTTCTTCCTTTTTCCCAAACGGCGTCGGTTTGGATTTCTGCCACGTTTTATAACGGTGGCCGGCGGGAGGAGTTGGATCGTTTGCGTTTCCCCGGAATTGAGCCTCTAGCCCTATAAATAGGGTCTCCTCCATCCCCTCTTCCACCATCCATAGCAGCCATCCTCATCTCACTCTCAAAAAGCTTCATCGCCTGAATTTCTGTGGTCGTCGGAGTATCGCCGGAAGTCGTTGGTCGTGCCTTGTGAAGCCTTGGGAGTGGTGGTAGTAGTGAGCAGTCGTCCAAGTAAAGAAGCCCGAGCTCGTCATCATCGGTAAGCTCGTTGTTCGTCTCCAAGCCGTCATCGGGATGGGCATCCGCGACCGCGGTTATGCTAACTGCGACCGCGGGCTTGGCCCAGGAAACCGCGACCGCGGATATGCCAACCGCGACCGCGGATATGCCAACCGCGACCACGGATATGCCAACCGCGACCGCGGATATGCCAACCGCGACCGCAGCCTTGCCCAGCAAGCTCGATCATAGCTTTGGCAACCACGGCCGCGTCTTAGGCCCTTTTTCCCTTCGTTCGTTTCATTTATTCGTGTCATTTCGTATCTTCGTGTCGTATCGTATCTAACTTAGGGTTTCGTTTTATATCTCGTCGTCGTCTTAGGAATCCATACTCAGATTCCAGTCTCCAGATCTTGGAACCCGATCTCTTCAATTCGTCTAGACTAAGGCAAGTGGCGGTTCGCTCTTGCTCATTATTCCATGTTTCCCTTTATTATCAATTAATTGATTGTTATTTAAGATGGGATAAAAGTTGTTGTTTTATGTTTGGGAATAGATTTAATAAAACAATGTGTTAAAATATGAATCTATAATAGGTTGTTAATATTGCTAGAAACAACGCTATTATACATGATATTACCGTAATGGTTTTGGTGTGGATATCTGTGTGAACTTACATGTGTAGTTAGAACGAGTATTCGTAGGAACGCTATGTACCTTGCGAGGTCTAGTCGTTTCTTTATAACTGGTATTAGGAGGATTTTGCCCTAGTACTTTCTGGTCATGACCGTACCCTTACTCAAGGTAGGTGCACTCAGCTGGTGCCAACAATCGGGATTCATTCCCATAAATATCTCTCGTATCGAGATGATGTGGATTAAAAGCTATAACGTGAATGCATGTTTTGGAATTAAATAAGATAAGTGCTTTCACGCATATAATTAATATACCCTCGGGCGAAGAGTACAACGTGGAAACCGCCTGGACTCTTGTTAGAGAAAGTCTTCTTTCCAATCTGGATTCACATTGCGCGGTGAGGTTGGTCGTAGACCCAAATAATCAAGGTCGTGTTTTAAAGTTGTGTGTAAACTTAACGTTCCCAAACACTTGTCATACGTTTCCCATAAGACTCAACTTCTTTGGAGTCTTCTCTTCATACATTTCCCATAAGACTCAACTTCTTTGGAGTCTTCTCTTCATACGTTTCCCATAAGACCTACTTCTTTTGGAGTCTTATCTTGATCATTCCTTTTCTTATGTTTCTGTAGAAGTGTTGAGGTTCACTGTCGTCATCGGTTATTATTCGAGAAGCGATGGGTGTAACCTAATACGACTACTTAGAACCTTATTATTTGTACCCTTGCATAGTCTTTCATTAGACTAACCAACCGGTTTTTATTCCTTGCATGGTGGGCTGGCCGTCTCATACGGCACATCAGGTAAACTTCCTCTTCCGTGAAGGCCAGAATCCGATATTGAGGGCAAATGATGATTTAAGTGTTTTTCCAAGGTTGAAGATCCTGGCATGAGATCGCTCAGATCAAAACCCCTTCATGGTATTTATTAATTGTTAAGACTTCCGCTATATTAAACATTTCTGTATTTGGTTTTGTTATCTGTTGTAACCTATGACGTTGGTTTGAATATTATATGGTCAACTTCCATGTTATTTAATAAAGTTTACAACATTATATTATTTGTTATAAAAGCGGTAAGCCTTGGGTGACCCCGGGTGTGTATCCTGAGGTCACTGGCGGTAATATTTCCAAAGGTATTTTGGGGGTGTTACACCAGCCCCATACTGTTAGCAAAACCTAAAGACGACGAGCCATTACTATTGTACCTAGCAGTGTCGGAGTCTGCAGTGAGCGTAGTGCTGGTCAGAGAAGAAGACGACAAGCAGTCGCCAATCTATTACGTCAGTCGAATGCTACATCCAACAGAAACAAGGTACTCGTCACTGGAAAAACTCGTCCTAGCACTGGTAATGGCGTCGAATAAACTCAAACCCTATTTCGAATCACATACTTTAATTGTTCGCACTAACCATCCCATGAGTGCAATCATGAGGAAACCATAATTCACAGGACGAATGGCTAAGTGGGCCATACACCTCAATGTTTACGAGATTGAGTATGAGCCAAGGACGGCGATCAAGTCCCAGGCGTTGGCTGATTTTGTGGCAGATTTTAGTCCGACCCTAGAACAGGAAGCCGTCAAGGAAGCAACACAACTGCTCGCGATAGAAGAAACAGGTAAATGGGAACTCCACACAGACGGAGCATCGAATGCTAGAGGGTCAGGACTGGGGGTCGTGTTAAAATCGCCACAAGGAGACAAGATAGCCCAATCCGTAAGATGCGAATGGGACGCGACTAACAATGAAGTTGAGTACGAAGCACTCGTATTTTGGCTCATCCTGGCACGCGACCTAGAAGTCCAAGAAATCGAAGTCGTTTGTGACTCCCTCCTGGTCGTAAATCAAATTCAAGGGTCATACAACGCCAAGGACGATAGAATGATAGCCTATCTGGACATGGTCAAGAAACTAGTCAACCAATTCCGGAAATTCGACATCAGACAAGTCCCCAGAGATCTCAACGCTCAGGCCGACGCACTAGCCAACCTAGGGTCCACCTTGGATCCCAAAGAATTCCCAAACATCCCATTGGCACACATCACGACACCGGCTGTCCCAAAAACACCCAAGGATCAGAGCACACCGTTGGAAGAGCTTGTCGCATTGGAGGTAGGCGACCGGCCAGAAGAAGACATCGTCAACAATCATGACGACTGTACACTACCTTACGTCAAATGGCTAAAAGACGACATCCTGCCCAATGAAAAAACGGAAGCAAAAAGGCTAAAGGTACAAGCTCTCTCCTTCGACATTATAAGTGCTGTCTTGTTTAAAAGATCTGCCACATGAATACTCCTACGATGCCTCAAGACTCCAGATTTTGAACGTATCCCGCAATCATTACATGAAGGAGAGTGTGGCAACCACACTGAAGGACGAAGCCTCTCGGGGAAAGCCCTACGAACGGGATACTACTGGCCCACAATGAATAGAGACGCGATGGAGTACACCAAGAAATGCGACGCCTGTCAGCGACACGCACCAGTTCCGCATCAACCCTCAGAGCTCCTTCATCCGACTCTAGCACGATGGCCCTTCATGAGGTGGGGAATGGACATTGTTGAAAAACTCCCACCGGCGTCGGGTCAACGGGTCTTTTTCCTCTCCATGACAGACTATTTTTCCAAATGGGTCGAAGCAGAAGCATATCGAGAGGTAAAAGATCAATATGTCATTTCATTTATACAACGCAATATCATGTGCAGATTTGGCGTACCATCAGAAATTGTGTGCGACAATGGCTCCCAATTCATCAGTCATAAGACTCGAGCCTTTTGCGACCAATGGAACATCACGCTGGTTATATCTACTCCTCTATACTCGCAATCCAACGAGCAAGCCGAGTCTAGTAACAAAATCATCATCAACAACCTCAAGAAACGCCTCACATGGGCTAAGGGAAAATGGGCGGATGAACTTCCCCTCATCCTCTGGTCCTTCAGGACCACTCCGAAGAACGCAACCGGACAATCACCGTTCTCACTCGTCTACAAAAGCGAAGCGGTCATTCCCGCCGAACTGCTAGTCCCGACAGCTCGTTATGGTCTCCAGACGCATGAACAAAATGAAGTCAAACTGTCACACAACTTAGACATGATCGACGAGGCTAGGGAAAAAGCTAGAATTAGGATGGTCAGGTTTCAACAGCAAGTCGCGAGAAGCTACAACAAGAACATCCGGGCCAAAGTCTTCAAAGTTGGCGATTGGGTCCTCAGAAAGACATTCCAGAACACCAAAGATCCGGCAGACGGCAAGCTCGCACCCTAGTGGGAGGGTCCCTACCTCATCAAAGAAGTAGTCGGACAAGGAGCATATCAACTAGAAGATAAACACGGACAACCAATCCCGAGAAGCTGGAACGCCACACATCTAAAGCTATATCACTTCTAACCTCATCTGGTAAGACATTAGAACCCCCTCATTTTTTACATATTATTTGTCATTATAACCCGATTCTATTCCATGAACCTAACACTTACGTCTAGCAAAGACACGTTCTTATGACCATGAGTACAGGAAAACACAAAAGATTACGATAACATTCAAGAGGGATCCCGGAGATCATGCATGGAATGAATGGAGGATATTACGAAGATAAGTAACGGACGAAAGAGGAAGGTACCATAAATAGATCACGAAGAAACGGTCGACATACAACACGTCTACAAGTAGTATTCACTCACTTAGCTCTCAAAAAAGCTTACTAGCATATCCTCTCTCACTCAAGGCCCCTGGGATACTACCCGATCATAGCCGGTCAAATCATAGAAACCGCCTGTCGAACAGGACTCGATCCCTTACTCTTCAAGAATAATTTGTACATCGATTTGATTCTATCATCAATTGATCAATATACCATATTACTATTTTGCATCTATTCTTTACGTGGTTGATTGTCTATTTGGTTTGGATTTGTTTTGTATTATCCGATCGACTCGTTACCCCGTCTAAGGCGATTTAGGTCGACTCGTCTTTTTGCCCCAAAATAATTTGGCGCCCACCGTGGGGCAACTTGCCGATCACCATCTCAAAAATCCTCCAAACATGACTATTAACCCGCCTACCGGTGCCGAGGAGCCACGCCTTGAAGACGACTCCCAAACTCTAGGAAATACAACCGAAAACCCTACTCCGAATCAACTCCAAGAGCTCGCCCAAAAAAATGACTACCCTACAAGAAGAGCTTGCCCATCAACGCCAAAAGACCAAAGCATTGGCTACCTTATCCATCCAATCTGAGGCCGAGATCGCACAACTAACCCGTGAAAATGAGTCTCTTAGATCGCAGGTACAATCAATGGCTTTTGGATCCAAGCGGATGCCCATCCATAGCAACATCCAGACGCGTCTTGACATGGATGGCGTCGAGCTGACTCCCCCGAGCGTCCGACCCCTCAGACATACTGAGGGTACATCTCGAACTCTTTTGGTCAATCCATTTTCGACTAACAATGTTACTTTCTCCACACCGATCGGGTCAGCGGGAACCCGAATCGACGAACCGTAGGTTACCAATCCTTCCGATATCCTGGCTCTCGTCTAGCAGACGCTCAGTCAGCATATGAAGGCACTCGACGACCGCATCGCTAGAATTCCCGGAGTTCCACAGCCGGTCGAGAAAGAAGTGTCAGATGGATACGAGGAATCTCCATTCGTCGAAGAGATCGCTAGAGTCGAAATCCCAAAGAAGTTCAACCTTCCTAGCATGGCGACTTTCGACGGCACCAACGATCCAGATGATCACATTTCTCTCTATAAACAAAAAACTAATGACTGCATCTGTTCCAAGGGAGAGCCGTGAGGCTGTCATGTGCAAAAGCTTTGGCACGACTCTCGTGGGTCCCGCACTGACCTGGTTTATGCGTTTGCCTCAGGGAATGATCGCCTCGTTTGCGGATCTGGTCAATTCCTTCAAGATCCAATTCACCAGCAGTCGGAGGCTCGAAAGGCAGTCGAGTGATCTCTATCGAATCACCCAAAGGTACAACGAACCTCTCTGAAGCTATCTTAACAGGTACAATAAGGAAAAAGTCACGATCCCCTATTACGACGTCACCACCTCCATCGAAGCCTTCAGACAAGGTCTGATCAAGGATAGCAACCTCTACAACGAGATCACCAAGTACCCGTGCAGAAGCTTCGAAGATGTCCAAGCCAAAACCATGGCCGAGGTACGTTTGGAAGAAGATTGCGAATTGCGAAAAGCATCCCAAGGACCCGACCAATCCAATCGCAAATCCTTATCCGACAATCGCCAAGACAGGCGTCATCACCCCTACCCTCGTAATCGAAATGAGCAAAGTCAGGTAAACTCCTTCCAAGACAGGTCTCAAGACTAGAGAGATGATCCGACGCTGCCTCCCAGGGTTCAATCTTACAACTTTAGTGTTTTCGTGTCGGAGCTCGTCAAGAGTTTCGACAAATATGGAAAAGAAGTAAGATGGCCCCGAAAGAGCGACCGACCAGACGTAAAAAAGGACATGAGCAGGTGGTGCGAATTCCACGGTGACCATGGTCACTCAACAGACGAATGCATCGCCTTACGCAAAGAGGTCGCCAGGTTACTTGCACAAGGCCTCTTGCGTGACGTGATCTCGGAACGAGCCAAAGCCACCATGGAGCGACGAGATCAGGTAAAACAGGATAAACCTCCATCTCCTGTCCATACAAAAATTATCAATACCATTTTAGGGGGCTCAGACGTATGTGGGAACACGTACTCCACAGCCAAAAGACATGCGAAAGAAAGAAAAGGCAGTAAAGACCGAAGCCTTGGCTACCTTATCCACCCAATCTGAGGCCGAGATCGCACAACTAACCCGTGAAAATGAGTCTCTTAGATCACATGTACAATCAATGGCTTCTAGATCCAAGCGATGCCCATCCATAGCAACATCCAGACGCGTCTTGACATGGATGGCGTCGAGCTGACTCCCCCGAGCGTCTGATGCCCCAGACATACTGAGGGTACATCTCGAACTTTTTTGGTCAATCCATTTTCGACTAATAATGTTACTTTCTCCACACCGATCGGGTCAGCGGGAACCCGAATCGACGAACCGCAGGTTACCAATCCTCCCAATATCCTGGCTCCCGTCCAATAGACGCTCAATCAGCATATGAAGGAACTCGACGACCGTATCGCTAGAATTCCCGGAGTTCCGCAGCCGATCGAGAAAAAAACGTCAGACGGATACGAGGAATCTCCATTCATCGAAGAGATTGCCAGAGTCGAAATCCCAAAGAAGTTCAACCTTCCTAGCATGGCGACTTTCGACGGCACCAACGATCCAGATGATCACATTTCTCTCTATAAACAAAAACTAATGACTGCATCTGTTCCAAGGGAGAGCCACGAGGCTGTCATGTGCAAAAGTTTTGGCACGACTCTCGCGGGTCCCGCACTGACCTGGTTTATGCGTTTGCCTCAGGGAATATCACCTCGTTCGCGGATCTGGTCAATTCCTTCAAGACCCAATTCGCCAGCAATCGGAGGCTCGAAAGGCAGTCGAGTGATCTCTATCGAATCACCCAAAGGTACAACGAACCTCTCCGAAGCTATCTTAACAAGTACAATAAGGAAAAAGTCACGATCCCCCATTGCGACGTCACCACCTCCATCGAAGCCTTCAGACAAGGTCTGATCAAGGATAGCAACCTCTATAACGAGATCACCAAGTACCCATGAAGAAGCTTCGAAGATCTCCAAGCCAAAACCATGGCCGAGGTACGTTTGGAAGAAGATCGCGAATCGCGAAAAGCATCCCAGGGACCCGACCAATCCGATCGCAAATCCTCTTCCGAAAATCGCCAAGACTGACGTCATCACCCCTACCCTCGTAATCGAAATGAGCAAAGTCAGGTAAAATCCTTCCAAGATAGGTCTCAGGACTAGAGAGATGGTCCGACGCTGCCTCCCAGGGTTCAATCTTACAACTTCAGTGTTTCCATGTCGGAGCTCGTCAAGAGTTTTGACAAATATGGAAAATAAGTAAGATGGCCCCGAAAGAGCGACCGACCAGACGTCAAAAAGGACATGAGCAGGTGGTGCAAATTCTATGATGACCATGGCCACTCAACAGACGAATGCATCGCCTTACGCAAAGAGGTCGTCAGGTTACTTGCGCAAGGCCTCTTGCGCAACGTGATCTCGGAACGAGCCAAAGCCACCATGGAGCGACGAGATCAGGTAAAACAGGATAAACCTCCATCTCTTGTCCATACAAAAATTATCAATACCATTTCAGGGGGCTCAGACGTATGTGGGAACACGTACTCCACAGCCAAAAGACATGCGAAAGAAAGCAAAGGCAGTAAACCCGAGACGCCAGAATTCAGACAAACCAGGATCTCCGACCTCCCAACGATCACATTCGACGAGTCCGATGTCGATGGGTCGAAAAACCATCACGATGGTCTGGTAATCTCTTTGTCTATTGGGAACTGTTTGATACGTAGAGTACTAATTGATATAGGAAGTTCAACCAATCTCTTTACCTTCGACGCCCTCAAAGGGATGGGTCTAGGCGAAGATGATCTTATCAAGAAATCGACCCCACTAGTCGGATTCAACGGAGCAGTTAAACACACTATCGGCGAAATCATTCTTACGACATACGCCGGAGGAGTAAACCAACAAGTGAAATTTTTAGTCCTAGATTGCCCATCTCCTTATAATTGCATTCTTGGCAGGCCATGGATACATGCAATGAAGGCAGTACCCTCGACGTACCATCAAATCATCAAGTTCCCTACCAAGTGGGGAGTCCAAGAGATCAAGGGAGATCGGAGGATGGCCAAGGAATGCTATGTCGCCTCCATGAAGAGTGCGGTCGAGCCCAAGACCGCATAGCAATCACAGCTCGGCGAAGGATCTAGTCGATACGTCGAACCAGAGATGGAAAAGCTTGACGAGATCGCACTAGATCCTTCAAAGCCAAACCAAACGGTAAGGGTCGGGTCGGACCTGGACGACTCGACCAGACAACAAATACTAGATTTCCTCCGATCTAATGTTGATTGCTTTGCGTGGTCACATGAAGATATGGTCGGAATATCTCCAAACATTATTACTCATAAATTGAATGTAAGTCCATCTCACCCCCCCTATAAAGCAGAAGCGTAGGAAATTCGCCCCAGAGCGAAATAAGATCGTCGACGACGAAGTCAGGAGCCTACTGGAAACAGGAAAAATAAGAGAAGTCAACAACCCCGAGTGGCTGGCCAACGTGGTTGTGGTCCAAAAGAAAAACGGCAAATGGAGAGTCTGCATCGACTTCACCGACCTTAACAAGGCTTATCCCAAGGACTCTTTCCCACTCCCTCATATCGATGCCATGGTCGATGCGACGGCAGGGCACGAAATGCTATCCTTCATGGACGCGTTTAGTGGCTACAATCAGATCCTCATGGAACCGGAAGGCCAAGAGAAAACAACATTCGTCACAAGCCAAGATAATTGTCCGCACTAACCATCCCATGAGAGCAATCATGATGAAACCCGAGTTCACAGGATGAATGGCCAAATGGGCCATACACCTCAGCGGCTACGACATCGAATACGAGCCCAGGACGGCGATCAAGTCGCAAGCCTTGGCTGACTTTGTTGCAGACTTCAGCCCAACCCTAGAACAACAAGCCGCCAAAGAAGCAACACAGTTACTCGCGATAGAGGAAACAGGTAAATGGGAGCTCCACACTGATGGTGCGTCGAACGCTAGAGGATCGGGGCTAGGGGTCGTGCTGAAATCGCCACAAGGGGACAAGATAGCCCAGGCCGTAAGATGCGAATGGGACACGACCAACAACGAAGCTGAATACGAAGCACTCATATTTGGGCTCATTCTGGCACGCGACCTAGGAGTCCGAGAAATCAAAGTCATCTGCGACTCCCTTTTGGTCATAAATTAAATACAAGGGTCGTACAACGACAAGGACGACAAAATGATAGCTTATCTGGACGTGGCCAAGAAGCTAATCGACCAATTCCAAACGTTCGACATCAGGCAAGTTCCCAGAGATCTCCACGCTCAGGCTGACGCACTAGCCAACTTGGGGTCCGTCTTGGACCCAACGGAATTCCCAAACATCCCACTGGCGCACATCACAACACCAGCTGTTCCAAAAACACCCAAGGATTGAAGTACACCATTAGAAGAACTTGTCACGTTGGAGATAGGCGACCGACCAAAAGAAGACATCATCAACGATCATAACGATTGGACGTTACCTTACGTCAAATGGCTAAAAGATGGCATCCTACCCAACGACAAAATGGAAGCAAAAAGGCTAAAGGTACGAGCTCTTTCCTTCGATATTATAATTGACGTCTTGTTCAAAAGATCTGTCACAGGGATACTCCTCCGATGCCTCAAGACTCCAGAAGTCAGACGCATCTTACAATCATTACATGAAGGAGAATGTGGAAACCACACCGAAGGACGAATATGGGTGGCATCCATGGCGGTAACATCGCATAAAATAGTGTCTGTAAATGGTCCTATGGAAAAAGTTGTAACATCCCAGGCCAAGCTACCCCAGCCACCAAGCCGCCCAGCCACCCAACAGTGCCGGCGCCGGTACTGGTGCCGCCTGGTTGTCCAAGGGTATGCAGCCCACACACCCAACCCTTCAACCATTTAAATGGGTAGGTTGTTGCCCACGGGGATCGAACCCGGGACCTTTAGATACAAGGGCAATGCCTTACCACTTGTATCACCAATTGTGCTGTAGCGCAATTGGTGATACAAGTGGTAAGGCATTGCCCTTGTATCTAAAGGTCCCGGGTTCGATCCCCGTGGGCAACAACCTACCCATTTAAATGGTTGAAGGGTTGGGTGTGTGGGATGCATACCCTTGGACAACCAGGCGGCACCAGTACCGGTGCCGGCACCGTTGGGTGGCTGGGCGGCTTGGTGGCTGGGGTAGCTTGGCCTGGGATGTTACAAAAAAGTACACTTTGAATGAGAGGGGCTCCGACCTCATCGGGCCAGCCATTTCTCTATCCATGGGCCGCAGCCCATGTACCCCAACCAAATCCCCACGGCTGAGAGGTTGTTCGTGAGTCTCGAACTCGAGACCTCACGCTTTAACAAACAGCCTTGCGCTCACTTGTTACCAATTACGCTGCAATATCCCTAAATTTTTAGTAAGGTTATTTGAGTAATTTTTCTCAACCTTCACTAATTAATTATTTCGCTTTCTGTGGAGTTTGGATTTTCTGAAATATCCATGATATCCATAATAATTCCCTGAGTGGTATAATATACATTCAATTTATTTTCGGGATTTAGAATATTTGTTTAGAGACAAACAGATAATTTCCGGGTTAAATGCCCATCCCCATTTTAATATTCTAAAACCCCTACTCCTTGTCTCCCCCGACATGTGTGGCGCCGAAAGGCTAGTCCCCGGCATAGCTTTTCTCGAGCCCTCTCCGGCTTAGCCTCTCGAGCCATGTGTTGGTCGGAGCTGCCCCTTCCATGGCTATATATAGAGCTCGATGGGTGCAGCATCACGACACTTAATCTATCCCGCTTCACTCCCCTGTTCCTCTCAAGAAGCTCCCCTGTGAAGGCAGAACACCGCGAGCTCCTGTGCGAGCCGAGAGCCACCGCGATGCCCCCGTGCGAGTCGCAGCTGGTGTAGCCGCTGCTCCTCCCCTGGCGCCGCTCCATCTCCAGCGTCGACTAGCCGATCGAAGCCAGCCGAGCTCCCTGTTGTTGTTGTGTGTTGTTGCTCTGTTTTGGGTTGTTTGAATTGGAGAAGGAGATGGTGAACAATACCCAAGTGGGTCCCCCTCCTTTGTTTATATTGTTGTTGGGCCGTAAGCCCATTTAGCCTTTTCGTCCAGATTCGACCTGAAATCATTCGAGCGGTATAATTTCGATACCCTTTCGTCCGTATTTTCTTTAGGAAAATTTAATAAATATTTTATGATTAAATATCATAAATATTTATTAAATATAATTCCTTAAATTTGTCCAGTCAAATTAATTGATATTAATTAATATGTCATATGCCGGATCGCGTGTGGACCCGTAATCTGTCAGAGCTATACGCGTGTCGAGCCCGGAATTTCGTCGTCGTTAGGCTTCGTTCAAACTCTGCGGATTCAGGCAAGTGGCGGTTCGCTCTTGCTCATCGTTCCATATTTACATTAATTATCAGCTGTTTATCTGAGTAATTAATTTGGAATGATTATCTGTGTTTGTCTGGAAAAGGTTTTATAAACTGTTTTGGAAAATCATTTAATAGGTTGTATATCTGCTAGAACGACGCTATTATCTGTGATCGCCTTCCGGGCATTTATGTGGATTAATAGGAAAACTAATCCAAGTAAGGATTAACTGTTTCTATTATCTCTATGTTTAAGTCGATTGCCTGGATGGCTTTAATGTGAATAATTGTTGTGTTAGACTGTTTAGTTAACATGAGTGTTTGTAGGAACGCTAATCCAAATAAGGGTTAGTCGTTTCTTTATAACTTAATGTGCGTAGGAACGTTAATCCAAGTAAGGATTAGTCGTTTCTTTATAATTTAATATTCGTGGGAACGCTGATCCAAGTAAGGATTTGTCGTTTCTTTAAATCATAATATTCCTCGGGGTTATTGCCGAATAATTTAAGGGTCATGAACTATGCTTCTTATCCACATGTAAGGATCTGAAGTGTTTTAAGCGCCTTGCAAGCGTCGTTGGATGAGCTTAATTGCAGTCCTGTGTTTTAAGCACTTAGCTAGTGCATTGGGGTGGACGTAACTGTCACCCTGTAAAATAAACTGTAAGCGCTGTGGCAGTGCAATCAGGGTGAACGTAAGATCACCCGGTGTCTTCATAACTTCCGTGTTCTCGGAATAATATTAAAATCCTCAACACTGTGTGTGTGTGTGGTGTAATTTAATAAGATAAGTGCAGTTAAGCACATAATTAAACTGTAAGCGCTGTATAGTGCAATCAGGGTGAACGTAAGGTCACCCGGTGTATTAATAACGCCGTTGTTACTCGGCATAATGATGTTAAGTCCCGCGTGTGTGTTGTGTGTGTTTTAATTTGGGTTGACGTAATTGTCACCCTGTGATTTAAGCTGTGTGCCGCTCTTAATAACATTAACGTGTTTCAGTAATGTGTGTTTTGTAATTAAATAAGATATGTGCCCGAGTGCACATGATTAATAAACCTTTGGCGAGTAGTACAGCTAAGTTATAGTGCAGCTAGGAAAACTCGTCTTGACTTTGATCATAGTACGTTCTCTTTCCGATCTGGATTCGCTGTATGCGATGAGGTTGGTCGTGAACCGAAGCATCTTAGTCAGTTCTTAATCGTTATGTGGTTCTGTAAGATCTCGACTTGAATGTAGTACGTTCTCTTTCCGATCTGGATTCGCTGTATGCGATGAGGTTGGTCGTGAACCGAAGCATCTCAGTCAACTTTTAAATCATTGTTGTTTGATTCTGTTAAACATTCCAGATTTGTCATATTTCCTTTAAGACTCAATCTCTTGGAGTCTCTTTTCGAGTCGATTTCTGTGAAGATGAAGTCTTCCAGAATCTTCTCTCATGCATACCTTTGTTGTTATTCCGTGAAAGTGCCGGGTTATGTATCGTCCCTTCGGTTATTATTCGAGGGACAATGATAGTAAACGGTTACGATCACTCGAACCACTCTGCTTTTTACCCTTGCTAGTCTATTGAAGTAGACTAACCCACGAGCATTGTTCTCTGCATGTGGGCTGGTGTCATCCGTTCGATTCGGCACATCAGATGGAGTGTAGATGAGAAGGCTAGAAGGACTATGGAGTCGACGGTGGTTTTCCAACGTTTTTAATAATTTCTTTTAATCAGGTTGAGATCCTTGGGCAGGTGATCATTACGATCACAACCCTTTTTGTAATATCTTTTAAAAGTTTTCCGCTGTGCCTTGTTTAAGATTTCCGTTGTAATTTATTTAAACTCTGTGTTTGTCCTATTCGGGATTGGGATGTAATCCCGAGACTCGTGTTTTATATGAATAAGGTTATCATTTTGTATCATTGTATTTAATAATTTGTATTTAAACGGTAAAGCCTTGGGTGATCTCGGTAAGGAACACTGGGGTCACTGGCGGTAATACCTTTCCAAAAGGGTTAAGTTTTGGAGGTGTTACAGTTGTGGTATCAGAGCCAAAGGTTGTTTTAAAACGGGTTTGGGATTTTTATAAATCATTTATCCGTTTTTGAAAATGCTTTAAGAAGGGCTCTGAATTTTCAAAGTGAAAAGAGTTTGAAAACACCGTTCATAGTCCTGTCTTCTATATGGTCTAATATAGTAAGCTTGCTTCTATATCTAGAAAGACTAATTCTTTCCCCGTTACCCCGTATGATATGGGTGAATTCTATTCTCTTCAGAGGAACCAGGAGAAGCCAAGGTGGTTTTGCTATACCCAATAAGGCTTGAATTCCCAGTTCTCTCATTTTGAGTTAAGGTTGTAGAACCTAGTAACTCGGTTTGACTTCATCAATAGAAATTACCAAGTTGATCTATTCTAAGTTGATTTTATTACAATAAGTATATCAGAAGATACTAACGTGATAAAATCCTTGGAATTTGATCGGTAAACAGATGGTGAACACAAGGAACGTTATCCGTGTTGGTGCTGGGCCGAGTAATGACCCTAGACCAAATGCAAGGAATGTTGCAGACCCAACAGGAGAGCGTGAGTCTGTCTTTAACAATAACCAGGGAGGCAATGGCCAAGCTCAGGCCAACGCTCCGATGACGTTTGATGCTGCAGCAGTAGAGGCAATTCGAAGAATTGTCATGCAGGCAATCACAGATGTTATGCGACCAGTTGCACCACAAGCTCAAGGTGGTCCAGTTCCTCAAGCTACTCCTGAAGTTGAGGAGTCAGTGGAGCAAGTACCTCAGATCAATGTTGTCAGAAACAGAGGAACTTACGGGCAAGCGTTAAAAGCCGTGAGTTCAATGAGGCCTGACAGCTATGACGGTACTGGAGAACCGGTCAGGGTGACCTATTGGTTCTCGCATATGGAGCGTTTGCTCCGGAACATTAATTGCACTGAGGTTGGAAAAGTGCACATCGCCTCTCTTCAACTCAAGGATGTGGCTAGCGAATGGTGGGAGAGCACCGGTCTGGCTGATCATCCCGAGCTGAATTGGAGCATGTTCAAAACAAAGATGACTGACAGTTTCTTTTCCCGTGCTATGAGGGAGGAGAAGCATAAGGAATTTCTGTACCCGCAGACTGATGGGTTAAAGGTGACTGAGCTCGCAGCTAAGTTCAATCACTTGATGCAGTACGCTGGACCTGAGGTGTCAACCGAGGAGCAAAAGATCTGGTACTTCCATGGATGGATGAATCCAGAGATCAAGCCTCTAATGATACGTCATGGTTGTTCTACGTTAGAACAATATGTTGATGCAGCCTACAAGACGGAAGTCACATTGGAGGAATCTGCCCTTAAGAGGGAGAAGCAAGTTAAGGGAAAGGGTGGGCAACATGATCGCCAGGTTGGTTCATTCAAACGATCGGCATCACCTACCAAGTTTGAAAGGTCTGGTCGTGCTAAGACTGAGACAACTCAGTCTGACTCTGCCAGAGTCTCAGGTTGGAGCAGCAGAGCAATTCAGTGCCACAATTGTGGTGAAGAAGGGCATAAAAGTTTTGTTTGCCAAAAGGACAAGAGGATGTGTCATAATTGTGGAAGGGAAGGCCACATAAAAACATACTGCAGACTGAAGGGTCAGGGACCAATGCAGTCTTATCAGGCGTCAAATGTTAGAGGTGGACAGAACCCAAGGCCAGTGGTATCCACTCCTGAGCAGTCCATGGCTCGTAGTAAAGGCAAAGCGCCTATCCCCATTTTAATATTCTAAAACCCCTACTCCTTGTCTCCCCCGACATGTGTGGCGCCGAAAGGCTAGTCCCCGACATAGCTTTTCTCGAGCCCTCCCCGGCTTAGCCTCTCGAGCCATGTGTTGGTCGGAGCTGCCCCTTCCATGGCTATATATAGAGCTCGATGGGTGCAGCATCACGACACTTAATCTCTCCCGCTTCACTCCCCTGTTCCTCTCAAGAAGCTCCCCTGTGAAGGCAGAACACCGCGAGCTCCTGTGCGAGCCGAGAGCCACCGTAATGCCCCCATGCGAGTCGCAGCTGGTGTAGCCGCTGCTCCTCCCCTGGCGCCGCTCCATCTCCGGCGTCGACTAGCCGATCGAAGCCAGCCGAGCTCCCTGTTGTTGTTGTGTGCTGTTGCTCTGTTTTGGGTTGTTTGAATTGGAGAAGGAGATGGTGAACAGTACCCAAGTGGGTCCCCCTCCTTTGTTTATATTCTTGTTGGGCCGTAAGCCCATTTAGCCTTTTCGTCCAGATTCGACCCGAAATCATTCGAGCGGTATAATTTCGATACCCTTTCGTCCGTATTTTCTTTAGGAAAATTTAATAAATATTTTATGATTTAATATCATGAATATTTATTAAATATAATTCCTTAAATTTGTCCAGTCAAATTAAATGATATTAATTAATATGTCATATGCCGGATCGCGTGTGGACCCGTAATCTGTCAGAGCTATACGCGTGTCGAGCCCGAAATTTCGTCATCGTTAGGCTTCGTTCAAACTCTGCGGATTCAGGCAAGTGGTGGTTCGCTCATGCTCATCGTTCCATATTTACATTAATTATCAGCTGTTTATCTGAGTAATTAATTTGGAATGATTATCTGTGTTTGTCTGGAAAAGGTTTTATAAACTGTTTTGGAAAATCATTTAATAGGTTGTATATCTGCTAGAACGACGCTATTATCTATGATCGCCTTCCGGGCATTTATGTGGATTAATAGGAAAACTAATCCAAGTAAGGATTAGCTGTTTCTATTATCTCTATGTTTAAGTCGATTGCCTGGATGGCTTTAATGTGAATAATTGTTGTGTTAGACTGTTTAGTTAACATGAGTGTTTGTAGGAACGCTAATCCAAATAAGGGTTAGTCGTTTCTTTATAACTTAATGTGCGTAGGAACGTTAATCCAAGTAAGGATTAGTCGTTTCTTTATAATTTAATATTCGTGGGAACGCTGATCCAAGTAAGGATTTGTCGTTTCTTTAAATCATAATATTCCTCGGGGTTATTGCCGAATAATTTAAGGGTCATGAACTATGCTTCTTATCCACATGTAAGGATCTGAAGTGTTTTAAGCGCCTTGCAAGCGTCGTTGGATGAGCTTAATTGCAGTCCTGTGTTTTAAGCACTTAGCTAGTGCATTGGGGTGGACGTAACTGTCACCCTGTAAAATAAACTGTAAGCGCTGTGGCAGTGCAATCAGGGTGAACGTAAGATCACCCGGTGTCTTCATAAATTCCGTGTTCTCGGAATAATATTAAAAGCCTCAACACTTGTGTGTGTGTGGTGTAATTTAATAAGATAAGTGCAGTTAAGCACATAATTAAACTGTAAGCGCTGTATAGTGCAATCAGGGTGAACGTAAGGTCACCCGGTGTATTAATAACGCCGTTGTTACTCGGCATAATGATGTTAAGTCCCGCGTGTGTGTTGTGTGTGTTTTAATTTGGGTTGACGTAATTGTCACCCTGTGATTTAAGCTGTGTGCCGCTCTTAATAACATTAACGTGTTTCAGTAATGTGTGTTTTGTAATTAAATAAGATATGTGCCCGAGTGCACATGATTAATAAACCTTTGGCGAGTAGTGCAGCTAAGTTATAGTGCAGCTAGGAAAACTCGTCTTGACTTTGATCATAGTACGTTCTCTTTCCGATCTGGATTCGCTGTATGCAATGAGGTTGGTCGTGAACCGAAGCATCTTAGTCAGTTCTTAATCGTTATGTGGTTCTGTAAGATCTCGACTTGAATGTAGTACGTTCTCTTTCCGATCTGGATTCGCTGTATGCGATGAGGTTGGTCGTGAACCGAAGCATCTCAGTCAACTTTTAAATCATTGTTGTTTGATTCTGTTAAACATTCCAGATTTGTCATATTTCCTTTAAGACTCAATCTCTTGGAGTCTCTTTTCGAGTCGATTTCTGTGAAGATGAAGTCTTCCAGAATCTTCTCTCATGCATACCTTTGTTGTTATTCCGTGAAAGTGCCGGGTTATGTATCGTCCCTTCGGTTATTATTCGAGGGACAATGATAGTAAACGGTTACGATCACTCGAACCACTATGCTTTTTACCCTTGCTAGTCTATTGAAGTAGACTAACCCACGAGCATTGTTCTCTGCATGTGGGCTGGTGTCATCCGTTCGATTCGGCACATCAGATGGAGTGTAGATGAGAAGGCTAGAAGGACTATGGAGTCGACGGTGGTTTTCCGACGTTTTTAATAATTTCTTTTAATCAGGTTGAGATCCTTGGGCAGGTGATCATTACGATCACAACCCTTTTTGTAATATCTTTTAAAAGTTGTCCGCTGTGCCTTGTTTAAGATTTCCGTTGTAATTTATTTAAACTCTGTGTTTGTCCTATTCGGGATTGGGATGTAATCCCGAGACTCGTGTTTTATATGAATAAGGTTATCATTTTGTATCATTGTATTTAATAATTTGTATTTAAACGGTAAAGCCTTGGGTGATCTCGGTAAGGAACACTGGGGTCACTGGCGGTAATACCTTTCCAAAAGGGTTAAGTTTTGGAGGTGTTACAGTTGTGGTATCAGAGCCAAAGGTTGTTTTAAAACGGGTTTGGGATTTTTATAAATCATTTATCCGTTTTTGAAAATGCTTTAAGAAGGGCTCTGAATTTTCAAAGTGAAAAGAGTTTGAAAACACCGTTCATAGTCCTGTCTTCTATATGGTCTGATATAGTAAGCTTGCTTCTATATCTAGAAAGACTAATTCTTTCCCCGTTACCCCGTATGATATGGGTGCATTCTATTCTCTTCAGAGGAACCAGGAGAAGCCAAGGTGGTTTTGCTATACCCAATAAGGCTTGAATTCCCAGTTCTCTCATTTTGAGTTAAGGTTGTAGAACCTAGTAACTCGGTTTGACTTCATCAATAGAAATTACCAAGTTGATCTATTCTAAGTTGATTTTATTACAATAAGTATATCAGAAGATACTAACGTGATAAAATCCTTGGAATTTGATCGGTAAACAGATGGTGAACACAAGGAACGTTATCCGTGCTGGTGCTGGGCCGAGTAATGACCCTAGACCAAATGCAAGGAATGTTGCAGACCCAACAGGAGAGCGTGAGTCTGTCTTTAACAATAACCAGGGAGGCAATGGCCAAGCTCAGGCCAATGCTCCGATGACGTTTGATGCTGCAGCAGTAGAGGCAATTCGAAGAATTGTCATGCAGGCAATCACAGATGTTATGCGACCAGTTGCACCACAAGCTCAAGGTGGTCCATTTCCTCAAGCTACTCCTGAAGTTGAGGAGTCAGTGGAGCAAGTACCTCAGATCAATGTTGTCAGAAACAGAGGAACTTACGGGCAAGCGTTAAAAGCCGTGAGTTCAATGAGGCCTGACAGCTATGACGGTACTGGAGAACCGGTCAGGGTGACCTATTGGTTCTCGCATATGGAGTGTTTGCTCCGGAACATTAATTGCACTGAGGCTGGAAAAGTGCACATCGCCTCTCTTCAACTCAAGGATGTGGCTAGCGAATGGTGGGAGAGCACCGGTCTGGCTGATCATCCCGAGCTGAATTGGAGCATGTTCAAAACAAAGATGATTGACCGTTTCTTTTCCCGTGCTATGAGGGAGGAGAAGCATAAGGAATTTCTGTACCCGCAGACTGATGGGTTAAAGGTGACTGAGCTCGCCGCTAAGTTCAATCACTTGATGCAGTACGCTGGACCTGAGGTGTCAACCGAGGAGCAAAAGATCTGGTACTTCCATGGATGGATGAATCCAGAGATCAAGCCTCTAATGATACGTCATGGTTGTTCTACGTTAGAACAATATGTTGATGCAGCCTACAAGACGGAAGTCACATTGGAGGAATCTGCCCTTAAGAGGGAGAAGCAAGTTAAGGGAAAGGGTGGGCAACATGATCGCCAGGTTGGTTCATTCAAACGATCAGCATCACCTACCAAGTTTGAAAGGTCTGGTCGTGCTAAGACCGAGACAACTCAGTCTGACTCTGCCAGAGGCTCAGGTTGGAGCAGTAGAGCAATTCAGTGCCACAATTGTGGTGAAGAAGGGCATAAAAGTTTTGTTTGCCAAAAGGACAAGAGGATGTGTCATAATTGTGGAAGGGAAGGCCACATAAAAACATACTGCAGACTGAAGGGTCAGGGACCAATGCAGTCTTATCAGGCGTCAAATGTTAGAGGTGGACAGAACCCAAGGCCAGTGGTATCCACTCCTGAGCAGTCCATGGCTCGTAGTAAAGGCAAAGCGCCTATGGGGTCTTCAGGCCAAGGGCAACGACTCTTCATAATGAGTCAAGCCAACGGAGAAGAACCCTGATCCATTAAGTTGTATTTGTGTTAAGACTTTCTTTAAAATTAAGGAGTAACGACGTGTGTCGATAATCTCCGTGGTATTAAGATCTGCCTGATCGACTTTTGTCAATTAATGTAATGTTTGGATGTTAATGAAGTGTTTCCGTGTTTTGGAAAATTTCAGAATGTGTTATCATTGCGAATTAGTTGTTCATACGAAACCTCGTAAGTGTCGAGAACAGCTTATGCCAAGTAAGGATAAGGACTGTCGGACTTATGGTGGTGAAGTTTTGTGGACAACTTAGATGTTCGTTCCCTATATGGTTAATCCCAGGGTCGACTCTGTTGTTTAAATCTAAATCCACTCCTAAGATTCTTCTTCATACATAGAGTATGTCATCTATAAGATCGGATGCAGCTCTTTGAGGTAGATTAAGTGGTGAAGCGGTCATGTTGAGAGGAAAGGTTACAGTTAAGGATATGTTGATGATCCCGATGTATTAAAGATTCAGTAAGGAGAATTGTCTATATACATCTAAGGAGTACTGTGGTAAGCGTTATCTCATACGCTGAGTTCTTCCGAGATTTCTTAAGGAAAGGGAATGAGCTTGTAGAGTTTTGTTCGGAGAGATCAGGAGCTATCTCTCATGCGTGAGTTTGTGCCATGAGCATTAAGTCGGATGAATCATTTTCAGAATGATATCCTAAGGAATTAAGAATAATATCTCGTGTGATCCATTTCAAGGATGAAGTGATTAAGGATATTAAGTTCAGTTGGTAAGTTTGTTGCTGAGGTAGGTTCCTCTTTGGCTTGTTGCAAGTTTCGGGGTCGAAACTTTTCTTAAGGGGGTAGTTATGTAATATCCCTAAATTTTTAGTAAGGTTATTTGAGTAATTTTTCTCAACCTTCACTAATTAATTATTTCGCTTTCTGTGGAGTTTGGATTTTCTGAAATATCCATGATATCCATAATAATTCCCTGAGTGGTATAATATACATTCAATTTATTTTCGGGATTTAGAATATTTGTTTAGAGACAAACAGATAATTTCCGGGTTAAATGCCCATCCCCATTTTAATATTCTAAAACCCCTACTCCTTGTCTCCCCCGACATGTGTGGCGCCGAAAGGCTAGTCCCCGGCATAGCTTTTCTCGAGCCCTCCCCGGCTTAGCCTCTCGAGCCATGTGTTGGTCGGAGCTGCCCCTTCCATGGCTATATATAGAGCTCGATGGGTGCAGCATCACGACACTTAATCTCTCCCGCTTCACTCCCCTGTTCCTCTCAAGAAGCTCCCCTGTGAAGGCAGAACACCGCGAGCTCCTGTGCGAGCCGAGAGCCACCGTAATGCCCCCATGCGAGTCGCAGCTGGTGTAGCCGCTGCTCCTCCCCTGGCGCCGCTCCATCTCCGGCGTCGACTAGCCGATCGAAGCCAGCCGAGCTCCCTGTTGTTGTTGTGTGCTGTTGCTCTGTTTTGGGTTGTTTGAATTGGAGAAGGAGATGGTGAACAGTACCCAAGTGGGTCCCCCTCCTTTGTTTATATTCTTGTTGGGCCGTAAGCCCATTTAGCCTTTTCGTCCAGATTCGACCCGAAATCATTCGAGCGGTATAATTTCGATACCCTTTCGTCCGTATTTTCTTTAGGAAAATTTAATAAATATTTTATGATTTAATATCATAAATATTTATTAAATATAATTCCTTAAATTTGTCCAGTCAAATTAAATGATATTAATTAATATGTCATATGCCGGATCGCGTGTGGACCCGTAATCTGTCAGAGCTATACGCGTGTCGAGCCCGGAATTTCGTCATCGTTAGGCTTCGGTCAAACTCTGCGGATTCAGGCAAGTGGCGGTTCGCTCTTGCTCATCGTTCCATATTTACATTAATTATCAGCTGTTTATCTGAGTAATTAATTTGGAATGATTATCTGTGTTTGTCTGGAAAAGGTTTTATAAACTGTTTTGGAAAATCATTTAATAGGTTGTATATCTGCTAGAACGACGCTATTATCTGTGATCGCCTTCCGGACATTTATGTGGATTAATAGGAAAACTAATCCAAGTAAGGATTAGCTATTTCTATTATCTCTATGTTTAAGTCGATTGCCTGGATGGCTTTAATGTGAATAATTGTTGTGTTAGACTGTTTAGTTAACGCGAGTGTTTGTAGGAACGCTAATCCAAGTAAGGGTTAGTCGTTTCTTTATAACTTAATGTGCGTAGGAACGTTAATCCAAGTAAGGATTAGTCGTTTCTTTATAATTTAATATCCGTGGGAACGCTAATCCAAGTAAGGATTTGTCGTTTCTTTAAATCATAATATTCCTCGGGGTTATTGCCGAATAATTTAAGGGTCATGACCTATGCTTCTTATCCACATGTAAGGATCTAAAGTGTTTTAAGCGCCTTGCAAGCGCCGTTGGATGAGCTTAATTGCAGTCCTGTGTTTTAAGCACTTAGCTAGTGCATTGGGGTGGACGTAACTGTCACCCTGTAAAATAAACTGTAAGCGCTGTGGCAGTGCAATCAGGGTGAACGTAAGATCACCCGGTGTCTTCATAACTTCCGTGTTCTCGGAATAATATTAAAAACCTCAACATTGTGTGTGTGTGTGGTGTAATTTAATAAGATAAGTGCAGTTAAACACATAATTAAATTGTAAGCGCTGTATAGTGCAATCAGGGTGAACGTAAGGTCACCCGGTGTATTAATAACACCGTTGTTACTCGACATAATGATGTTAAGTCCCGCGTGTGTGTTGTGTGTGTTTTAATTTGGGTTGACGTAATTGTCACCCTGTGATTTAAGCTGTGTGCCGCTCTTAATAACATTAACGTGTTTCAGTAATGTGTGTTTTGTAATTAAATAAGATATGTGCCCGAGTGCACATGATTAATAAACCTTTGGCGAGTAGTGCAACTAAGTTATAGTGCAGCTAGGAAAACTCGTCTTGACTTTGATCATAGTACGTTCTCTTTCCGATCTGGATTCGCTGTATGCGATGAGGTTGGTCGTGAACCGAAGCATCTTAGTCAGTTCTTAAATCGTTATGTGGTTCTGTAAGATCTCGACTTGAATGTAGTACGTTCTCTTTCCGATCTGGATTCGCTGTATGTGATGAGGTTGGTCGTGAACCGAAGCATCTCAGTCAACTTTTAAATCATTGTTGTTTGATTCTGTTAAACATTCCAGATTTGTCATATTTCCTTTAAGACTCAATCTCTTGGAGTCTCTTTTCGAGTCGATTTCTGTGAAGATGAAGTGTTCCAGAATCTTCTCTCATGCATACCTTTGTTGTTATTCCGTGAAAGTGCCGGGTTATGTATCATCCCTTCGGTTATTATTCGAGGGACAATGATAGTAAACGGTTATGATCACTCGAACCACTCTGCTTTTTACCCTTGCTAGTCTATTGAAGTAGACTAACCCACGAACATTGTTCTCCGCATGTGGGATGATGTCATCCGTTCGATTCGGCACATCAGATGGAGTGTAGATGAGAAGGCTAGAAGGACTATGGAGTCGACGGTGGTTTTCCGACGTTTTTAATAATTTCTTTTAATCAGGTTGAGATCCTTGGACAGGTGATCATTACGATCACAACCCTTTTTGTAATATCTTTTAAAAGTTTTCCGCTGTGCCTTGTTTAAGATTTCCGTTGTAATTTATTTAAACTCTGTGTTTGTCCTATTCGGGATTGGGATATAATCCCGGGACTCGTGTTTTATATGAATAAGGTTATCATTTTGTATCATTGTATTTAATAATTTGTATTTAAACGGTAAAGCCTTGGGTGATCTCGGTAAGGAACACTGGGGTCACTGGCGGTAATACCTTTCCAAAAGGGTTAAGTTTTGGGGGTGTTACAAAAGTAACGGGACACTGTAAAGAGATATTGTTACCTGGTTGGTCTGAAATCCACTGTAGACCGTAGGGCTGAGGATGTGGTTGCGTCTGAAGATTGAAGTCGCGGACGACTCTCTCATTTATAATGTTACAACACGTCCCTCCATCAATTATCAGACTCAGCGACGCATTCTTCATACGACACCGGGCATGAAACAGATTCTCCCTTTGGTCCAGCGGACCTCCTTCCTTGACGCTGAGGACGCGTCTGGTGACCAAGGCATAATGCATGACGTCTGTATCATGGTCGTCCGGCCTGATCACCTCACCAGTCAGCTCTGCAGACTCCTCTGGGACGTTCTCCTCTTCATCTGAAAGGCTCTCGTAGTCTGCAGTTTGGGCGGAGTAGAGGACACGCTTCTGATTAGGGCAGTCCTTCCAATAGTGTCCTCGTCCACCACATCTGTAACACTCTATATCGCTAGAACGATCTGTACGGCCTGTCTCAACAGAGGCCGATGGCTGTCGGCGCGCAGAAGAAGGGGGCGCCGGCCGCGGCGTCGTAGAAGACGCAATACCTGTACGATCCCGTCGAGGCACAGAACTAGAAGAAGAGTTAGTGCGATAAGAATTGACAGGGTTTGAGGTATACCTTGATGAGGGAGAAGACGAAGACTGCCAAGGCTGTTGTCGACGTCTCTGCGCTTGAAGATAGAGCTTCTGCACAGTATGTACTACGTTGTTGAGGTCTCGGATTGGTAGAACGTCAACCTGATCCCTGTACGGCTGTGACAAACCCATTACAAAACGTGTACATAGAGTAGAGGGAGTAACACTTACCCCGGCCTTGAAGTACATGTCTTCTAAGCGAGCAAAGAACTCCTGTGGCGTATCACGACCCTGAGTAGCAAGTGCAATGGCTGTCTTCATATCCTCTCGGTATGTCGTCGGCACGTACTTGCGCGTCATGAGCGCCACTAGCTATTGCCACTCTGTCACAGGTGGCCACCCCATGCGTGCCTGCTGTTGGACCAGTCGGTTCCACCAGGTGCGCGCTGCTCCTTGGAAATGCAAGGTGACAATCTCCACCTTCGCATGCTCCTCATATTGATAGTGTTGAAGAACATGGCAGGTACTCTACAACCAATCTATGAAAGTAGAAGGATCATATGTACCAAGGAAGGGTTCGATTTTCACCTTAATTTCTTGGCGATACGTAGCTGGGGGTGGGTATCGTTGTTGGCCTGCAGCTGGAGCATAGAAATTCTGCGGTGGAAGCCCCTGCCGCTGCTGTCCAACTGGTAGTTATCGTCGTCGCTGCGCTCGAGGAGGACCGGCAACACGCTGCTGCTGATATTGCTGTGGATGACCCTGTGCAGCGTAATAAGCAGCCTGATTCTATGGCTACTGTGGAGGAGGAACCCAACCTGTACGATGAAACTGCTGCTCTGGTGGGTCCTGTAGGGGTGGGTGATAACCTGCAGAAAACCCATAGGCCCCTTCTTCCTCATCCTCAAGGTCAAATTCCTTGAACCCTTCATCTGAATCTGACTCAACAGGAGAAACAGTACTCTGATGGTCAGTAAAAGAATGGACATTGAAGGTTTCAGAATTTACCTGGTGTCGACTTGGACGAGCTGTGGAGGGTTTCCCTTGCTTGCTGGTGGAAGCATGTGGGTCTGTGCGTCTGCTCTGGCGTCTGACGGCACTGTCATCGACCTGTTCATCCTCCTCTGAAGATGACTCATCATCGTCCTGCTCATCCTCGTCCTGAGAGTTGTGTTCAAGAATTGTCAACTGGGCTGATTTGGAGCGCACCTTCTTCTTCGACGTGCTGCTTTCTTTCTGCGATCCTTTCCGCTGAGTCTGCGTAGGAGGATCGGCTATCAGAACGCCCTTGCCCTTTTTCTGCTTCTGGGCTAGGGTACTCTGGTCGTCACGCTGGTTCGGTGACGGAGATGGCATCACTCTACTGAGCATGTCACGCATGGCTGCAAAATTTGCTTCAGAACGTTCATCGGAACGTGCGATGGCAGCCGCGTTGCTCTGAATGGCGGCGTCGGAACGTTGTTGGTTGGCCACCAAAAGCTCAATGGCATTAGCCAGTTGATCAACCCGACCCGTATCCTGTCCGTCATTGGAGTTCACCATTATCCTGAAAAGACAACAGAAACCCCAACAGAGCAAAGGAAAAACAAAATCAAAGCAACAGAAACGAAAGAGAAGTCGAACTACCAAGATATCACAACTGAAAGCAAGGCTGATATGGCCGTGAGGGCGGAAAGGCTAAGGATAATCACACAACAATCACAAAATGCAGCGATAACTCAGCAAACAAATTGTAGATATAAATTGCAGCAATATAAGCCTAGATATGCTAACAAGACTATAACAACCAAGACAGTGAGAGAGAGAGGAAATGGTAAATGAATCAATAACGATAGGCAACGATTACCTTATTTTGGCTTTGCGCACCCTATATCTCTTCACCGTTGCCACCTAAGTTCGGCTTTTCTCACAAAAAGCTCCTACACTCTAATACCCCTACAGAAACCTCAACTGCTGTCACCAGGATATAACGGTAGGCACATAACTTAATCCGGCGTGAACCTAGGCGTCCCGGCTAAGCAGCTGCAAACTAACAAAAGCAGATAACTCATGCCAAAGTCAGAAGGATAACTGTAAAAAGCGAATGCAGAAACCGACACGAAAAGGAAAAATAAAAATAAAAGGACTCAGATCCCTGCAGTCTAATACCCCTACAGTAACCTCAACTGCTGTTGCCAGGATATAACGGTAGGCACATAAATTAATCCGGCGTGAACCTAGGCGTCCCGGCTAAGCAGATGTAAACTAACAAAAGCGGATAACTCACACCAAAGTCAGAAGGATAACTGTAAAAAGCGAATACAGAAATCGACACAAAAAGAACGAAATAATAAATTAAAAATAAAAATACCAAAGATCTTCCGTAGGGTGCAAGTTTCGGAACCCACGAAAAGAACCCGGATCAGGGAAGTCCGTGCTCGTTGCGCTGGGAGGGGGTCTTTTAACCCGGATCAGAGGCACCCGGGATATAAAGGGGCGTCTGCTGGGCGCGCGGGCGCGGCTTGCTGGGCGCCGACGTTGCGTGTTGCTTGGCTTGTCTTGCGCCGAAGGCCAAATGCCCTAACAACCTTCCCTAAATACTAGGGTTTGATTGCCTTGATTATTTTTTTGATTGATTATTTTTTTGGCAATTCTTCAGATCTGGCTTTTTCTACAAGGAAAGATCTCAGCCTTTTTTTTTTTTGAATTAGAGAAATTGCAACAAGAACTCAAGAACCCTAATCTTCAAGGGTGAAAATTCTTCAAAGATGCCTCCTTGCGCAGATCGGTACTCAAAAAATTTAAAAAAAATATTCTAGACACCAACACACTCAATTGATTCAAGTGGGAAACGAAGAGATCAAAGAAGATGCAGATTAATGGCAAATAGGTCAAGTACAGCAATTCAACGTATATGCATGCAAATCTAGATCTATAATTCAATCACCAATTTATCAACACAAGAAGCAATTGTTGTGTGTAGGGGACAAGGTAAGAACTCTAAAAATCAAGCCAACGAATTTTTTGAGGACGAAATTCACTAGAGCCGTGAAGAACTAGAGAAAATCACCCAATTTTTGTGTAGAATCAATTCGGTTTTGAAGGGGAAATTTTTTTTTTTTAATTTTGTTGACTCTAAAAACTGAACTGAATAATAACAATCAGAATTATCAAGAAAAATGCAGGAAAAAAAAATTGCATTTTTTGACACGAAAATAAGGTTGTGATAAGCAAGGAATCGATTCGACTTACAGATTCGAAGGCTCTGATGCCAGTTGATGTGACCTTGCTATGAGGAAGGTCTCAAGTCCCGGATGAGATCGTGATGAATCCATAGTGGGGCGAAGCAACTCCTTGAATAGGCTTCTGCGTTTGATGGAGATTGCAAGACGACGGCGAGGCGGAAGCGATTGCGAAAGCGATAGGAATTTGAGGGGATGGCCGTAGAGGTGAAGGATGTTCACGGCCAGTATAGGGCTGGAAAAGATGGAGAGTTGGAAGCGGGATAGATGAAGGGAGCACGCTCGACCTAGATCTAAAGGATTTTATGTGAGAATGACGAAGGAGCAAGCTCGACTAGGTGATTCAAGGTGACGTTGAAGGAGCTTCAATGGAGGTTTTCTCTCAACATAAAAGTATAATTATCAACGTAGAAGAGAAAGGAGGCTACAAAGCTAGGTTAAGTAAAAGGAAGACTCTTCCTTTTCCTTCACCAAAATGTTTAAAAATAAAACAAATAAAACACTAAAAATTACTCTAAGGGGGCTGGTCATTCTAAGTATAAAAATGACCTCCTAAACTCCCTTAAAAATGCTGAAAATAATAATAAATAATATCCGGACTAAAAACTAAAAATGTCATAAATCAGAAATATTGATAACTAGGCGAATAGCGATCAATATCTCTAATCTGTAAGCTCCGGGATCTCTGCAGACTGTGTAGACGTCCCAACTGTCACTAAACTCAGAATGGATACCTCATCTGTAGTTGGACGTCCATGACCTGCTACGAGTCTGGTCACCAGTGATTGAGTCGCAGCTTGAATAGCTTTGGCTCGTGCTCTAGTAATGGGACCTGAGGACCTAAGACTCATAGCCTCCTCCTCGTCTGCAGCTGTCATGATAGGCGAGGTCACATCAACCTCTCAGGGAAAGCCTTGCGAACCGGATACTACTAGCCCACAATGAATAGAGATGCGATGGAGTACACCAGGAAGTGCGATGCCTGCCAACGACACGCACCCGTTCCTCATCAACCCTCAGAACTCCTCCATCCGACTCTGGCACCATGGCCCTTCATGAGATGGGGGATGGACATCGTCGGAAAACTCCCACCTGCGTTGGGTCAACGAGTCTTCTTCCTTGCCATGACAGACTATTTTTCCAAATGGATCGAAGTTGAAGCCTACCGAGAGGTAAAAGATCAACACGTCATTTCGTTTATAAAACGCAATATCTTGTGCAGATTTGGCATCCCATCAGAAATCGTGTGCGACAATGGCTCCCAATTCATCAGTCATAAGACTCGAGCCTTCTGCGACCAGTGGAACATCAGACTGGTCATATCCAATCCTCGATATCCACAATCTAACGGACAAGCCGAGTCTAGCAACAAATCATCGTCAACAACCTCAAGAAATGCCTCACAGGGGCTAAAGGAAAATGGGCAGATGAACTCCCTCTCATCCTCTGGTCCGACAGGACCACCCTAAAGAATACGACTGGACAATCACCATTCTCACTCGTCTACAAAAGTGAAGCGGTCATTCCCGCCGAATTACTGGTTCCGACAGCCCGTTACAATCTCCAGACGAATGAACAAAACGACGTCGAGCTAGCGCACAACTTGGACACGGTGGATGAGACTAGGGAAAGAGCCAGAATTAGAATGGTCAAGTTCCAACAACAGGTCGCAAGAAGTTACAACAAAAATGTTCGAGCCAGAGTCTTCAAAGTTGGCGACTGGGTCCTTCGAAAAACGTTCCAGAACACCAAGAATTCGACCGACGGAAAGCTCGTGCCTCAATGGGAAGGACCCTATCTCATCAAAGAAGTGGTCGGACAGGGAGCGTACCAACTGGAGGATAAAGAAGGACGACCGATCCCAAAAAGTTGGAACGCAACACATCTGAAGCTATATCACTTCTAGACCAGCAAAGTAAGGCACTAACATTCTTTCACTTGTCATGTGCTATTCGATGTTACAAACTCAATTCTATTTCATAAACCTGAACACTCACATCTAGTAAGGACATTTTCCTTGCAAACCTAAGTACATGACGACATCAACATACACGTTGGATCCAGTCACAAACAAAAAGCACTTATACTATATTTACACGATCGATCGGAACACGGGGAGATGAATACCAAAGGCACGTCGGCACACCGCCTGCCTTATACAATACATAAGGTCAAAACACCTTATTACATCTACGCAATAAAAACATATTGCTTTCCTCCTCGGCATAACACTAAGTCGTTGCTAGCAATTATACAACCTAATAGTAAGATTCATTATTCACACCATTTTAACACACAAGTTCCCAAACACAATTAAGAAGATTATTTATCCAAACTTAATTAAGACAATAGAATAATTCCCAATTAAGAAAAATATGGAATAGATTAGCAAGAGCAAACAACCACTTGTCTTAAATTACGGAGAAGGTTGAATGGCGTTTCGGAGATGGTTGCTATCGAAAAGCAAATTGGCTCCCTGCTTTAATCCCGTTCCAAAACTAATTTCGAGACGAACTCAAATCATACACAATAAATAAATTATATTTAAATAATTTATTCAACATTGGAATTTGAAGGATACAATGTATCGGTTTCTAATTGAATTTAATAAACACTTAAATAATTCAATTTCAAGGATTTTTGATAAAACGATTATTTATACGATAGTAAAATCAATTAATCGTATATTCTAAATAATCATATCATAAATAAATTGATCCAATAATTTATTTATAATCCTAAAGATTTCTAACTCAAAATATTATCTAAATGAAGAGTCATAATCTACCCATTCATAATATAAGCTAATATTATAAAGATTTAATTAATTGAATTTTAATTTTCATAAAATCAAATTAATCCAAACACAATTTTCAATAATCTGGATTAATTAAATTAATCAAGATTAAGCCAAAAATAAATTAAACAAATACCCAAAATCGAAAATTGGATCAACCGAATTCCTCCCCAATTCGCGGATACACTTCGTCGAAAAAGCTCGAAATTGGGCCTCAGTAGTTGATCTCCGACGTCGGCGCAAGAGGGGTTTTGAAGTAGACAAGGAGACGAATCCAATGGTCAACCAATTGCAAGAAGCTTCAACAAGCACAAATTTTGCAGAAAAACACGACTATCGGTTTTTTGGGTTCTTGAGAGAGATTTGAGAAATTCGATGGATTGAGAGAATGATTGAGGGGGATTTTATAAGGTTCTTGAATATGTGAATTCCCCCAACATAATCCCATAGATCTCGCCCTTCAATTGAAGACGAAACGATCCAATTTTGAAATTGTTCAAATCGGGCTTATGAATGACGCGATTTGAATTGGGGACAAATCCCGCAAATCTCGTCACTTTTAATTCTAATTGATCCACAAATTTGATGCGTGATAATGCCCTCTTAAATTCCCAATGAGTAATGGAATCAATCGAGTTTGATTTGTACCCAAATTCCGCCATTGAAGCTGCGTTTGGGAGCTCGACAGAGCTAGAGGTTGAAGAAGAATTTCTTGGTTAATTACAGTCGGGCCCTTCAAGTTTTTGGTTTGTTGAAAAAATGCCCTCCATCAACTTTTGACAAATTGCAAAAATTGCCCAAACTTAATATTTTTAAAATACTATGTTTATAATATTATTTTAACCCAAAATTAAAGTATAGAAAAATTAACATAGGTTAAAATAAGCTTAAGTTATTTTTTTTATGAATTTGACCATAATTAAATCCTTAACAAAATTTTGTTAAACTTGATGTAAATATTTTGAGTCAAAATTGATAAGTTTTATTTAAAGTTGTAATAACTTAAGTTAAGAAATTCTATTTTATTTCTCTTTTTGGAATAATGAAATAACTACCAAAATTCCTTTATTTAGAAATAGAGTTGAGAAATTACATAAATATCCTTATTAAATATGAGAGTTATTACAATACTACCCCCTTAAAAATAGTTTCGACCCCGAAACTAGCACTACCAAGATAGAGAGATCGGTTTTCCACATCAACCTCCCAACTTGAGCTTAATATCCTCAATTATTTCATCAACCCTGACATTATCTCGTAAATCCCATCTCCATATATTATCCCATGTATTAGCTCATACATCTATCAACAAAATTATGACTACCTTAGAATAATAGTCTCCAAGATCATCTCACTATTATGCGCTACTCACCATAAATAACTTAGTATCTCTTAAGCAGAAGAGCATCATATTTGTCTCCCCATTTCTTTTCTATGATCGGATTCCAATGTACATACATAACCTCCGTATAATGCAAATATCAATTCTTCTTAATTTCAAAATATCGTAACTCTTTATTCCTTAAATGTACATCTCCCAAGAAGTTCCATTATTTATCTCAAATAAATTTGTCCCTTTTGCCATCTCTAACCCAAAATCTTTCCAAGAATAATTTAAGTCTTTCCATTAATCAAACTCTAACATAAAACCTTTAAGATTTCTTAATGTTTCCTAAATAATCACACAACATTTATTCCTATTTTCCTCAAACATGATTTTAATAATTCGTTTAACACGATTATGATCAATCACTTTATTTACCCAAAACGTGTCATAAGATCACCTTAATAGACATAGGCCAATTTTTCGTCAAGTCCAGTTGATAAAAATCCACACACTTACGTTATCCCACACTGTTAACCCACATAAATCAAAACAAACTTTTATCGAATGAGTTTGTTATTCACCCATAAATCCTTAAACATTTAATTGTCCTCACACAATTTATTATCCCAAATTAAGCAAACCTTTTGCGTAACCGTAATTTACTATTTACCCAGGACTAAATCGCCTTAACACTCCTCATATCATTATATCATTTCCTTAAAAAAGACTTATAATATCACATTTAGTAGGTTTTTCAAAATAATAATTTCACACACTTAGCTCTTCCAAAAGCTTTAAACCACTAGTCTCCCAACGGACACACTCGCTTATAAACACCATAATTATAACTCTTAAATTTTAAAGTTTAACTCAAAATCGTATTAGAGTATAATCATTTTAGAGAAAACCAACTCCATATGAAATACCTCTCTTACAAATTTATTCACTTAAATGAATAATTTACAAGACTCACAATTAAGTATTTTAAGCTTTATATTATCTCACTACACAAAATTTACCACAACCAATGCTCGGAGTATACACATGAGAAATAATTCTCACACTCCATAGAGCATTAACTACACGCACTTAATTCCTTATAGCAAGAAATCCTTACAATACATAACTTACGAGGCAATGCTCGTCAACTCGAGCAAAGGAAAAAAATAATGCCAATAACCAACTTGGCATTATTCCAAGAATCTAGAGAGATTCTTATGAATGGATCTAAGGATTACGTAATGAAATCGAAGCTTGCAGAAGTTTAAAACATACTTTCAAATCTTTTAAATCACACTTTAAATCAATTATCCACACCATTTTTGTTTTGTAAAACAAATTATTTACAAAATTAATTCCCTTATAACTAAACTACCAACATTATCCTTTTATAAATTCACTACCATATTCAAAACTACACTTCGAAATAATTAAATGAATATAAATTACCCTATAAAGTACTATTATTATATAAAATGAATATTACAACGATTCTAAGTATCATTATAACTAAACCAATCATTTTATTATTTCTAAACATTAAGCCATTTTACAAACTTGAACTTTAACACTAATAAATTAAACTATCGAAATTCTTTTATAAAATAATTTGAAAACAGTTTTTTTACTAAATAGCTATGAAAATAATTTTAAAAATTCTCGAACCGAACAATAGGCCAAGAACCTTAAAACCATTGCTCTAATACCATAACTGTAACACACCCGACTTACGTCGGTAGTGTCACACGTTAGTGACCTTAGATTTTATTGTCCCAAGTAACCCTAGGTTTTAATCGGAACAATTATACCTAAATAAATAAAAAACATTAAATAATGGTAATCAACGGAAGACTTTTATAACAAATACTAAATTTTTTTTTTTAAATTCCTCTCGTAAATTGAGAAGTAGGGTATTACAAAAATGTGAAATTACAGCGGAAGACTTTTGAATAAACCCTAAATACATGACTAATTTATTTAAGTATTACATTTATTTAAGAAAATTAAATTAATAATTGACAATCAAAAAAATAATATCACTTTAAATCTTCAACTGCAAGCATTCGTCTTCGATTTGTTACTTCAAGGTTGTCTGAAACCAACCACTGATTGCCGTATAGGACGAATGACACCAGCCAAACATGCAAGGAAAATGAAAGGTTGGTTAGTCTAATGAAAGACTACACAAGGGTGAAAAACAGATTGGTTCTTGTAGTCATATATTGTCACTATCCTTGTTTCCCGAATAAAACTTGGAAAACGGTATATGACTATAGACTTCTACTGAAAAGAAAGAAAATGTATGCTTGAAGAGAAGACACCAACGAATTGAGTTTTATCAAAAATTAATGAATTTATTTGGGAACATCATCACACAATGTTTTGAAAACGCCTCACTGAATATTTGGGTCCTCGACCTACCTCACCGCATAATGCGAAACCAGATTGGAAATGGGACTTACTTTAGACAAGAGACCGGGCAGGTTCCACGTTGTACTTATTGTCCGAGGGTATTGTAATAACCCACAAGTTTAGTAAGGGTATTTGGGTAATTTTCAAACTTTCGTTTTGTAAACAAAATGAATTAGGCATTATTCTGTAACCTCTGTAAGATCCTTTTCAATGTGACGATATACGTTCAATAAAATTTTTGGGTCTTAAAGTATTTGAGGAGTGCAAAGAAATAAGATTAAGCATGACCTCGAACAAAGACCGCAACCAAAGACCCAGAGATGCGAGCGCAGGACTACCGCGACCGCGTTTTTGAAACCGCGGGCGCGGTTTTGAAACCGCGGGCGCGTTTTTGAAACCGCGGGCGCGGTTTTGAAACCGCGGGCGCGTTTTTGAAACCGCGGGCGTGTTTTTGAAACCGCGGGCGCGGTTTTGAAACCGCGGGCGCGGGTCTCTGTTTCACCTTCTTCTTCCTCGAGCTTCCAGAAGGCCGATGCTCGATTTTCCCCACGTTCTTCAACGTTTGCCGGTGGAGGGGATGCGAACCGATTGGTCTGCCGGTGTGGGAGTGAATGCCTGCTCCTCCATGGCTATAAAAGGGGGGTGTGGTAGCCTCTTCTCCATCATCCATCAAGCTCCATCTCTCTCTCTCGTTTGTTTTCATTGTCGCCGGAGTTCTCAGTGGTCGCCGGAGTTCTAGTGATCGCCGGGGGTGTCGTTGGAAGCCTTGGAGTGGTGGTGATACACGGTGGTGAAGCAAGCCTTGTCATTTTCGTCGGTAAGGGTTCGGAGTCACCTAGCCTCGCATCGGGATGGAGATCTGTGACTGCGGCTCCATCCACCGCGACCGCGGGCTTGGCCCAGGAAACCGCGACCGTGGATATGCCAACCGCGACCGCGGCCTTGCCCAGCAAGCGCGATCACGGCTTTGGCAACCACGGCCGTGGCTTAGGCCCTTTTTCCCTTCGTTCATTTCATTTATTCATTTCGTTGCGTATCTTCGTATCGTATCTAACTTAGGGTTCCACTTTATGACTCATCGTCGTAGAAATCCATACTCAAGTGAAAGTTTCCAGATCTTGGAACCCGATCTCTTCGTTCGTCTAGTTTAAGGCAAGTGGTAGTTCGCTCTTGCTCATTATTCCATGTTTCCCCTTGCTTATCAATTAATTGATTCTTAATTAAGATGGAATAAAATTGTTGTTTTAAGTTTGGGAACAGATTTGATAAAACCATGTGTTTAAATATGAATCTATAATAGGTTGTATATATTGCTAGAAACAACGCTATTATATATATATATATATATCTCTATGATATTACCGTAATGGAATTTGGTGTGGATTTATGTGTGAACTTATGTGTAGTTAGAACGAGTATTCGTAGGTACGCTATGTACCTTGCGAGGTCTAGTCGTTTCGTTATAACTGGTATTAGGAGGATTTTTCCCTAGTACTTCTGGTCATGACCGTACCCTTATTCATGGTAAGTGCACTCAGCTGGTGCCAACAATCGGGATTCATCCCATGTTATATATCTCATTGCGAGATTGTTGTGGATTAAAAGTTTCAACGTAAATGTGCGTTTTTGAAATTAAATAAGATAAGTGCCGTTTTGCACATAATTAATATATCCTCGGGCGAGGAGTACAACGTGGAAACCGCCCAGACTCTTGTTAGAGTAAGTCCTCTTTCCAATCTGGATTCGCATTGCGCGGTGAGGTTGGTCGTGGACCCAAATAATCAAGGTCGTTTTGAAACTTGTGTGTAAACTTAACGTTTCCAAACACTTCTTCATACGTTTCCCATAAGACTCAGTTCCTTTGGAGTCTTCTTTTCAATGCATATCTTTTTCTATCATTCCGTGAAAGTTCTGGGTTATGTATCGTTCCTTCGGTTATTATTCGAGGGACAATGATAGTAAACGGTTACGATCACTTGAACCATTCTGCTTTCACCCTTGCATAGTCTTTCATTAGACTAACCAACTGGGTTTTATTCCTTGCATGGTTGGCTGGTGTCATCCGTCCTATACGGCACATCAGTGGTTAGTCCCCGACAACTTGAAGTAACCAATCGAAGAGAAGGCTTGCAGTTGAAGCTTGCATTTTCAGAAGTAATATTTCAAAAGGCGCATATGTTTAATTTGAAAAAAAGGTATTACATAGTCATGTAATTAGGACTATGTTTAAAAGTCTTCCGCTGTAATTTAAGAGTATTCTGCTGTCATTATACTTTGTTGTAAAACCATCCTTCTCATTTTACGAGAGGAGTCTTAATAAAACGGTTAAGTCTTATTCATTTAAAATGTCTTCCACTGGTTATTCATTTGATATTTAATATTTCCGTATGTATTTAAGCTTAATTGTTCCGATTAAAGCCTAGGGTGACTTTGGGCGTTAACGTCTGAGGTCATTGCCGTGTGGCACTACCGACATAAGTCGGGGGGTGTTATAGGTATATTCATTATGTGTCATGCGGCACTTTTCTTATTTAATTTCAAAACGTGCATTAACGTTAAAGCTTTTAATCCACACCAATCTTGCAATGAGATGTATAACATGGGACGAATCCAGAATTTCGGCACTAGCTAAGTGCACCACCACTTATATAAAAATAAGGATAGGTCATGACCAAAAGTATTAGGGCAATAATCCTTCTAATACCAAGTTATAAAGAAACAGCTAAACCTCACAAGGTAAATAGCGTTCCTACGAATACTCGTACTAACTAAGCATTTTAGTCCACACCAATGCACAACAATCCACACCAAAGTAAATTTACAACCCTATACTAATAATAATATATATATTTATATAAGGGTCGCTGCTAGCAATTATACAACCTAATAATAGGGTTCATTATTCACACCATTTTAACTCACAAGTTCCCAAACACAATTAAGAAGATTATTTATCCAAACTTAATTAAGACAATAGATTAATTGTCATATAAGAAAAATAAGGAATAGATTAGCAAGTGCGAACCGCCACTTGCATTAAATTATGGAGAAGGTTGAACGACCTACCTCACCGCATAATGCGAAACCAGATTGGAAATGGGACTTACTTTAGACAAGGGACCGGGCAGGTTCCACGTTGTACTTATTTCCCGAGGGTATATTAATTATGTGTCATGCGGCACTTTTCTTATTTAATTTCAAAACGTGCATTAACGTTAAAGATTTTAATCCACACCAATCTCGCAATGAGATGTATAACATGGGACAAATCCAGAATTTCGGTACTAGCTAAGTGCACCACCACTTATATAAAATAAGGATAGGTCATGACCAAAAGTATTAGGGCAATAATCCTTCTAATACCAAGTTATAAAGAAACAGCTAAACCTCGCAAGGTAAATAGCGTTCCTACGAATACTCGTGCTAACTAAGCATTTTCATCCACACCAATGCACAACAATCCACACCAAAGTACATCTAGCACCCTATAATAATAATAATATATATATTTATATAAGGGTCGTTGCTAGGAATTATACAACCTAATAATAGGGTTCATTATTCACACCATTTTAACTCACAAGTTCCCAACCACAATTAAGAAGATTATTTATCCAAACATAATTAAGACAATAGATTAATTGTCAATTAAGAAAAATATGGAATAGATTAGCAAGGGCAAACCGCCACTTGCATTAAATTATGGAGAAGTTTGAACGACCAACCTCACCGCATAATGCGAAACCAGATTGGAAATGGGACTTACTTTAGACAAGAGACCGGGCAGGTTCCACGATGTACTTATTGCCCGAGGGTATATTAATTATTTGTCATGCGGCACTTTTCTTATTCAATTTCAAAACGTGCATTAACGTTAAAGCTTTTAATCCACATCAATCTCGCAATGAGATGTATAACATAGGACGAATCCAGAATTTTGGCACTAGCTAAGTGCACCACCACTTATATAAAATAAGGGTAGGTCATGACCAAAAGTATTATGGCAATAATCCTTCTAATACAAAGTTATAAAGAAACGGCTAAACCTCGGAAGGTAAATAGCGTTCCTACGAATACTCGTGCTAACTAAGCATTTTAATCCACACCAATGCACAACAATCCACACCAAAGTACATCTAGTACCCGATAGTAATAATATATATATTTTTATAAGGGTCGCTGCTAGAAATTATACAACCTAATAATAGGGTTTATTATTCACACCATTTTAACTCACAAGTTCCCAAACACAATTAAGAAGATTATTTATACAAACTTAACTAAGACAATATATTAATTGTCAATTAAGAAAAATATGGAATAGATTAGCAAGTGCGAACCGCCACTTGCATTAAATTATGGAGAAGGTTGAACGACCTACCTCACCGCATAATGCAAAACCAGATTGGATATGGGACTTACTTTAGACAAGAGACCCGGCAGGTTCCACGTTGTACTTATTGCCCGAGGGTATATTAATTATGTGTCATGCGGCACTTTTCTTAATTAATTTCAAAACGTGCATTAACGTTAAAGCTTTTAATCCACACCAATCTCACAATGAGATGTATAACACGGGACGAGGCCAGAATTTCGGCACTAGCTAAGTGCACCACCACTTATATAAAATAATGATAGGTCATGACCAAAAGTATTAGGGCAATAATACTTCTAATACCAAGTTATAAAGAAACAGCTAAACCTCGCAAGGTAAATAGCTTTCCTACGAATACTCGTGCTAACTAAGCATTTTAATCCACACCAATGCACAACAATCCACACCAAAGTACATCTAGCACCCTATAATAATAATATAGATATATTTATATAAGGGTCGTTGCTAGCAATTATACAACCTACTAATAGGGTTCATTATTCACACCATTTTAACTCACAAGTTCCCAAACACAATTAAGAAGATTATTTATCCAAACTTAATTAAGACAATAGATTAACTGCAATAAAGAAAAATATGGAATAGATTAGCAAGTGTGAACCGCCACTTGCATTAAATTATGGAGAAGGTTGAACGACCTACCTCACTGCATAATGCAAAACCAGATTGGAAATGGGACTTACTTTAGACAAGAGACCGGGCAGGTTCCACGTTATACTTATTGCCCGAGGCTATATTAATTATTTGTCATGCGGCACTTTTCTTATTTAATTTCAAAACGTGCATTAACGTTAAAGCTTTTAATCCACACCAATCTCGCAATGAGATGTATAACATGGGACGAATCCGGAATTTCGGCACTAGCTAAGTGCACCACCACTTATATAAAATAAGGATAGGTCATGACCAAAAGTATTAGGGCAATAATCCTTCTAATACCAAGTTATAAAGAAACAGCTAAACCTCACAAGGTAAATAGCGTTCCTACGAATACTCGTGCTAACTAAGCATTTTAATCCACACCAATGCACAACAATCCACACCAAAGTACATCTAGCACCCTATAATAATAATAATATATATATTTATATAAGGGTCGCTGCTAGGAATTATACAACCTAATAATAGGGTTCATTATTTACACCATTTTAACTCACAAGTTCCCAACCACAATTAAGAAGATTATTTATCCAAACTTAATTAAGACAATAGATTAATTGTCGATTAAGAAAAATATGGAATAGATTAGCAAGTGTGAACCGCCACCTGTATTAAATTATGGAGAAGGTTGAACGACCAACCTCACCGCATAATGCGAAACCAGATTGGAAATGGGACTTACTTTAGACAAGAGAACGGACAGGTTCCATGTTGTACTTATTGCCCGAGGGTATAATAATTATTTGTCATGCGGCACTTTTCTTATTTAATTTCAAAACGTGCATTAACGTTAAAGCTTTTAATCCACACCAATCTCGCAATGAGATGTATAACATAGGACGAATCCAGAATTTTGGCACTAGCTAAGTGCACCACCACTTATATAAAATTAGGATAGGTCATGACCAAAAGTATTAGGGCAATAATCCTTCTAATACCAAGTTATAAAGAAACAGCTAAACCTCGTAAGGTAAATAGCGTTCCTACGAATACTCGTGCTAACTAAGCATTTTAATCCACACCAATGCACAACAATCCACACCAAAGTACATCTAGCACCCGATAATAATAATATATATATATTTGTATAAGGGTCGCTGCTAGCAATTATACAACCTAATAATAGGGTTCATTATTCACACCATTTTAACTCACAAGTTACCAAGCACAATTAAGAAGATTATTTATCCAAACTTAATTAAGACAATAGATTAATTGTCAATTAAGAAAAATATGGAATAGATTAGCAAGTGTAAACCGCCACTTGCATTAAATTATGGAGAAGGTTGAACGACCTACCTCATCGCATAATGCGAAATTAGATTGGAAATGGGACTTACTTTAGACAAGAGACCTGGCAGGTTCCATGTTGTACTTATTGCCCGAGGTTATATTAATTATGTGTCATGCGGCACTTTTCTTAATTAATTTCAAAACGTGCATTAACGTTAAAGCTTTTAATCCACACCAATCTCACAATGAGATGTATAACACGGGACGAATCCAGAATTTCGGCACTAGCTAAGTGCACCACCACTTATATAAAATAAGGATAGGTCATGACCAAAAGTATTAGGGCAATAATACTTCTAATACCAAGTTATAAAGAAACAGCTAAACCTCGCAAGGTAAATAGCGTTCATACGAATACTAGTGCTAACTAAGCATTTTAATCCACACCAATGCACAACAATCCACACCAAAGTACATCTAGCACCCTATACTAATAATATATATATTTATATAAGGGTCGCTGCTAGCAATTATACAACCTAATAATAGGGTTCATTATTCACACCATTTTAACTCACAAGTTCCCAAACACAATTAAGAAGAGTATTTATCCAAACTTAATTAAGATAATAGATTAATTGCAATTAAGAAAAATATGGAATAGATTAGCAAGTGTGAACCGCCACTTGCATTAAATTATGGAGAAGGTTGAACGACCTACCTCACTGCATAATGCAAAACCAGATTGGAAATGGGACTTACTTTAGACAAGAGGCAGGGCAGGTTCCACGTTGTACTTATTGCCCGAGGGTATATTAATTATGTGTCATGCAGCACTTTTCTTATATAATTTCAAAATGTGCATTAACGTTAAAGCTTTTAATCCACACCAATCTCGCAATGAGATGTATAACATGGGACGAATCCAGAATTTCGGCACTAGCTAAGTGCACCACCACTTATATAAAATAAGGATAGGTCATGACCAAAAGTACTAGGGCAATAATCCTTCTAATACCAAGTTATAAAGAAACAGCTAAACCTCGCAAGGTAAATAGCGTTCCTACGAATACTCGTGCTAACTATGCATTTTAATCCACATCAATGCACAACAATCCACAGGTGAGTACATCTAGCACCCTATAATAATAATAATAATATATATATTTAAATAAGGGTCGCTGCTAGCAATTATACAACCTAATAATAGGGTTCATTATTCACACCATTTTAACTCACAAGTTCCCAAACACAATTAAGAAGATTATTTATCCAAACTTAATTAAGACAATAGAATAATTGTCAATTAAGGAAAAATATGGAATAGATTAGCAAGTGCGAACCGCCACTTGCATTAAATTATGGAGAAGGTTGAACGACCTACCTCACCGCATAATGCGAAACCAGATTGAAAATGAGACTTACTTTAGACAAGAGATCGGACAGGTTCTACGTTGTACTTATTGCCCGAGGGTATATTAATTATGTGTCATGCGGCACTTTTCTTATTTAATTTCAAAACGTGCATTAACGTTAAAGCTTTTAATCCACACCAATCTCGCAATGAGATGTATAAGATGGGACAAATCCAGAATTTCGGCCGAGGAGTACAACGTGGAAACCGCCCTGACTCTTGTTAGAGTAAGTCCTCTTTCCAATCTGGATTCGCATTGCGCGGTGAGGTTGGTCGTGGACCCAAATAATCAAGGTCGTTTTGAAACTTGTGTGTAAACTTAACGTTTCCAAACACTTCTTCATATGTTTCCCATAGGACTCAGTTCCTTTGGAGTCTTCTTTTCAATGCATATCTTTTTCTATCATTCCGTGAAAGTTCCGGGTTATGTATCGTTCCTTCGGTTATTATTCGAGGGACAATGATAGTAAATGATTACGATCACTTGAACCATTCTGTTTTCACCCTTGCATAGTCTTTCATTAGACTAACCAACTGGGTTTTATTCCTTGCATGGTTGACTGGTGTCATACGTCCTATACGGCACATCAATGGTTAGTCCCCGACAACTTGAAGTAACCAATTGAAGAGAAGGCTTGCAGTTGAAGCTTGCATTTTCAGAAGTAATATTTCCAAAGGCGCGTATGTTTAATTTGAAAAAAAGGTATTATATAGTCATGTAATTAGGATTATGTTTAAAAGTCTTCCGCTGTAATTTAAGAGTATTCTGCTGTCATTATACTTTGTTGTAAAACCATCCTTCTCATTTTACGAGAGGAGTCTTAATAAAACGGTTAAGTCTTATTCATTTAAAATGTCTTCCACTGGTTATTCGTTCGATATATAATATTTCCGTTTGTATTTAAGCTTAATTGTTCCGATTAAAGCCTAGGGTGAATTTGGGCGTTAACGTCTGAGGTCATTGTCGTGTGGCACTACCGACATAAGTCGGGGGGTGTTACAGGTATATTCATTATGTGTCATGCGGCACTTTTCTTATTTAATTTCAAAACGTGCATTAACGTTAAAGCTTTTAATCCACACCAATCTCGCAATGAGATGTATAACATGGGACGAATCCAGAATTTCGGCACTAGCTAAGTGCACCACCACTTATATAAAATAAGGATAGGTCATGACCAAAAGTATTAGGGCAATAATCCTTCTAATACCAAGTTATAAAGAAACAGCTAAACCTCACAAGATAAATAGCGTTCTTACGAATACTCGTACTAACTAAGCATTTTAATCCACACCAATGCACAACAATCCACACCAAAGTACATTTAGCACCCTATAATAATAATAATATATAGATTTATATAAGGGTCGCTGCTAGCAATTATACAACCTAATAATAGGGTTCATTATTCACACCATTTTAACTCACAAGTTCCCAAACACAATTAAGACGATTATTTATCCAAACTTAATTAAGACAATAGATTAATTGTCATATAAGAAAAATATGGAATAGATTAGCAAGTGCAAACCGCCACTTGCATTAAATTATGGAGAAGGTTGAACGACCTACCTCACCGCATAATGCGAAACCAGATTGGAAATGGGACTTACTTTAGACAAGGGACCGAGCAGGTTCCACGTTGTACTTATTTCCCGAGGGTATATTAATTATGTCTCATGCGGCACTTTTCTTATTTAATTTCAAAACGTGCATTAACGTTAAAGCTTTTAATCCACACCAATCTCGCAATGAGATGTATAACATGGGACGAATCCAAAATTTCGGTATTAGCTAAGTGCACCACCACTTATATAAAATAAGGATAGGTCATGACCAAAAGTATTAGGGCAATAATCCTTCTAATACCAAGTTATAAAGAAACAGCTAAACCTCGCAAGGTAAATAGCGTTCCTACGAATACTCGTGCTAACTAAGCATTTTCATCCACACCAATGCACAACAATCCACACCAAAGTACATCTAGAACCCTATAATAATAATAATATATATATTTATATAAGGGTCGTTGCTAGGAATTATACAACCTAATAATAGGGTTCATTATTCACACCATTTTAACTCACAAGTTCCCAACCACAATTAAGAAGATTATTTATCCAAACTTTATTAAGACAATATATTAATTGTCAATTAAGAAAAATATGGAATAGATTAGCAAGTGCAAACTGCCACTTGCATTAAATTATGGAGAAGGTTGAACGACCAACCTCACCGCATAATGCGAAACCAGATTGGAAATGGGACTTACTTTAGACAAGAGACCGGGCAGGTTCCACGATGTACTTATTGCCCGAGGGTATATTAATTATTTGTCATGCGGCACTTTTCTTATTTAATTTCAAAACGTGCATTAACGTTAAAGCTTTTAATCCACACCAATCTCGCAATGAGATGTATAACATAGGACGAATCCAGAATTTTGGAACTAGCTAAGTGCACCACCACTTATATAAAATTAGGATAGGTCATGACCAAAAGTATTAGGGCAATAATCCTTCTAATACCAAGTTATAAAGAAACAGATAAACCTCGCAAGGTAAATAGCGTTCCTACAAATACTCGTGCTAACTAAGCATTTTAATCCACACCAATGCACAACAATCCACACCAAAGTACATCTAGCACCCGATAATAATAATATATATATATATATATTTGTATAAGGGTCGCTGCTAGCAATTATACAACCTAATAATAGGGTTCATTATTCACACCATTTTAACTCACAAGTTCCCAAACACAATTAAGAAGATTATTTATCCAAACTTAATTAAGACAATAGATTAATTGTCAATTAAGAAAAATATGGAATAGATTAGCAAGTGCGAACCGCCACTTGCATTAAATTATGGAGAAGGTTGAACGACCTACCTCACCGCATAATGCGAAACCAGATTGGAAATGGGACTTACTTTAGACAAGAGACCCGACAGGTTCCATGTTGTACTTATTGCCCGAGGGTATATTAATTATGTGTCATGCGGCACTTTTCTTAATTAATTTCAAAACGTGCATTAACGTTAAAGCTTTTAATCCACACCAATCTCACAATGAGATGTATAACACGGGACGAATCCAGAATTTCGGCACTAGCTAAGTGCACCACCACTTATATAAAATAAGGATAGGTCATGACCAAAAGTATTAGGGCAATAATACTTCTAATACCAAGTTATAAAGAAATAGCTAAACCTCGCAAGGTAAATAGCGTTCATACGAATACTCGTGCTAACTAATCATTTTAATCCACACCAATGCACAACAATCCACACCAAAGTACATCTAGCACCCTATAATAATAATATATATATTTATATAAGGGTCGCTGCTAGCAATTATACAACCTAATAATAGGGTTCATTATTCACACCATTTTAACTCACAAGTTCCCAAACACAATTAAGAAGATTATTTATCCAAACTTAATTAAGACAATAGATTAATTGCAATTAAGAAAAATATGGAATAGATTAGCAAGTGTGAACCGCCACTTTCATTAAATTATGGAGAAGGTTGAACGACCTACCTCACTGCATAATGCAAAACCAGATTGGAAATGGGACTTACTTTAGACAAGAGGCAGGGCATGTTCCACGTTGTACTTATTGCCCGAGCGTATATTAATTATGTGTCATGCAACACTTTTCTTATATAATTTCAAAATGTGCATTAACGTTAAAGCTTTTAATCCACACCAATCTCGCAATGAGATGTATAACATGGGACGAATCCAGAATTTCGGCACTAGCTAAGTGCACCACCACTTATATAAAATAAGGATAGGTCATGACCAAAAGTACTAGGGCAATAATCCTTCTAATACCAAGTTATAAAGAAACAGCTAAACCTCGCAAGGTAAATAACGTTCCTACGAATACTCGTGCTAACTAATCATTTTAATCCACATCAATGCACAACAATCCACAGGTGAGTACATCTAGCACCCTATAATAATAATAATAATATATATTTAAATAAGGGTCGCTGCTAGCAATTATACAACCTAATAATAGGGTTCATTATTCACACCATTTTAACTCACAAGTTCCCAAACACAATTAAGAAGATTATTTATCCAAACTTAATTAAGACAATAGAATAATTGTCAATTAAGGAAAAATATGGAATAGATTAGCAAGTGTGACCCGCCACTTGCTTTTAATCCACACCAATCTCACAATGAGATGTATAACACGGGACGAATCCAGAATTTCGGCACTAGCTAAGTGCACCACCACTTATATAAAATAAGGATAGGTCATGACCAAAAGTATTAGGGCAATAATACTTCTAATACCAAGTTATAAAGAAATAGCTAAACCTCGCAAGGTAAATAGCGTTCATATGAATACACGTGCTAACTAATCATTTTAATCCACACCAATGCACAACAATCCACACCAAAGTACATCTAGCACCCTATAATAATAATATATATATTTATATAAGGGTCGCTGCTAGCAATTATACAACCTAATAATAGGGTTCATTATTCACACCATTTTAACTCACAAGTTCCCAAACACAATTAAGAAGATTATTTATCCAAACTTAATTAAGACAATAGATTAATTGCAATTAAGAAAAATATGGAATAGATTAGCAAGTGTGAACCGCCACTTGCATTAAATTATGGAGAAGGTTGAACGACCTACCTCACCGCATAATGCGAAACCAGATTGGAAATGAGACTTACTTTAGACAAGAGATCGGACAGGTTCTACGTTGTACTTATTGTCCGAGGGTATATTAATTATGTGTCATACGGCACTTTTCTTATTTAATTTCAAAACGTGCATTAACGTTAAAGCTTTTAATCCACACCAATCTCGCAATGAGATGTATAACATGGGACAAATCCAGAATTTCGGCACTAGCTAAGTGCACCACCACTTATATAAAATAAGGATAGGTCATGACCAAAAGTATTAGGGCAATAATCCTTCTAATACCAAGTTATAATAAAACAGCTAAACCTCGCAAAATAAATAGCGTTTCTACGAATACTCGTGCTAACTAAGCATTTTAATCCACACCAATGCACAACAATCCACACCAAAGTACATCTAGCACCCTATAATAATAATAATATATATACACGATTTCTATTTAGCGCACCGGCAAACATTTTATTTAACGCACTGGTTCATCTGTGACGAACGAAACATGTTCATTCGTGACAGATGAACATGTTTCGTCCGTCTCGGATGAACATGCTGATCCGCGACACGATTTTGGAATCGCCATAACTTTTGATTCCCTAGTCCAAACGCGCTGAAATTTGGAGGAGTTATAGTTGACATCTTGATCTTTAATCTGACGTTGGAATCACTGAATTCGGGATTACATATAAAACGTTATACCTCTCCAAAGACGGGACAAAAAACAGAGATCTCTTAAGCGCCAGGGCAAATACAATAGCATTTAAGTCGGCTTACAATATCATTGCAATCATGGATCACAATAGAATTACAATGTGCGAGTACAATAGCATTTAAGTCGGTTTGTGACCTCGTCTCTTTCTTGTGCAAGAAAGTCTTAATGCCATTAGCTGAGAAACAAATGGATCATATAGACAAGCAGCAAATGCTTCATGTGCATGCTCCCACATGACAAATACTGGAGGCAATGGTGACGCCTCTGATAGGACCATCTACTCATGGGTTCAAATAATTAATATAAAATAATTGAATGACTAGTACCATACCAAAATGAAATGTCTCTCCTTCTCAACATGGCAGATGCAGATCGTCTTAAGCTTATACGGCTCAAAGTCTTTAATGAAGGATTGTGGAGGCATATAAGGTGGTGAAAACATTTGATCCACTGAATTCTTGGGAGCTCTAACCTTAGATACTTTGTACTTCAACCGCTTGAAAACATCAGCTCATGTCCCAAGAATCATCGTGCTTTGTACACTCTCGTTGAAGGTCCCCTTGATGTCATTTACTTGGTTACCCATCTTTGAATGATATTGACCAAATATCGTGTCTAGACTACCATGTGGAATAGTCAAGAAGTCTTTCAAGAACCTTCTTCCACAAGAAAGAGACGAGGTCGAACCTTCTTCCACAAGAAAGAGACGAGGTCGTTCAAACCTTCATTTATATGATCCATTTGTTTCAAGAACCTTCTAGACCAAATATCCTTTGCTGCTTGTCTATATGATCCATTCGTTTATCAGCTGATGGCATTCGAACCTTCTTCTACAAGAAAGAGACGAGGTCGCAAGCTGACTTAAATGTTATTGTACTCGCACATTGTAATGCTATTGTGATCCATGATTGCAATGTTATTGTAATCCGACTTAAATGCTATTGTACTCACCTCGGCGCTTAAGAGATCTCTATTTTTTGTCCCGTATTTGGAGAAATATAACTTTTTCTACATAACTGTGAATTGAGTGATTTCAACGTCATATTAAAGATCAAGATGTCAACTATAACTCCTCCAAATTTCAGCACGTTTGGACTAGGGAATCAAAAGTTATGGTGATTCCAAAATCGTGTCGCGGATTAGCATGTTCATCCGTGACGGACGAAACATGTTCATCCGTCACGGATGAAAATGCTTCGTCCGTCACATATGAACATGTTTCGTTCGTCACGGATGAACCAATGCGTTAAATAAAATATTTGCTGGTGCGCTGATAACAGGTTTTAGTCGTATCGCCTTATCAAAATAAAATCCTTAACAACCTAAACTAGTAGAATAGGCAAGCAAGAGTCGAATCTCACAGGGAGGAGTTATCTTTATTTATGTGAATTAGCATGCAATAGTAACAAAGGGGGATTTTGTTGGTTGTTTGAGTTGCAAGTAAACAAAGGAAACAAAAGCAAAGATTTTTAATCAATTAGGGAAAAATACTTAGCCAAACAAATACTCACCATTCATATGATTGATTGGTCCTAGGTTATCTCTATTCCTTCCTTTGATTATTCTTGTCCCTATTCTGAAATAGTTACTAGTCCTAGCAACCCTTACTATTGAACGCACGAGAAACTATCAAGATTTAGAACAACAACAACATAGAGCATAAGAATTAACCAGGATACATACAACACCGATGTTTCGCAACATTTAGCACATAATCAATTCTCTTTCATAATAAACTAGTCCAACTAGTCCTAGAATATCATGGATGCTACAATAGATAAGGAATCTCAACTCGAAATATCCAAACCCTAGCAATAGACAATTACTAATATCAACTAGGTGATCAATCTAGTCAAATCAATAAGAATCAATATGAATATGCTCAAGAGAAAAGATATAATCCAAAGGAATAGGAAATAGAGTTATAACCTCACAATCAAATCATACGAAGGCTTCAAATGTCGGACTAAGCAAAGGATGCTTAGTTCTTCATAGTTCTTGGAAACAATAAACTTCAAAAGGGAAAACGCTGAATGCAAAACTGAATAATAGTCTAGATGATGAATGGAGGCTATGGAACTAGGTTTAAATAACCTAAACCTAAAACCAAAGATCACAAACATAATCTAAAAAGAAAATAAACTAAATAAAGAAATTAAAAGAAACACGGAAAAGTAAAATAAAATATCTTCGGAGAAGTCCCGAGCGGCCCGCTGCTGTGCATTTCCGCGATCGCGGATGAAATTCCGCGGTCGCGGAAAATTCCTTTCCTGTTCGCTTCGTTGATGCATATTTCCGCGGTCGCGGAAAATGTCTTTTCTCGCTCGTTCGTCTCGAATTCTCCGCGATCGACTTCCAAACTCGCCCGCGGTCGCCCTTGGTCGCGGATCCTCCTTTCTTCTCCTTCGTGTGGCTCTTTCTTTTACTCTTCCTTGGTCTCCTCAAGTGGTCTACTCCTCGTCTTTTGGATATCTTCGTTTAAGCTCCTCCAAACCACCAATTCCACACTTCTTCTCCTCAACTCCATACTCCATAGTTGTGCTCTAAACCCATACAAATGGCACCCAAAACACCGGTAACAACTCCTAGATAAGCACTACAAAGTAGAGCTGATCAAACTCCCCCATGCTTAAACCTTGCACGTCCTCGAGTAAGCTAAAAGAAACCTACTCCTCCAATCAAATCCCCAAGGTCTCAGGAAGCATAGAAAAATCATCCCCACTAAGAATTGCAAACTCCAAGGCACCAACACAATAAGCTCAACACACAACAACACATACCACAACATCAATCAAGCAAAAAGGAAAACAGAGTACTTCCCCCAAGCTTATCCCGAACACCATAGAGTGAATAAAATATAATCCTAGCCTCCATCTATCTTCTTATATCTCCCAGAGTGACCTACCCGAAACTCCTTATATCACCTCTTCTTATGTCACCACGCCAGGTAAAATGAGGATTCCTAAAAATCACTCTTCTTCTTTTCACTCATTTTGCCAAGGCGCCCTTTCGGGTTTTCACCAAGCCGCTCATTTCATTTTTCAATAGATAGGCTCACAATATAACTCACATCACTCTTGACCAATTATTACCCCAGCCTAATGCTGGTCCAAGCCACCTGCTTATCACCTAAGCCGCCCTTTCGGGTTTTCGACTTATCCCAGGATTTCTATTTTTGCCTTTTTTAAAATTTTTGGCTTTTTCTTTTCTCCTCAACGACATAGCAAGTCTAGAACACTCCCCCATGCTTAAAAATTGCATTGTCCTCAATGTAATGAAAGACAAAAAAGAATGAAGCACAAGGAAAGGCAAAAAATAACTCACAAACGTCGTTGAGTTGGCTTGGACACTGAAGTTGTTGTTGGCGGTAATTCAATGAAAGCACATGTCTTTGGTGTTGTGCGGGTCGACAAATCAATAATCTTCTCCTACCATGCAACCAAAAGGAACCACTGTGGTGAGTAGTGGTATGGCAAGGATGTCGGGGTTGCACGGCCTTCAACGAACACATGGTGGAGCCTATATGTAATCATGGTGGGGGCTCTAGTGGTCCTCCTCCTCAGCTGTCAATTGTAGGGCCATCATCGTCGCAAAATAATGTGTGAGGCTAATGTCTCCTCCTTGACAACATGATGCGCACCATCTCTCCATGGGAACTCGGACAGATGGCCTTCGGTAGAACTTTTTTTTTTTTTTGATTTTTTTTTTTTTGAAGTGCATGGAACTAGAAGACTTACATTGTTGGCGGGTGGTTAACATTGTCTTCAATTATGGCTCGGGGCCTCCTTCCTGCAGGTTAGTCTAAATGCAAAAAGAAAAACGAAAGCAAAAACACAAAGAACACACAAATAATGAAAATGTAATGAAAAGACAAGAAAGAAAGACATGCCTCGGGTTGCCTCCCGGACAACACCTTAGTTATTGTCGTGGCTCGACATACTACTCTCTCTCCTCAACTTGGTTCTCTCACTTCCATTGAGCACTCGGGGTTTCCATCCGGAGGGTGTCGCTTTGTATCATCTATGTTGAAACCGACCCTCACCCCGTTGAATTCCATTGTGAGCGAACCGCTGCTCACATCGATCTTTGTACCCTTCGTGTTCATAAACGGCCTTCCTAGCATTACCGGGGCTGCATCCTTGTCCTGCCCCGTGTCCATCACAAAGAAGTCTACAGGGAACACCAACTTGTCCACCTCGACTAGCACATCCTGCACCACTCCTTTGGGGTAGATGTAGGAATTATCCGCCAGCTGGATGACGATCCCCGTCTTCTCTAATGGCCTCAACTCCAAAGACTCGTATAGTGAGAGAGGAAACACATTTATGGAGGCACCCAAATCAAGTAAGGCCTTGTCGAACAAGGCACCCCCAATCTTGCAGGGAATAGTGAACATCCCCGGATCACTCGCCTTCTTGGGTATCCGCTTTTGCAGCATAGCGGACACATTCTCACTAACTTGCACCTTCTTCTTCTCCTTAACCGCCCTCTTTCTCTTAATCGTGCAGAGCTCCTTCAAGAATTTAGCGTAGCGAGGGATACTATTGACCAGCTTGAGTAAAAGAATATTTACCTCGCAATTGCTAAATGTCTCAAACAATTCCTTGTCATTGGTTGGCATGCTCGTGTCCGCCAGAGCCTCGGGGAAGGGTGCAGGAGGCTTTACTGATCCAAGCAGAGGGAAATAGGGGCGCATGTAGTCGTCATAGGGGTCATCGAGACGAAAGGACGCGTCTGGGGTATTTCCGCGGGCGCGGATTGGTGTACGCGGTCGCGGAATTTGTTCGACCTGATCGCCTTCTTCAATTCTTTTTCTGCGATCGCGGATTTCATGCCGCGGTTGCGGAAAATTCTCGACCTGTTGCTCCTCATCGTCTGTGCTTTTTCCGCGGTCACAGAATTCTTGTCGCGGTCGCGGATTAGCACCGATTTCTTCTTTCTCCTCGCCAGTGATCACACCGCGGTTGCGGCCCTTGTCCCCACGGTCGCAGATTTCTCTCTCTCTGGCTCGACTGGCCTCCACCTCAGCTTTTAGTCGTATCGCCTAAATAGCTTACTCGAGTGCATCCTCTTTTAGCTTACTCGAGGACGAGCAATGTTTAAACATCGTATCGCCTAAATAAGGAGGATGCGCTAATTAGCAATGGCCTATATATATATATAAGGGTCGCTGCTAGCAATTATACAACCTAATAATAGGGTTCATTATTCACACCATTTTAACTCACAAGTTCCCAAACACAATTAAGAAGATTATTTATCCAAACTTAATTAAGACAATAGAATAATTGTTAATTAAGAAAAAATATGGAATAGATTAGCAAGTGTGAACCGCCACTTGCATTATATTATGGAGAAGGTTGAACGACGTTTCGGAGATGGTTGCTTTCAAAAAACAAATTGATCCCCTGCTTTAATCCCGTTCCAAAACTAATTCAGACACGTACTCAAATCATACACAATAAATAAATTATATTTAGATAAGTTTTTCAACATCGGAATTTGAAGGATACAATGTCTCGATTTCTAATTGAATTTTTTTAACCCGTAAATAATTCAATTTCAAGGCTTTTTGATAAAACGATTATTTATACGATAGTAAAGTCAATTAGTCGTATATTCTAAATAATCATATCATAAATTATTTGATCCAATAATTTATTTATAATCCTAAAGATTTCTAACTCAAAATATTATCTAAATGAAGAGTCATAATCTACCCAGTCATAATATTAACTAATATTATAAAATTATAATTAATTCAATTTTAATTTTCATAAAATCAAATTAATCCTAACATAATTTTCAATAATCTAGACCAATTAAGGTAATCAAGATTAAGCAAAAAATAAATTAAACAAATACCCAAAATTGGAAATTGGATCAACCGAATTCCTCCCCGATTCGCAAATACACGTAGTTGGAAAAGCTCGAAATTGGGCCTGGATAGTTGATCTTCGGCGTCGGGGTTTTGAAGTAGACAAGGAGACAAATCCAATGGTACAACCAATTGCAAGATTGAAGCTTCAACAAGCACCAATTTTGCAGAAGAACACGATTGGCGGGTTTTTGTGTTCTTGAGAGAGATTTGAGAAATTCGAAGGATTGAAAGAACGATTGAAAGGGCTTTTATAAGGTTCTTGAGTCTGTGAATGCCTCCAACATAATCCCATAGATCTCTCCCTTCAATTGAAGGCGAAACGATCCAATTTTGAAATTGTTCAAATCGGGCTTATGAACGACGCAATTTGAATTGGGGACAAATCCCGCAAATCTCGTCACTTTTAATTCTAATTGATCCACGAATTTGATGCGTGATAGTCTTAAATGCCCAATGAGTAATTGAATCCATCGAGTTTGATTTGTACCCAAATTCCGCCATTGAAGCAGCGTTTGGGAGCTCGGCCGAGCTAGAGGTTGAAGAAGAAATTCTTGGTTAATTACGATCGGGCCCTTCAAGTTTTTGGTTTGTGGCAAAAATGCCCTCTATCAAATTTTCACAAATACAAAAATTGCCCAAACTTAATATTTTTAACACACTATGTTTATAATATTATTTTAACCCAAAATTAAAGTATAGAAAAAATTACTAAGGTTAAAATAAGCTTAAGTTATTTTTCTTATGAATTTGACCATACTTAAATCCTTAATAAAATTTTGTTAAACTTAATTTAAATATTCTAAGTCAAAATTGATAAGTTTTATTTAAAGTTGTAAGACTTAAGTTAAGAAATTCTATTTTATTTCTCTTTTTTGGAATAATGAAATAACTACCAAAATTCATTTTTGTAGAAATAGAGTTGAGAAATTACATAAATATCCTTACTAAATATGAGAGTTATTACAATACTACCCCCTTAAAAATAGTTTCAACCCCGAAACTAACACTACCAAGATAGAGGGATCGGTTTTCCACATCATCCTCCCAACTTGAGCTTAATATCCTCATTTATTTCGTACTCGAAATTAACCCTAGGAAAGTCGATTTGTTTCATCAACATTGACATTATCTCGTATATCCCGTTTCCATATATTATCCCATGTATTAGCTCATACATCTATCCACAAGATTATGACTACCTTAGAATAATTCTCTCCAAGATTATCCCGCTATTATGCGGTACTCACCATAAATAACTTAGTATCTTAAGCAAAAGAGCACCATATTTGTCTCCCTAATTCTTTTCTATGAACGGATTCCATGGTACATATATAACCTCCGTATAACGCAAATATCAATTCTTCGTAATTTCCAAGTATCGTAACTCTCTATTCCTTAAATGTACATCTCCCAAGAAGTTACATTATTTATCTCAATTAAATTTGGCCCTTTTGCCATCTCTAATCCAAAATCTTTCCAAGAATAATTTAAGTATTTCCATTAATCAGGCTCTAACATAAAACCTTTAGGATTTCTTAATTTTTCCTAAATAATCACACAACATTTTATTCCTATTTTCCTCAAACATGCTTTTAATAATTCATTTAACACGATTATGATCAATCACTTTATTTACCCAAAACGTGTCATAAGATCACCTTAATAGACATAAGCCAATTTTTCATCAAGTTCAATTGATAAAAATCCATACACTTACGTTATCCCACACTTTTAATCCACATAAATCAAAACAAACTTTTATCGACTGAGTTTGTTATTCACCCATAAATCCTTAAACACTTAATTGTCCTCACTAAATTTATTATCCCAAATTAAGCAAACCTTTTGCGTAACCGCAATTTACTATTTACCCAGGACTAAATCGTCTTAATACTCCTCATATCATTATATCATTTACTTCAAAAAGACTTATAATGTCTCCTTAAGTAGGTTTTTCAAAATAATAATTTCACACATTTAGAATCCATATTTCGCGGGCAAATCTGGTGGACTATTGAAGCCTATGTGGACGATATAGTAGTGAAGAGAAAGTATGAGGAAATCACTCAACAGATCATTGCGAAGTAATTGATATGCTCTGCAAGCATGGAATGAGCCTTAACCCCGAAAATGGTCTTAACCCCAAAAATGGTCTTTTAGGCGTGAAGGCATGAGAGTTCTTAGGATTCCTCATCAACTCTAGAGGGATAGATGTGAATCTTGAGAAAGTAGAAGTTGTCTTGGCGATGTCGCAGAGAAGAGCTTGCCTTTTTTCCACACCTTCAAAAACCCGAAAACTTTGAGTGGACCCCCCAATGTGACAAAGCGTTCACGGAGTTGAAAAGACACTTGGCTATACTGCCTACCTTAGCCTCGCCGGTCCTAGGAGAAGACCTCCAAATGTATATCGCAGCTAGGTCCTGGGCCATTAGCACAGTTCTGGTGTGTCAGCAACAAATCTCGGTGTATATCATTAGCAGAGCACTCATCCCTGCGGAAACTCAGTACCGGCCGGTAGAGAAAATAACTTTAGCGGTGATTATGTCTTCTAGGAAGCTACATCCTTATTTGCAGGCTCACCCTATCCAAGTATTATCAGATTTGCCTTTACGAAGTTTGTTCCATAGGTCGATTGTTTCAGGGAGCCTCACGAAGTGGGTAGTGGAGTTATCAGAATTTGAAATTGAGTATAAGCCTACAACAACCATCAGAGCACAAGCCTTGGCAGACTTCATAGTGGTGGCTAGTTTTCGCGAGCTGAGAAACGAAGGGTTGCTGGAAGAGCAAGTAGTTTGGGTGTTGTTGGCGGATGAAGTAGTCAACGAATAGGGAAATGGTGCAGCAATAATGCTCACCTAGCCCGGGGGAGAGCACTTTGAGTATGCACTGTCGCTAAACTTTGAAGCAACTAACAATGAAGCTGAATACGAAGCGCTTCTTGTGGGGCTGGAACTTACCCTAGCAAACAAGGCTAAGAGGTTATAAACTACAGTTATTCTAATATAGTCATGAAGCAACTGCTGGGAGTTTACGAAGATAAAACATGAAGTTTGCCCGCGTACTGTGGCAGAGTGAAGACACTCTCTTTAGTGTTGGACCACTCCAAAATATAGTTCATTCCGTGAGGTGAAAATAGAGAAGCAGATGAGTTAGCAAAGCTGGCATCCAAAGCCAAGTTGTTGCAGGAAGGCATGGTTTTGCTAGAAGCAAGAACAATGATAGTTGTGGAACCTGAAGTCTTAGTCACAGAGGAAAGCAACAAAGCAGAAGATGACTGGCAGACTTGAATCCGCAAATATTTGGAGAAGTGAACTAGTCCATCTGATCCACAACTGCGAAGAAAGCTTCATGTACGAGGCTCGCATTTTTACATTACAAGTAGAGTGATGTACAAGAAAGGGTACATGATGGCTGGACATAAGTGTCTCTCCCTCGCGGATGGCCGCAGTATGATGCTAGAGGTTCAAGGAGGGATTTGCGAGAATCATTTAGGATGGAGATCTCTAGTATAGAATTTCTTAAGGGCCGTATTTTTTGGGCAACCATGAAAGCGGATGTCGTTTGCGTGTCTCAAATATGTATTGCATGCCAGGTCCCACACCCCTGATTCCCACCAACCTGGTGTAGAGATACAAGTAACCAATGCAACATGTCCATTCGCGAAATGGGGAATGGTTCTTCTTGAACCATTCCTCAAAGCCCTCGGACAATTGCAGTTCATCTTAGTAGCCATTGATTACTTTACCAAGTGCATAGAGGCGGAGCCACTGGCCTCTACTTCAATTGAGAAAGTGATAAAGTTCATCTAGCCAAACATCACATGCCGCTTCGACCTCCCGTAGGATATCATAACAGATCATGGACCGCAGTTCAACATAGAGAAGCTCAAGAGTTTTTGCGAAAGCCTAGTCATCCGTCTTTGTTTTGCGTTAGTTTCTCATCCACAAACCTATGGGCAGGTGGAGAATGCTAATGGAAAGATTTTGAGCGGTTTGAAAAGATGGTTGATCAGAGCTCATAGGCGATGGTTTGAAGTACTTTCTCTAGGCACAGGCGAAACGCCCTTCGCGCTTACATATGGGGTCGAAGCGGTGGTGCCCGTGGAGCACCTTTGCTCCAGCTCATAGAGGAAAAGTGTGACGTGGTACAAATTCGCGAGGAAGAGTATAAGAGACGCATCACGAAATACTACAACTAAGGGGTTAAGCTCCGAGGGTTTGTGAAAGGCGACTCGGTCTCGCGCAAGATTGAAGGAGGAAAGTTAGACCCAAACTAGGAAGGGCCATACATCATAGTACGTGAAGTAGCCCCAAGGGCGTATCAGATGAAGGACCACGCAGGAAACCCCATACCAACTACCTGGAATGTGATGAGATTGCTTGGTATTACCCCTGAAAGGAAAGCAAATCCTGAGCTCTAGAATAAGCAACATGTCAAAGTGGAGCAACACCCCCCAAAGCAATAAATTGAGGCAAATGGTAGTTGATGGTAAGATAAACAATCTTTCGATTATATTACTTATAAAAACATTCTCGAGCAAGTGTGTAAAAATTAGTGAGAAAGAAAGCAACACATATTATTCAGGCAAGACAACAAGAAGCAAGTCTATTTTTGAGCAAGTCCACGGGAAGCCAGCAAGTGAAGAGAAATACAATGAGAAACGACACACATAAGAGTGAGGAGTAACATCCCTTAGTGCAATACATTTAAAGCAAGGGCTTGAAGCAAGTGGCAGAGTATAGTAAGGGAACCAATTTGGTTATCATATTTACTTGTAAATACGCTCGTAAAATGATACGTGGCAATGACTAAAACAACAATATGTAATGTCCACGCAATAAATCGCGAAGCAACACATTGAAAAGCAAGTCATGCATCACGGAAGCAATACGTCGTGAAACAACAAGTTATAGAGCAATACAAAAGAAAACAAGTGCGTGAAGTATATCTTAAGGAGGAAGCTTTGTTTTAAATTCGCGAAAGTAATTAAGAACCAAACCATGTTTTTACCGATAGAATTAGCCTCAGTCACACACGTATCTATCTAAATATGTTTTTGAAACTATGGACACTTCCAAACAAGATCCTTTTTCAACATCTAAGCGTAATACAAGTCAAAGACAAACCAAAAGGTCACTTCTAAACAAACCAACCATACAAAAGTGCACTTTTCTTTTTCCCTTATCCCAATATTCGCGTTAATTTCCCTTTTTCACATAGGGAGAAAAGAGGAACGGTAGAATAGTTGGTGAGAATCACAAAGCAAAGAAAAGAAACAAACTACACACGCTTACAAAAGCAAAAAGAAACTAAAGCCCTAAATGATGCAAGCTACGGGTGGAAGCTTGGAGGACAAGGCTCCTCGATGTAGAGAGCCACATGCCCGTCCCCCAAGAGACATAATAGCATCCATGCCCTCATTGGTGACGACCTCACAAAGACGATGGGGCTCCTCACCGGAGGGAAAGTAAAAAACTCGCCCTGTCCTCGACCACGAATCCCAGAAAACCACCTCTTCAACAACCTGCTCCAATCGAGTGCCCCCAATGTACCGATGCACCGAAACCAAACGACGATACCCTCGTTGACACACCACCCAACCATAACGCTAAACCTCTAAAACTAAGTGAACGATGATTAAAAAGGCTGAGCAAAAGAAGAAAAAACCTGAGTTCAAGTGACAAAGCAAAGAAGTTAGGAAAGCATATATATAAAAAAAAGAGAAAAATACGCATGCAAATTAATGCACCATGAACGCCAAAAGTCAAGTCAAAACCAAAAAAAGTAACCACATGCCTATAACCCTAGCACCCTACAGAACACCACATGAAAAGTGTAAAAGATCCACCCAAAAGAACGTGTTATGTATATCTACGCAAATGTGCCCACACGAGACAAAGTCATAAGAGTTCGTAGAGAATTCACAAAAAACGCTAGGTAATAAACCAAGAAACATCAAAAAGCACCTTGGAAAAAAAATACGCGAAGCTTTATAGTGCGGACGAACGAAAACCTCATTCGGAGGGCTTAGCGACTTCACTCGGGGGAGAGGGAGAATCTGGACGACTTCTCTTTTTTCCACTTGAAGCAGTCGTCGGGGCAACCAAAGCTGGCCATTCCTTAACCCCATGCAGGTCACAAGCTTCTAAGACATCCTCACAGTCTCCGTAAACCGCTCCTTGAGGAGGTAGATGGTAGGGCAGTGCAGGCAACGCTAATCCAAATGCATCCCTAGGGTTGAAAGCAATTTCGGGCACGTTGTGGAATTCGACCATCTGCTTAATCCCCAACGTCTCGACTAGCATGAGCATAGACCTCATGAGAAACTCCAAGTGAAGGTGGAATCCCTAGGAGCTTGCAAACTCATGGATTGCCTCCATCCTGGTTGCCTCTCGACAAGTAGATAACTCTTTCACCTAGCTCTTTAGTTGGTTGTTGTCAGCATCAACTCTCTCTTTAACTGCTAGTAGCTTTGCATACCGCCTTGTCGCTCCCTTACTTTCCTCCACCCGCTTCGCCTCTGAGGCCTTCAAGTTCTCAATCGCTACAACACTCTCCTCATGAAGTTTGACATTCTCTTCATAAAGCATGACATTATCTTCACGATGTTTTGAATTCTCCTCTTTTAACCTCGCTATCTTTGCTTTTGCCTTGGTTGACTCAGAAGCATGCACACCCATAGAGTAGCCGACTTCGTACATCCAATGGACAACCTTCCAACAAAGTGTAAGATACCCATGTAAGAAAGAAAAAGGGAAAGAATAACAAGCAATCATACGTCTAACTTACCGATGGTACAACACGTTGAATCCCTCCAAAGCCTTCACTCAGAAAATTCTACAACTCCATAGGAGGATTCCTTAATCTCTCATGCCCCATACTCAGGAAACGAACAACCTTATTAGATGAGAGAAGGATAGAATCCACGAGATCTGAAGGCCCAAGAGAGGGTAGAGTACACGAGAGATGTTCAAGATTAGGCAAATCTTGAACTAGTGCCCCCGCATTTTCCTCAAGATTAGTAGCACGAACCTCCACAAGAGCCTGCAATGCATCTCACTCCTCGACTTTGAAAGTTTCTCTAGCAGCAGGCTCCGAAACAGAATCTACGTCAATTACCCCTGCGGGAACCTCATCAAGTAGTGGCATCACATTTGCAAAATTAGGAAGATCGTCTAGAGAGAAGAAGTATTCCATACTTGTAATTGCATGTCAAAGAACAAACATAAAAAATCACAATCCGGGACGTATATCTAACTAGAAAAAACCTACGCTTTCTTGGATGGGCGAGAATGCCACCTGAACCAAAGCCAAACTTGTGAATCAAGCAATCCCACTTAATAGCTGTAATCTAGGGCTAAAGCAACTCTCGCTGCCCTCAGGATGACGAAGAGTCACTTCAATCTCCTCGAACTTTTCCTTTGTAACCAAGACATCAAAGCTGAAGACTCCCTCCGAGTCTACAGTGAACCGCTTTATTAACTTTTCTTTAAGTCTGGCCGTATACTTGAGCTTACGACAGAAACACATACCAGGGCCGACAAATGTTGTCACCATGAACTTTAATCAGAAACCATTTCTTCGTCCATTTATCTATCCGCGTAGGAATGGTGACTTGTTTAGAGTGCTCAGCTTTCAAGAACCAATACCAGAGATCCCTCAATTTACGCAAAGAGAACATTAATTTCACGTACGCGGGTCCAACTGTACTTTATGACAACGAAGATAAAAACATCTCAAATTCCTCCAAGCGTTAGGATGAAACTAGATGGGGCTCAATTCCATCTGCTCCAACAATTGAATAGAAAAGTCACGGATAGGAATCCGAAAGGATAATCCTCCGCAAAGCTAGCCCTAGGTACCCGTCTTTTAAAATTTGCGGAGACACGGTGGAGGATGATCTATGAGTGGAGTGTCTTCTGCGACAAGACCATCTACGAGTAGAGCCGTAGACGGTCCCGCCCGCTCTGCGGGTTGATGCTCTGGAGTAGCCCTATCTTCACAATGCTTGGAGCGAAGTTCAAAGGCCAATGGAGTGGATGTAGAATTGCCTTCCGTGTCGCTAGACTCACTCATTACTGTGAGCCTAACACTATGTTTGGTTGGAGAGATTTGGAAGGATTTGAAGGGGATGAAAATAAGGGTAGATAGTTTCTCTTGTTTGGTTAATGTTAATAAGGAGAATTGAGTGGATTTTAAGGAGAAATAAGAGGAGAATTATAGGGGAAGTGGATCACCCTAAAATGATGGAATTTGGGTGGAAAACTCTAATGAGAGTTTTGAAAGTAAAAAAAGATTAAATAAATACAATAAATTTTAGCTCAATTTTCTCTCTCAAACCTCTCTTCATCAAAACAAAAGAAAGAACATAAAATCCCTCCACTCTACTAAGGTCCTCTCCCCTTCCTTCCCTTTCTTAATTTCTCATATTCCCCACTCCCCTTCCCTTTCTACCGATTACTTGGTTACCAAACAGGCTATAAATAGCTCATGATTAGCAGGCTTAGTTGTTGTGAACAAGCTACGAAAAGGAGTAAACCTCTCTAGCATGCAAACAAAGCAGTAAACGATTAAGGATTGTAGCAGTCCATCTATAGTGCCAAGCTTAAAACGGAGATTTAACAATCGACAACAGTTATAATAACTTCGATTGAGAATTAAAAAAATGCAATTCAAAAATGAAAAAAGCAAAAGAAAAATCTAGAGAAAAGAAGGGGAAGAAAAGACGAGACCACCGTTTCAAATACCTAAATCAAAAGCGCCTGAAATCAAGAAATGGAGAGAAACTCACCCTCCAATAGGAAATTCACAAGAAGAAGCACCAGGCAGACAACAACGTTGGGCAAGTCAAGCCGAATGAAACCCCAAGGAAGAGAAAGAAATTAAGGAGGGAGAATATGCAGATAGAAGATAATGTCCACGACAAGAAAGTCTCAATAAAGCACGAATAATCAAAACGATGGAGTGATAAGGAAAGAAGCGAGGCAAATCACCTTGTCGAGGATCGCCGGAGAAGAAGATGACGGGACTTCGGAGATGGAAAAAAGGACAGTCGGGTTTTGGAAGAGGGCAATGTCTGAAGCGATGAGTAAAAAGGACGAAAGAGTTTCATCTTTGATGAACATGGGCTATATACAAAAAAAGATATTAGAAGACGAAGGGTCACCGCCATAAAAAGAATTTTAAAATTCACGCTTGTGGGAGTTAGATTTGATGAGGCCCGAGGTTGCAGCCCGCGATAGCCAGTTGCAAGCTCATGGGCTCAGTCAGGTAGGTGAGCTGCGACGAGTTTCAAGGGGGAGAAATTCCTCTATAAATACCCCACATTTAGGAGAGAGAAAGGATTCTTTTTTGGCACTTTTGAGAGCAATTTGGTTAGAAGAGAGAGAAAGGGAGCAAACACGCTCAATTGGCTACTCCTTTCCTTCTTCTTCTTCAAGCAACATAACTGAAAATACCAGAGAAAAAGAGCAAGATCGAGGGCGATTTCCCCTCTTGATTCATTTTCTAGCTATTTCTTTTTCCCCTTTTTTGATCGCGAACCACTTCTAACTTGAGCGTCGGAAAGCCCGCCCCCAGGCAAGCCACCTCCGGGGTTGTTTCAAGTGATTCCGACATCCAGGAGGTGATCAGAGCTTAAGTGTAGCCATCAGCGACAGGTGAAGTAAGGAGGAAAATCATTGGCACCAGAGTTGGAAAGCAGAGCTGGAGATCTCATCCTACGTGAAGCAAAGGGCAAATTCAAGCTGTTGAGGACGTCCCTGAGAATATAAATCAAGAGAAATCCGGGCCAAAGGAGTGTTGGCATTTGGTCTCTTCACGAAGGTTGAACCGAAATTCAACACAAGCGCCGACCGTGGAGACTATCTCGCGCAGCTAGACTCAGCAATGCAACAAATGATGATGGCAGTAGAACACGAAGATCCTTAAGTAGGAGCCCCAGAAGAAGTGCAATCCTAGTGCCAAACACCTCGAAATCACCCACGAGAGGTGGTCATGAGCGAAGATGAGTGGGAACAGTTCTGCCAATTCCAAGAATGGCAGAGAATCCGCTAGGAGCACCCACCACAGGGCCTGTACCACCACCACGTCAGCCTAACCGCACGCCTCAAGAGCCCTACGTCGCTGAAAAGCCCCGCGAAGAGTATGGGGAGAGGTTCTCGGCTGATCAAGTGTCAAAGACGCACGAACATCCCGCTATATGCTGCGACGAAAACCCTTCCGAAGACCCTACGCAGACTTTGTGCCACAGTATTACCTAAAGCACCCAGTCCCAGAGCTCCACCTAGCACTTTTTGGGTCCACAGTCTTCGCGGACCATATACTGCTAGCACCACCTCCTCCTGACTTTAAGATCCCGACGTTCAAGGAATACACAAGAGATGATGATCCCCGGGACCATCTGTCGTGCTACCAATACATCATGCTTGTGAGTAAGGATTACGAGCCCACCATGTGCAAGTGCTTCCCTAACACTCTCGCGGGCCCGGCTCTCACCTGGATGATTAGCCTACCCGCGAAGAGCATCAGCGGTATTTAGCACCTCGCAGATTGTTTCCTAGCGCATTTTGGATGCTCACGGAAGAGGAAACTTAGCATGAAAGAGGTCTTGAACGTCCGACAACGCGAAGGCGAGTCTCTTGCATCTTTCGTGAAGAGATTCACCACTGAAGTGGTCCAAGCGCAACATGCTTCTTAAAATCACTACATTTACGTGATATTACATAGTCACTACATGACATTATGTGTTCACGACACTCACATGTATTAACACTAATACGATGTTCAACACAACTACTTTAAACCAACAAAAGCATCACCATAGAGTTACATTCTTCAATTTTAAAATAAATCTCTGAATATGGTAGTGTTGTATATAACATTGCGGTGCCTCACTATTTCAAATACACATGCATCGTTCATCTCCAATTCATTGTCAATTACAAATTGCCTCCAGCATGTTCCAAATCTGTAGTGATTCCCACTTTTTGCGACAGACACGGGCCACGCAGCCATACCATAATTCAGGATGACTTCAGTGATTCTTGCAGCACTCAAGAATTTGATAGCATGTTTGCTCGGGACACCCTGTATAGCAGTAAGTGCATTGCAAGTTGATATTATGAAGTAATCATTATCACACATTTATATTATAAGGTTAAGTAATCCTACCAGACGATAGTCACCCTGGACATTGGTTTGTTTCATGAAAACAACGAAACTATTAATCTTGTCACATGGAAAAGCTTGGGCTTTTTGTAATGCTGATGGTGGCTCGGCTGCAACAGCTCCAACATCATTGTCAACATCTCCATCATCTTCAAGAATAATTGGGTGGTCGCCACTGTTGTACTCTCCAGTACTCCAACTGATGTAACTGGTGTCTTCTTCACAGTGGGATTCAGAGCTGATATCAATCACATTGTTCGGCATCCTGTTAACAGCACCATACAGAAGAGGACTTTGATGCAATATGGTAAAGCAATTATCATACCTAGTTCGAAAGGGAGACTTTCATTGAACTCAGAATATCACTTTAGCAACTCCATTTGTTCGAATCTAAGGTAAACTTTTCGAAACAATTTAAAAATAACCATGCTAAATGTATAATAATACCTGGACTTCCTTTTTCGTGAGTGAACTGGTGTTGATTGTGGTTGAACTCTATCCAAATGGGGTCAATTTGATTTCGGTTGTTCAATCCCGACAAACCCTAGAAAACTTACCCAAATTGAGATAGATGAAATGAAGTCAAGGAACCGCTCATAAATTGTATATATAATAGTCTGTTAAACCGGGTTCATAACAAGTTCTTAATATAATTGTTAAACCGGTCGAAATTGGCCTTAATATGGCATTGTGTGCTCCAAGGAACCGCTCAGAAATTGGGCCGAATATGGCATTTTTGTGGGCCTGTCATACTAACTATTTTGGCCTATCGTCTTTCATGTCATAAAGTACTATTTCATGCGACATTATCATAACATACTACATTATATCAAACAGAAATACATAACATTCTTCATTTGGCAATATGACATTTACTTGACAATATGTAGTCACTATATGACATTATCAGGTTCCTACTTGACATTATATATTCATACAGTAACAGACTTCATAACCTACTAAATACTACACTAAATTACATAATCCCTACACTACATTACTTAATAAAATACTAAATATTACATAAACACTGATGCGGAGGAGACAGATGAATATGGGCCATCGCGCTGCGGAAGTTCTTGAACAACATCTCCAGTGACGACATATATGTTTATGAATGCCACGGTTCTACCTTGGGCGGCAAGGACGGCCGCGTCTCCACGGTTTTGTAAGGCACTCAAGGTACGAGGGCCGCCATCAGGGGGCACAACTTCGAAGAAGTACGAAGCGTCCCATTCATAATTGTTAAACTGAAACAGTTGGTTGATGAGCCACCAAATATCCTATACCATTTCAGCCAACGGACTCCAGTTTTGGGTTGTCTCGCCTTGGTAGTAATGGGTCGAAATCCTGGCCATTGCTCCCCTTGAAGGGATGATTCTCCCTCCGATATGGACGGTTTGCAAACACCCTGTGATCGTTAGGCTGATCAGCCATGGAAACGAAAGAAGCGTAGGGAATTTGGTGTTTAGGGTAAGGTGGAAGATGTTTGCATGGATTGTGGATGTGGAAATATGACTTCGTATGAGGGGGTATATAAAGAGGTTTTTGGGTTGGTGGCAGTTACAGATACATTTATGACGGTGCTCTAATATATTCTTAATTTAATTACTTGTGTTAATATCCTGTCCTGTCACTGATATCCTGTCTAATCAGCATAAATTGGAGTTGGTGGGCAGTTACTGCTAATTTCATGACGGTTTGGAGTTTTTTATTGTCTCTTCTCAAAAAAGGAGTTAGTAGAGTCGATACCCTGTTACAATTAGTTGTGTATCCTACATCCCTCTTAGATTCATCTTGTCATGCTACTTCTGAATATGTATATTATAAAGTCAGTCAATGTCCCTATATTATTTGACACAACTGTCATTCGAATGCCGTTTAAGTGCCATGTAACTGCCATTTAACCTACACGCACATAACTGCCATTTAACTGCCATTGTATGTAATATAAACAAGTTGTTGTAACATTGTATGTAATCTAAACAAATGTCTTCGAAAACATCCAATATTACGTAATCTAAGCAAATGCCATCCAAACCCCAAAAAGAACATCCAAATATCCAATTTAAATGATGGAGTTCTTTAGGCTCGACCTCCACACCCCGTCAAACACGCTGTGAGCCATGTCGCTCCTGAAGCCGTCAATAAATTTGTATGCCACAACGTCAATATTTTTTCAACCAGCACTGAGCAACTCCATGTGTTTCAAAGTGTATATCCCACAGTCATGACTACGAACACAAAATGCAATAAAGTTACTTAGATGAAGTATATAATAAAATTGGTAAGGGGGTTGATATTTCGACTTACCCACGCTTGTTCTGCTTCAGTCCTTGAATTCTCTCAAATTTAATCTCTTGAGTACCCCGATGTTCAAATTTCTTGGCAAGCGGCGGGTACTGTGTCATGAAGTGAGAAAGAAACCGACAAACCCCAAGCAGTCATCTCCTTCACCTGTGAATTCTTGGTTATCTTCTTCACAGTTTTCCCCTTTTTCTCATCTGTGTAAGGTGTTAGTTTTTTGGCGGATGGCTTCACCATACGACTAGGAAGAACCCTCTTCGGTTGGAGATGCTGCTTTCATTTATTTTTGGGTTTCGCCTTGCTAGATAAAGCAACCACATCGGCTAGCACTGAAAGAGGTTCCTCTCTTTCCTCAACCTCTTCTGGGGTTAGCTCCTGCTGGGTAGCCTCCGGTGCTCCTTCAATGTCGTTAGTAAAATCCTGCTCCTGGTCCTTTTCACCATCGCCAGCATTTTCATTTAGGTTTTTGACAATGGCCATAACACCATATGCACCCTCAACATCATTGTTACCCTAAATGGAATTATTAAAATCCTGCAATCATAATAACCATGTCATACATGAGTAAAAATCTTGTCACCATGCCAGACTTTTCTTGTAAAACACAAAAACTCTCATCACACACTAGAAATCTTGTCACCTCGTACAAATAATAATGTCATAGTAGTGATGATAATATGATAATTTTCATATGAGCATATTCATACCTCTTTGCCTTCAGCCTCTACCTTCTCCACCCCAGTCTCATGAACTTCAGCCTCCTGAACCTTAACCTCTACCTTCTCCACCTCAACCTCTTGAACTTCAGCCTCCTCAACCTCAACCTCTACCTTCTCCACCTCAGCCTCTTGAACCTCAACCTCCACCTCAGCCTCCTGAACCTCAACCTCTTTGTCACCACCCTCACCATCACTCTCATTATCACCAACTTCATTATCCTCATCAGAAACTTCCTCACATCAATCTCATTATCACCAACTTCATTATCCTCATTAGAAACTTCCTCATCATCATGACTTGCAACCTCAGCTTCTACCTTGTCCTCCTCCTTCGGTTTGTCACCACCCTGACAAAGTTCTTCATTGTCATTACCCTTATCACCATCACCAAATTCATCATCATTACCATCATCACCATCATCATCATCATCATTATTATTATCCTCACTCTCAACCTCATCACTCTCAAACTCCTTACCCTCAACCTCCTTATCCTCCACCTCCTCATCCTCTGTTTTCTGGTCATCCTTATAAACTTCCTCCTCTTCCTCATCAGAATCATCATAGGATTCAAAATCATCCTCATCCGAAATACTCTTTGATTTCCCCTTACTCTTGAGCTTAGGCACCTCCTCCTCCTTTGATACCCTCTTTTCCAGCCTTTCCATCATTTCAAGCACTCCTTTTTCCATCCTCTTCATCATTCTAAACATCTGACTTATCACCTTTGATGAATGCACAAATGCATTACTCGGGCTCGCTCCATCTTTTCCTTGCTTCCCCTTCCCCTTCTTTTTCAAACCCTTCATTGCTTCCTTTACAATCTTGTCAAAATGTGGGTCATCATTTTCAACAACATAGTAGCAGTCGGACAACTTATCCACCTCATCCTCATCGGGAATAAGAATGGGCTTAACCACAAGTGTAGGATCAGCCAAAGACAACTCCAACACTCCATGTTCAGGGGCTTCATCTGAAAACCAACGAAGACCTCGAGGCATTGCAGATTCACTCAACTTTGATGCAAATTGGAGACCAAATGTTGGCACAGCTTCCCATACCCATATCTACAATAACAAGCAGTTTGAGAATTAGTAAATTAAGATACATTAAATCATTTTATCCTGTCACCCTATAATTTAGATTAGGTCACCCTAAAACTATCTGGAATGCAAATAAAAGTATGTTGGAAAACTAGTATGTTGTGTCAATGAAACAACAAACAACTTCCTCCATATTCACCATGATCCTGTCACCCTGTACTCAAATATCCTGTCATAGTATAGCATAAAGTATACTACTATGCTGCAAATAAAACACACTCAGTAATTCATATTTCAACCATTAAAAATTTAGATCAGATCACCATAAAACTATCTGGAATGCAAATAAAAGTATGTTGGAAAACTAGTATGTTGTGTCAATGAAACAACAAACAACTTCCTCCATATTCACCATGATCCTGTCACCATGTACTCAAATATCATGTCATAGTATAGCATAAAGTATACTACTATACTGCAAATAAAATACACTCAGTAATTCATATTTCAACCATTAAAAATTTAGATCAGATCACCATAAAACTATATGGACTTCAAATAAAAGTATGTTGGAAAACTAGTATGTTGTGTCAATAAAACAACAAACAACTTCCTCCATATTCACCATGATCATGTCACCTTCTACTCAAATATCCTGTCATAGGATAGCATAAAGTAATTAATATTTGAAGCAATAAAACTACCTGAAACACAATTGGCATGCCTTGAATGGAATATGGAATTCTTGGTGCGTTGGAGAGTAGCTTTGCCTTCTCTACTGTTTGCATCCTTTTGGCCAATGCTGTGGTCAATGACTTGTGAAGCTCTTCATAAGCAACTCTTCCCCATGGATAATCCCAAAAGTTATCCATATTCTCCAGCAGCTTAACATGCAGCGGCTTCACTAGCCTCTTCTTATCCCCTCCCAGCAACAGACCCTCAACTATCAACAACAATCACTAGTGGAAAAAACCCTTTTAGAGGCGGGCATTTTGACACTTATTGAGGCGTACACCGTTCGCCTCTACTGCGGGGGCTGTAACAAGTAAAGACCCTTTTTGAGGCGGGCAATATACGCTTCTAAAAGGACCTTATTGAGGCGGGCCTCCTAAGCCCGCCTCAACAAGTCCCTTACTTCGGCGCCAAAACGAGGGACTTGTTGAGGCGGGCCTATAAAGGCCCGCCTCAACAAGTGTGTGTTTTTTTTTTTTTGGGTGGGTGTCGGTTGTTGAGGCGGGCCTATATAGGCCCGCCTCAAAAAGTATTTTAAAAAAAATCGGGACCCCGGTTTTTTGTAATACCGGGGTCCCATTTCTTTTTTTTTTTTTTTTAAAATCAGCTCAAAAATTGAAAGCTCATACCCTGATCATATCTCTGCTAAAGCTACTGTAAATATTTTTTATTGTTTCCATTATGGTTAATAACAACATAACCAAACAAAACCTAACCGACTTTCTACCTGATGCCCACTAGAATGTATATCATAAACAATTCATTATAAGACAATAATGCATATATTGTTTCCAGCCAGTTAAAAGTATTCAAAATCCAAACATAAGAGGCAACAACAACAAGAAAATGAAAGGGAAAAGAAAATGTAGAGATCAATTGTATAAATTAAGCATCTTTCATTCAAGCAAGGACAAGCCAATGAAGCAATGAAATACTGTACCAACCCTCCAATGGCATTGGCCTTTCAGAGTATATCTGTTGTTACTCTATTCATTCCATATCTCCCTCTCTAGACATGTACTACTCTCAGCTTTTTAACATTTTCTGTGATTACAATTGTTGGTCTAGCACTATTCTAAAGTCCTACTATTCTTGCAGTATCTGTATTAGAAGGACGCTACCAAGGGTATCTGCTGATTTCCTACTATAAGTTAGCTATTTCCAGTTTTGACTAAAGAAGTTTAAATTATCCATCCAAACCTCCCGATTTCTTCTTCATCAGCAACTCCATCTTCTTCAGCACTTTTGAGATCTCCAGCAGTTCATGCTCCCTCCTTGCCTTCTCCTTCAGCATATCATTGTACCTTTCTTGTTCAAAAAAGAAGAATGATGGGTTAATCTAACTGAATTGGTGCTTCAAAGGCCAAATACCTCATACGGTTAGATGATTTTCACCTTAAACATAGCCGGATTTAGACTTGCAACAACGCCTAAACTGCTCAAGACAGGCAGATTTGCCAGTGTCTGCTCGTCTTTCTAGGCTGCCATCACTTGCATTTCTCTGCAAATGGACGTTATTAGGGAAGACAAATGGGGCAAAAAAGTATCATTTAGTAGTGTTTCCAGGATGAGTTACTTTACCCTCGGATTTTGGCTAATTCCTCCTTTAGAGCACTAATCACAGCAGCACAGTCAGAGGTGTGGTTACAGATGGGATCACCAAGATTCCACCCTGGTGGTGGGGTCCAGTATGGATCTTGCACGCCAGCCTTCTTCCTGATATCATCAAGGTCTGCACTTTCCAGCCAATATTCCATCACCCCTTGGGAATCCCAGCGCCTTTTGAACCGCTCCGTACCCCCAGGGGCCAAAGTGTCAACGACATGCTTTAGCAGGTGATCTAAAAGCCTCGTGTCCCCAATTTGTTTCCTTGCCTCTGCTCTAAGAGCATATCGTGAAATGGGATTCAGGTATGCTGCACGTCTGGCTTTCATCACAGAAAACAGCTCTTGTTTTGCACTCTCATACCTTCAGAAAGAGCACTTGATCAGTAAAAATGCAGGAGGATCACTAAGGCATTCATTTCCTTTTTCCCAAGATAACGTATAAGATGATTAATTCTAGGGGATCTTAAGTTGAGCAAATCATGCCCAAAGGTCTATGTATGCTCCCACCGAAGAAGACGAGTTCTCCAGGTCTTCCAAAAGTGAGTTTCTGAAGCTTATTTAATTAAAAATATAATAGATATAACTTCAACATTATGGAGTTCCAGAAAAGTGGACTTGTCACATAAAAATCAGTATAAAATGCAAGATAAAGGGGAAAACATCATGCATTTCAATGGAGCAGTAAGAGCTTTAATTAAAACTAAATGCCCATATACTGTGACAGCTAATTCATTTTCTGTAACACAAAAATACTGGCTAGGTGACTCTCTCTCTTATATATAATTAGAGCAATTTAAGTCAATTAATTTAAAAACACAAGCATTATTTTAGTCGGTTCCCTTTACGCCAAACGCAAGGAAGATTCATACAAGAAAAAAACAAAGAGACAGTGCATAGCAAGCGAAGTTCAGGCTAAAATGATTAACAGGAAAATCCAACTCTAAGTTGCAAATAACAACTAAAAATCAAATATTCTAACAACTAAAAATCAAAGATCATCTTCTCTATTATACATCGACCGTTGCTGCATATGTCTTGCCCCTTCCTCCTCAGGGAGATCTGCTCCACTATCAACTATAAAGTCTGGAAACACAAGATTCTCAATCAGTAAACACAGAGATTCATGTGTTTGTTTCATGGCAAGTCCCACAGCCCAAGTTGTATTTTACAATCCATCTTTAAAATTCTACTAAGATACAAGAATCATGAAAGAAGAGCTTCTAAGTAGTCACTGAGATTCATGTTTTGTTTGATGCCAGCCACCAGAGCCCAAGTTGCACTTCACAATCTATCTAAAATTCTACTAAGAATTCCAGAATTATGATTGAATAGCTTCTAATCGGCCATTATCAGTAGATTATAAGGCAATAAGATCATAAACAAACCGTCCCAAATTCATAAACCCCTATCGCCCCAATGTGACAAATTTAACAGAAATATTTATAGCTAAAATTACCCAGAAATCAATTAAGTAAAACCTAATATGTGTCACGAATCAAAGCACCCGATTCATTAATAGTGTGCGAACCAACAAAACCCTAAATCGCAAAAAGAAAAGAAGCGGCAGAATACTAACCATCTTCACCCTCCTCCTCTTCTTCCTCCTCGTCAACTATAGCTTCATCGTCAATCAAAGCAGAGACCCGACCCCTTTTCGACGAGCGCCGCTTGGAAGCACCACCATGATACTCCTCCTCCTCGTACTCCTCCTCTTCCTCCTCATCGTCTTCCTCAGCGATGTCGTCAATAAACTCGGATCTCCTCCTCTTTCCGCTTGGGGTGGCCAGCCGGTGGTCGGGGTGAGGGAGAGAGAGCGTGAGGAGGGAGTTCGGGGGAGAGATGGACACAAAGGAGGGTTAGGGCTGAGAGGTATCGGGTATGGGAGAAAAGAAAGAGAGGAGAGAGAGAAAGAAAAGAAAAGAGGGAGAGAGAAAGAAAAGCAAAGAGAAAAAAAATATTATTGAGGCGGGCTTTAAGAGGCCCGCCTCAACAAGCTTTAATTGAGGCGGGCTATTTCGCCCGCCTCAATTAGGTATCAGTAGAGGCGGGCCTAACATTGGTCCGCCTCTAATACTTTAGCGGGAATATTTTTTTCAGAAACTTTTTGAGGCGTATAATAAATTGCCTGCCTCAAAAGATATTTTTGAGGCGTATAAAATAATTATCCGCCTCAAAAACCTGAAAAACTGATTGCGTAGGTCGTTGTTGAGGCATTTTGATATATGTACGCCTCTAAAAGGGAGCCTCAAAAAGTATTTTTTCCACTAGTGAATGCCAACTTGAGTTTGTAGTTGTCCAACTCACGATGTTCTTTAAATCTGTTGTAAACATCTTGTATTGTCGTTTTAGGACCACCAGGACTACCAAAAAAACGCTCCATTACTAGCCCGTCAACTTTAGTATCCACAAATGGAAGTTCAACACAATTCAGTCCAGTTATGAGAGAGAACTCCTTAATCGAAAACCTCAACTCTTTCCCAGCCACCTCATACCAAGACTCCCACTTCTTTTTTGTTTCAAGTTGCTTAAATAGAACTGCATGCAATGTCTATGAAGAAAATGATACATGCTGCAACATTTTCAAAACTTTTCCAAACGGGCCATCCAAAATCCGTTGCCAATCCGCATGTGTCAACTTGTTTTCAATCTCACAAACAAAGTGCATCCTACAATTGATGTTAATTCTTCCATAGAAAGGTTCACCTCTGAAATAACTGTACTTAATCTGCAAGTCAAATGAAAATAACCATAAACAAACGAAATCGAACCATTTGAGAAGCCTCAGACGACAGATGAAAAAACAAAAAACCCTAAAAAAACACTCCCGATACAAAGTAAACCATTTCAGACGGGTGACAGGACAATTGAAAAAATACCCTAAGCCCTAAACAAAAAATGTAGACAACTTACATCCCCTTTAAAGATTAAGGGTTTTTTCCCCTTTACTGGTTTCGCTTTTGGCCTCGACTTGCCCTTCCCGGCTTTTTTTCCTATGGTACTGTCAGAAGTTTTTTCCCCTTTCACCTGCACTTCGTCTCTCTTCTTCTTCTTCTTTCGAACCTGCATGTCATCTTCTTTTCTCTTCCTTTTCTCTTCACTCTTCTTTGGGCTCAATTCTTTACGGTCTCTAAGCACTGCCATTTTCTAGGGTTCTTTTGTAACGCGCTTCAGAGGTTAAGGAAAAGTTCGGGGAGGGGCGAGTAAGTAAAAATGGAGTTATAGAGTCACGTTAATGGAGAAATATGGAGAGAGTAAGTAAGAAAATGTGGAGATGGACTTGGTAAGAAAAAATGGACTTCAAGAGTAAGCAAAAATCGAGTCTAGCGTTAATAGAGAAAGATGGAGGAGTTGAAGAGTCGCCTTCTGGGGAAGAAGAAAATGTCTGATAACAATGATGGATGTTTGCAGTGTCGCCTTCTGGGGAAGAAGAAATTATCTTCTTTTGGAGGGAATTTTGGAAGGTAAACACGGAGGGCCTTTTGCGAGCATTCGAACTTCGAAGAAAGGTAAACAGGGTTATGTCTTACCCTTTTTGTTCCAAATTAAATATTATTAAAAAGGTCAACATAATGGTAAACACAAACAAATAATATTAAAAAATAATTTTGTACCCTAAAACAACAAAAACAAAAGGATATTTTCGACAATAGGATTATACAATGTGACAAAAAACATATTTACGCAAATTATAAAGAAACTTCACTGACAGGAATTATGAACAACACTGACAGGAAGTATGCATCTACAACGAAGTAGCAAACAAGAAATGCACCAACCAATTTTGCTAGATTTCCAAAATAATTTCAACACAAGTTATTGTCAACAAGACAAGTCAATTCTAGCAAAAAACACCCAACAAGGAATCATACAACACTATCACTATCCCAACTACAGTGAAGCTTACATGAAAGTGAATAAGATATCCTCTACTAGTCAAACCAGTTCATATCGAAAATACTAACGGCTATCCTTTTTCTGTACTCATCCACAAATTTGTCACCCACGTTCACGATGTTTTGACGTCCGGAACTTAGCATTTCTATGTACTTGATGGTGAAGACGCCACAATCGCCCCTGCACACAAGTAAAAAATGTAGTTGGTTTGCTGATATTATAATCAATTTCACACCAAAAAATGAACAATTTATGTAAACAACTTACCCTCTCCTGTTTCTCTCCAATGTAGGAACATGAGTCACATTTAGGGGATTTTTCCCCCTATCTTCATAAATTGTTGCCAAGGGCTCATATTGTGCTATCATGACAGGAAGAATATATGTCAACCCTGCAATGAACCTATGGACTTCCGACAATTTGAACAATTTGACGTCGGGATCGTATACAGTGACACACCATTTACTTAGTTGTATCTCCAGAGCTACCCAATGTTTCTCCTTGAAATTGAAGGGGAGGTATATATGATCCACGTCCTTCCAATCCTTCCCATAAAGTGCAGGCAGTTCCCCACGTAGGTATCTCAGCTTAGATCGATCACCAACATAACTTTGCTTATCTGAAAACCATCTATTCATTTCTGTGTCCAACTTATGCTGAAACAAGGTGTCCAATATTGCCACTGGTTTGTCACGCACACGACAGCCAAGATAATACATACATTCGTCCAAGTGCTACAAACCAAAAATATATGTCATACCAGAAATTTAAGATTTGCTGCATGCCACGATAATTTATATAAATAATGAAAGGGGCTTACCTGAGAACTCAGCCACCCCATTGGTTGCAACAATTTCTCAAAAAACTTCTTCTGTAGATGTTCTCCAGTTGGAGAAACAATTTCCTCACTGCATCATAAGATGGTTTAATTAACATCTCAAACACAGGTTCATATCATCAAGACAGGAGGGACAACTTCCTAACCTTTCCTTCGAGTCTAACCAACGGCACAATCTATTTGTGTCTGAAATTCCCTTAGACGTTGAAACCTTGCATCGTTTGGGAGTATCGGCTTCTCTGGACAGTACTCTCTTCTTGATAGGATGGTCCCTCAGTTCACCAGTTGTATTTTTTTTTTGAGCTGGTTTTTCTTGTTGAGACTCCAATTGATTCTTTGGTAGAGTCTCCTTCCACCTCAGCTTCTTTTGTTGCTACCGCTAGCGTCTGCAAATAAGTTTTTTCATAAATAAGATGTTGGTAATCTGAGGGACCATCCTGTCAGGAAGATTTATTGATGCATACCTCAACTCATTTTGTCCTCCCTTTTTTATTTCCCCCCTCATTCTGAGCTGCGCCATCTTTATCACCCATCTTCTTTTCTGAGCGAGTCTTCCTTGCAAATACTTTTCCTTCCTTCTTATCTTTTTCTTCTTTTGTCATCGTTTCTCCATATTTCCCCTCATCTTGTACTGCACCCTCAACATCATCTCTCTGAACTGCACCATCTTTATCATCCTTCTTCTTTTTTGAACGAGTCTTCCTTGCAACTTGCTTTCCTTCTTTCTTATCGTCTTCTTCTTTTGTCATCGTTTCTCCATTTTTCCCCTCATCTTCTACTGCACCATCAACATCATCTCTCTGAACTGCACCATCTTCATCATCATTTTGCTCTCGATAAACAACCATATATCCTAAATTGCCATTGTCGACTTTAATGGCACCTTCATCATCGTCATCCTGTAGGGGATTTGAATCAGACCCTCGCATTCTATCCATTTCGACATCCTCATCACGACCATGTACAACATTCTGCTTCAATAAATTACAAATTAGATTTAACTCACAAGAATAATAAGTGCATCATTCTATAATGTTTGTCAAAAATAGAGCTTTATGCATCCATCCAACTTATAATTATTGATTTTCTATTAACTAACTATGACATTCCTGTTATAATGTTTGTCAAAAAAAGGCTTTAACTTACAATAAATATAAGTAACTGTCAATCTCAAGTTTAAAACAGTGACATTTTAACTTTTTAAAATGACATTACTATTCTACATTCCGATAAGAAAAAATGCTTGAGCTTCCACGAAATAAAAATCTAAGTTCCCAAACAAAACTTAATAACGATTGTTGACAGTTATCTTACCTCCCATTCCTCTTGTTCAATGTCGTCGTCTTCATCATTTGTTGAACCTGAGTTGTTGAATACCCTCTTCTTGATCATCTGTTCCATTATGCCCAATGTTTTATTCATAGAACTAAATCCTGCGTCCACTTGGTTTTCCAAATTAATCATACGCTCATGAAGCTCTTTCATAGCGCACATCACTTGTCTTGCATCCAGGCCTGAGGACTTTGTAGCAGGGGCAGATTCTGAATCACTCTTTCCTTTTCTTCTACCATTGATAGACCTCTTATTACTTATCTCGAATTTCTCAACTGCCTTGTCAAAGTAAGTGGCCTTCACTTCCCATCAAATTTGCATTCTTTTAAGACCTCCACCTCAGCTTCTTCCTCTATTAACACCACATTTGGAATAAAACGGGATGTGGCCTTCCCCAAGAAAGACTCCACAGTCGTCGCATCAGGTTGTGAATCTGATGACCATCGTAGACCGCATGGGTAGGCCTCCTTATCCACCAAATGTGCAAACGCTGAAGCAATTGGTTTAACAGCTTCAAATAGCCAAACCTGAACCGTAATTTTTCTTGTCAGTATGATACTTAAACCATCAATATATTGTAACTACAATACCAACTTCAAAACAATATACATTACATCCTGTCATGTTACCTAAAAGGCCATTGGCAACCCCTTGAGTTTGTAACCCAACCTTGCACTTGAGTCTCTTCTTGTTTCAACCGTTTCCAATCTATTCTTCACCGTTGAACTCAATACCTGGTGAGTTTCAATGTAGCTAACCCTACCCCATGGGAATTTCGTGAATCGATCGATATCAGTCAATAATTTGACATGACCCGTGCTTATGCGAACCTTTTTCTCAACCCCAAGAATGACGCCCTCTAATATAATCAATAATGCCATCTTATATTTCAAAGGGCTATCAGGCTGTGTACGCATAAATAATGACTCTAGCTCACCCAACGTCAAATTTTGTACATCAAATAACTCTTTCACGGCATTTTTATCCGGGTTCAGCTCATTATCATTCATTCTGCGACATCATAACCCCGTCACAAGTGCAAATTCCTTCATTGAAAAACGCATCAGCTGTCCTTGCAGGTCATACCACGTCTCCCACAACTTCCTCGTTTCTACTTGACGGAATAAAACGTAATGTACAAGCTAGCATGAAAAGGTTTGTCAACGAACCATCTTCACAGTAGGTCCAAATGGACAATCTATTATCCTCTGCCAGTCCACAGGGAAGAGGCATTTCTCAATAATTTTCAACAATTCACGCCGACAGTTTTGGTTGACTCTGTCGATGAATTTTTTCCCTTCAAATCTCAATAAATGACCCTAAAAAATATAAATTATACAAGGTCAATAAATACAAAACGCACATATACTTAGAAACTACATGACAGGATCTGAACTATGGAAAACTACACACAATGAGCTAACCAAAATTTACCTTTTTACCCATTTCAATTTCCTCCGTTTCAATATGGAAAACTGCACCACTTCAGTTGCACTGGTGGAGATAGACAAACAACAAAAAATATCAACATTTAAGTTTTTTGTAAGCACCTAACTGAACATACTCAGATGTAGAGATCACACGAGAAGACAAGGAAGTTGCGAGAGTAAGAGAGCTATAATGTCACGCAAATAAAAACATTTAACTTTCAAAACACAACAATGTTTCACAAAACTGACATTCTAATTGATCATTTCAACAATAAAACTATACGATGTGACAAATATTTCATCAACGCTGACATGAAATGTTCAAACAATGGTAATTCCTGCAGTTGTGACACAGATTTCACAGGTTGATTTGATATAATTAGCTGCATTCAACTTTACTTCATTTCAGCTCAAACGAACAACAGATCAACCCTAAAAACCAAATGAAAAGCAATAAGGCAACCCTAAAATGGCGTTGAATGGCTGGAACCCTAAAAAAATTGACATACCTACAAGGCTCGAAGGAGATACAAGGCTCGAAGGAGATAGACAGAAGAGGAAGATGATTCGGAATCGCGACCGAATCGGGATGTCGGTCGAAGAACCGGACTTTGTCCCGCGTCTTTGGTGGAAGACCTGCAATTTTGGGCCTTAATGAGAGGAGCTCAAGCGCCGATGAAGGGCTCCGTCTGTGGAAAACCTGCAATTTCGCGCCGAAGAAGGGTTTAAGCTACCTCGAACGGCGAAGAAGGGTTTCAAGCAAAAAACAAAGCTGGAGATTATGGAGTTTGAATCGATATCATACTTGGAAGAGAAACCTTCTCGCCGGAAATGGTGAAATTCGTCGGACAAAACAAAGCTGGATTCCGCCGGAGAAGATGGAGACACCTCGAGCTGGGAGAGAGACCTCGGTCGACGACGTTGTTTAGTTTCTGTAGCAACTTTCACATTTCATTTTGAAATTGAAACTGAATTATGTTTTAATTTTTCTTTTTATGAAATCAGTGCCATGTCATATTTTATTTTCCAAAACAAAAAGAAATTTTCATTTTTCAATTTACCTTTTTATTTGGGGGGTATTTTTGCAAAAACAGAAGAAAATTTTTGTGGATGGGGTTGTCTTGCAAAAAACAAAAAAAGGTAGGTTAGAATTGCAAATGGAGTAGTAAGATGGGGTATTGGGTGCTATTTATCTTTTTTATATTACTCTATACCCCTCATTCTAGTAAACAACATACTCATCTGAAATATATATATTTGTAATACAGCTCATGTATGTTGCTCGAGTCTCAATTCTGGGAGAAATGCTACCTAATAAAATCTTTGTATTCTTAGCTTAGGGTGATGGCCGCCTAATTGTAAGACAACAACAAGAGGACAAACTTGGAGGGTTTGGATTGGGTCATGTGTTGGACAAGCCCGTAACTCCTACTCCACAAGTGTCACAACCTACTACAAACAACACAAATGAACAAGATAGTGGAACGCAAGCTCCACCACCACACCCGACAACCATAATGGTAAAGTTCTTCGTAAAAATAAAGCAATCGAGATTGTCAAATTAAGTTAGTGGAACGCATGGCTGTTTTTGTATTGCATAAATTTGGAGAGTTGATGCATGCATGTGCATGGATTATATATATGTGTGCTTAAGTAAGTTCTATATGTGCACAAATAAGTTCTATATGTACATAAGCAAGTTCTTAAAAATGCATAACCACGCATAATATAAGTTCTTTTCTATTGCTTTTAGAGTGCATGTCTTAGGATTGACTTGTTGTATATCATAAATAGATGGTCTCATTTTTTAAAAATAGTGCATAACAAATAAAAAGTGCACGATCAATGTATTAAAAGTGCATTGATTTGCACTAGTAGTGCATAACTATGATATTTGTGAGTGTCCTTGTTTTGATAGATTTTATAAACACATGATTGCCTACTAGTCCTTGCCAAGAAAACAAAAAATGCAGCCACTACAATTGTTGAACTGGCTAAGTTCATCGAGACAATACCACAAGAGTTCAAGCAAGAAGAAATGTGTAAAAGAATGCATGAAGCTGGGAAAAGTTTGATTGGTATGGCTGAAGGCACCCAAGAAAAAATGGATGAGACAAGGGAGTTTGAAAAGATATGGAATGACTCTCAACATCCATTTTGGAATGACCCAAAGCTAGTGGAGTGCTTGAATGAGGTGGAAATGGCAAAGACATCAAAGGAGAAAATGAGATGTCCAAGGGACTTTACACCGCCGTCGTTTGATATCTTCAAATCCTTGTATGAAGGTACTAGCTTAGCAGATCAGTTAATTCCATGTCATTCATTTGGCATTTTAATTAGTTTGACTTGCTGAAGTACTCATTGAATATAAGTGCATGTCTTAATAATATAAGTGCACATTTTAATCACAGTTTGACTAACAAATTAGGTAATTCCATGTCTTAATAATATAAGTTCATGTATTAATAACATAAGTGCATATTTTCATATTTATAGTGCATAATTAGTATTACTAAAATGCATTTATGAATTGCATATTCAAAAAGTACACTTGATGCATGTTTACTTGTATAAGTACATATTAAAATATAAACTTCATGTTTGGATAACATGTTCACTAATACTGTATAACTTAAACATGGCAAAGGCACCAACTACTGATAAGCCAGAGGGGACAGATGATGTACAACACCAAGAGGATGTGGCTAAGGGAAAGGATAAGGTATAACACCTTCTCTAGATCATTTAGCAAACTAGTTTGAAAAATGTATTCTCTAGCATACTTACCTCAGTGTTTATTTAGATAAGAGTTTCCTAGTTCATATTTTACTTTATATATATAATATTTCTTTATAAACAAGGGAAAGGGAAGGAAAAGCCACAGGGGACATATGAAGTAGAGCACCAAAAGGATGTCGCTAAAGGAAAGGATAAGGTATAACACCTTATCTGAGTCATTTAGCAAACTAGTTTCGAAACTGTTTTCTGTAGCATATTTATAACATTATTTGAATAGATAAGAGTTTGCTTGTTTGTATTTTTTATTTATACAAACATGTTTCAATTTATACACAGGGAAAAGGGAAGGGGAAGCAAGCCATTGTGGTTGTAGAGCAACTGCCAGAGAAATGAAACACATAGCTAGCAGACACTAAAAGAACCCCCTATTTTTAGAGTATAACAATGATAGCTAAAAGAATGACAGAAGATCAACACCTGATTTGGGACTACATTTTCAGTGAATATGGCAGTGAACTATAAGCTTAAGTTTCAGGTTCATGTATATAAAAGATAATATTATTACAAAAATTCAATATCGAATTTGTTATATTTCACAAAAAATTCAGGGATGTTGTGTTCAAATACAAGACTCTAGTTGTAGACAAAGTCACATTCACAACCATGGATGTGGACATGGATAGCAGAGTTATTAATATGTGGCATGTGTATCTCAATCAAGGTGAAAACATGAAAAGCAAAGAGAAACCATCGAGTGTTTGGAAGTGTGTTCATCCAAGTAGGTTTGTTATTAATTGTCTCAAATTTGACATATAAAAATATTGAATTAATAGACTGATAGTTTGGAAACAAATTAATGCAGAGGGATGGCACTTCTAAAAACTAGTTTGCATCAATGGTGGACAATGCTCTACTAGTTGTGCATGGAAGGCAGATGAAGGATATTGATATGTTTTTTTTCAAAACTAGTTGAAATGAAAAAAAAAACACACTAACAAGCTAAAATTGCACTTACATGTCTTCTTTCTAGTAATGTTGGATGATCACTATTTTGTGATCACATTCAATTTGAAGGCCAACTCAATCCAAATCTTGGACAACTACACAACTAATAAATCAATGGAAAAGATATATGGAGACATCACACAAACTTTTGTAAGGTGTCGTAAATCGTGAAAAGCTAAGTGTGGTCATTGTTTTCTGTTTCTGAATGTTGTTGGTCATGGAATAAATGTTGGGTTGTGATGACATAGAAAAGCTAACAAAAAAGTAGGAGGGAAAGGGAAGGAAGAGGTGGTATATGTTGTATTTTACTTGTGTGTTTTGGCATAATTTTTTGATTATATGTTAGTATAAAACATTACGCACTTTAGACACTTATGTATGCACGTTTAATAGTAAGTCGTGCACTTCAGAAAGAATTCATAATGAATATGTATCAAATAATTTTACATATGTTTTTATTTCTTTTCGAGAAATTTACTCAAGTTATAATAATTTTCAGAGAGACCTCATGTACAACTATTTGAAGAAAGCGAGACTGTACAAGAAGGAGAATTCCCTGCAAAGCATGAACCTGTATCGAACATTACTTGACATGCAAGGTGCGATGTCTACACTGAAAGCAGATTATGGGATTTATGCAATGAGGTGTATAGAAACGTATATGGGGGTCTAGGAGTGGCATCATGGATTGAACTTGAAGAATGACACCATGACAATTGGTGTATTGAGGAAGAAGTTTCTCCATGCTATGTTGACATCGAAATTGAATGAAGTGTATAACAAATAGGTAAAACAGTGGGTGAAGCAGTACAAAGAATACTCCAATGGGAAGAAAAAGTAGTTGATATATCTAAAACCTAGTGGTTGGTTAATGCCACAATTTTGTACTCTTTTGAGGAATTGTTAAGAACATGAAGCACTACTAATATCTAAAAACTAAATGCATGTGATCAAAACTTTGATTAGATAAAAGTTTGATCGGTTTGTGACTACTATATGGATGCATGTGATGTAAACTAATAATGCATATATTTGACACTATTACTAATGCATGTAGTTGTGATCTAAAAACATTGTGTGTATTTGACTTTGATCTGGTGTTGGATACTAGATGAATGCAATTGCATATGAATGCAGGTGATCAATTTTAGGTTGTCAGTACATTCTTTTCTCATAAGCTTTTTACTATAGATTTGTTGCATTTATTTTTATGCTCAAGCAGGGAAGCAAAGAAGTATGATAAAAAAATAAAGTGGCACATAAACACAACAATAAGAGAGTGCTAATCTAAACCATACACACACGAAAATTTAAGAAATCAACTAAGCTACATTGTTGTGGATCACAGATGTTACAACATTTCTCTCTCTCTGGTAAAATTTTCTACAGCCTCCTCAACACCAAGATATTAGGTGTATTAATTTGGTCAAAACACCATTGAGTTCAGACACGAAGTGTATATATAACAAATAAAAATGCTAAATCAATCATTGGGGGTGCACATATAATATAAACTATTAAAATATTAAAAAATATGGTCCAAATATTCATCATGCATACTCTACTTTAAATCTTATAATACAAAAAATGTAATATGGTCCAACAATAAATTCTCCAAAATATGCAAGACACAACATTATCTACTACGGTAACTTTCATTGCTCAACACATGTGCGACTATTGTGGAATGCAATTTTTTTGCATTTACCACAATGCCTCTTGCCACCACCTATTGTCTCCCTTGAACTCATGATTCGCTTCCCGCTACCCTTGTTCTTTGCTTGGGTCGGTGGCAACACAATTATAGTGGATGGTATACTAGTGCCAACAAATGCCTCAGCCATTTGTGCATTGCTTGATCCAAAACTCTGAATACCCCCACTACACTCCATCAAAGCTGATTTTTGCTCCTTCAAAAGTTGTGTGAAATCCTTCAATCGATCCGGATGCCGCTCTAAAAGACCCATACAACAATAAAAGTCTAAAAACAAAGTATTCATCAGAATATGCCTTTCCTCCAATTCAAAACACTACTAAACCAATGTCACATCAATAGAAAAGATAGGACTTATCGTAGCTGAATTTGTCCAGCGAGACAAGACAAAATTCATGGGGATTTTGTCCATGCCCATGTTCTTAAACACAACAAACATATGGCGACACGGGTATCTGATCCGTTGAAACAATCTACAATTGCAAACAACATTACCATCTATATAGTAATACATAGTTTTGACCTCTTCCATATCACCTTCTTTGGTTTTGTAAGTCACACCACCATTGTCAGAAAACATCCTAATGAAACGACAAGAAAAGTAAGAGGCACAAAGTTCTTTCTGAATATCCAAGAAAATAGTCAACGTATAATGCCCTGATGCATGCTTCTCCAAATACAGTTGTCTTAAAATTAGGCAACATAGTCATGCAATCGTGATTTAACTTTGCCTGATTATGTCTTTGAGCGTCTAATGCATACTCATAATGCAATAACAACTCGACAAGCCTTAAATTTCGGTTGGTGAAATGGCCAAAGAACCTCAAAAATAGATGTTCTAACTAAGCCACCAAAAATCACATCTCTAGAATACGCATGGATCCAAAACTGGCGAATGGAAAACATATCACTAAACCACTTCCTGTTTTTCAATTCATACTCATTTACCAATTGTAACCATTTCTCTTCAAACTCAACTGGTTTAAGTTCATGAGTCCATACTATACTATTCAACCTCTTCCTAAAAGGCTCACCACCATCTACATCAGTTTTTGTCTTGTTTGGAACTTTTTGCATAATATGCCACATGCAAAGGCAGTGCCGTGTGTTAGGAAATACCTATGCAATAGCAGACTTTATTGAAAGATCTTGATCTGTGACTATTATCCTAGGATCATTTCCCATTGCTTTCTTAAAATTCTCTAACAACCACACATACGACGGGAGATCTTCCTTTAACACCAAAGGTAACACATCTCTTATGATGATCAAGCCCAACAAATAATAAAACCATGTTATACCTGTGGGAAGATATAAAAATAAATTTATTAGACTACGCTATGGAAATAATGCATGAATTAGGTGTACAAGTGCACATATATAGAGTTAAATTGCACAAGTGTATGACACTCACTTGTTAGTTCAATAAGTTGCATCGAATGAGACAACATCATCGAAAAAGGCAAAGTTTTTCCTTGAAATAGGATCAGCCCAGAATATCCTCTTCAAATGATCCATATCATCCACATCAGAGGCGGATCCAGGGGGTCCTGGGGGGTCCGGTGACCCCCCTTCCCCTGGATCAAGTCATATATTAAAAAAATTAAATTAAAAATATATATATATATATATATTAATGTCTTTTACATGTTAACAAAAAGAGTTATTAGCCCAATTGGTTGTGGAATATGAGTTTAACCCAAAGGTTTGGGGTTCAAGTCTCCATCTCCCATCTTTTGTATTGTTTTCTTTTTAGATAAATAACAATTTGTGTCCTTTATTTTCTCTTTTATACAAATATTTGTATTTCCTATTTTTGTCCATCATGATTATGAAATAAGTTAAAAATTTTGTAAGCTAATTGAATTAATCTTATTTAAAATTCTCATAATATATTTGATACTAATATATTTTAGGTAGTTCTCCTTACTATTTTTCCAAAAATATTTTCAAAATTGTAAATTAGTTAAAAATGTTTTTCAAAACATAATAATCCACCTAGTATATAAGATTTGTACAATTTTTTTTACAAATAGTAATGTGATTAATGCTAAACAATATTATATAATTTTTCATAGGCGATTTTGTGACCCCCCTTCGAAGAAATCCTGGATCCGTCACTGATCCACATCATAATCAAAATAATACGCACTGCACAATTCCTTTTTAGCAAATAACCGATCAATCAACATTTAAGCATTTGATCCAGCAAAGTATGCCAACAAGTCTCACATTAAAAAATTTAAAATCAACCATAGAAGCTCCAACATTTCCATAGCCACCAACAATCTTGTACAATCTATGAGACTTAATATGCCCTACATTAGCTCTTGGGCAATTCAACACAAACTTCTTATGCCCAGTGTCCATATTTCGATTACTCTTCATAAATTGCCTATAAGGATCATCAACAAACTGATGCGTATGACATTTTACAAATGATTTCACTATATAGCCAGACCTGCCAACATATCTAAAATGATTTTCGCATTGCAACAAACTTTATTTGAAACCCGAGTGCGTCGACTAGGTTTATTTTGACCAACTTTATAGCATTCCCTAGTAAAAATCAAGTATTTCAGAATCACAATCTGATCCTTTTTGTCTTTATAAGATCAACCATTGCGCACATCAAACCCACATCCCGCTGTATAACGCTTGTAGAAATCCATACCTTCCTCAAGTGTAGTAAATGTTTGACCGATGAAAGGCTTCATATCTTCTGGACAACGAGGCAAATAGTACATTGTTTTCCCCTCTTGCGGGAATTGAATCACATAGTTCTCACAAGTATCCGGCTTAACAAATGAAGAAGAATCCACACCACCACCACCCACAACATCTGAAGCGAAGAAGGGCCAATTGAAAATATATAGAATGGATGAAAGTGCACAAATACGGTGAATTGGTGCAAGAATAACAAGTGTTCCAAGGAATGCGCAGATATAACAGAGGAAAAAGAAGCTCCAACAAAATATATATGTACACAAAGTGAAAGTGCACAGATAAGGTACAATTGGTACAAGCATAACAAAACCAATTTGAAGTGCATATGACAAAAAAAAACGAAAGCAATAAGAGACAATCTGACATTGAGAATTTTGTGCAAGGGATCGAAATCGAATTCATGAAATAGGGAGACACAATAAGCACAATAATTGCCTTGGAACGAAGAGCAAATCTCAAATTGAACAAACAAATCCTAAATCATGAACAAAACCTAATTCACGAACAACAAAAAGCAATTCGGCAAGGAAGCAATCTAACGAAGTTCGTACACAAAATCAAAATCGACGAACTAAAAGAAGGAATCAAAAGAACGAAGGAGTACCTTGATCCATCACGTCGAGAGTGAATTAACAAAGCAAACAAAGCAAGCTTGACAATGGCGGAGGCCGCAGAATTGCAAAGGAACGGCTAGAGAAGGAAGGGGTAAAACCGGAACGAGAAATAAAAAGCGGCAAATATTACAATTATGCCACCATCCTTTGTTAGTACAAGAGAGTCTTTCAGCCCTTGGATAAACTAGATCGAACGGTTATAAATACTCCCTATTTTATACCCTAAAACACCTCCCAATATGATCCAAACTCTACATATCGATATGTAATTATCAACATAATGATATAAAATAAAAATATGTAAGAGAAACATGTATAATTAATTAAATGTAATAATAGGACAATAATCTTATATCATTATATAAAGTTATGTATGGAAACTATGTCATTTACGTTTGGATTATCTAGTTATAATTTTCGCCTTGAAGATTTGATGTGTATCTTGAAGATGTTGTACAAAAGGTTCTGGATTGGAAAGTGGGAATCAAACGACACTTGGATGATTGACTTCATTCATAGTTGACACCATAGACCTGTCGGAGGTAGACTTCCATTGGTAATTCATTGGCACCTGCATTTATATAGATTTTTTACAAAAATAAATAAATATATGAAATCTTAATGTCGGTCTTTTGAATGGGAAAAAGTAGTTAGATTAGATTTTGTTTTAGAAAAAATATATAGATTTTGTACATTATATTGTGTTTTTGAAGGTAAAATAAATCAAACTTATATGTTTGGTAGATTAATAAATATTTAGTACGTAACATTTATATCAGAAGTGATGATAGAATTAGGTCTATAAATTGTACAATTAATTAATTTAATATAAATCCCGCTTCCTTTTTCATAACTGTTTCACATAAAAATCATGATTGTACATGATTTGGTTAGTTTTACAATTATTTTTATAATACCCAAATTTATTTTTTGGAGAGAAAAACAGATAAAGGAAATGGCGTACATTAATTATCTATCTTGAAAACCAATTTATCAAACAATTTATTTTATGAAAGATATAGCTTGAAATCCAATTTATTAATGATCATGGAAGATTTACTAATAATTGATATCATTTTGAGTACGTATAGTATAGCTTGAAAATCATTTTGTAAATGATCATGCAAGATTTGCTAATATTTGATATGATATATGATTTTTGTAGGTAAAATCAATCACACTTATATTTTGGTAGATTTTTAGTATGTAGCATTATACCTCAAGTGATGATACCCCTATATACAATTGTACATGTGTAGAAGATGTTATTTATTCTAAAGAATTTATGTCATAAGAATATATACATCGTATACCTTCATGTCACAAGTGATAAAATTTAAATTTGTGTGCATGTCTTAAAACAATATACACCTGTATACCTTGCTGTAAAAAGTGATGAAATTTAAATTTGCATTCGTATCATAAGAAAATATACACTTGTATACCTTGCTATAAAAAGTGATAAAATTTAAATTTGCATTCATATCGTAAGAAAATATACGCATGTATATCTTGCTGTAAAAAGTAATGAAAATTAAATTTGCATGCATGTCGTAAAAGAATATACACATGTATACCTTGTTGTAAAAAGTGATGAAATTTAAATTTACATTCCCGTAATAATTGTTGTGACATACATATATATATTAAATGTAAAAAAAGTTAAGATAACATTTACCAAAAAATAATTTAGTATCATGAAACAAATAAAGTAAACAATCATTATATTCTAGGAATCTATACCTTATTTTCATCCTAGTCACAAAAATAATTTTAGTTTCAAAAAAAGATAATACCATTTCCACTCAAAGAATGTGCTTGCTCTCCTGAATTTGAGATGAAAAATCCCTGATGGAAATAGACAGATAAAATAGTGAGAAGGATGATATGCCCAAATTTAGATAGTCGGTAAAAAATGAAGGCAACAACACCAATAATGACAACCATATTTAACCTGATGTCGTGTTCACTGAAGCTCTTGCTCTAGTTGAGTTAGCTCCAGCCTGCTACTCTCAAGTTGTTGCACAAAACAAAAAGGCACCTTGATCAATCAAAGACTCACAAGAAGATTGAGCACAATGAACACCAAAACTTTATCATACAAGAGAGAAATTCAACATAGTGAACTCCAAAACTCACCAGAATACAAGCATAATAATAGTGCCTCCTTGAAAAGATGGATATTGCCCAGCATTATATTGTGACAGAGAGATTTTAGAAGACAAATCATGTAAGTTATAATTGAGGTTCCCCTAAGCAAACGCATACACATAAAACAATGAACTTACATCAACGCCATAATATTGTCTTGCATATAGGCTAGTGCTACATCTAGCTGTATAGGTATCTAAAAGAAATGCATAGAGCTAGGTGTATCAATTGACAGCCAAAAGCATAAGAAAACATGCTTAACTATCCATGCGAGTGTCAGTAAAATGTTGTACGTCTGTAGTGGGTCACTTGGACTGGATTCGTACCATTTAATGGTGGGCGAACCCCTTCTTGACTCCATATGACCGAGATCTTGATCCTACGATTATAAGCCCAACATTGTTAAATGATACACCAAAAGTAACTGTGAATTAGGAAAAAGAATACCAATGTTGACATCTCTACTCAAACTGAAATAGAGTCGCTTTATACAAATTTTCTTTCGGCATAAACATAGGGATCATCCCGATACCTCTCCATTAGAGAAGTGTACCATCCATCTTTAGAGAGAAAGGATTCTTGAACACAAGTAGCGGGCCTCCTTGGCTCCATATGACCAAGGTCTTGATCATATGATTATAAGCCTAACATTGTTAAAGTGAAACATTAAAACACTGAAAATTAAGGAATGGAATACCAAAATTGATATCTTAACTCACAGTGATAAAGTAAGACAATTTTCTCACATATGTGAATGTCTTTGTTCGTATGATATCCTTTTTCACAAACTAACAATGTCATAATTGAACTTCATTAAATATAATCTCCGAAAGTATCATGCTATTCTAGTGTCTTAGATTAATAATTTCATAGAAGATATTATGAATCTATGATTACCCATTGAAGAAAGAAAAACAAAGGTACCTACCTCGATTAATTTACCAGTATACAGCAAATGAAAGGCATGTTAGACTACTATACAATTGTTGTATGCATCGTCTGAATCCTTCTCAGCCATCATCTTTACCTCCATTATCTCAGACGAGCTAAAGGAATATTCAATCCTATAACAATGTGAACGAAACAGAACAACAGTAGAATGCATAACAAGATATCTACTTCCCTTTGCATGCTCCAAATGAAAAGAAAATCAATTTAAACAATTCGGAGGTGGTGCGACACTGGAGAGTTAGGCTTGCGATTTGACAAGTATATATTCTGCTCGGATTATAAGCAAAAGCCATCACGAACAATGAATTAACCAATGTCAAAAATGTTTCTAACCCCTAGAAGGAGAATTAGAAGAGGAAAAGGCACGACCGCACGAAGGAGTTGCACTCACGTTTTTGTTTCGGGGAACTTGTTTGCACCCGAAAATTTTGTATTTCGCACTGCTTTTAAACGCAACGTTGTAGCGTTTAAAAAAAATTAAAATAAAAATTGAACGCTACGTCGTTGCGTTTAAACTGAACCGGTTCAACTTTCTGAACCGACATAGCGTTTAAGCTTTTATATATAAAAAAAAAGTAAACCGGTTAAAAAAAACGGTTCAGTTTAAACGCTATGCCGTTGCGTTTAAAAAAAATATTTTTTTTCAAAATTGCACTTTTTTTCCATAATCATGTAGGGAATTTCAATACGAGTCCGTACATGTAAAATTCATTCAAAACGGGCATCGTTTGCCCCTCCAAAAGCCCCAAAAACGAAGTCTTCCTATCTTTTTTTTTACAATTTGGTGCCCAGCATATAGCGCATTGTAGTGACATTTTTTGGTATTTTTGGCATTTTTCTACTATAATTTTCTATAAAATTTTAATACGAGTATATAACTATACGTTAGAACCATAATATATAATTATAGTATTTAACTATAGTATATAGCAATAGTATATAACTATACAATATAACAATAATATATAATTATACGATATAACAATAGCATATAGCTATAGTATATAACAATACGATATAACAATAGTATATAGCTATAGTATATAACTATACGATATAACCATAGTATATAACTATACGATATAAAATTTGTATATAACCATAGTACGTTAGAACCATAATATATAACAATAGTATATAACTATACGATATAACCATAGTATATAACTATACGATATAACAATAGTATATAACTATACGATATAACAATAGTATATAGGTATACGATATAACCATAGTATATAATTATACGATATAACAATAGTATATAACTATACGATATAACAATAGTATATAACTATACGATATAACAATAGTATATATATAACTATACGATATAACAATAGTATATAACTATACGATATAAAATTTGTATATAACCATAGTACGTTAGAACCATAATATATAATTATAGTATATAACTATACAATATAACCATAGTATATAACTATACGATATAACAATAGTATATAACTATACGATATAACAATAGTATATAGCTATACGATATAACCATATTCCCCAAATACTGACCACATTCCACTGTTCACCGTCGGGCTCCCTTCTCCTTGCGAGTTGCGAATAGCTGGACCGCCTGAACGCTCACATCTGGACGCCGGAGATTTCTTGTACAGCGACGCCGGCGGCTAAGTCTTCTTCTACTCTCCCCCTTCACCCACTGGTGATCTGTGAAGTCCCCCTGTTTGATATGATATATAACCAAGGTCAATTTTGTGTTTACTAGCCCTAATTTAAATTGCATTCAAATCTACAGAATTTTCAAAGTTGTCTTTGACTCCCATGCTTCAATCTCTTCTAGTGTAGTCAGTTCCCATACATTTTTTTATATTACAGTATGTATTTGACTCGTTTGAGAAATATAAATTAATTTTAGGGTTTGAATAGATTTTGTTTAATTGAATAATTTTTGGTTGAATTTGAATTGAATTGGTTTGGTTTAGGTTTGTTGTCTATTCATTTGCCTTGTTGATTGAATTAACTTGATAATTGGTTGAAAAGTGAAATGTGAGATTTGATTTTGTTTGTTTCAAATGTGGAATTGATATGTTCTTAGGATTATGGACAAATATGTTTTAGCAATCTACCTATAGAGTTTGCTCTTTTTGATGAATGATGATTTTCTTATTAATTGTCTAATGTAGTATGTGGAAAAAGATATTTTCAGAAGTATTGAAAATGAACTTATCATTTTCAGAATATAAGAACTTGCTAGATGAATTTACCCCCTTTGTAGTTTGAAGAGTTGGAAGTGGTTCCATGACTTAATCATTTTCAATTTTTGTAATGAACTCTTTTCTTGCAATTTTTTGTAATTACATAAACTAAATATATTAAGCGATATGTATATTGAGTTATGCTTAGTAATCTCGCCCCCTCTTCTAACAATTCCTGGGTCCGCCACTGGATATAACAATAGTATATAACTATATGATATAACAATAGTATATAGCTATAGTATATAACTATACGATATAACCATAGTATATATATAACTATACGATATAACAATAGTATATAACTATACGATATAACCATAATATATAACCATAGTATATAACTATAGTATATAACTATACGATATAAAATTTGTATATAACCATAGTACTTTAGAACCATAATATATGATTATAGTATATAACTATACGATATAACCATAGTATATATATATAACTATACGATATAACAATAGTATATAACTATACGATATAACCATAGTATATAACTATAGGATATAACCATAAGATATAACCATAGTATATAACTATAGGATATAACCATAGTATATAATTATACGATATAACAATAGTATATAACTATACGATATAACAATAGTATATAGCTATACGATATAACCATAGTATATAATTATACGATATAGCAATAGTATATAACTATACGATATAACAATAGTATATAGCTATAGTATATAACAATACAATATATCAATATTATATAACTAGACGATATAACCATAGTATATAATTATATGATATAACCATAGTATATAACTATTCGTTAGAACCATAATATATAATTATAGTATATAAACATAATATATAACTATACGATATAACAATAGTATATAATTGTAGTATATAACTATGCAATATAAAATTTGTATATAACCATACGTTAGAACCATAATATATAATTATAGTATATAACTATACGATATAACCATGGTATATAATTATAGTATATAAATGAACGATATAGCAATAATATATATATAACTATACGATATAACAATAGTATATATATAACTATATTATATAACAATAGTATATAGCTATAGTATATAACAATACAATATATCAATAGTATATAACTATACGATATAACCATAGTATATAATTATACGATATAACAATAGTATATAGCTATAGTATATAAATGAACGAAATTATACAAAACTATAGTATTAAAATTTTATACAAAATTATAGTAGAAAAATGCTGAAAATACCAAAAATTTCCACTACAATGCGCTATATGTTGGACATCAAATTGTAAAAAAAATGGGTAGGAAGGCTTCGTTTTTTAGGCTTTTGGAGGGGCAAACGATGTCCGTTTTGGACGAATTTTATATGTACGGACTCGTATTGAAATTCTCTACATGATTATGGAAAAAAGTGCAATTTTTAAAAGAAAAAAAAAATTAACGCAACTACATAGCGTTTAAAAAAAAACATTTTTTTTAAATGCAACGACGTAGCGTTTAAAACTTAATCGGCTCGATTAAACCGAGTTCATTTTAAACGCTACGACGTAGCGTTTAACTCCGACCCGGTTTAATCGAGCCGATTTCGTTTTTTTTAATCTCAATAAATCCAAAAAAAAACAAAAAAAAACTCATGCCATATAATAGCGTTTAAAAAAAAAAAAGTTAAACGCTACCTCGTAGCGTTTAACTTGCGGTGCGAAATCAAAAAAGAGCGGTGCAAATGAGAACCCCTCCGATGAGGCGTGGTTGACGTCGAGTGCGACGGGAGCAGAGAAGAAAACGACAGCCGTTTCCATAAGAGAGAATACACAGAGTTAATTTAGAAGAAAAAATAGGGTTTAATATCTTAAGGAGTTGGGGAAATTTTTGACGCTTCTTCTACAATCAAAGGATTTTGGGTTAAAAAGTTTCGGGTAATAAGGAAAGCCGAAAGAGGAAGGAGAACTGTTGGCCAGAAACGCAAGGAAGGGGAAGAAACAGCGAGGTCAGGTGGCGGCGGAGCCGTCGGCAAGCAAGGGCGAACAACCATCATGGCTACGCTTTTGAAGAGGCTGAAGAATTGATCTCGAGCCTTCTCTTCAGTTTCTAGATCCGGATTGGGTGCCTCAATTGCAGTTGGGGTGGCGTAGGGATAAAAGCTTCTAAAGAGGGGCTTTGCTCTGATTTGTAGGTTTTGAGAGTAGTGGTGAATGTGTTCGCCGCCAAAGTTTGGGAGACAATGAGATCAAGACTTGTTGTAACTTACCGCACCCTCGGAGTGCCACTTCACATTGATAGGGCTGAAAGAGTGATACATGGTGAAATTATGGGGAGGGAAAGGGTTATTTTTAAGGTGTATTAGCAAGGATACTAAATTTTTAAAGCCAACTTGTAAAAAACCCATCTTTTAAAAAGTATTGCAAAATTATTAGATTTCTGGGATTCTTGCAATTAATAAGGGTTTAATTTTTTTTTTTTTTTTAAATATAAATGTCAGATAAAGCATTAAAATTTCTAAAAGTAAAAGATAAAAAAAAATCTTAATCTAGTAATATAACCCTAATTAATCTCACATCTCACTTGGTTCGTCGTCCCCTTTTTATCCTCTGTTTCAACCCCTCTTTATCCTCTGTTTCAGCCCTCTTTCTCCTCTGTCGGCGGTGGTGCTCGCGATTCCCTCCTCCCCGTTATCAAGGACCTCGACCGCCCCTACGATCCCTTCCCCTTCATCGGATGGAACCGCCACGTCGAGACGATCTTCGCCGCGCTCTTCCGCTCGATTCCCGAGGTTCGTTACCGGCGCGAGTGTCTCAGAACTCCAAATAATGGCATCATTGCTCTCGATTGGGCTGCCGACGATGATCGCTACTTGTCGGCCGATTCGCCTTGGTGGTGGCTACCCGGACGTCGCGGGGGGAGGCGGAGGCGGCGCGGGGGAGGGAGGGGGCGAGGTGGGGGAAGTTGAGGACGGGGCGACGCCCTTGACGGCGATGGCGACTCCGCCCACGATCTTGAGCACGCGAAGCTCCTCCTCAACTCCATCCTCCGTGATCGGAAGCCCCCCGGCGTCCCCGCCTGGAAATCCTCCTGCTCTGCCATCGGCGTCCCATACCGGGAGAATGATGCAAGCTTTTACCCAAGTTTTGTAATAATGTCTGTCAAAATCTCCCGGTTTCGGTTTGTGAAAGTTCTGGAACTTATCTTCTCATTTCTTCACTCTGCATTTGCAGATACATTACTCTTGATGATGCAGGATACTTGAAGCTGCTGCAACAACTAAGGAGTGGAGATTGCTGAAGCTCCTGCATTGTCTGGCCTTATCTTTTGACACTCTAGTTATGATGTGATCATAACACATATAGAAGGTGCTTCCATATATACCATAGAACACTACCTCCGAATGCCAGCTCGTCGTTCCTCCTTTGGGTTTATGACGCTGCAAGGTTTCTCCGAAGATAGGTCGCAGAGTCTAGGATCTTCCACCGACGTTGAAAAAGAGCTTCAAAGTGGCATAGTTACCGGTTTTTTATGCACAACATGGGCCGATACGGAGGTGATTCGATGTCATTCGGAGATGATTTCAAATGATTCAAAAGTCGGGTTTAAGTAACTTGATCATGTCAAAGACGATGGTGTGGTGAGATTTTGAATTTAATGAATCGAAAGGTGTTTTTCTTTGGGTCGAACAAGGCTTGGTGGTGATGTATGGGGAAGCACATGGCCTCCCTAACTGCCTTGCTGTTGTTGACATAGTGATCACAATCAAGGTTGAGAATGAAGGGAGCGTTTGTTAAGATGGCAGATCATGATGAAATCCGATTTTTATATGTTAATTGATTTTGTGTCTCATTACGAAACCAACCAACATTCGTTTCAAATTTAAAGTTAATATAACAAAGTAATGACCTCACTACGTCCAAATGTGGCCTGATAAAGCGCATATTGCTCTGAAATTTGAAATCGGCTAACATTTGAAATTATGTGATATAACAAAGCATTGACCTGACTTCGTATAAATGTGACTTGACTTCGTATAAATGTGGCCTGATAAAGTACATAATGCTCTGATAAAATGAATATTGCTCTGACATTTAAAACCGACTAACATTTAAAACTTTATTTTCGTAAATTTTGTTACATAACAGAGCATTATGTACTTTGTCAGGCCACATTTATACGAAGTCAGGTCACATGTATACAAAGTTAGGTCAATGCTCTGTTATTTCACAAAATTTCAAACGTTAGTCAATTTCAAATTTCAGAGCAATATTCACTTTATCCGGCGCATCCCCAAGTCGTCTCCCTGACTGGAGGTAGAAATTCCCGAGGTTGAATTTCTTTGTGCTAGTAATATCCCTTATATTGTTGGACCCATTGGTAACAAGCCATGAGTTTGTATTTACTGGATCCTTTCTATGCAGATGAGTGAAGGGTTCTACTTCCTACTCCTTCTATGTTGCTACATGAGTTTTAATAAATTTAAAAGAGAAAATCATGGGAAGCACGATCATCTCAGCTCATCTATGTAACAATCATAGGCGGTGTGTTAGGGTTTTGGAGCGTAATTAGAATTTATCTTATCAAGTAGAATTTATCTTGTTAAGTGTAATTAGTAGTTGTTATGAATTCAACGAGAATCACAACTAATAAATGCAAATTTAAGTGTTTCAAATTTAAAGTTAATATAATAGAGTAATGACCTGACTACGTATAAATATGGTCTGATAAAGCGCATATTGCTCTGAAATTTGAAATCGGCTAACATTTGAAATTTTGTGATATAACAGAGCATTGACCTGACTTCGTATAAATGTGACCTGACTTCGTATAAATGTGGCCTGATAAAGTACATAATGCTCTGATAAAATGAATATTTCTCTGAAATTTAAAACCGACTAACATTTAAAACTTTATTTTCTTAAGTTTTGTTACATAACAGAGCATTATGTACTTTGTCAGGCCACATTTATACGAAGTCAGGTCACCTGTATACAAAGTCAGGTCAATGCTCTGTTATTTCACAAAATTTCAAATGTTAGTCAATTTCAAATTTCAGAGCAATATTCACTTTATCCGACGCATCCCTAAGTCGTCTCCCTGACTGGAGGTAGAAATTCCCGAGGTTGAATTTCTTTGTGCTAGTAATATCCCTTATATTGTTGGACCCATTGGTAACAAGCCATGAGTTTGTATTTACTGGATCCTTTCTGTGCAGATGAGTGAAGGGTTCTACTTCCTGCTCCTGCTATGTTTCTACATGAGTTTTAATAAATTTAAAAAATAAAAGCATGGGAAGCACGATCATCTCAGCTCATCTATGTAACAATCATAGGCGGTGTGTTAGGGTTTTGGAGCGTAATTAGAATTTATCTTATCAAGTGTAATTAGTAGTTGTTATCCATTCAACGAGAATCACAACTAATAAATGCAAATTTAAGTGTTTCAAATTAAAGTTAATATAACAGAGTAATGACCTGACTACGTACAAATGTGGTCTAATAAAGTGAATATTGCTCTGACATTTAAAATCGGCTAACATTTGACATTTTGTGATATAATAGAGTATTGACCTGACTACGTATAAATGTGGCCTGATAAAGTGAATATTATTCTGAAATTTGAAATCGGCTAACATTTAAAATTTTGTGATATAACAGAATATTGACCTGACTACGTACAAATGTGGCCTGATAAAGTGAATATTGCTCTGAAATTTGAAATCGGCTAACATTTGAAATTTTGTGATATAACAGAGCATTGACCTGACATCACAGATAAAGTACATAAATGTGGGAGGGATCTATGATTTAAGAGTTCAGGTTTTCCATGCACAAAGCGGGCCGATACGGAGGTGATTCGATGTCGTTCGGAGATGATTTCAAATGATTCAAGAGGCGGGTTTAAGTAACTTGATCATGGCGAAGACGATGGTGTGGTCAGATTTTGAATTTAATGAATCGAAAGGTGTATAATTAAAACACAATTCAAAAGGAATTAGTGCATATTGATATAACTAAAATTTGAAGGATATAACAAACTTCACTGATTTCATTTGTCTCTCACACTCACACTTTCAGTACAAGACTCGCAATGTACTCCAACATATACAAATTGGAGACAAATTCAAAACTGATTTACTGAAATAGATGACAACTAAATCAAGGTTGCGATGAACACCAAAGATACGAACTGGAAATGAAGAACTCCAGCAGCAGAAAAATACTCCCATTACTCTTGACAATAATGCCTACCAGCGACCAAAGGATTTCTCTGCAGGGTGCTACATCAACTGCAGCCCTCCGCTCTACCAACTGAGCAAAGGTCGGTTTCCGCACACCAGCTAAAACTGAATATAGTACATACTGATAAATGATAAGATACTTCAGCTAATAGATGCAATCAAATGCAGAACAACTGAACAAGGACCAATAATGAAAGAATTTATCTGCAGCTTCAATCACAAATAAATCTACTTACAAGATTGAGGTAAAGTCCATTCATTCTCGTAGTTCATCTGGTTGTAACATACAATGAAGCTTATGATGAACAAACAGGCCAATAGTTATTAAATGAATTACAGTATGAATAACAAATTATAGTTTTCTGATTTCATGGGATCTCTTTGCTCATTTCATTTGAAGTCCACATGGAGAAAATATTATGTGGTAGAAAATTAAGAATTAACTATATGAAGATCAGACAATGGTAGAGAGTATCATTTTTTTAGGATAAACAAAGGGAAATCAATGAGGAAAATATAACATAAAACATCATTTAACAAAACAAAGGATGAATTGGGAAGAAGCAACTAGCAAGAAAGTGAAGGGTGTATCCTAATGACGCCCTTCTATTCTAAGCCCGGAATTACACTCAGAATCTCAAATCAGAACAGAAGCTCAAAACAAGAATGCAATCAAGTGAAAAGTACTAAAATAGGCTAGAGAAAACGATCACATACATCGAATGCTCGATTACTTCATGGGCTGTAGGTGCATGCAAGAAGTCATCGACAACAACCTTCTTGTTCTCGTTTTTCTTGTTTGAAAAGAGGGAAACACAGAAACGATCCATGAGCAGGACATCGATTCGAGGCGCCGGGGGAGGGGGAGCGAATCTGAGGCGGTCGCTTAGCCAGAAGAAGTCAAACATTCTCTCCTTCGCGGCCGTCGAAGTCGACGCCAAAGTGGTTGAGGTTAAGGAGAAGAGGACAACAACAGGAAAGAGGGGAGCTGGACAGAGGACAACATCTACAGAGGGAGAGAGGGGAGCTGGACAGAGGACAACAAGCGTTGGGACTCAGTGTCGCGCGAAATCAATTCCGACTTCTGGACACGCCTCGCCGCAAGCGGAGGGATCTCGGTGTCATCGTCGCCATCTTGACAATCACCGCCGGGACTCGGGTACACCGATCCATATGAATCAAACCAGCCGATTCTAGGAGTGCCGACCTTAGTAACGGCATAAGAGATTATCAGCGAGAAATAAGAGGGAGCGAGAAAGTGAGATGAACTTCCAAGGGGTAGATGGGATTAAGATCGAAGGAGGAGAAGAGAAAGCCAAGGGGGAGATGGGATTAAGAGAGGTAGGTGAGAACGAACAAGGCAAAGTGGATTAGCGATCTGGGCAACTAGGGTTTTGCATTTGTGTGCAGAAGCTTTAAGCTCTTATCAATTCCTAAGTATAATTAGCAGTTGTTAAAAGTATAATTTTCATCAAAAGAAAAGGTAAATAAAAATATGAATTTATCTTTTTCAGAAGAAAAAAAGTTGTGCAGCTTTATGGTATTTTTGCTATACTTTCTAAAATCTGGTATTTTTGCAAACGACTCTTCAAATGTTGGTATTTCTTGCAATTCCGCCTATTTTTAATTGTAGAGGTAGATAACTGAAAAATGTGAAGTGGCTTATATCTATGTGTGAAAAATAGTAGTTATGAAATAAGAAGTAGAAAAAGAGGTTGGGTTTGAGTATAGAGTATCTGGATGAGTTTGTGACGCTGCACGGAAAGGAAGCTACAACAAACAAGTCATTTAATTCAGTACTGTAAATTCCGTATTTGTATCAGAAATTCGAAAAATTGAATAAATAAACCGGAATAAATTCCCTATTACGACTCACCACCGAACTTTTTTTTTTTTGAAATCGACAAACAAAAGGTACCCTTACAAACAAGAAGGAGCACATAAATCATCACAATGGGTGATTTTTACAAGCATTTTACATGCTAAATGAAGAGTAGAGCCCGAACGTAAGAGTTGAAGTCTTGATCGAAGCAGCTGCTCACGGGAAAGATTCGGAGCAATGTAACCTATAATCGTATTGCGTAGAAGAATGGGTGAGATATGAGAAGTGGCTAGGCAGTCAACGGTCTTGTTGCATTTCCTAAAGTAGTGATGAACTGATAGGGCGTTGTCGTTGTGACACCTAAACAAATAAAATAATCCTAACAAACCTAAACAAGTAGTAGAGGCAAGCAAGGGCGAATCCCACATGGAGGAAGTAATCAATCTATGTGTTTATAAGCATGCAAAGTAACAAGGGGGTTTTGATTATCAAGTAAAGTAACAAAGATGCAAGCTTTAAAAGAAAGAATAAATATGATGAGGAAAGTAGTTCCACTAGAACGAGATCCATAATACAGAGATATAAGTTGATCACAGAAATCTATTCAATCCAAGTTCTTTTACTATTCTTATGGTTGTTCCCACCCTGATCTTAAGTACTACCGATTCTCACAGTTGTCGATAGACTTATTACTATGCCAATGATAAAATACCACCAGTCACGCCTGTCATGCGGTACCAGACCGGGGTACGTTACCACCAACAAAGCAATAGCAATGTACACAAGGATATATGATACATTCAAGTAGAAAGACGTACAAGTACTCACTCCCCTACTTAACATGCATAAGATTCTCACTCACGATTGTACGCTCGGAACCCCTATACGCACAATCGTGTTTGCCACTAGATATGCACTCGGAACCCCTATATGCAAATCCTAGCAAATGATAAATATTACTCAACCTAGCTGGCCAGACTATGAAGAACAATGATAAATCAATAATCAATATAACCAAGAGAATCAAACCAACATACATAAGAATAAGAACAATGAATAGAAATCTCACAACCGAATCAACTGTATTGCTTCAAACGTCTAGCAGAACAAAGGTGTTTAGCTCTCCATGGGTTGGAAACCCTGGAGGCAGAAAGAAAAACGAACTAAGTCTCCCGAAGGAGAATTGTAACTTCTGGCAACTAGGTTAACAAAAGAGTATTTAACCTAAATCTAAAAGTGATAAAAATAAAAAAAGAAAATAATAATAAAAATAATAACTAAATATAAACTAATCAAATCCCGGGAAATTAATCCTGGAATCACGCTCGGCCTCGTGCAAGAAGCTGCTTCTCTCGGCCCAACTCATTCCAAGCAGCAAATCATCTTCGGCCCAACAAAGCAGCGGCCCACCTCCAATTCCTCTTAGCTTGCTGACGTCATCGTCCCGCATCAATTCACGCTTCTTCAATTCCCGCTTTCAATTCACGCAGCGCGGTATGAGCTCCAGCCTTCACCTTGGGCCTTTCCTCCTCCTTCATGGGCCGGCATTTCATGGGCCTAATATTAAATCAGCATCACGTGGCATCAACTTCTATTGGGCCTATTATCCTTTGGGCCTAATTCTTCCTTCCAAATTCCAACATCAGCACTCACGCGGGCTAATTAATTAATTCACCCAGCAGGTGGCCGCGGGGCGTCATCCTTCCCTGAGACCCACCGCCGGGTCGCGGTGGCTCTGGCGCGGGGCGGTGAAATCGCCCACTCCAATGTGGTTCCTTCATAGATTTTTCTTGTCTCCTCAGGTGGTCAACTCCTCTTCCTCTGGATGTCTCCAATTAGCTCCTCCAGACCACCAAAACCACACTTCTCCGCTCTAACTCCATAAAATCCAACCAAATGACGCCTCAAACCTGGTAATAATTCTTAGATATGTGCTACAAAATAGGACTCATCATGAACCTGAAAGTCATCAAAATAATGAATACGTGATGTGATTTCTTCAATAATATGTGAAATTTTCATGAAATTTTCCAAATTCCACATATAACATTAATAACATAGAGGTTATCCCCTTCGAGGACAAGAAACCAAATATTTAGGAAAATTTCCCTACGAAAGCCTTCTAGAGCGGCAATAGCCTCAGCTTTGAATGAAGAGAAGCAAAGAATATGCTTGTTGTCTAAAAAGACAACATCTCCCACATGTTTACTAAAAATTAACCCAATATAACTAGTGATGGTTCCCGCATTTATAGAGTCAAAGAAATATAAATCTATTGGACATTGGTTATCAAAAGGGCACGACAATCTTCTTCTTTATTGCATCTTGAGAGATTCAACTATATATTACAAATCAATGACTTGATTACACGAGAACCAACCACGAACCTTCAATCCCAAACCGACAAATCCGGCCTCGGATCAAAGATCCTTTCAAATGAAGTGTTGGAGGCCTATTTATAAAAGAAGATATCTGTTTGTCACTAGCTTCTATCAGCTGCTTGTATCACCTGCTTGCATCAGCTAGTTACTTGCACCAGCTACGTGTAACCAGCTTGCATCAGCTGCTTCACCAAATATTCATGCATGCATCAGCTAGTTGTTTGTACCAGCTACTTGTCACCAGCTTGTATCAGCTGCATGTATCACCTGCTTGCATCAGCTAGTTGCTTGCACCAGCTTGTATCACCTACTTGCATCAGCTAGTTGCTTGCACCAACTACTTGTCACCAGCTTGGGAGAACGTGATGAAAAAAATAACGAGTGGTAATTTTGCAAAATTAAGGCGTCCTAAAAATTAGTGCGTTCCACCACAGCCCCATGTTTTCACAGCCTTCATGTAATACTGTTAAAATAAACCATCCAAGTCGCCTTGAATCATCGCGTTCGATTTATCTCTTGACACATACAAGTTCTTTCGTCGAGTTTGAGTTTCTTGACTTGGGAGAGAGTGCAGATGACGCTGTGGTAGCCCTAAGCCAAAGCTCGAAGGATCTCACCCGTCTTGAAGAGAATGCGGTGGTAGCCCTAAGCCAAAGCTTGACGGATCTCACCCGTCCTGAAGAGAATGCGATGGGAGCCCTAAGTCAAAGCTTGGGGGATCTCACTCGTCCTGAAGAGAATGCGGTGGCAGCCCCAAGCCAAAGCTCGGGGGATCTCACCCGTCCTAAAGAGAACGCGGTGGCAGCCCCAAGCTAGGGCACGAGGGATCTCACCCGTCTTAAAGAGAATGCGGTGGCAGCCCCAAGCCAGAGCTCAGGGGATCTCACCCGTCTTGAAGAGAACGCGGTGGCAGCCCCAAGCCAGAGCTCGGGGGATCTCACCCATCTTGAAGAGAATGCGGTGGCAACCCTAAGCCATAGCTCGAGGGATCTCACCCGTTCTGAAGAGAATGCGGTGACAGCCCCAAGCCAAAGCTCGGGGGATCTCACCCGTCTGGAAAAGAACGCGGTGGCAGCCCCAAGCCAAAGCTCCGGGGATCTCACTCGTCCTGAAGAGAACGCGGTGGCAGCCCCGAGCCAAAGCTCGGGGGATCTCACCCATCCTGAAGAGAACGCGGTGGTAGCCCTAAGCTAGAGCTCGGGGGACCTCACCCGTCTTGAAGATAACGCGGTGGTAGTCCTAAGCCACAGTTCGGGGGATCTCCACCTTTCTGAAGAAAACACGGTGGCAACCCAAAGACAGTGCTCGGGGGATCTCACCCGTCTTGAAAAGAACGTCGTGGCAGCCCCAAGCCATAGTTGGGGGATCTCACCCATCTTGAAGAGAACATAGTGGCAGCCTCAAGCCACAGCTCGGGAGATCTCACCCGTCTTGAAGAGAACACGGTGGCAGCCCCAAGCCACAGCTCGGGGGATCTCACCTGTCTTGAAGAGAACTTGGTGGCAGCCCCAAGCCACACCTCGGGGGATCTCACCGTCTTGAAGAGAACGCGGTGGCAGTCCTAAGCCAAAACTCGAGGATCTCACCCATCTTGAAGAAAACGTGGTGGCAACCCCAAGCCAGACCTCGGGGGATCTCACCCGTCTTGAATAAAACGCGGTGGCAACCCCAAACCAGAGCTCGAGGGATCTCACCCATCTTGAAGAGAATGCGGTGTCAATCCCAAGCCATAGCTCGGGGGATCTCACCCGTCTTGAAGAGAACGCGGTGGCAACCCTAAGCCAGAGCTCGGGGGATCTCACCTGTCTTGAAAAGAATGCGGTGGCAGCCCCAAGCCAGAGCTGCGGGGATCTCACCCGTCTTGAAAAGAACGCGGTGGAAACCCCAAGCCAGAGCTCGGGGGACCTCACCCGTCTTGAACAGCAAGTGGTGGCAACCCCAAGCCAGAGCTCGGGGGATCTCACCCATCTTGAAGAGAACGCGGTGGCAACCCTAAGCCATAGCTCGGGGGATCTCACCCATTCTGAGGAGAATGCGGTGGCAGCCCCAAGCAAAAGCTTGGGGGATCTCACCCGTCCGGAAGAGAACGCGGTGGCAGCCCCAAGCTAGAGCTTGGGGGATCTCACCCGTCTTTAAGAAAATGCGGTGGCAACCCCAAGCCAGAGCTCGGGGATCTCACGCATCTTAAAGAGAACGTGGTGGCAACCCCAAGCCACAGCTCGGGAGATCTCACCCGTCTTGAAGAGAACGCGGTGGCAGCCCCAAGCCAAAGCTCGGAGGATCTCACCCATCTTGAAGAGAACGTGGTGGCAGCCCCAAGCCAGAGCTCGGGGGATCTCACTCGTCTTGAAGAGAACGCGGTGGCAGCCCTAAGCCAGAGCTCCGGGGATCTCACCCATCTTGAAGAAAGCATGGTGGCAGCCCCAAGCCAGAGCTTCGGGGATCTCATCTGTCTTGAAGAAAGCGTGGTGGCAACCCCAAGCCAGAGTCGGGGGATCTCACCCGTCTTGAAGAGAACGCGGTGGCAGCCCCAAGCCATAGCTCGGGGGATCTCACCCGTCTTGAAGAGAATGCGGTGGTAGCCCCAAGCCATAGCTCGCGGGATCTCACTCGTCTTGAAGAGAATGCGGTGGCAGCCCCAAGCCATAGCTCGCGGGATCTCACCCGTCTTGAAGAGAACACGGTGGCAGCCCCAAGCCACAGCTCGGGGGATCTCACCCATCTTGAAGAGAACTCGGTGGCAGCCCCAAGCCACACCTCGGAGGATCTCACCCGTCTTGAAGAGAACACGGTGGCAGTCCTAAGCCAAAACTCGAGGATCTCACCCGTCTTGAAGAAAACGTGGTGGCAACCCCAAGCCAGACCTCGGGGGATCTCACCCGTCTTGAATAAAATGCGGTGGCAACCCCAAACCAGAGCTCGGGGGATCTCACCCATCTTGAAGAGAACGCGGTGTCAATCCCAAGCCATAGCTCGGGGGATCTCACCTGTCTTGAAGAGAATGCGGTGGCAACCCTAAGCCAGAGCTCGGGGGATCTCACCTGTCTTGAAAAGAACGCGGTGGAAGCCCCAAGCCAGAGCTGAGGGGATCTCACCCGTCTTGAAAAGAACGCGGTGGAAACCCCAAGCCAGAGCTCGGGGGACCTCACCCGTCTTGAAGAGCATGCGGTGGCAATCCCAAGCCAGAGCTCGGGGGATCTCACCCATCTTGAAGAGAACGCGGTGGCAACCCTAAGCCATAGCTCGGGGGATCTCACCCATTCTGAGGAGAATGCGGTGGCAGCCCTAAGCCAAAGCTCGGGGGATCTCACCCCTCCTGAAGAGAACGCAGTGGCAGCCCCAAGCTAGAGCTCGGGGGATCTCACCCGTCTTTAAGAAAACGCGGTGGCAACCCCAAGCCAGAGCTCGGGGATCTCACCCGTCTTAAAGAGAACGCGGTGGCAGCCCCAAGACACAGCTCGGGGGATCTCACCCGTCTTGAAGAGAATGCGGCGGCAGCCCCAAGCCAGAGCTCAGAGGATCTCACCCGTCTTGAAGAGAACGTGGTGGCATCCCCAAGCCAGAGCTCGGGGGATCTCACTCGTCTTGAAGAGAACGCGATGGCAGTCCTAAGCCAGAGCTCTCGGGATCTCACCCGTCTTGAAGAAAGCGTGGTGGCAGCCGTAAGCCAGAGCTTCGGGGATCTCATCTGTCTTGAAGAAAGCATGGTGGCAACCCCAAGCCAGAGTCGGGGGATCTCACCCATCTTGAAGAGAACGTGGTGGCAGCCCCAAGCCATAGCTCGGGGGATCTCACCCGTCTTGAAGAGAATGCGGTGGCAGCCCCAAGCCATAGCTCGCGGGATCTCACTCGTCTTGAAGAGAATGCGGTGGCAGACCCAAGCCATAGCTCGCGGGATCTCACTCGTCTTGAAGAGAACACGGTGGCAGCCCCAAGCCATAGCTCGCGGGATCTCATTCATCTTGAAGAGAACGTGGTGGCAACCCCAAGCCAGAGCTCGGGGGATCTTACCCATCTTGAAGAGAATTCCCAAGCCATAGCTTGGGGGATCTCACCCATCTTGAAGAGAACACGGTGGCAGCCCCAAGCTAGAGCTCGAGGGATCTCACCCATCTTGAAAAGAACGTGGTGGCAGTCCCAAGCCAGGGCTTGGAGGATCTCACCCGTCTTGAAGAGAACGTGGTGGCAACCCCAATCTAGAGCTCGGGGGATCTCACACGTCTTGAAAAGAACGCGGTGGTAGCCCCAAGCCAGAGCTTGGGGGATCTCACCCGTCTTGAAGAGAACGCGAATTAACAACAAAAAAAGACCATCGTGCAGGTGGTAATTTATTTATTATACATGTGTACAAATCCTTTACCTCTTACATCATGCGTGACGCCTCTCTTGATGTGCTATCTTTTATGTCTTGGTGAGGGAACACAACTCTTCTCGTAGTTTCGGCGTACATCATGAGCTCCCTTGAACCAAACCACCCGGACTTGACATGGCTCTTGCTTGCGCCCCTTAATGTCTTAATGATAGCCAATTAGTTAAAGTGAGGAGATCCTCACGGATGGCGCCACTGATGGTTCCCACGTTTATAGAGTCAAAGAAATATAAATCTATTTGACATTGGCTATCAAAAGAGCACAACAATCTTCTTCTTTATTGCATCTTGAGAGATTCAACTATAGATTACAAATCAACGACTTGATTACACGAGAACCAACCACGGACCTTCAATCCCAAATCGACAAATTCGGCCTCGGATCGAAGATCCTTTCAAATGAAGTGCTAGCTGCTTGTCACCAACTTGTATCATATGCTTGGTAGAACGCGATGAAAAAAGACGACGAGTACTAATTTTACAAAATTAACGCGTCCTAAAAATTAGTGTCTTACATCAACTAGGACTATACTCCCTCCGTTTAGTTTTAATTGACGTTGTAGCAAATTTCAGACAAAATAAGGAACCAGTTTTTTTCCAAGATTACCTTATGATTAGTGACTAATTACTGCTTTATTATTGCTCATGAAATCTAACAAAAAATTAAAGAAAATCAGAAAATCAAAAGCTAAATCTCATCCATTTACTGGGAAATTAAGAAAATCATGAATTGCCAAAACAAAAGATTCAGCATTGCCGCTAAAAAAACACACTGCAATTTGATGAGGAAAGTAAAATTGGAGCCTTAAAATTTGGTTAACATTTGATTGAAATGGTTAGTTGGAGCTAGATTGAAAATTTTAAAAACATTTCATGCTCACTAGACATATAAAACTAAATTACGTATTTCTTTTGATTATGGAGTATTGGCTCAAGTTGTTCATGGATTCACTAAGTAACTTTGATCTAAAATCCCTTCCAGATCAAGATCTTTCTTTTGATTTAAATCAAGTCTCGCTATCGATTACATCATCGTCGTGAAGTGTTCTAATGCTTGATCTAAATGTGGGTTCAAACGAAGAGGATAATGTGAGTATTGAAATAAGTCTCGAGGGACTTCTCGAAGATAATGAAGAGTAATCTCCGATCGCTGAACAGGGTAAGTGAATTATACGGAGTAGTTGGATTCAAGATTGTGTCAAAAATTTCAATACCCGGAGTACTATTTTTTTAGTATAATCATAGTAGTAGCTTGGATTATAATTGAGTCAATGGAGTAGTATTGTTTTACATAATTTTTTGAATTGAAATGCTTTGGACTAATTGTTTGTGCTTTGTATAAAAATAACTAATTTAGATTGTCTTGTGTTTTTAAAATAGAAAATATTGATACTCAAGGTGAAGTACTCCAACAAAGAAAGTATAGGGTCTTGTCAAATGACGAAAGATAACTGATCTATAATGCGCTACTTCAAAGAAGTGTGGATGGGAAACTGAAAAAAAATACAACGAAACAGATTTCGGCTATGTTCTCGGTGCCCTTAAGATTTTTGCAACGAGTTTGGGAACGTGCCAACGTTACCCTAGTTAGAGTTGTTGTTGATGTGAAAAACAGAAGGGGAAACTGCGGAAGAAAGAGAGTTATGCTCGATCGTGATTCTATTGTTAATGTACCTTTGAATCGAAGAACAACTTTAAGGTCACTTGCTCAAGAACTGAATATCAGTCATGCAACTCTTCACGCCCGGTTGAAGGAAGGTCTCCTCTGACGTCACTCAAATGCCATCAAACTACTTTTAAAGGAGCAGCACAAGATAGCACGACTCGAGTTTTGCATATCCATGTTGGACACTAGTAGTTTGCCGCACGTGCCAATTTTTTTTGATATGTATAACGTTGTGCACATCGACGAGAAGTGGTTCTATATGACGAAGAAGTCAACAACATACTACTTACACGAGGAACAGGATGATCCTGTTCGTTCCTGTCAAAGTAAAAATTTCATCGGTAAAGTAATGTTTCTAACTGCCATTGTAAGGCCGAGATTTGATGAAGAAGGCAATGAAGTATTTTCTGGCAAAATAGGTTTATTTCCGTTTGTTACTATGGAACCCGCCATAAGACGGAGCATAAACAGAGAAGTTGGAACCTTAGAAACAAAGCCAATTACGTCAGTAAGGAAAGATACTATACGATCTTACTTAATCCAGAAGGTTATTCCGGCGATTCGTGCTAAGTGGCCCGAGGAGTTAGGTGAAACAATTTTCATTCAACAAGATAATGATAGGACACATGTTCGACCAGATGATGAAGAATTTATGAGTGTCGCTTCACAAAGTGGGTCGACATTAAGTTGCGTTGTCAACCAGCTAACTCTCCTGACATGAATGTTTTGGATCTGGGATTTTTTAACGCTATCCAATCATTGTAGGATAAGGAGTGTCCAAAGACAGTTGATCAACTCATTGGGGTTGTTCAAAGAGCATTCGACGAGTACCCAACACAAAAGATCAATCATGTCTTCTTGGTAGTTATGCATGAGGGAAACCATGAGAGTTGAAGGGTCCAATAATTATAAAATACCCCATGTAAACAAGGGTAGGCTAGAAAGAAGTGGACATCTTCCTACACAAATTGATTGTGACTATGCCTTGGTTGAGAATGTTATGAATAGGTTAAGAACAAGGCACGAGCAGACGAATGAGTAAGATCATCTCTTTGTATGACCTTGGAAGGGACCTCTTGGCATCCTGCTCGTCAAGCTCTCCTATTTAAATGCTGAGTTCGTTTGTGCTCCTGGAACCACGTCCGTCGACAAGGCAACTGGCCTGCTCATCATCTGGCATCACTTTGTCATGTTTCACCTATTTATACGGAGTATCTCTTTTCTGTTGTTTTACTCTCAAATTGACAATGTGTGTGCATCATGTAATTCCTTGATAGCCATGGGATTCCTTGACAATGTGTGTGTTCTTGCTCAGTAGACTATTTAGCAAAACTAAAACCAGCCGGTGACTTTGCAATGTTCTCCAATAACAAAAACAAATCAAGTTTGCATTTTTCTTTAGCATTTTTCTTTGCAGTCGGGTCCTCGATATAGCTCAAAAACTGGGAATCAAAGCTTACAATGATGTCTTTGTTGGGTCTGCATTAGTAGACACGTACACCAAATGTGGGATGTTGGAGGATGCCTATAAAATTTTCAAGCAGATGCGTCACAGAAATGTGTACACTTATAGTGCCATGATCAATGGATTTGCGGAACATGGTTGTGCAAACAAAGCTATAGAATTCTTCAATGACATGATCACTACAAGGATCAAACCGAATGAAGTCACATTCATGGGGCTACTCACAGCGTGTAGTCATGACGGGATGGTGGAAGAAGGCAAACGGTTCTTCGCCACGTTAGAGGAAACTATGTTCTGCTATCCAATATATATGCATTGGCTGGAAGGTGGGATGATGTTGCAGGGGTAAGAGAGTTGATGATGAGGAGAAGCTTGAGGAAGCATCCCGCGTGTAGCTTGAGGAAGCTTAGCGGGTGATCTCACACATCCAATGTCTGGAGAGATGATACATACGCTGGAGTATCTCTTGGGCCAGTTGAAGTTGCTTGGTTACCAACCAAACTTGTCATCAGTCCCCTAAATAATTTGTGAGGATGAACCGGATTCTGCTAACGCATAGTGAGAAGCGTGCATTGTCATTTGGGTTGTTGACTACTGATGCTAGATCAACAATTCGGATCATGAAGAACCTGAGGATTTGTGAGGATTGCCATGTGTTCATGTGTGGAGCATCTAAGGTCACTAGAAGGGAGATAATTGTTAGGGATAACATGAGATTTCATCATGTTAAAGGAGGAGAGTGTTCATTTTAAACAAGGAGAGTGTTCATGTGGATAGTGGAAATATTGCTCCTAAAAGTGGTCTAATCACATCCAAAATGTCTCTTATGTCTCTTGTAGTTAAGTTTTGACATTGTGTAGAAGTACTATCATTCTCTTGTAGATAAGTTTTCTTTCTACTTTTATTTGGAGTCCAATTATGGCATTGCTAGCCATGTGACACGGTTTCTCTAAAATTTTCACACAAAAGAAACAAAAAAGATATTGGGCCATCCCGATGTGGCTTGTCTTATGGAATGATTGCAAGAAACTAAAATTGATCATTTGCAAATTCTACACAAAATTGTTGCACTTGGGCCTTTTTTTGGGGGGAATTTTAGATTCAAAGTTTGACATATGTAGTCAAATTCGACAATTACTACTGATTTACTGGCTAGTTTGCAGTAAAAAAAAGTTTATAGTTAATCACAAATGTTATAGCATGGTGATTCGGAATTACAAATATAGTGAAATCAAACTTAAACCTAAAACAACAAACAACAGAAATGGAGGGAATAAAAACTAAATGAGCAGCAGTCAAGCAAAGAAACCAAAAGGCAGGTTTTCCATTTACCATGGACAACTTTTGAGCTAAAACTGTAAGCAACTCAAATTAGTGTTGGTCCAGGCATTAAAAACTGTAAATACGAAGATAAGACGTCCAATCTTTCAGAATTTACTTTGTTTCAACATAGATGAAAATGAAGGAATTACAATTGAGTTTTAAAATGTTCAGTTGTTGTTGATTACAATATTTTTCTCATCATCAACAACAGTGTTGGGGGAACAAGGGTCCCAGATGAGCTCCTGTTCAAAATTTCATAACAGTGTGGGTTTCAATTGTAATAAGAAGAGTCCCTCAAGGATCTTCACTTTGCAAAGTCTTCATTCACATTATATACTGTTCAGTGTATCAATTCATTTGTTTCTTGAACTCGTGAAGCAATTTTCAACATGGGCATCCCTGATGTTTCTTCTCTAACATGCTCAGCTTCTGGTTATATACTCCTTCTAATAACATATTGTTCAATTGGTAGTGATGGTGCTGCTACTTTAGTTTTGGTCAGTGGAGAGAAGGCACACTCCAACTTGGTGTGAAAGTGATTGCAAAGATCAGTGGTTATGCTGATGCTGCTCAGGTGAACTTACAGATCATTGTGATGTCCATGAGACAATTTATTAAGATCTCAGAGCCATACATGTATCTGCATATAATTACTTCATTTCTTTAGCTTGTACAGACAAGCTTGTACTGGTGGTGGACTGGGCTTTTGTAGGAATTGGGACTCCGTCTTGGTCAGTTCCTCTGAAATGCTGAATCTTCAGATGGAGGGAACTGTTCTCTAGAGGCGCTGAGTTCCTCGTATGGATGTTGATGTAGATGACAGCACATTGGTAGATCAATCATATGCAATAAGATCTTGATATCGGTTTGAATCGTGGTGAACCACTTTCCGAAATCAATATTTCGCCCCTTATATAGCCTTAGGGAATCCACGAAATTTGAAGTGAGATAAGACAAACCAATCAGTTCCAATCAAGGCTCATGAAAGGAACTGAACTTTAAAGTTTATGTAATAATGGATTTGAGACTTTCAGCAAGTTCAGCAAGTTCTGTAGAATCACAGGTTACTTGTGTAACACCAACACTAAATCCTGAAATCCTTTATATAGGCATTAGGGAGAACTTCCAGAATCAGTTACGGAAGTTAAGGGAAGTTACAGCGGCAGTTGAAAACGGTTACCAACTGATTTCAGCGGTTATCAACCATTCCCAACCGACCCGCAACAGTTACCAACAGTTACTAACAGTTACAAAGTAGTTATGACGGTTATAACGGTTACAAAGTTGGTTTTACCAACAGTTACAAGCACATTAAACACGTGCCAAGAAAATCAACCAGCCATACACATGTGTCTAGTCCCGTAGAAGGGAAATAACGCTCAGTTCCCTTCACAAGAAGTGAACAAACATCTAGTTCCCTTTCCGGAAACTATTTCCAGGGAACTAGAGCTTTTTACAAGCTGTTTCAAGGGAACTTGACCCTTACATGTAACATATACTTTGTTTCCCTCTAGAACTCAAGTCGTTTACACAAGCGTGTACTCCACACACCCGAGCTCGTGTTATAACGAAATGAATTCCCTTAGTGTCACATGAATCCCGATCACACTAAATGGCAATGATTTCACTAAAATCACCAACAATCCTCCCCCATTTTAGTGTAATCCTTGATTCACAAAATAAGCAAGTCTTTATCCGCAAACTCTATGCATAAATGAAAATGTCGAGACGATTGAATTTCCGCTTAGTGTAATTACACATTCCAAACACCCGGGAATCATGGTGTCCTAAGGATTGAACCAATCAACCTCTTTGGGTGCATGAAGATAACACACACAAGAGTTACTTTACATCTCTAAAGTTGTACTTGACTCTATTAAGGGCCTTGAGTCCATATCTATTCATGAACGTATGTGAAGCCAACCCAAAGCTTCATGAAGCGGCCAAACTTCACATTCATATAGGTAGATCCTTTAAGGGAACATTGCCCCAATCGTGCACCTACAATTTGCACTTTTTCAAAGGAACTATTAAGAAGACTTTATCTTCAACCTCTCAACTTGTAGGAACTGAGCACACATTTGGGGATTTCATTTGTGCTCTCAGTTTCTAGGTGTGGGCTTTCCACATTGAATTATGTCCCTGACGTTAATCAGGAATGAATTGGGTATCCCACCACTAGAAAGATATATGGGTCTTAAATCCCATCCCCTTTCAGCCTACCTCTTCATCAAGTGGTTAGCCAAAGTTGTTTTGACTAAATTAACACAACTGAAATCACACTATGTGTCATGAGCTCATGAACTGTGCCATACCTCACATCCAAGGACGTGACCTCTTATAGCACACATGATAGTTCCCCTCTGGCCAGAGATTTTACGCTCACATAGAAAAAATCAGTTTCTATCTCAATGAAATTAGGTAGATTTAGTTCCCTAGTCGTTTGCCATTGAACTTGGCTACAACTAATACTACCAATCTCATTTTCGTTGTCGAACTCAAAATGTTAGATTGTTCCTCCGAAGTCCATGAAATGACACTTCCGTTATGTGGAACTGTTCAAGTCTAGTTTCCTCAAGGGAACTGATAAAGGTTTTAAGGACAAAGTTTGCTTCAAGGGAACTAGCGTCCATCCATCTTTAGAAGATTACTACTATAAGTTTAATATCATCTAACATCCAAATATTCCTTCATATCCAGGAACAATTTCGACATTAATAAGACCATAAACCATGGTCCGCTCAAAGTACTTTACTATCTATCGAATCACCCCAAACAAGGCGTTCAATACAGCTATGACCATGAAACATGGTCTTTTCCAAGTACTTAGGTACTCGTTGAACCACCATATCAAAATGTGTATTCAACGTTGCATCTTTCAATGTACATTTTCTTGTACACCCAGAGTTCCCTAAACTCGTAAGTACTTGAGCCAAGATACCATCATGCCCACACTTGGCGCAATCTATAAGCTCTAGTCCATGAGAGAGGAAACAAGAAACTAAGGAACTCATTTCCCTACAAGGAATATGTTTCCCTCAAGGAACACTTCCCTTCATTCTTGTTTTGATCCTAATTCTAAGGATCACATTAACCTCCCCCATAAGCTGCATAGGGAATCCTAATGTCATGAATCCATAACATGATCCACTAGTTTTGTACTATTCATTATTGAATCAGCTAGACAAACAACATCAAACTTGATGCCACCATATTAGTGCTTTATTTGTCTCATCAACAAAATTGCTGCCTTATTTCCCTTAAGGAAATATAAGTATCACATAAATGTTGATCTGGTGGGAACTACGCTCAAATGCATAGTCCATACCCATGGGATAATCCATCTCATTCACCATCGACCTTTTTAAAAGGCAATAATAGTGTCTTATTGTATTCACATAAGGTCCTATAGTCATACTCTCAAACTTGAGTAGATTTTCATCCTTAGTTCCCTAGCCAAGAAAACTGAACGATTTTTCTCCTTCTTGCTTTCGTATTTAATACAAAGCACGAGTGACATTCTTCCTTGAAGAATCAATTCCATATCCCGTTCCCTAACAATTAGGAAACATATCTTTTGGTCCAAGTGTAAGGAACTAATGTACTATGAAAAATTACATCTCTTCACTTGATTACGATAAGCACCATTCTCAAGTCATTCAACTCAATAATATTGGTCTGAAAATTCTTGGAATGCATAACACACCCAATGATGCAATCCACACCTATCCCGCCCAAGGTCTACCTCTTAGGCATGGGTAGTCCTTTGACCTCCCTAGATTCAAACTCAATTAAACCAAGTTTAATATTTAAACCAAAATTCATATGGGACAATCTTGTTCTTTATGAAGAACCCTGTTTGATAATAGGAAAGGACTTAGTTCACTTCAGGGACTAACCGCTTCCCTTCCAGGAATATGATTCCCTACAACTAACAGTTGCTTCGCTTCAAGGAATATATTTCCCTACATGGAACTCATCTTCCTCCTCGGGACATATTTCCCATAAAATGTCACTTATACCAAGTACAGAACATGGATTTCACCATAATTTCAAGGACTTTATTTTCTTTCACACACCATTATGTTGTTCAAGTGTGAAAAGCACGTACCACATGTACATTTCCCATCATTGTCGATATACAACATTGGTTATAAAACCTCAATCATGTCTAGCTCTTCATGATTAACATGTCACAAAATTTTAGATATCATCAAATAAATTAAATACAAAGCACGAATAAAAAGAAGCAAGACCAATCTACACACGAAGTATAGTAGGGTCTAAACCGACTAATCTGTATAGATACAGTAGAGTCAAATGGCCAATCTATGAAAACAGTAGGGCCTAAACCAGTAGACCTAATAAGTAATCTGTCAAAGGAACAGTAGACTTTAATTAGGTAATCTGATATCTAGTAGACATTACCCAAGTAATTTGTACTAAAATACAATAGACTTGAAGTAAGTAATCTAGATTTAACCATGAGTAATCTATACACGAGGCATAGTAGACTCACAAGAGCAGTTCCCTTCAAAACTTATTCCCTGGTAAGGAACTTAGCCCTGAATGGAATCAGTTCCTTCCAAGGAGCTTTCCTCATTCTCCAGCATGAAAATGCTTTGGAAATCATTCATACAACATTCATCCCAGAATTTGTATTATTAATGAAATCCAACCCTAGTGAAGTTTATCATCTAGGTCTCAATATCTAAACGCTTTGATTAAGTCTCTTTGGACTCTTGCTCTCTCAACCTTGGAATCCTCATGATCAATTCATGATAACAGCTTTTATCATAAATCATATGGTTATATATATATACCATAAATTATCATATGTATAAACAAATTTATGTAGTACAATACCCCTTAACGAAAACAAGTTCCCAATAAGGGAACTCTTAAAGGACAAGTTTTAGCGACAAAGCAATACTTTAGACTATTGATTATACAACCATAAACATATGATCAGTATTATGTATCAAACAATACTTCAAAGAAAAGGATCCTTTCAATACATAGTTACCTCAATGAAATTATCGTTTCCCACCAAGGACTAGATCCGTACAAAGGAACTCCCTACAAGGTCCGAATTTCTTTATAAGAAAATCTTCCATCATCCTCAAATCTAGGATAATTAAGATATCATATGCCATAAGTTTATTTTATATAGCCAAAGGTTACAACACCTTTCATTCACCCAAATAAATGGTGAATACATGATCATGTATTAGTTCCCATGATCACAGATTCATTAATATTATGTAAATGTCCTTTTGCTTGAACCACATGACTCTAATGGAGTCACTATTGCATCCAGATGCAATTACCAAAGTCTCATCATCGTCCAATTAGGGAGACGTCGCCACGTTGGACACAATTCCCTATCAATGGACAATCATCCAAATAATCCCCTTATCAATTTGGCATTATATGATCATACAATATACTCTCATATATAATGTATCGAAATACAGGTTTACACATATCATTTCCCATTAAATAATTATGAGAAATCATGGAAATGTTTACATAACAAATACATTGATATAAGTTCCTTATCCCATGATCAAATGATCATGCATGGTTTACATCTAACCATCATCATATTATACATACCATTATATGAATAATATCAAAGCCAAAACATTATTTCAATTTTCCCAATAAAACTTGGGACAAATAATATCAAAGTTCCTTCGGATCAAGGGTTCTAATTTCCCTTCGATGGTAAGGTAACCAACTTCCTTTGATCTCCTCGAACATCAACTTGGTTGTCTTCTCATGTGCAAATTCCATATGACTTGATCTCTAAATATTGATTTTGAATGTAGGAATCGGGACTCCGTCTTGGTCAGTTCCTCTGAAATGTTGAATCTTCAGATGGAGGGAACTGTTCTCTGGAGGCGTTGAGTTCCTCTTGTGGATGTTGATGTAGATGACAGCACATCGGTAGATCAATTATATGCAACAAGATCTTGATATCGGTTTGAATCGTGGTGAACCACTTTCCGAAATCAATATTTTGCCCCTTACATAGTCTTAGGGAATCCACGAAATTTGAAGTGAGATAAGACAAACCAATCAGTTCCAATCAAGGCTCATGAAAGGAACTGAACTTTAAAGTTTATGTAATAATGGATTTGAGACTTTCAGCAAGTTCAGCAAGTTCTGTAGAATCACAGGTTACTTGTGTAACACCAACACTAAATCCCGAAATCCTTTATATAGGCATTAGGGAGAACTTCCAGAATCAGTTACGGATGTTAAGGGAAGTTACAGCGGCAGTTGAAAATGGTTACCAACTGATTTCAGCGGTTATCAACCATTCCCAACCGACCCACAACAGTTACCAACGGTTACTAACAGTTACAAAGTAGTTATGACGGTTATAGCGGTTACAAAATTGGTTTTACCAACAGTTACAAGCACATTAAACACATGCCAAGAAAATCAACCAGCCATACACATGTGTCTAGTCCCGTAGAAGGGAAATAACGCTCAGTTCCCTTCACAAGAAGTGAACAAACATCTAGTTCTCTTTCCTGAAACTATTTCCAGGGAACTAGAGCTTTTTACAAGCTATTTCAAGGGAACTTGACCCTTATATGTAACATATACTTTGTTTCCCTCTAGAACTCAAGTCGTTTACACAAGCGTGTACTCCACACACCCGAGCTCGTGTTATAACGAAATGAGTTCCCTTAGTGTCGCATGAATCCCGTTCACACTAAATGGCAATGATTTCACTAAAATCACCAACAGCTTTGACACCGGAGTTGGCAAAACTAAAACCAGCTGTTAAAGTCAAACTACGAAGAAGCCAAGAACTAAACCAGTCGGTGACTTTGCATTAACTTATGTAAGTTTTTAACCATCAAAATGCTGACATAAATCAAACTTAGAGTCACTATAACAAAAACAAAACAAGTTTGAAATGCTAAAGTCGACGTCCATCATTGAAGTGATCTAATTTTGGGCACAAGAGCAGTAATACTGATTCTGCTATTGTGTTTGGAACATACTCCAGCAGCTCCTTCATCTCCGATCGACAATCCGCATCAATGAAACTTTGAAGAAATCAACTAATGTAGTTAGTAAGCATCATGCTAGGCACTCCCAAAATGCTAAAGTTGAAGTCAATCAAAATACCCCTTCAAACCTGGGAAGCAGAGCACTAAAAATGATCGTACTATTGGGCTTGAAAAGGAACATGTGAAACGGGGATCATCAGGACCTCCATCCTTTGGGGGCATCTTCTTCATATCCGATCGAATACCACCATTGACGTCAGACACAAGATCTTCTGGTGCTAAATTCAGATCAAATTTATATGGGACATTCAGTTAAATGAGTCTCTTAGGTCGCAGGTACAATCATTGGCTTCTGGATCCAGGCGGATGCCCATCCATAGCAACATCCAGACGCGTCTTGACATGGATGGCATCGAGCTGACTCCCCCGAGCGTCCGACGCCCCTGACATACTGAGGGTACATCTCGAACTCCTTTGGTCAATCCATTTTCGACTAACAATGTTACTTTCTCCACACCAATTGGGTCAGCATGAGCCCGAATCGACAAACCACAGGTTACCAATCCTCCCGATATTCTGGCTCTCGTCCAGTAGACGCTCAGTGAGCACATGAAGACACTCGACGACCGCATCGCTAGAATTCCCGGAGTTCCGCAACCGATCGAGAAGGAAGCGTCAGGCGGATACGAGGAATCTCCATTCGTCGAAGAGATCACCAGAGTCGAAATCCCAAAGAAGTTCCACCTTCCTATCACGGCGACATTCAACGACACCAACGATCCAGATGATCACATTTCTCTCTATAAACAAAAACTAATGACTGCATCTGTTTCGAGGGAGAGCCGCGAGGCTATCATGTGCAAAAGCTTTGGCACGACTCTCGCGGGTCCCGCACTGACCTGGTTTATGCGTTTGCCTCAGGGAATGATCGCCTCGTTCGTGGATCTGGTCAATTCCTTTAAGATCCAATTCGCCAGCAGTCGGAGGCTCGAAAGGCAGTCGAGTGATCTCTATCGAATCACCCAAAAGTATAATGAACCTCTCCGAAGCTATCTTAACAGGTACAATAAGGAAAAAGTCGCGATCCCTCATTGCGATGTCACCACCTCCATCGAAGCCTTCAGACAAGGTCTGATCAAGGATAGCAACCTCTACAACGAGATCACCAAGTACCTGTGCAGAAGTTTCGAAGATGTCCAAGTAAAAACCATGGCCGAGGTGTGTTTGGAAGAAGATTGCGAATCGCGAAAAGCGTCCCATGGACCCGACCAATCCGATCGCAAATCCTCTTCCAACAACCGTCGAGACAGACGTCATCATCCCTACCCTCGTAGCCGAAATGAGCAAAGTCAGGTAAACTCCTTCCAAGACAAGTCTCAAGACTGGAGGGATGGTCCGACGCTGCCTACCAGGGTTCAATCTTACAACTTCAGTGTTTCCGTGTCGGAGCTCGTCAAGAGTTTCGACAAATATGGAAAAGAAGTAAGATGGCCCCGAAAGAGCGACCGACCAGACGTCAAAAAGGGCATGAGCAGGTGGTGTGAATTCCACGGTGACCATGGTCACTCAACGGACGAATGCATCGCCTTATGCAAGGAGGTCGCCAGGTTACTTGCGCAAGGATTCTTGCGCAACGTGATCTCGGAATGGGCCAAAGCTACCATGGAACGACGAGATCAAGTAAAACAAGATAAACCCCCATCTCATGTCCATACAAAAATTATCAATACCATTTCAGGGGGCTCGGACGTATGTGGGAACACGTACTCTGTAGCCAAAAGACATGCGAAAGAAAGCAAAGGCAGTAAACCCGAGACGCCATAATTCAGACAAACCAGGGTCTCCGACCTCCCAACGGTCACGTTCGACGAGTTCGATGCCGATGGATCGAAAAACCATCACGATGGTCTGGTAATCTCTTTGTCTATTGGGAACTGTTTGATACGTAGAGTACTAATCGATATAGGAAGTTCAACCAATCTCTTGACCTTCGACGCCCTCAAAGGGATGGGTCTGGGCGAAGATGATCTTATCAAGAAATCGACTCCACTAGTCGGATTCAGCGGCGAAGTTAAACATACTATCGGCGAAATCGTTCTTATGACATACGCCGGAGGAGTAAACCAACAGGTGAAATTTCTAATCCTAGACTGCCCATCTCCCTATAATTGCATTCTTGACAGGCCATGGATACATGCTATGAAGGCGGTACCCTCGACGTACCATCAAATCATCAAGTTCCCTACCAAGTGGGGAGTCCAAGAAATCAAGGGAGATCAGAGGATGGCCAAGGAATGCTATGTCGCCTCCATGAAGAGTGCGGTCGAACCCAAGACCGCATAGCAATCACAGCTCGGCGAAGGATCTAGTCGATACGTCGAACCAGAAATGGAAAAGCTTGATGAGATCGCATTAGATCCTTCAAAGCCAAACCAAACGGTAAGGGTCGGGTCGGACCTGGACGACTCGACCAGACAACAAATACTGGATTTCCTCCGATCTAATGCTGATTGCTTTGCGTTGTCACATGAAGACATGATCGGAATATCTCCAAACATTATTACTCATAAATTGAATGTAGATCCGTCTCACCCCCTGTAAATAAGAAGCACAAGAAATTCGCCCCAGAGCGAAATAAGATCATCGACGACGAAGTCAGGAGCCTGCTGGAAACAGGAAAAATAAGAGAAGTCAACTACCCCGAATGGCTGGCCAACGTGGTTGTGGTCCAAAAGAAAAACGGCAAATGGAGAGTCTGCATCGACCTCACCGACCTTAACAAGGCTTGTCCCAAAGATTCCTTCTCACTCCCTCATATCGACGCCATGGTCGACGCGAAGGCAGGGCACAAAATGCTATCCTTCATGGACGCGTTCAGTGGCTACAATCAGATCCTCATGGAACCAGAAGACCAAGAGAAAACGGCATTCGTCACAAGCCAAGGTATCTATTGTTACAAAGTAATGCCCTTCGGACTTAAAAACGCAGGGGCTACTTATCTACGACTAGTCAACAAGATGTTCAAAGATCAGATTGGGGACAAAATGGAAGTCTACATAGACGACATGCTGGTCAAATCAAAAAAAGAAAAAGGACCACATCGATCACCTCCGCGACAGCTTCGAGGTACTAAAAAAATATAACATGAAATTAAATCCTATGAAATGTTCTTTCGGGGTGTCGTCAGGAAAATTCTTGGGGTATATGGTGACACAAAGAGGAATAGAAGCCAGTCCGGAACAGGTCAAGGCCCTCATCAATCTCTGAACCCCTCGATGCGTCAATGATGTACAAAAGCTGACAGGTCGGATAGCAGCTCTGAACAGATTCATCTCGAAGTCATCCGACAAGTGCAAATCCTTTCACGACGCTCTCAAGAAGAACAAGTCCTTTCAATGGACAGAAGAACATGAAGTCGCGTTCCATGATTTGAAGAAATACTTGGCCAGTCCCTTGTTGTTAACCAAACCCAAAGACGACGAGCCATTATTGCTATATCTAGCAGTATCGGAGTCCGCCGTGAGCGCAGTTTTAGTCAGAGAAGAAGATGGCAAGCAATCGCCAATCTACTACGTCAGTCGAATGTTACTGCCAACAGAAACAAGGTACACGTCCCTAGAAAAACTTGTCCTATCACTGGTAATGGCATTAAATAAACTCAAACCATATTTCGAATCTCATACTATAATTGTCCGCACTAACCATCCCATGAGAGCAATCATGAGGAAACCCGAGTTCACAGGACGAATGGCCAAATGGGCCATACACCTCAGCGGCTACGACATCGAATACGAGCCCAGGACGGCAATCAAATCGCAAACCTTGGCTGACTTTGTGGCAGACTTCAGCCCGACCCTAGAACAAGAAGCCGCCAAAGAAGCAACACAGTTACTTGCGACAGAGGAAATAGGTAAATGGGAGCTCCACACTGATGGTGCGTCGAACGCTAGAGGATCGGGGCTAGGGGTCGTGCTGAAATCGCCACAAGGGGACAAGATAGCCCAGGCCGTTAGATGCGAATGGGACACGACCAACAACGAAGCTGAATACAAAGCACTCATATTTGGGCTTATTCTGGCACGCGACCTAGGAGTCCGAGAAATCGAAGTCATCTGCGACTCCCTCTTGGTCGTAAATCAAATACAAGGGTCATACAACGCCAAGGACGACAAGATGATAGCTTATCCGGACATAGCCAAGAAGCTAATCGACCAATTCCAAACATTCGACACCAGGCAAGTTCCCAGAGATCTCAACTCTCAGGCTGACGCACTAGCCAACTTGGGGTCCGTCTTGGACCCAAAGGAGTTCCCAAACATCCCACTGGCACACATCACAACACCAGCCATTCCAAAAACACTCAAAGATTTGAGTACACCATTGGAAGAACTTGTCACGATGGAGATAGGTGACCGACCAGAAGAAGACATCGTCAACAATCATGACGACTGGACGTTACCTTATGTCAAATGTCTAAAAGACGGTATCCTACCCAACGACAAAACGAAAGCAAAAAGGCTAAAGGTACAAGCTCTTTCCTTCAATATTATAAGTGACGTCTTGTTCAAGAGATCTGTCACAGGGATACTCCTACGATGCCTCAAGACTCCAGAAGTCATACGCATCTTACAGTCATTACATGAAGGAGAATGTGGAAACCACACCGGAGGACGAAGCCTATCAGGGAAAGCCTTGCGAACCGGATACTACTGGCCCACAATGAATAGAGATGCGATGGAGTACACCAAAAAGTGCGATGCCTGCCAACGACATGCACCTGTTCCTCATCAACCCTCGGAACTCCTCCATCCGACTCTGGCACCATGGCTCTTCATGAGATGGGGGATGGACATCGTCGGAAAACTCCCACCTGCGTCAGGTCAACGAGTCTTCTTTCTTTCCATGACAGACTATTTTTCCAAATGGATCGAAGCTGAAGCCTACCGAGAGGTAAAAGATCAACACGTCATTTCATTTATAAAACGCAATATCTTGTGCAGATTTGGCGTCCCATCAGAAATCGTGTGCGACAATGGCTCCCAGTTCATCAGTCATAATACTCGAGCCTTCTGCGACCAGTGGAACATCAAACTGGTCACATCCACTCCTCGATATCCACAATCTAACGGACAAGCCGAGTCTAGCAACAAAATCATCGTCAACAACCTCAAGAAACGCCTCACAGGGGCTAAAGGAAAATGGGCAGACGAACTCCCTCTCATCCTCTGGTCCGACAGGACCAACCCAAAGGATGCGACTGGACAATCACCATTCTCACTCGTCTACGGAAGTGAAGTGGTCATTCTCGTCGAGCTACTGATTCCGACAGCCCGTTACAATCTTCAGACGAATGAACAAAATGACGTCGAGCTAGCGCACAACTTGGACACGGTGGATGAGAATAGGGAAAGAGCCAGAATTAGAATGGTCAGGTTCCAACAACAGGTCGCAAGAAGTTACAACAAAAATGTTCGAGCCAAAGTCTTCAAAGTTGGCGACTGGGTCCTCAAAAAGACGTTCTAAAACACCAAGAATCCGACCGACGGAAAGCTCGCACCTCAGTGGGAAGGACCCTATCTCATCAAGGAAGTGGTCGGACAAGGAGCGTACCGATTGGAAGACAAAGACAGACGAACGATCCCAAGAAGTTGGAACGCAACACACCTGAAGCTATACCACTTCTAGACCAGCAAAGTAAGGCACTAACACTCTTTCACTTGTCATGTGTTATTCGTTGCTACAAACTCAATTCTATTTCTTGAAACTGAGTACTCACATCTAGTAAGGACATTTTTCCTTGCAAAACCTAAGTACAGGATGACATCAACATACACACTGGATCCAGTCACAAACAAAAGCGCTTACACTATATTTACACGATCGATCGGAACACGGGGAGATGAATACCAAAGGCACGTCGGCACACCGCCTGCCTTATACAATACATAAGGTTAAGACACCTTATTACATTTATGCAATAAAGACATATTGCTTTTGTAACACCCCCAAATCTGAATACAAATGGAAAGGTATTACCGCCAGTGACCTCGATATTCCTCACTGAAGTCACCCCATGCTTTACCGTTTAAAAACAATCATGAAACACATATGATACAAAAATCATATTTTTATTCATATAAAACATGAGTCCCGGGATTACATCCCAATCCCGAATAGGACAAACACAGAGTTTTAAACAGAGTATAGCGGAAGTATTTTAAATATATAACAGAGTGAATAAGTTACAGCGGAAGTCTTTCTGGAAATTTTACAAAAAGGGTTGTGATCGAAATGATCACCTGCCCAAGGATCTCAACCTGATTAAAAGATAATTATTAAAACATCCAAAAACAACCGTCGTCTTCATACTCAATCTAGTCTCCTCATATCTTCGCTCTATCTGATGTGCCCAATCGAACGGATGACACCAGCCAACCATGCAGAGAACAATTGCGGTTGGTTAGTCTACTAAATAGACTATGCAAGGGTACAAAGCAGAAGGTTCGAAGTAGTTGTATTAGGTTAGACTTATCATTTCTCGAATAATAACCGATAATGATAATCAACCTTCATACTTCTACTGAATTACAACAAGAGGTATGCACAAGAGAAGATGCTAGAAGACTGAATCTTCGCAGAAATCGATCCGAAAGAAGACTCCAACGGAAGTGAGTCTTAAGGAAATATGACAAATCTGGAACGTTTAAAGAATCAGACATCAGTGATTTAAAAGCTGACTTAGATGTTTCGGTTCACGACCAACCTCACCGCTTACAGCGAATCCAGATTGGAAAGAGAACGTACTCTGATCAAAAGTCGAGACGAGCTTTCCTAGTTGCACTATTTAATTAGTTGCACTACTCGCTAAAGGTTTATTAATTATGTGCACTCGGGCACTTTATCTTATTAAATTCCAAAACCCATATACGTTATAAGCTTTTAAACATATGCCTTGTCACGCAGGACATACAACTAAGGAATGGACCTCACAGAATCCAAGCCTCTGGACTTATATCGAAGGAATGAACCTCACAGAGTCCACGCTTCTACTATCGTAGGGTCTTGATCGCCCTTTTCCCCAAGTTATAAAGAAACGAATGGACCTCTCGGAGTCCAGGCGTTCCTACGAATACTCGTGCTAACTAATAGTTCGAGCACAACAATAGTTCAGGATAAATCCACATAAATGCCCTCTAGGCGAACATAAATAATAGCGTTGTTCTAACAGATATACAACCTATTATAATATCATTATTACAGTTTCCAAAACAGTTTATAAAACCATTTCCAGATAAACACAATAATCATTCCAAATTAATTACTCAGATAAACAACTGATAATTAATGTAAATATGGAACGATGAGCAAGAGCGAACCACCACTTGCCTTAGTCCGCAGAACTGGAACAAAGCTAAACAAAGAGTTTCCGGGCTCGACACAGGGACGGCTCTGGCAGCACAGATTCCTTCGGATCGACCCATAAAGAAACCCTAAGTTAGATTCGACAAACAACAGTACGAATCTAAAGGAAAACGAAAGAAATCGAAAGGAACGACGCCCGAAAGACGACCACCCAGGGCCGAGGCCAAAACATGCCACAACCCTCTGGCGGCGGTCGCCGCTATTCTTGGCGGCGGGCTCCGCTGTTCATCACGGAGATCGCCGCCACTGTACGGCAGGCGCCGTGAAGAACACCAGTCAACAGAACGAGAACGAAACTCACCAAAACACAAGCGAATTGTCCCCCTTTTGCCTTGCTTTGGATCCTAGGCGTCTGAGGGCCTCCAAGGCTTCCTTAAGCAACTAGAAACAACACCAAAATGGGCACCAGTGATCACTTCCAAACTCCGGCGAGGGCAAGCTTTTCCGGCGAGAACAATTTGGAGGATTTAAGCTTCTGTTTTTGCTTCAATCCGATCCCCAAACCTTCTCCTTAAATAGCCAAACCTCAGGGAACATCATGATGGCCTAAATGGAGACGTGGAAGGCTAGAATCGGCGTTGTCAGAGGCTCTCCGGTGAGCACAGGCCTATCCCCCCCGCTAGCTTACGGCGGGCGCCGTGTTTTCCCCAGGTCGCCGCTTTGAAAGACAACGGCGGCGGCTAATGGCGGCGGTCGCCGCACTGTACGGCGGTCGTCGTTTCCTAGCCCTCTTGCCCAGCTAGTCGATGAGAGGACAGCTGCCTCGAGCCACTAACGGCGGTCGCCGCCGTATTTACGGCGGGCGCTGCCAGGTCATCTTTGACCAATTGGCTTTTGGATGACGTTGGCTTAACCCGGGATAAAAATAATCGTACACGAACGATTATTAAGATCCAAGGTACGTCGTCTGTATTATATTTTACTGGAAAAAGAAATATTACAGATATGGAGAACATTAGAGGATGTCTTTCTGTCTCCGAAATTAATCCGACGTACAAAACGGGCGTTCGGGAAAATTCCCAAAATTCCCAAAATATCCTTATAGAAATACGGGGTATCACATCACCTCCCCCTTAAAAGAAGTTTCGACCCCGAAACTTAGGTCGCAAATAACTCGGGAAAACGTCTGAGCATCTTTGCTTCGGTTTCCCAAGTAACTTCCTCTGTCCTAGACTTGGACCACAGACTTCGTACCAACAGTACGATCTTGCTGCGCAGTTGCTTCACACTCTGAGGCCGCTTCCAATACTACTACTGATTCAGTCTTCTGGGGATTAACCATAACCCCATTCTCATTGATCACATGGCCTAAGAAAGCCACTCCTTGATCCAAAGGTCACACTTAGACCACTTTGCGTACAGCCGACTTGGTCTAAGGACTGACAAAGCAATCCTAAGATGTTCCCCGTGAGCTTCCTTGCTCGGCAAAAGATCAAAATGCCATCGATGAAGACCATCGTGAACTTATCCAAGTACTGGTGAAAACATCGATGTACTAGATTCATGAAAACTGCTGGAGCATTCGTAAGTCCAGATGGCATGACTACAAACTCATAGTGACCATGATAAGCACTACTTTGTAGGGCTTAACTAAGAGTTATTAGAGGTTTTATTGGTGCCATTCGGGTAGATTTAGACACATTCTTGTGTATGGCGTTTGGAGGCGAAGTTGGTGTTTTTGGAGGTGTTTGAGCTACTTTGGAGATCATGAAGACACTGAGGAAGGAAGCCATCAAGAGAAGACGCCAAGGAGTGAAGAGGAGACGGGTTGGTGCAAGGCAAAGGACAAGAATGCCGAGCATTAACCGCGATCGCGGACATGGGTGCCGCGATCGCGGGCCTCGGAGCATGTCGAGAGTTTTCTGCGGGCGCGGAGAGATTGAAGTGCGCGGAGCCACATGGGGCCGCGATCAAGGTCCACCACCCGCGATCGCGGGTCTGACACGGCAGAGGCTCGGACTTATTCCGAATTATCTTTTTAGTTTTCTTTTCCCTTTTCTTATTTCTATTTCAGTTATTTTTCTTAATGGGCTAGGTCATTTGTTAGGGCCCTATAAATACTCTCCTTATGCATTAGGGTTAGAGGAGCCAGACTTTAGTTGCAATTTCAATTCATCGTTGTTTTCTTTTCCTTTGAAGTTTCTACCATGACTATGAGGAGCTAAGCCTCTTTGGCTTAGTCCGGTAATGGAAGCATGAGTTCGTTCATCTGGTTGTGAGGTTTTGTTCCTATCTATCTATCCTATTGAGTTATATCTTTTCTCTGAGCAAATTCATATTTGAATGTTTGTTGGTTTATCTAGACTGATCACCTAGGTTTATTGCTTTCATTCTTATTGCTAATACTAGGGAACTGTTGGGCTAACGCTCTAGTATAAGTAGCAAGCATTGATTGTTATCTGCATCTGTGGATTATATCTATGTGGGAATTGATTACATGGTAAATGTATCTGAGCGAGCGTTCTGTGTATCCTGGTTAATTCTTATATGTATTGTTGCCTTTGGGTTGAACCTTTAGTGGTACTAGGGTTATTCATTGGTAAGGGTTCTTTGTGGAAGGTTTTCCTCTGAATTTACATAAGATCGGGACAGGAATAACCGAATAGGAAGATAGGACTTAATCTATGAACAACCTTTGAATGACTTATGTGGACATTACTTGGCTAAGTGTTTTTTCTCTCTTGATATTTCATCCATTCTACTTTGTTTTGTTTGTTTTGTTTGCAACCAACCAACCATAAAACCCCCCTTTGTGACATTGCATGCTACCACCATTGAATTACTTCCTTCTCTGTGGGATCGACCCTGACTTGCTTACTATACTTTGTTTAGTGAGGATTTACTTTTGATTAGGGGTACGACGACTATTCCCCCTATCAAATTTTGGCGCCGTTGCCGGGGAAGTCAATTGCGATTTTTTGGTGTTTTGCATGCTTTGTGTGTTTTCGATTTTTTTCTGTGTGATTTTCGTGTGTTTGCTTGTGTGTGTGGACCTATCTTATGGTCCACACCCGTACTGCTGACTCTCCACCTTTAGATCCTGATCCAGAGATTGAGAGAACTTTCTCCCAAGGACGCAGAGTGAATCGAGCTTTGGTCTTTGAGAATCCCACTTTTGAGATGGCGGACGAGGTACCACCACCTACGTCAGCTGCGCCTAACTTGACGCAGCAGCCACTGGCCATACAATTCCCTGAGCTAGGCACAGGAGTGAACTTTGAGCTCAAGTCTGGTCTTATCCATCTTTTGCCTCAGTTCCATGGGCTAGCTGGAGAGGACCCAAACAAGCACCTCTCGGAGTTCCACGCCGTGTGCAGTTCCATGAAGCCACGGAATGTCACTGAGGATCAAATCACGTTGAGGGCTTTTCCTTTTTCACTTAAGGATTCAGCCAACGACTGGTTTTACTACCTCACCCCAGGAAGCATCAACACCTGGGAGAAAATGAAGAAGGCGTTCCTGGAAAAGTACTTTCCAGCAACGAAGTTGAACAGTCTCAAGCGCAACCTGAGCAACATTGAGCAGCATGGGACAGAGACGCTCTACGAGTACTATGAGCATTTCAAGAGGTTGTGCTCTAGCTGTCCCTATCACGGGTATTCAGACCAAGATTTGGTCTTATATCTATACGGGGGATTGCTGGATGAAGAGCGACGAATGGTGAACGCGGCGTGTGGGGGAAACATACTGAACAAAACCCCTATCGCTGTATTTGAGATATTCAGCGAGTTGTCGGAAGGCTCAAGGCAATTCAGCAAGAGGGCGAGCGCCCAGGCTGTGAAAGCCACTTCAAGTGAGAATGTTCTCCCATCTATGGCGAGGGAAGTGAGCGAAATGAAGGAGATGATCACGGTTTTGATGAGGAAGGAAGGACCCCAGAGGGTCAAGGAGTGCGAATTTTGCTATGCCACCACGCATGCAACTGACGCATGCCCTACACTCCATGAGGAGGCCACTGAGCAAGTCAACGCTGTTGGGGGGTACCAACAAAGACAACGGTATGACCCCTACTCTAGTACCTACAATCCGGGGTGGAGAGACCATCCTAACTTGAGGTACGGGAACACGTACAATGTGGAGAATCCCCCTGAGTTCCGACCAAGACCCCCTCAGCAATACCAGCAGCAGCAGCAGTACCCCCAGCGACCATTCCAAGGAGGCCAGCAGTTCAGAGGCCCAGCAGAGCAGAGACCGCAAGGACAAGGAGCTCCCCGCGCTATGAATCTAGAGGACCTGGTCAATACACTGGCGCAACACATGACCACGCTGACGCAGACAGTAGGAACCATGCAGCAAAACATGGTTCAGTTCCAACATAAGACCAAGTCCAGTATCCAGAACCTGGAGAAGCAGGTAGGGCAGATCTCCCAAGCGGTCAGCAAGCTTGAAGCTAGACCCAAGCGGCGAGCACAGGCCTATCCCCCCCGCTAGCTTACGGCGGGCGCCGTGTTTTCCCCAGGTCGTCGCTTTGAAAGACAACGGCGGCGGCTAATGGCGGTGGTCGCCGCACTGTACGGCGGTCGCCGTTTCCTAGCCCTCTTGCCCAGCTAGTCGATGAGAGGACAGCTGCCTCGAGCCACTAACGGCGGTCACCTCCGTATTTACGGCGAGCGCCGCCAGGTCAGCTTTGACCAATTGGCTTTTGGATGACGTTGGCTTAACCCGGGATAAAAATAATCGTACACGAACGAGTATTAAGATCCAAGGTACGTCGTCTGTATTATATTTTACTGGAAAAAAAAATATTACAGAGATGGAGAACATTACAGGATGTCTTTCTGTCTCCGAAATTAATCCGACGTACAAAACGGGCGTTCGGGAAAAATTTCCAAATTCCCAAAATATCCTTATAGAAATACGGGGTATCACAGCTTTCCTCCTCGGCATAACACTAAGTCATGACTAAACATAAACACATACATTTGCAGGCCTCCTTCTTTACACACAAACGGCAAGCCCTACTCGACGGAGCACACGGGCAAACCCGACACACAAATCAAAGGCGTCAACGACAATCTTCTCTAGAAGAATCCGACAAAACAAACGAACATAAAACAAGTTTGACCCTTTGTAAAACAGATTACGTCAATAAAAGTCTAAGCTTTTTACATCCACGCAACCTGCGATGGTGGACGGGTCGCCAAAACATATTGTCTGCCTACACACACGTAGGACTTCAAATTGTCCACAAACACATTCCGCGATCCGCGATGAAGGACGGGTCGCCAAACTAGAAAACATTCTACCCACACACAGGTGGGATCACAAGTCATTTACGAAAAATAGTCAAGAGTCGGGATTCGTAGCATTACCTTCAGCAGGGGCCGGATCGGAGGAAGGTTGGGGCTCGATCGGCACGGTGTCGCCAGAATGGACCTCGTCTTCACCGGCACTTTCGTCTAGAGATTCCTCTCTGACACCAGCCAACTGGAAAAGCTCCGAACCAGGATTCTCCTTCGGAAACAGGGTATCCATGGTCTCCTTCTCCGCCTTCAAATCCCAGGTCTCCTGCTTACCCTCTTCGAACTCCTCGATCATCTCGACGCGCGACTTCAACGCGTAAAAAGTGCCTACGTCGCCTGCAACCCGACCAACCTCAATCTTAGGCTGCCTCACCTTCTCTTCAACACTTGACTGGCTCTCACTGAGCTCCCTCCGACAAACATCCAAGTCATCTTGGCACCTCTTCAGCTCCCTAGCGAAGCGGCGCTTAACGTCCCTAAAACGGCTCTCGGCTCCTTCCACCTTGGTCTTCAAAGATGCCAGGTCGGACTCTGACCTAGCAGCCCTATTCTCGGCCTTAGTGACCATTTCTTTGACTCTATAATACGCGCCCAAGAGAAACTGGAAAGTCTGGAAAAAGGCGAGATCGAAGCAATCAGAGACCAACCAGACCGGGTGGAAAGAAAACATACAAACTTGAGATCCGACAAGACGACTTACCTTCCACGCAGAGCACCCCGCTTCGCCAATACAATCCAAGGGAGAGACGATATCAACTTTTGACTTCAGAGTCGGGTCCTGAGCATGAAAGAGATCAGCAATCGATCGACCGACTGCGTCAATCTTCTCGACTCCACGAGCAACCGTCGCCTTCTTCTTTGAAGTATCCACCACCTTCACATCGCCAGAAGAAGCACCTGCCTTCCTTTTCGAGCCAACTTTGGCTGGGAGTGACGACTCCGTCGGCGTCGATTTACTCGACGAGGCCCTGGCCGCCGCCAGCCTTTGCTCTATCAGACCTTTCCCAGACACTCCCTTCAAACGGGCACTCGACCGACCCGGACGAATACGCAACTGGACACGAGAAGAACTCTTTGACCCTAGAGAGTAGTTGTACCACAGGGCGTCGAAGTTAAAGCCGGCCCCGGACTGAACATTCAACAGATCTAAAACCCTAAGGATCCGCCACGCCTGCGGTATGACCTGACACGGCGGAAAAGCCAGAGTCGCTAAGAAATCCCTGACAAGAGGGGAGAACGGAAACATATGACCGATCCTAAATGGATAAGCATAGAAACAAACCCATCCCTCATAGCGAGCGTCGGCTCTCTCGTCCGGATGCGGCAAACCTTGCGACCGTCTTAGGAGGAAAGCCTCCGACTTGGAGAATCTGCTCCAACTCCGCCTCCGTCAGAGTCCCCGTCAAAGCGTCTGCCTTCTTCAAAAGGAAAGGGGGGGGACCTCATTCTTGCTCGAGTTCGAGTGAGTAGCAGTCGACTCGGAAGACTCGCTGGAAACCATTTCCAGAACAGAAAGAGAAGGGAATCAAAGAGCAATTTTTTTGAGAAAACCTAGACAAGCCTACCAGATCAGAGAGAAAGGGAAGAAGATGAAACCAAACCGTCAGAAACTTAATTCGGATTTATGGAGGGAATCGGCAGGTCGCATAGACGTCACATCGTGTAGCGGTATTATCGCCACGTAGCCCTCGCATGTCGCGCCCAGATCGGAGGGTGGAAATCGTGTGGGATGAAAGTTGTTTGGACTCCATCTCACAGCTGCCATGAAGCCCAAAACAACTTGGGGCTATTGTTGAGCCCAACATACTCCAAAGGGATCGGAGCCAGCAAATTGGGCCAAGGTCCAGGCGAAGTCGAAGGCTAGAAACAATTAGAAGGAAGCGACGAACACTCCTCAGACGCGTGGGATCCGACCAGCTCCGAAGATTTTGCCTAGGACATTAATTGCTTGATCAATGGCAACGGTAACGAAATTAAACACGAATATTACAATGGCATTCAAGAGCAAATCCCGAAGATCACACATGGAATGAATAGAAGATATTACGAAGACAAGTAACGGACACAAGAGGAAGCTACCATAAATAGATCACGAAGAAGCAATCGACAGAACACACGTCTACACACAGTATTCACTCACTTAGCTTTCAAAAGGCTTACCAGCATATTCGCTCTCACTCAAGCTCCATGGGATACTAGCCGATCGTTGCCGGTCGAATCACCGATACCGCCTGTCGAACAGGACTCGATCCCTTATTCTTCAAGGATAAGTTGTACTCTGATCTGATTCTATCATCGATTGATCAATAAATCATATTGCTATTTTGCATCTACTCTTTACTAGGTTGATTGTCTATTTGGTTTAGATCGATTTTATATTATCCGATCGACTCGTTATCCCGTCTAAGGCGATTTAGGTCGACTGATCTTTTCGCCCCAAAACAATTATCATCTTCATCTGGTTGCAAGTTCAAATCGAAGTCCAATTCCTTCTTACTAGAAAAGGAAGTCATAATCAAGTTTTCTCAAGCTTCCTGCGAAAAAAAGAACGAATTAACAACAAGACCCACATAAACCTTCAACCAAACACCTTAGTCAAAATTTTGCTCACCTTCTAGGCAAATTGCGATGGCGAAGAACTTTCCCGAGTGCCAATCCCAATACTAATTTGATTGATTTCGATTCAACGAACCCCAAATTAGCCTCTCTAGTCTCTCCCCTCTCTCGATCTTGTTATCGACCCTTGGCATTCGTTTGGGTTTCTGGGAGAATTGAAAGAATCATCGGAGTGGAACAACCTTCCTAAAAGCGAATTGCACAAATCTTCCATTTTAGATATTGGCAGGTGATGAAATCGCATCAAATCTCTATGGACGCGGGAGAGGCAAAAAAAAAAGATATGGGATGATGAATTGTTCAGTACATCCTAGAAAAAGGGAAGCAGTGAATACATAATTGACAAAACAAAAAAAAAATTAATGTATTAAACATGAGGGCAAATCTGGAAAAAAAATGGTGAAAAAGTCTAAAACGACAATTAAAATTTATCAAAGACTTAACCCTAGAATGTCAATCTACTATATATATACTAAAGCAGAATACACACTTCGTAACGTGACGCCCCCAGAATGAGCCCGAATTTTACGCTGTCACGTGACGTCACAATATTGAATTGGACATGTGACAACCTGTGGTTTTTTTAGATTTATTTTAAAAATAAAAAATATGCAGTAATATAATCCTACACTTGCCATACGAATATTATTTACAATAAAATCTTTCCAAAATGTACAACAAAACATTCTATAATATTTGATTATCTTTTTCCAATATTGACCACAGAATATTCTGTAGTATTTGTCTATGCACTATACGAAAATAAATCTGTAATATTTTTAACATTAATTATTTCCAAAAAAGGACCACAAAAAATCTTTTTTAATTTTTCTTTTTAGGATTTTGATTTTGTTACTCAATAGTCAATTGACGTTTTATCCAATTACACACAAATTAAAAACCAATTTATTATTTATTTAAACGCATTTATTAAGAAATAAATTCGAATGCACTTAAATTTGCAAAAAAATCAATTTGGAAGATATAAGATCAGACGCGTACACATATTGTTGTCCCATTAATTAAAGAAGAGTACTACACAACAATTGGTTTGGATATCAAAATAAGCACCCACCAAAGTAATCGGAAAATGCAAATAGTAATTAAGAGGGGTTGGAACGACAACTAATTTTGATAAAAAATGAAATGCAAAAACCGTCAAATTAAATCGGAGGGAGTAGTATTTTTTTCCAGATTTTGTAGGCATTTTTTTCAAATTTCTCTATATATTTAATCTAGCTTAGTTACGATGTTTTTTGTTTACATTTTGATCGCATTTATTAGCGCTGTGCATCCGGTCCAGACCGGACCGCTTTTTTCGGTCCGTCCGGTCCAATGGACCGGAATTTTTACAATCCTTGGACCGGAGACCGGACCGGACCGGTATGATTCGGTCCGGTTCCGGTCCGGTCCGGTCTTGGACCGGATTGGACCAGTAAACATATTTTTTTTATTTTTTAGTTTTATATAAATGAAAAAATAATTATTTTCCCTATTTTTATAACTATTGTGTATATATCAGACAATATATTTTGTTATTTATTTATATTTATAGTAGAAATTAATTTTTAATAGTGTTATGAGATACTAATATATAAAATTAAATTAAAAACAATAGAAAACCGGTCCATCCGGTCCGGACCGGAAACCGGTCGGGTTTGGACTGGACCGGACCGGACCCGAATTTTAAAAATATGTGGACCGCGGACCGGACCGTAATTCCCTCGGTCTGGTCCGGGCATTTTCGGTCCAGTCCGGTCCGGTTTTCCGGTCCGGTCCGAATCTGCACACCCCTAACATTTATTACTTTGCTATATATCAACTCTCTTCATTTATTATCAACTCCAAAATCACGTGATGTTTATATGGATTTAGGAAAATAAATCTGTAATATTTTTAACATTAATTCTGCTTAAAATGGACCACAAAATATCTAATAAACCTGTGATGTGGCTACGCCCCATCAAGTGCCATCTACAAGCGTTGCCGCCCCGGATGCTGCGCCGGCGCCTACCGAGCTGGAGGCTAGTCCGCCGGGCACTTCTCCGAGTTCCCCGCACACCAAGGACTCCACACATCCCTTTGACCCAGATGAGTCCATCCAGCCCGTGAGTGCCGTGGAAAGTGGGTCCGAGTCTGCCAAGCGCCGCACTCCTTTCACCGCGCCGCTAACTCCTCTATTGGCGTCTCATGAGCCACCGCCAAGGGCGATCACCCGCGCACGAGCCAAGGAACTCAATCAACAGCTGTAGAAAGGCCTATTCTTCCTTGGAGCGCCGAGCCAAGTGGCGTTGGAGCCGGTGACGCTACTCATGGCTTGCTCGGATGTCTAGCTGCCGCGCATGTGGGCACCGAGAGACTTTACACACGCATTTAGGGATACCACTTTATGCCTTAATGCTTGTGTAATTTTATGTCTTTTATTTCATCTCAAACTTAGTTTATTTTTCATGAAATAATGGCATTGAATGCCAAGGGTTGTTCGGCTTGGTTTGGCCGAGTGGATGTGGTGGCCTATATAAGGCTTTTTGTGACTTGTTTGAAAGACACGTTGAATGCTGCAGAACCCTAATACAATTTGGCTTAGATTGCCTTATTTAGTTCATCCCTTGCTCGTGTGTTAAATCGAGTCTACTCGTGAGTTACATCGAGTGCTTGAGTTTGATTTTGAGTGAGTTATATCTCAAAACCAGATTCTCGTTCTTCTTCTTTGATTTGGTGAGTTATATCCAGATCCATGAAGTTGCTTATCTTCACTGCTTCTTGATCATCTTCTACATCTCGTCCATTCCACCAACATCTCATCATCTTACCCGCTACTTCCTCCCGCTGAACTCTCTGCGATCGTTCAGGAGAATTGTCATATATTTAGATTCAGAGATCCATTTGCTTCCATCTTTTGAGGGAAGGAACTCGACTTCCAGATCTAACTTTGGGCGTTGGAATCATCCAATTTGGAGTCCATACGAGGGAGAACGATCCCGTTGAAGTCATGAGGGAATTCTGGAAACTTGTTGTTGTGAGCCCTTGCTTTGGGAGGCATTGAAGAGCTATACCTTGCACTGAGAGCCCCTCGATCCTTGATCTCGTCAACCTATAGTGCAATAATAAATTTGTACCAAACAAATAATTTATTTCCAAAAACTGAACCTGCAGATTTGCTTACAAATCAGTGACATAAGAATATGGAGGAAGACTCGGAGGATTATATAGTGCACGTGTTTATATTTGGTTTTTGTATTACTATAATATTGGCTAATTATGGATTAATTAGCATTTTAATTATGTAATATTTTATCTACTTCAATTGAGTAAACAAACACCTTCGATTACATGCAAATATGCATCAGTGGCAATTATCAGGGAAGTTTGTAAATTTAGTACTTAACTATCGAAATTCCCGTGCCAGATGGGATTTTATGTCATATATGTTGAATAAAAGATATTAATAATTATTAAAATTAATCTATGTATTAAAAAAATATATCTACATAATATTAATATCAAAATCATATTCGGATCATAATTTCATATATCAATCGTCCATATAATTAGAAAATTTTGGATTTGTATATAATTAAGAAATTCTGAATCTATATATAATCAAAAAATATTTAGATTTGTAATCTTTGTGCTTGATTTCTATTTAAATTAGGAAGAGGGATAAACAAATCCAAAATTTCATATGCCACATGTCACTCTAAGATTAAACCATGCCATTTTATGCCACTTGTCATCATCTTAATTTTTCAAGTAATAAAAATTTTATTTTATAAATCAATATATATCTTAATTCTTTCCAATAAGGAAATTTGTAATCTTAAGAATAATTCACATAATCTTTTACATCTTTCCATCATAAGCTAATCTTATATAAAGAAATACACTTGGACCAAAAAAATCAATAAAATAAATTTCCATAATTATATAACAATTTTTCATTTTTAATAATTTATATATTGATCTTATTAGGACCTTAATTTGTACATTCGTTTCCTAAACGTTCATAAATATGTAGTTAGTAAGTGATTAATTAGTAGCTTATAATAGGTCAATTATGTGTACTTTTTATTTGCACTGTAAAACTGTAAATATTTGCAATAAAAAATATTATACCGAATCTTAGAAATAAATGTTTTGTAAGGATACATTATTACATACTCTATACTTAAATGAAATAAGATATAAGTTATTACTTAGTAATGTTAAATTTCTAATTATTAGTTTAGTACGAAAATAAATTATTAAATGTAGTTTTCAATATTGAGCTATAAGTGTACTAACATTAATTTCATAAACCTATTGTAAGAAAATCTTATTTATTGTATCTATTTTATACGGTCGTGGTCGGGGAAAGGACGCATAGAAATATATATATAATTTATTTAATAGATATAATTATAAAATACGATTACATTTTTTGGGTCAAAGTATTATATTATAAATAATCTACTATATATCTACTAAAACAAAACTTCAATATGCCATATTGCACCATCACAATAAAAATGACACATGCTATTTTTTTAGAATTTCAAATTTTTTTGTAAATCTAAATTTATATAGAAAAAAAATTATATCTTACACCTTAACTAATTCCTAATTGAGATACAAATCAATCAAAATAATCGCTTCTTAATTTACATACAATTTCCTAATTTAGATACAAATCAATCACATAAATAAACTAATCACTTCCTAATTTACACACAAATCAATAATAAAGATTACCAATACAAAACTTCCACAACAATCTACTATGTATACACTAAACTAAAACCTAACTAATCACATGACTCTCCCTAATCAAATCACCTTCATTTGTCATGTGTCATTCTCTCATTTTTTTTTACTTTGTTTTGATATATTTAATTACAAACTAAAAATCTAATATTTATCTACTAAACCAAAACTCTTCTATGCTACATGGCATCCCCCCTATTAAGCCCATCTCATCGTTATACCACCTGACATCCTCCTATTCTTTCTGTCACATGATATTTTCTCAATTTTTCATTTTTTAAATTTAATACAATAAATATATATCAGATTATCCTATTTCCTAAACTAAACATGTCAATCATAATAACGATCTTCAAAAATCTTTTTTTTCAAAATTTAATATAATAATTATATATAAGATTATTCTATTTTCAAAACTAAACATCTCAATCAAAAGCATATAGTTTATATATATTATTATATTTCCATAATTAAAAATACTATATAATAAAGGCAGAAAATTCTAGGCACTACCAATAAGTAATTTAATGAGGGATTATCAACTACATTTGGAAATATGCAATGGATAATATTTCAATTTAGTTACCATGAAAATATGTTTCTATGAATGTATTCTAACATTCCGGAAATATAAGACTAGGATCCGAAAGCTAGAGTCGCTAAAAGTAAACTTTATACAAAACAAAGGTGAAAATGTGCTATAAGTATATTGATTTATGACCATGTCAATATATTTTATGAAACATATTATTGGTATGCATAATCTTTTTTTTAAAGTCGTTCAAAGTGCAGAGTGTAATCTACTATATATCTACTAAACCAAAACCTTATGTGTCATCACCACGTTTGATTTGCCTACATGTCATCACTCATCTAACCATCATCCACTACATCATCCAACTATTAGAAAAAAAATAAAAAAGGATTATCAACTAAAAGAGCTATAAAAAGTTCCGAAAAGATACGAAAAAAATAAAAAATTATTTTCCATGTATAGAATAAGATAAGTTTTGATTATAGTAAGTAATCACAGTCAATAAGATACGTTTTTATTATAGAATCTCAATTTATATGGATAGGGAGTTTTTAATCCTTTATTTTCCTAACTAATCTTGAATAGATAGAAAAGTCTATTTTTCATATATCTTATTTGATGGTGTAAGTAAATATATATCAACTAATCCTGCTATATCATCTTAAAACACTTATTATTTTTACAAATCTTCTCTATAATTTTTCTACAGATTGAAGCTATACAATATTTTTACGATAAAGTCCACAAATTGCTTGAAATTGTAGATTTCTATCAAGAATATATAAAATAGTATTGAAGAGATTCTCTCGAAGTCGATAAAGATAAATCCAGTGTTTATGTTGTAGTAGTTTACTTACCAATTTCTATAACTAATGTATTTCGTAGAGTCTATTGAAAGTCATTTAAATCCAATTTATACGAATTAAAGAGCATATAGTATGTTGTATTTATCAATTGCATTATTTATATATGTATTATATTATATTATGAGATATATGCTATTTCATAATGTGTTTTTATCTTCAAACGACAACTCTATAAAATAAATAACCCACTTTAACATAATTGTAAACCAAATTTCATATGGGCCTAATCTTCACAACATATTTGTTAAATATAATTTATCATTATTAATATTATTTTTTAAAGTACTTATTGGTCGTAGTTAATATAGTTTGATTATCTTCATAAGTTAGGGTTTTGTTAACTTTACAACTTAAGTTCAGGTACAAAACTATTTGAATTGATTTGTGTTGCCAAACTTATTATCTGAGATGAGCTCCGATGACGAATATATTCTATTTTGAAGCATTATACATGACTTTAAAAGATATTCTATGGGCTACAAATCCCCTTAATTCAGTACAACCTTTTGGAGGAAAAGTCGTAGTATTTGGTGGAGACTTTAGGCAAATTCTACCCGTTATCACAAAAGAAAGCAAGCAAAATATTATTTTTGCCACCATTAATTTCTCTTATTTGTGGGAATATTGCAAAATTCTTAATTTGACAAGAAACATGAGGATTCAACAAGCTATATCTGATTATGATATCCAAGAAGCAAATGACTTTTCTGAAAGGGTGTTAAGCATCGGAGATGGTACTATAGGTGATGACAAGATGGAGAAGCAAAAATACAAATTCCTGATGAACTATTGGTGAAGGATTATGACTTAGATCTGATTCCAGCAATTATTAAATTTGTTTATCCCTCTCTTTTGGACAATCAATTGTCTCCAAAATACTTTGAAGAACGAGCAATTCTTGCACCAATACATGAAGAGGTAGATAGAGTTAATAACTATATATTGTCTTTGTTACCAGGTAATGAGAAAGTCTATCTCAGTTCGGATAGCCTTTTCAAGACAGGTTTTATTGCAAACAATGATGCAAGTGTTTATACTTCTGACTACTTGAAAAGTATTAGATGTTTTGGTGTCCTAAATCATGTATTGAAAACTAAGGTTAAGGTCTCTATTATGCTGCTTTGAAATATTGACCAGTCTTCAAGTTTATGCAATGGAACAAGATTGATAACCACGTAGTTCGGCAGTCATGTCATACAAGGAAGAATTATTTTAACTACAATATTAGACATACAATTTTGAATCCTCGCATGCTCATGTCACCGTCAGACACTTCATACCCGTTCAAGTTTCAACGAAGACAATTTCTCTTGAGTGTCTGTCTTGCTATGACGATAAACAATAGCCAAGGCCCATCTCTTACAAATGTCAGTTTGTATCTTCCACGCCCTGTTTTCACTCATGGTCAGTTTAATGTTGCATCACTCATGATCAATTTTATGTTGCATCATCAAGAGTTAATAGCAAGAAAGGTTTGAAGATTTTGATATGGGACAAAAACAAAAAAAGATCTAATACTACTACTAATGTAGTATACAACGAAGTTTTTCATAATTTGTAGCAATTTTGAACATCTTACGAGATTTTATGTTCAGAGTTTCATTTTCATGTATTAGATAAACATTTTGATTATGCTTTATCGTTTTAGTAGTATAGATGTTAGGGATATGACTATCCACGTTTTAAAACTACTTAGCCAATTTTATTATTAATAAAGTTATGGAGAGTTTCGCCTCTCTTTCGATAATGTATTTTGTTAATATCTTCAATATTTTGTATTCAATTAGTCTTTTTTTACATTAGCATTCATCTACTTTATAATAGTCATTACCTATATATTTTTATATCAATTAAATATATAATTTTTATATGCTATTTTTTTTAAATATAAAAAAAAATAAACACATCCCGTGCCTTTCACGGGTACTACACTAGTTAAAACTAAATGGAAGGGAGTATTGTTTAACGGAGGCATTAAAATTGACTATGATCCAATTTGTAAGGACGATCTCGGTGCACCCCCATAATTTCTTTGTACACCTCCATTTCTAGAAATATGACAGATTTATCATTTTGTTAAAATGTTCACCCTTTTATATGCCAAAATCTCAAACCTTCCAATTTCCTATACAATACAACTTCATATGTATTACAATCTCCTAATTTCCTAGGGTTTAGAGTTTAGGGTTTATAGTTTAGGATTTAAGATTTAGGGTTTAGAGTTTAGGATTTAGGGTAATTTCTAAATCTAATAAGGATATAATTGTCTATATGGAGGCATATAAAGAAATTAGTGGAGTGCGCAAAGTAGCACCCAATTTGTATGTGGCTTAATCCACCGAACTTGAATACCGAACACCGATTTGCAGGAATACCCCAAATGCATTAGTGACTTGCAAAAATATCACTTTGACTTTTTTTGTATATATACACCATTTGGGGTATTTTTGTAAAATATTAAATTTTTTCTTTTAATTCATAAATTAAGTAAAAGCAAAAAAAATCATGAAAAGAAAAAGGAAACAAAAAGCACAAAATAGGAAAATATCATTTTTTAATATTTCCCTCCAAAACCACAAATTTTATCCCGCCCCTTTCTTCATTTCTCCCGCCCACTTCCCTCCCATTTCCCGGCCATCCCGTCGGCCGGTGAATGAACAGTTGGAAGTGAAAGATCCAAACCCATTCTCCCTCCCCTCCCTCTCCCTCCCATTCTGCATACGTGTTGAACCTCAGGAATGGCGAACTGTGTAACTGTTCATTCCGACGCGCACACTCTTTGTGTATCTCAATTGGCGATTGGCGATTAACTGTGTAACAAAAGTGTTGAACCTCAGCAGATGAACCCGAAGAACTATTGAACTCAATAGATTGATCCGTGGCGGTTTTCCAGGTTAGGGTTAGGGCTAAATTATGTAAAACCAAATATTCAGAAGGGAGCAAATGTAAAACTGAAGCTACCCAAGCGACCAGATGAACTGGTAGTTTTCTGAAGTAAAGAAATGATTCACAAGACTTTTGTTAACCAGATGAACTGGTAGTTTTCTGAAGTAGACAAATATTCAGAAGGTTTTTTACCTGCTATAATAGAAAGTTCTTGTCGACCTTAGTAAAACAATTGTCATACTTAATAATAAAACTGTCATAACTACAACGTTTAAATTGGATATATGTCATACCAAATATTCATAGAATAATGTCATAACTATAACTACAAGTTTTTAGTCGTTAACCCATATTACATGCTTGCATATTTCCTAATTTGGGTAGGACGTGTGACATCTGGCTGAATAGTTCTACTCAGAAGCTGGATAGTTCATCTCAGAGATCCTATAAATACAACATGTCTTAATTGGATCTCCCTTTCCCGATGCTCTGTCTCTTTGACAATTTTACTTTACATAGATATTAATTGCACTTCATCTCACCAATCTACTTTACAGATATCTTAATTAGAAAATGCTCCATGTTTGAGTATTTTTAGGTACATGGTGCCACTCGTAGTGCTGGTGATTTCAAAACCATGACATTGTAAATTGCTATTGTGACATATTGTTTATCCTATTTTCACAGAGTAAAAGTCTATGACTGACAAATATGGCCGTATTCAGACTGATTTACTTCGCAGAGATCTTACTTTACATAGATCTTAATGGCACTTCATCTAACTCATCTCGTTGGAGTGGGTGTTGTTTGACTATCCCAATTATACATACTTCCAGTCCTACTCTCTCTTTGTTTCACTTCATCTCACCCATCTCTTTCTACTCTTCATCTCTTTCATCTCCTTAGAGCAGCTCGTGTGGTTGTGTTCTTTTCTTGTGGACTCACAAACTTCTGTTGGATTTTAATTGAGTGGCAAATAGGTATGGATGATGAATACTCCACCATTGGAGACAAGGGAGAGGTTGGCTTCATCGATGTTCCTTCAGTCACAACTTCCACTCCTACTGAGGAGGGTCCTGTCATGGTGTATGTGCCGTTTCCATTTGCTGGAAGAAAGCCTCAATCGGTTCCTGTGAACGAGGTTGTCGTGGCGTCATTCACAATAGAAAACACCACTGATGAATATATTTTACTTTTGGGTGTGAAGATTTATGCTTCAATACTTGAAGATTCATTTGTGTTGTCACTGATGAAACCTCCATCTGGCCAGCCAAATGACATACCCGAGGAAGATTTTGTCCGTTCTTTTCATATGGAGGAACAAAATTTGATGCCACATGGTAGCCTGCCTATATGGATGTCTTGTGTGCCCAAGGAGATTGGCGTTTTCACATCTATAGTGCATATCCAAACTGATGTTGTGATTATTGAACGACTTGTCTTCCTCTTGGCTGAAGATGAGGTATCCAAATCTTTGGCACCTCAGAGACCATATAACATACCACCACAGATCAGGAAAGCGATAGAGTTTGAGGAAATCCCTGAAGTAGTCTTACAAGGCTTAACAGAGGAAAATTATGCGTCGTATTTCAATGAGTTGTTAGGGATGGAGGAACTTCTGATTATGGTAAGTGTTATATTTTCTCTGTATGGGGGTTGGGGGACTGAGGGGATAGCTAGATGGCATCGTTCTCTCATAGTACCAAGTTGTTGAATGATTTTTTATTTATATTTGTTTACAGGAGTACGTGAAAGCTTATAATATGAAGTCTGTTACTTTGAGACAAAGGTATAATGTCAGGCTTGTAGCACTTAAAGTGTCAGGACTAGGTGAAAGAAGGCCCTCAGTTGTCAGTGGAGATGTGGTGAATGTTTATGGAGAATATTCTCTCCATCAGGTATGTGGATAATGTTAGGTATCTTACGATTTTTGTCAAAGTGTTATATACTATGAAATTGCACGAATTATCGTTGTCAATGTTATGTTCTCATGTTGCACTTGCCAATGTTCTTTGAATAGGGCTTGATCCACCGTGTTGAGACTGATGAATTATTATTGCAATTTAATGATGAATTTTACCAAAGGCATATAGATAGAAATGTGTATGAAATCTGTTTTGTGTTCAACGGGGCAAATTTCCGTAAGCTTCATGAAGTCATTCTATCTGCAGAGGCATTACACGAAAACTTCCTCTTTCCCCATGAGTATCATTCAAAGCGGAGGATTACAGCAAACAATTTTGTGCCTATCTCACTTCTTCTTTAGGTTGCAGAGGAGGAGCTCCTTATGTGATTTATGGACTCCCGGGAATAGGAAAGACAAAAACACTGGTGGAGGTGATCCTACAACTCTATACAACTAGACGTAATTCTCATATACTGGTATGTGCTTCTTCAAATTGCGCGGCAGATCACATATTAGAGAAAATCCTTTGTGAGGGGATGAAAGTTAGGGAGGAAGATATTTATAGGTTGAATGCCACACATCGTCCCTTACAAAAAATGAACGCTTCATTGTTGAGGTTATGCACCTACAGTGCAGGTTTCTTCACTTGCCCTTCTCGAGATGCACTCCGCAGGTACAAGATAATAATAACGACATACACGAGTGCATCTTACCTCTATCATGCTGAAGGGGTTAACCATGGCCACTTCTCCCACATCATCTTAGATGATGCAAACCAAGTTTCAGAGCCAGAGACAATGATCCCCATATCAACCCTCTTAGAAAAGAACACAGTTATTGTTCTTTGTGGTGATCCCAAACAACTTGGGCCTGATATTTATTCAATGCAAGCTGAGGCTTATGGTTTGGGAAGATCTTTTCTGGAGAGGTTGTTGGACTTTGAAGTTTATAGATCAGGGGATCGCAATTATGTCACAATGTTGTAGAACAATTACCGGAGCCACCCTGCAATTGTTTGTGTTCCTTCAAGACTATTTTATAGTGGAGCATTGATTCCATATCGAGAAGACAGTAACACATCTTCCTTACCTTGGGCTGATATGCTTCCCAATGGGAACTTCCCTTTCATGTTCTGTGGCATCCAAGGCTTTGATGAGAGGGAAAAGGGCAGCCCATCATGGTTTAATAGGATTGAAGCTAGCAAGGTGGTTGAGCTCGTACAGAAGCTGATAAGAAGGAATGTGCCTGAGCAAGACATCGGGATTATTACCCCTTTCCCACAACAAGTACTAAAGATAAGGAAGGCTCTCATGTCTCTACGTATGAGGGATATTGAGATTGGCGGGGTTGAGCAGTTTCTGGGTAAAGAAAAGGATGTGATCGTCCTGTCAACCGTTAGATCGACCGCTAACCACGATGAATATGACAGGACTTTCCGCATGGGATATCTGAGCAACCCGAAGAGGTTCAATTTTTCCCTGACTCGTGCCCGATCATTGCTTATTATTGTTGGAAACCCTTATATTATAGAAAAGGTAAGGAACCGGTAAAAAAACTTACATTGTTGGTCATTGTTGTTGGTCATTGACAAGATTAAAAAGGTTGATTAACTAACCGTGTTTTCGGTCATTGACAGGATTGGCACTGGCAAGAAATCCTAAAGGATTGTGTTTTAAATAGCGCCTATGAAGGTTGTGCATTCCGCGTGAAGGAGGAGGTTGACAGTATGTAGTTGTGATTCTAGTAATGTAATGATAGCATCCAGTTGACAACTATCCTTTTTTGTAGAAATGTAATGGTAGCCCACGTTACAATATTCTAGGAATGTAATGATAGCATCCAGTTGGCAACTATTCTAGTAAGGTAATTGTCTGTGTGTGTAGTGCTGGCATTGTGATTGAATTTGCAAAACTTACATGAAGATCGACATTAATATTTTGGCAATCTGACATGTAGAATCAACTATGCTTACTCATACTATTCGAAAAAAAAATTCATCCTCTTACATAAAAAACCAAAGTCATGAGGTACATACTTCATAGTCAATTCATCCTCAACCATGCCTACATGCTCGATTACAAATGCTGAAAGCACTAATCCCTAGAATCACACCAGCACCAAACGCAGAAATAGGAAGTATTACATGGTTCCTGAAGTTTTCCTGGGAGTGTAGTGTCTTGTTTTCAGCTTCAAGTTCTGCCACCCTTGCATTTAGTCGCCAAATTGCATGATCGAATTGCATCTCACTTGTATTGAGTTCCATGATTCTTTGTCCAAGTTCATGTATCTCAGTACGTAGGCGTGTGATTATTTCACCCAACATGTTGGAACGTGGGCTATTCGTTAGCAACATGTCTAACTCTTCTTACAACTTCTCCTCTATTTGAGAAGGTGTAGGAGATGTAGGTGGATGTTCATATTTCCGGGGGTCCCCGCTTTGATAACTTGAGGTGTCAATGGATGACATTGTACTCGAGTACTGCAAAAACAAAGAAAGATTTCCAGCCAAAAACACAGTGATACGTGCTTGCTTATTGATCCAGTATGAAAACCACACAATAAACAAAGAGGGTTACCTTCAAGTTCGGCGCAGAGAGGGCTTAGGGATTGTTGAGTCAAAATGAGAAGGAACATGGTTGGGGGTCCCCGCTTAGGTTTATTTATTTTATTTTTTTCAATTTGATGGCCATGTCATTCGCTATTGAATATTGCTTCATAACTATTTACCTGATATGACTTCCGAAAATCTAGGACACACCATTGGGAAAACCTTTGTTTTCCCTCTAAAAGTTAACAAGTTTCCCTCCAATTTCTACCCCTTTACCCACGTATTAGGTTGTCATCCAAGCATAACCAAACCTATAAACCTGCACAAAGCCACCGTAACACCACAAGACCTTAAATCCACAAATCTTCAAAAAAGATTGTGTAGCGTCTTCAATGTCTTTGGAATAGAAGAAATTTAATAATGGGTGAGTTCTGACTTTCACTTTCATATTCTTCTTTACAAGACATTCTTTTGTGGTTCCCTAAACAAGAGAACAACCTTTCAGATTCTTGTTGAGCATTACACCAACTTTAACTCCCGTTTATCCTTGATTCTAGAATATTTGTTTTCCCTTGCTTACCCTTTAATGTCGGTGTTAGGGTATTAGTCATACGGGGGTCCCCGTTTGGCATAAAGTATTGAACTTGTGTTTGCTTTTTGTTCGTCTAACAGGTTCAGGAGCATACTACTTGACTCTGAAAACAGGTGGTGAATGGACATGTAAGGGAAACAAGTGGGTTTTTGATGGGATCATAACGACAACAGGACTTCTTTTGTATGCAGATATGAATTACTCAAATCTGAGGAAAAAGTTGGCTGAGAAGATTAAATTCATTGACGAGATAGATGAAATGGAGATAAAATATCTGTCACCGTGGAAACCACTGCCACAACCAATCGATGTCAAAGATGACGAGGACCTTGGTGCATTCAAATTTTTGAACGCACACTCACAAGATAACATTTGGCCTATCGAGTTATATGCCAGTATGAAAAAGAAGGGAAACAAAGAGCCAGAGGCTGAGGTTGTGATGGCTGGTCATCCAAGTAGAAGTGATGACGAGGACATCACAGTGTGTCTGACTCCGCCACTGTTAACACAAACTCAAGAGGCAGAACCCGAGGTTGTGGTAGGTTGTCATCCAAGCAGAAATGGTACCAAATCCGACAAGAGCAATATGGTAAGCAACAATTGTCCCACTGAAGCTTTACTGAATATAGTTGATTGTTACATGTATGAACTGAAACCAAAAATTTATCGTGTAAACAATGGGGAAGTACAAATAGTTGACTTGGTAAGCCAATCTGAGGCAGACTCGGAAACTGATGGGAGAGAAACAAGGTCTTCCACAGGAACGAAAAGAATACATGAATGTATTGACATTGAGAGTGATTATGGGGAAGACGTTGGGCGAGATTTTGATTGGGATGACTTTGAGGATGATGTTGAGGAAGATGTTGAAGAAGGGACATTGTTGGATGACCCTAATGAAGTCGACAACTTATTCATAGACATTGATGAGAAAGTTCTACAAGAGATTGAAGCCGAGTACTATCGTAGCAAACGGTTTAGTAAAAGGCAATTGGATGAGCCAATGGAGGATAATGGGGTGAGCGGGAATAATTTGGAAACAAAAGTTGGAGATCATTTCAATTGCAAGAAGGATCTTAAGGATCGTTTATCCTTGATGGCATTACAGAGGCGCTTCCAGATGCAAGTCCAGAAGTCTGATAAGAAGTTATATGTGGTAAGGTGCATTGATCCTAGTTGCACATTTTTTTGTCGTGGGACCGCTCTTGGCAGCACAGGATTGTTTGAAGTAAGGAAGTATTGTGGACATCATACATGTGGCATGAAGCTAAAGCATAACTACCACAGACATGCAAGTTCAAGCATAATTGCTTACCATATTATGTCAAGGTAAGTAAACAATCTTGTCAGTACGATCATATATATTTATGAGCATGTATATGAACTAACCTTAGCATGTTACATATACAATCATGTTACAGCTTTAACACAGCCGGTACATGTCATGGACCTCGTACTGCCGAAATTCAAGACAACATGAAGAAAATGGGAGTGGCAGTTGGTTACGACAAGGCAAACAGAGCACGTTTAACCTCCATTGACAGGATAAGAGGCACAGCTGAAGAAAGCTACAATAGGATTCATGGATATATGTACATGCTCGAAAGGATGAATACAGGGACAGTCACACATGTTGAAGTAGATTCTAATCGTCGATTCAAGTATTGTTTCATCAGCTTGGGTGCTTGGCGCAATGGAATGCAGTTTTTAAGAAAGGTATATTTCCGTTTTGTCACGTTCCACGATGCTATTGTCAAATTGATACAGTACATTGTAGCATATGTCACTTTGTAAAGCTGATTGAAAACTATTGCAGGTCATAATTGTGGATGGTACCCATCTAGGATCAAAGTACGGAGGCACACTTCTAGTTGCATTGGCACAAGACGAAAACAGACAAATATATCCAGTGGCTTTTGCTGTTGTTGACAGCGAGAATGACAGTTCATGGTCGTATTTCTTCCGACACCTATGCTCCGTTGTTGCTGACGATCATGACCTCGTATTTGTGTCAGACTGTCATGGAAGTATATACAAAGGTTTAAGAGAGTGCTATATCTTCGCAAATCATGGTTGTTGCACACTTCACCTATGGAGTAACGTGAAGACGAGGTTTAAAAGAAATGACTTGTGGATTATGTACCAAAAGGCAAATCAAGCGTACACCAAACAGGACTTCAATCGTGAATTTGCAAGACTTTGCAATCAGTCTCCGGAAGTCGGTTCCTACCTCAGGGGTGTTGTATTTGAAGCGTGGACAAGGTCGTATATGCCCGCAAACAGATTCAACATTATGATGTCCAACAATGCGGAATCCGTAAATAGTCGCTTAGTGGGCCCACGTCGACTGCCGTTGATTGGGTTGCTTGATGGTATACTGAATGTCATGAGTCAGTGGTTTTGTGATAGGAGATTCAAGGGAGAGCGACATTCTAAGGTTCTGACCCCGACAGTTTGTCGTGAGCTAGAAGGTAATTATTTGAAATCGTTGACAATGGTCGTGAGTAGGCTAAATCAATATGAGTTTCAAGTGCATGCCAATGGAACTACACTCTTGGTAAATCTACATGCTCGAACCTGCTACTGCAACATCTTCCAAGTTGACCAAATTCCTTGTGCGCATGCAATAGCGGCTGCGAAGGATTGTGGTGTGGATCCTGTCACTCTTGTTCATCCCCTCTTTACTGCTGAAATGTGGAAAGAAGTGTACAAGGAAACTATATATCTGGTTCTTACAATTGAGCGTTGGGAAGTTCCTGACACGGTCTTGAATAGAGCATGTTTGCCACCAGATGTTAGGAGGAAATCAAGAAGACCAAGGAAGAAAAGAATCCCGTCACGGGGAGAATACAGGGGCCCGAGGAGAAGGTGTGGAAGTTGTGGCACTGTCGGCCATAACTCACGAAACTGTCCTAACCCCTCAGCCGGCCCATGATGTCGTTAATTTTTCTACCTCTTCAATTATCTATTTTGTTAATATGTGAGCAACCCGTGTTATCTCTTGAATTATGTATTTTGTTAATATGTGTATTAAGAGATCCAAACTCTTGAAGGATCTCTTACCACTCATATTACTTTTTGTATAAATGATATGTATTTTGTTAATATGCGGTTAGTTAATGTAACATTATCCTGTCATGACTATATTTATGTCCTGACATTGTCAATATTGACTACTTTTGGTTAAATTCTTATGACAGAAGTTTCACTCCAATATGTACCTACGGACCAACATTGTCAATATTGACTACTTTTGGTTAAATTCATATGACCCCACATGTTATTCTTCCATATTTATCATGTCATACTAACTGTTTTGGCCTATCGCTTGTAACACCCCCAAATATATCCTTGAAAGGTATCACCGCCAGTGACCTCAGATTCCACATCCGAAGCCACCTAAGGCTTAACCAGTTTATACAAATCATAAAACAATATTTATAATACGAAATGTCATAGTATTGGATTAAATCAAAGTTTCGAAATTTCATCCATAATCCAAATACAACCAAAATATATTATAGCGAAAGTCTTTTTAAAATAATTGACACAAGGGTCTTGATCTAGCGATCACACGCCAAGGATCTCAACCTGATAAAACTCTTCAAAATTCCATTTGCCTCCATCGTCGTTTCTAGACTTCATGGAATAGACGTTTATCTGATGTGCCGTATGAGACGGATGACACCAGCCAACCATGCAAGGGAATCTAACCGGTTGGTTAGTCTAATGAAAGACTATGCAAGGGTAAAACAGAAAGGTTCTAAGTAGTCGTATTAGGTTAGACTCATCGTTTCTCGAATAAAAGTCGATGACGATAGTCAACCACTATACTCCTACTGAAAAATACGAAAAGTTATGATCAAGAGAAGACTCTGAAAGATTGAGTCTTAAGGACACATATGAAGAGAAGACTCCAACGAATTGAGTCTTATCGGAAAGTATGACAATGTTTGGGAACATTATAATTCACACAAGCGTTTTAAAACTGACTTGACTATTTCGGTCCACGACTAACCTCACCGCACAATGCGAATTCAGATTTGGAAGGTGGACTTACTCTAATCGATGTCCCGGACGAGTTTCCAAGTTGTACTTCTCGCCCTAAGGTTCATTAATTATGTGCATAACGGCACTTATTTTATTAAATTCCAAACCTTATATTCACGTTTACAAGCTTTTATCATAATCATCTCATCCCTCAGGATATAGAGATATATAGTCGGGAATAAATCCCTAAAGGTTTGATGTCGGCTAAGCGCACCTCCCCTATATTCGGATAGGGGATAGTCATGACTAGAGAAACGGTGTTAGGGCTTGAACATCCTATCCACCGGGTTATAAAAAAAACGGCTATCTCTCAAGGTAAGAAGCGCTCCTACAAATACTCGTGCTAACTATATCTCAAGTGCACATAAAATCCATTGCTAACTATATTTCAAGTTCGCATAAAAAATCCATAACAATACCATCACGGTAATAACAGATATAATAGCGTTGTTTCTAGCAATATATACAACCTATTATAATATTTATTTTTAATCGTATTATTTTAAGAAAATTGTTCCCAACGAAACCAGTAATTCATCCCAATTTAATTAACAATTAAACAATTGATAATTAATAGAAATATGGAATGATAAGCAAGAGCGAACGGCCACTTGCCTTAGATTAGACGAAGCTCAAAGACAACGGGTTTCCGGGTCCGGAACGAGGACAAAACTCGAATTTCAGATCCCTACGGAACGACCCATAACAAAACCCTAAGTTAGATTCGATAATAAAATATACGAATCTAAGGAAAGACGAACAAAATCGAAACAACGGAAATCCCAAACGAGATCACAAAGCCCAAGCCACAACCACGAGTGCCCAGGCACACCGCGGGTGCGGCGGCCTTGATCGCGGGTGCGGTCAAGCCACATCGGTGAGACGACGACGACGAAAACTCACCGGGGAAGACGACGGGGGTTCGACTCGTGGTGGCTCCGACTTCTGGATTCCTTGGACTTCCAAAGGACCACCTTGAGAGCATCTTCTCCTCCTATGAGAGCTCCGGCGACAACTCCGGCGAAAGCTTGCAAATCCGGCGACAATGGAACGAGAGAGAGTTTTGAGAGAGAGAGATTGAGATGGCTTCCTCCTCCAAGTCCCCTCCTTATATAGGCCAAGCAAGGAGGTCAAGCAGGAACCTCCCCCACCGCCTCACCGCCTCGGCTCCGACAAAGTTGAAGCAACTCAGGCGAAGTTCGGCGGGGCAGAAAAGGTAATCATGACGGCGCGGGTGCGGTGGGTCTCACCGCGGGGTGCGGTGAAGGCCACTTTCTGACCGCGGGTGCAGTGGGTATGACCGCGGGCGCGGTGGAGGCCAAATCCCGCCTCTTTCACCCTCTTTCGTCCGGGAAGAATTATGGGTATGGGTCCTAACCCCAGATTAAATATATTCGTATCCGAACAAATATTCTAAACCCTAAAAAAATACGTCGAATGTATTTTATTCCACTCAGGGAATTATTACAGAGATCAAGCATTTAACAGAATGTCTGAACTTCTCTGAAATTAATTCGACTTCAGTACGAGTGTTTGGAAAATTACAAAAATGCCCTTAAAAAAATGAGGGGTATTACATCACTTCCCCCTTAAAAGAAGTTTAAACCCGAAACTTGGCCGAATAACCTAAAAAAAAGCGAGGTGTTACAAAACTACCCCCCTTAAAAAGGATTCGACCGCGAAACTAGGCCGAAAATAGCTCGGGAAAGCGTCTAAGCATATCCTCCTCAGTCTCTCAGGTTTCCCAAGTAACCTCTTCAATTCTTGATTTGGACCACAAAATCCGTACCAATGGTACCACCTTGTTCCGTAACTGCTTCTCACGGCGTTCGAGAATACGCACCGGTATCTCCTCATAGGTACCATTTGTCTGAATCTCGATGTCTTCATAACTCAGCACATGAGACTCATCAGGCACATACTTCCTTAACAAGGATACGTGGAACACGTTATGCACTGGATGCGCCGATGGCGGCAATGCCAAACGATACGCTAGAGACCCCACTCTATCAAGGATCTCAAATGGTCCCACGTAGCGAGGGTTAAGCTTCCCACGCTTACCAAATCTAAACACACCCTTTGATGGCGATACTCTAACAAACACTTTGTCACTAACCTCAAACTCGACATTCCTGCGCTTCAGATCTGCATAAGACTTTTGTCGACTCTGAGCGGTCAACATCCTTTGTCTTATCAAAGTAATGTCTGAGGCAGTCCTTTCGACTAACTCCGGTCCGAGCAGAACCTTGTCGGCATTCTCATCCCAACAAATCAGAGATCTGCACCTTCGACCGTACAAAGCCTCGAATGGAGCCATCTTTATGGTAGCATGCCAACTATTGTTGTACGTGAACTCAATAAGACTCAGGTTGTTCTCCCAGCTAGTCGGACAATCGAGTGTACAAGCTCTTAGCATATCTTCCAAGGTCTGGATGGTCCTCTCAGACTGTCCATCCGTCTGAGGATGAAACGCAGTACTGAATCTCAACTCGGTTCCCATAGCCTTGTGTAATTCTTTCCAGAATCTTGACATGAATCGGCCATCTCAATCTGATACAATGGTCTTTGGAGTACCATGCAAACGGACAATCTCGTGTAAAAACACTTCAGATAGCTTCTGGGTTCCCCATGTTGACTTGATAGCCACGAAGTGAGCACTCTTCGTGAGCCTGACAATGATTACCCATATAACATCCTTTTGACTTTGAGTCTTTGGTAGCCGTGTGACAAAATCCATAGCAATGTCCTCCCATTTCCATTCTGGCACTGGGAGATGTAGTAACTCACCACCTGGTCTGCGGTGTTCTATCTTAACCTTCTGACAAGTCAAGCATTTCGCCACAAACTCTGCTACATCCCACTTCATGTTGGGCCACCAAAATTTCTTTCTGAGGTCCTTGTACATCTTGCTAGAGCCTGGATGTACAGAATAAGCTGATGAATGGGCCTCCTTCATCACCAATTGGCGAAGACCATCAACGTCAGGCACACAGATCCGGTCCTGAAACCAGAGCGATCCATCTTCCTGAATCACAAAACCGGGAGCTTTCTCGTCCATTACTTCACTGCTTAGCTTTACCATGACCACGTCATCAACATGCTTCTCCTTGATTTGATCAAGTAGCGTAGCTTGAATCTCAAGCATACTCAGGTATCCTTGACGTTGATCGTACAAGACTTCAATCTCGCACAACTCTTGGTTCAGCTTGGTCTGAGCAGTAAGTAGAGCCACTACAGTCTCGTGCGGCATCTTCCGGCTCAATGCATCGGCTACTACATTAGCCTTGCCCGGATGATACAACAATTCGATGTCGTAGTCTTTGAGTAGCTCTAACCAGCGACGTTGTCTCATATTCAGCTCCTTCTGAGTGAACACGTACTTGAGACTCTTATGATCGGTGAAGACTTGGCATCTTACACCATAAAGATAGTGTCTCCAAATCTTCAGCGCAAAAACTACCGCTGCTAATTCCAGATCATGCGTCGGATAGTTTGCTTCATAGGTTTTCAATTGTCTAGATGCGTATGCAATAACCTTGCCTCTTTGCATCAACACACATCCCAAACCACTCTTCGAAGCATCACTATAGACCACATAACCATCATTCCCTTCCGGTAGAGCTAATACTGGTGCAGAGGTCAGACATTGCTTCAGCTTTTGAAAACTGGCCTCGCACTTGTCATCCCAGACAAACTTCTTATGGACTTTGCGGAGCAGACCGGTCATGGGTAGAGCGATCTTAGAGAATCCCTCCACGAACCGTCTGTAATATCCAGCGAGTCCTAGAAAACTGCGCACCTCCTTCACATTCTGAGGCCGCTTCCAATTGGCTACCGCTTCAATCTTCTGGGGATCAACCATAACCCCATTCTCATTAATCACGTGGCCTAAGAAAGCCACTTCTTTTATCCAAAAGTCAGACTTAGACAACTTTGCGTACAACTGATTCTGTCTAAGGACTGACAAATTAATCCAAAGATGTTCCTCGTGAACCTCCTCACTCGGGGAATAGATCAAAATGTCGTCGATGAAGACCACTATGAACTTATCCAAGTATTGGTGGAAACATCGATGCATTAGATCCATGAAGACTGCTGGAGCATTAGTAAGTCCAAATGGCATGACTACGAACTCGTAGTGACCATATCTCGTTCGGAACGCAGTCCTCGAAATATCTTCCTCACGAATCCTGAGCTGATGATAACCAGACCTCATATCGATTTTAGAAAAGATCTTTGCTCCCTGCAGTTGATCCAACATATCATCAATCCTCGGCAACGGATACTTATTCTTGATTGTGACTTTATTCAACTCTTGATAGTCGATACAAAGTCAAAACGATCCATCCTTCTTCTTGACGAACAAAACCGGAGCGCCCCAAGGTGATGCACTCGGTCTTATAAATCCTTTCTCAAGAAGATCCTCGAGTTGCTTCTTCAACTCTTGCATCTCAGGAGGAGCCATCCGGTACGGTGCCTTAGAGATCGGCGCGGTACCAGGCTCGAGATCAATGGTAAATTCTACGTCACAATACGGGGGTAAACCAGGAATCTCCTTCGGAAAGACATCCGAAAACTCACAAACGACCGGAATATCAAGAACTGATGGCTCATCTTTCTTGGGCTCGTCCAGATAGCACAGGTACCCGACACATCCTTGTCGAAGTAGTTTAAACGTAGCCATCGCATTGATAAGCCTGCCGTTATCAGCGTCATTCCGACCCTTGAACTTGCATACATACTGGCCCCCAGATGACACCGTCACAGTCCTTGAGCTAAAATCGATTACCGCCCCATGACGCGTCAGCCAATCCATACCGAGAATAATGTCATATGGAGCCATGGCTATACAGATCAAATATGCTTCGAACTTCTTACCCTGGATGGTAATCGGAAATTCTAACAGACGCTTGGTGCCCACTAAATGTTCACCATTAGGAAGATTTACAACGAAAGGTTCACAAACCTCGTTGCATACTAAGTCTAACTTACTGACACAACTCTCCAAAATAAAGGAATGGGTAGCATCCGAATCAAACAACATACATACAGAAGTAGAATAAAGGTATAGAGTACCTTGAACAATTGGAGCATTGGGTTCATCCGCCTCACGCATCTCGTAAAGGCGTTGACCTTGACCTCCAGAAGCAGCTGGGGCTTTCCCCTTGTTTTGTGCAGTCGTCTGTGCTGAAGGACTAGGAGCCTCCACTGGTCTAAACCTGGGTCGATTGTTCTGACTAACAGACCCTTGTTGTGATTCAGCCCATTTCTGCCTTCTCTGCGGACAGAACGTCTATACATGGCCCTCCTTTCCACAGCCATAGCACGTCTTCTTCTCCTTTGGACACGCATTACTCTTGTGCCCGGGTGTACCACAATTGTAGCACTGGATCAGATTCTTGCCTTGACCCGACTGTTGCGTAGACCCTCCATGAGTCATATCCGTTTTTGCTTTGCCAGACTTTGCAAAATTAGACGGTGGCGCGAGACGCTTGAATCCACTCGCCTGAGACTGGTTCTGCATTGACCTCTGGCGATTACGCTTCTTTGTCGATGTGATACCCCGTATTTCTATAAGGTTATTTTGGGAATTTTGGGAATTTTCCCGAACATCCGTTTTGTACGTCGAATTTAATTCAGAGAGTTTAAGACATTCTGTAATGTTCTCTCTATCTATAATATTTTTCTCAGTGAAATAATATACAGACGATGTGCTTTGGATGTTAAATACTCGCGTGTATGATTATTTTTATCCCGAGTTAAGTCGATATCGTCCAAAAGCTGAGAAGGGCAAAGCCACAGTGGCGGCGAGCGCCGTAATTAAGGCGGCGACCGCCGCGAAGGGCTCGAGGCAACAGTGCCCTCATCTTCTAGCTGGGCGCAAAGACCAGAAAACGGCGACCGCCGCATTAAGGGCGGCGACCGCCGTAAGTTGTCTGCCGTAGTGGTTTTGTGAGGCGGCGACCTGGGTGAAACGCGGCGACCGCCGCGAGCTAGCTAAGGGGTAATACACAGTGGTCGCAGACGAGCCTCTGGCAGCGCCGATTTAGCCCTGCTACGCCGCATCTAGGCCATCATTGTGCTCCCTTGTGATCTGGCTAAAAAAGGAGAGGCTTGGGATCGGATTCGAGCACAAATCAAAGCTCAACCCTCAAATTTCTCTCTCGCCGAAATTGTTGTGCCTCGCCGGATTTCTTGGAGGTGATCGCCGGTGTTGTGTGGTGTTGTTCCAGTGGCCCTTGTGAAGCTTTTGGGTAGCCTTTGAAGGTTAGAACCCAAAGCAAGTCGAAAGGAGGCCAAGTCGCGTACCATTTGGTGAGTTTTTCTTGCCGTTCTGTTTCGGGACTCTTCATGGCGATCGCCGTGTTCATAGCGGCGACCGCCGTGATGAACCGCGGCACCCGCCGCGATTAACCCGGCGACCGCCGCGAGAGGGCAGAATGCCTATTTTGGCCTCGGCCTTGGTGGTCGTCTTTCGGGCGTCGTTTCTTTCGATTTCTTTCGTTCGTGCTCGTTTATGTCGGATCTAACTTAGGGTTTCTTTATGGGTCGACTCGAAGGTTGTTGTGCTGTCGGAGCTATACCCGTGTCGAGCCCGGAATCCCGTCGTCGTTAGGCTTGTTCCAATTCAGCGGATTAAGGCAAGTGGCGGTTCTCTCTTGCTCATCGTTCCATATTTACATTAATTATCAGTTGTTTATCTGAGTAATTAATTTGGAATGATTACTGTGTTTATCTGGAATTGGTTTTATAAACTTTTTTGGAAACTGTAATAATGATATTATAATAGGTTGTATATCTGTTAGAACAACGCAATTATATGTGATAATTACCGTGATGGTATTGTTGTGAACTTAATGTTAATCTTAATGCTAGAGTAGCATGTGGGTTAATAGGAAAGCTAATCCAAGTAAGGATTAGTCGTTTCTATTATCTCTATGTTTAAATCGTTTGCCTGGATGGCTTTAATGTGAATAATTGTTGTGTTAGACTGTTTAGTTAGCACGAGTGTTCGTAGGAACGCTAATCCAAGTAAGGATTTGTCGTTTCTTTAAATCGTAATACTCCTCGGGTTAATTTCCGAATAATAATTTAAGGGTCATGACCTATGCTTCCTATCCACCTTTAAGGATCTGAAGTGTTTAAGCGCCTTGCTAGCGCAATTGGGTGAACATAATTGTCACCCTGTGTATTAAGCACCTAGCTAGTGCAATTGGGATGGATGTAACTGTCACCCTGTAAATTAAAGTATAAGCAATGTGGCAGTGTAATCTGGGTGAACGTAAGGTCACCCTGTGTAATAATAACTTCCGTTGTTCTCGGAATAATATTAAGCCTCGTGTGTATGTGTTTGTGTGTTGTTTTAGTTTGGGTCGACATAATGGTCACCCTGAGATTTAAAGCGTTGTAGCCGTGCTTAATAATATTAATATATTTCAGTGATGTGTGTTTTATAATTTAATAAGATAATGTGCCCGAGTGCACAAGATTAATATACCTTTGGCGAGTAGTGCAGCTAAGTAAATAGTACAGCTAGGAAAGCTCGTCTTGACTTTTGATCAGAGTACGTTCTCTTTCCAATCTGGATTCGCTGTATGCGGTGAGGTTGGTTGTGAACCGAAACATCTAAGTCAGCTTTTAAATCTGTTGTCTGATTCTTTAAACGTTCCAGATTTGTCATATTTCCTTAAGACTCAATTCCTTTGGAGTCTTCTTTCGGGTCAATTTCTGTGAAGATTCTGTCTTCCAGAATCTTCTCTTGTGCATGCCTTTTGTTATATTCAAGTATAGTATGGTGGTTGACTAACGTACTCGACTTTTATTCGAGAGACGATGAGTCTAACCTAATACGACTACTTTGAACCACTCTGCTTTATACCCTTGCATAGTCTATTCAGTAGACTAACCAATCGCAATTGTTCTCTGCATGGTTGGCTGGTGTCATCCGTTCGATTCGGCACATCAGATAGAGCGAAGATATGAGGAGACTAGATTGACTATGAAGACGACGGTTGTTTTTGGATGTTTTAATAATTATCTTTTAATCAGGTTGAGATCCTTGGGCAGGTGATCATTACGATCACAACCCTTTTTGTAAGATTTCAAGAAAGACTTCCGCTGTAACTTATTTACTCTGTGATGTATTTAAAAAGACTTCCATTGTACTTTGTTTAAACTCTGTATTTGTCCTATTCGAGATTGGGATGTAATCCCGGGACTCGTGTTTTATATGAATAAAGTTATCACTTTATATCCTTTGTATCTCATAATTGTATTTAAACGGTAAAGCCTTGGGTGATCTCGATAAGGAACACTGAGGTCACTGGCGGTAATACCTTTCCAAATGGGTTAAGATTTGGGAGTGTTACAGTCGACTCTTCTAGAGTCACTTCCAACTTATAAGCAGCGTCCACGTATTGCTCCAAAGTAGAGCATCTGTGACGTACCATTAGTGGCTTAATATCTGGGTTCATCCATTCATGGAAATGCCAGATCTTTTGCTCTTTGTTGGACACCTCCGGCCCAGCATACTGCAATAGATGATTGAACTTGGTCGCAAGCTCAGTCACTTTCAATCCATCCGTCTTTGGATAGAGGAACTCTTTATGTTTTTCTTCCCTCATAGCTCGGGAGAAGAAACGATCTGTCATATTTGCCTTGAACATCCCTCAGTTCAAACCAGGGTGATCAGCAAGACATGTACCTTCCCACCATTTACTGGCTACTTCCTTCAGCTGAAGGGAAACAATATGCACTTTCTCAGCTTCAGTGCACTCAACATTGCGGAACAATAGTTCCATGTGCGAGAACCAATGTGCCACCCTGATTGGCTCTCTTTTCCCGTCATAGCTATCAGGCCTCATAGAGCTTATGGCCTTCAGTGCTCGGCCATAGTCGCCTCTATTCATGACCGCTTCCTCTTGGGGTACATGGATATTAGGCTCCTCAAATCTAGGAATCGCTGGGGGAATTGGCATAGCTTGTGCCTGAGGCGCGTTTGGTCCCATAATGTATGTGAATGCTTGCATCACAATTCCCCGAATAGCCTCTATTGCTACTATATCAAATACCATTGGAGCGTTGACCGGAGCTTGGTCATTGCCCCCTGGATTGTTATTAGAAGCAGTCTCGTGTTCATCCACAGGGTTCGCAGTGTTCCTCATATTTGGTCTGGGATCATTGCTTGGCCCAGCACCAGCACGAATGGTGTTCCTTGTGTTCACCATCTGTTTACTTATCAAATTCCAAGTATTTTATAACATTAGTATCATTCCAATGTACTCAATGTAATAAAATCACTTAGAATAGATCAAACTTGGTAATTTTCATTGATAAGCTCAAACTGAGCTAATAAGTTCTATAAAAGGGATCTCCCGAGCGTCAAGACAAAATTGCTCGGAGACTTAGGTTCTTAACAAAACGAACACTGAAATACAAGAAAAGAAACTGCTAATCAGCACTGGCCCAATCATGGCGCCCTGAAACATTTTCTGTAATCACAGCTCCTCATACATGGCTTCTTCGAATGGGGTTTACCATCGGAATCTGGTGATGGACTTCTCACCCTGCTCAGTCCTGGAGCACATGGCTCATTCCTTCGCCTTGCCCTTCTTCGAGCATGCTCAACCGCCTCATCCATCTGACGACGCTCTTTAGGGGAAATCATCTGACTCAGGTGAAGTGCCTCTCGCGAGTCAGGGCTCAACCTCAGCCTCCTCTGAGCAGGAATAGGCTGTGAGTCATCAGATGCATTTTGTGGATCACTACTTCTTCTGATGCCAAACTCAGCATAGAGTGTCTCTCAATCGGTGATAAGCACTACTTTGTAGGGCTTAAGTAAGAGTCATTAGAGGTTTTATTGGTGCCATTCGGGTAGATTTAGACACATTCATGTGCATGGCGTGTGGGGGCGAAGTTTGGTAATTAATTAATTAAAAGCCACGTGATTGATGTGCCGAATTAAATAAAGGCCCAAGTGAATAAGTGGCCCACGTGAAATGCCGAAGAATTGAAAGCGGGCATGTGTTTGCTGAAGATGGGCCGTGATAAGAAGAGGCCCAATTGAAGTCTGGAGCCCACGCGAGAAGCAGCGTCAAATTGAAGCTGGAGCCACGTGAAGCTGAATTGAAGAATTGGAAGATGACGTCATGATGATGTTGGCGTGCTGATGCTTTGCTGGAATGCAATTGGAGTGGGCCGCTTTTGCTGTGCCGAGAAGCTGCTGAATTGGAGTTGGGCCGTGTGGCCACTGTGTGATTGGGCCGTGTCTGCCACGCCGAGAATTGGAGAAGCCGAGTGAGAGAATGCGGGATTAATTTCCTTGCTTTTGTTTCGTTCATTTAATTATTGTTATTTTATTATTTCGTTTTAGGTTAATTTAGATTTTATTTCCTTTAGTATTTAAGGGAAAAGAGAGGCATATCTATCATCTTTTTCTTTGAACCCTAATTCCCTTTTCTACGTTATGAAGAACTAAGCCTCCCTGGCTTAGTCAGACGCTGAAGCTTTCGTTTTGATTAAGTTGTGAGATTCTCGTTCTTAATCTATTGCATGGTTTTTATCTTTCTCTTGCTTAAGTTGTTTATGATTGATATTGATAATCTCTATTTGGACGCATCTAGGGTTTATTGTTGTTGAATCTATTGCTAGATTTAGATTGTTACTGGTTGAGCATATCTATTTTAGAGTAGCAACTGCATCGTATTAGTAACTGGTTGTGCTAGTCTTATGCAGAAGAGAATTGATTTACATTCTAGGATAAAAGCTTGTTGTTTTATGCTAGAATTGTATCCAACTATATTCCTATCCGTAAAGCTGTTGTTAAACTGAATCTTGATAGTTTCAGGGTTGTTTAATTAGTTAGTGCTAATAGTATCTGGTTGTGCTATTAGTTATATCTGAAAAGGAATTGGAATTACCATTGCATGAGATTTGAATGAGTATCTATGATCAACTTGTCATACGAATAGTGGATGTTGTTTGACTAAGTGTTGTTCCCCATTACTGAATTCATTCATCTTTAGTTTATTCTTGCCTTTGCATGCTTAGATTAATTAAACTCACAAAAACCCCCCTTTGGTTACTTTAGTTTGACATACAAATTGCATATTAAGATAGATTTCACCTCCCTGTAGATTCGACCTTTACTTACCTAGGACTACGATTTAGGGTTTGTTTGGATATTTTGCATAGCAGTTTTTAGAACGACAAAAACCCGTTATCAAATTGGCGCCGTTGCCGGGGAGGCAATAATCTATTTTGTGTGTGATTTGCGTGTCAACTATTGTGTGGACCTATCTTACGGTCCACACCCGTGCTATTGATTTTTGTTTTTCCTTTTTGATTTTGTTACAAAGATGGATAGATTTCCCCAATTCCAGCAGGAGCCGCGATATGACCCATACTCCTACGCATATACTCCAGGGTGGGGATATCACCCCAATTCGAGTTATGGGAACCTGCAATACCCTTCATATGATCATGACTACCAGGAGTTCTACCCAGAACCAAACCAACAACAGGGTAATCCTTCACCTTCTATGGATGACATGATGAAGATGCTGATGCAGAACATTGCTAAGTTGAGTAAGAGTTCATTGCAATTCCAAGAAACTACAATAGCTAGCATTCAGAACTTGGAAAGGCAGGTTGGTCAGATCTCTCAAGTGGTGAGTAAACTTGAAGCAAAGGAGTCGACAACTCCGAGACCGCATGAGGAATTCAGCGACCAAGAGGAGGAGAGCCACGATCGCGAAAATGATCCTATGACGCTCATTCCTCTCGAAAATGCCCCGGCAGCCCCCGACCCTCTCGAGGCTGCCTATGATAAGTATGTGCATCTCAACTCCTTTCGACTTGTCTCGCTGCACCCCGTCACGCCCCTACATGCGGTATTCCAAGATACTCGAAGGCTGAAGGACGACAAAGAGCTATATGAAACCTTCAGTATCTGCGAGGTAACCATTCCCTTGATCGAACTGGCAAGTTGCATCCCTCGCTACACAGAGTTTTTAAGGGCGCTGGGCAATATAAAGAAGAAACCAAAGGGGAAGCACAAGAAGGAGGCCTTAATTCAGGACATACATGCAGCCCTTGAGATGTTGGGTAGACAGTTCCTGAAGATGGCAAGTGCATTCATAGATATGAACAGCGGTCCATCCATCAGCAAGTGCACAAGCAAGGGGGAAAGGCTCAACATGGAGCACACAAAGCGGCATCCCCCTGATATAGACCTCAGGAGTTCAAGTGATAGGACAAACCCAAGTTGAAGAGGATTGAGTAGTATGTCGAGCCAACGACATTAACCAAGGCGCTGCTCGGGAGGCAACCCGAGATTTGGTAGTTTATTTTCTTTCCCTTAGTCTTTATTCAGTTGTTTTCCTTTTAGTTTTTCCTTTCTGTGTCGAACTAACCTACAGGAAGCACGAAAAAATGGAGAAGGTGTTCACGGCGCCCGCCGCGAACCTTACGGCGCCCGCCGTAATTGATTCGCCAAGAAGGATAGCTGCGACATGAAAACGGCGAACGCCGTTTAATTACGGCGCCCGCCGCAATTACGGCGATCGCCGCACCCTTCACGGCGACCGCCGCACTTTCTCAAAAAAAAAATCAAAAAATTCAAAAAAAAAATTCAAAAAAAATGGGCCCCGAAAAAACCTTAAACGGGGAGCAAAAGACGAAAATAAGATACCCCGAAAAGACCTTAAACGGGGAGAAAAGTCAAAAAAAAAAAAAAAAAATATTAAAAAAAAAAAATTACCCTGCTGTCCAGAGTTCCCCACGGAGAGGTGCGCATCATGTTGCTAAACGGAGGAATACATTCACCCTATATTTATTTGGCAACGATGATGGCCCTGCAGTCGACAGTTGGAGAGAAGGTACACCAGGGCCCGACCACGATGACATCTGGGCCCATTTTTGAAGGCCATGCAGCCCTGATTTCCTACATCACCACCACACCCTACAGTGGTTTCTTATGGTTGCACGGTAGATAAAGATAATGGCGTTGATGCCAGACATCCAGGACATGAGCTTTTATGACTACACCGCCAGCAACAAGGAAGTGTCCAAGTCAACTCGGCAACGTTGTGAGTTATTTTTTTGCTTTTCCCTGTGCTTTATTCTTTTGTCTTTCATTACATTGAGGACAATGCAATGTTTAAGCATGGGGTGGGGTTTTATACTTGCTACGCTACTGAGGAGAAAAATGGAAATTAAAAATAAATGAAAAGAGCCAAAAATTTGAAAAAAGGCTATCATTAAAATCCTGGGATAGGTCGAAAACCCGAAAGGGCGGCCTAGGCAATAAGCAGGTGGCTTGGACCAGCATTAGGCTGGGGTAATATGAAGTCAAGAGTGACGTGAGCTTATGTGAGCACATCTATTGAAAAATGAAATGAGTGGCTTGGTGAAAACCCGAAAGGGCGCCTTGGCAAAATGAGCGAAAAGAAGAAGAGTGATTTTAGGATTTCTCATTATTCTTGGCGAGGCGTCATAAGAAGAGGAGACAAAGAAGGATTGTCGGGTAGGTCACTCTGGGAGACATAAGGAGTAATAGATGGAGGCTAGGATTAGAGGTTACTCACACTTTTGGATGTCCGGGTTAAGCTTGGGGGAAGTACTCTGCTTACCCTTAAGCTTGTTGAGTTGTGGATGTGTTATGAATGAGATTGGTACCAGGAGCTTTGGCATGGGTTAGGTGACTCTTAGTTGGAGGATATGCTTCCTGAGACCTTGGATGCTATATTGGATGAGTAGGCTCTTTATTAGTTTACTCGAGGACGAGCAAAGGTCTAAGCATGGGGTGATTTGATAAGCACTACTTTGTAGGGCTTAAGTAAGAGTCATTAGAGGTTTTATTGGTGCCATTCGGATAGATTTAGACACATTCATGTGCATGGCGTGTGGGGGCGAAGTTTGGTAATTAATTAATTAAAAGCCACGTGATTGATGTGCCGAATTAAATAAAGGCCCAAGTGAATAAATGGCCCACGTGAAATGTCGAAGAATTGAAAGCGGGCATGTGTTTGCTGAAGATGGGCCGTGATAAGAAGAGGCCCAATTGGAGTCTGGAGCCCACGCGAGAACAGCGTCAAATTGAAGCTGGAGCCACGTGAAGCTGAATTGAAGAATTGGAAGATGACGTCATGATGATGTTGGCGTGCTGATGCTTTGCTGGAATGCAATTGGAGTGGGCCGCTTTTGCTGTGTCGAGAAGCTGCTGAATTGGAGTTGGGCCGTGTGGCCACTGTGTGATTGGGCCGTGTCTGCCACGCCGAGAATTGGAGAAGCCGAGCGAGAGAATGCGGGATTAATTTCCTTGCTATTGTTTCGTTCATTTAATTATTGTTATTTTATTATTTCGTTTTAGGTTAATTTAGATTTTATTTCCTTTAGTATTTAAGGGAAAAGAGAGGCATATCTATCATCTTTTTCTTTGAACCCTAATTCCCTTTTTCTACGTTATGAAGAACTAAGCCTCCCTGGCTTAGTCAGACGCTGAAGCTTTCGTTTTGATTAAGTTGTGAGATTCTCGTTCTTAATCTATTGCATGGTTTTTATCTTTCTCTTGCTTAAGTTGTTTATGATTGATATTGATAATCTCTATTTGGACGCATCTAGGGTTTATTGTTGTTGAATCTATTGCTAGATTTAGATTGTTACTGGTTGAGCATATCTATTTCAGAGTAGCAACTGCATCGTATTAGTAATTGGTTATGCTAGTCTTATGCAGAAGAGAATTGATTTACATTCTAGGATAAAAGCTAGTTGTTTTATGCTAGAATTGTATCCAACTATATTCCTATCCGTAAAGCTGCTGTTAAACTGAATCTTGATAGTTTCAGGGTTGTTTAATTAGTTAGTGCTCATAGTATCTGGTTGTGCTATTAGTTATATCTGAAAAGGAATTGGAATTACCATTGCATGAGATTTGAATGAGTATCTATGATCAACTTGTCATACGAATAGTGGATGTTGTTTGACTAAGTGTTGTTCCCCATTACTGAATTCATTCATCTTTAGTTTATTCTTGCCTTTGCATGCTTAGATTAATTAAACTCACAAAAACCCCCCTTTGGTTACTTTAGTTTGACATACAAATTGCATATTAAGATAGATTTCACCTCCCTGTGGATTCGACCTTTACTTACCTAGGACTACGGTTTAGGGTTTGTTTGGATATTTTGCATAGCAGTTTTTAGAACGACAAAAACCTGTTATCAATCAGTCGGAGTCAATGGCGAGTACTCTCGCTCAGGCGGCAACTCCGGACTTGGATAGATAAACTCTATCCCCGGGTCCTTGCTGCCCACCAATAAGCGCTCTAGGCCATTGGACTCATAGCCTTGCTCCTCGAGGTCCTCCTCGGGATCCTCTTCCTCTTTCGGATCATTCTTTGGATCTTCTTCAGGATCCTCTTTGGGAATCGACTCGATCATAAAGTCATCGTTGTAGTACCCTCTTGTGTACTCTGACGGATAACCCTCATCCTCAGTGTCCTCCCTTGGCTCCTCTTCGGGCTCTACCACAGGAACCTCGGTTTTATTGGACACTAGCACTACCAACTCAGGGAGTACGGTCTTCACCTCCTTGGGTGGACTACTGGATTCCCCGATCTCAAAGCATCGAGGGGGAACTAGAAACTCAAGCCTCATTGGAGATGGTTGAGCCACCTCGACTTCTTCCGAGTTTCTCTGAAGAGAAAAACATGCACCCATAATCTGTGGGTGACGAGAAGAGAGTTTAGTCTTTTTAAATATAGAAGTTCGCTTCCATATCAAACTAAAGAAGGCACGACTAGAACAGCAGAATATCATTTTATTTGGAAATTCAGAGCCTTCGAAAATATTTCTCAGTTTCAAAGCGAGTAAACGGTTTACAAAAGTTTTGTTTCCCGAAAAACATTTTAAAACCCAACCCGAAAAAAAATAAATTCGGCTCTGATACCAGATCTGTAACACCCCCAAATATAACCTTGAAAGGTATCACCGCCAGTGACCTCAGATTCCACATCCGAAGCCACCCAAGGCTTAACCGGTTTATACAAATCATAAAACAACATTTATAATACGAAATGTCATAGTATTGGATTAAATCAAAGTTTCGAAATTTCATCCATAATCCAAATACAACCAAAATATATTACAATGGAAGTCTTTTTAAAATAATTGACACAAGGGTCTTGATCTAGCGATCACACGCCTAAGATCTCAACCTGATAAAACTCTTCAAAATTCCATTTGCCTTCATCGTCGTTTCTAGCCTTTATGGAATGGACGTTTATCTGATGTGCCGTATGAGACGGATGACACCAGCCAACCATGCAAGGGAATATAACTGGTTGGTTAGTCTAATGAAAGACTATGCAATGGTAAAACAGAAAGGTTCTAAGTAGTCGTATTAGGTTAGACTCATCGCTTCTCGAATAAAATTCGATGACGATAGTCAACCACCATACTCCTACTGAAAAATACGAAAAGGTATGATCAAGAGAAGACTCTGAAAGATTGAGTCTTAAGGACACATATGAAGAGAAGACTCCAACGAATTGAGTCTTATCGGAAAGTATGACAATGTTTGGGAACATTATAATTCACACAAGTGTTTTAAAACTGACTTGACTATTTGGGTCCACGACCAACCTCACCGCACAATGCGAATTCAGATTTGGAAGGTGGACTTACTCTAATCGAAGTCCCGGACGAGTTTCCAAGTTGTACTTCTCGCCCTAAGGTTCATTAATTATGTGCATAACGGCACTTATCTTATTAAATTCCAAAATGTATATTCACGTTATAAGCTTTTATCATAATCATCTCATCCCTCAGGATATAGAGATATATAGTCGGGAATAAATCCTTAAAGGTTTGACGTCGGCTAAGCGCACCTCCCCTATATTCGGATAGGGGATAGTCATGACTAGAGAAACGGTGTTAGGGCTTGGACATCCTATCTACCGGGTTATAAAGAAACGGCTACCTCTCAAGTTAAGCAACGCTCCTATGAATACTCGTGCTAACTATATCTCAAGTGCACATAAAATCCATTGCTAACTATATTTCAAGTTCGCATAAAAATTCCATAACAATACCATCACGGTAATAACAAATATAATAGCGTTGTTTCTAGCAATATATACAACCTATTATAATATTCATTTTTAATCGTATTATTTTAAGAAAATTGTTCCCAACGAAACTAGTAATTCATCCCAATTTAATTAATAATTAAACAATTGATAATTAATAGAAATATGGAATGATAAGCAAGAGTAAACCGCCACTTGCCTTAGATTAGACGAAGCTCAACGAAGCTCAAAGACAACGGGTTTCCAGGTCCGGAACGAGGACATAACTCGGATTTCAGATCCCTACGGAACGACCCATAACGAAACCCTAAGTTAGATTCGATAATAAAATATATGAATCTAAGGAAAGACGAAAAAAATCGAAAGAACGGAAATCCCAAACGAGATCAAAAAGCCCAAGCCACAACCATGAGTGCCCAGGCACACCGCGGGTGTGGCGGCCTTGACCGCGGGTGCGGTCAAGCCACAGTGGCGAGACGACGACGACGAAAACTCACCGGGGAAGACGACGGGGGTTCGACTCGTGGTGGCTCCGACTTCTGGATTCCTTGGACTTCCAAAGGACCACCTTGAGAGCACCTCCTCCTCCTATGAGAGCTCCGACGACAACTCCGGCGAAAGCTTATAAATCCGGCGACAATGGAACGAGAGAGAGATTTGAGAGAGAGAGAGAGATTGAGATGGCTTCCTCCTGCAAGTCCCCTCTTTATAAAGGCCAAGCAAGGAGGTCAAGCAGGAACCTCCCCCACCGCCTCACCGCCTCGGCTCCGACAAAGGTGAAGCAACTCAGGCGAAGTTCGGCGGGGCAGAAAAGGTAATCATGACGGCGCGGGTGCGGTGGGTCTCACCGCGGGGTGCGGTGAAGGCCACTTTCTGACCGCGGGTGCGGTGGGTATGACCGCGGGCGCGGTGGAGGCCAAATCCTGCCTCTTTCACCCTCTTTCGTCCGGGAAGAATTATGGGTATGGGTCCTAACCCCAGATTAAATATATTCGTATCCGAACAAATATTCTAAACCCTAAAAAAATACGTCGAATGTATTTTATTCCACTCAGGGAATTATTACAGAGATCAAGCATTTAACAGAATGTATGAACTTCTCTGAAATTAATTCGACTTCAGTACGAGTGTTTGGAAAATTACAAAAATGCCCTTAAAAAATGAGGGGTATTACATCGCTTTCATGTCACAAAGTACTATTTCATGCGACATTACCATAACATACTATATTATATAAAACAGAATTACATAACATGCTTTATTTGGCAATCTGACACTTATATGACAATATATAGTCATTATATGACATAACAGAGTTCCTACCTAACATTACAAATTCATACAATAACAGACTTCATAACCTACTAAATACTACACTAACTTACATAGTCCCTACACTAAATATTACATGCCACACTGCTGCGGAGGAGACAGATGAATCTGGGCCATCGCGCTGCGGAAGTTCTTCAACAACATCTCTCGTGATGACATGTATGTTTATGAAGGCCATGGTTCTACCTTGGGCGGCAAGGACGGTTGCGTCTCCGCGGTTCTGTAAGGCCCTCAAGGTACGAGGGCCGCCATCGGGGGGCATAACTTCGAAGAAGTACGAAGCGTCCCGTTCATAATTGTTAAAGTGATACAGTTGGTTGATCAGCCACCAAACATCCTGTACCATTTCAGCCAACGGACTCCAGTTTTGCGTCGTCCCGCCTTGGTAGTAATGGGTCGAAATCCTGACATTTGCTTCCCTTGAAGGGATGATTCTCCCTCCGGTATGGACAGTTGCAAACACCCTGTGATCATTAGGCTGATCAGCCATGGAAACGAAATAAGCGTAGGGAATTTGGTGTTTTTAGGGTAAGGTGGAAGATGTTTTTAAGCGGATTGTGGATGAGGAAATATGACTTCGTATGAGGGGGTATATAAAGAGTTTTTTGGGTTGGTGGCAGTTAGGGTTACATTTATGACGGTGCTCTAATAGAGAATTAATTTAATTACTTGGTTAATATACTGTCATGTCACTGATATCCTGTCTAATCAGTGTAAATTGGAGTTGGTGGGCAGTTAATGATAATTTCATGACGGTTGACGAGTTTTTTATTGTCTCTTCTCAAAAAAGCAGTGGCTGAGTTCTCAGTAGAGCCGATGTTCAAATTTGAGTTTCTTATTGTATCCCACATCCCTCTTAGATTCATCTTGTCATGCAATTTTTTATATCTTGTATATTCTGAAGTCAGTCAATGCCGTTTTAAGTGCCATGTAACTTCCATTTAACCTACACGCACATAACTGCCATTGTATGTAATCTAAACAAGTTGTCATAAAATTGTATGTAATCTAAACAAGTTGTCTTCGAAAACATCCAATTGTACGTAATCTAAGCAAATGCCAAAACCCCAAAAAGAACATCCAAATATCCAATTTAAACGATGGAGTTCCTTAGGCTCGACCTTCACACCCCGTCAAACACGTTGTGAGCCATGTCGCTCCTGAAACCGTTAATAAATTTGTCTGCCACAACTTCAAGATTTTTCCAACCAGCACTGAGCAACTCCATGTGTTTCAGAGTGTATATCCCACAGTCATGACTACGAACACAAAATGCAATAAAGTTACTTAGATGAAGTATATAATCAAATTGGTAAGGGGATTGATATTTCTACTTACCCACGCTTGTTCTGCTTCAGTCCTTGAATTCTCTCAAATTTAATCTCTTGAGTACCCCGATGTTCAAATTTCTTGGCAAGCGGCGGGTACTGTGTCATGAAGTGAGGAAGAAACCGACAAACCCATGCAGGCATGTCTCTACGACCAAGTTAGGGTTCAAATCCACATTACAATCATATACATTTGCCTGCCATTGATGTAGATCGATCTCTACAGCCACCCAATACATGTTATCGATGTTGAGGGGGGAATAAATGAAGTCCAGATCATCCCAACTGGACCCATAAGGTTTAGGCCGATCTCCCCTAAAGTATGCGAGTGCACGTTCAGATGCAGGTGGAACAGTGCAGGCATTTTGGACATAGTATCTATATGCATCCGTATAATCAGCAGGCCAGAAAACGTCTAATATTGTGGCCTTGCGTTTAACTTCGGACTCCAAAAGTGCCTTACGGATATAACAACAATCGTCATCGATGTGCTTCAAATAAATATAATTCATCCTGTCAGGCATTGCAACAAATCCTAATAGTAAACTAATTTGACATCATAAGTAAATAGCTTACACCATCTTCCAGCCAAGCTTTTGGTTCCAGTATTAGGCCAAACCAGACCTTGTCCATCTCTTGACCACACATTCCAACTCTTGGCTTAGATCTGAAAAACAAAGAAGGCGTAATTAAATCCATGAAAGATAGTTGAACATTATTAAATCCGTGAGATACTAACCTTTCATCATTCATCCATTTCAGCAAAGCAGACATCTCCTTCACTTGTGAATTCTTGGTTATCTTCTTCACAGTTTTCCCCTTTTTCTCATATGTGTAAGGTGTTAGTTTTTTGGCGGATGGCTTCACCATACGACTAGGAAGAACCCTCTTCGGTTGGAGATGCTGGTTTCGTTTATTTTTGGGTTTCGCCTTGCTGGATGAAGCAACCACAGCGGCTAGCACTGAAAGAGGTTCCTCTCTTTCCTCAACCTCTATTCGGGTTAGCTCCTGCTGGGTAGCCTCCGGTGCTCCTTCAATGTCGTTAGTAAAATCCTGCTCCTGGTCCTTTTCACCATCGTTAGCAACATTTTCATTTATGTCTTTGACAATGGCCATAACACCATACGCACCCTCAACATCATTGTTATCCTCAATGGAATTATCAAAATCCTGCAATCATAATAACCATGTCATACATGAGTACAAATCCTATCACCATGCCAGACTTTTCTTATAAGACATAAAAACTCCCAACATAACAATAATTTTGTCACCTCGTACAAATAATAATGTCATAGTAGTGATGATAATATGATAATTTTCATATGAGCATATTCATACCTCTTTGCCTTCAGCCTCTACCTTTTCCACCTCAGCCTCATGAACCTCAACCTCTACCTTCTCCACCCCAGCCTCCTGAACCTCAACCTCTTTGTCACCACCCTCACCATCACTCTCATTATCAACAACCTCATTATCCTCATCATAAACTTCCTCACCATCACTCTCATTATCACCAACTTCATTATCCTCATCAGAAACTTCCTCATTCGGTTTGTCACCACCCTGGCGAAGTTCTTCATTGTCATTACCCTCATCACCATCACCAAATTCGTCATCATCACCATCATCATCATCATTATCCTCACTCTCAACCTCATCACTCTCAAACTCCTCACCCTCAACCTCCTTATCCTCCACCTCCTCATCCTCTGTTTCCTGGTCATCCTTATAAACTTCATCCTCTTCCTCATCAGACTCACCATAGGATTCAAAATCATCCTCATTCGAATAATTCTTTGATTTCCCATTACTCTTGAGCTTAGGCACCTCATCCTCCTTTGATACCCTCTTTTCCAGCCTTCTCATCCTGTCAAGCACTCCTTTTTCCATCCTCTTCATCATTCTGAACATCTGACTTATCACCTCTGATGACTGCACAGATGCATTACTCGGCCTCGCTCCATCTTTTCCTTGCTTCCCCTTCCCCTTCTTTTTCAAACCCTTCATTGCTTCCTTCACAATCTTGTCAAAATACGGGTCATCATTTTCAACAACATAGTAGCAGTCGGATAGCTTATCCACCTCATCCTTATCGGGAATAAGAATGGGCTTAACCACATGTGTAGGATCAGCCAAAGACAACTCCAACACTCCATGTTCAGGGGCTTCATCTGAAAACCAACGAAGGCCTCGAGGCATTACAGATTCACTCAACTTTGATGCAAATTGGAGACCAAATGTTGGCACAGCTTCCCATACCCATATCTACAATAACAAGCGATTTGAGAATTAGCAAATTAAGATACATTATTTCATTTTATCCTGTCACCCTATAATTTAGATCAAACAACTTCTATGTTGTGGAATGCAAATAAAAGTATGTTGGAAAACTACTATGTTGTGTTAATCAAACAACAACTTCCTGCATATCCACCATGATCCTGTCACCCTGTACTCAAACATCTGGTCATAGTATAGCATAGAGTATACTACTATGCTGCAAATAAAACACATTCAGTAATTCATATTTCAACCATTACAAATTTAGATCAAGTCACCCTAAAACTATCTGGAATGCAACAAAAAGTATGTTGGAAAACTACTATATTGTGTTAATCAAACAACATCTTCCTGCATATCCACCATGATCATGTCACCCTGTACTCAAACATCCGGTCATAGTATAGCATAGAGTATACTACTATGCTACAAATAAAACACATTTAGTAATTCATATTTCAACCATTACAAATTTAGATCAGGTCACCCTAAAACATGTTTTGGAATGCAATAAAAAGTATGTTGGAAAACTACTATGTTGTGTCAATCAAACAACAACTTCCTGCATATCCACCATGATCCTGTCACCTTGTACTCAAACATCCGGTCATAGTATAGCATAGAGTATGCTACTATGTTGCAAATAAAACTACCTGAAACACAACTGGCATGCCTTGAATGGAATATGGAATTCTTGGTGCGTTGGAGAATAGCTTTGCCTTCTATACTGTTTGCATCCTTTTGGCCAATGCTGTGGTCAATGACTTGTAAAGCTCTTCATAAGCAACCCTTCCCCATGGATAATCCCAAAAGTTATCCATATTCTCCAACAGCCTAACATGCATCGGCTTCACTAGCCTCTTCTTATCCCCTCCCAACAACAGACCCTCAACTATCAACAAAGTGCCAACTTGAATTTGTAGTTGTCCAACTCACGATGTTCTTTAAATCTATTGTAAACATCTTGTATTGTCGTCTTAGGACCACCAGGACTACCAAAAAATCACTCCATTACTAGCCCATCAGCTTTAGTATCCACAAATGGAAGTTCACCACAATTCAGTCCAGTTATGAGAGAGAACTCCTTAATCGAAAACCTCAACTCTTTCCCTGCCACCTCATACCAAGACTCCCACTTCTTTTTTGTTTCAAGTTGTTTAAATAGAACTGCATGCAATGTCTGTGAAGAAAATGATACCTTCTGCAACATTTTCAAAACTTTTCCAAACGGGCCATCCAAAACCCATTGCCAATCCGCATGTGTCAACTTGTTTTCAATCTCACGAACAAAGTGCACCCTACCGTTGATGTTAATTCTTCCGTAAAAAGGTTCACATCTGAAATAACTGTACCTAATCTGCAAGCCAAATGAAAATAACCATAAACAAACGAAATCGAACCATTTGAGAAGCCTCAGACGACAGATGAAAAAAACAAAAAAACCCTAAAAAAACACTCCCGATACAAAGTAAACCATTTCAGACGGGTGATAGGACAATTGAAAAAAATACCCTAAGCCCTAAACAAAAAATGTAGACAACTTACATCCCCTTTAAAGATTAAGGGTTTATTCCCCTTTACTGGTATCGCTTTTGGCCTCGACCTGCCCTTCCCGGCTTTTTTTTTTCTATGGAACTGTTAGAAGTTTTTTCCCCTTTCACCTGCACTTCGTCTCTCTGCTTCTTCTTCTTTTGAACCTGCCTGTTGTCTTCTTTTCTCTTCCTTTTCTCTCCACCCTTCTTTGGGCTCGACTCTTTACGGTCTCTAAGCACTGCCATTTTCTAGGGTTCTTTTGTAACGCGCTTAAGAGGTTAAGGAAAAGTCGGGGAGGGGCGAGTAAGTAAAAATGGAGTTACAGAGTCACGTTAATGGAGAAAGATGGAGGGAGTAAGTAAGAAAATGTAGAGATGGACTTGGTAAGAAAAAATGGGCTTCAAGAGTAAGCCAAAATCGAGTCTAGCGTTAATAGAGAAAGATGGGGGAGTTGAAGAGTCGCCTTTTGGGGAAGAAGAAAATGTCTGATAACAATGATGGATGTTTGCAGAATCGCCTTTTGGGGAAGAAGAAATTATCTTCTTTTGGAGGGAATTTTGGAAGGTAAACACGGAGGGCCTTTTGGGAGCATTCGAAGTTCGAAGAAAGGTAAATAGGGTTATGTCTTACCCTTTTTATTCTAAATTAAATATTATTAGAAATGTCAAAAGAATGGTAAACACAAACAAATAATATTAAAAAATTATTTTGTACCCTAAAACAACAAAAGCAAAAGGATATTTCCGACAATAGGATTATATAATGTGACAAAAAACATATGTACGCAGATTATAAAGAAACTTCACTGGCAGAAATTATGAACAACACTGACAGGAAGTATGCATCTACAATGAAGTAATGTACCAACCAATTTTGCTAGATTTCCAAAACAATTTCAACACAAGTTATTGTCAACAATACAAGTCAATTCTAGCGAAAACCACCCAACAAGGAATCATACAACACTATCACTATCCCAACTATAGTGAAGCTTACATGAAAGTGAATAAGATATCCTCCACTAGTCAAACCAGTTCATATCGAAAATACTAACGACTATCCTTTTTCTGTACTCATCCACAAATTTGTCACCCACGTTCACGATGTTTTGACGTCCGGAACTTAGCATTTCTATGTACTTGATCGTGAAGACGCCACAATCTCCCCTGCACACAAGTAAAAAATGTAATTGGTTTGCTGATATTATAACCAATTTCACACAAAAAACAAAACAATTTATGTAAACAACTTACCCTCTCCTGTTTCTCTCCAATGTAGGAACACGAGTCACACTTAGGGGATTTCTCCCCCTATCTTCATAAATTGTTGCCAAGGGCTCATATTGTGCTATCATGACAGGAAGAATATATGTCAACCCTACAAGGAGCCTATAGACTTCCGAAAATTTGAACAAATTGACGTCGGGATCGTATACAGTGACACACCATTTACTTAGTTGTATCTCCAGAGCTACCCAGTGTTTCTGCTTCAAATTGAAGGGGAGGTATATACGATCCACGTCCTTCCAATCCTTCCCATAAAGTGCAGGCATTTCCCCACGTAGGTATCTCATCTTAGATCGATCAACAACATAACTTTGCTTATCTGAAAACCATCTATTCATTTCCTTGTCCAAATTATGCTGAAACCAGGTGTCCAATATTACCACTGGTTTGTCACGCACACGACAGCTAAGATAATACATACATTCGTCCAAGTGCTACAAACCAAAAGTATATGTCATACCAGAAATTTGCTGCATGCCACGATAATTTATATAAATAATGAAAGGGGCTTACCTGAGAACTCAGCCACGCCTTTGGTTGCAACAATTTCTCAAAAAACTTCCTCTGTAGATGTTCTCCAGTTGGAGAATCAATTACCTCACTGCATCATAACATGGTTTAATTAACATCTCAAACACGTGTTCATATCATCAAGACAGGTTCATATCATCAAGACAGGAGGGACAACTTCCTAACCTTTCCTTCGAGTCTAACCAACGGCACAATTTATTCATGATTGGAATTCCTTTGGACGTTGAAACCTTGTATCGTTTGGAATTATCGGCTTCTCTGGACAGTCCTCTCTTCCTGACAGGATGGTCCTTCCGTTCACTAGTTGTATTAATTATTTTTTATGACCTGCTTTTTCTTGTTGAGACTCCAATTGATTCTTTGGTAGACTCTCCTTCCACCTCAGCTTCTTTTAGCATCTGCAAATAAGTTTTTTCATAAATAAGAAGTTGGTGATCTAAGAGACTATCCTGTCAGGAAGATTTATTAATGCATACCTCAACTCCTTTTGTCCTCCCTTTTTTATTCCCCCCCTCATTCCTTGCAACCTTCCTTTCAAATACTTTTCCCCTCATCCTGTATTGCACCCTCAACATCATCTCTCTGAACTGCACCATCTTTATCATCCTTCTTCTTTTTTGAACGAGTCTTCCTTGCAACTTGCTTTCTTTCTTTCTTATCGGCTTCTTATTTTGTCATCGTTTCTCCATTTTCCCCTCATCTTCTACTGCACCCTCAACATCATCTCTCTGAACTGCACCGTCTTCATCATCCTTTTGCTCTCGATAAACAACCATATATCCTAAATTTCCATTATCGTCATCGTGTAGGGGATTTGAATCAGACCCCCCCCCCCATTCTATCCATTTCGACATCCTCATCACGACCATGTACAACATTCCGCTTCAATAAATTACAAATTAGATTTAACTCAAAAGAATAATAAGTAAGTGCATCATTCTATAATGTTTGTCAAAAACAGAGCTTTATGCATCCATCCAACTTATAAAACTACCTTTTTTCTATTAACTAACTATGACATTCCTATTATAATGTTTGTCAAAAAAAAGGCTTTAACTGACAATAAATATAAGTAACTGTCAATATCAAGTTTAAAACAGTGACATTTTATCTTTTTAAAATGACATTACTATTCTACATTCCGACAATAAAAAATGCTTGAGCTTCCACGAAATAAAAATCTAAGTTCCCAAACAAAACTTAATAACGATTGTTGATAGTTATCTTACATCCCCTTCCTCTTGTTCAATGTCGTCTTCTTTATCATTTGTTGAACCTGGGTTGTTGAATACCCTCTTCTTGATCATCTGTTCCATTATGTCCAAGGTTTTATTCATAGCACTAAATCCAGCGTCCACTTGGTTTTCCAAATTAATCATACGCTCATGAAGCTCTTTCATAGCGCACATCACCTGTCTTGCATCCAGGCCTGAGGATTTCGCAGCAGGGGCAGGGTCCGAATCACTCTTTCCTTTTCTTCTACCATTGATAGACCTCTTATTACTTACCTCGAATTTCTCAATTGCCTTGTCAAAGTAAGTGTCCTTCACTTTCCCATCAAATTTGCATTCTTTTAAGACCTCCACCTCAGCTTCTTCCTCTATCAACACCACATTTGGAATAAAACGGGATGTTGCCTTCCCCAAGAAAGACTCCACAACCGTCGCATCAGGTTGTGAATCTGATGACCATCGTAGACCGCGTGGGTAGGCCTCCACCAAATGTGCAAACGCTGAAGCAATTGGTTTAACAGCTTCAAACAGCCAAACCTGAATCGCAGTTTTTCTTGTCAGTATGATACTTAAACCATCAATATATTGTAACTACAATACCAACTTCAAAACAATATACATTACATCCTGTCATGTTACCTGAAAGGCCATTGGCAACCCCTTGAGTTTGTAACCCAACCTTGCCCTTGAGTCTCTGCTTGTTTCAACCGTTTCCAATCTATTCTTCACCGTTGAACTCAATCACTGGTGAGTTTCAATGTAGTTAACCCTGTCCCATGAGAATTTCGTGAATCGATCGATATCAGTCAATAATTTGACATGACCCGTGCTTATGCAAACCTTTTTCTCAACCCCAAGAATGACGCCCTCTAATATAATCAATAATGACATCTTATATTTCAAAGGGCTATCAAGCTGTGTACGCATAAATAATGACTCTAGCTCACCCAACGTCAAATTCTGTACATCAAATAACTCTTTCACGGCATTTTTATCCGGGTTCAGCTTATTATCATTCATTCTGCGACAGCATAACCCCGTCACAAGTGCAAATTCTTTCATTGAAAAACGCAGCAGCTGTCCTTGCAGGTCATACCACGTCTCCCACAACTTCCTCGTTTCTACTTGACGGAATAAAACGTAATGTACAAGCTGACATGAAAAGGTTTGTCGACGAACCATCTTCACAGTAGGTCCAAATGGACCATCTATTATCCTCTGCCAGTCCACAGGGGAGAGACATTTCTCAATAAGTTTCAACAATTCACGCCGACAGTTTTGGTTGACTCTGCCGATGAATTTTTTTCCTTCAAATCTCAATAAATGACCCTAAAAAATACAAATTATACAAGGTCAATAAATACAAAAGAAACATATACTTAAAAACTACATGACAGGATGTGAACTATGAAAAACTACACACAATGAGCTAACCAAAATTTACCTTTTTAGCCATTTCAATTTCCTCCGTTTCAATATGGAAAACTATACCACTTCAGCTGCACTAGGGGAGATAGACAAACAACAAAAAATATCAACATTTAAGCTTTTTCTAAGCACCTAACTCAACATACTCAGATATAGAGATCACATGAGAAGACAAAGAAGTTGTAAGAGTAAGAGAGCTATAATGTCAGACAAATAAAAACATTTAAATTTCAAAACACAACAATGTTTGACAAAACTGACAATCTAATTGATCATTTCAACAATAAAACTATACTATGTGACAAATATTTCATCAACGTTGACAAGAAATGTTCAAACAATGGTAATTCCTGCAATTGTGACAAAAACAAACATAATCTGACATTCTCATTTTACAAACACGGATTTCACAGGTTGATATAATTCGCTGCATTCAACCTCACTTTATTTCAGCTCAAACGAACAATAGTGAATAAACCCTAAAAACCAAATGAACAGCAACGGAGCAACCCTAAAATGACGTTAAATGGCTGGAACTCTGAAAAACTTGACAAACCTACAAGGCTCGAAGGAGATAGACAGAAGAGGAAGATGAATCGGAATCGCGACCGAATTGGAACGTCGGTCCAAGACCTGCACTTTGTCGCGCGTCTTCGGCAAGGGCCTTACTGAGCGGAGCTCAAGCGGCGATGAAGGGCTCCGTCTGTGGAAAACCTGCTATTTCGCGACGAAAGAAGGGTTTAAGCTACCTTGACCGACAAAGAAGGGTTTCACCCAAAAAACAAAGCTGGAGATTATGGAGTTTGAATCAATATCATACCTGGACCTTCTCGCCGGAATTGGTGAAATTCGTCGGACAAAACAAATCTGGATTCCGCCGGAGAAGATGGAGACACCTCGAGGTGGGAGAGAGACCTCGGCCGGCGAGGTTGTTTGTTTTCTATAGCAAATTTTACATTTTATTTTGAAATTGAATTATGTTTTCATATTTTTTTTCATGAAATCAGTGTCATGTCCTATTTTATTTTTTAAAACAAAAAGAAAATTCAATTTTTAATTTACTTTTTTATTTATGGGATATATTTACAAAAAATAAAAACAAAAAAATTAATGAAATATATTTGCAAAAAACAATAAAAATAGGATAAAAATACAAATATATTAGTAAAGAGGAGTATTGGTGCTATTACTCAATACCGAATTATCCCCCCCCTCTCCGACAATCGACTTCAACAGTTCAACTTGGGTTAAAGGAAAAGGGTTAGACTTTGGTTGACCGGAGAGAAATTCTAGACTCATAAATGGCGGTTTCATAGGGTTTTTAGCTGCTTTATCCCACAAATTGCGGGTAAAACTTCGATGGAAATGCATGGGAAGAGATCGAACTATTCGCTCCTCAGGCAAGTCGACGATCAACCGGCGGCGGCAACGAAATATCCTGGAGCACCTTTCTACGAGTCAAATTCTGGAGAAAAGGGAAAGGCGAAAGGAGAGTGGAGTTTGGATACGGAAGGGGCTTCAGAACACCGGAGCCGGATCGCGGGCGGCATGATACCTGCATCGGTGGTGCTTCAGAGGCAGAGCAGTGGGAGTAGCTTTGGTGAGAGTTCTCTCTCTAGCGAGTACTACGTGCCGTCGTTCTCTGTGGATCTAAGTGATCCCGATGGATTCAGCTATTTGCAAGACATTGGGGGAGGCGCAGAAGAGTTGAGGTATAGGGTTGCAGATGGGACCGGCGGCGTGGGAGGCGGAGGATCTTCGTCGAAGAGCTGGGCGCAGCAGACGGAGGAGAGTTACCAGCTGCAATTGGCTTTGGCTCTCAGGCTCTCGTCGGAGGCGACCTGCGCTGATGACCCTAACTTTTTGGATCCGGTGCCTGACCAATCGACTTCTCGATCATCGTCTTCGGAATCAGCAGCGTCAATTTCTCATCGCTTTTGGGTATGTCGTTAAGCACTTAAGCGCTACCTCTGTTGAATAATTTGCATACTTTGCTGTGCTTTGTTTTTTCTGTTTTAAAATTCTCTCAGTTTTATGATAAAATTAGTTTTTCTAGGGTTTTGCATTGAATATTAAATTGTTCAATCTGACCTTTTATTGACTAGGAAAGCAAATGGAACACATAGTCTTGGAGTTGAGGCTGGTGAAATGACATACTGGTTATTAGAAGGGAATGTTAGACAAAGTTTGATCAACTGAGCCAGCCGTTTGGCTGGTTATATGTGAACACATCAATATGGGATTGGAGGCGGAGTTTTAAGTTTTAACATTCAATCTGCCGAACACTTGTTCATAGTATCTATCGCTTTCTACACATGTTAACGAGATTGCACATGTGTCTGATGAACTTTTATATTTTAATTCCTAGTTTCTTCTGGACACTTGACCGTACAAGGCTGTTTGGGAATATATGTGGACTATGTGCTAGCAGTCATAGTTATCTTAAATGATAAAACTACATGGTGGTCTTTAGCCGTAGGACTTGTATTTGTGTTACTATAACTTTGGTTCATGATGAGTACTCGGAATTTAAGCATGGTTTAAACAATTATTTCTGTCATATAAAACATCCGTATCAGCACATTATCACCATATCAGCCTTACCAGTCACCATATGAGTAATGTTTAAATTGTAAGTATGTTTACCAAACAAATCGTTGGTGTTGTTAGTTCATTTGATGGTCTTATGTGGTACAAATCAGGTCCATTTGCTTGAGTCTCATATTGATTGTCCTGTTTTCAACATTGCATAGGTGAATGGAAGCCTATCATACTTTGACAAGGTTCCTGATAGGTTTTACCTAATTCATGGGATGGATCCATTTGTATGGACTATGTGCAATGAAATACAAGAACAGGGTCGTATACCTTCAATTGAGTCACTAAAGTCTGTTGATCCTAGAGAAGAGTCTTCACTTGAGGTGGTTTTGTTTGATCAGAGGAGTGATTCCAGATTGAAGGAATTGCAGAACCATGTTCGAAGCATATCGTGTAGCAGTAACACCACAGAAGTAGTTCATCTGCTAGCAAAGCTGGTGTGCAATCTCATGGGGTGTGTAATCTTGGATGTCCATTTACTCTATTATCTTTCTGATGGCATTTTCATACTTTTGGCTCAATTTACTGAAATGTTGTCTTGATTTTCCCCAAGGGGCAGAGCTTTAATCACAGAGGAAGAACTTGTTCCAAACTGGAAGAAGCATAATGATAATCTTAAGGACTGCTTGGGGTCTATTGTGATTCCTGTCGGAAGCCTACCTGTTGGCCTTTGTAGACACCGTGCCCTGCTTTTCAAGGTAATATCTTTCTTTCTCTTTCACAATTACTCATCTGTAGTAGTATTTTATTGTATATGTGCATCTGTATGGCAAATCTTGTTCATTCTCTGTGGAATAGATCACATATCAATTTGAATATTGAAAAGTTCTGGTTTTGTTTCTAGCTGTGGCCAAAATATATTCTTGACAAATGTTTTAGAAGATTCCTTTGTGAATTTATGATATCATATATGTTCACACTGAAATGTTGTTCCTCTGATCTCTAATGTGTTCTTGTCCATTGACATTGTAGACTAGGAGGATTATAAAGAGAATGGTTAAAACAATTAAAGTGGTTTCGTCGTCTTTGTTAATTTTGTCAGGTTCTTGCTGATACAATTGAATTACCTTGTCGGATTGTGCGGGGCTGCAAGTACTGTTCTAGAGATGATGCGACATCTTGTCTAGTACATTTTGGGCTTGATAGGTACGTATATCCATTTGCTTCTTGATCTATCAACACTGTTACCTTGTACATGATCATTATATGTGGATAGCTTGATATTTTTAGTTACAGGTTTTATGCCAGAATAGTCTGTAAATGAGATATATATTTTGTTTCGTCTAGTTGGTAAGAGAATATATGAAGTTTTGATAGAGTAAGTGCTGAGGCAATGGCACCGAATACATTTTTGTAGTCTGGTTTTTGGTACAACGCAGGATTTTTTCTAAAACCATTCTACTTTGGGGCTTCATGGTTCACCTTGGGCAAACAATAGGTTCTTGATTGCTAAATAGTTTCTGTCCTCATGGTGGCCTTGGTAATGGATAATGTCCGCTTTTGCGGGTTTATTGCACACTTCGAATTTTGTATTCATGCTCTTGTTGTTTCGTAGTCTCATATCCAATGTTCAGAATGCTATATGACCTGGTATTTGCTGCTTAGTAGATAATTCTCCAGGCAGCGAGAGACAAGATGCAAGGAGAATGATAATTATTGTTTTGTATTTGGAATCCAAGGAGTGCGTCACTCTTGATAAGTGTAAGTGTTTGATTGAAATGAAAGTAAGGATTATAACTAGAGAATCATATTAGAAATGTCAAGAGGTATTCCGGATTGTTTATTGAAAGACAATTTTTTTGGGATTTAATGGGTCAGAATCTGCTCGTGGCATATCCTAGTTACTGCACTCACTGGAGATGCTTCCTCCTGCTACTATTGCGTCTCATGGATGCTTTTATTTCCTAGTTTTATAGGGAATAGAATATTCTTTCTCTTACCTATGAGGTTTCTTCCGTCCATTACTCCTAGCTCACTCCTGCTCAGAAGAATCCAAGAATCTTGAAAGTGCTCCCTTGTAATTTTCTAAGAGGGGTAACTTTCATATTGTGGGCAGGGTTGCGTATTGAGTTGAGCAACCACATGCTTTTTCTTCTGAGAATAGGTGTCAGGGTCCTATAAAATATCTGAGTTGCTCTTACCCTTTTATTTCCTGTCTTGAGTGTTTTTATGATAAGTGTTAGTGCTGTGATTTTTCATGTGTAATGTGCATGATTTTCAGGGAGCATCTGGTTGATTTGATTGGTAATCCAGGCTACTTATGTGGGCCTGACTCTATGATCAACGGTCCATCTTCCATCTCAATTTCTTCACCATTGCGGCTTCCTCGATTTAAACAAGTTGAACCCGCTATTGATTTTAAAGCACTTGCCCAGCAGTACTTTTCAGATTGTCAGTTTCTCAATCTTGTATTCGAGGAGGCTTCAACAGGTAATTGTTTTAGTTTGAAGAACCTATGACTACTTATATCTGATTTGGTTCTCTAACTTGTATTTCTGTATGCATTTCTACATTTCTGCGGTTCATAACGAAAACTCTATTTTTATTAGAAAGGAAAAGTCATGATTTTTTTTTTCTGCCTTTAAGCATACCTTCTAGCTGATGATGTGTCCATGTCATTAAGAAAAGAAATTGGACATGCTTCTTTTGTTGTGGCATAATCAATAACCTGCAAGAGATTCTCCGTTTGGAGCTCTTCTGCTGAAGGCTCAATTGGTTTATTAATTGGCTTGAATAATGACAATGTAAGAGAGAGTGCACAGAGATCAATCATATCCAAAAGATTTCCTTTTGCATTTTTCTCTATGGAGAGGTTTAGTTTTCCAACTCCAATGGTGTTATTGACATGGCAAGTCTAATTTCATAGTCTGGGTACAAATTTCTTTCAATTAGCACTGGCTTTTCTAGTTGGTTATATTTTTGGAGGATTCTAAGAATGTACATTTGGAAATCAAGGCTTTAGGTGATAGAATGTAACTTATAGCTATCTTGTGTCAGCTGTACTTGTATGAGTTTAGAATAAGGGGAGTGGAACTAGAAGCTAGCTATTTAGCTGATGCATGCATGGAAAGTTAGAGTGAAGCTGAGGTTTGTAGTTACAGTAGTTCATTTTATCTACTGCAAGATGAGAGCTCACTGTTCTTTCTTATGTTATATTTCATTCAGGTGCTTTTGTTAATGAAGGGGTTTCTCAGTCACAGCTAACATCAAAAGCCCCCCAAACAACAGCTCATGATAGAAATCCTGAACCGTTGGAGTCTTCTAATCCTTCACAAAATGTTATTTCACCTAGTATTGCTCCAAACCGTGTTCTTCCGACAGAAAATAAAGATGCACATCAATATTTTGTACCCAATAGTATGCGTCTACTCAAGGGAAATCAGGTCCAAACTAGACCTATTAGTGACATTAACCTGCATCTTGATGAGCTGGTGATTCCATGGAGTGAAATTGCTTTGAAGGAAAGGATCGGAGCAGGTTCTATCACCCCCCTCTCCTTTAAGCTCTAGTTTTTCCCTGCTCTTTTTCTGGCACATTTTTATGTACTCAGTTTGATATCTTGTGCAAAAGAATAGTTATTGAGTATGTAAAGGAGCTTGAACCTGTTCCACGGCAAGGAACTGATCATGGTCATCTTTATTGATTCTATGCTTGCAGGTTCTTTTGGGACTGTTCATCGTGGTGAATGGAATGGCTCGGTGAGTCTCTTTTCTGACTGATGTAGAACTTGTGACATTTGCAACTGGAGCTGTAATGCTTGTGTGTTGATTTCTTTTTTCTTTTTTATGCAGTTCATTGTTTTTATAACTTCTTAATGGTTAGTGTTTGCCAAAGAGTAGCAAGTTTTGCCATTATTTTGCAAATTAGCTTATACTAAACTTTGTTGTCTAAACTAGGCTAGATTCACTCACCAAAGTGATTATTGATTATGCTTTATCATGGTTCTGGTGAAGGACATGCTAGTGTGATGAAAGTACTATATTTAGGGTTAAGTATTATTACTGACTTTATTTGAGCTATATAGTTCCTAGAATTTAGGTTTCTTTTGAATAATTCTAAGAGTATACTTGCAAAGGTGGCCTATTGATTGGACTAGTGAACTAGTTTCCCGCCGTTTAGCTAGTATTTTCAGATCCTATATATTGAAACGAGCAGGGGTGTTCATTGTCATATATCTGGTTCGACCTTGCTATTCGGATTAAATCTTGGATATACCAAATCAACGCTAAGATGGATCAGATATCTGGATGATTGACTACCAACTTGTTTAAAAAACTGTTTTGTTTCTTCCCTGACATCTATTCTGTAATGTTTTAAACCTTTTCAACATCCCTGATATTTATACTAATTAATGAAAGTTAATGGATAGGAAAATTTTCTTTGGTGCTATGAGGTTTGATATGTTGTTTTTCGGGAATAGTTCGAATTACTTCACTTGGTGATATAAGGTTTGACATCTACTTCCACTGACACATTTTTTAGTAAGCACAATCATTATTATCAGCTATAAAATGATTTCATACATTATAAAAAGTGCTATATGTGATCGATGTGCTGCATATGTGATCCATTAATTCCTGGGGCAATTTTTTCTATTGAAGACCCCTCAGAAGTTGTATAAGTTAAGGAAGTTATATACCAACTTCATTAAGATACAAGAACATCTTCAGAAATAGAAGCCAAAACCATTCAGTACAAGCTATTCTGCTGAAACAATCTAAAAATGTAGGTCTCATGATTCAACTAACCTTTTTCTCACATCTGTTATAACCTGTCTTCTTGGCATTTGTTTTTAAGGAATTTTTGAAAAAAAAGCACTCTATTAAGCTTTCCAATGCTGTATGGGGCTGCACAGGAAGCTTTTGGCAGTTTAGGGTATAAATGTTTCTGTTGTCATCTTTGTATCACATGCTACGGCAAATTTGGAAGTGAACTTCTGCTCGTGTATTGTGTAGAGCACATTGTGTTATAGAAAATAAATTTCTGAAAGAAAATCTTCTTTCTGCAGGAGGTTGCTGTGAAAATTCTAATGGAGCAAGATTTTCATGCAGAGCGCTTTAAGGAATTCTTGAGAGAGGTATACTTAAGGAGTGACATTTCGTCTTCAATTTTGTTCTTCAGAATGAGAAACATGTGTCTACTGGCAGTCGTATCTGTTTTTGGTAGAAACTAGCATTCATATCTAACATTAATGCCCATTGTTTTCCCCAAAAAAAATTATCAGGTGGCAATAATGATAACTTTGAGGCATCCAAATATTGTTCTATTTATGGGTGCTGTGACGCAGCCTCCTAACTTGTCAATAGTGACAGAATATCTATCAAGGTTCGAGATGCTTTCTTCATTGTCTCTATGTCTTGCATCTACTAGAGAACATTGTATTCCTAGTTTCCTACTAGTCTACTACTAATTTTGTTTTTTTTTATTCGACTACAGGGGTAGTTTGTTTAGACTTTTGCATAAACCTGGTGCTAGGGAAATGCTGGATGAGAGACGTCGTCTAAATATGGCTTATGATGTGGTAAGGAAGTTGTTTAGGGTGTTTCATCCATCCATTTATTAATTTTCTGATTTCTTTTCACATTCATCAGTTATGCCGTGATAATTATCGGTCCTTTTTCGTTATTGTTGCTTTACATTTATTTTTCCAATAAAATTGATTAATCGAGCCAGCACTTCATCTACAGGCGAAGGGAATGAATTATCTTCACAAGCGTAATCCTCCTATTGTCCATCGTGATCTCAAGTCCCCTAACTTATTGGTGGACAGAAAGTATACTGTCAAGGTAAAAGTATATGCGCTAAATTATTTGGAAGAACTTATATATGCTTGCGTAATTATCTTTTCAAAGTTTCTTTGTGAATCTAAATACTAGATCTGAGATTGCTTGCTTATTATAGAAGATGATAGTGTACATGTACTTTCTTTTTGTTACTGGAGTTGCTAGTATAATTTCTAGGTGGTAATTAGTTCCAGCTGTTGATTTGTGTACTGTTCTGATTGTGTCCTATTATTTTTGGACAAGTCTCTTAACTTTAAGGACCAGTAGTACTTGCTTGAGCTACTCTCTACGTGTTGATAGTTGATACTGTTATTTTTTGCCAATCACTTGGTACATCTATTGTACAGGTATGTGATTTTGGTCTATCCCGTCTCAAGGCAAACACATTTTTGTCATCCAAGTCAGCAGCTGGGACTGTAAGTGCTGAAAAATGATTGTTAGATTTAGGCTGTCTTCTCCTTTTACTGGTATTGACATTTTGCCTTAAAATCATAAGCCTGAGTGGATGGCTCCTGAAGTTCTTCGAGATGAGCCATCAAATGAGAAATCAGATGTTTATAGTTTTGGTGTCATATTGTGGGAGCTTGCAACAATGCAGCAACCATGGGGAAACTTGAATCCGGCACAGGTTTGTCTGCATGAGCTTGTCATATTTATATATATATATACCTTTTCGAGTCTTCTGTGTGGGGAGTTTCTGTTTGTAATTTACCTTGAAGGTAAGAAACGTGTAGATATTTGAGAAGCACTTAGGTGGTTGTAATTTTCCTTATCCCCGATACAGGTCTCCCCCACTTTTTGTGCTTTCTATTCCTGCTTTATTTGCATCATTTGGAAATTGAAACAAAAGCATTTGTAATATTCACATTTTCCTCTTTCTTCATCCCTCTGTTTCTTCAATTTCTCTACTAATTGTTGCATACTTGCAACCATTAGACAACAGGGTCTTTGTTTCTGATGTTTCGTTTCTGTTAATTTCGCGTGTGCATATCTTTATTTATTCAGTTTGTTTAACAATATCTTTCACTCTTTTGGATTGATCTTTATTTGTCATAACCTTAGGTGGTTGCAGCAGTTGGCTTCAAGGGGTTAAGACTCGAAATCCCACGTGATGTAAATCCTCAAGTCGCATCCATAATTGAGGCATGCTGGGCAACGTGAGTGGACGATTGATGACGTTTCTGCAATAACTTGAGAGATTGATAAAGACCTGCTATTTAGACTATTTAAGGACACTACTTTGTTTTGCAGAGAGCCATGGAAGCGTCCATCTTTTACGAGCATAATGGAATCATTGAGGCCACTTATAAAGCCTCCTGCGCCTCAGCCGTCTCATGCTGATATGCAGCTTATCACATAAAAAAGCCCCAGATTTTTTTAATAGGCTTCCTCTTCTTATGCACTTAACAGAAGCAATGATCTGGTAGGAGATGTCCAGAATTCTGGACATTTCAGGCAAGTACTTGTGCACGTCCATCATCCTAAATTCGGAAGTTTATGCAATTGATTAGCTGTATCAAAGGAAACCTGCTGTAGAAGTAGATGATTTAACGAATGTTGTTACCTTCTTTCATGCAGGGTAAACTGCGTAATATTAATACATCTGTTGAGTACCATCTTCGGAGTGCAGAATTCGGATGCCAACAGCAGATTCATTCAGCCGTTGGTAACAAAAATGTCCATCTCGGTTGATGCCGTTTATTTTAATTCCTCCATTTTAACGAAGTGAAGTGTATAAAAAGGAAAATAAATAGTTCAGTTTGCATGTAACTTCAAATTAGTAGAGGAGTTAAATATAACTAGTGCAATATCTGTTTGGAACTCGTATATTTATGTATGTATGATCAAAATCACCTATGTAAAATATAAGTGATTATTTACAATATTATGATTGAATTTTTTCAAATTTTACTTGCATGAACTTTTTAAGATTAAAGTATAGAAATTGATATTGATTAGGATTCAATAAAGATAATTATTGACAAATGGTGAAGAAAATCTAAAATAGGAATTTTTTTTTGGAAACATGCATGAAGAATAATGGTAGAATAAATCGACCCTTCTAAATATAGTTAAATAAAGTAACGCAAAGATATACATGTATAGGATGTCATAAGAAAATTAAATAAAATTTAAGTTTTCAGATATTCATTTCAGTTAAGATCTTAATTAGAGAGTAATTACTAAACATATATTTGCAAATCTGGGTGATTTATAGCTTCTAAATAATGGAAACAAAAATCTAAAAAATAAAGAAAACAAATCATATATCAAATAATATGAAATCTAGTTAAAACAAATTCATGAACCAATTTTTCAAAAATTAAACACATAATTATATAAGATTTTGGTTTATAAACTAATCAAATAATATTAAATGTATAAATAGGTTGTTCTAATGCAACTTCAACAAATAGACTTTGATACTCAATTTAAAGTAAAATATCAAATATGAATTAAGTTCTAAAATATTAAGATAGGTGGTTATGATGCATTTGCAGCTATATATGACTTATATACCACAAAATGTTAATTTCTGTCTTTGTTGGATCCTTCTTTTAAAAAAATTGTATCTTTGACATGAAATTGCATCTTTATACGTATTATACTTATTTCATATAATGTATATTAATTGATTAACAAATTTAAATTACTTTGTATATTGATTTCATCTTTTATTCTACCAAAAGTAGTTTTAAAGTAACTCATTTACATTGTTATAAATATATCAATTAATATTATTTTAGTAAATTGACAACAAAATGTCCAAAAAATTAAAGTAGACTTTTGGGTTAAGTAAATTCATTTTCATAAATTAATATTGGATACATTGAGTGAAAAGCTATGAGTCTGTTAATTTTGTTAGTTTTCAGTTTTATATCCACAAATATATTTTGTATTAATGTAAAGAAGTAATAATTGTAAAGATTTATATTTGTTGGTGCAAATCCTATTAAGAATTTTTTGTTAATTTATATTTTGCTAATTAGTTAATATAACAATAAATAAAATATTAAAATATTAAGGCGGAATTGTAAAAAAATACCAAGTTTCTGATAGCTGTTTGCAAAAATATCGGGTTTTAAAAAGAATTGTAAAAGTACCAAAAAGCTGCAAACTTTTCAAAACAAAAAAGGTAAAATGAATTATGAATAAAACTTTTTCAAAAAACATAAAAGTGTTTAATGGAGGTTTAAAGAAGCAGTTAATTTTAAACTGTTGTATCAGTTGCGTAATCAAGTACTTGTTCAACCGGTAGCAGTTTATCATTTCCATCCGTTTCTTCCCCAAAAGATTTTCGACTCTCAAGAACCTAATCTCGGTTTTTTCTTTCATCCCCAAATCAAGTATTCGTGAAACCCTTCCTAAATCCCCAGAGTCGAGAAGGCGAAAGCGAAGGCATCTACTCTATTGTGTTTTCCAGACCCTAAACGTAAATTCCCATAGCCCTTTGTGAAGCCCTTTCTGAAGCTCTTACTAAATCCCCAGATCGAGAATGGTGAAGACAAGAGGTTTGGATTATGCGAAAGCCAGAGTCGAGAAGGCGAAGGCGAAGGCTTCTACACTTGCGAGGAGAAAGAGGGTTGAGGAAAGCGAAGAACATTCGGCGAATGCGAAGGCGGCTACTGTGGCGAGTGGCTAAATGAAGAGAGCCTACAGCTCGTCGGAGGAAGAAGAATTACCGAGTCCAGTCATTTCGGTGCAGAAGAAGAAACCGAGAATCTCGGAGGCTGAAGAACCAAAAGGCAAGAGGTCGAGGAAGGATCCATCGAAGTCGGTTGGCGGGGTTAGTTGTCTTCTCTAACTCTTGACTTACCTGAAAAAAGCAATATTTTGTTTGAAATTTGTGATGCATGATAGGTTTAGGGTATGGATAAACTGCATGCTAAAATTATGTTAAAAACAGAGCATGATTTACTCTGTAAAAAACAGAGCATGGAAAGGTCTGGAAAAGTCATAGTAGCCTAAACTATTGACATCCATATGGCCTGACAAACCAAAATGTATTATGACAAAACGAATTATCTTACCTGACAAAGTAAGTTTTCGGGTTTATGTGAATATGAATGTCATGTATTTGTTGTGTCGTTAGAATGTCATAGTAGCCTGATTCATGTTGATACAAAATTATAAGTTATAGTCTAGGGTAAAGACTTGTCCTGAACAACTTCTATTTGGCCTGACAAACCAAAATGTAGTGTGATAAAATATTTTTTGTCCTGAAAAACATATATCATTATCTGACAAAGTAAGATAGTGCATTTCTTTCTTTTATGTTAATATGAAAGTCATTCTTACCTGTCATGTATTTGTGAATGTCATTCTTTACAGATAATGTACAAGTGGCATTGTGAGGAGTTGTTTTATGGTCGGATAAATCAGAACTCAAGGCTTCAGTATCTGAATTGTATTGAGAACACCCTAACTCGAACAGACTGGCAGACAGTTCTGCAAGGCCCCTTTGGCCCAATTATAAAAATTATGAAAATCTTGAAACTGTCTGCACAGCTAATTCCCCATGTGTTGTTTAGGCAACTGAACACAAAAAGCATTTTAAGACATGGTATGATCTTGGTGGAAAACCATGTAGGTTTTTAATAGAGGAGTTTGGGCTAATAATATAACTGAATTGTGGGATGCCCGATGAGGAAGACACTTTGGAGGATAAGAGGGCAGTCTTTAATTTTTATGGTGTGAGGAGTATTACCATTGCTAACCTGTTAACCAATTTCTTATCGTATCGGGAGAAAAATGTATTCAACCTGAAGATGGCCTTGTTATTAATTCTTGAGGGTGTTGTACCAGGGGGTGATAAGAAGAGAAAGGTCAGACCCCTACATGTGAAATTGACCCAAGACTTGGATCGTTTCAATAATTTCCCATGGGGTATGAGTGCATATATTGACCTCAATCAAAGTTTGGCTTCTGCTTTGGACACAAGAATGGAGTCAGTTAAGGCTGCACTTGCACGTTCAGACAATGCCAGAGCAGGATACACCATAAGGGGTTTCCCGATGGTGTTTCAGGTAATGTGTTAGTAGTTGAATATGTAAAACTGAGAAAGGTTAATGCCTTTGGTCATAATTGTGGTTTAATTTCAATTATGTTTGTTTCAGATATGGTTGTATGAGGCAGTGCCCCATATTGGCAAAACGTTTGCCCAAAAGGTGAATAAAGTTGTGCAGCCCCGAGGTGTGAGATGGCTTAAAACGAGTAGGCCAAGCTTGGATTCGATTTCTGATGCCCTAGAGGGGACTTTTGCTGCTAAACATATCCTTGTTGAGGAGGACGGATAGGACTTGGGAGAAAGTTGTTACTTCCCGGAGGAGGAAGGACACAAATCCTTGGATCAGATTGTTAAGCAGCTGAAGCGAAAAAGGGCTGGTAAAAAGGAAAAGGGAGTTGGTAAGGGAGGACAAGCTGTAAACATTGAGGGTTTGGACCAAAGGCAATTGATGTGTTGTTTGAATGAATTGTTTGAAACGATGCATACTCTGAATGAAAAGCAAGATCTGTTAAGGGAGGAAGTCCTTGAGTTAAAGAAGTTCATAAGAGGCAAAGCTCGTAGAACAGTGGCCTCTTCATCCAGTGATGAAAGTGATGAAGACATTAGAGAACACCAGGAGCCAAAGTCTAGGGAGGTTAAAAGTGATGATGAACCCAACATTACTGATCGGAGGAGATAGTCGTCGTACCCCTAATCAAAAGTAAATCCTAAAATCCTTACTAAACAGAGTATAGTAAGCAAGTCAGGGTCGATCCCACAGAGAAGGAAGGAACTCAATGGTGGTAGCATGCAATGTCACAAAGGGGGGTTTTATGGTTGGTTGCAAACAAAACAAAGTAGAATGGATGAAATATCAAGAAAGAAAAACACTTAGCCAAGTAATGTCCACACAAGTCATTCAAAGGTTGTTCATAGATTAAGTCCTATCTTCCTATTCGGTTATTCCTGTCCCGATCTTATGTAAATTCAGAGGGAAATCTTCCACAAAGAACCCTTACCAATGAATAACCCTAGTACCACTAAAGGTTCAACCCAAAGGCAGTAATGCATATAAGAATTAATCAGGATACACATAACGCTCGCTCAGATGCATTTACCATGTAATCAATTCCCACATAGATATAATCCACAGATGCAGATAACAATCAATGCTTGCTACTTATACTAGAGCGTTATCCCAACAGTTCCCTAGTATTAGCAATAAGAATGAAAGCAATAAACTTAGGTGATCAGTCTAGATAAACCAACAACCATTCAAATATGAATTTGCTCAGAGAAAAGATATAACTCAATAGGATAGATAGATAGGAACAAAACCTCACAACCAGATGAACGAACTCATGCTTCCATTACCGGACTAAGCCAAAGAGGCTTAGCTCCTCATAGTCATGGTAGAAACTTCAAAAGAAATAAACAACGATGAATTGAAATTGCAACTAAAGTGTGATAAGAGTCTCCCTAACCCTAATGCATAAGGAGAGTATTTATAGGGCCCTAACAAATGACCTAGTCCATTAAGAAAAATAACTGAAATAGAAATAAGAAAAAGGGAAAAGAAAACTAAAACGATAATTCGGAATAAGTCCGAGCCTCTGCCGTGTCAGACCCGCGATCGCGGGTGGTGGACCTTGATCGCGGCCCATGTGGCTCCGTGCCCTTCAATCTCTCCGCGCCCGCAGAAAACTCTCGACATGCTCCGAGTCCCGCGATCGCGGCACCCATGCCCGCGATCGCGGTTAATGCTCGACACTCTTGTCCTTTGCCTTGCACCAACCCGTCTCCTCTTCACTCCTTGGCGTCTTCTCTTGATGGCTTCCTTCCTCAGTGTCTTCATGATCTCCAAAGTAGCTCAAACACCTCCAAAAACACCAACTTCGCCTCCAAACGCCATACACAAGAATGTGTCTAAATGTACCCGAATGGCACCAATAAAACCTCTAATAACTCTTAGTTAAGCCCTACAAAGTAGTGCTTATCAAATTCCCCATGCTTAGACCTTTGCTCTTCCTCGAGTAAACTAAAAGAAAGTCTACTCCTCCAATGTAGCACCCAAGGTCTCAGGAAGCATATCCTCCAACTAAGAGTTACCTAACCCATGCCAAAGCTCCTGGCACCAATCTCATCTACAACACATCCACAACTCAATAAACTTGAGGGCAAGCAGAGTACTTCCCCCAAGCTCAACCCGGACATCCAATAGTGTAAAGTGACCTCTAATCCTAGCCTCCATTTATGACTCCTTATGCCTCCCAGAGTGACCTACCCGACAATCCTTCTTCAACTCCTCTACTTATGTCGCCCCGTCGGTAAAATGAGATCCTAGAAACACTCCTTTTCTTTTCACTCATTTTGCCTAGGAGCCCTTTCGGGTTTTCATCCTAGCCACTCATATTTTTTTCATAGATGTGCTCACATAAGCTCACGTCACTCAGACACCTTTTTACCCCAGCCTAGCGCTGGTCCGGGCCACCTGCTTATTACCCAAGCCGCCCTTTCGGGTTTCCAGCTTCTCCTAGGATTTTCAATTTTTTTTTTTGAAAAGAAATGCTAAAATTCGAAATGCTAAAAATCAAAGTACAATGCTGGAAAAGAAATATGTACAAGATAGATAGTGAATACTCTACTCCGCCATGCTTAAATCATGCATTGTCCTCAATGTATAGAAGACAAGAAAAAGATAAGGGGAAAATAGAAATACTCACTGGGGTGGAGGCCAATACCCATAAGCGTTGAAGAAAGCCTCAGCTCTCCTCTGCATCTGAACCACCTGGTCCTCAACAGTGGTGAGGTGACTATCCAAGCGGTTGGCGTGGTATGCAAGGTTGACCTCCATGTTGCGCTGCCACTCAGCGCTCCGTCGCTCCTGCTCATCCAGGCGGGTGGAGGATTGGCATTCCCACTGAACGCTTCTCCTCTCATGCTCCTCTAGCCTCTGAGAGATGCCACTTTCCCACTCGGCACTCCTTCGTATATGCTCTGTCTGCCTCTGCTGCAGGTTGGTCATTCTGTCCAGGAGCTGGTCCCAGGGCGCCCCTCCAGATCCACTACCAGACCCAGATGCCTGGTAGGTATAGTCAGGATAAACAGGTGGGCCCCTGGAACGCAGCGGGGATGGCACATCGCTCTCCATGTCCACCGCTGCAGTCGCTTCCTCCTCCTCCTCGTTGTCGTCGTCGTCCCCTTCGTCTTCGGACGACGACCCCTGCTCTCCATCGGCATAGAGGTAAAAATCCCTCGCCCGGGGCCCATAAGGCATCGGACGAGGCAGCCTCATTCGGTGGGTCCTTTCCTTCTTGGAGAGCCAAGTATACTCTCCACCACGGACCTCCAACAGATGGGATCTCCGCAGCAGTGTGATGTTGTAGGTGTAGATGTCGGCGGGGAAATCCCAATGGTCCGCGATGTTCTCGTACTGCTGAGCGATAAGCGTCACCATGCCCCCCATGGAGATCTTGCCGCCCGTCTTCTCCCTCAGCCCGAGACAGCTGGAGAGGAACAAATCGACCCAGTCGGGGGTGTTGTGGCTCTCTGGTGTCAAACACCAGAGCACTGTAAGGTCCAGCGTCGGAACCTTGTTCACCTCCCCCTGTCCCAGGAAGGACATGGCGAGCACCTTGTGCGCCAGCCTCAGACAGGGGTGCGTCAGCTTGTAGTTATACTCGCCGGCGCTGGGGTTGAGTACCTCCCGGGTCGCATCCTGCCAGAAGAGCTCTGGCAAGGTGCCTGCGGCCTCCCAATCCTCGACAGGAGCCTCAGTAACGCCAAACAGGTCCCGCAGACCTTGGTAGGACATCATCCGCTGCCGCCCCAGCAGGTTGAACGTGATCCCGTCGTCGTGGCGCTCCAGCGTGGCCAGAAACTCCAGGGTCAGCTCGTGCGAGGACGGGGCAGCTAGGTCAATGAAGTTGCCGAGCCCTCCGTGGCTCAGCAACTGTTGTGTGCAGTCCTCCAGTCCGAGTCGTTGCAGCGTCGGCCGATCGAAGAACTTCGTCTGGACGAACTTCCACGCGCTGAACGTCTCGTAGTAGCGCCTGTGCCTCTGGCTCCTCATGTTGCCTACGAAGGCTGCCATGATGGGAAAAAGGAGCGAGAAAGCACAACAGAAAGAGTACCGGAGGGACCCGCGATCGCGGGGTGTGGGGCGCGGTCGCGGTTTATGCTCGACTCGAAGCCCGCTAGAGAAGATGTGCCGCGATCGCGGGGTTGATGCCGGCGATTGCGGTTTCTGGGTTGGCAGCGAACTTCGAGAAAAAATGGCTCTGGTGCTTTGCGGTGGCGCTGCGGTGGTCGCGGGGTTTGGCGTCGGTCCGGCGATCGCGGCTCGTGAGGATATGAGAAATCCAAGAGTTTGGAAAATTGAGATCTCACCCAAACGACGTCGCGGCGTCAGAACGATAGTCGCGGGGCTGCAGGGGGGTGTCGCGGTGGTCGGGGTCGGAGATCCGATCTGGTGAGAGTGAGAGGTGGTGGTGGTGGTGGAGGTGTTGTAAAATGCCTCCACCGCATCTCGCCTTTATAATTGCCGCGATGAAAACCCGCGATCGCGGGGTTAATCCCCTACATCCGTAACAGTCGGCGCGAGTTACGAGGCGCTGATTGCCTCGAAAAACACGCCGGTTTTATTAAACCGTGGGATTTTTTTTTTTTGAATTTTTTTTTTGAATTTTTTTTGATAGAACTCGCCATGGATCGCCGAGGGGAAACCGCAATCGCGGGTGTGAGACCGCGATCGCGGGTGCTGGATTCTGGCCTCCGCTACAAGGTTAGTTCTAGTGCCCACAGAAAAAGAAACACAAGTGCAAAGAAGAAGAAAGAAAAATAAAATCTAAGTCCTAAGAAAGGTCAAAACATAAATGAGTTCAACGACTCATACCTCGGGTTGCCTCCCGAGCAATGCCATAGTTATCGTCGCGGCACGACGTCCTGCTGTACTTCTCATCCGGGGTTGCCTCCTGCAACCGTACTCCTTGCTCTTGTATTTGGAGGATGCTCCGGAATGTTCTCCAGCCTATACTATGTCTTCCTCTTGTCGAACTCCATGCTGATTGTGCCTCTGCCCACGTCGATCTTTGTGTTGGAGGTCTTCATGAAAGGCCTCCCTAGCATTACTCGTCCTCCTCGTTCCCCTGTGTTCATGACAAAGAAGTCTGTAGGAAAAACAAGGGTATCGACGCTTACCAGTACGTCCTTCACAATGCCCTCAGGAGTGATGACGGAGTTGTCAACCAGTTGGATGACGATTTCCGTGCTCTCTAATGGTCCAACGTCGAGGTTGTTGTAGACGGATAGTGGCAAGACATTGATTGAAGCTCCCAAATCCAGCAATGTCTCGCTGAATTCAGTCTCCCCAATCTTGCAGGGCACGCTGAACATTCCAGGATCCTCACACTTCTTGGGAATCCTCTTCTGCACCATAGCAGAGACATCCTTCTTGACCTTTGGCTTCTTCTTAGATCGCTCCTTTTGCTCCGCTATGGTCTTGCGTAGCTCTCTCAAGAAGGGGCTATCCGGGTAGTCCTGGTATATCTCACAGTATATTTATGTATTCCCTTCATCTACTAATGCTGCAGGGAATGGCACCGGGATGTCAAAATATCCCTCCGGATAGTCATACTTGTTCATAAATGTCTTGTGAGGCAGAGCGCTTTCCGAGAGCTGATCGCGGGTGTCAACCCGCGATCGCGGTTCTCGCACTGGTTTCCCGCGATCGCGGCTGTCATGCCCGCGGTCGCGGTTAATGCTCGAATTTATGCTCGAGTTTTTCTCAGCTTTTGGCTCCGTAAACCCGCGATCGCGGCTGTCGCCCCGCGATCGCGGTTTTGCCTCGTACTTCTCTTTTAATTCCAGCTTCTCTTCTTCATTCTCCCATCTTGGCCTTGACGTCATGCAGTTGACGTTTTGCCTTGGATTAATCTCAGTTTGAGATGAGAGTGCTCGTGACTCTCTAGCTTCGAGCTTGCTGACCGCCTGGGAGATCTGCCCTACCTGCTTCTCCAGGTTCTGGATACTAGACTTGGTCTCATGTTGGAACTGAACCATGTTTTGCTGCATGGTTCCTACTGTCTGCGTCAGCGTGGTCATGTGCTGCGCCAGTGTATTGACCTGGTCCTCTAGATTCATAGCGCGTGGAGATCCTTGTCCTTACGGTCTCTGCTCTGCTGGGCCTCTGAACTGCTGGCCTCCTTGGAATGGTCGCTGAGGGTACTGCTGCTGCTGCTGCTGGTATTGCTGAGGGGGTCTTGGTCGGAACTCAGGGGGGTTCTCCACATTGTGCGTGTTCCCGTACCTCAAGTTAGGATGGTCTCTCCACCCCGGATTGTAGATATTGGAGTAGGGGTCGTACCGTTGTCTTTGTTGGTACCCCCCAATAGCGTTGACTTGCTCAGTGGGCTCCTCATGGAGTGTAGGGCATGCGTCAGTTGCATGCGTGGTGGCATAGCAAAATTCGCACTCCTTGACCCTTTGGGGTCCTTCCTTCCTCATCAAAACCTTGATCATCTCCTTCATTTCGCTCACTTCCCTCGCCATAGATGGGGGAACATTCTCACTTGAAGTGGCTTTCACAGCCTGGGCGCTCGCCCTCTTGCTGAATTGCCTTGAGCCTTCCGACAACTCGCTGAATATCTCAAATGCAGCGGTAGGGGTTTGTTCAGTATGTTTCCCCCACACGCTGCGTTCACCATTCGTCGCTGTTCATCCAACAATCCCCCGTACAGATATAAGACCAAATCCTGATCTGAATACCCGTGATAGGGACAGCTAGAGCACAACCTCTTGAAACGCTCATAGTACTCGTAGAGCGTCTCCGTCCCATGCTGCTCTATGTTGCTCAGGTTGCGCTTGAGACTGTTCAGCTTCGTTGCTGGAAAGTAATTTTCCAGGAACGCCTTCTTCATTTTCTCCCAGGTGTTGATGCTTCCTGGGATGAGGTAGTAAAACCAGTCGATGGCTGAATCCTTAAGTGAAAAAGGAAAAGCCCTCAACGTGATTTGATCCTCAGTGACATTCCGTGGCTTCATGGAACTGCACACGGCGTGGAACTCCGAGAGGTGCTTGTTTGGGTCCTCTCCAGCTAGCCCATGGAACTGAGGCAAAAGATGGATAAGACCAGACTTGAGCTCAAAGTTCACTCCTATGCCTAGCTCAGGGAATTGTACGGCCAATGGCTGCTGCGTCAAGTTAGGCACAGTCAGCTGCCTCAACGTAGGTGGTGGTACCTCGTCCGCCATCTCAAAAGTGGGATTCTCAAAGACTAAAGTTCGATTCACTCTGCGTCCTTGGGAGAAAGTTCTCTCAATCTCTGGATCAAGATCTAAAGGTGGAGAGTCAGCAGTACGGGTGTGGACCATAAGATAGGTCCACAACCATAAGCAAACACACGAAAATCATAGAGAAAAAATTCGAAAACACACAAAGCATGCAAAACACCAAAAAATCACAATTGCCTTCCCCGGCAACGGCGCCAAAATTTGATCGGAGGAGATAGTCGTCGTACCCCTAATCAAAAGTAAATCCTAAAATCCTCACTAAACAGAGTATAGTAAGCAAGTCAGGGTCGATCCCACAAAGAAGGAAGGAATTCAATGGTGGTAGCATGCAATGTCACAAAGGGGGGTTTTATGGTTGGTTGCAAACAAAACAAACAAAACAAAGTAGAATGGATGAAATATCAAGAAAGAAAAACACTTAGCCAAGTAATGTCCACACAAGTCGTTCAAAGGTTGTTCATAGATTAAGTCCTATCTTCCTATTCGGTTATTCCTGTCCCGATCTTATGTAAATTCAGAGGGAAACCTTCCACAAAGAACCCTTACCAATGAATAACCCTAGTACCACTAAAGGTTCAACCCAAAGGCAACAATGCATATAAGAATTAACCAGGATACACAGAACGCTCGCTCAGATGCATTTACCATGTAATGAATTCCCACATAGATATAATCCACAAATGCAGATAACAATCAATGCTTGCTACTTATACTAGAGCGTTAGCCCAACAGTTCCCTAGTATTAGCAATAAGAATGAAAGCAATAAACTTAGGTGATCAGTCTAGATAAACCAACAACCATTCAAATATGAATTTGCTCAGAGAAAAGATATAACTCAATTGGATAGATAGATAGGAACAAAACCTCACAACCAGATGAACGAACTCATGCTTCCATTACCGGACTAAGCCAAAGAGGCTTAGCTCCTCATAGTCATGGTAGAAACTTCAAAAGAAATAAACAACGATGAATTGAAATTGCAACTAAAGTGTGATAAGAGTCTCCCTAACCCTAATGCATAAGGAGAGTATTTATAGGGCCCTAACAAATGACCTAGTCCATTAAGAAAAATAACTAAAATAGAAATAAGAAAAAGGGAAAAGAAAACTAAAAAGATAATTCGGAATAAGTCCGAGCCTCTGCCGTGTCAGACCCGCGATCGCGGGTGGTGGACCTTGATCGCGGCCCATGTGGCTCCGTGCCCTTCAATCTCTCCGCGCCCGCAGAAAACTCTCGACATGCTCCGAGTCCCGCGATCGCGGCACCCATGCCCGCGATCGCGGTTAATGCTCGACACTCTTGTCCTTTGCCTTGCACCAACCCGTCTCCTCTTCACTCCTTGGCGTCTTCTCTTGATGGCTTCCTTCCTCAGTGTCTTCATGATCTCCAAAGTAGCTCAAACACCTCCAAAAACACCAACTTCGCCTCCAAACGCCATACACAAGAATGTGTCTAAATCTACCCGAATGGCACCAATAAAACCTCTAATAACTCTTAGTTAAGCCCTACAAAGTAGTGCTTATCAAATTCCCCATGCTTAGACCTTTGCTCTTCCTCGAGTAAACTAAAAGAAAGTCTACTCCTCCAATGTAGCACCCAAGGTCTCAGGAAGCATATCCTCCAACTAAGAGTTACCTAACCCATGCCAAAGCTCCTGGCACCAATCTCATCTACAACACATTCATAACTCAATAAACTTGAGGGCAAGCAGAGTACTTCCCCCAAGCTCAACCCGGACATCCAATAGTGTAAAGTGACCTCTAATCCTAGCCTCCATTTATGACTCCTTATGCCTCCCAGAGTGACCTACCCGACAATCCTTCTTCAACTCCTCTACTTATGTCGCCCCGTCGGTAAAATGAGATCCTAGAAACACTCCTTTTCTTTTCACTCATTTTGCCTAGGAGCCCTTTCGGGTTTTCATCCTAGCCACTCATATTTTTTTCATAGATGTGCTCACATAAGCTCACGTCACTCAGACACCTTTTTACCCCAGCCTAGCGCTGGTCCGGACCACCTGCTTATTACCCAAGCCGCCCTTTCGGGTTTCCAGCTTCTCCTAGGATTTTCAATTTTTTTTTTTTGAAAAGAAATGCTAAAATTCGAAATGCTAAAAATCAAAGTACAATGCTGGAAAAGAAATATGTACAAGATAGATAGTGAATACTCTACTCCGCCATGCTTAAATCATGCATTGTCCTCAATGTATGGAAGACAAGAAAAAGATAAGGGGAAAATAGAAATACTCACTGGGGTGGAGGCCAATACCCATAAGCGTTAAAGAAAGCCTCAGCTCTCCTCTGCATCTGAACCACCTGGTCCTCAACAGTGGTGAGGTGACTATCCAGGCGGTTGGCGTGGTATGCAAGGTTGACCTCCATGTTGCGCTGCCACTCAGCGCTCCGCCGCTCCTGCTCATCCAGGCGGGTGGAGAATTGGCATTCCCACTGAACGCTTCTCCTCTCATGCTCCTCTAGCCTCTGGGAGATGCCGCTTTCCCACTCGGCACTCCTTCGTATATGCTCTGCCTGCCTCTGTTGCAGGTTGGCCATTCTGTCCAGGAGCTGGTCCCAGGGCGCCCCTCCAGATCCACTACCAGACCCAGATGCCTGGTAGATATAGTCAGGGTAAACAGGTGGGCCCCTGGAACGCAGCGGGGATGGCACATCGCTCTCCATGTCCACCGCTGCAGTCGCTTCCTCCTCCTCCTCGTTGTCGTCGTCGTCCCCTTCGTCTTCGGACGACGACCCCTGCTCTCCATCGGCATAGAGGTAAAAATCCCTTGCCCGGGGCCCATAAGGCATCGGACGAGGCAGCCTCATTCGGTGGGTCCTTTCCTTCTTGGAGAGCCAGGTATACTCTCCACCACGGACCTCCAACAGATGGGATCTCCGCAGCAGTGTGATGTTGTAGGTGTAGATGTCGGTGGGGAAATCCCAATGGTCCGCGATGTTCTCGTACTGCTGAGCGATAAGCGTCACCATGCCCTCCATGGAGATCTTGCCGCCCGTCTTCTCCCTCAGCCCGAGACAGTTGGAGAGGAACAAATCGACCCAGTCGGGGGTGTTGTGGCTCTCTGGTGTCAAACACCAGAGCACTGTAAGGTCCAACGTCGGAACCTTGTTCACCTCCCCCTGTCCCAGGAAGGACATGGCGAGCACCTTGTGCGCCAACCTCAGACAGGGGTGCGTCAGCTTGTAGTTATACTCGCCGGCGCTGGGGTTGAGTACCTCCCGGGTCGCATCCTGCCAGAAGAGCTCTGGCAAGGTGCCTGCGGCCTCCCAATCCTTGGCGGGAGCCTCAGTAACGCCAAACAGGTCCCGCAGACCTTGGTAGGACATCATCCGCTGCCGCCCCAGCAGGTTGAACGTGATCCCATCGTCGTGGCGCTCCAGCGTGGCCAGAAACTCCAGGGTCAGCTCGTGCGAGGACGGGGCAGCTAGGTCAATGAAGTTGCCGAGCCCTCCGTGGCTCAGCAACTGTTGTGTGCAGTCCTCCAGTCCGAGTCGTTGCAGCGTCGGCCGATCGAAGAACTTCGTCTGGACGAACTTCCACGCACTGAACGTCTCGTAGTAGCGCCTGTGCCTCTGGCTCCTCATGTTGCCTACGAAGGCTGCCATGATGGGAAAAAGGAGCGAGAAAGCACAACAGAAAGAGTACCGGAGGGACCCGCGATCGCGGGGTGTGGGGCGCGGTCGCGGTTTATGCTCGACTCGAAGCCCGCTGGAGAAGATGTGCCGCGATCGCGGGGTTGATGCCGGCGATCGCGGTTTCTGGGTTGGCAGCGAACTTCGAGAAAAAATGGCTCCGGTGCTTTGCGGTGGCGCTGCGGTGGTCGCGGGGTTTGGCATGGGTCCGGCGATCGCGGCTCGTGAGGCTATGAGAAATCCAAGAGTTTGGAAAATGGAGATCTCACCCAAACGACGTCGCGGCGTCAGAACGATAGTCGCGGGGCTGCAGGGGGGTGTCGCGGTGGTCGGGGTCGGAGATCCGATCTGGTGAGAGTGAGAGGTGGTGGTGGTGGTGGAGGTGTTGTAAAATGCCTCCACCGCCTCTCGCCTTTATAATTGCCGCGATGAACACCCGCGATCGCGGGGCTGAGGGCCCGCGATCGCGGGGTTAATCCCCTACATCCGTAACAGTCGGCGCGAGTTACGAGGCGCTGATTGCCTCGAAAAACACGCCGGTTTTATTAAATCGTGGTTTTTTTTTTTTTGAAATTTTTTTTTTGAATTTTTTTTGATAGAACTCGCCATGGATCGCCAAGGGGAAACCGCAATCGCGGGTGTGAGACCGCGATTGCGGGTGCTGGATTCTGGCCTCCGCTACAAGGTTAGTTCTAGTGCCCACAGAAAAAGAAACACAAGTGCAAAGAAGAAGAAAGAAAAATAAAATCTAAGTCCTAAGAAAGGTAAAAACATAAATGAGTTCAACGACTCATACCTCGGGTTGCCTCCCGAGCAGCGCCATAGTTATCGTCGCGGCACGACGTCCTGCTGTACTTCTCATCCGGGGTTGCCTCCTGCAACCGTCCTCCTTGCTCTTGTATCTGGAGGATGCTCCAGAATGTTCTCCAGCCTATACTATGTCTTCCTCTTGTCGAACTCCATGCTGATTGTGCCTCTGCCCACGTCGATCTTTGTGTTGGAGGTCTTCATGAAAGGCCTCCCTAGCATTACTCGTCCTCCTCGTTCCCCTGTGTTCATGACAAAGAAGTCTGCAGGAAAAACAAGGGTATCGACGCTTACCAGTACGTCCTTCACAACGCCCTCAGGAGTGATGACGGAGTTGTCAACCAGTTGGATGACGATTTCCGTGCTCTCTAATGGTCCAACGTCGAGGTTGTTGTAGACGGATAGTGGCAAGACATTGATTGAAGCTCCCAAATCCAGCAATGTCTCGCTGAATTCAGTCTCCCCAATCTTGCAGGGCACGCTGAACATTCCAGGATCCTCACACTTCTTGGGAATCCTCTTCTGCACCATAGCAGAGACATCCTTCTTGACCTTTGGCTTCTTCTTAGATCGCTCCTTTTGCTCCGCTATGGTCTTGCGTAGCTCTCTCAAGAAGGGGCTATCCGGGTAGTCCTGGTATATCTCACAGTATATTTATGTATTCCCTTCATGTACTAATGCTGCAGGGAATGGCACCGGGATGTCAAAATATCCCTCCAGATAGTCATACTTGTTCATAAATGTCTTGTGAGGCAGAGCGCTTTCCGAGAGCTGATCGCGGGTGTCAACCCGCGATCGCGGTTCTCGCACTGGTTTCCCGCGATCGCGGCTGTCATGCCCGCGGTCGCAGTTAATGCTCGAATTTATGCTCGAGTTTTTCTCAGCTTTTGGCTCCGTAAACCCGCGATCGCGGCTGTCGCCCCGCGATCGCGGTTTTGCCTCGTACTTCTCTTTTAATTCCAGCTTCTCTTCTTCATTCTCCCATCTTGGCCTTGACGTCATGCAGTTGACGTTTTGCCTTGGATTAATCTCAGTTTGAGATGGGAGTGCTCGTGACTCTCTAGCTTCGAGCTTGCTGACCGCCTGGGAGATCTGCCCTACCTGCTTCTCCAGGTTCTGGATACTGGACTTGGTCTCATGTTGGAACTGAACCATGTTTTGCTGCATGGTTCCTACTGTCTGCGTCAGCGTGGTCATGTGCTGTGCCAGTGTATTGACCTGGTCCTCTAGATTCATAGCACGGGGAGCTCCTTGTCCTTGCGGTCTCTGCTCTGCTGGGCCTCTAAACTGCTGGCCTCCGTGGAATGGTCGCTGGGGGTACTGCTGCTGCTGCTGTTGGTATTGCTGAGGGGGTCTTGGTCGGAACTCAGGGGGGTTCTCCATATTGTGCGTGTTCCCGTACCTCAAGTTAGGATGGTCTCTCCATCCCGGATTGTAGGTACTGGAGTAGGGGTCGTACCATTGTCTTTGTTGGTACCCCCCAATAGCATTGACTTGCTCAGTGGGATCCTCATGGAGTGTAGGGCATGCGTCAGTTGCATGCGTGGTGGCATAGCAAAATTCGCACTCCTTGACCCTCTGGGGTCCTTCCTTCCTCATCAAAACCTTGATCATCTCCTTCATTTCGCTCAATTCCCTCGCCATAGATGGGGGAACATTCTCACTTGAAGTGGCTTTCACAGCCTGGGCACTCGCCCTCTTGCTGAATTGCCTTGAGCCTTCCGACAACTCGCTGAATATCTCAAATGCAGCGGTAGGGGTTTTGTTCAGTATGTTTCCCCCACACGCTGCGTTCACAATTCGTCGCTCTTCATCCAACAATCCCTCGTACAGATATAAGACCAAATCCTGATCTGAATACCCGTGATAGGGACAGCTAGAGCACAACCTCTTGAAACGCTCATAGTACTCGTAGAGCGTCTCCGTCCCATGCTGCTCTATGTTGCTCAGGTTGCGCTTGAGACTGTTCAGCTTCGTTGCTGGAAGGTTGTTCATAGATTAAGTCCTATCTTCCTATTCGGTTATTCCTGTCCCGATCTTATGTAAATTCAGAGGGAAACCTTCCACAAAGAACCCTTACCAATGAATAACCCTAGTACCACTAAAGGTTCAACCCAAAGGCAGCAATGCATATAAGAATTAATCAGGATACACATAACGCTCGCTCAGATGCATTTACCATGTAATCAATTCCCACATAGATATAATCCACAGATGCAGATAACAATCAATGCTTGCTACTTATACTAGAGCGTTAGCCCAACAGTTCCCTAGTATTAGCAATAAGAATGAAAGCAATAAACCTAGGTGATCAGTCTAGATAAACCAACAACCATTCAAATATGAATTTGCTCAGAGAAAAGATATAACTCAATAGGATAGATAGATAGGAACAAAACCTTACAACCAGATGAACGAACTCATGCTTCCATTATCGGACTAAGCCAAAGTGGCTTAGCTCCTCATAGTCATGGTAGAAACTTCAAAAGAAATAAACAACGATGAATTGAAATTGCAACTAAAGTGTGATAAGAGTCTCCCTAACCCTAATGCATAAGGAGAGTATTTATAGGGCCCTAACAAATGACCTAGCTCATTAAGAAAAATAACTGAAATAGAAATAAGAAAAAGGGAAAAGAAAACTAAAAAGATAATTCGGAATAAGTCCGAGCCTCTGCCGTGTCAGACCCGCGATCGCGGGTGGTGGACCTTGATCGCAGCCCATGTGGCTCCGCGCCCTTCAATCTCTCCGCGCCCGCAGAAAACTCTCGACATGCTCCGAGTCCCGCGATCGCGGCACCCATGCCCGCGATCGCGGTTAATGCTCGGCACGCTTGTCCTTTGCCTTGCACCAACCCGTCTCCTCTTCACTCCTTGGCATCTTCTCTTGATGGATTCCTTCCTCAGTGTCTTCATGATCTCCAAAGTAGCTCAAACACCTCCAAAAACACCAACTTCGCCTCCAAACGCCATACACAAGAATGTGTCTAAATCTACCCGAATGGCACCAATAAAACCTCTAATAACTCTTAGTTAAGCCCTACAAAGTAGTGCTTATCAATTACACAACACCAGAAGAGCATGAGGGAGGTGAAGTCAACATATCAGAGTGATGAGTCAGAGCATGAAGATGAAGAAGAGGAAAAGTCAGAGTCTAAAGATGTAACACCCCAAAAAATACCTTTGGAAATATTATCGCCAGTGACCTCAAAATACACACCCGGGGTTACCCAAGGCTTACCGTTTTTATAACAAATGATATAATGTTGTAAACTTTATTAAATAACATGAAAGTTACCAAATAATATTCAAAATACACACCCGTCGTAAGTTACAACTGATGACAAAACCAAATACAATAAGAGTTTAGTACAGCGGAAGTCTTTGAAATAAATAAACGCCATAAAGGGGTTTTGAACTGAGCGATCTCACGCCAAGATCTTCAACCTTAGGGAAAAACGCTTAAAAGTCATTTGCCTTCAACGTCGGAATCTGGCCTTCACAACTGAGGAAGTTTACCTGGTATGCCGTATGAGACGGATGACACCAGCCAACCATGCAAAGGAAAAATAACGGTTGGTTAGTATAATGAAAGACTACGCAAGGGCATAAATAAAAAGGTTCTAAGTAGTCGTATCAAGTTACCACCATCACTTCTCGAATAATAGCCGATATGCGATGTGAACTTCAATACTTCTACGAAAACATGAGAAAAGGCATGAATGAAGAGAAGACTCCAAAAGAATTGAGTCTTATGGGAAACGTATGAAGAGAAGACTCTAAAGGGATTGAGTCTTATAGGAAACGTATGACAATTGTTTGGGTACGTTAAGTTTTCTCACAAGTTTAAAACACGACCTTGATTATTTGGGTCCACGACCAACCTCACCGCGCAATGCGAATCCAGATTGGAAAGAAGACTTACTCTAACAAGAGTCCGGGCGGTTTCCACATTGTACTCCTCGCCCGAGGGTATACTAATTATGTGCGTAAAAGCACTTATCTTATTTAATTCCAAAACGTACATTCACATTACAGCTTTTAATTCACATCATCTCGATACGAGAGATGTTTCTGGGAATGAATCCCGCACGTTGGCACTAGCTAAGTGCACCTACCCTGGAATAAGGGTACGGTCATGACCAGAAGTACTAGGGCAAAATCCTCCTAATACCAGTTATAAAGAAACGACTAGACCTCACAAGGTACATAGCGTTCCTACGAATACTCGTGCTAACTAAGCATGTAAGTTCACATATAAATCCACACCAAAATCCATTACGATAGTAACATATAGAAATATATAATAGCATTGTTTCTAACATTATATACAACCTATTATAATCCATATTTTAACACATTGTTTTATCAAATCTGTTCCCAAACATAAAACAACAACTTTTATCCCAACTTAATTAACAATCAATTAATTGATAATCAAGGGAAACATGGAATAATGAGCAAGAGTGAACCGCCACTTGCCTTGGTTTAGACGAACGAAGATCGGATCGAGGGTTCGGGAATCTGGACGTGTGTACAACTGCCTACTAAAATTCCCGTTGAATTTATCGTCGATCCGTAGGGTCGGATTCCATCCCGCACAACCAGCCATGGATACGAGCACGATCCATCCCAATGACGCACGCGAAACGAGTTTCAAGAATAATCCTATTTAGATACGGTACCAAAATAACGAAACAAAACTAAGGGAAAAGGCCTGAGCCACGGTCGCGGTTAACATGGCCGCGATTGCGCTTTGCTGGGCAAAGCCGCGGTTGCGGTTAGCATAACCGCGGTCGCGATGGATGGAGCCACAGTCGTGGGTCTCTATCCCGACGCGAGCTTAGGGCGGCTTCGAAGCCTTACCGACGACAACGGGATGCTAAACCTGCTTCAAGGACGAATGCACACCACCACCACGATGCAAGGAACACGCAAAAGCCACGAGCGACTTCCGAAGACCACAAAAAATTCCGGCGACGAACAACAAACTCCGGCGACAACGATTTTTGAGAGAGAGAGCGAGATGGATAGCTTGGATGGTGGAAGAGAGGGTGGAGGAGACCCCTATTTATAGGGTTAGAGAGGCTCAACTCCGGGAAACTCGATCGCTTCAACTCCTCCCACCGGCAACATTCAAAAACACATGGAAAACCAACCGACGACGTTCGAGAAAGAGGAAGACGAAGGTGAAACAAGGACCCATGACCGCGGTTTTAGAACCGCGATCGCGGTTTGCCCCTAGGCAAAACCACGACGATCCGAGTTGCCCGCGATTGCGGTTTCAGAACCGCGATCGCGGTTTGCCCACAAGCAAAACCGCGATCGTGAAACTGCCGCGCTCGCGCTCTGGGTCTTTGGTCACGGTCTTGATCGCAGTCTTTGCTAAATCTTTGGTTTTAGCACTCCTCAAATAAATTTAAGAACCAATAATTTATTAAACGTATACGAACACGTTCAAATGGTTCTTACAGAGGTTACAGAAATTCCCTAACACATCTTGCTTACAAAACGACAGTTGGGACTTTTAAGGGTTATTACAATACACCCCCCTTCAAAAAAAAGTTTCGACCCCGAAACTAGGCCGAAAACAGCTCGGGAAAATGACTTAGCATATCAGACTCAGTCTCCCAAGTTATCTCCTCAGATCCCGACTTGGACCAGAGGACTCGCACTAATGGTACCACCTTGTTCCTCAAGTGCTTCTCGCGGCGTTCGAGAATACTCACAGGTCTCTCCTCGTATGTACCATTTGCCTGAATCTCGATGTCATCATAACTCAGCACATGAGACTCATCTGGCACATACTTCCTCAACAGAGACACGTGAAACACGTTATGCATAGGATGCGCCGACGGCGGCAGTGCTAAACGGTATGCTAGAGATCCAACTCTGTCAAGGATCTCGAATGGTCCCACGTAGCGAGGGTTGAGCTTCCCACGCTTGCCGAACCTAAATACACCATTGGATGGTGACGCCCTAACAAACACCTTGTCACCTACCTCAAACTTGACATTCCTGCGATTCAAATCAGCATAGGACTTCTGTCGACTCTGAGCTGTAAGCATCCTCTATCTGATCAAGACAATGTCCGAGGCAATCCTCTCGACTAACTCCGGTCCGAGCAGAATCTTGTCGGCATTCTCATCCCAACAAATCGGAGATCTGTACTTTCGATCGTACAAAGCCTCGAATGGGGCCATCTTGATGGTGGAATGCCAGATGTTATTGTACGTGAATTCAATCAAACGTATGTTGTTCTCCCAGCTGGTCGGACGATCCAACACACAAGCTCTCAGCATATCCTCCAGTGTCTGAATGGTCCTCTCAGACTGCCCATCCGTCTGAGGATGAAATGCAGTACTGAACCTCAACTCAGTTCCCATGGCCTTGTGGAGTTCTTTCCAGAACCTCGACATGAATCAGCTATCACGATCCGATATAATGGTTTTTGGCGTACCATGCAATCGGACAATCTCGTGTAGGAAAACTTCTGATAGCTTATGGGTTCTCCAAGTTTACTTGATGGCCACAAAATGAGCACTCTTCGTGAGCCGGTCAATGATCACCCATATGGCATCCTTCTGACTCTGAGTCTTCGGCAACCCCATGACAAAGTCCATCGCAATATCCTCCCACTTGCATTCTGGCACTGGGAGAGGTTGCAATTTACCACCTGGTCTACGGTGTTCAATCTTGACCTTCTGACAAGTCAAGCATCTCGCCATAAATTCTGCTACATCCCACTTTATGTTGGGCCACCAGAACTTCTTTCTGAGGTCCTTGTACATCTTACTGGATCCTGGATGTATAGAATAAGCTGACGAATGGGCCTCCTTCATTACTAACTGACGAAGGCCATCTATGTCAGGCACACAGATCCGGTCCTGAAACTAGAGTGATCCATCATCTTGAATCACGAATCCCAGAGCTTTCCCATCCATCACTTCACTGCTTAACTTTACTAAGATCAAATCATCAACCTGCTTCTCCTTGATCTGATCGAGTAGTGTAGCCTGGATCTCCAACATGCTCAGGCATTCTCGACGCTGATCATACAAGACATCAATCTCGCACAATCCCTGTTGCAGTTCGGTTTGAGCAGTGAGCAGAGCTACTACGGTCTCGTGCGGCGTCTTTCGGCTCAAAGCATCGGCTACCACGTTAGCCTTGCCTGGATGATACAACAACTCGATGTCGTAATCCTTGAGTAGCTCTAACCAGCGACGTTGCCTCATATTCAACTCCTTCTGAGTGAACACATACTTGAGACTCTTGTGGTTGGTAAAGATCTGGCATCTAACACCATAGAGGTAGTGCCTCCAAATCTTCAGCGCGAAAACCACAGCCGCTAACTCCAGATCATGCGTTGGATAGTTTGCTTCATAGGTATTCAATTGTCGAGATGCGTATGCAATGACCTTTCCCTTTTGCATTAATACACATCCTAACTCATGCTTTGAAGCATCACTATAGACCACATAACCATCAGTTCCCTCAGGTAGCGCCAAAACTGGTGCGGACGTCAGACACTTTTTCAACTTCTGAAAACTTGCCTCGCACTTGTCGTCCCATATGAACTTCTTATGGACCTTGCGGAGCAACCCGGTCATGGGTAGAGGGATCTTTGGAAATCCCTACACGAACCGTCTTTAATAACCTGTAAGTCCCAAGAAACTGCGCACCTCCTTCACGTTCTGAGGTCGCTTCCAGTCGGCTACCGCTTCGATCTTCTGAGGGTCAACCATAACCCCATTCTCATTAATCACATGGACTAAGAAAGCCACTTTCTTAATCCAGAAGTCACATTTAGACAACTTGGCATACAACTGATTTTGTCTAAGAACCGACAATGTGATACGAAGATGCTCCTCGTGAGCCTCCTCGTTCGGAGAGTAGATCAGGATATCATCGATAAACACCACCACAAACTTATCCAGATACTGATGAAAACATATGTGCATCAGATCCATGAAAACTGCCGCAACATTTGTAAGCCCAAATGGCATGACTACGAACTCGTAGTGTCCATATCTCGTTCGGAACGCAGTCCTCAGATTATCTTCCTCACGAATCCTGAGCTAGTGGTATCAAGACCTCAGATCGATCTTGGAAAAGACTTTCGCTCCCTGCAGTGGATCCAAAAGATTATCTATCCTTGGCAAAGGGTACTTATTCTTGATGGTAACCTTGTTCATCTCTCGATAGTCGATACAAAGTCTGAACAAACCATCCTTCTTCTTGACAAACAAGACAGGAGCGCCCCAAGGCGATGCACTCGGCCTTATATATCCTTTCTCGAGTAGCTCCTCAAGTTGTTTCTTCAATTCTTGCATTTCCGCTGGAGCCATCCGATAAGGTGCTTTAGAAATCGGCAAGGTTCCAGACTCGAGATCAATAGTGAACTCTACGTCACGATTCGGGGGTAAACCGAGAATCTCCTCAGGAAAAACATCCGGATACTCACATATGACAGGAATATCGTGAACTGAAGTCTCATCCTTTTTGGGTTTATCCAGATAGCACAGGTACCCAACACAACCTTGTCGAAGTAGCTTACACGCAGCCATCACATTGATAAGCTTTCCATTATCAGTGTCATTATGACCTTTGAATTTACACACAAACTGGCCCCCAGATGAAATTGTCACTGTCCTTGAGCTGAAATCGATTACCGCTCCGTGACGCGTCAGCCAGTCCATCCCGAAAATGATGTCGTATGGAGCCATGGCTATACAGATCAAATCGGCTTCGAACTTCCGACCTTGAATGGAAATCGGAAATTCCGACAGTCTCTTGGTCCCTACTAATTGCTCACCATTGGGAAGGTTCACCACAAATGGTTCGCAAGATTCATTGCACTTCAACCCTAACTTACTTACACACTTTTCCAAAATAAAGGAATGAGTGGCACCAGAATCAAACAATATGCACACGGATGTAGAGTGAAGGTATAGAGTACATTGAGCAATCAGAGCGTTGGGTCTGTTAGCCTCACGTATCTCGTACAACCGTTGACCCTGACCCACTGGAGCATCTGGGGCCTTTCCCTTGTTCTGAGCAGTTGTCTACATCGAGGTACTAGGAGTCCCTATAGGCTTGAATCGAGGTCGGTTGTTATGGCTAACTGACCCTTGTTGCGACTCAGCCTCCTTCTGCTTTCTCTGAGGACAAAAAGTTTACAAATGCCCCTCCTACTCGCATGCAAAGCACGTCCTCTTATCCTTTGTGCACTCATTGCTCTTGTGCCATGGCATTCCACAGTTATAGCAATGAATCGGGTTCTTGCTCTGGCCCGAGCGTTGAGTAGGACCTGACTGTGTCACCTCAGTTCTTGCCCGGCCAGACTTGGCAAAGTGTGATGGCGGTGTGGGTCGTTTAAACCCACTAGCCTGAGGCTTGCTCTGCGCCGGTCTCTGGCGATTATGCTTCTTTGCCGACTCCTCTAGAGTCACTTCCAGCTTGTAGGCGGCGTCCACATACTGCTCCAGAGTAGAGCAGCCATGGCGTACCATCAACGGCTTAATATCCGGGTTCATCCACTCATGGGAATGCCAGATTTTTTGCTCCTCACTCGACACTTTCGGTCCAGCATATTGCAACAGGTTGTTAAACTTTGCTGCAAGCTCAGTCACCTTCAGCCCATCGGTCTTAGGGTAAAGGAACTCCTTATGTTTCTCCTCCCTCATAGCACGGGGAAAGAAACGGTCAGTCATCTTCGTCTTGAACATACCCCAGTTCAACGTGGGATGGTCAGCTAATCCGGTGCTCTCCCACCATTCACTAGCCATATCCTTAAGTTGAAGAGAGGCAATCTGCACTTTCTCAGCTTCAGTGCAATCGACGTTCCAGAATAACCGTTCCATATGTGAGAACCAATATGCCACCCTGACTGGTTCTCCGGTACCGTCATAGCTGTCCGGCCTTCATGGCCCGACCGTAATTCTCTCCATTTCTGATGGTAATGACCTGAGGTGCATGGTCCACTGGCTCCTCAAATTCAGGAACAACCTGAGGGACTGGGACACCTTGTGCTTGCGGTACAACTAGCCGAACTATCTCGGTGACAACCTGTACCACGATCCTTCGAATGGCCTCGACGGCCGCAGCGTCAAAGACAACCTGAGGGTTAGCCTGAACATGGCTATTGCCAGCTGGGTTATTGTGAGAGGCCGATTCTCTCTCATCCCCCTGATTAGCGGCACTCCTCGGGTTCAACCTTAGGTTGTTACTCAGCCCAGCACCAACACGGGTTGAGTTTCTTGTGTTCACCATCTGTTTGCCGATCAATAATTAAAGTACTCCATAAAATTAATATAACATTTAAAGACGCACAATAGATGTAATTGGTTCGGAGTAGTTTGAACTGGCCAACTTTATTGATAACGATAACTGAAACCATGTTTTATAAGTCTTACAATAACCTTCCTAAACGATAAGACAAAACTGTTAGGAAGCTAATGCTCTAAAAACAACGAAAGGTAAAACAGCGAGAAACGAACACTACGACATGCTACTGTTCCCCTTGAGTTGCCTTGAAGAGATTCCTGTAATCATCAGCCCTTCGATATCACTTCGGAGGTGATCTATCCTCTGGTTCCGGAGCTGGTCTTCTCGAACTACTAGGACCCGGAACACTTGGCCCCTCCCTAGGAACGCTTGGCCCTTCCCTAGGCACAAGTGGATAGAAAAACCGATCCAAGAACCCTGGGCGAAAATCTGCCACATTCAGCTCATAGTGTGGGTTGACCAGTTGCTTTGCCTGCCTAATGTTGTCCCGAAGCTCGTGAACATCATCCAGCATGAGAGAGAGACTGAACTCAACGTCGTAAGCCCGCTCCTCCATAGCGTACAGTGATTCCATCCACTCATCCATGTGCTCAACTAGCACATGGGGCCTGACCCTTGCCTATTGGGCAGGAACATCCACAGAAGCCACAAACGATCCCCATGGTCTCGCCTGTCTACGGGCTTGCTCCATCATCTCCTCCACTTGGCGATGAGCCTCGGAGAAAGTCATCTCACTCTGATGGTGCACGTGACGAGAAGTAGGGCTCATCAACGGCTCTTCAAGTGCGTGAGTAGGATGCGGACCCACTGGTGCACCCAACGGCTCATACTCCTCTCCGTCAGCACCAGACACCCCAAGTGCCTCCCAAGTAGCAAGAGACAAGGGCGTGTACTCCGGAAACGGTGGCATCTCCGGACTAGGGAAGATGAATTGCATCCCCGGATCTTCTCCATCCACAAGCAGGTGCTCTAGACCCAGATCAGAATCATAATCCTCGAGGTCCTCCTCAGGGTCCTCTTCAAGATCCTCTTCGGGGTTGATAAGCCGTTGTCGTGACACCTAAACAAAATAATACTAACAAACCTAAACAAGTAGTAGAGGTAAGCAAGGGTCGATCCCACAGGGAGGAAGTGATCTTTCTAAGTGTTTATAAGCATGCAAGGTAACAAGGGGAGTTTTGATTGTCAAATAGAGCAAAGTAAACAAGTTTAGTTGATTTGAGAATATGAATGGGGAAAGTAGTTCCACTAGAACGAGATCCACAATACAGAGATATAAGTTGATCACTGAAATCTATTCAATCCAAGTTCTTTAACTATTCTTATGGTTGTTCCCACCCTGATCTTAAGCACTATCGATTCTCACAGTTGTCGATAGACTTATTACTATGCCAATGATAAAGCAAAACCAACCGACGACGTTCGGGAAAAAGGAAGACGAAGGTGAAACAGAGATCCGCGATCGCGGTTTGCCCTTGGGCAAAACCACGACGATCCGAGTTGCCCGCGATCGCGGTTTCAGAACCGCAATCGCAGTTTGCCCACGGGCAAAACCGCGCCCACAGTTTCAAAACCGCGGTCGCGGAACTGCTGCGCTCGCGCTCTAGGTCTTTGGTCGCGGTCTTTGCTAAATCTTTGGTTTTAGCACTCCTGAGACTCCTCAAATAATTTTAAGACACAATAATTTATTAAACGTATACGAACACGTTCAAATGGTTCTTACAGAGGTTATAGAAATTGCCTAACACGTCTTTCTTACAAAACGACAGTTGAGACTTTTAGGGGTTATTACAGAAGATGACAAAAGGAATGAGTCCGAAGGGAATGAGTCCAAACAGGGAGAGTCTGATGAGGTATGCCTAACTTTTTCAGTTTATATATGCACAATTCAATCCATATATGCACATTTCAGTCCATTTATGCACATTTCAAAACATATTTGCTTATTTCAGACCATGTATCATCGTTTTAAGAGACAATGGATGGAGAGCAAGATGATGGTGCAATTGTGTTAACTGGTGGACAATGGGAGATGAAGAAGGTTGGATCACCCCCATATGCTGATGCTACAGATAATGTAGGTTGTTAGGAAAAGGCGGGTGAAGATGTTGCAATGGTAAATGAGCAAGAAGTTCAAGGGGATGCAACAGATTCACTGTCATTTCTTATCCGGACGGCTACAATACTACGGGGGGTAACAACAGAGGAGGGGGTAAATGAGGCAAATGAGGAGTTGGTTAATGAGGCAACACCACTTCAGGTGGTGTATGATGGGACTGTGGTGGCGACACAAGATGAGGTGGCAACAAAAGCAGTGTCTGATGAGGGTGTGGATGACGGAGTTGTGGAGGGACTCAGTAAGGTTGATGACAGAGTTGTGGTGGAACCAAAGGAAGATGTTGTGGAGGGAGGAAGCAAGATTGATGATGGAGGTGTGGATGCTGAGGAGGTAGCAAAGGGATATGATATGGAGGGAGGGACCAAGGTTGATGACGGAGTTGTGGAGGAACCAAAGGGAGATGTGGAGGAACCAAAGGGAGATGTGAAGGGACTCAACAAGGTTGACGAAGGAGTTGTGGAGGAACCAAAGAAAGATGTTGTGGAGGGAGGAAGCAAGATTGATGACGGAGGTGTGGATGCTGAGGAGGTAGCAAATGGAGATGATGTGGAGGGAGGGACCAAGGTTGATCAGCGAGGTGTTGAGGTTGGGACTGAATTACAAGGTGAGAAGGTATCACATGCTGATTGTGATGACGTAGGGGATGATGAAGGGGGGACCAAGGAATGGAATGTGCCGAGGAAGCGGGGAAAGTACAAGGGTCGCCAAGTGCAGAAAATAAAATATCCAAGTCGCACTCGCGAGCTAGCTGCGGCGGCAAAATCACCCTTCCGCAATATGGATGAGCATAAATTGGAGAAAAAAATTACCAAAAATAGCAAGGTGGAAGGGATGACAGACCTGGTAAAGTCGATGCAAAGTGAGAGGTTAGTGAGCCAAACCATTCTACTCAACTTAATAATGAATTGAATGTCAAAATGTTATATGGCATGATTGTTAGTAATATGACCTGAATATGATTCCTTATGGTCTGGCAAACTTATATATTGCCAGTATATGTACTAAAATGATTCCTTATGGACTGACAAACTTATACATTGCCTTGTTTTTTATTCAAATAAATATGTACCATCATGTAATATTGAACCCCGAATTGTACCGAATGGGCAAACATTGGATAAGAAGTTCTTTGAGAAATTGTTTGCCCCAAAGGACTGGTTGGTTAGTGAGGTAATATTCCAATGCATCCTTTCAAAATATTATGCATTTGTAACATCGTTTTCAGTGGATACATTAACATTGTTGCACCATTACAGCATCTGGAGCAAATGATGTTCCTTTATCGTCAAAGGATTTCAGAGGATCCAGAGCGGTTTTCGAAGGTGGTTGTGCTTGACACATTTTGGCAAACCTTGGTCACCTCTGAGTTCAATCGCTTCCAGAAGGACTTTCCATGTGAAGGTGAGGATGCAGTGATAAAATACATGAAGGGTGCATGTTCGGCTGATTATGGCAAGAGATGGGATGATGCAGAATGCATATATGTGCCCTTCAACATCACAGAGTCCTACTGGTTTGCCTTAGAAATTGAACTATGCGACTGGTGTGTGATGGTGTATGACTGCAATGTGGATCTGTACTCAGACAAGGATATTTTCGAGATGATCCAGCCCGTCATTGAAACTGTTCAAAGATATGTCAAGATGTACGAGCCACTGGCAAAGAGATTAGAATAGACCTGGGCAAACTCGGACTGGCCCGCCGACCCGTCCCGCCCGCCCGCATAAATGGACGGATATGGACAAGCTCGCAAGCCCTAAAGGGCCGAAAATAACCGGCCCGAGTACCGGGAAGGCCGAGTATGGACAAGAAGTCAAGCCCTGTAGGGCCGATTAGCCCGACCCGTATATAATACATAAATAATTATATATAAATTATTAAATTATATATAATATTAAATTAATAAAACTATTATTCATCTTAAAAAAAACACTTATAACAATTTTTTTAGGGTTTCATATCCCTCCTCCAGCCCCGATCTCTCTTTGTCTTTCTTTACCCTACCCAGCCTCCACTCCTCTAGCCTCTCACTTCTCCAGATCTCCACTTCTCCTTCACCCTGCCTCCTTCTCAAGCCTCTCTTCCACCCCGCTGTGTTCTCAGCGCTCACACCTCTCCTTCACCCGTCTCGTCGTCGATCGTCGCCTGACCTCACGCCTCTCCTTTACCCCCTCATCGTCGATCGTCGCTCGTCGCCTGACCTCATGCCACTCCTTCACTCTGCCTCGTTGGAGATTGTCGGCTGACCTCGTCGGCCTCACGCAGTCACGCCTCGTCGGCCTCCTGTCGGTATGTCCCAATTTCTTTTGTTAGTTCTTTGCTATTGTGTATTTACTATGTTCTGTGTGGCTATTGACCTATTGTGTATTCAAGCTCATCAATTGATATTGCTATTATGTATTTACTATGTTCTGTTGTGGCTAATTTCAGTATTTTGTATCAACATTCAGCAACTAGGGAAACTTGATTATGCAATTTATGTGTTGACTGCCTTCTAAATTGCTTAATTTATATATTGTTTTGATTTGTCAATCTCATCTGTAAACACTAAGCACAACCTGAGATGTAGTGAATGAGTAGAGCTTGCGATTTTGTCTCCAATGGTGATTGAGATGTAAGCTAAGTTTGAAAAATACTGGACTGATTACAATTTGCTTTTATCATGTGCTGCTGTCTTAGATCCTCCAATTGTTTTTCTTATTGTTAAGGTCCATCCAAGATACTTAAGATTGGTGATGAAGGCTCGGAGGATATCAAGGACGGAGACGACGAAGAGAAAGATTGAAGGCTACTGTTGTTATTTTGTTTATTTTGAGACTTTGAGTGTGTTGTTACTTGTTATTAAATGTTTGTAGAATTTGATATTGGATATGTAATGTTTTTTATTGTAAGATTGAAATACTATTTGGTCTTTATTCTTTTAGTTATTGAAACAAAGAAACTGTCAATCACATTAACAGGAATTAGGAATATAACTTAAACCGGGTCCCGGCAGGCTACCCGGGCCCGGGAATGCGAACGGGCTTAGACAACTGTCCAAGCCCGAATCCCGGGCTCAGCCCGGCCCGGATCCGGATAAACGGACAAAAAAAAATTTAGGCCCGGACCATATCCGGCCCAAGTCCGGATATGCCCAGGTCTAGATTAGAACCATTATTGGACAAGCCAATGTTGGTCTCTCGTTGTGATAACATTAAGCAGAACAAGCGCGGATAAGTATATGTGTATTAATGCAATGATAAATCCTTATCAAACTACAATTGATATACATTCTAACTGCTTTTCTACATCTTGCAGAGGAGATTGTGGGGTCTACACCTTGAAGCACATTGAGTTGTTGATGCTTGGCATGACAAACATGGATCTTGCATCCGACAAATTCATAGATGCACAAAGAAATCAAATGGCTCATGGTATTTTTAGATGTCGTTGGGATGGTGTTTAAAGACATTTGTTTGATTTGGTGAAATTTAGCTTGCTTAGTGAGTTTAAGTTTGGGGGTACCATTTGGCAAGGAAGACATGTGGTAATTGTATTTTAATTTGAAAGCTCGTGTTTTCAGGATGTTTACAAACTTGTGTTTACAATTTCCAGGATGTTTTCAAGCAATATGGTGCTTAAATCAGGACATATTCTCGTTTTACATGCAAAAAACCTGATTTGTCAGGTTATTTTCAGTACGTAAACCTAAGCTTTTCAAGAATATGGTGCTTACGTCAGGACATATTTTCGTTTTACAAGCAAAGGACCCGGTTTGTTAGGTCATTTTGAGTACATAATTATCATATTTTAACCAACAAGGTTACAAAATACATTGTCTTACTAAACATAAGCTTATGACTAATTATCATATTTTAACCAACAAGGTTACAAATTGAACAACCAGCACAACAACTAACACCACAAGTACCACCACACCAAGTACAACTTTCAACACTAAATTTTCTGTTTTGATCTTCATAATATCATTGCTTGAAGTCGAATGATGCGGCTAAATAAGTGTAGAGGTTGTCCCGTGATCTTCAACAACTCTTACGCTTTCAATAGTCTCATTGGCTCTAAAATCATAAGCTTGACCATCCACCCATTTGAAGTATTTGCAATTCTGACCTGCCTATGGTTCAATACAAAATTAAACCAATCAACTATTAGTGAAATCGTCGAAGAACTTAGTTTAAGTCTAAATGAAATCCCAATTGAATTACCAATTGAAAGTCTAAATCATCTCTCACAATAATACATTGATCCGCTCTACTTTGTAGTGCGTAAGTAGGAGTTGTTACTGGATATTAGGTACCATTTTGTGTGGGTTTAGAACACAATTTAGGAGAATGGAGTTTGAGAGAAGAAGTAGTGATATGGTGGATTTTAGTGCATATTGTGAAGACATTGAAGATAAGGCGAAGCCACCACAAGAGAAGACCGCAAGCGAGAAGTAGAGAACGCAGCAGAAGCCAAACCGCGGGCGCGGAAGCTTGGCCACGGTCGCGGTTTACAAGGAAGCTGATGGGAGCGGCAGAGGCATTTCCGCGGGCACGGAAGCTTGGCCGCAATCGCAGATTTCCCTACTGGCGCGGAGCGCGTCGACGATTCGTCCGAGATCTTTTGTTTACCTTATTTCTTTTATTTTATTTTATTTTTATTACGGTTATTATATTTTAGGAGATTATTATTATTATCTTTTTAGAGATTAGGTTTTGCTAGGTTATTTACCTCTCTTAGAGAGCAGCCTTTTCATTATCATCACTATCATCGTTCATTATTTTCCCTTAGAGTTTTATGCTTTGAAGACTATGAAGAACTAAGCAACCATTGCTTAGTCCGACGATTGAAGCCTTCGTTTGTATTTGGTTGTGAGATTATAACTCTATTTCCTTTATTTTGATTATATTGATTCTCTTTGTGCTTCATCCCATTGATTCTTGCTGATTTGACTAGTCTGATCATCTAGTTGATATTAGTGATTTTCTATTGCTAGGGTTTGGATATTTCTGGTTGAAATCCCTTATCTTGTGTAGCAACCACGATTTACATGAACTGGTTGTGAATGTTTATTGTGAAGAGAATTGATTACATGTCGAGTACTGACTAGTTGTTAAGTATTGCATGTATCCTGCTTAATTCATATGCTTACTGGCTGCCGTTAGATTGAATCTTGATGGTTTCTTGATTGTTTAATGGTAAGTATTTTCAGGGCTGGTTGACATGTCTATATACATAAGATCGGAATATGAATATTCATTGGTAGGAATTGGAGATAATGTAGGATCAACCAATCAAACTGAAGTGTGGATATTTGTCTGCTAAGTTACTTCTCACCCATTGATTACATCTTTTGCATTGATTTACATTGTTACTTGACACAAACCTAAAACCCCCCTTTTGTTACTATTGGCATACAACCTTTGCATATAGGAAGATTGCTTACCTTCCTGTGGGATCGATCCTTATTTACCCTACTACATTAGTTAGGTTTTTGAGGTTATTTGATAGGAGTCTACGACAAACCCCTCATCATACATCGTTAGTCTAAATTTCACACCAAATTCAAAAACCCCCAATTATACCGTAATTGAAAAAGCCTCAAATCAGAACCTAATCTATAACCCAAATCCTAAATCAAAACCCTAAAATTCAAATTCAATAATACCTTCCATAATGGACACCCATAGAAATGTTTTCCTGAAATTTGAGTGTATTTGCAAGTTTGTATTGTTGTAGGGAGGCCATGGAAACATCTTCGAGTTGATGATTCACCGGCTGCATGCCCTCTCCGCCACGAATTTGAATTGGCAAATGAGCTTCCTTGTGTCCAGCCTTTTGTCATCGTATAATTTCCTCTCGTTTCCTCTTCGATGTTACTCTCGATTCCTCTCTTTTTGAAGAGGGTGTTATACCTCTTTCTCCTCTTTGATGTTCTTTCTTCTGTGCAAATATGAATTTTTACTTGTTTTTTTGGTTTTTATTAAAGAAATGAAATTTCAATGCTGATGTGATGTGTGTCAGGTAGAGCTGTCAAAAATTGATCGAACCCGTTTTACCGACCTGACCGACCCGCTTTTGGACCCGACCCGACCTGACCGAAATTTTTGATAACCCGAAGTTATCGAATCCGAATTTACCGAGACCGAACCCGACCAACCCGAACCCGAACCTGACCCGATTAACGAATAAATGTTGAGTATTAATAAAATATAACATAAAATATATATGATAAATTACATATAAATAATGATAATATGCTTAATATCCTAAAAAAAAGAACATTGTTGTACTTATATAATTTTTTATGATGTAGAAATTTATAAATTAATATAATAAAAATTAAAATATAAAATAAAATATCATTTTGGACTACTAATATCAATTACATTAAAATAATTAATAATATTATTATTATTTTAATCCATTTCAACTTACTTTGACATATTTAAACTAGTTTTAAACTATTTAATATTATTTAAATAGTGAACAAAATATTTAAAAAATGACGCTCTTGACCCGTTGGTTAACTTGAACTGCCCGCTGACCTGTAATGACCCGACTGGCTTGACCTGTTATCCGAAATGACCCGATCTCAACCCGAACCCGAAATAACCGAACCGAACCCGACTTGACCGACCCGATTGACAGCTCTAGTGTCAGGTCATAATCTTTCTCAGTTTTACACGCCAAAAACCCGGTTTGTCAGGTCATTTTTAGTACATAAACCAAAGCTTTTTCAAGCAATTTTCTTACATGCACATTTGAGTCAATATTCTCCAACTCTTGCATAGCCAGAGCAGGATACACCATAAGGAGGATTAAGAGTTAGGGCGGAATTGAAACAAACATCAGACTTTTAATGATCGTTTTTAAAACGGTTAAAAAACTTCCGACATTAACCTAATATTTCCTACATTTAAACGGTTTTTTAACCGAAAAAAATAGCCTTTAAAACGGTTTAAAAAGTGCATAAAACCGTTTAAAATGGCGAGGTTAGTTATCGAATAAAACCAAATCTTTGCAAAATTTTGAATTAAGTCAGGCCATATTGAAGTCCTACAATAAATATGTAATACCCCTCATTTTAGTAAAGAGTATTTTGGTAATTTTCAAACTCTCGTACTGTAGTCGAATTATTTTCAGAGGAGTTCGGATTTTCTGTAAAATTCTTGATCTCAATAATAATTCATTGAGTGGTATAAAATACATTCGATGTATTTTCGGGACTTAGAATATTTGTTTGGGTACAAACATATAATTTCCGGGGTTAAAACCACGCCCATACATGTTCCCGGACAAAAGTGGGCAAAAGAGGCCGAAATTGGCCTTGACCGCACCCGCGGTCAGGCACCGCACCCCGCGGTGGCGGTCATGTGCTGGATGAGGCTCGCTGGCCTGGGTGTCGCGTGTCCTTCGTCGTGGAGGTCGCCTGCTCCTTGGTCGGGGTGACTCTCATACTTGCTTGAGCTCATTGCTTGGGCCTATAAAAGGGAGGATCTGGAGAGGAGATTAATGCACAGCTGAAGCAAGCTCTCTCCCTCTCAAATCTCTCATCTCCATTTTTGCCGAAATTTCTTCAAGCTCGCCGGAGTTGTCATCGGAGCTTCCTTTGGTGATATAAGTACTCTCAAAGTGGTGTTTAGAAGTGCAAAGGATTTGGAGATCGAAGCCCATCCAAATCGAAGCCAAACGCGTTGATCTAGGTGAGTTCTCATCGTCATCGTCTCGCCACTGTCACGCCACCGCACCCGCGGTCAAGGCCGGCGCACCCGCGGTGGGCTGGGCTCGTGGTGTGGCTTTGGGCCTTGTGGTCTCGAGCGAGGCTTTGTTCCTTCGATTCCTTTCGTCTCTTCTTAGATTCGTATATTTGGTTATCGAATCTAACTTAGGGTCTCGTTATGGGTCGTTCCGTAGGGATTTGTTACCCAAGATTTGTCCCTGCTTCGGACCCAGAAACTCATCATCTCTAAGCTTTGTTCAAGCTTTCGTCTGATCTAAGGAAAGTGGTGGTTCGCTCTTGCTTATCATTCCATATTTATATTGATTATCAATTGTTTAATTGTTAATTAATTTGGGATGAATATTGTTTTCGTCTGGGAACAGTTTTGATAACTGTATGTGATTTAAAAAGAGATATTATAACAGGTTGTATATATTGCTAGAACCAACGCTATTATATATATATATATATGATTGAAATACAGATATTATAATAGGTTGTATATATTGCTAGAACCAACGCTATTATATATATATATGATTGAAATACAGATATTATAATAGGTTGTATATATTGCTAGAAACAACGCTATTATATCTGTTATTGGCCTCGATGGCTTTGATGTGAATTATTGCTCTTATGTTTTAACTGTTTAGTTAGAACGAGTATTCGTAGGAACACTATGTACCTTGCGAGGTTTAGTGGTTTCTTGATAATGGTGCTAGGAGGATTTTCCCTAGTATCTTCGGTCATGACCTTACCCTTACTCAGGGTATGTGCACACAACTGGTGCCGCCATTTGGGATGTATTCCCTGGGATGTATTCCCTTTGATATCTCTTGTGAGGAGATCCGATATCTCTTGTGAGGAGATCTTAAAAGCTTATAACGTAAATGTACGTTTTGGAATTAAATAAGATAAGTGCTTTAGTGCACATAATTAATATACCTTCAGACGAGTAGTGCATCTAGGAAGTAGTGCAGCTAGGAAAACTCGTCTAGACTTTGGTCAGAGTAAAGTTCTCTTTCCAATCTGAATTCGCATTGTGCGGTGAGGTTGGTCGTGAACCGAAATACCAAGTCAGTTTTAAAACGCTTGTGTGAAATTGATGTTCCCAAGCACTTGTCATACTTTCCGATAAGACTCAACCTTTTGGAGTCTTCTCTTCATATGTTTCCGTAAGACTTATTCTTTCAGAGTCTTTTCTCTTGATCATACCTTTTTGTATATTTCAGTAGGAGTATGGTGGTTGACTATCGTCATCGACTTTTATTCGAGAAGCGATGAGTCTAACCTAATACGACTACTTAGAACCTTTCTGTTTAACCCTTGCACAGTCTTTCATTAGACTAACCAACCGGTTATATTCCCTTGCATGGTTGACTGGTGTCATCCGTCTCATACGGCACATCAGATAAACTGCAGTTCCATTAAGGCTAGAAACGACGGTGAAGGTAGATGGACTTTTGAAGTGTTTTACCAAGGTTGAGATCCTAGGCATGTGATCGCTAGATCAAGACTTTTGTGTCATTTATTTTAAAAAGGACTTCCGCTGTATTAAACATGTCTTATGTTAAGACTACTCTGTATTTCTGTTTTTTTTGGATTATGGATGTAACTCCAAGACTTTGATTTAATACGAAATGTTATGATATTTCGTATTATAAATGTTGTTTTATGTTTTGTATAAACTGGTTAAGCCTTGGGTGGCTTCAGATGTGAAATCTGAGGTAACTGGTGGTAATGCTTTCAAGGAGATATTTGGGGGTGTTACAGATTTGGTATCAGAGCCAAATTTTTTTAAAAAAAAACGGGTGGGATTTAAAACATTTTCTTGGAATGAAATTTTTTATAAACCGTTTACTCGTTTGAAACTGAGAAATGTTTTCGAAGGCTATGAATTTCCAAGTAAAATTTTTATTCTGCCGATCTAGTCGTGTCTTTTCTTTAGTCTGATATGGAAGCGAACTTCTATATTTAGAAAGACTAAACTCTCTTCTCGTCGCCCGTAGATATGGGTACACTCTGTTCTATTCAAAAGAACTCGGAAGAAGCCGAGGTGGATCCGCCATCTCCAGTGAGGCTTAAGTTTCTAGTTCTCCTGCGATGCTTTGAGATCGGAGAACCTAGTAGTCCACCCGAGGAGGTGAAGACCGTACTCCCTGAGTCGGTAGTACTAGTGTCCGATAAAACCGAGGTTCCTGTGGCAGAGTCCGAAGAGGAGCCAAGGGAGGACACTAAGGATGAAGAGGAGTTGTCAAGGTACGCAAGAGGGTACTACGAAGATGACTTCATGATCGAGTCAGATCCCGAGGAAGATCCGGAAGAGGAACCAGAGGAAGAGAATCCTAAAGAAGATCCGGAGGAGGAGGACCTTGAGGGTCAGGGCTACGAGTCCAATGGCCTAGAACACTTGTTGGTAGACTATGAGGACCCAGGGGTGCAGTTCGTTCCCCTAGTCCGGAGTTGCCACCTGAACGGGAGAATTTACCATTGTCTCCTGCCACTTGGGAGGCGATTAGTGCTGAAGCGCATCGCCAGGTGGATGAGACGGTTGAACGTGCTCGATTGAGGGCAAGGCCATGGGAGTCGATGGGTACACCAGTTGTAGTCCCGACTCAATAGACTAGGCCAAGACCCCAATTGCAAGAGGGACGACTGGAGGAGTGGTCGAACGCCCTAAACGACATGGAGGAGAGGACCTTCGAGACTGAGGTCGGTCTCACCCGAATGATCGGGGACGTCCGCGAACTCCAGGAGTACATCCGCCAAGCAAGATTGCTACTCGATCCTTTGTACGAGGTGATTAGGGCAGACTTCCAATCAGGATTTCTGGAGGAGTTTTGCCAATCACTGGGATCTGATGAGATTGTTCAGAGTGTTTCCGTGCCTAGAGTAAGGCCGAGGACACCAGGACCAAGGGATGAGCCGTGTGCTCCAAGACCGAGCAGGGTGAGAAGTCCATCGCCAGACTCCGATGGTAAACCCCGTTCGAAGAAATCGTGTATGAGGAGTTGAGATTACAGGAAATGTCTCGGGGCGCCATGATTAGGGCCAATGCTGAATTAGCAGTTTCCTTCCTAGTATTTCAGTGTTCGTTTTGATGGAACGGTAATCTCCGAGCAATTTTATCTTGTCGCTCGGGAGATCCCTTTTGTAGAACCTAGTAACTCAGTTCGAGTTCATCAATGAAAATTACCAAGTTTGATCAATTCTAAGTTGATTTTATTACATTGAGTATATTGGAATAATATTAATGTAATAAAATACTTGGAATTTGATCGGTAAACAGACGGTGAACACAAGGAACACCATTCGTGCTGGGCCAAATAATGACCCCATACCAAATTTTAGGAATGTCGCGAACTCTATGGAGGAACACGAGTCGGTTTCTCACAACAATCCTGGAGGCAATGACCAAGCTTAGGTCAATGCTCCAGTGGTATTTGACGCCGCAACAATTGAAGCTATTCGGGGAATCGTTATGCAAGCATTCACCGACATCATGCGACCAATTGTGCCTCAGGCACAAGGCGTGCTAGTTCCTCCAGCGGTTCCTAGATTCGAGGAGCCAGATATCCATGTACCCCGAGAAGATGCGGTGAGGAATAGAGGCGACTATGGCCGAGCACTGAAGGCCATAAGCTCTATGAGGCCTGACTATTATGATGGGAAAGGAGAGCCAGTCAGAGTGGCATATTGGCTCTCACACATGGAGCGATTGTTCCGCAATGTTGAGTGCACTGAAGCTGAGAAGGTGCACATTGCTTCCCTTCAGCTGAAGGAGGTAGCTAGTGAGTGGTGGGAAGGTACCGGTCTAGCTGATCACCCTGGTTTGAACTAGGGGATGTTCAATGCCAAAATGACTGATTGTTTCTTCTCCCGAGCTATAAGGGAAGAAAAACATAAGGAGTTCCTCAATCCAAAGACGGATGGATTGAAAGTGACTAAGCTTGCGGCCAAGTTCAATCATCTGCTATAGTATGCTGGGCCGGAGGTGTCCAACGATGAGCAAAAGATCTATCATTTCCATGAATGGATGAACCCAGATATTAAGCCACTTATGGTACGTCACGGATGCTATACTTTGGAGCAGTACGTGGACGCTGCCTACAAGTTGGAAGTGACTCTGGAGGAGTCAACAAAGAAGCGTAATCGCCAGAGGTCAATGCAGAACCAGTCTCAGGCGAGTGGATTTAAGCGTCCCGCGCCACCGTCTAATTTTGCCAAGTCTGGCAAAGCAAAAACGGATGTGACTCATGGAGGGTCTATGCAACAGTCGGGTCAGGGCAAGAATCCGATCCAGTGCTACAACTGTGGCACATACGGGCACAAGAGCAATGAGTGTCCGAAGGAGAAGAAGACGTGTTTTGACTGTGAAAAGGTGGGGCATATGCAGACATTTTGTCCGCAGAGGAGGCAGAAAGGAGATGAATCACAACAAGGGTCTGTTAATCAGAACAATCGACCCAGGTTTAGACCAGTGGAAGCCTCTAGTCCTTTAATGCAGACGACTGTGCAAAACAAGGGGAAAGCCCCAGCTGCTTATGGAAGTCAAGGTCAACGCCTTTACGAGATGCGTAAGGCGGATGGACCCAATGCTCCAATTGCTTAAGGTACTTTATACCTTCATTCTACTTCAGTATGTATATTGTTTGATTCGGGTGCTACCCATTCTTTTATTTCGGAGAATTGTGTTAGTAAGTTAGACTTAGTATGCAACGAGGTTGTGAACCTTTCGTTACGAATCTTCCTAATGGTGAACATTTAGTGGGCACCAAGCGTCTGTCAGAATTTCCGATTACCATCCAGGATAAGAAGTTCGAAGCAGATTTGATCTGTATAGCCATGGCTCCATACGACATTATTTTCGGTATGGATTGGCTAACGCGTCATGGGACGGTAAACGATTTTAGTTCAAGGATTGTGACGGTGTCATCTGGAGGCCAGTATGTATGCAAATTCAAGGGTCGTAATGACGCTGATAACGACAGGCTTATCAATGCGATGGCTACGTTTAAGCTACTTCGACAAGATTGTGTCGAGTACATGTGCTATATGGGCAAGCCTAATATAGATGAGCCATCAGTTCTTGATATTCCTGTTATTTGTGAGTTCCCGGATGTCTTTCCGGAGGAGATTCCTGGTTTACCCCCGTATCGTGACGTAGAGTTTACTATTGATCTCGAGCTTGGTACCATGCCGATTTTTAAAGCACCGTACCGGATGGCTCCTGTTGAAATACAAGAGTTGAAGAAGCAACTCGAAGATCTTCTTGAGAAGGGTTATATAAGGCCGAGTGCATCTCCTTGGGGTGGTCCGGTCTTGTTCGTCAAGAAGAAGGATGGATCGTTCCGACTTTGTATCGACTATCGTGAATTGAATAAGGTCACGATCAAGAATAAGTATCCATTGCCGAGGATTGATGATCTGTTGGATCAACTACAGGGAGCAAAAGTCTTTTCCAAAATCGATCTGAGGTCTGGTTACCATCATCTCAGGATTCGTGAGGAGGATATTCCGAGGACTGCATTTCGGACGAGATATGGTCACTACGAGTTCGTAGTCCTGCCATTTGGACTTACCAATGCTCCAGCAGTCTTCATGGATCTGATGCATCGATGTTTCCACCAATACTTGGATAAGTTCGTAGTGGTCTTCATCGATGATATTTTAATTTATTCCCCGAGTGAGGAAGCTCACGAGGAACATCTTCGGATCACTTTGTCAGTTCTTAGACAAAATCAATTGCATGCAAAGTTGTCTAAGTGTGACTTTTGGATCAAGGAAGTGGCTTTCTTAGGCCATGTGATTAATGAGAATGAGATTATGGTTGATCCCCAGAAGATTAAAGTGGTAGCAAATTGAAAGCGGCCTCAAAATGTGAAGGAGGTGCGCAGTTTTCTTGGACTTGCTGGATATTATAGACGGTTCATGGAGATATTTTCTAAAATCGCTCTACCTATGACCGGTTTGCTCCGCAAAGTCCATAAGAAGTTTGTCTAGAATGACAAGTGCGAGGCCAGTTTTCAGAAATTGAAATAGTGTCTGACCTCTGCACCAGTGTTAGCACTACCAAAAGGAATGATGGTTATGTGGTCTATAGTGATGCTTCGAAGAGTGGGTTAGGATGCGTCTTGATGTAGAGAGGCAAGGTTATTGCATACGCATCTAGATAATTGAAGACCTATGAAGAAAACTATCCGACGCATGATCTGGAACTAGCAGCAATAGTGTTTGCATTGAAGATTTGGAGACACTATCTCTATAGTGTGAGATGCCAAGTCTTCACTGACCATAAAAGTCTCAAGTACGTGCTCACTCAGAAGGAGCTAAATATGAGACAACGTTGCTGGCTAGAGTTACTCAAAGTCAAACGGATGCTATAAGGGTAATCATTGACAGGCTCACGAAGAGTACTCACTTCGTGGCTATCAAGTCAACTTGGGGAACCCAAAAGCTATCGGAAGTGTTCCTATATGAGAATATCCGTTTGCATGGTACTCCAAAGACCATTGTATCGGATCGTGATTGCAGAGTTATGTCGAGATTCTGGAAAGAACTCCACAAGGCCATGGGAACCGAGTTGAGATTCAGTACTAAGTTTCATCCTCAGACGGATGGACAGTCTGAGAGGACCATCCAGACCTTGGAAGATATACTAAGAGCTTGTACACTCGCTCGTCCGACTAGCTGGGAGAATAGCCTGAGTCTGATTGAGTTCACATACAACAACAGTTGGCATGCTACCATTAAGTTGGCTCCATTCGAGGCTTTGTACGGTCGAAGGTGCAGATCTCCGATTTGTTGGGATGAAAATGCCGACAAGGTTCTGCGGAGGGGATAAACTCGAGGGAGATCGAGTGGTTGCCGTAGGGTCGACTGAATGGAGGGATAGACGACTTGAAGGGACAAGTCGTTGGTGTCGTAGCGTCGACTGCGGAGGGGATAAACTCGAGGGAGATCGAGTGGTTGCCATAGCGTCGGCGGCGGAGTGAATGAGGATGAGAGGGATAAGGGTGACGTCTGATCAAGGGAAGGAGGAATTATCACTCGACTTAAAACCTTGAACTTTAACTTGAACGTGAGAAATAACATTAACAAAGGAGGCTTTAAATAGCCAAGGGGTCTCGACCAAGACCTAATGGGCTTGGGTCGAAACGAGCCTAAGGGCTAGCCCATGCAAGCATGCAAAAGGCACAAACCCTAAAAGATAGAATGACTGAAAGGAAACTATCTAAAACAAGCTGGAAATACCAAATATAGATAATGTCTTAAAAAGAACGCGTGGAACTCATTAACGCGATGAAGGCTTTAAAGAGATCATCGCGTAAGACGACGAAGTGTCAAAGTCGTCAGAAGAACGCGTTCTTTCACTTCTGATGGTGGCGAGGACGATGAGCCTTGGATTGGTCTCTGGGCTTCCTTGGCTGGCGACGGCGCGTGCGATAAGTGACGCGATGGCGGCGGCGATGGCCTTGGACCTAGACCTTGTCACTGGGCCCTGTGAGCGTAGGCTCATGGCTTCTTCCTCGTCTTGGGCCGTCATGGGAGGCAGGGTCACATCACCCTCCCCCACTTGGCTGTGAAGCATCCCCGCTTCACCATCATCAAACTCTGGCTCAACATATGGAGTCAAGTCAGCCACGTTGAAGGACGCGTGGACTCCAAATTCTGGTGGGAGCTCGAGTTGATAAGCATTGTCCCCTATGGCTTTGATCACGCGGAAAGGGCCATCTCCACGCGGTGCCAGTTTGTGTTTACGCCGCGAGGGGAACCTCTCTTTTCGTAGATGCACCCAGACAAGGTCTCTGGGGGAAAAGATGACGCGGCGGCGGCCTGAATTCTTCTGTGAGGCATACTATGCGGCCCTCCTCTCTAGCTGCTCCTTGGTCCTTCGATGAAGCTCTTGGACTTGCTCAGCGCGATTGGAGGCGGAGACATGCACTGGGTCTCGGAGAAGGCGCGGCGACAAGTCCAGTGGTGTCAAGGGGTTCATGCCATACACCACTTCGAATGGTGTCAACTTGGTCGCTGTGTGCCTGCATCTATTGTAACAAAACTCGACAATTGATAGTAAGTCCTCCCAACGCTTAGGGTTGGCTTTGAGCATTGTGCGAGGGAGGGCTCCTAGAGTTCTATTCGTGACCTCCGTTTGGCCATCGGTCTGGGGGTGGTAGCTAGTCGAGAATAGGAGTTTGGTCCCTAGCTTTCCCCAAAGAGTTCTCCAAAAATGACCAACGAACTTAGAATCCCTATCACTAACTATGGTACGCGGGACTCCATGAAGACGCACCACATGCTCAAAGAATAGGTCAACAATCTCGCTAGCACTATGGGTGGTCTTACATGCTATAAAATGTGCCATCTTAGAAAATCTATCTACGACCACAAAAATGGAGTCTTTACCTCGTCTAGAGAGGGGCAAACCCTTGATGAAATCCATAGACAAATCTTCCCAGAGGGCACTCGCAATGGGCAAAGGCGTGTAGAGGCCGTGAGGACTAGACTTAGCTTTAGCTCTCTGACAAGTCACACAACTCCTACAAATTCTGGTCACTTGGTGGGTCATCTTAGGCCAAAAGAAATGTTCTTTAAACGCGTCTAAGGTCTTCCTAATCCCAAAATGTCCATGACTTGCGTGTGCTTCCTCAATCAATAAGAGCCTAATGGAGGATCTAGGAATGCATAGACGACTAGCCTTGTACAAATAACCCTCAGAAAGGTAAAAGGTCTCAAACTCACGCGATCTCAGGCAATGCTCAAGAATGGGGGCAAAGAAGGGGTCACTAGCATATAAGTCTTTAATCAATGCAAAACCCAAAATTTTAGTTTGCACTTGAGTCAAGAGAACATACCTGCGAGATAGCGCGTCAGCAACAATGTTATCTTTCCCTTTCTTGTGAACAACGACATAAGGGAATGTCTCCAGAAACTCCACCCAACGAGCATGGCGTCGATTGAGGTGAGCTTGGCTCTTCAAGTAGCTCAACGCGGCGTGATCGATGTGGATGACAAACTCACGTGGCCAAAGGTAATGTTGCCAAGTCTTCAGCACGCGTACTAAGGCATAAAGCTCTTTGTCGTAGGTGGGGTAATTGAGCGTCGCCCTTGTGAGCTTCTCACTGAAGTAGGCAATTGGCCTCTTCTCTTGGTGTAGCACACCACCAATGCCTATGTCAGAGGCATCACACTCCACTTCGAAGTGTTTGGTGAAATCTGGGAGTTGGAGCAAAGGAGCTTGGCATAACGCGTTCTTCAAGGATGAGAAGGCGTGTTCATGGGACTCATGCCACAAAACTATGCTTCCTTTCTTGGTGAGCTCATGGAGTGGCGCGGCAATTGAGGAGAAGTCGCATACAAAACGCCTATAAAATCCCGCGAGGCCGAGAAAGCTTCGCACTTGTGTTGGTGCTGTAGGCGTGGGCCAGTCCTTGATGGCCGCGATCTTCGCGTTGTCAACGCGTAAACCATCGCTACTTACAATGTAGCCCAGAAAGTTCGTGGACTCGGAGCAAAATGAGCACTTTGCCAGATTGGCAAACAGTCTCTCGTGTCGAAGGCACTCGAGCACTTGGCGAAGGTGATCGACATGGTCTTCCAGGCTCCATGAATACACAAGGATGTCATCAAAATAAACGACAAACTTGCCAAGGAAAGATCTCAACACGTGGTTCATCACGCGCATGAAGGTACGGGGCGCGTTTGTGAGCCCAAAGGGCATGACAAGCCACTCGTAGAGCCCATACTTGGTCTTGAACGCGGTCTTCCACTCATCACCTTCTTTCATTCTGATCTGGTGATAACCACTCTTCAAATCAATCTTGGAGAAGAGTGTCGCGCCATGAAGTTCATCAAGCATATCATCAAGGCGGGGAATAGGGTGCCTATACTTGACTGTGATCTAGTTTATTGCACGATAATCAACACACATTCTCCATGTGCCATCCTTCTTGGGCACAAGGATCACAGGAACAGCACAAGGGGAAAGAGATTCCCTTACGTACCCGCGATCCAACAATTCTTGGACCTGGCGCTGTAGCTCTTTGGTCTCTTTTGGACCAGCTCTATATGCAGCGCGTTTGGGCAAAGAAGCACCTGGCACAAGGTCAATTTGGTGCTCAATGCCTCTCAGGGGAGGTAATCCTTGTGGCAACTCTTCTGGGAAAATGTCACGGAACGCGACAAGCAACTCCGCGATCGCTGGTGGAAATGGCGCGTTCCTCGATGACTCAGGTATGCACGGGGTTGGCACAAGTAGAAAATAGGGAGCCTTGCCAGTGACACATTCAGTGAGGTCACTGGGCCTGGCCAGAAGAACGCGTTACTCACAGGTCCCTTGCAAAGGACGCGGTGGTGGCAACGGCGCGACAAACAATGAAGAGGCACTTCCCGAATTTTGTGGGGCACGCGGTCTCCCAGTTGTGGCATTGTGTTTCTTCTTGCCAGTGCCTGGAGAAGACAAAGTGGTGCCAGATTTGGAGGAGTGTTGCCTCTGTAGTGCTTCTGGACTTTCTTGTGACCTAGTGGACGCGGCCTCGATGGCTTTCTGGCGACCGCGTTCTACCTGGTCCTGCAAGATCTCATGGGGAGACATTGGATGCAAAGTGACGCGCTTCCCATGGTAATTAAACACATAAGTGTTCAAATATCCATCATGGAGCATGCACTTGTCAAATTTCCATGGGCGCCCAAGCAAAATATGGATGGCGTCCATTACAATGACATCACAAAGAATAGAATCACAGTATTGCCCTATGGAAAAAGAAATTAAACATTGGCGAGATACTGTGTTACCTGGACTTGAAGAAATCCATTGGAGGGCATAAGGTTGTGGATGAGGCGTCATAGGTAATTTGAAGTGGTTGACGACCTTCTCATTCACAATATTGGCACAAGATTCTCCATCAATGATTACACTCAAGGAAGCGGTTTAGACTAGAGCCCTTGTGTGGAACAAGTTCTCTCATTGATCGTGTAAGCTGGCTTCCTTGACGGTGAGGAGACGACGCGTCACCAAGCTCAATGGTGTGCCTGCGTGCAGAGAAGCGGGTTCGCAGTCATATGCATCTTCGTCCTCTTCGTCGTTGCCTTCGGTGATCGCGTCAAGTGTGGTCTCCTCGTCTTCACAAGACTCATAGCCAGCGGCGGCCGTGGAGAACAACACCTTGCGAGCATTGGGGCAATATTTCTTGTAGTGTCCTCTTCCACCACATTTGAAACACTCAATATCACGCGCGCGATCGTTGGGCACTGGAGCCTGTCGTGGCGCGGTCTGACGCAGCGCGGTGTTCGGCGTCGCGGGCTTTGCCTTGGAGGCTTGGCTAGACGCAGCTGTGGTAGAGGCACTAGGGAGAACATTAGTATAGGGTAATCCACTAGTGTTAGAAGAATACCTTTGTTGGCCAGTGGAATATGTGTAAGACTTTCGGCGAGATAATTGTGCATGAATTTGCATCGCCGTATGTGTGAGTGTGTTCAAATCCTTGATTGGCAAGATCTTCAGTTGATCACGGATGTTGGTGTTCAATCCACTCAAGAATTTGGTCCTCAAGGTAGATGGGGCAACAAAGATGTTGGCCTTGTAATACATGTCTTCAAGTTTGGAAAAGAACTCGAGTGGAGTCAACGACCCTTGGCGAGCCATGGCAATCTCCAATCACATTTGATTCTTGTAGTCTGGAGGCACGTATTTCTTGGTCATCACATAGACGAGTTGATGCCATTCGGTGACTCGTGTCCTGTGGCGACGAACGCAGTCATCCTCGAAGCGATGCCACCACACTCGGGCAACTCCTCGAAAGTTGAGCGTTGCGGAATCGACATGATCCTCAGGTGGCACTCGATTATATCGGAGGGTGTACTGATAACAGGTTTTCGTCGTGTAAAAACTGCTATGCAAAATATCCAAACAAACCCTAAACCGTAGTCCTAGGTAAGTAAAGGTCGAACCCACAGGGAGGCGAATTCTGTCTATGTATGCAAATTATGTGTCAAAGCAAAGTAACCAAAGGGGGGTTTTGTTTGTTTTGTAAGTTCTAAACATGCAAAGGTAAACAAGCGAAAGAGTTGTGAAATCAGTGATGGGAAAAGCACTTAGTCAAACAACATCCACTATTGTATGACAAGTTGATCATAGATGATCATTCAAAATCTCATGCAATGGAAATTCCAATTCCTTTTCAGATATAACTAATAGCACAACCAGATACTATTAGCACTAACTAATTAAACAACCCTGAAACTATCAAGATTTAGTCTAACAGCAGCGTTACGGAAAGGAATATAGTTGGATACAATTCTAGCATAAAACAACCAGCTTTTATCCTAGAATGTAAATCAGTTCTCTTATGCATAAGACTAGCACAACCAGATACTAGTACGATGCAGTTGCTACTCTGAAATAGATATGCTCAACCAGTAACAATCTAAATCTAGCAATAGATCAATAACAACAAACCCTAGTTGCGTCCAAGATAGAGATTATCAATATCAATCATAAGCAATCAAGCAAGAGAATAGATAAAAACCATACAATAGATTAAGAACGAGAATCTCACAACTTTATCAAGACGAAAGCTTCAACGCCCGCATTTCCACGGCGGGCGCCGTGGCCAAGTCGTAGCCATCGTTGTTGGGAGGGTTTAGGCGGCGGTCGCCGTGGCTTCTGCGGCGGGCGCCGTAAGGTACTTCCTCCGAAGTCTTCGTCTCTTCAGCTCCTTGGCGTCTACTTCTGGTGGCTTCCTCCTCAGTGTCTACTATGATCTCTAAAACGGCTCAAACACCTCCAAATACACCAACTTCGCCCCCCAAACGCCATACACATGAATGTGTCTAAATCTACCCGAATGGCACCAATAAAACCTTTAATGACTCTTGGTTAAGCCCTACAAAGTAGTTCTTATCATGTACTCTGTAGCCTGCACCCATTCAAGAAAAACAGAGGGGTTGTATTCACCATGAAAATGCTCGATTTTTACCTTGACGTGATGTCACGGGTATCGAGGCTGGTCAGTTGCGTGGTTGAACGCGTTGTTTGGCGCAGCGTCATAGAGAGGGTTCTCAAAGACGCGTAAGCCATGTGGTCTATCACGTCCAACCTGGTGTCTATCGCGTTGTTCGCGATCTTCACGGACAAACTCATCCCTAGGCGCGTAGGCATCATCGTGTTGGCGTCTTCGTGGCCAGGGATCATAGTTGTCGCGTCGATTGTCTCTTTGCAAATCATTGCGGCGCTCGCCGCCAATGTGTGGAACGCGTTCTCCTTGCGGCCGGAGACGCGGTGAAGGGATCCAATCTGAGGGGTGATCCTGCAATTCAAGTGGATCTCCAAGAGGTGGATGGAAAAAATTAGGATTGATCATACCTGAGTCCTCGATCTCTTCGTCATCATACTCGTCGAAGTCGTCTTGGACATTGGGTGTGATCGACGCGTAGCCATCAGATCCATAACGTGGTGTTCGAACACTCTGGTGTCGAAGATGATCGCGTACACCATGGCTGCGTTGTTGGGTAGGTGTTGTCCTCAATGGATCATCGCGTCGCGGATGTCCAGTGTCGCGGTGGCTTGGTCTTCTCGGCGTCGCGGTGGCCTGGGCGGCTTGACGACGTCGGCCATCGCGTGGTGTGGAACCTGGCACGCGTTTCTGGGTTCTCTGAGAGGCATACCTATCATCAAATTTGTAAGGTTCAGAGTACTCACCTCGAAAGTCATCGGCGTCGCGGTCGGATCCGGTGTTGTGGCCACCGGGGGTGGCTCTGGCCACGTAGCGATCCGTCCTGGGAAGGAAGCCTTGGCGGCTCTCAATGACACTCTACATTCTGTTGAGTTGTGGTTGATGTTAAGAAGTGGATGGCATAATTCCTTTGCCTTTGTCCACGCGTGTCTGGGATGGGACCGCGTCGGTTGCTCCAGTGGGAGGCGGCGCGTCTAGACCACTAGGTGGTGTTAGGGTTGGCACAATGGGTGCCTCTCGTTGGTTGGATCTGAGAGTCGTGTTCTCTTGTCGAAGAGCCTGGATCAATATTTGATCTTCGGACAACCCCATGATGGGATCGCGGGGTTGGTCTTAAGGGAGACCCAACTGTGGAGGTTGTGGGTTGGTGGTGTTATCGTTGCGGTCGTCTCCACTGTGTCTAATCTGCATGGTGCCTATAATAAGACGACCAGACATGGGAGTAAAAATAAACCAAAAGACAACAAAGAACAACAACCAAGCAAATCACTAGTCAAGTCGCAAAGTTCACGTAGGTAGGGCTTGTTTGTCTTGCCGTGAGGGCGGCTAGGCTTGAACAAGAGATGGTGTATCAAGCAAGTTGCAATCAAACAAACAAGAACAAATTGAAACCCTAAAACAAACGTAAACAAAGTAACCTAATTAGCAAGAAAGTACCTTCTAGGAAGCTTGACCTAGACGGTGGAGAGATATAGAAGATGAGCTTAGACCGATGTGGGTGAGGGTTGCCTTATTTTGGCTTTCCCTAACTTTGGAAACTCTTTTTTTTTTGAATATCTTTTCGATATCTTTTTTTTTTATATAATATCTTTTGATCTTTTCGGACTTACAAAAGGAAATAAAAGAAAAAGGTCTAAGTAACAAGAATATCACAAGTGTGATGATTAGAGATAAGAGAGAGAAGATAAGATTTGATGATATCTTATATATGGAAATTCGGTTTAACAACCTAAAAAGTAATATCTAGCAAACAAGGAAATTATATCCACGCATGAAATAAGGAAACAAAATATTTTAGCATGCAAGATAACAAAATTACCTAACACACCAAAACTTGGGGAACAAGAAAATTTTTCCGGCCAAGGTGGGACCTTGTAGAAACCGAAGGATGAGCAAAAGATGGAAATTTTATGGTTTTTCGTGATCTTTTAGGAAATCAAACGATGGTGGGCAAGAAAAAAAAATTCGTGAACAAGATTGAGACTTGAGTTCGTGACTTACAAGACTGCTGGGCTCTGATACCAGTTGATGTGTCCTTGCCTCCTGTGACAAGTCGAATTGCCAAAGGTGATGACTTGGATCTAGTCTTGGTTGGGAAGTCACTTGGTGTGGTGATTCTGCTGTGGAATGTGGTAATGTAGCTGACCGCGAATGGAAGAACACGTTGATGGTGGTGATGAAAGCGAGTTGGTGGAAGATGGATAGCGGTGGCAGAAGCGATTGAATGGAGGGATAGACGACTTGAAGGGACACGTCGTTGGTGTCGTAGCGTCGACTGCGGAGGGGATAAACTCGAGGGAGATCGAGTGGTTGCCGTAGCATCGGCGGCAGAGTGAATGGGGATGAGAGGGATAAGGGTGACGTCCGATCAAGGGAAGGAGGAATTATCACTCGACTTAAAACCTTGAACTTTAACTTGAACGTGAGAAATAACACTAACAAAGGAGGCTTTAAATAGCCAAGGGGTCTCGACCAAGACCTAATGGGCTTGGGTCGAAACGAGCCTAAGGGCTAGCCCATGCAAGCATGCAAAAGGCACAAACCCTAAAAGATAGAATGACTGAAAGGAAACTATCTAAAACAAGCTGGAAATACCAAATATAGATAATGTCTTAAAAAGAACGCGTGAAACTCATTAACGCGGTGAAGGCTTTGAAGAGATCATCGCGTGAGACGACGAAGTGTCAAAGTCGTCAGAAGAACGCATTCTTTCACTTCCGATGGTGGTGAGGACGATGAGCCTTGGATTGGTCTCTGGGCTTCCTTGGCTGGCGACGGCGCGTGCGATAAGTGACGCGACGGCGGCGGCGATGGCCTTGGACCTAGACCTTGTCACTGGGCCCTGTGAGCGTAGGCTCATGGCTTCTTCCTCGTCTTGGGCCGTTGATAGGTGTCATTTCATGCACCTTTACTAGCAATTATTAGCATCATTTGGAGGAGTTTAGGATGAGATTTGAGGCTAAGTCTGTGATCCAGAAGTTGTGGAGAAAAGTGAAGATATCCAGGGATTTACAACTTAGACGGAGATGGAGATGGAGATGATGAAGATGGATGAGGTTCTGCTAGAGTTTATTGGAGAAGGCTACCAACACTTAGTAGTAATGAAGAGCAGAATAGAAGAAGAAGAGGAGCTGAAGAAGGAGTGGGCGATTTCACCGCCCCGCACCAGATGCCACCACGACCCGACGGTGGGTCTCAGAGAAGAGCTGGTCGCGCCAGAAGAAGCCACCGCCCCACGGTGGATCTCACCACCCCGCGGTGAGGCACGTAACGCCTCGCGGCCAACATAGACTTATTTCCTTTTATTGCATTTCGGATTTCTTTATTGCTATTATTTTATTTCCTTTGTTATTTGCATTAGGTTAACTTTATTTTTCCTAAGCCTATTTAAGACCCTTTTCTAGGTTAAGAAGGGAGAGACTACTTTTTACATTACGCAGTTTTACTTTTTATTAGGGTTTCATTCACCTTTGAATGGAGCACTAATTTTCCTTTGTTCTACTAGACGTTTGAAGCAATACAGTTGATATGTTTGTGAGATTTCTATTCCTTGTTCCTATTCTTATAAGTGTTGGTTTGATTCTCTTGGTTATATTGAATATTGATTTATTGTTATTCCTCATAGCCTGATCAACTAGGTTGAATACTATTTATCAATTGCTAGGATTTGCATATAGTGGAATACGAGTGCATATCTAGTAGCATACACGATTGTTGCATATAGTGGAATACGAGTGCGCAATCGTGAGTGAGAATCATTTGCATGTTAAGTAGTAAGGTTTTCTTCTATCTGCATGTATCCTATATCCTTGTGTGCATTGCTATTGCTTTATTGGTGGTAAGGTTTTCTTCCATTGATATTGTGATAAGTCTATCAACAACTATGACAATTGGTAGTACTTAAGATCAGGGTGGGAACAACCATAAGATTAGTGAAAGAACTTGGATTTAATAGATTTCAGTGATCAAATTATATCTCTGTATTGTGGATCTCGTTCTAGTGGAACTCTTTTCCCCAATCATATTCTCAACTCAATCAAACTTGTTTGCTTTATTCTCCTTGATAACTAAAACCCCCCTTCCTTGTTACTTGTCAATCATAATTGCATACTTTATCAGATCTTCCCTGTGGGTTCGACCCTTACTTGCTTACTATACATCCATTTAGTAGGTCTGTTAGGACATTTACTTTGACTAGGTCATTCAACGATATTTGCATTGCATATTTCGGCCACGTCAAATTTGGCGCCGTTGCCGGGGAAGTTTTCTACTTTGTTGTGTGTTTTCGTGATTGATTTTTGGTGGAGACCTATCTTATGGTCGACACCCGTAGTACTGACTCTCCTCTAGCTGCTTTTGACCCAGAATTCGACAGATCATTCTGTGCGAACCTCCGCGATCAAGAAGAAGAAGCAGGAGTTGAGACAGTTGAAACAGTTGAGACCGTTGAGCCAGTTGACATTCCTCCTGCTGCAATGGCCGGAACTCTGAGAGAGCTGACTGAACCAAACATTGGGGCACAACCCTTGGCTGTCATTGATAGGTGTTATTTCATACACCTTTACTAGCAATTATTAGCATGATTTGGAGGAATTTATGAGTGGTTTTTAGGCTAAGTCTGTGATCCAGAAGTTATGGAGAGAAGTGAAGATATCCCAGGATTTACAGCTTAGATGGAGATGGAGCTGCTGGAGCATACTTGGAGAAGACTACCAAACACTTGGTAGGATTGAAGAGCAGCAGAAGAGAAGAAGAGGAGTTGAAGAAGCTGAAGGAGTGAGCTCACCGCCCCGCGCCAGATTCACCGCGGCCCGGCGGTGACTCCCAGAGAAGGTTGAAGCCCCGCGCCAGAGGAAGCCACCGCCCAGTGGTGGAGAGCCTGACGCCCCGCGGTGGCCGTGTTTAATGCCTCACGCCAGAAGACTGTTACTTTCCTTTTATTTTGCTTAGACTTTATTTTATTATTATTTTGTTTCCTTTATTGTTTGCATTAGTTTAACCTAGTTTCCTAAGACTATTTAAGTCCTCTTTCTAGGTTAAGAGGCAGAGACTTTTTTTACCTACACACGATTTTTCAGACGTTATTTCACATTAGAGTTTTTCATCCCCTTTGATGGAGAACTAACTTTCCCTTGTTCTACTAGACGTGTGAAGCAATACAGTTGATGTGTTTGTGAGATTTATATTCCTTGTTCTTATCCTTATAAATGTTGGTTGATTCTCTTGGTTATATTGAATATTGATTTCTTGTTGTTCTTCTTAGCCTGATCAACTAGGTTGAATACTTTTTTATCAATTGCTAGGATTGCATATAAGGGTTCCGAGTGCATATCTAGTGGCATACACAATTATGCGTATAGGGGTTCCGAGCGTACAATCGTGAGTGAGAATCAGTTGCATGCGAGTATTAGTACGTCCTTCTATTTGCATGTATCCTATATCCTTGTGTGCATTGCTATTGTTGTGTTGGTGGTAAAGTATACTGACAACTGTGAGAATCAGTGGTATTTTATCGTTGGCATAGTAATAAGTCTATTGACAACTGTGAGAATCAATAGTACTTAAGATCAGGGTGGGAACAACTATAAGGATAGTAAAAGAACTTGGATTAAATAGATTTCTGTGATCAAATTATACCTCTGTATTGTGGATCTCGCTCTAGTAGGACTATTTTCCCTCATTATATTTCCTCAACTAAACCAAACTTGTTTGCTTTGCTTGCTTTGTGTTCTCTTGATAACTAAACCCCCCGTTCGTGTTACTTGTCATTCACACTTGCATACTTCATCGATCTTCCCTGTGGGTTCAACCCTTACTTGTCTGCTATACTTCTGTTTAGTGGGTCTATTAGGATATTTTACTTTGACTAGGCTAAGCAACGATACTTGCATTGTGCACCTTTTAGCCACCGTCAAATTTGGCGCCGTTGCCGGGGAAGTTTTCTATTTTGTTGTGTGTTTTTGTGATTGATTTTTGGTGGAGACCTATCTTATGCTCGACACTCGTTCTACTAACTCTCCTCTCGTAGCTTTTGATCCAGAAGTCGACAGATCATTCCGTGCGAACCTACGCGATCAAGGAGAAGAAGAAGTCGAGGTTGAGGTCGTTGAGCCGACTGAGCTAATTAACATCCCTATTGTCGCAATGGCAGAGACTCTGAGAGAATTGACTGAGCCGAATATTGGAGCACAACCCCTGGTTGTCGTCATCCCTGCACTTGGCGAAGGGGTGATATTTGAGCTAAAATCTGGAGTTGTTGCTTATCTCTCAAAGTTCCACGGTTTGAGTGGAGAAGACCCGATCTCTCACCTGGGCAAGTTTCACAATGTCTACATGACTATGAAGCCCAAGAACGTGATGGAAGACCAAATCAAGATGAGAGCTTTTGGTTTCTCCCTGCTAGACTCTGTAAGCGACTGGTACTATCACTTGCCACCAGGAACCATAGATACTTGGAATAAATTGCACAAGGCATTCCTGGACAAGTACTTTCCAACGAAGAAGGCGAATGCCTTGAAAAAGGCAATTTCCAATATTGAGCAGGCTGGTGATGAGACGCTGTATGATTATCTTGAGAGGTACAAGAGGCTTTGCTCTAGCTGCCCATTCCACGGATACGCCAAGCAGGACCTTGTCCTCTATTTACACAATGGTCTGCTGGACCAGGAGAGACGGATGGTTGACGCTGCATGCGGTGGAAGCATCCTGAATCTGACACCAGATGCAGCCATGGAGAGATTCCAGGAGATGAGTGAGAGCACTAGGAGTTTCGGGAAGACATACCAGAGAAAGGCGGTCAATGCTGTGACCCCTGCCGGACCAAGCCCAGTGTTGACCGAGTTAGCCGAGCTGAAAGAGATTGTGAAGATGATGGCGAACCAGAATGCCCCTCAACAAGTTAAAGCATGTGGACTTTGCGCTAATCAATACCACCCCACCGACGCTTGTCCTCGGCTGCAGGAGGAGGGTGTTGCTGAAGTTAATGCTATAGGAGGTTACGGACCCCCTAGACCACAGTTTGGTGGACAGCCCAATTACAATTAGAGAGGGCGTGACCACCCAGGTTTTAGATGGAGTGACCCTCAAGGTGGTCAACAGCCAGTGTAGCAACAACAATACCAGCCAGCACAACAACAGTACCAGCAGAGATCCCCATACCAACAGAGGCCCCAAGGCCAAAGCTTTGGTGCTTCTACTGATGATATGCTCAGAACTTTGACTCAGCATTTCGCCACACATGTGCAGGTACTGAGTCAAGTTTGAAGAACATGGCGAGACAGATTGGTCAGTTAGCTGATGCTGTGACTAAGATCGACCATAGGACTTCCAACTCCCTGCCCTCTCAGACTACTGTGAACCCCAAAGAGAACGTGAGTGCTATCACGCTCAGAAGTGGTAAGAAGTTGGTCGTTGCTCCTATTGCTGAAGAGGAGAACGAGATCGAGAAGGCAGAAATCACCGAATGCCCCGTGGCGGATCCTACCGCGGCCCGGCCAGAAATTAAAGGAGGAGCCAGGAAAGAAGACGTGTCGGCACTGCCCCGCGGTGACTTTCACCGCGACCCGGCACTTGACCCCAGTAAAGACACCGCGATCACACCACCCCGCGGCAATGTCCAACGCCCCGCGGTGGGGCTGTCGTGATCTGGTCCTCAAAAATCTCTCTCCGCTGAAGAAACCTATGTTGACGATTACGTCCATTATTCCCTCCTCTAGGTTCCGAGAAGCCACCAGCACCTTTCCCTGAGGCGCTGAAGGCCAAGAGAGCGGCCGACGACAGTGACTTGTTCGAGACATTTCGGGACTGTGAGGTGAACATTCCCCTGATCAAGCTTATCAAGGCTATCCCTCGATATGCCAAGTTCTTGAAGGAGCTGTGCACCGTGAAGAGGACTCAGAAGCAGAAGGCTCAAAAGAAGATTCCAGTGAGTGAACATGTGTCAGCAGTAGTTCAGAGACGCATGCCTGAGAAGTGCAAGGATCCAGGTACATTTACTATTCCTATCACTATAGGTGAGCATCGATTTGAGAAAGCCTTGTTAGACTTGGGTGCCTCAATTAATGTGTTACCCTATTCTTTGATTGAGGATTTAGGAATAGGACCCTTGCATGATTCTAACATTGTTATACAACTTGCTGATGATTCTTGTGTACCCCCTAAGGGTGTTGTGGAAAATGTTCTTGTGAGGATAGGCTCTTTGATTTTTCCTGCTGACTTCTTTGTTATGGATATGGACTATGATGAGCAGGTTGCTCCAGTTATGCTAGGGCGACCTTTTATGAAAACATCCATGACAAAGATTGATGTAGACAGTGGAACTTTGACTATGGAATTTGATGGAATAATTTTTGAGCATAATATTCATAAAGCCAACTCCATTGAATTGCCTACCCCTTGCTTGTTACTTGTCAATCACAATTGCATACTGCATCAGACCTTTCCTGTGGGTTCGACCCTTGCTTGCTTACTATACATCTGTTTAGTAGGTCTGTTAGGACTTTTTACTTTGATAAGGCTAATCAACGATATTTGCATTGCGCATATTTAGCCACCGTCAACGATATTTACAGTTGAGACCGTTGAGCCAGTTGACATTCCTCCTGCTGCAATGGCCGGAACTCTGAGAGAGCTGATTGAACCAAACATTGGGGCACAACCCTTGGCTTTCATTGATAGGTGTTATTTCATACACCTTTACTAGCAATTATTAGCATGATTTGGAAGAATTTATGAGTGGTTTTTAGGCTAAGTCTGTGATCCAGAAGTTATGGAGAGAAGTGAAGATATCCCAGGATTGAGCCAGTTGACATTCCTCCTGGGGAAGTTTTCTGTTTTGTTGAGACCGTTGAGCCAGTTGACATTCCTCCTGCTGCAATGGTCGGAACTCTGAGAGAGCTGACTGAACCAAACATTGGGGCACAACCCTTGGCTATCATCATCCCTGCGCTTGGCGAAGGGGTGAACTTTGAGCTGAAGTCTGAAGTTGTTGCTTATCTCCCGAAATTCCATGGTTTGAGTGGAGAGGACCCGATATCTCATCTGGGTAAATTCCACAATGTCTGCATGGCTATGAAGCCAAGGAATGTGACGGAGGATCAAATCAAGATGAGAGCCTTTGGATTTTCTTTGCTAGACTCTGCTAGCGACTGGTATTATCACTTGCCACCAGGGACTATAGATACATGGACTAAACTGCACAAGGCATTTCTTGACAAGTACTTCCCAACAAAGAAGGCGAATGCTTTGAAAAAGGCAATTGCTAACATTGAGCAAGCTGGTGATGAGACGCTATATGACTATCTTGAGAGGTACAAGAGGCTTTGCTCTAGCTGCCCGTTCCACGGATACGCCAAGCAGGATCTTGTTCTCTACTTGCATAATGGTCTGCTAGATCAGGAAAGAAGGATGGTTGACGCTGCATGCGGTGGGAGTATTCTGAATCTGACACCGGACGCAGCCATGGAGAGATTACAGGAGATGAGTGAGAGTACCAGGAGCTTTGGAAAGACATATCAGAGAAAGGCAGTCAATGTTGTGACTCCTGCAGGACCGAGCCCAGTGCTGAATGAGTTAGCTGAGTTGAAGGAGATGGTGAAGAGAATGGCGAACCAAAACACTCCTCAACAAGTCAAGGCATGTGGGATTTGTTGTGATCAATTCCACCCTACCGATACTTGTCCTCAGCTGCAGGAGGAAGGTACTGCTGAAGTGAATGTTGTAGGAGTTTACGGACCCCCTAGACCGCAATTTGGTGGACAGCCCAACTACAATCCGAGAGGGCGAGACCATCCGGGTTTCAAGTGGAGCGACCCCCAAGGTGGTCAACAGCCAGCACAACAACAATACCAGTAGAGAGTCCTATACCAACAGAGGCCTCAAGGCCAAACCTCTGGTGCTACTACTGAAGAGATGCTAAAGACTCTGACTCAGCATTTCGCCACTCATGTTCAGGCTACTGAGTCAAGCATAAAGAATATGGAAAGGCAGATTGGCCAACTGGCTGATGTTGTAACCAAGATTGACCAGAGGACATCTACCTCCCTACCCTCTCAGACTACAGTGAATCCAAGGGAGAATGTGAGTGCCATCACCCTCAGAAGTGGAAAGAAGTTGGTCGTTCCTCCTATTGCTGAAGAGGAGAGCGAGTCTGAGAAGAAGAATATCGGTGACCGCCCCACGGTGGACTCCACCGCAAACCGACGACAAGTTGAGGCTGAGGCCAGGAAAGAAGGATGCCTGCCACTGCCCCGCGACGACACTAGCCGCGACCCGGCGGCAAGTCTCAGTAATCCCACCGCGACCTCACCGCCCCGCGGTGAGCCTACCGCGACCCAACCTCCAAAATCCTTGCTCTGCAGAAGAGATCTGTGTTGATGATTATGTTCGTCCAATTTTTCCCCCTCTTGGTTCCGAGAAGCCACCAACACCTTTTCCCGAGGCGCTAAAGGCTAGAAGGGTCCCCGACGACAGTGATCTTTTCGAGACGTTCCGAAACTGTGAGGTGAATATTCCTCTTCTCAAGCTTATTAAGGCTATCCCTCGATACGCCAAGTTTTTGAAGGAGTTGTGCATCGTCAAGAGGACACAAAAGCTGAAGGTCCAAAAGAAGGTTCCAGTTGGTGAACATGTCTCGGCTGTATTTCAAAGGCGTATGCCTGAGAAGTGCAAGGATCCAGGTATGTTCACTATTCCTATTGCTATAGGTGAGCATCGATTTGGGAAAGTCTTGCTAGACTTGGGTGCCTCTATTAATGTTTTTCCTTATTCATTGATTGAGGATTTAGGAGTAGGACCCTTGCATGATACCAATATTGTGATACAACTTGCTGATGGTTCTTGTGTGCCTCCTAAGGGTATTGTGGAGGATGTTCTTGTTAAGATAGGTCCTTTGATTTTCCCTACTGGTTTCTTTGTTATGGATATGGACTATGATGAGCAGGTTGCTCCTGTTATGTTAGGACGACCTTTTATGAAAACATCCATGACAAAGATTGATGTAGATAGTGGAACTTTGACTATGGAATTTGATGGAATAATTTTTTAGCATAATATTCATAAGGCCAACTCCATTGACTTGCCTCCCCTTTGCTGCATTAGTGATATTGATAATCCTATTCAGGAAAATGTTAAGCCTAGTGTAGTGGAGACCATAGTTGAACTGTCTGCTATTGCTGAACCTTTTGATTCGCATGCGTATGATGTCTTACTCGATGACATAGGAGATTCAATTCCCTCTAATTTGGGCACTTGCCCCCCTGCACTAACCATACAAGGCTGTAAGCCTTTATCTAGTGTCGTGCAACGTGATCAGGTTAAGCCATATCGGCCCCCACATCGCTCTAAGTATGGGAGAGATGCTCCAAAGGGAGCAATCATGGAGTCATTGGCAAAGAGGGAACATGGTCTAAGGTCCAAGCCTTTCCATGGAAAGTTCCAGCAGGAAGAGTTAAGTAAGAGGATTCCAAAAGGATCCTATTCTAGGTGGTGATTGATTTGAAGTACGTCGAGCCAACGACGTTAACTAAGGCGCTGTCCGGGAGGCAACCCGAGGTAGTTTTCCTAAATTTTTCTTTTCTCTTAGATTAATTTCGTAATTTCTTTTGCTTTGTTTCGTTCGCCTGTCACTAACATTTCAGGTACGAAAGTAAATGGAGAGAGACGGTGTTCCCAGCCAATTCTCACCGCCCCGCGGTGGAGGTCTGGTATGCCTTCTCAACTCCGAAAAAAAAAAGAGAATAAAGGGCCTCGAAAAAACCTTAAACGGGGAGTAAAATTTTTATTTCTTGAGTGGTAACTAAGGATTTGACGGTTTGGGCCCCTTTTTTGGGCCGAGATTTCTCTTTGGGCCATTGTATATGACCGGCCCCATCAATCCTTTTTCTTCCTATTCCCTTTCCCTAACCTAGCCCCCACTCTCTCAAACCCTCCATATCCAACACCCCTCTCAAGTTCTCCAAGCCAAATCCCCCATTCTTCCCCCAATCCCTCTCGTTCTTGGTCCGAATCTAACCTCCAATTACCTTAATCTTGAGTTTCTTTGCCCAATTTGGAGTCTAGCCTCACACACAAGCCAAACACCACCCCACCGCGTCGATGTCGCCCCGCCTCGCGTTGCCCCGCCTCGCGTTGCCCTGCCTCGCGTCGCCTGCCACCGCCCCGCGGTGACCCCCACCATGAACCGGTGTGAAGTTCCAGTTGTCTCACTATAACACCCCCAAATCTTAACCCATTTGGAAAGGTATCACCGCCAGTGACCTCGGTTTTCCTCACCGAAGCCACCCCAGGCTTTACCGTTTAAATACCAATTATGAAACACTTATGATACAAAAATCATAATATTATTCATATAAAACATAAGTCCCGGGATTACATCCTAATCCCGAATAGGACAAACACAGAGTTTAAACAAAGTACAACGGAAGTCTTTTAAATATATAACAGAGTAAATAAGTTACAGCGGAAGTCTTTCTTAAAATATTACAAAAAGGGTTGTGATCGTAATGATGACCTGCCCAAGGATCTCAACCTGATTAAAAGATAATTAATAAAACATCCAAAAACCACCGTCGTCTTCATAGTCATTCTAGTCTCCTCATATCTGCGCTCCATCTGATGTGCCGAATCGAACGGATGACACCAGCCAACAATGCAGATAACAATTGCGGTTGGTTAGTCTAAATGAATAGACCATGCAAGGGCACAAAGCAGAAGGTTCTAAGTAGTCGTATTGGGTTAGACTTCTTGTCTCTCGAATAATAGTCGAGTACGCTTGTCAACCACCATACTCTACTTGAATATGACAAAAGGCATGCACAAGAGAAGATTCCAACTGAAGCAAATCTTAACGGAATATCCAAGAGAAGACTCCAAAAGATCGAGTCTATAACGAAGTATGACAAAGTCTGGAATATTTATTGAATCACAGTATCGCATTCGAGCGATTTAAAAGTTTAGACGAGCTTTCCTAGCTGCACTATCGCTTAGCTGCACTACTCGCCAGAGGTTTATTAGTTATGGGCGAACCTACGGCCCTTATCTGATTAAATTTCAAAACGCGCATCACGTTATAGGCTTTTAAATGTATAGATATCCCCAATGGAACCTATACATCTTGATATGCATTTCGTCTAGAGTGACGCATACCGAAGGGATGAAATCCCGAGTTTGTGGCACTAGCTAAGTGCACCTACCTCTATACTCGTGTATCAGAGGTCGGGTCATGACCGTAATCATGGTATTAGGTGGGGACGAGCCACCTCTCTACCTGATTATACAGAAACGACTGGACTTGACAGGGTCCAGTAACGTTCCTAACTACTAGTGCTAACTAAACAGTTCAAGCACAACAATAGTCCATAATAAATCCACATAAATGCCCTCAAGGCGATCATAAATATATATTCATAATAGCGTTGTTCTAACAGATATACAACCTATTATAATATCATATTTTAGTTTTCCAAAACAGTTTAAACAAAACCGTTTCCAGACAAACGCAATAATCATTCCAAATTAATTACTCAATTAAACAACTGATAATTAATGTAAATATGGAACGATGAGCAAGAGCGAACCGCCACTTGCCTTAATCCGTAGAGTTTGAACGAAGCCTAACGACGAGTTTCCGGGCTCGACACAGGGACAGATCTGGCACATAGATTCCTTCGAATCGACCCATAAAGAAACCCTAAGTTAGATTCGACAAAGACGAGCACGAATGAAAGAAATCGAAAGGAACGACGTCCGATCGAAGGCTACAGAAGCCAAAGCCACAACAATGCAACAGCTGAAGGGCGACGGTCGCCGCCTCTCTTACGGCGGGCGCCGCCAGTCTCACGGCGGTCGCCGATGTTCGTGGCGGCAGTCGCCGCCGGCATTACGGCGGGCGCCGCTACGAACATCGGAAATTTTTACGAGAACTGAAATCTTACCAATGTCGATCGATTTGGTTCGCCTTTGCCTTGCTTTGGATTCTAAGCTTATAAGGGCCTCCAAAGATTCTCCTTTGCAACTGGAAATACACCAAAACGAGCTCCGACGATCGGCTTCAAACTCCGGCGAGAACTCTGTTTTTTCGGCGAGAAGATTTTGAGGGTTTTGAGCTTTGATCTGTGCTCCAATCTGATCCCAAACCTTCTCTATTTATAGCCCCAGCTCGAGAGGATAAGAATGAGACGTGGAGGGCCATTAATGGCGCTGTCAGAGCTCGCCGACGATCACATGCCTAGCCTCCTGCTACTCGACGGCGGGCGCCGCGTTCCTCTCCAGGTCGCCGCTTCGAAGACACAGCGACAGCGGGCTAATGGCGGCGGTCGCCGCATCCTAGGCCACTTGTCCAGCTAGAAGGCGAGAGGAAGCTGCCGCAAAGCTTCCTGCAGCGGTCGCCGCCATACCCACGGCGGGCGCCACCAGGTCAGCCTTATCCGATTAGCTTTTGGATAATTTTGGCTTAACCCGGGATAAAATAATCATACACGAACGAATATTAAGTCCCAAAGTATGTCGACTGTACATTATTTCACTGAGAAAAATATTACAGAGATTGAGCACATTACAGAATGTCTTAAACTCTTTGAAATTAATCCGACATACAAAATGGGCGTTCGGGAAAAATCCCAAAATTCCCAAAATATCCTTACAGAAATACGGGGTATCACATCACCTCCCCCTTAAAAGAAGTTTCGACCCCGAAACTTAAGTCGAAAATAACTCGGGAAAACGCCTGAGCATATCTGCTTCGATTTCCCATGTTTTCCAAGTAACTTCTTCCGTCCCTGACTTGGACCACAAAATTCGTACCAACGGTACGATCTTGTTGCGCAATTGCTTCTCACGGCGCTCCAGGATGCACACTGACATCTGCTCATAGGTACCATTTGCCTGAATCTCGATGTCCTCATAGCTCAGTACATGAGACTCATCTGGCACATATTTCCTTAGCAAGGATACGTGGAACACATTATGCACTGGGTGTGCCGATGGCGGCAATGCCAAACGGTACACTAGAGATCCTACTCTATCCAGAATCTCAAATGATCCCACAATCAGTAATACCGCAATCTATGTCCGGTTACTTCAACATGATTCACTAATCCATTCCATAGGATTATACTTTTGTCTCACTCGAACGTGATATAAGCTTATCTAAACCAACGTGGGTTACCTTTTTCCTCAAGTCCACTTGGTATCATCTGTAACCTCGTCTCTATATATTTTACCATATAATCATTCTCACTATATCCACAAGGTTCTGACCATTATATACTAACGGTCCCTAAAATTGTCATAATGACATTATTGTACCTTTAATAGGAGAACACACATCTCCCTTCCAATTTCCTTAAATACAAAATCCCTAAGTTCACATCTTACTTCCTTACAATTCAATAATCAACTCTTAGTAACCTCGAAACATTACATCCTCAATTCCCTTAAAGGTACCTCTTACAAATTCATCCTTTATCTGGAAGTAAGTCTGACCTTATGCCATTCTAACTTAAATCCTTCAAGATTTCTATACTTTCTCCAAGAATAATCAAAACATTTATTCGTATGCTCCTCAAATCAATCACATGAGAGCTTACTCATTAAACCTCAAAGTATCATATTGCTAAATGATTCATTCCCAAATTCAAACATTCGGCCCACTTAGATTTGGCCCCAAAGTTCACTGCCAACTCAGGCTTCTAGTTTCCTCGAAACAAGATTGCAATAATTTGATTAGCACAGTTGTGCCTAATCACCTTATTTCTCTAAACGTAACATCAAATCACCATTATAGACATCAATCACTCTATGTCTAATCCTTATATCGCTTCTCTTAAGGAAGCCTCATAACGGACCTCAAAACGAAACTTCGAATAGATGTTCCAAAATAATACCTACAACTTTGTACACTTGGCTTTTCAAAAGCAAATCTTAACCATTGGTTCTACACGGGTCGTAGTAGAGGAAACAAGTTCCCTATGAACTATCCCTCTTATACATTTTCCTTCTCAGTAGGAACCATCCGATATGGTGCCTTCGAGATTAGCGCGATACCCGACTCGAGATTAATTATAAACTTCACGTCACGCTACAGGGGTAAACCATGAATATCTTCCGAAAAGACATCCGGAAATTCACAACGATCGAAATATCAAGAACTGAAGGTTCATCTTTCATGGGCGGATCCAAGTAGCAAAGGTACCCGACAGAACCTTGTCGAAGTAGCTTAAACGCAGCCATCACCTTGATAAACCTGCCGTTATCAGCGTCATTCAGACCCTTAAATTTGCATACATACTGGCCCCCTGATGACACCGTCAAAGTCTTCAAACTAAAATCGATTATCGCCCCATGACGCGTCAGCCACTTCATACCGAGAAAATTATCGTATGGAACCATGGCTATCCAGATCAAATTCTCTTCGAATTTCTTACCCTAAATGGTAATCAAAAATTCTGACAGACGATTGGTTCTCAACCAAACATTTATATTAGAAAGAATATTTACAACAAAAGGTTTGCAACCTTGTTGCATACTTAAACTTACTAACATAACTGTTTTGGGGCAAAAGGATCGGACGACCTAAATCGCCTTAGACGGGGTAACTAGTCGATCGGGTGATAGAGAACAATCCAAACCAAGCAGATAATTGACAAGTAAAGAATAAATGTAGAATAGTGAGATGCTTTTATTAGATAATGTATTGATCGGATCGAATCGAGATACAACTTATCGTAGTTTAGACCGAGTGGTCGTGTAGGACTCGACCGATGACTTTTAGGTGGTGACCGGTGGAGAGTAAGCTAAGATGATTGCTAGAGAGCTAAGCGGGCAGCGTAAGTGTTGTTCTGATTCATTTGTGAGCCAGGATGCTTGTGTGTCTAGCGTTAATGTGTTCGTATCCTCTTATCTTCTTCGTCGTCCAAATATGGTAAGTTCTTTTCCATTGTGACCGTTGTGTTTTTCTAATATCTTCGTCTTCAATGCCGGGAGCAATGGCAAGGATTATGCCATTTAATTGCTGCAATTATAGTGGTTTGAATGTTGTGGACGTTGCGTGATCTGGGCATTAAATGTATGGCGAGATTCTTACGATCCTGTCGGAGGGCATTCGACCAGAGAAGTCTTGTCGCCTCCTCTGGGCCTTCTCCTTTGTTCTTCCGATCTGCAACGGGCTTGGGCTCGATTCACTTGATCCACCTTCTCCGGGGATGCCAAGCCCAACAATAGCCCCAAGTTGCCTTGGGTTTTTGGATTAGGCAAGTAAAACGGAATCCGTGGCAACTTCTCTAGACACGATCTTCACCATCCTTTTTTGGCGCGTTTGCTCAGGGCTACGTGGCGCGTGATCGGGGCATGATGTGACGCCTCTGCAAATCATCACTTCCCTCCATAAATTCAAAGCAGAGGGAATCGATTAGTCTTCATCCCATCTTCCTTTGCAAGTTTCTTCTGGTAAGCTTCTCGGTCTCTTTCGCCATAGTTTTCTGATTTCTCTAGTCATAGCTCTTTGATCTCTCTCTCTTTCCATTCTCGAAATGGTTTCCATCGAGGCTTCCGAGTCATCGAAGACTCTTTCCGAAACTCCTCCTCGTTTCATTTTGAAGGAGTCGGATGCATTGACTAGCACTTTGTCCCAGGCGGAGCTGGATCAAGTTCTCCAAGTCGGAGGCTTTCCACCGGAGACGGTCACCAGGTTGCCTCATCTAGACGAGAGGGCCGATGCGCATTACAAAGGATGGATTTGCTTCTATGCATACCCGTTTAGAATAGGGTACAAATTTCCTTTCTCTCCCCTTGTCAGGGATTTTTTAGCCACTTTGGCGCTGGTGCCATGTCAAGTAATGCCTCGGGCGTGGAGAGTTCTTAGGGTTTTAGACCTTGTGAATGTTCAAGCTGGGGCCGATTTTGATTTTGACGCTCTGTGGTATAACTACTTTATTGGGTCGAAGAGTTCCTGTCGCGTTCAGTTGCGTATCCGACATGGTCGGAAACCCTTGGTGCAGAGTCCTGATGTCAACGACCGCGGATGGGGGTCGCAGTTCTTTTTCGTCGAACGTTCTTCTTTGGAGAAGGAGGGAGAGTGTCCGTTTTTGTTGACGGAGTGGCGAATCGATAGTATGTATTTGTCTTCTCTTTCGCGTATTTTATGTGTCTTAACTCTTGCCTTAACTTTTCTTTTTTATAGTCCCCGAACCAGAAGATCTAGAAGTGAGTAGCCGGTCGGAAGGCTTATCGAAGATTGTCCTTGAAATTCCCGCGTCTGAAAGAAAGTTTGTGAACGTCAACCTGCTGTCGATGACTCCTGCCTCTCAAGACGACATGTCGAATGTCTCATCGTCTCGTGCAAAAGGTAGATTCTTGACTCCAGGCGTCTTTTACTGTTTTTCATTTTGTCGTGTACTTTAGGATTTCTCCCTTTTTGTTGTTCTGTCGTGCCAGGTTCCCCTGGTGGTCGATCGAGTGCTCGTTTGAGGGTGGCGTCAGGGAAAAGTCTGATCGAGCAGAGGAAGGCGGAGGCCAAAGCCGCGTCAAGCAAACCGGATCCGGTGGATCTGACGGTTCCAGTCAAGACTGGCTCTAAGAGGAAGGCGAGCGCTCGCCCTGAAGACGTCAAGGTGGAGGACATCCCTAGGAAAAAGAGTGCGACTGCTGAGGGGGTCGGCAAGATCGGTGCCGTCGGACAGTCGATCGCCGACCTTTTTCGCGCTCAGGACCCGACTTTGAAGTCGGAAGTTAAGGATGTCTCCCCTCTAGACTGCATTGGTGAAGCGGGATGCTCCGCGTGGAGGGTGAGTTGCCCTTTGTTCTTGTTTTTATGTTTCTTTTTGCTCGACTGTGTTTCTTGATTGTGTTTTTGTGTTGTCATGTGTCTTTGTGTCAGGCCTTCCAGTATTTCTTGGGAGCTTACTCCGGTGTTCAGGCGATGCTTGTCAAGGCCGAGGACAGGGCTGCTAGGTCAGAGTCCGACCTTGCGTCTTTGAGGACCAAGCTGGAGGGAGCGGAGAGTCGCTGCCGTGAGACTGAGCGTCGCCTCACCAGGGAGCTGAAGAGTAGTCAAGAAGAGTTGGTCGCAAGTCGGAGGGAGTTTGAAGAGTGCCGATCAGGCGTTGAGGAGGAGGTGAGGCGGGCTCGCATTGCCGATGGCCAAATTGCTGGTGACGTTGGGGCCTTTTATGCGGTGAAGTCGCGCATCGAAATGATCGAGGAGTTCAACGAGGGCAAGCATGAGCTCTGGGACCTGAAAGCGGAGAAGGAGACTCTGGACTACATGTTCCCAAAGGGCGATCCTGGTCAGGAGCTGTTTTGCTTAGCCGGCGTCGGAGAGGAGGCCGTGGATGAAGGCGCCGATGAGGACGAGGCCCATCTTGGTGATGTCGAGCCGACTGATGAGATAGCTTCTCTGGAGCCAGCCCCTGCGGAAGGTAATGCCATTGCTCCCGACGCTTGATTTGTTTTCTCTGCGTAGTATGACTTTCTTTGCCCCACTTGTGTGTGGGTTTGAATATTATGTGTTTTGGCGACCCGTCTACCATCGCGGGTCATAGGATATTTCTGAATGATTGTCGTTAAAAGTCCTACAGATGTGTAGGCAGACAATGTGTTTTGGCGACCCGTCCACCATCGCGGGTCGCGTATTTGTATAAAGATGCTTTTATTTCGATTCAATTGTATTTTTACATATAGAGTCGTATGCTAGTTCATTTCGTACATGTTCATCGGACCTTCAAGGAAGTTGTCGATGACGTTTTGTATTTCGTGTATATTGGTTTCACCCGTATGCTCCGTCGAGTGGGGTTTCACCGTGTGTATGTATGTAGAGCAGGCCTGCGATGTGTTTGTGTATGTGTTAGTCATGACATTATGCCGGGGAGGTAAGCAATATGTTTTATTGCGTAAATGTAATAAGGTGTTATACCTTATGTTTTGTGTGAGGCAGGCGGTGTGCCGACGTGCCTGTGTTGTCATCTCCCCGTGTTCCGATCGATCGTGTAATGTAATGTAAGCGCTTTTTTGCGGATGACAGGATCCAATGTAAATGTTGTTCTGCATTTGTGTTTTTGTAAGGAGGAAGTCTTCGCTTAGTGTCAGATGATGATATGTGAAAGGAGATAGCGATGTACATGCGACATCATGCGGTATGTATGCAACAAGTAGCAATGTATATGCGATAGCATGCGATTTGTATGCGACAGATAGCAATGTATATGCGATAGCATGCGATTTGTATGCGATTTGTATGCGACAGATAGCAATGTATATGCGAGGTATAAGATTTGTGTGATGTTTTACCTCATTGGTTCAGAAATGGTAGAGTTTTAGATGTGCTGCGTTCCAACTCCTCGGGATCGGTTGTCCGTCTTTATCCTTTAGTTGATATGCTCCCTGTCCGACCACTTCGGTGATCAAGTAAGGTCCTTCCCATTGTGGTGCTAGCTTTCCGTCGGATGGGTTCTTAGTGTTCTGGAAAGTTTTCCTGAGGACCCAGTCTCCGACCTTTAATGCCTTGATTCGGACGTTCTTGTTGTAGCTCCTTGCGACTTGTTGTTGGAACCTGACCATCCTGATTCGGGCTTTCTCTCTGATTCTGTCCGCTGTGTCCAGATTGTGTGCTAGTTCGATGTCGTTTTGTTCATTTGTCTGAAGGTTGCAGTGAGCGGTCGGAACCAGTAACTCAACCGGGATGACCGCATCACTCCCATAGACGAGAGAGAAAGGCGATTGTCCGGTCGTATTCTTTGGAGTAGTCCTGTCGGACCAGAGAATAAGTGGGAGTTCGTCTGCCCATTTGCCTTTAGCCCCTGTGAGGCGTTTCTTGAGGTTGTTGATAATGATCTTGTTGCTGGATTCGGCTTGTCCATTGGATTGCGGATACCGAGGTATGGATGTGACCAACTTGATGTTCCACTGGTTGCAGAAGGTTCGAGTCTTATGACTGATGAATTGGGAGCCATTGCCGCACACGATTTCTGATGGGACGCCAAATCTGCACAAGATATTGCATTTTACGAATGAAATGACGTGTTGATCTTTTACCTCTCTATAGGCTTCGGCTTCGATCCATTTAGAGAAGTAGTCCGTCATGGAAAGGAAGAAGACTCTTTGACCCGACGCGGGGGGGAGCTTTCCGACGATGTCCATTCCCCATCTCATAAAGGGCCATGGAGCTAGGGTCGGATGGAGGAGCTCCGAAGGCTGATGATGGACGGGTGCGTGCCGCTGACAAGCGTCGCATCTCTTGGTGTATTCCATGGCGTCTTTGTTCATCGTTGGCCAATAGTACCCATTTCGTAGGTTTTTTCCGAGAGGCTTCGTCTGCCGGTGTGATTGCCACACTCCCCTTCGTGCAACGATTATAAGATACGTCCGACTTCTAGAGTCTTGAGGCATCGTAGGAGTAGTCCTGTAACAGATCTTTTGTACAAGATGTTATCTACGATATCGTAAGAGAGTGCTTGTACCTTGAGCCTTTTTGCTTCTGTCTTGTCGTCGGGTAGGATGTCGTCTTTTAACCATCTAATGTAAGGTAGCATCCAGTCGTCATTGGTGTCGACGATGTCTTCTTCTGATCGGTCGCCTATTTCCATGGCGACGAGTTCTTCAAGCAATGTTGTTGACTCGACGGATGTCCTTGGGACGGCTGGCGTGGTGATGTGGGCCAATGGTATGTGTGGAAATTCCTTCGGGTCTAGGACGGATCCCAGATTAGTGAGTGCGTTAGCTTGGGAGTTAAGATCCCTGGGCACCTGTCTGATGTTGAATGTTTGGAATTGTCCGATCAGTTTCTTGGCTACCTCCAAGTAGGCTATCATTCTGGTATCCTTGGCACTGTACGACCCTTGTATCTGGTTTATGACCAGCAGGGAGTCGCAAACGACTTCGATCTCTCGGACCCCTAGGTCGCGAGCTAGGATGAGTCCGAATATGAGTGTCTCGTATTCAGCTTCGTTGTTAGTCGCATCCCACTCACATCTGACAGCTTGAGCTATCTTGTCCCCTTGTGGAGATTTTAGCATGACCCCTAGCCCCGATCCTCTGGCATTCGATGCCCTGTCTGTGTGGAGCTCCCATGTACCTGCCTCATCCGTCGTGAGTAATTGCGTTGCTTCTTGCTCTAGGGTCGAACTGAAATCGGCCACAAAGTCGGCTAAGGCTTGCGACTTGATCGTTGTCCTGGGCTCGTACTCGATATCGTAACCACTGAGGTGTATGGCCCATTTGGTCATTCGTCTTGTGAACTCGGGTTTCCTCATGATAGCTCTCATGGGATGATTAGTGCGAACAGTAATAGTATGGGATTCGAAATATGGTTTGAGTTTGTTCGAAGCCATTACCAGTGATAGCACGAGCTTTTCAAGTGACGAATACCTTGTTTCGACCGGTAATAGCGTCCGACTGACATAATATATTGGCGACTGTTTGTCATCCTCCTCCCTGATCAGTACTGCGATTACGGCTGATTCTGACACTGTAAGATAAAGAAATAAGGGCTCGTCGCCTTTAGGTTTGGTCAGTAACATGGGACTGGCCAGGTACTCTTTGAGGTTTTGGAACGCTGCTTCGTGTTCTTCCGTCCATTAAAAGGACTTGTTCTTCTTGAGTGCGTCGTGGAAGGGTTTGCATTTGTCGGATGATTTGGAGATGAATCTGCTCAGAGCTGCTATCCGACCTGTGAGCTTCTGTACATCTTTGACGCATCGGGGGGATCGAAGGTTGATGAGAGCCTTGATCTGTTCTGGGCTAGCCTCTACTCCTCTTTGTGTCACCATGTATCCTAAGAACTTCCCTGACGACACTCCGAAGGAGCATTTAGTAGGGTTTAGTTTCATGTTGTACCTTTTGAGCACCTCGAAGTTGTCGCGTAGGTGGTCTATGTGATCTTCTTTCTTTTTGGACTTGACCAACATGTCGTCGATGTAGACTTCCATCGTGTCTCCGATTTGGTCTTTGAGCATTTTGTTGACTAGTCGTTGATACGTAGCCCCTGCATTTTTCAGACCAAAGGGCATTACTCGGTAACAATAGATACCTTGGCTGGTGATGAACGTTGTTTTTTCTTGATCGCCGGGTTCCATAAGGATTTGATTGTAACCTCTGAAAGCGTCCATGAAGGTAAGCATTTCGTGCCCCGCTGTGGCATCGACCATGGCGTCGATATGGGGTAGAGGGAACGAGTCCTTGGGACAAGCCTTGTTGAGGTCTGTGAAGTCGATGCAGACTCTCCATTTTCCATTCTTTTTCTGGACTACGACCACGTTGGCTAGCCATTCAGGATAGTGGACCTCCCTGATCTTTCCTGTTTCCAATAAGCTTTTGACTTCGTCGTTGACTATCTTGTTCCGCTCGGGGGCGAACTTCCTGCGTTTTTGCTTGATAGGGGGATGAGATGGATCCATATTTAATTTATGAGTAATAACGTTTGGAGATATTCCGACCATATCCTCATGCAACCATGCGAAACAGTCAGCATTGGCCCTGAGAAAGTCAAGAAGTTGTTGTCTGGTCGAATCGTCCAAGTCCGACCCGACCCTTACCGTTTGGTTTGGCTTTGAAGGGTCTAGTGTGATTTCATCGAGTTTTTCCATTTCTGGTTCGACGTACCGACTAGGCCCTTCGCCGCTCTGTGGTTGCTATGCGGTCTTGTGTTCGACTGCGCTCTTCATGGAAGCGACGTAGCATTCTTTTGCGGTCCTTTGATCTCCTTTGATCTCTTGGACTCCCCATTTAGTGGGGAATTTGATGACTTGATGATACGTTGAAGGTACTGCCTTCATAGCGTGTATCCATGGCCTGCCAAGAATACAATTATAGGGAGACGGACAGTCTAGGACTAAGAATTTCACCTGTTGATTGATTCCTCCAGCGTATGTGGTTAGAATGATTTCACCAGTCGTATGCTTAACCTCACCACTGAACCCGACCAGTGGGGTCGACTTCTTGATTAGGTCGTTCTCAGTCAGACCCATTTCTTTAAGAGCGTCAAGGGTCAAGAGGTTTGTCGAACTCCCTGTATCGATTAGTACTCTCCGTATTAAACAATTACCAATAGACAAAGAGATTACTAGACCATCGTGGTGACTATCCGACCCGTCGGAATCGGATTCGTCGAATGTGACCGTCGGAAGGTCAGATGTCCTCCTTGGCTTGAATTCCGATGCCTCGGGCTTGTCGCCCTTGCTTTCCCTATCGTGTCGCTTAGCCGCGGAGTATATGTTTCCACATATATCCGATCCACCTGAAATGGTATTGACAACTTTTGTATGGACGGGAGATGGGGGTTTGTTCTGTTTTACCTGATCTCGACGTTCCATGGTGGCCTTTGCCCGCTCCGAGATTACGTCGCGCAGGAGCCCCTGTGAGAGCAGCCTAGCGACTTCCTTCCGCAGCGCGATGCACTCGTCGGTCGAATGACCGTGGTCGCCGTGGAATTCGCACCATCCACTCATGTCCTTCTTGACATCCGGTCGGTCGCTCTTTCGGGGCCATCTTACCTCTTTTCCGTATTTGTCAAAACTCTTGACGAGCTCTGACACGGAAACATTGAAATTATAAGACTGGACCCTAGGAGGCAACGCCGGACCGTCTCTCCATTCCTGTGACCTGTCTTGGAAAGAGTTTACCTGATTTGGTTCATTTCGATTACGAGAATAGGGATGAGATCGTCTGTCTCAACGGTTGTCGGGGGGATTTTTACGGTCGGATGGATCGGGTCCACGTGAGGCTTTATGCGACTCTCGGTCTTCTTCCAATCTTACCTCGGCCATGGTTTTGGCTTGGACATCTTCAAAACTTTTACACGGGTACTTGGTAATCTCATCGTAGAGATTGTTGTCTTTGACCAGACCTTGTCGGAAGGCCTCAATGGAGGTTGTGACGTCGCAGTGGGGGATCGCCACTTTTTCCTTATTGTGCCTGTTAAGATAATTCTGAAGGGGTTCGTTATACCTTTGTGTGACTCGGTAGAGGTCACTTGATTGTCTTTCGAGCCTTCGACTGCTAGCAAATTGACTCTTGAAAGAGTTGACCAGATCCACAAAGGATGTAATCATTCCCTGAGGCAAACTCATAAACCACGTTAGTGCGGGACCCGCGAGGGTTGTGCCAAAGCTTTTGCACATGACAGCCTCGCGGCTCTCCCTTGAAAAAGATACGGCCATTAGTTTTTGTTTATAGAGAGAGAGATATGGTCATCTGGATCGGTGGTGCCGTCGAACATCGCCATGTTGGGGAGATGGAACTTCTTGGGGATCTCGACCCTTGCGATTTCTTCGACGAACGGGGATTCTTCGAATCCGCCGGACGTTTCCCTCTCGATTGGTTGCGGGACTCTTGGGAGCATGTTGAAGCGATCGTCGATCATCTTCATGTGTCTGTCGAGCGTCTGCTGGAAAAGAGCCAGGACATCTGGCGGATTGGTAACCTGCGGTTCGTCGATTCGGGCCCCAGCAGACCCGATTGGTATGGAAAAGGTGACATGGTTAGTCGAAAATGGACTAGTGAAAGGAGTCCGAGACGTACCCTCAGTGTGTCCGGGACGTCGTATGCTCGGAGGCGTCGGCTCGATGTTGTCCATGTCGAGGAGTGTTCGGACGCCGCCGTGGACGGGCACGTTCCTAGATCCTGAAGCCACTGATTGTACCTGTGACTTAAGAGACTCATTTTCACGGGTTAGTTGCGCGATCTCGGCTTCGGATTGGGTTGACAAAGCGGCTAGGGCCTCGGTCTTTTGGCGTTGCTGGGCTAGTTCCTCTTGAAGGGTGGCCATTTTTTGGGAAAGTTCTTGGAACTGGGTTGGAGTAGGATTTTCGGTTGTGATTATTGCATCTTGGGTTCCGTCTTCGAGACGTGGTTCTTGGTTGTCAGTAGATGGGTCAATAGTCATGGTTGGAAAGTTTCGGAAGGGTGATCCGCAAGTTGCCCTACGGTGGGCGCCAAATTGTTTTGGGGCGAAAGGATCGGACGACCTAAATCGCCTTAGACGGGATAACTAGTCCATCGGGTGATAGAGAACAATCCAAACCAAGCAGATAATTGACAAGCAAAGAATAAATGTAGAATAGTGAGATGATTTTATTAGATATGGTATTGATCGGATCGAATCGAGATACAACTTATCGTAGTTTAGACTGAGTGGTCGTATAGGACTCGACCGATGACTTTTAGGTGGTGATCGGTGGAGAGTAAGCGCAGATGATTGCTAGAGAGCTAAGCGGGCAACGTAAGTGTTGTTCTGATTCGTTTGTGAGCCAGGATGCTTGTGTGTCTAGCGTTAATGTGTTCGTATCCTCTTATCTTCTTCGTTGTCCAAATATGGTAAGTTCTTTTCCATTGTGACCGTTGTGTTTTTCTAATATCTTCGTCTTCAATGCCAGGAGCAATGGCAAGGATTATGCCATTTAATTGCTGCAATTATAGTGGTTTGAATGCTGTGGACGTTGCGTGATCTGGGCATTAAATGTATGGCGAGATTCTCGCGATCCTGTCGGAGGGCATTCGACCAGAGAAGTCTTGTCGCCTCCTCTGGGCCTTCTCCTGTGTTCTTCCGATCTGCAACGGGCTTGGGCTCGATTCACTTGATCCATCTTCTCCGGGGATGCCAGGCCCAACAATAACTATCTGAAACAAAAGATTGGGTAACACCGAAATCAACAACATCCAACAAAAGTAGTACAAAGTACTTTAAGCACTTGGAGCGTCGTGTCCATCTGCCTCACGCATCTCGTACAAGTGTTGACTCTGACCTCCTGAAGCAGCTGGGGTTTTTCCCTTGTTCTGGGCAGTTGTCTGCATCGAAGGACTAGGAGTCTCAGTTGGCTTGAACCAAGGTCGGTTATTCTAATTAACTGACCCTTGTTGTGACTCCACTCCCTTTTGTTTTCCCTGCCTACATAATTTCTGCATATGTCCATCACGTCCACACCCAAAGCATGACTTCTTCTCTTTTGGACACTCGGTGCTCTTGTTCCCAGCAGCACCACAATTGTAACACTGGACTGGATTCTTTCTTTGACCCGTCTACTGCGTTGACCCTCCTTGAGTCGTGTCCGTCTTTTCTCGTCCAGATTTGGAAAAGTTAGACGGTGACGCAAGTCACTTGAATCCGCTTCCTTGATTCTACATCGACTTCTGTCGATTACGTCTTTTGGTCGACTCCTCCAGAGTCACCTCTAACTTGTAGGCTGCATCCACATACTGCTCCAGAGTAGAGCATGTGTGGTGCACCATCATCGGCTTGATATCTGGGCTCATCCACTCATGGAAATACCAGATTTTCTGTGCCTCACTGGATATCTCAAGTCCAGCATACTATAATAGATGATTGAACTTGGTTGCCAGCTCAGTCACCTTCAATCCATCAGTCTTAGGGTATAGGAACTCCTTGTGTTTCTCCTCCCTCATAACACGAGAGAAGAAAGGGTGTGTCATCTTTGTCTTGAACATTTCCCAGTTCAAAACAGGGCTATCAGCTAAGCCGGTACTCTTCCACCACTCACTAGCATCCTCCTTTAACTGAAGAGAAGCTATATGTACTTTCTCAGCTTTAGTACAATCAATGTTGCGGAATAGCCGCTCCATGTGGGAGAACCAATGGATCGCCCTGACTGGTTCATGTTTTCGGGCGAAAAGATCGGATGACCTAAATCGCCTTAGACGGGGTAACTAGTCGATCGGGTGATAGAAAACAATCCAAACCAAATAGATAATAGACAAGCAAAGAGCATATACAGAGTAGCGAAATGACTTTATTAGATAATATATTGATCGGATTGAATCGAGATATAACTTATCGTAATAAGGTAGAGTGATCTTATTGGATTCGACCGGTAATTCTTAGGTTGCGACCGGTGGCGAATAAGCGGGGGTGATTGCTGGAGAGCTAGACGGGCAGTGAAAGTGTTGTTCTATTTTGTTTCTGAACGAGAATGATTGAGTGTGTAACGTGCTTGTATCCGTCCCCCTCTTATCTTCCTCTTCGTCCATATATGGTAAGTTCTTCGTGCCTCTGACCGTTATATTTCGATCTCATCCTTATCTTCAATGCCGGGATTTAATTATGGAGATTCTGTCACTAATTGCTGCTATTATGGTATTGTGTAAATGTTATGGCCGTTCATCAATCCTGGAATTTAATGCTTGGCGGGATCTTCGCGATCTTGTCGGAGGACGTTCGACTGGAGAAGCCTCGTCGCCTTCTCTGGGTTTCTCTTCTGTTCTTTCGATCCGTCGTGGGCCTGGGCTTGTCTTGCTCGATCCACCTTCCCAGGGGACGTCAGGCCCAACAATAGCCCCAAGTTGCCTTGGGCTTGCGGTTTAGGCAAGTAAGCGGAATCCGAGACAACTTCTCCATACACGATCTTCACCATCCTTTTTTGACGCAGTTGCCCAGGGCTACGTGGCGCAAGATCGGAGCACAATACGACTCCTCTGCAGACCATCATTTCCCTCCATAAATTCGGAGCAGAGGGGAGCGATTAGACTTCACTTCATCTTCTCTCGCAAGCTTCTTTGGTAAGTCTTCCAGCCTCTTTAGCCATAGCTTTTCGATTTCCTTCTTTTTCCGTTCTTGAAATGGTTTCTAGCGAAGCTTCCGAGTTGTCGAAGACTCTCTCTGATTCGCGCGAGGGCGAAGCTCCTCCCCTCTTCATTCTGAAAGAATCGGACGCTTTGACAAGCACCATGTCCCAGGCGGAGTTGGAGCAAATTCTTCAAGTTGGAGGCTTTCCGCCGGAGGCGGTCGCCAGGCTGCCTCACCCGGACGAGAGGGCCGATGCTCGATATGAAGGATGGGTTTGTTTCTATGCATATCCGTTTCGGATAGGACATAAGTTTCCTTTCTCTCCCCTCATTAGGGATTTCTTGGCTGCTCTGGCGTTGGCGCCGTGTCAGGTGATGCCACAAGCGTGGAGGGTTCTCAGGGTCTTGGACCTTGTGAACATCCAATCTGGGGCTGGTTTTGATTTTGATGCTTTGTGGTACAACTATTTCTTAGGGTCGAAGAGTTCCTCTCGTGTTGAGTTACGTATCCAACATGGTCGGAAGCCTTTGGTGCAGAATCTTGATGTCAACGACCGCGGATAGGGGTCGAAGTTCTTCTTTGTCGAACGTTCTTCTCTGGAGAAGGGGGGAGAATGTTCATTCCTGTTGACGGAGTGGCGAGTTGAGAGTATGTATTTGTCTTCTTTTTTGTTTGTTTATGTGTCTTAACTCTTTGCTTTAACTTTTCTTTTTCATAGTTCCTGAGCCAAAAGATTTGGAGGTGAGCGCTCGGTCGGAAGGTCTGTCCAAGATTGTCCTGGGTGTTCCAGCGTCGGAGAGGAGTTTTACCAACGTCAACCTGTTGTCAGCACCTCCTTCTGGTCAAGAAGTCATGTCGAATGTCTCATCATCTCGTGCCAAGGGTGAGCTCTCGACCCTGAGAATTATTTATGTTCTTTTTCACTTTGTCGTGTGTTTTAAGATTTTTGCTTCGTCTTGTCGTGCCAGCTTCCCCTGGTGGTCGAGCGAGTGCTCGTTTAAAGGGAGCGTCTGGGAAAGGTTTGATTGAGCAAAGGAAGGCGGCGGCCAAAGCCGCGTCGAGTAAGTCTGTTCTGGCGGACTCGGCGCTTCCAGCCAAAGTTGGTTCTGAGAGGAAGGCGGATGTTCAGTCTGATGATATCAAAGTGGAGGAGATCCCTAGGAAGAAGGAGGCGACTGCCGAGGGGATCGGCAAGATTGGCGCAGTCGGTCAATCGATTGCCGATCTCTTCCGCGCTCAGGATCCGACTTTGAAATCGGAAGTCGATGATGTTTCCCCTTTGGACTGCATTGGTGAAGCGAGATGCTCCGCGTGGAGGGTGAGTTGCCCTCTGTTTGTGCTTTTTCTCTTTTTCTTTCGTTTGGCCAAATCTTCTGACTATGTGTTGCATTGTCGTGTGAGATTTCAGACTTTCCAGTATCTCTTGGGGGCCTATTCTGGTGTCAAGACAATGGTCGCCAAGGCTGAGGAAAGGGCTGCTAGGACAGAATCCGACCTTGCGTCCTTGAGGACCAAACTAGAGGGAGCGGAGAGCCGTTGTCATGAGACTGAGCGTCGCCTTACAAGGGAGTTACAGAGTTGCCAAGAGGAGCTGGTTGCAAGTCGGAAAGAGTTTGAGGAGAGCCGATCAGGCGTTGAGGAAGAGGTGAAGCAGGCTCGGATTGCTGCTGGTCAAATCGTAGGCGATGTCGGTGCTTTTTATGCACTGAAGTCGCGTGTCGAGATGATCGAAGAGTTTGATGAAGGCAAGCATGAGCTCTGGGACTTGAAGGCGGAAAAGGAGACTTCTCCATACACGATCTTCACAATCCTTTTTTGACGCAGTTGCCCAGGGCTACGTGGCGCAAGATCGGAGCACGATGCGACTCCTCTGCAGACCATCATTTCCCTCCATAAATTCGGAGCAGAGGGGAGCGATTAGACTTCACTTCATCTTCTCTCGCAAGCTTCTTTGGTAAGTGTTCCATCCTCTTTAGCCATAGCTTTTCGATTTCCTTCTTTTTCCGTTCTTGAAATGGTTTCTAGCGAAGCTTCCGAGTCGTCGAAGACTCTCTCTGATTCGCGCGAGGGCAAAGCTCCTCCCCTCTTCATTCTGAAAGAATCGGACGCTCTGACAAGCACCATGTCCCAGGCGGAGTTGGAGCAAATTCTTCAAGTTGGAGGCTTTCCGCCGGAGGCGGTCGCCAGGCTGCCTCACCCGGACGAGAGGGCCGATGCTCGATATGAAGGATGGGTTTGTTTCTATGCATATCCGTTTCGGATAGGACATAAGTTTCCTTTCTCTCCCCTCGTTAGGGATTTCTTGGCTGCTCTGGCGTTGGCGCCGTGTCAGGTGATGCCCCAAGCGTGGAGGGTTCTCAGGGTCTTGGACCTTGTAAACATCCGATCTAGGGCTGGTTTTGATTTTGATGCTTTGTGGTACAACTATTTCTTAGTGTCGAAGAGTTCCTCTCGTGTTCAGTTACGTATCCAACATGGTCGGAAGCCTTTGGTGCAGAATCTTGATGTCAACGACCGTGGATGGGGGTCGAAGTTCTTCTTTGTCGAACGTTCTTCTCTGGAGAAGGGGGGAGAATGTTCATTCCTGTTGACGGAGTGGCGAGTTGAGAGTATGTATTTGTCTTCTTTTTTGTTTATTTATGTGTCTTAACTCTTTGCTTTAACTTTTCTTTTTCTTAGTTCCTGAGCCAAAAGATTTAGAGGTGAGCGCTCGGTCGGAAGGTCTGTCCAAGATTGTCCTGGGTGTTCCAGCGTCGGAGAGGAGTTTTACCAACGTCAACCTGTTGTCAGCACCTCCTTCTGGTCAAGAAGTCATGTCGACTGTCTCATCATCTCGTGCCAAGGGTGAGCTCTCGACCTTGAGAATTATTTCTGTTCTTTTTCACTTTGTCGTGTGTTTTAAGATTTTTGCTTCGTCTTGTCATGCCAGCTTCCCCTGGTGGTCGAGCGAGTGCTCGTTTAAAGGGAGAGTCTGGGAAAGGTTTGATTGAGCAAAGGAAGGCGGCGGCCAAAGCCGCATCGAGTAAGTCTGTTCTGGCGGACTCGGTGCTTCCAGCCAAAGTTGGTTCTGAGAGGAAGGCGGATGTTCAGTCTGATGATATCAAAGTGGAGGAGATCCCTAGGAAGAAGGAGGCGACTGCTGAGGGGATCGGCAAGATTGGCGCAGTCGGTCAATCGATTGCCGATCTCTTCCGCGCTCAGGATCCGACTTTGAAATCGGAAGTCGATGATGTTTCCCCTTTGGACTGCATTGGTGAAGCGAGATGCTCCGCATGGAGGGTGAGTTGCCCTCTGTTTGTGCTTTTTCTCTTTTTCTTTCGTTTGGCCATGTCTTCTGACTATGTGTTGCATTGTCGTGTGAGATTTCAGACTTTACAGTATCTCTTGGGGGCCTATTCTGGTGTCAAGACAATGGTCACCAAGGCTGAGGAAAGGGCTGTTAGGACAGAATCCGACCTTGCGTCCTTGGGGACCAAACTAGAGGGAGCGGAGAGCCGTTGTCGTGAGACTGAGCGTCGCCTTACAAGGGAGTTACAGAGTTGCCAAGAGGAGCTGGTTGCGAGTCAGAAATAGTTTGAGGAGAGCCGATCAGGCGTTGAGGAAGAGGTGAAGCGGGCTCGGATTGTTGCTGGTCAGATCGCAGGCAATGTCGGTGCTTTTTATGCACTGAAGTCGCGTGTCGAGATGATCGAAGAGTTCGATGAAGGCAAGCATGAGCTCTGGGACTTGAAGGCGGAAAAGGAGACTCTGGACTCCATGTTTCTGAAGGGAAATCCTGGTTAGGAGATGTTTCGCTTGGCTGGCATCGGAGAGGAGGCCATGGATGAGGACGCTGGCGAGGACGAGGCCCATTCTGGCGACGTCGAGCCGTCTGATGGTGTAGCCTCCCTAGAGCCAGCCCCTGTCGAAGGTAAGGCCGTTGTCCCCGATGCCTGAATTGTTTTTCTTGCGTAGTTTGACTCGTTGTCCCACTTGTGCGTGGGTTTGGACATTTGGTATTTTTGGCGACCCGTCCACCATCGCGGGTCGTAGAATGTTTTTAAGTGAATGCTTGATGAAGTCCTACAGATGTGTAGGTAGACAATATGTTTTGACGACCCGTCCACCATCACGGGTCGCGTATTTTGTATAAAAATGCTCGTGTTTTTATTCAATGCAATTTGTCTTTACATATAAGATCGTACGTTTGCTTGTTTCGTACATGTCGTCAGACATCCAAGGGGATTGTCGATAACGTTTTGTGTTTGGTGTGTCGGTTTCGCCCGTGTGCTCCGTCGAGTGGGGCTCCCCGTATGTATGTGTGTAAAACATGCCTGTAAATGTTTGTGTATGTGTTAGTCATGACTTTATGCCGGGGAGGTAAGCAATATGTTTCTATTGCGTGAATGTAATAAGGTGTCGTACCTTATGTTTTGTATAAGGCAGGCGGTGTGCCGACGTGCCTGTGTTGTTCATCTCCCCGTGTTCCGATCGATCGTGTAATGTAAGCGCTTTTTGCGGATGACTGGATCCAATATATGTGTCAATGCAGTTCTGCATTCGTGTTTTTGTAAGGATGAGGTCCTCACTTAGTGTCAAATGATAGTTTGTAAAGGAAGATAGAGATGTGCATGCAATAAAAAGCGATGTGCGAGTTTTTGTAGTGTCTTACCTTGTCAGTTCAGAAATGGTATAGCTTTAGATGTGCCGCGTTCCAACTTCTTGGAATTGGTTGTCCGTCTTTGTCTTCTAATTGATACGCTCCCTGTCCGACCACTTTGGTGATCAAGTAGGGTCCGTCCCATTATGGTGCGAGTTTTCCGTCGGATGGATTCTTGGTGTTCTGGAAGGTTTTCCTAAGGACCCAATCTCTGACTGTGAATGCCTTGATCCTGACGTTCTTTTTGTAGCTCCTTGCGACCTGTTGTTGAAATCTGACCATCCTGATTCGAGCTTTTTCTCTGATCTCGTCCACTGTGTCTAGGTTATAAGCCAATTCAATATCGTTTTTCTTGCTCGTTTGGAGGTTGCAACGGGCGGTCGGAACCAGTAACTCGGCCGGAATGACTGCCTCACTCCCGTAGACGAGGGAAAAAGGCGATTGTCCGGTTGCATTTTTTGGAGTAGTTCTGTCGGACCAGAGAATGTATGGGAGTCCGTCGGCCCATTTGCCCTTAGCCCCAGTGAGGCATTTCTTGAGATTGCTGATAATGATTTTGTTGCTAGACTCGGCCTGTCCGTTGAATTGCGGATACCGAGGTATGGACGTGACCAACTTGATGTTCCATTGGTCGCAGAAGGCTCGAGTCTTATGACTGATGAATTGGGAACCGTTGTCGCACACGATTTCTGATGGGATGCCAAATCTGCACAAGATATTGCGTTTTATGATTGAAATGACGTGTTGATCTTTTACCTCTCTGTAGGCTTCGGCTTCGATCCACTTAGAGAAGTAGTCTGTCATGGCGAGGAAGAAGACTCTTTGACCCGATGCGGGAGGGAGCTTCCCGACGATGTCCATCCCCCATCTCATAAAGGGCCATGGAGCCAGAGTCGGATGAAGAAGCTCTGAAGGTTGGTGATGGACGGGTGCATGCCGCTGACAGGCGTTGCACTTTTTGGTGTAGTCCATAGCGTCCTTGTTCATCGTCGGCCAGTGGTACCCGTTTCGTAGGGCTTTTCCCGAGAGGCTTCGTCCTCCAGTATGATTCCCACACTCTCCTTCGTGTAGCGATTGTATTATGCGTCCGACCTCGGAGGTCTTGAGGCATCGTAGGAGTAGCCCTATGATAGATATTTTGTACAAGATGTTATCTATGATATCGAAAGAGAGTGCTTGTACCTTGAGCCGCTTTGCTTCTGTTTTGTCGTCGGGCAGAATGCCGTCTTTCAACCATCTGATGTATGGTAGCATCCAATCGTCATTATTGTCGATGATGTCTTCTTCTGGTCGGCCGCCGACTTTCGTGGCGACGAGTTCTTCAAGCGGTGTCATTGACTCGACGGACGTCCTGGGGACGGCTGGCGTCATGATGTGGGCCAATGGTATGTGCGGAAATTCCTTCGGGTCTAGGACGGATCCTAGATTGGCAAGTGCGTCAGCTTGGGAGTTAAAATCTCTGGGTACATGTCTGATGTTGAATGCTTGGAATTGTCCGATCAGCTTCTTGGCTACCTCCAGGTAGGCTATCATCCTGACGTCTTTAGCACTGTACGATCCTTGTATTTGGTTTACGACCAGCAAGGAGTCGCAAACGACTTCGATCTCTCGGACCCCTAGGTCGCGAGCCAAGATGAGTTCGAATATGAGTGCTTCATATTCAGCTTCGTTGTTAGTCGCATCCCACTCGCATCTGACGGCCTGAGCTACCTTGTCCCCTTGTGGCGATTTCAGCACGACCCCTAGCCCCTATCCTTTGGAGTTCGATGCTCCATCTGTGTGGAGCTCCCATGTACATGTTTCTTCCGTCGTGAGCAGTTGTGTTACTTCTCTTGTGGCTTCTTGCTCTAGGGTCGGACTGAAATCGGCCACAAAGTCGGCTAAGGCTTGCGACTTGATCGTTGTCCTGGGCTCGTACTCGATGTCGTAACCACTGAGGTGTATAGCCCATTTGGTCATTCGTCCTGTAAACTCGGGTTTCCTCATGATTGCTCTCATGGGATGATTAGTGCGGACAATAATAGTATGTGATTCAAAATAGGGTTTGAGTTTGTTCGAGGCCATTACCAACGATAGTACGAGCTTCTCGAGTGACGAATACCTTGTTTCTGCTGGAAACAGCGTCCGACTGACGTAGTATATTGGTGACTGCTTGGCATCCTTTTCCCTGATCAGTACTGCGCTTACGGCTGATTCTGACACTGCAAGATATAGAAATAAGGGCTCGTCGCCTTTAGGTTTGGTCAGTAACATGGGACTGGCCAGGTACTCTTTCAAGTTCTGGAACGCTCCTTCGTGTTCTTCCGTCCATTGAAAGGACTTGTTTTTCCTGAGAGCGTCGTGGAAGGGTTTGCACTTGTCGGATGATTTGGAGATGAATCTATTCAGAGCTGTTATCCGACCCGTGAGCTTTTGTACGTCTTTGATGCATCGGGGGGATTGAAGATTGACGAGAGCCTTGATCTGTTCTGGGCTGGCTTCTATTCCTCTTTGTGTCACCATGTACCCCAAGAACTTCCCTGATGATAATCCGAAGGAACATTTAGTAGGATTTAGTTTCATATTGTACCTTTTGAGCACCTCGAAGTTGTCGCGTAGGTGGTCTATGTGATCTTCTTTCTTTTTGGACTTGACCAACATGTCGTCTATGCAGACTTCCATCGTGTCTCCGATCTGATCTTTGAACATCTTGTTGACTAGTCGCTGATAGGTAGCCCCTGCATTTTTTAGGCCAAAGGGCATTACTTTGTAACAGTAGATACCTTGGCTAGTGACGAATGCTTTTTTTTCCTGATCGTCGGGTTCCATGAGGATTTGATTGTAGCCGCTGAAAGCGTCCATGAAGGTAAGCATTTCATGCCCTGTTGTGGTGTCGACCATGGCGTCGATGTGGGGTAGTGGGAGCGAGTCTTTGGGACAAGCCTTGTTGAGATCTGTGAAGTCGATGCAGACTCTCCACTTGCCGTTCTTTTTCTGGACTACGACCACGTTGGCTAGCCACTCAGGATAATGGACTTCTCTTATTTTCCCTGTTTCTAATAAGCTCTTGACTTCGTCGTCAATTATATTGTTCCGCTCAAGGACAAACTTCCTGCGTTTTTGCTTAACAGGGGGATGAGATGGATCTACATTCAATTTATGCGTAATAATGTTTGGAGATATTCCGACCATATCCTCATGCGACCATGCGAAGCAATCGGCATTGATCCTAAGAAAATCAAGAAGTTGTTGTCTGGTCGAGTCGTCCAAGTCCGACCCGACCCTTACCGTTTAGTTTGGCTTTGAAGGGTCCAGTACGATCTCGTCGAGTTTTTCCATTTCTGGTTCGATGTACCGACTGGATCCTTCGCCGCTCTGTGATTGCTATGCGGTCTGATGTTCGACTGCGTTCTTCATGGAAGCGATGTAGCACTCTTTAGCGGTCCTTTGGTCTCCTCGGATTTCTTGTACTCCCCATTCAGTGGGAAACTTGATGACTTGATGATACGTCGAGGGTACCGCTCTCATAGCGTGTATCCATGGCCTGCCAAGAATACAATTGTATGGAGATGGACAATCTAGGATCAAGAATTTCACATGTTGGTTGATTCCTCCAGCGTATGTGGTTAGAATGATTTCACCAGTCGTATGTTTAACCTCACCGCTGAACCCGACCAGTGGGGTTGACTTTTTGATTAGGTCGTTTTCAGCTAGACCCATTTCTTTAAGAGCGTCGAGGGTCAAAATATTGGTTGAACTCCCTGTATCGATTAGTACCCTTCGTATTAAGCAATTACCAATAGACAAAGAGATTACCAGACCATCGTGGTGACCGTCCGATCCGTCGGAATCGAACTCGTCGAACGTGACTGTCGGAAGGTTGGAGATCTTCCTTGGCCTTAATTCTGACGCCTCGGGCTTGTTGCCCTTGCTTTCCTTTGTGTGTCGTTTAGCCGCGGAGTATGTGTTCCCACATACGTCTGATCCACCTGAAATAGTATTGACAACTTTTGTATGGACGGGGGATGGAGGTTTGTTTTGTTTTACCTGGTCTCGTCGTTCCATGGTGTTTTTTGCCCGCTCCGAGATTACGTCGCGCAGGAGCACCTGTGCGAGCAGTCTTGCGACTTCCTTTCGCAGGACGATGTATTCGTCGGTCGAATGACCATGATCGCCATGGAATTCGCACCATCGGCTCATGTTTTTCTTGATGTCCGGTCGGTCGCTCTTTCGGGTCCATCTTACTTCCTTTCCATATTTGTCAAAACTCTTGACGAGCTCCGACACAGAAATGTTGAAGTTGTAAGATTGGATCCTGGGAGGCAACGCCGAAACGTCTCTCCAATCCTGGGACCTGTCTTGGAAAGAGTTTACCTGACCCAACTCGTTTCGATTACGAGAGTAGGGATGTGGACGTCTGTCTCTACGGTTGTCGGAGAGATTTTTACGATCAGACGGATCAGGCCCGCGTAAGGCTTTTCGCGACTCACGGTCCTCTTCCAATCTTACCTCGGCCATGGTCTTGACCTGGACGTCTTCGAAGCTTTTGCATGGGTACTTGGTAATCTCGTCATAAAGGTTGATGTCTTTGATCAGACCTTGTCTGAAGGCTTCGATGGAGGTTGTGACGTCGCAGTGGGGGATCGCCACTTTCTCCTTATTGTACATGTTGAGATAATTCCTGAGAGGTTCGTTATACCTTTGTGTGACTCGATAGAGGTCACTCGACTGCTTTTCGAGCCTCTGACTACTGGCAAATTGACTTTTGAAGGAGTTGACCAGATCCGCAAACGATGCAATCGTTCCCTGAGGCAAACGCATAAACCAAGTTAGTGCGGAACCTGCGAGGGTCGTGCCAAAGCTTTTGCACATGACGGCCTCGCGGTTCTCCCTTGAAACAGATGCAGCCATTAACTTTTGTTTATATATAGAAATATGGTCATCTGGGTCGCTGGTGCCGTCGAATGTCGCCATGCTGGGAAGATGAAACTTCTTGGGGATCTCGACCCTGGCGATTTCCTCAATGAACAGGGATTCTTCGAATCCGCCGGTCGCTTCCCTCTCGATTGGCTGTGGGACTCCTGGAAGCATGTTGAAGTGATCGTCAATCGTCTTTATGTGTTGGTTGAGCGTCTGTTGGAAGAGAGCTAGGACGTCTGGTGGATTGGTAACCTGTGGTTCGTCGATTCGGGCCCCCTCTGCATATCCGGATCGTTGCACGCTCGGGGGCGTTGGCTCGACATTGTCCATGTCGAGGCGTGTTCGGACGTTACTGTGGATGGGCATACTCCTAGATCCCGAAGCCATTGATTGTACCTGCGACTTAAGAGACTCATTTTCACGGGTTAGTTGTGCGATCTCGGCTTCGGATTGGGTTGACAAGGCGGCGAGAGATTCGGTTTTTTGGCGCTGCTGGGCTAGTTCCTCTTGGAGGGCGGCCATTTTTTGAGAAAGTTCTTGGAACTGGGTTGGAGTAGGGTTTTCGGTTGGGTCCCCTGGAGTTTGGGTTCCGTCTTCGAGACGTGGTTCTTCGGTGTTGGTAGATGGGTCGATAGTCATGGTTGGAAAGTTTCGGAAGGATGATCGGCAAGTTGCCCCACGGTGGGCGCCAAATTGTTTTGGGGTGAAAAGATCGGACGACCTAAATCGCCTTAGACGGGGTAACTAGTCGATCGGGTGATAGAAAACAATCCAAACCAAATAGATAATAGACAAGCAAAGAGCAAATGCAGAGTAGCGAAATGACTTTATTAGATAATATATTGATCGGATTGAATCGAGATACAACTTATCGTAATAAGGCAGAGTGATCTTATTGGATTCGACCGGTAATTCTTAGGTTGCGACCGGTGGCGAATAAGAGGGGGTGATTGCTGGAGAGCTAGACGGGCAGTGAAAGTGTTGTTCTGTTTTGTTTCTGAACGAGAATGCTTGAGTGTGTAACGTGCTTGTATCCGTCCCCCTCTTATCTTCCTCTTCGTCCATATATGGTAAGTTCTTCGTGCCTCTGACCGTTATATTTCGATCCCATCCTTATCTTCAACGCCAGGATTTAATTACGGAGATTCTGTCACTAATTGTTGCTATTATGGTGTTGTGTAAATGTTGTGGCCGTTGATCAATCCTGGCATTTAATGCTTGGCGGGATCTTCGCGATCTTGTCGGAGGACGTTCGACTGGAGAAGCCTCATCGCCTTCTCTGGGTTTCTCTTCTGTTCTTCCGATCCGCCGTAGGCCTGGGCTTGTGTTGCTCGATCCACCTTCCCAGGGGACATCAGGCCCAACAGTTCCCCTTTCCCATTATAGCTGTCAGGCCTCATGGAATTAATGGTCTTCAGTGCACGACCATAGTTGTCTCGAGTCCTGACTATATTCTCCTGGAATACACGGTTTTCTGGCTCCTCAAATCTGGGAACCGGTGGGGGAATTTGCAAACCTTGTGCTTGTGGCATACTCGGTCGCAGTATATCAGTCACTGCTTGCATGACCATACCTCAAATTGCCTCTAATGCTGCAATATCAAATGCCATTGGAGTGTTGGTCTGTTCTTGACCATTGCCTCTAGGATGGTTGTTGGAACCAGACTCATGCTCGTCTTGTCCAACATTTCCTACAGTTGGTCTGGGGTCATTGCTCGTCCCAGCACCAGCTCGAATTGTGTTCCTTGTGTTCACCATCTGTTTATCGATCAATTTCCAAGTATTTTATACATTAATATCCTTCGAACATACTTAATGTAGCAAAATCACTCAGAATAGATCAATTGGTATTTTATAGATGAACTTGAACTATTTTACAACTTCTCATTAGCCGATCTCTTTCTTTCGAGATAGACATGTACCCATATCCTATAGGGTAACGATGAAGGAATTAGTCTTTCTAGACATAGAAGCAAGCTTACTACATCAGACTATATAGAAGACATGACTATGAACGGTGTTTAAAAATTCTTTTCATTTTGAAAATTCAGAGCCCTTTTAAAGCATTTTCAAAAACGGGAAAATGGTTTGTAAAATCCCCAAACATGTTTAAAACTTTGGCTCTGATACCACAACTATAACACCCCCAAATCTTAACCCATTTGGAAAGGTATCACCACCAGTGACCTCGGTTTTCCTCACCGAAGCCACCCCAGGCTTTACCGTTTAAATACCAATTATGAAACACTTATGATACAAAAATCATAATATTATTCATATAAAACATAAGTCCCGGGATTACATCCCAATCCCGAATAGGACAAACACAGAGTTTAAACAAAGTACAGCGGAAGTCTTTTAAATATATAACAGAGTAAATAAGTTACAGCGGAAGTCTTTCTTAAAATATTACAAAAAGGGTTGTGATCGTAATGATCACCTGCCTAAGGATCTCAACCTGATTAAAAGATAATTAATAAAACATCCAAAAACCACCGTCGTCTTCATAGTCATTCTAGTCTCCTCATACCTGTGCTCCATCTGATGTGCCGAATCGAACGGATGACACCAGCCAACAATGCAGATAACAATTGCGGTTGGTTAGTCTAAATGAATAGACCATGCAAGGGCACAAAGCAGAAGGTTATAAGTATTCGTATTGGGTTAGACTTCTCGTCTCTCGAATAATAGTCGAGTACGCTTGTCAACCACCATACTCTACTTGAATATGAAAAAAGGCATGCACAAGAGAAGATTCCAACTGAAGCGAATCTTAACGGAATATCCAAGAGAAAACTCCAAAAGATCGAGTCTATAACGAAGTATGACAAAGTCTGGAATATTTAAAGAATCACAGTATCGCATTCGAGCGATTTAAAAGTTTAGACGAGCTTTCCTAGCTGCACTATCGATAAGCTACACTACTCGCCAGAGGTTTATTAGTTATGGGCGAACCTACGGCCCTTATCTGATTAAATTTCAAAACGCGCATCACGTTATAGGCTTTTAAATGTATATATATCCCCAACGGAACCTATACATCTTGATATGCGTTTCGTCTAGAGTGACGCATACCGAAGGGATGAAATCCCGAGTTTGTGGCACTAGCTAAGTGCACCTACCTCTATACTCGTGTATCAGAGGTTGGGTCATGACCGTAAACATGGTATTAGGTGGGGACGAGCCACCTCTCTACCTAATTATACAGAAACGACTGGACCTGACAGGGTCCAGTAACGTTCCTAACTACTAGTGCTAACTAAACAGTTCAAGCACAACAATAGTCCATAATAAATCCACATAAATGCCCTCAAGGCGATCATAAATATATATTCATAATAGAGTTGTTCAAACAGATATACAACCTATTATAATATCATATTTTAGTTTTCCAAAACAGTTTAAACAAAACCGTTTCCAGACAAACGCAATAATCATTCCAAATTAATTACTCAATTAAACAACTGATAATTAATATAAATATGGAACGATGAGCAAGAGCGAACCGCCACTTGTCTTAATCTGCAGAGTTTGAACGAAGCCTAACGACGAGTTTCCGGGCTCGACACAGGGATAGATCTGGCACACAGATTCCTTCGAATTGACCCATAAAGAAACCCTAAGTTAGATTCTACAAAGACGAGCACGAACGAAAGAAATCGAAAGGAATGACGTCCGATCGAAGGCTACAGAAGCCAAAGCCACAACAATGCAACAGCTGAAGGGCAGCGGTCGCCGCCTGCCTTACGGCGGGCGCCGCCAGTCTCACGGCGGTCACCAGTGTTCATGGAGGCGGTCGCCGCCGGCATTACGGCGGGCGCCGCTACGAACATCGGAAACTTTTACGAGAACTAAAATCTTACCAATGTCGATCGATTTGGTTCGCCTTTGCCTTGCTTTGGATTCTAAGCTTCTAAGGGCCTCCAAAGCTTCTCCTTTGCAACTGGAATGACACCAAAACGAGCTCCGACGATCGGCTTCAAACTCCGGCGAGAACTCTGTTTTTTTGGCAAGAAGATTTTGAGGGTTTTGAGCTTTGATCTGTGCTCCAATCTGATCCCAAACCTTCTTTATTTATAGCCCCAGCTCGAGAGGATAAGAATGAGACGTGGAGGGCCATTAATGGCACTATCAGAGCTCGCCGGCGATCACAGGCCTAGCCCCCTGCTACTCGGCGGCGGGCGCCGCGTTCCTCTCCAGGTCGCCGCTTCGAAGACACAGCGACGGCGGGCTAATGGCGGCGGTCGCCGCCACTGTGCGGCGTTCGCCGCATCCTAGGCCACTTGTCCAGCTAGAAGGCGAGAGGAAGCTGTCGTGAAGCTTCCTGCGGCGGTCGCCGCCATACCCACGGCGGGTGCCGCCAGGTCAGCCTTATCCGATTAGCTTTTGGATAATTTCGGCTTAACCCGGGATAAAATAATCGTACATGAATGAATATTAAGTCCCAAAGTACATCGATTGTATATTATTTCACAGAGAAAAATATTACAGAGATTGAGCACATTACAGAATGTCTTAAACTCTCTGAAATTAATCCGACGTACAAAATGGGCATTCGGGAAAAATCCCAAAATTCCCAAAATATCCTTACAGAAATACGGGGTATCATACTCACCGCGACCCGGCGACTCGTCCACCGCCTCGCGTCGAGACCGCCAGACTTTGTGTTTTCGCTTGTTTGTAAGTCCTCTTTGGTCGCCCTTTGTTTTGAGCATCTCAATTCATTACTTATGGCACCTAGAGGTAGGAAGCAAGTATCTATGAGGGATGAGAATGAGGTCTACAATGTTGTGAAGGAGAGGAAGGTGTTGGCTACTAAATTCTTTGACAAGCCGACGTTGGCTGAGTTTGGTATGTTGGAGTGTGTATCCCTGTGTTTAGAGTGTGGCCTGGGGACTTTCTTGAACAAGGCCGCTGATGCTTATCCCGAGCTGTGTTACCAGTTCATTGCCTCGTTTAAGAGGTATTCTGATGGCTCCACCGACAAGAGATTGATGAAGGTCACGTTCACATACAATGGTCGTGATTATACTTTGTCTGCTGAGGAGATTCGTGGTGCCCTGGGCATTACAAAGGAGCCATCTGATGGGTGGTCTGGTGGCATCATTGAGACAAATATGATGGAGTTCTGGGAGGCTGCCACGCATAGGACGTTCAAGAAGGGCCAGGAGGTGAATTCGAAGTTGGTGAACCCTTGCCTAAGGTTGATCCACAAGGTGTTGATGAGAGATTTCTTTGGCTATGCTGATGATGGTAAGGTCCCTTTGAAGGATTTTCAGTGGTTTTTGAGCATCTTGGAGCTTGTTACGTACACGCCGTGTTGGGCTACCCTCTTTCTGGGTTCCCTGAAGAGGATTCGTGATGGTGAGCCACGTGATATTTGTGGGGGTGGTTTGATCACCCTTCTTTGGGCTGACATTATAGCTACCGATCGGATTCCTCGACCTGTTGCTCACGCGGTGTATGATATGGCGCACATGAAAGTGTGCTCGATGCTGAAACCATTGGGCAGGGATGGTGATTTAGTTTGGTCTTCATATGATGGTCATATTCTAATTCTTCCCCGGGTTTTAACTTATTCTCCTTCATTTGCAGATTGGTGGATTTCCAGTGATAGCAGAGTTATGGCCGACGCTACCCCTGCTACTGCTCCTTCGGGTCCGTTTGGAGAGGGCCCTAGTGCTGGTGCTGCTGCTGAGTTTGTGGGTGAGGATGCCCCTTTGCCTACCCAGTTTGATGCGCCCTCGTCTTCTTATGCTCCTGCCACACCTTGGCAGGAGTTGTATGCAAGATTTGATGCATTCTTGGTGCAGCAGACGCATTGGAATACCCGAGTAGAGACCGGTCTGCAGACTTGGCAGACCCAGTTCCGCGCTGATGTAGATGAGCATCTAGACGCTATGGACGCTCATATGAGGGACTACTTCGGGAGGTTCCCACCACCACCACCATCAGGCCCACAGTGAGTTTATTTCTCTTGCCCCTATTTTATTTGATGTTTTCTTTTCTACATTGAGGACAATGTTCAGTTTAAGTATGGGGGAGGGATTTAGACTTGCTATCTATCTATCTTTTGTACATAGCTTTGTTTTTCTGTAATTTCCATTCGAGTTTTCATTTCAAAAAAAAAAAACGAAAAAGATGTAAAAAGGCAATCAAAATCCTAGGATGAGCTGAAAACCCGAAATGGCGGTTCAGGTAAGAAGCAGGTAGTCCGACTGGTATAGACCGGTGCAAAAGTGGACTGGAGTGATACGAGTATTTGTGAGATATCTAGCAAAATGAAATGAGTGGCTAGGTGAAAACCCGAGAGGGAGCCTAGGCAAGATGAGCGTAAAAGAAGAAGAGTGATTTTAGGATTTCTCATTATTCTTGGCGAGGCATCATAAGAAGGGGAGTCATAAGGAGGACTCGGGTAGGCCACTCTTGGAGCGATAAGGAGCTAGATTGGAGTTAGGATTAGAATTATATTTGCATCACTTGTTTTGGTTGTCTGGAGCTGATTGTTGAGATGTTGTAATTGTTGGTGTCATATTTTCTTATACTTCCTGAGACCTTGGTGTTTGATTGAGAGAGTAGGTTTATCTTTAGCTTACTCGGGATGAGTAAAGGTCTAAGTATGGGGGAATTTGATAGGTGTCATTTCATGCACCTTTACTAGCAATTATTAGCATCATTTGGAGGAGTTTAGGATGAGATTTGAGGCTAAGTCTGTGATCCAGAAGTTGTGGAGAAAAGTGAAGATATCTAGGGATTTACAGCTTAGACGAAGATGGAGATAGAGATGATGAAGATGGATGAGGTTTTGCTAGAGTTTATTGGAGAAGGCTACCAACACTTGGTAGTAATGAAGAGTAGAAGAGAAGAAGAAGAGGAGCTGAAGAAGGAGTGGGTGATTTCACCGCCCCGCGCCAGATGCCACCGCGACCCGGCGGTGGGTCTCAGAGAAGAGTTGGTCGCGCCAGAAGAAGCCACCGCCCCGCGGTGGATCTCACCGCCCCGCGGTGGATCTCACCGCCCCGCGGTGAGGCACGTAACGCCTCGCGGCCAGCACAGACTTATTTCCTTTTATTGCATTTCGGATTTCTTTATTGCTATTATTTTATTTCCTTTGTTATTTGCATTAGGTTAACTTTATTTTTCCTAAGCCTATTTAAGACCCTTTTCTAGGTTAAGAAGGGAGAGACTACTTGTTACATTACGCAGTTTTACTTTTTATTAGGGTTTCATTCACCTCTGAATGGAGCACTAATTTCCCTTTGTTCTACTAGACGTTTGAAGCAATATAGTTGATGTGTTTGTGAGATTTCTATTCCTTGTTCCTATTCTTATAAGTGTTGGTTTGATTCTCTTGGTTATATTAAATATTGATTTCTAGATAAAGTCATACATACCTGATAAGTACAAAAGCAAAAAAAAAACATAGTATGTCAAAAAATGAACAAGAGAAACCCTAAAATGCTCTCTTTTACGCCCCCTAATCCGCCTCTCCAAACCCTGAACAGTGAGCAGCCGCCGCTCCCAAATCTTGTGATCTTCATCTTCTTGAACCTTCTCCACCTTAATCCTCTTGTTCATCATGCAAATCTCAACTTCCAAGCTTCAAATCTCACTGCTCACCCTAAGCTTTCTGTTTTGGAGGAAGATAATAAGGCGAAAATCAATCTAACGGCTCTGCTTCGGTATTGTTGGAGCCACCTTCTTCCTAATATGATCTCTCCCCTTAAATGCCTCTAGATGAGTTACCTTCGTTGTCGTGTGGTCTGCTGGATTTGGTTTGATTTCGATCAACCGAATCTTGCTTCTGTGGAGTTGCACTTGATCTGGCGCAGTCACCTACTCCATCTCTCTGCTCATAGGAAATCCTGGAACCTGAAAATCAGATTATCAGTTCGTCAAGGCCGAGCTTAAATATGTTGATTGGACGATCTGAAGAGCTATTGGACATGGATATGGATCTCCCTCCTCTTTTTGGTTCGGAAACGATGTTGGAGCGCTTTTTGTCGCGTCTTTCTTCTTCGGTCGGATCCTTACTGGACGACTTCTGTTGTTGCTCTTTGGTGGTGCTTTGCTGCCGAAAACTATAGAATGTCTACCTGGAGGGGCGTCTCCGTTGTTGTCCTTCCTCTCCTCTGCAAACCAAGGTATTATGTTTCTAACTTACCCCATCCTGAACCTTTCCTTGACAATCAGTTTGTGCATGAACCTTGTTGTCTTGTGAGTGTTACTTGGTTTAATCACTTACAAGCTTCTGATCTTGTTATGTTTACCCCTAAACTGAAACCTCATTTTTTGCTTATTATATGTGATCATTCTTTACTGATATGGATCCATATTCATGGATTATCTCTTGGTTTTTCTCCTTTGGCCAAGGGAATTAAAACCTTGAAGGATTCTTTTTTCTCTAGAGTGGACTCTATGAACCTGGTAACTTTGACCCCTTCTGATATTAAGGAAAAACACCTTACTCTAGTCGAGGAGACCACTAAAAACGATCCTTTTAACAACTATAATACGAACATGATGAACTCTGATGCTATTAATGGTAAGGGTCATGTTAACTATGATTTAAACCATTATACTCTTTCATCTCGTGAACCTTATCTTGATTGTGGGAACTACTACTATGAGTCTGCTGAAATATCTCTTCTTTGGTGTTATGCTCCTAGGAAAAATTTGCTTGTGGACTCATTACTGTCTGAACAACCTTTCTATTTACATGTCTCCTTTCCTATGGAAAGTGGCATAGATATTTTGAAGTATTGTCATCTCATTTTCTGTGATTGTGACCTTGGAGTGAACTATGAAGATTTGAACCCATTTGAAACTTATGACAAACTTATTGCTAAAATTGAGGAGAATACCATAACAGATCACATGATTACTCAACACAGAAACAAGACTCTTCTGGGCCAGGTAAGTAATCCTTGCCTTGAAAAAATAACCTTTGAACATTTGACTTATTTGTGTTTGGTTTGCGTGTTTCTCTTGCAGGACTTTATGAATTGGTTTGCAAAGCTCTTATGGGCTATGAACAATGGAGATCAAAGCCAGAACAATGATCCAAGGAACCAAAGAGTAATCACACCAAAAATGAAAACTCAACCCATGAACAAAACCTTATGGAGCTTTAACTCCACGAACAATCTTTTTCTGAACCCGTTGTGTTGTTTACACACTCTTTATACTTTGTATGAATCAAAAGTGACCATTCAATGGATTTTTACATTGTATTCTATGCAGCTCCTCATCTACGGAAATCTTGTCCTTTCTAGGATTCTGAACTATGCTTTTTTACACAAGAAGTTGCCTAATCTGTACAGGTTATATTACTTGATGTGTACTTTTGAGCACTTAAAGTATGATTAGGTAAACAAGAGCCAAGTTGGTAAATTCAAAAGCAAAACAAAAAATGCATATGAAAGTTTCTCTACTGTGTGTGTGTGTGTCCAAGATGAGGATTGTTATGCACCACAAGTTATGGCTATCCTTACACAACTTTAGATACTTAGAAAGGAAAGTTTTGTTGTTCAAACAAGTTATAAGAAAACAGCAGGCCATGGACTCTTGTCACGAATCCCAACACAAAAGAACTAATAGAAATACCTCTAACTGTCGTTGGATATGGGGCAATATCTCTTTGGGTTTTTTGTGAAGATTACAACATGGAATTGTCATGGGATTGGGGAAAAAACAATGTGGATGGATGTTGAATCCTTATGTAAGATTGAACGAATTCAAATACTATCTCTATTTGAAACTATAACAAACAAGGAACCTAGTGAAAAAACATGGAAGAAAGTTGGTTTTGATCAATTTCACTTTGTCCCAGCTACCGACTTTTTAGGTGGTATCTGCGTCATGTGGAAAACTTACCAACTCACAAATGAAATACTTAAAATTGACAAAATTGAATCTAGATTTGTTAGTATTAAGTACACAAATATTTGTACTAACATTAAAGCCCTGCTAATTCTCACTTATGCCCCCCATATGAATCTGGTAAGAATGAATTTTGGGAAACCATTACTGCATTTATAAAAAATAGCACCTACCCGTGTATTGTAATGGCCGACCTTAACGAAATACAAGATCCTACTGAAAAATTAGGTGGGTCTTCTCCACCATTATCTAAATTTACTAGACTATGACACTTCAAAAATGAATGTGTATTATTGGATATACCAATACAAGGAAATACCTTTACTTGGAGAAAAAATAAAACAAAAATTGATAATATATATGAAAAACTAGATCGAGTTCTGATTCATCATCAAATCTTGCAATGGTAGATATCTGCACCAAGCATTATGCCTTCACTAGTTCTGACCATTGTCCCATATCCATTGAATTAGCATCTACCATACCTCTAAAAAATCAACCTTTCAAATTTGAGAAAATTTGGATGACAAGAAAGGACTTTAGAAATGTTGTTAAACAAGCTTGGAGAATAAATTACCATGGATCTAGAATGTATAATCTAGTATCCAAGACAAAACTACTCAAAAAACATGCCAAAATCTAGAATAAAAGTACATTTGGCAATGTGTTTAGCCAGCTTCAAAACATAGAAAAACAACTTTCTGAAATTCAAATAGAAATCTGCACCAACTCTACAAACAATTTAATCCAAAAACAAAACATACTCATTGAAAAGAAAGAAAAACTCTTGAGTTTTCAAAAAATATTTTGGAATCAGAGAGCAAAAGTAAAACATATAAAACTTAATGACATGAATGTCAGCTACTTTCATAAAATAGCTAGTGGTAGAAGAAATATAGAAATTATAAAGGAAAACAAAACCCTAGAAGGGACTAGCATAATAGGAGAAGATAATATTAGAAATGAAATAAAAAATGACTTTATAAAGAGATTTAAAAGTGAAGAAATGAATGAAGGATTACTAAGGAAAAACCTTGAATTAATTCAACCTGAAATCTCAACAGAAGATAATGTTGATTTAATAAGAAATGTCTCTAATGAAGAGATTAAGAAGGTTGTTTTTGACATTGGTGCAGATAAATCACCAGGCCCTGATGGAATGACAACAGAATTCTATCAAATTATTGGGACATAGTAGGTCCATCTGTGATTCAAGCAGTGAAGAGTTTCTTCCTATCGGGGAAACTTCTGAAACAAATCAACCATACATTCATATCTTTAATCCCAAAATGTGGTAATACTAATTCTACAAACCACTATAGACCTATAAGTCTATGTTCAACAATTTATAAAATCATCTCAAAAATATTAACAACAAGATTAAAAAACACTATGGAAAAGTTAATTCATCCCTTGCAAGGAGCGTTTGTTGCAAATAGAGCTATTCAAGATAACATCTTAATAGCCATGAAAATTTTCATTCATTTAAATCGAAACAAGGAACTGAAGGATTCATAGCCCTCAAACTAAATATGGAAAAAGCCTACGACAGGATTGAATGGAATTTAATTATTAAAATAATGGAAAATTTTGGTTTCTATGAGAAATTTATCAATTGGATTAAAGAATGCATTACGACCGTTTCCTTCTGAGTGCTTGTCAGCAATGGACCTACGAAATTTTTTAAACCAACCAGAGGACTTAGACAGGGTGACCCCCTCTCACCATTTTTGTCTATACTAGGAGTAGAAATCCAAGCTCGAAAACTACAACAAGCAACTGATAGACCTCGAAAACCCATTGGGTTTCAAATATCGAGACATGGAACCCGTATTCCTTTCTTGGCATTTGCAGATGACATTATGATATTCTCAAAAGTGAAACACGAAAATTGTAAGGAGATTAAAGGTATTGTGGATGAGTACTGTAAAATCTATGGACAAAAAGTAAACTTTCATAAATCTGCATTTCAAGTTACAAAAAAAGTAACCAATACAAAAAAAAAATGGCGATCCAAGGTATCCTTACAATTACAAACATGACCTCTCTAGAAAAAAATATCTTAGATGCCCTATCATTAATGGTAGAGTGAACTCAAATACCTTTGTTGATCTTATTATTAGTACACAAAAACAGCTAGTCAAATGGAAAGCGAACTCTCTATCTCAAGCAGGTAGAACAACATTAATTAAAGCTAATCTTGCTTCAAGACCTAATTACCTTATGCAAAGTTTCATGCTTCCCACACAAACTCATAACGAACTAGATAAATTGAATAGAACATTTTTTCTGGAATAAGGATCCCTCGTATAAACCTCTTATAGGTTGGAAAAAGATTTGTAAACCTATACAACAAGGAGGACTCGGATTGCGAAAATTGCAAGACATGAACAAAGCTTTACAATTCAAATTATTATGGAAAATATTTGCTGAACCAAATAACTTTTGGGTAAAAATTATAACTGAAAAATTCCTGAAAACACAACATATATTACATTATGAGAAAAAAGGAAATTGCTCTTGGCAATGGTCTAAAATTATTGAATTCCTTGATGAATTCAAAACATGACTCATTTGGCAAGTTGGAAATGGCAGAACTATCAAATTTTGGACTGATAGATGGTTCTCCATGATTCCCTTATGTAAGATGACCAATATACAACCTACTCAAAACATAGATGCACCGGTGGCAAAATTCATTCTACTAAATAAAACCTGGAATAAATAAAAGATTGAACAAATGTTACCAAATGATATCTCAAAACAAATCACATCCATTCCAATACCAGTAAACAATATAAATGATAGAATGTATTGGAAAGCCAGTAAGAATGGCTGGTTTTCTACAAAATCAGCCATGAATATGCTCAATAAAAATAAAAGATATTTAGCTTATGACTCTTCTTGGGTTTGGAAGCTTGATACCTACCCTAAGGTTAAAAAAATTCTTTAAAACATCATGAAAAATGGACTCCTAACTAAACAAAGACTAGCTGAAAAAGAAGTAGGACTCCCTTATGGATATGTCCGCTGTAATGCACTTTCTGGAGATTCTAATCATCTTATTTTCCTGTGCAACCATACCATGAAAACGATAGAAAAAAAATACCATTCTTTTGGAATCATTAGATCATTAAGTATTGGAAATAAAAAAACATATGAAATTATTGAGGAAATCCGACACAAAACGGACAGCTCACAATTCCTAGAATTGGCGGTTTCTTGGTGGGAAATTTGGTTCTATAGAAACCAACAAAGCTTTGCTAGAACAAATAGTGATGTTGACCTCATTAAGGATGTACCTATGTACATTAAAAATCAAATCTATAACTGGAAACAAATGAAAAATTGGAACCCAGACTGTCTGGCGGAAGAAAATCAAAAGAAGAAAAATAACAATAATAGTAAACGAAAAAAACCAAAATGGAAAAAGCCACCAGATGATGCTATTAAAATCAACACGGATGGATCCACTAAGACTAACGGAAAATCGAGCTACGACTTCATTTTTCGAAACAATAAAGGTGAACCATTACTCCTTTTTGGGGAGAAATGTGGAATATCTACCTCTTTAAAAACAGAAACTCTAGCGTTTAGGAATGCTTGGTTAAAGCCTATGAATTAGGCCTCACCAACATTCAAATTGAATGTGATAACCTTACCATTGTAAACATTCTTAATAAAATATGGCATTGTCCTTGGGATATAGAAATATTAATTTCTGATATCCTTTGTGTTTTACAACTATTTTCTTCAATGCATATTTGTCATGTCTTTCGAGAAACCAACGATGTTGCCGACTGCATTGCAAAGATGGCTCAGCGGAGTTCCTTAGAAAATATTCAAGCCAATCTAGAGCTTTTAGTTCTCGTCTGAAAGAATGCTATAGATTGAGAAACTGACTCTTTTGTGGTTTTCCAGTCTAATTGTTACCTTATCAAAAAAACATAGTATTATAGATGTTAGGGTTAGCACCATAACACTTCACATATAACAAAAAAGATTTTTAACACAGACAAGCCGACAACAGAGGTAGTTGGGAAATGACCGAACTTGTAACATACTTACATTGGATTGCATGATAACAGATAAACGTACACTATTATGGCGAGATAGGTTTTAGTGGTCAAACAAAAGAACATCCCATTATCAATTATACATAACATCATTCAACAAATGTCTTACCTTTACCTCTAGATTTATGATTTCTGGTGATCGATGGTGCAAGATCATCTACAAGAGGTATTGGGGTAGCCTGATGCTCATCCAAAGGGGGAACTAGGAAATGTGTTTGTGAGAGGGATAATTTATTCCCATAATATAAATTAATTCCAAATCTTTATTAGGGGTACTAACTATCCTAGAAATAAAGAAGACATATTATCTTTTCAAAATAGAAAAAGGAAAAAATGAAAAAAGGGATTAATTACTTAACCCTAGCAAGTTCCTCTCTCTCTCAATTCAATTTTCTCATACGTTATTTTCTCTTTTGTTGCCTCCATTGAATTTTGAGAGATTTTTTCCTGACTTGATCATCGGAGGGTCTTCCGGGGGAGAAAACCCCGTCCTTTGGCCTTTTCTATGTTTGCAGGTCGCGGGAAAGATGATCGGAGGGTACCGAATATCGCCGGAGTTGCGGGTTCTTGTCATCGTCATCATTGTTTATTATGGTACAAATTCATTCTACCACATTTGGCGCCGTCTGTGGGAAACGAAGGCGACGATGAATCTCCAAGAACGCACCCGGAAAGATGGATTCCTTCTCGGATTTGTCTTACGATAGCATTTTCGAATCAATACAACTTTTGATTCGCTCGTTCGTTCTGCGTGAAATTTGGAAGGATCAAACTAGAGTCTTCAAAGTTTTTGCAGCCTTTGGAATCATTGCATTGCAACATCCGTGCAACATGAACGACTTCTCCAAAGTCGGTGTCAAATTCAGAGAAAAATCCGGCACAGACTTTTCGAAACAGTACAAGTTTTGATTCGCTCGTTCGTTTTGCGTGAAATTTGGAGGGATCAAACTAGACTCTTCCAAGCTTCTGTGGATTTTAGAATCACTCCATTCCGACATCCGTGCAACAAGAAAGACTTCTCCAAAGTCGGGGTCAAATTCAGAGAAAAATGCGGCAACAATTTTTTTGAATCAGTACAACATTCGATTCACTGGTCCGTTTTGCGTGAAATTTGGAGGGATAAAACTAGACTCTTCAAGGTTTCAGTGGGATTGGGAATCACTTCATTCCGACATATGTGCAACAAGAATGACTTCGCCAAAGTTGGGGTCAAATTCAGAGAAACATCTTGCGACATAACTTTCGAATCGCTACAACTTTTAATTCGCTTGTCCGTTTTGCGTAAAATTTGGAAGGATCAAACTAGATTTTCAAGGTTTTTGTGGACTTTTGAATCACTTCGCTTCGACTTCTGTACAACAATAACGACTCCGCCAAAGACATTACCAAATTCAGAGAAGTACACACGGTTAGTGCGGCAAGCACAAGAGTTGGTATTTTATTCCCCACAATGAGTTCGACCCACGTTCAACTCGATCGGAAAAGTTCTACACCAAACATGCTTAAGCTAAATTCATTTCAATCATTACTGATGCAATTTGAATAATTTGATTCAATTATTCTATTATTATATGTTTATGCCATGTCAGTACAAACTTTGGAGTCAATCGCTAACTAAAGTGACTCATGGATTCCATCGACAAAGATGATAATCTCTTGATAGTGGGATCCAAATGCTTACTATGAAAGGCTGATAATCATGACACTGAAATTAAGGTCTAGGGCACGAGTTGTCATCTTATTCTATTAGCCTACGGGTCGCAGGGGCATGAGCTGCAATCTTATTTTATTAGCCTACGGGACGCAGGGGCACGAGATGCCATCAATCTTCTTTATATTAGCCTAAGGGCCGCTAGAGCACGAGCTATCATCTTATACTATTAGCCTTTGGGGCGCAGGGGCACGAGCTGCCATCTTATTCTTTATAGCCTATGGGTCGAAGGGGCACGAGCTATCATCTTTATTATATTAGCCTTTCGGGTGCTGAGACATGAGCTTCCATCTTATTCTATTAGCTTACGGGTCGCATGGGCACGAGCTGCCATCATCTTATTCTATTAGCCTACAGGTCGCAGGGGCACGAGCTGTCGTCATCTTATTCTATTAGCCTACGGGCCGTAGGGGCACTAGCTGCCCTCATCGAGCAAGGCAATTGCATTATTTTTGGTTCGCTGAAAATCTTAGGCTTGGCCTGCTGAAAGTTCTCAAACTCAGGCTGCTGGAATTCTCAAGCTTGGCTTGTTGAAAACCTTACCAATTAACTGCTGGAATCCTCAAGCTTGGCTTGCTAAAAACCTCAATCCCCTAACGGTTTTGGCCATCAAGCACGGCTTGTAAAAAGGTTTCTAAACTCATGTTGCTGGAATTTTCAAGCTTGGCTTGCTGAAAACTTCACCAATTAACTGCTGGAATCCTCAAGCTTGGCTTGCTGGAAACCTCAGTCCCCTAACGGCTTTGGCCATCAAGCACGACTTGTAAAAAGGTTTCTAAACTAATGTGACCCTGCCTTCCATGACCGCCACCGAGGAGGAGACCTCCATGAGCATCCCTCCTCGCTCTCCATCACTCGCAGCGTGACACTCGTCTCGCTGCGACGACCGTGTCTTCGCGTCCAAGCCCTGAGCGCGCTACGTGAACCTCAACCCATTTTGAGGTTCACTCGCCCCTCTTCAAGTCTTTCGTGCAATTCAACAAGGCCAAATGCCAAGGTTTCCACAACCGATCTTGAAGCCGAGACGAGCGACTCACCATCAAGACCTAGATCCAGAGCCACCGTGACATTTGGATGGTATTCGAAGACAAGGATGCATCATAAACTCAGGTTGCTGGAATTCTCAAGCTTGGCTTGCTCAAAACCTCACCAATTAACTACTGGAATCCTCAAGCTTGGCTTGCTGGAAACCTCAGTCCCCTAACAGCTTTGGCCATCAAGCACGGCTTGTAAAAAGGTTTCTATACTCAGGTTACTGGAATTCTCAAGCTTGGCTCGCTGAAAACCTCACCAATTAATCGCAGGAATTCTCAAGCTTGGCTTGCTGAAAACATCGCCTACAATGTCGCTGGGATCCTCAAACTTAACTTGCTGGAAATCTCGAACTTTAGCCTTGCAGAATCCTCAAGTTATCTTGTTGGAAACATTAAAGCCATAAATTACTGGAACTCTCAGGTCTCTCCTGTTGAAAACCTCAAGAAAATAGCATACGAAAACCCCACGATTCACCAACAATCAAGTCGCAAAAAATCGCACAGGTCGTGCACCAGAGCGCACAAGCCATGCAGTACTCGTTGTAACGAACACGGTGAAATTTTTCGGAAATTTACCGACCATGTGTTTTATCGCACGGGCCGTGCAGTGCCCTCGACTTTTCGGCTGAAAAATAAATATACAACACCGCCGCATGGCCGTGCATTTTTCCACACGGGTCGTGCGCCGCTCTCGACTTTTCAGTTAAAGATGAAATAATTCGGACGGTAATTTTTGCAGCGTTTCAGATTTCGATGAGAATTACACCAGAAAATCTCCGCTTTTTATCAAGTATGTTCGATCCAATCTTCGGCTCATCGGACCCCAGAGAACTCCGAAGACCCGAGGGGCAAAATGAGAGGGATAATTTATTCTCATAATATAAATTAATTCCAAATCTTTATTAGGGTTACTAAATATCCTAGAAATAAAGAAGGCAGATTATCTTTTCAAAAAAGAAAAAGGAAAAAAGGAAGAAAAAAAACGGGATTAATTACTTAACCCTAGCAGCTTCTTCTCTCTCTCAATTCAATTTTCTCATACGTTCTTTTCTCTTTGGCTACCTCCATTGAGTTTTGAGAGCTTTTTGCCTGACTTGAGCGTCGTACGGTCTTTCGGGGGAGAAAATCCCGCCATTTGGCCTTTCTCTATGTTTGCAGGCCGCGGAAAAGATGATCGGAGGGTACCAGAGATTGCCAGAGTTACGGGTTCTTGTCATCGTCATCAATGTATATGATGGTACAAATTCATGCTACCACAGTTTGAGTTGTCCTCTCCCGACTTAATCTCAATCCCTTCCATCTTCTAGTTGATGGTGGTGTTAGATCTAGCGAGTGAAAGGGTGAATACGAGGTTGTAGGAGGGTGAAGACCAGGATTGTACTATGGAAGAATCGAAGGGAAGGTGGTAACTACGAGGCCTGGGAAAGATGGAGGAATGGGCAGGTAATTCAGGAGGTCGTAAACGGAATCGGTGGTATTAACAGTCAGAATGTTAGCCAGGGCATAGATAAGTTGATCAAGCGCAGAGATACCAATGGATGACTCAGTTAAGGAGGAATACAGAGGGTTATTAATCAAGTTCATGATTTTAGTGGTAATACTTGTGGTGAGTGAGGAACCTCCAGCAGTATATTAAAACATGGCATCAAAGAAAGTAGTTTAAAGAATACCCTTACCTTCGTCCTTGGCAGAAAGTGCATGCATGAGCTGGTTAGGTCTCGTGATGAAGTTGGGGCGAGCTGCAGAGATGTTGGGAGTTAAGGTTCTTGAGTAAAAATTTCCAAGGAGCCTCAAATTCGTCTGATTCGCTTGTTCTTCCTCCTTGGGAGATCCAATGAAGTTGACATACGATGGTCTAGCATGTATGTTGTTGAGGGGAAAATTGTCAAAGGTGTGGTCTTCATCAGCGCAACTTGCAACCAGGTAAAAACCCTCCATACCACACACGCATGGTTAGGATAGAGCCATCGGGGTGAACAATTTTTAGGAACCTTCTAAAGCCATGAACAAGTACATGGAAAACTCATCCAGACGAATGAAAATTATGTTCTTTTAGAATGTAATGTAGGGAATGGTCATTAAACATGTAATATGGCAGAAGTGGGATCCGAATCTAGAGGTCTACTCTATGAATATCTTACTAAAGGTTGGAAGATGGTAGGATAAGGATACATGGCTACTAGCTTACCCTGAACGTGATAAGGGCAAATTGTGCCAAACCCAATCCCAGGCCCTCTCGATTCGCAAAGATGAAGAGGAGCCAAAAGTTACCCAACTCTCAGACCTCGATAACTTCATGAATACCTTTCCAAGCCTCTTTAAGTCTCCCGGTGGCTATGAAGGTTCCAACCATGTGAAGAAGCAGGAAAAAGTGAGTCAAATGTAAGATCTATTTTAGACAGTCGGAATGTGGTGAGGGTTTAGTAAGGAATTTAGGAATGGATGGAGTGATTTTGGGAAAGATGCAGAAGTGGAATAAGGATATAAGTAAAGGTTTTCAGTAGCTAATGGAAGTTGTTCTTGTGAAGACTAAACATGGGCTTCATGAGGCTGTGAATCAGACATAGTTTCGTGACACAAAAGTTGTTCATCACCTTGCATGGGCCATTTGTCAACATGAGTAAAGAGGATGATGAAGCATGCAGCGTCCTAGGAGTAGTGGATGAGATATTGAAGGTGGCCTCAAGATTGGCTTCATGAGGGAAATCAACAAGGGTGTGAGAGTATTAAATCTTTTCATACAAGGTGGGAAGAGAAGTGTTGAAGGAAAAGAGGGTGTTGCAAAGGCTGTGGGGAATAGAAGGAAAGAATCAGCGAGTATATAGAAGAAATTTCAAGGAAGAGATGGTGTTGGGAAAGAGAGAGGAGAAAGGGCGACATGTAGAGATAAGGTAGGAATTTGAAGAAAACGTGAACAAAAATGTAAAGGAAGGAATGATTATAGAGGTGCTGAGGGGATCCTATTCTGACATACAGGAGCATGAGTGATCATAGAGAGAAGGTATGATGAAAGAAAAGAAAGAGAGTAAGAAACATTTGAATTTCCAACTAGATGTTATATGTGTTGGATCAAAATGAAGTGTTAATAATAAAGTAAAGTATTGTTCTTATATAGGGAATGATATTTTTACACAACTAAATATCATAAATAATAACAGAAAAAAATCAAATCAACCAATTTGTATAATAACTTATAGTACATTTAATTAATTTAATTAAATCTTCATAGTCATAAAATCGGAAGTTGTTAAGATATTGTTTTTTTTAAAAAAAAAATTGGATGATTTGAGATATCGGTCTAAGAAGGTTTGTTACGTAGGAGAGTCGGATTCAATTAATAACAAACGTGATCCAATTTTTTAAGGTTTAACTAATTCATAAAAATCATATCTGGTTAACTTTTTAATGATAAAAGTGAAAGTAAGAAAAGAGGGATTGAAAGGGGTCTTCCTTCTGGTCAAGGAAACCTCTCGTCTCCCTCCTGTGCAGTGAGGGTTCTTCTAGCTCCTGCTAGTCCCCTGTTTTACTCTTCTCAACTCTTCATCTTTCTTTCTATTTTCCTTTGCTGTCATCTGTGGGTTTGCAATTCCCGTCTACAATCCTCGGCTGTCTTCAATCGTTTGTTCGTCTCCTGCTCGCTGGTTGCAATTTCTTCCCGTTATGGCGATTCCAAGGAGCGAGGACCTGTATTTAACACATGAAGAAGGGCAGGAGATCTCGGCACTTCCCGACCTTCATCGTCTTCCTCGTCGTCCGGTAGCTTGGCGCTAGTTGGGAAATTGTTCACGACAAAATCCATTTAACCTCCATGTCTTAAGAAATACCATGAAGTTGGCTTGGAAGCTTATGAAGGGGTTTGTGCTCATGGAAATCTACTCCAATATCTTTGTAAATCCATTCGGGTGTTTGGAGGACAAATTGAAGGTGCATCATGACGGGCCTTGGTCGTAACTACGAGTCCTGGGAAAGATGGAGGAATGGGCAGGTAATTCAGGAGGTCGTAAATGGAATCGGTGGTATTAACAGTCAGAAGGTTAGCCAGGGCATAGATAAGCTGATCAAGCGCAGAGATACCAATGGATGACTCAGTTAAGGAGGAATAAAGAGGGTTATTAATCAAGTTCATGATTTCGGTGGTAATACTTGTGGTGAGTGAGGAACCTTCAACAGTATATTGAAACATGGCATCAGAGAAAGTAGTTTAAAGAATACCCTTACCTTTTGTCCTTGGTAGAAACTGCATGCATGAGCTGGTTAGGTCTCGTGATGAAGTTGGGGCGAGCTGTAGAGATGTTGGGAGTTAAGTATCTTGAGTAAAAATTTCCAAGGAGCCTCAACTTTGTCTGATTCGCTTGTTCTTCCTCCTTGGGAGATCCAATGAAGGTGACATACGATGGTCTAGCATGTATGTTGTTGAGGGGACAATGGTCAAAGGTGTGATCTTCATCAGCTCAACCTGCAACCAAGTAAAAACCCTCTATACCACACACGCATGGTTAGGATAGAGCCATCGAGGTGAACAATTTTTAGGAACCTTCTGAAGCCATGAACGGGTACATGGAAAACTCATCCAGATGGATGAAAATTCCAACGATGTCTTCTTTTAGAATGTAATCTAGGGCATGGTCATTAAACATGTAATATGGCAGAAGTGGGATCCGGATCCAGAGGTCTACTCTATGAATATCTTACTAAAGGTTGCAAGATGGTAGGATAAGGATACATGGCTACCAACTTACCCTGAACGTGATAAGGGCAAATTGTGCCAAACCCAATCCCGGGCCTCTCGATTCGCAAAGATGAAGAGGGGCCAAAAGTTACCCAACTCTCAGACCTTGATAACTTCACGAATACCTTTCCAAGCCTCTTTAAGTCTCCCGGTGATGGTACTGGTGGCTAAGAAGGTTCCAACCATGCGAAGAAGCAGGAAAAAGTGAGTCAAATGTAAGATCTGTTTTAGACAGTCAGAATGTGGTGAGGGTTTAGTAAGGAATTTGGGAATGGATGGAGTGATTTTGGGAAAGATGCAGATATGGAATAAGGATATAAGTGAAGGTTTTCAGTAGCTAATGGAAGTTGTTCTTGTGAAGACTAAACATGGGCTTCATGAGGCTGTGAATCAAACATAGTTTCGTGACACAAAAGTTGTTCATCAACTTGCATGGGCCATTTGTCAACATGAGTAAAGAGGATGATGAAGCATGCAGCGTCCTAGGAGTAGTGGATGAGATATTGTAGGTGGCCTTATGCATCCCTATCTTCGAATGCCGGCATGAGTGTCGTGGTGGCAAGGATCCAGATCTTGATGTGAGTAGCTTCACTTGGCTTCGAAGGCCGGCCGTGGAAACCTTCGCTTTGGCCTTGTTGAATTGCACGAATGGCTTCGAAGCGGCGGTGTGAATAGTGAACTTTGAGGTTTACTGACACGAGGTGAGTCTGGGGATGACGGCGAGGGAGAGTCGACGTCGCTGGGAGTAGGCTTGATAGCGACGGCGATGACGATGATTCTAGCGATGGGCTAGCGAAGACGATGGAAGCGGGTGCGATCGTGGGCACGATTGCGACGACGAAGATGGTGCTGGATCTTGAACGCGGCCTCAGGGCTAGGTGCGTTGGGTTGAGTGGATGGTTCGATGGGTCGAGCAAGGGCCGTAGCGTCAACAGCGGAGGGTTGGATAGACTCGATGGAGGTCGAGTGGGTGCCGTAGCGTCGGCGGCGGAGGAAGGAGGTGAGAAGAAGAGTTGGGGTGACGCCGATCTAAGAGATGGAGGCAATGGCTCTCAACAATGGTCTTAGATTAAAATTAGCGTAACCTTGTTACAAGAGCCAAGTTTGGCTTTTATAGAGGTGCGGCACTCGGATGGGCCGAGACGCGCCTATGGGCTAGCCCACTCACATGAGTGGGACGCACGCCCAAGAATAGAAATACTAAAATTAGAAGCTTGCTAAAAGTAGAAATTACTAAATGTAGAAAGTCTCAAAATGGAATGCCAATTACATCAAATAAACCTCTAAACCCAAAATAGTCTAATGCTAGCACTTGCGCCTTAGAGGGCCTCGGCGACGGCGACAAGACGCGGCGAAGAAGGCACTAGGGCAGCACGCTGGGGTACGAGTGAGACACTGGCTTGGCTTAGGCTTCTAGAGGCTCCTCCAATGATGTGCTCAAGTCAAAAGTGGGAGTGCCCGGTTGGATGTCCTTTGGGCCTTGGACGGTGGCGAGAAGCCGAAGTGTAGGCGTGGCCTCGGGCGTGCCTTGGCTGGCAACTAGGCGCGCGACCAGGGATTGGGTGGCCTTGGCAATGGCCTTGGCGCAAGCCCTGGTCATGGGCCCATCACTCCTCATGCTCATGGACTCTTCTTCCTCCGTGGCGGTCATGGTGGGTAGGGTCGCATCACCCTCCCCCACTTGGATGTGAAGTGTCCCCACTTCACCCTCATCAAAATCTGGCGCCACGAAGGGTTGAAGGTCAGCTACGTTGAATGTGGCATGGACACCAAAATCTGGAGGCAAGTCGACCTTATAGGCATTGTCGCCGATGGCTTTGACAACCCGGAGGAAAGGGCCATCACCACGCGGCGAAAGCTTGGACTTGCGACGACTTGGGAAGCGCTCCTTGCGTAAATGCACCCACACCATGTCACCGGGTGCAAATGTGACTTTGCGTGTGCCGGAGTTGTGCTGGGCCTCGTATTGCGCCGTCCTTCTCTCTAGTTGTTCATGGGTTCGCCGGTGTAGCTCTTGCACCTGGTTGATGCGAACAACCCCTAAAGTATTGTCTGCAACGCATGATCTTTGATTCCTCAAGCTTGAATTCGATTCCTTCTCTTCCGTAGTCAAAGTGATGGCTTTCCTAGGGCTAAAAAGATAACCCTCAAACGTGTTCAAAGTGATGAACGAAAGGATCAAAGAGATGATCACTAACACCGAAGAAACGATGAACAATTGCTCGAAGCGACGAGCTACGGGATAGACGATCCGCGGGATCGAAGAGTTGACGTTAGAACTCAAGGGAATGAGCGTACTCAACATTACTACTCAGATTCAACGTAAAGATTACAAACTAGGGTTTCGGGTCTTAAATAGCGTCAAAAGAAATAATAAAAATTAATAATAAATTGTTCAGCAAAACGACGAATTGAGATCGCTGACGCAGGCAACAACTCGGTCCAGAACTCGGTCGAGTTCTGGGTCGAGTTCTTGGCACAGCTCTCAGTAAAACTCGGTTTTGACCATCTTCTTATTGGAATCCTGATCCGAAGTAAACTATGAAGTTGTAGATCTTTGAATCAGTTTTCCAACGCATCTTGAATCATCACGAGATCAAGTTTCTAGCCATAGTTATGGCCGTTTTACCGAAGACTGTCCAGAACCAAATCAACAGTAACTATTCCGAACTTACACAAGACTTCACCATTTGCTTGAGCATCTTCCTTGTAGGTCTTTGATTAAGTCTCCCATGCATGTTGCTATCAATCTCCCCTTCTTGGCTGCGAAGCGTCCCCGCTTCGTCCTCGTCGTCAGAAGCAGGAGGCGTATAAGGAGAAAGATCAGCGACGTTGAACGTAGGATGCACACCATAGTCATCGGGTATAGGGGGCAATCCCTCGGGCAGCTCCTCGGGCATCACATCCCTAAGGTCCTGCAAAAGAGAAGTCACGGTAGGGGGTAAATCAACATGATCTTTAACAGTTAAAAGACACGCGAAAGGAACAAGTAAAAAGCAAGAAAGACGTCCCTGAATTATTGGAGAGACATCCCGAGACCGGGCTAAGAGAAGCCAGTTCTCGCATTTGCCGTGAATGTCGAGTTGTGGAGGCGTCTCAAACGTGAAGTACTGGATCACCTTTGTATTGATGATGTTGCGGTAACTCCCACCATCTTCGTTGGCGGTAATAAAGCTGCGTGGAACCAAGCCAATAGGCACGTTATCTTGCTCGTCCATAGAGTTGCATATGTAGTTGTCCATCTCCTCCTCCTCCTCCTCATCGTTGTAGGTGTCAAATATCGGTCCGACGTCGGGGGTGTCCTCGTCAAAAGACTCGTAGTCGGAGGTGTTCGAGAAGAGGACATTGAGAAGGGGACCCTTGCGGTCCATTGGCCGGCTAGTTGTGACCGGAGGGTTCAACATTGGGTCAGCCGTGGGCCACTTCATGCCACTCATGGCCCGACGAAGGTGCTCATTCTCGACAGTCAGCTCGGCCAGTTGGCGGTGAAGTGTGTCAATGTGTTCATAAACGAAGTCCATGTGTCCGGGGCTTCGGTTGCCCGTAGAAGGAGAGTGGCTTGTCGTAGGAACCTCCATAGTACCTATACAAAGCATATAACACAAGGAGTAAGATGCACCAAGCAAAAGAACAAGTCTAAGCCAAGTCCTTGTCTCAAAAGTGAACCAAGAAATTTTCCGTTGAGCGTACTAATTTTGGTTGCTCGTGAGGAGGGAGAGGCGTGAATGGAAGGCAACAAAGCAAAAACTAGCAAATCAAATCCCAAACAACACACAAAATTTCCAAGGTCAAGTAGATCAAAACAAGTTTCTCAGAATTAATCACAAGAGAGTTGAAAATTTTTCTTTGCCCTTTTCAAAGAGAGTTGCATAGAGACATGAAAGAAGAGAAGATGGAGTATGATCATATGGTGCGTTCTCTGCCTTTTCTTTTGTTTCTTTGTGTTTTTGAGGCTTCCGTCTTCCCAAACCTTTTGTTTTGTTTGATGGAAGGTGAGAATAGTATGTTTGTTTTTGTTTATACGGGCACACTGTGTTTTTGTTTTGAGCTGATGGCGAATCAAGCAAGAAAGAACCACACAAGCAAGTGTATGAGAACAAAGAAGAGACAAAGCAACTATGAGGGAATAAAATCTAACAACTAATCTAGCAATTAATCCAAAGATGAAGCAAGACTTGATCAACAAGAAACAAGGAAATCAAATATGCAAATAAGGAAACAAGATTTGCTAGAGGATAGATTTTAGGGTTGTTGGAAAAGGAACCAAAACCTAAGGGAAATTAGGGTTTTGCAGCCGTGAGGGAGAGGGAGAGGGTGGCGGACGGAGTGGTGGTGGCGGATGGTGATGGTGGCGGACGGTGGTGGTGGCGAGATGGTTGGTGATTCCGGCGATTGGGTGAGAGAAAAAAAAATGTATGGGTTTTGCAAGCGGAAAATTGCAAGGAAACACAATAAGAGAGAAGAACAAACTTAGCTTGGATAGGATCTGATGCCAGTTGATGCGAACAACCCCTGAAATGTTGTCTGCAACGCAGGATCTTTGATTCCTCAAGCTTGAATTCGATTCCTTCTCTTCCGTAGCCAAAGTGATGGCTTTCCTAGGGCTAAAGAGATAACCCTCAAACGAGTTCAAAGTGATGAACGAAAGGATCAAAGAGATGATCACGAACACCGAAGAAACGATGAACAATTGCTCGAAGCGACGAGCTACGGGATAGACGATCCGCGGGATCGAAGAGTTGACGTTAGAACTCAAGGGAAGGAGCGTACTCAACTTTACTACTTAAATTCAACGTAAAGATTACAAACTAGGGTTTCGGGTCTTAAATAGCGTCAAAAGAAATAATAAAAATTAATAATAAATTGTTCAGCAAAACGACGAATTGAGATCGCTGACGCGGGCAACAACTCGGTCCAGAACTCGGTCGAGTTCTGGGCCGAGTTCTTGGCTAGAGCAACAACTCGGTCGAGTTCCGGGCCGAGTTCTTGGCTGGAGCAACAACTCGGTCCAGAACTCGGTCGAGTTCTGGGTCGAGTTCTTGGCACAGATCTCAGTAAAACTCAGTTTTTACCATCTTCTTGTTGGAATCTTGATCCGACATAAACTATGAAGTTGTAGATCTTTGAATCAGCTTTCCAACGCATCTTGAATAATCACGAGATTAATTTTCTAGCCATAGTTATGGCTGTTTTACCGAAGACTGTCCAGAACCAAATCGACAGTAACTATTCCGAACTTGCACAAGACTTCACCCTTTGCTTGAGCCTCTTCCTTGTAGGTCTTTGATTAAGTCTCCCATACATGTTGTTATCACTGGTGGGCGCGGTTGGCCGCGGACACGTGCTCTCCATCCTTGAGTGGGCGCGGCAACATATCCAATGGAGTCAAAGGATTCCTCCCATACACAACCTTGAAAGGTGTCAATCTTGTAGCCGAGTGCCTGGACCTATTATACGAAAACTCAACAAGTGGAAGTAAGTCCTCCCAACGCCTGGGATTGGCTTTGAGCATGGTTCGGAGGAGGGCTCCTAGGGTCCTATTGGTGACCTCCGTTTGGCCATCGGTTTGGGGGTGGTAGCATGTGGAAAACAAGAGCTTGGTCCCTAGCTTTCCCCAAAGTGTCCTCCAAAAGTGCCTAACAAACTTCGTGTCTCTATCACTCACTATGGTCCTAGGCACACCATGTAACCTCATGACAAAGTTAAAGAATAGCTCGGCAATCTCACTTGCACTATGTGTGGTTCTACAAGCTATGAAGTGGGCCATTTTTGAAAACCTATCCACGACCACAAAAATGGAATCCTTGCCTTTCCTAGACTTAGGCAACCCGGTGATGAAATCCATGGACAAGTCTTCCCAAGGGCCATGGGGTATGGGTAGGGGTGTGTATAAACCTTGGGGACTCGACCTAGCTTTCCCCCTTTGACAACTCACACAACTCCTACAATATCTCCTAACCTGCATAGCCATATGTGGCCAAAAGAAATGCTCTCTCAATGTGGCCAAGATCCTAGCAATCCCAAAGTGGCCTCGGCCATCATGTGCCTCTTGAATGAGGAGGTGCCTAATGGAAGAACTAGGTATACACAACCTCCTAGCCTCACAAATACTCCTCATCCACAAAATAGGACTCAAACTCACGGCTCTCAAGGCATCTATCATAGATAGGCTTGAAAAACACATCAACCAAATATAAATCCTTAATTAAAGAAAAACCAAGTACTTTAGTTTGGAGATGAGTCAAGAGAATATACCTTCTAGATAGAGCGTCGGCCACGAAATTCTCTTTCCCTTTCTTGTGCACCACCACATATGGAAAGGTTTCCATAAACTCCACCCATCGAGCATGGCGCCGGTTGAGTGTCGTTTGGCCTTTGAGGAAGCTAAGTGTCGCGTGATCCGAGTGAATCACAAACTCTCTAGGCCATCGGTAGTGCTGCCATGTCTTGAGGACCCTAATCAAAGCATATAATTCTTTATCATAAGTAGGGTAGTTAAGGGTTGCACTTGTGAGCTTCTCACTAAAGAAGGCAATCGGCTTCCTCTCTTGATGAAGAACACCTCCAATGCTAACATTGGAAGCATCACATTCGATCTCGAAGTGCTTGGAGAAGTCTGGAAGTTGTAGGAGTGGAGCATGACACAAAGCCTCCTTCAAGGCCTCGAATGCCGCCTCATGCTTGGCAAGCCATACCACCACGGCGCCCTTCTTGGTCAACTCGTAGAGAGGCGCGGCAATCGAGCTAAAGTCCTTCACAAAGCGACGGTAGAAGCCATCCAACCCCAGAAATGATCTCATCATGGTAGGGTTGGTAGGCGTGGGCCACTCCCTTATTGCCTTGACCTTTTCTTCATCAACACGTATCCCTTCTTTGGACACGACAAAGCCAAGAAAGTTGGTTGTGTCCGAGACAAAAGTACACTTCCCAAGGTTGGCAAAGAGCTTCTCCCTTCGAAGTGTCTCCAACACCTTTCTAAGGTGCTCGGTGTGATCCTGCAAGCTACGTGAGTACACAAGTATATCATCGAAATACACAACAACAAAATGTCCCAAAAAATCCCTCAAAACATGGTTCATCAAACGCATAAAAGTACTTGGGGCATTAGTGAGCCCAAATGGCATAACAAGCCACTCATAGAGACCATATTTGGTCTTGAACATCATCTTCCACTCATCCCCTTCCTTCATTCTGATTTGATGGTAGCCACTTCACAAGTCAATCTTCGAGAACAATATGGCACCATGGAGCTCATCGAGCATGTCATCAAGGCGAGGGATGGGGTGGCGATACTTCACCGTGATTTGGTTGATGGCGCGGCATTCCACACACATCCTCCATGAGCCATCCTTCTTTGGCACAAGAATCACGGGCACGGCACAAGGGCTAAGGCTTTCGCGGATGTAGCCCTTGTCAAGCAAATCCTGGACTTGGCGTTGGAGCTCCTTGGTCTCTTCAGGGCCGGATTTGTAGGTGGCACGATTGGGCAAAGAGGCTCCAGGGACCAAGTCAATCTGGTGCTCGATCCCTCTCACAGGCGGCAGCCCCTAGGGCAGCTCCTCAGGCAAGACGTCGGCAAACTCCAACAGCAACTCGGCAACCGACGACGGCAAGGGCTTGTCGGCGGTGCTGTCTGTGCTGGGAGTTGGCACAAGCAAAAAGCATGGTTTGTGACCCTTCAGTGCCTAGGTCATGTCACTGGGCCTCGCCAGCAATAGCCTGTGCTCGCAGCGTCCTTGCAGATTTGGCGCTGGCGGCATTCTCGCGGACAAAGTGGGAGGCAGCGAGGCACTGGGCTCAGAATGGTGGTCACCGGGGTTGTAGTGTCCAGTGCTCGAGCCAGAATCGGTCGCGCCTGGCCAGGCCTCTGTGGGCCTTTGTTTGCTCTTCTTCGCGGTAGGGTTCACGGCGTTGGCAGGCTACAGAGAGGTGCTGGGCTGGCCAGGGTAGGCGTTGGTCTTTTTGGTGCCAGTGCCCGAGCCAGAAACAGTGTGGACAGGATTGGGGTCGAGGCGCTGTAGTGTGCCTTGTGGCGACGCGTTTGGCATGGCCGCGGCGGCTTCAATGGCCTTTTGTTGATCCCTCTCGACCTGGTCCTTCAATATCTCATGTGGAGACATAGGTAAGAGAGTCACGCGCTTCTCGTGGTAAGTAAACACATAAGTGTTTAGATACCCATCGTGAAGCACGCGACGATCAAATTGCCATGGACGCCCAAGCAAGAGATGGGTGGCGTCCATTGCAATCACATCACACAAAACTGAATCACTATATTGACCAATGGAAAAGGGAATGAGGCACTGCCGAGAGACAGTGTTACCTGAGCTAGATGATATCTATTGAAGGTCGTAGGGCTGTGGATGTGGTGTGGTCTCTAGGTTGAAGTGCTTGACCACCTTGTCATTGATAATGTTACAGCAACTACCGCCGTCAATGATGACACTTAGAGAGGCCGTCTTGAACAAGCACCTTGTGTGAAAAAGGTTCTCTCTTTGGCCGACAAGGCTAGCCTCTTTCACCGTGAGGATGCATCGCGTCACCAGGCTCAGCGACGTCCCAGCATGCAGTGCGGCGGGCTCACAAGCATAGCCTTCCTCTATGTCTTCCTCAAAACCTTCCTCTATGGTCTCCAAGTTGGCCTCGTCCTCCTCCTCCATGGAATCGTATTCAGCAGCGGCGGCGGAGAAGAGAACCTTATTGGCATTGGGGCAATCCCTCTTATAATGGCCTCTTCCACCACATTTGAAACACTCCAAGTCGCGCACGCGCTCTATGCCCGATGGGCCTTGTCTGGGCGCGGGGGCGTGGCTGGACGTCGTGCTCGGCGGCGCGGCCTTGGCATTGCGGCCTTGGCTAGGCCCGGAGGAACCTGTGGCTTGGGAACGCACATTAGTCGAAGGAACTTGACTAGATTGAGAGTCATACCTGCGTTGGCCATATGGTTGGTAAGGGCCTTGACGCTTTCGCACTTGTTGGTTGTGTAGTTGCATGGCCGTGTGCATAAGCGTGTTGAGATCCTTGATGGGTAAGATCTCCAATTGATCCCTAATGTTGAGATTAAGACCACTCAAAAACTTGGTCCTCAAGGTTGAAGGCGCCACACTTATCGAAGCCTTGTAATACATGTCTTCGAGTTGAGAAAAGAACTCAAGTGGGGTCTTCGAGCCTTGTCGAGCCATGGCGATGTCAAGGCGCATTTGGTTCTTGTAGTCACCTGGCACATACTTTTGTGTCATCACAAACTTCAATTGATGTCATTCAGTAAGAGGCACCAAATGCGCCTAATTCGATCATCCACGAAGCGATACCACCAAACCCTAGAGGCGCCGCGGAAGTGGATTGTGGCGGCGGCGACATGCTCCTCCTCAGGGATCTTGCAATAGAGCAAAGTATATTATGTGGCCTGCAACCATTCAAGAAACACAGCAGGATTGTACTCACCAAAAAAATGATCAACTTTTACCTTGACCTCGTGACGATTGAGCCTTGGGGCGGCGGCTTGGTTGAACTGTGACAAGTGCGGCGCTGGGATGTCCAAGGGGGCATATCCCTGTCCTTGGGCCTGCTGGAAGTGAGCATGGCCAAGCTGGCGCCGTCTGCCGCCTCCTTATCTGCGGTCTTCGCCTATTGCGGCCTGTGGCTCCATTTCCTGGGCGCGATTGCGGCGCTGGTGGCCTTGGTGTGGCGCGACGCGACGAATGTCATGAGGCATGTCGCGCCTATGATCCATGGCATCGCGCCTGTTGTAGCTTGACTGGGCCTGATTCGCGCCTTGTTGAAGCCTGGGTGGGGGAACCAATCGACGGGCCTATCTTCCAACTCCATAGGGTCACCGAGTGGGGGGTGGAAATTGCTTGGATTGATCATCCCAGAATCATCCATATCCTCGTCATCAAACTCTTCGAAATCATCTTGGTGGAGAAGTAGCCATCCGAGCCATAGCGCGGGGTCCTAGCACTTTGATGGCCCAGGTGGTCCTCCACGTCGAAGGGGACTGGGGTAGGGGCGACAGGCCTGGAAGCACCGCCATCGCCTGTGTTGCGCCTGCCGTGCCGACGCCTATGGCTAGAATCGCGCGCATGGGTGTGGGCACGGCTGTCGCGAGGCGTAGTGGTGGGCACGCAGAGGAGTCTAGACCTCTCGATGGCATACCTATCATTAAAATCGTAGGGGTCAGAATACTCACCTTGGGAGTCATGGGCCTCCTCTTCATCACTGTGGTAGCCTAGAGGCGGGACTCTAGGCACGTAGCGCTCACGGGGTGAGACATGCCCTTGTCGGCTCTCGATGACCGACTGGATGCGTTGTAGGTGCGGCTATTGGTGAGATGATGAAGGCATCACATCTTTTCCTTTGTCAAGGCGCGCCGTGCTGGGGCCGGCCACGGTGGGGCGAGGCAAGCCCGCGGCATCCGTCTCGGCTAGGGGCGTCGGTAATGTCTTATGGCTTTGTAGTTGGGCCACAAGTTGCCTAATCTCTTGAATCTCCCTTTGTTCAGTCGAGAGCTCCAAAAGGGGATCTTGTTGTGGGGGGTTCTCATGAGGAACAACATCTTGAGGGGGGTTGTTGTTGTTGACGTCTCCTTGGACATTGCCATCGATGGGCGCCGATAGGCTACCTATCACAATGTGTCCAGACATAGGGAGTAAAAACGAACAAATAACAACAAAACCAACAACCAAGCAAGCACTAACAAGTCACAATTGTTCACGTAGGTAGGCTAGGACTTTAGGCCGTGAGGGCGGCTTAAGGCTAACACAAAATAAGTGTGATAAGCAAGCACAAAACCAAACGAGACCAAGTAATTAAGTCTTAACATTTACGCAAACAAACACACAAAACCAACCTTCAAGGTGTTAACCTAGACGGTGGAGGGACGAGAAATGAGCCAAGCCGTTGGTGGAAGAGGGTTGCCTTATTTTGGCTTTTCCTTTTTTTTTCTTTTTTTTTATATTAAGTCGAGTCTTTTTCTTTTCTTTTTTTTATTCTTTTTTTTTAATTCGACTTTGATATATTTTTTTTTTGATTTTGAATTTCAAATGCCGAGATCTTGTGTTGACTTTGTAAGATTATCGGATAATAACAAATCAAACAATAACGGCTTAGTAACTTAAGGAAAGAAATCACAACTAATTCGGTGATTGGAGAGAGAAGAATCTTGGAGATTTTGTGGATAACAACCTAAAGATATGACAAGTATGATAAGCGAAATTCACGCAATCAATCAAGCAAATTAACCACTTAATTTCGGAAGCTTTTATGCTAACAAATCACACAAATTTCGGAGGTAATCAAGGATTCGGCCAAGGGACTTGCCTTGTGCAACCGATCGGACATGCAAGGAAGAAAAGAAAAGTTTTTGTAACAATGGCGGAAGCAAGTAATGGGGGAAAAAAATTTGGTGAACAAATGAAACTTGATAAGCGACTTACAAGATCAAAGGCTCCGATGCCAGTTGATGCGTCCCTATCTCCGAATGCCGGCACGAGTGTCGTGGTGGCAAGGATCCAGATCTTGATGTGAGTCGCTTCACTTGGCTTCAAAGGCCGGCCGTGGAAACCTTGGCTTTGGCCTTGTTGAATTGCACGAATGGCTTCGAAGCGGCGGCGTGAACAGTGAACTTTGAGGTTTACTGACACGAGGCGAGTCTGGGGACGACGGCAAGGGAGAGTCGGCGTCGTTGGGAGTAGGCTCGATAGCGATGGCGATGACGATGGTTCTAGCGATGGGCTAGCGAAGACGATGGAAGCGGGTGCGATCGTGGGCACGATTGCGACGGCGAAGATGGTGGTAGATCTTGAACGCGGCCTCAGGGCTAGGCGCATTGGGTTGAGTGGATGGCTCGATGGGTCGAGCAAGGGCCGTAGCGTCGGCAACGGAGGGTTGGATAGACTCGATGGAGGTCGAGTGGGTGCCGTAGCATCGGCGGCGGAGGATAGACTCGAATGGGTTCGAGTGGGTGTCGTAGCGTCGGCGGCGGAGGAAGAAGGTGAGAAGTAGAGTTGGGGTAACGCCGATCTAAGAGATGGAGGCAATGGGTCTCAACAATGGTCTTAGATTAAAACTAGCATAACCTTGTTACAAGAGTGATGTGACCCTGCCTCCCATGACGGCTGACGTGGCCGAAATATGCAATGCAAATATCGTTGAATGGACTAGTCAAAGTAAATGTCCTAACAGACGTACTAAATGGATGTATAGTAAGCAAGTAAGGGTCGAACCCACAGGAAAGATCTGATGAAGTATGCAATTATGATTGACAAGTAACAAGGAATGGGGGTTTTAGTTATCAAGGATAATAAAGCAAACACGTTTGATTGAGTTGAGAATATGATTGGGGAAAAGAGTTCCACTAGAACGAGATCCACAATACAGAGATATAATTTGATCACTGAAATCTATTAAATCCAAGTTCTTTCACTAATCTTATGGTTGTTCCCACCCTGATCTTAAGTACTACCAATTCTCACAGTTGTTGATAGACTTATCACAATATCAATGGAAAAAAACCTTACCACCAATAAAGCAATAGAAATGCACACAAGGATATAGGATACATGCAGATAGAAGAAAACCTTACTACTTAACATGCAAATGATTCTCACTCACGATTGCGCACTCGTATTCCACTATATGCAACAATCGTGTATGCTACTAGATATGCACTCGTATTTCACTATATGCAAATCCTAGCAATTGATAAATAGTATTCAACCTAGTTGATCAGGCTATGAGGAATAACAATTACCCTAGTCTTGAAGTTTTGTTTGATATAATTTTAGCCATTTGGCCTATTAGTTCAAACAACTATTTCCTCTTTGTATTTCTGGAAGAAATACTTCGACACTTTACTGACTGTTTCTCAAATATCTTTTACTAAGTGTTTACAATTCCCTAATCCTTTCCAAAACCTTTTATTTATTTTGCCTTCGTCTTGCTTATATTGTGAACACCTTCACGCGTTACTTCCACTAGTGTAATTCTCGTGTCAAACACGGATTCTTACATTATATATATTGAATTATAAATATTAATAATTATTAACATCAATCTATATATAAAAAAAAGATCAAGATAATATTGATATTAAAATCAATTTCGGATCAATAATTTCGTATCTCAATCATCCATATAATTAAGAAATTTTGGATTTGTAATCTTTGTGATTAACTTGTAATCTTTGTGCTTGATTTGTATTTAATTTAGGAAAATGAGTGATAAGTTTAAGATAATAATCTTTGTTTTATAATTAGATTTATTTTAAAAAATTGAAAAAAGCAAAAAATATCATGTGACGGTTTTAATGAGGGAGTGTCATGTGTCTTAATTAGGGTATAGTTTAGTAGATATATAGTACATTCGGAAATTTTGGATTTGTATATAATTAGGAAATTTTGGATTTGTATATAATTAAAAAAATTTGGATTTGTAATCTTTGTGATTAACTTATAATCTTTGTGCTTGATTTGTATTTAATTTAGGGAAAAAATAAGTGATAAGTTTATGATAATAATCTTTGATTTATAACTAGATTTATTTTAAAAAAATTTTAAAAAAAAAACAGAAAATGACATGTGACGATTTTAATGAGGGAGTGTCATGTGACGATTTTATTGAGAGAGTGCCATATGACATAATTAGGATCTAGTTTAATAGATATATAGTTGATTTTATACTTTCTCATTATTGTTGTTTTACCTTTTATGATTTTATGGATTTCGGTTCCCATATTTTAACTTTTTCTTCACCTTTTATTTCCCTTATGGCAGTAAGCCATATGACACTGGTATGATTTGGACAATTGATCCCTGTGACAAGTATGATCAACAACTATATGACAATTACTCCTCAATTCTCTCGACAATATTATCATCAATACCTTACGATATGGTTATTCGGGATTATGGACAAGTTTTACCCGAATAATAGCTACCTCACAATAATAATTACTCTATTACATAATACGAAATTTAAGAGAGAATCCTCACAAATTGGCATATTTCATAATTGTAAATTTATTTGAAGATTGGATATTAGAATACCCATATTGTTAAACGACAAAATCTCTGCTCAAAAATAAGATTCATGCGCCATAAAAAATCATTTAGATCTACTTTGATTAGCGGAAACTAAATCAAGCAATAAACGGGTCTAAAAATTTATAACAAATTTGGCTTTAAATCGATTACTATTTCACCATCTATTGGCACAGGAGGAGGACTTTGGGATTTGTTTAGGCATTCTCGTTTTTTTCCATATATCTCCATCCTATTGAATGACAACATAATCTTATAATAATTCCACCACAATAATATCCATTTTTTTCCCTTTATGCACCTTCACAAAAGGACCTTAAGCAAGAATATTGGATAAATATCAATTCATTAATATTACAATACAACCTTCGGTTATGATAATCGGTGACTTAAACGATCTTATATCTCCTAATGATAAAATGGGAGGTGTACAAGCAAACTACTCGAGATTTAACATGTTAAATAACTTCATGCAAGAATTCAGTGTTCTTGACACTAATTTCATAGGATTTCCATTCACTTGGAGGAAAACAGCTATTGATTATGCCAATATTTTTGAACACTTGGATATAGTCCTTATTCATCCATCTATTATACAAACGTATAATAATATGTCAGTCCATCACTACCCTTTACCACATTTGATAATTGCCTCATTGTATTAACAATTGGTGGTCATGATGACATTCAGAAAATTCCTTTTAGATTTGTAAATGTATTGATGACTAACCCAACCTATACTGATCTCAATAAGAAAGTTTGGAATTCTAACCTCAATGGCTCCTTCATGTTTAAACTATTCATGAAACAAAATCTCTTAAAATCATGTTCCAAAACCTGGTTCAAAACCAAAATGAACAATAATTTCAGGCAATTAAAAGCAACATAAATGAAACTTTTTGAATTACAAACTCAATATCTTCGAGACACTACAAACACTAGCCTTGCAGTAAAATATAAGAGAAATCTTGTAAAATACAACAAATTACTGGAATCAGCGTGCGAAAACACCTATCTACAAAACGTTGACATAAACACTAAATATTTCCAAACAATCGCTAAAATACGAACCTTCCTTTCAATCTCGTGATGGTTTTACCTTTCACGATCAACACTATTAAAAATGCAATATCTGAGGAACTTAAATTAAGAATTACACCAACCTTACCTAACACAACATTTCAAGCAGACCTATCTATCATTCATGAGCTTGTTACAAATGAAGATAATTCAGTTCTTTTACATCAACTAATGGCCTTTTAAATTAAACTGGTTATTTTTTAGCTACCCAAAAACAAAACACTTGGACCTAATGGTTATCCTACAAAATTCTACCAAACCCACTAGCACATTATTAGAAAATCTGTTATTTCGGTGGTTCAATCATTTTTTCCACTTCAGACAACTACTTAGGGAATGTGCACAATCCTTCATTACTTTAATTCCTAAAATAGATAATGCAATTACAATTAACTACTTTCGCCCTATTAGCCTATGCAATACTGTATACAAGATTATAACAAAAATCCTAGCAAATAGACTAAAAACACTCCTACCTCGACTTATTTGTCCCTTACAAGGAGCCTTCGTTCAAGGATGACTCATTCAAGATAACATTCTAATTGGCTATGAAATTTTTATTCCTTCCGCAATAAAAAAAAAAGGAAGAACATGATGGATGCCCCTTAAACTTGATATGGAAATGGCATATGATAAATTAGATTGAAATTTCATTACACAAATCCTTATGAAATTCGGATTTGCTCCAGAATGGGTACAACTTCTAATGACCGGCATTATATCTATATCTTTTTCAGTTCTTGCTAACAATGAATCAGGTAATATATTTCGACCGACATGCGGACTTCGCCAATGGGACCCTATTGCTCCATTTATTTTTATATTGGCCATCAAATTCTTATCACGAACGATGTTATTTGAATCACAATAGCAACGCCGTCATGTTGGAATTCAATTAACAAGAAATGAAACATGCATACTTTTTCTTAACTTTGAGAATGATACTTTACTTCTTGCAAATGCACCCCATACTAATATGCAATATATAAAAAACATCCTTGACAATTTCACTCTAAAAACTGGTGTAGCAATTTATTATCACAAAACCACTTTCCAAACTTCTTCAAACATCTCATCTCAACATATTGCTTCCTTTGCTTCCATTATAAATATTCAAATTACAAAATCTATGGGAAAAAACCTTGGAAATTTAATTGTAAGAGTCCGATTTAAGAATGAACTTTTTGATTATTCAATATTAAGTCTCAAAAACCAATTGTCTAAGTGGAAAACTAACCTATATCTCAAGTTGGTCAAACTATCCTCATTCAATCCAACATCCTCTCTAAAGTAAACTACTTAATACAAAGTTTCCTTTTACCAAAAACAATTTGCAATGAAATTGACAAAATTAACAAAGACTTCTTGTATAATAGATCCACACATAACCATCATTATTTGATTAGCTGAGATAACATTTGTCATCCTAAATCTCAAGGTGGATTAGGTCTAGCAACAACTAAAAATATGTATAAATCCTTGCAGATGAATCTCTTATAGAAACGTCTGAATCATCATTATTCTAAAGTAGTTACTGAATGTCTTCCCACAACAGAACGTCTGAATCATCATTATTCTAAAGCATCATCCATGTGTAGTCTTTGCAATTCTGACAATGAGGTTCTACATCATCTCTTTTTCACACCAAGACCACAAACCTCTCCCTTACTCTTATTTTCAAAGGTTATGGAACCTTTGGAGGCCTGTTGAAGTGAGGTGAACCAGCTCTTGTTCCCTATCATATGACTTGAGCATGCATTATCGAAGTATTAGGAACCTTTCCTCACTTCAGCCTCGGAGTCATGTAGACTACCTTCAGCCATAAGGCAGAGCATGTTGGAGACGGAGTCATTAGGATCATGCATGGCCATCAAGCAGACACCCTTTGAATAAGAAGATTCTACATCTTCTGAGTCAGACTCCCCCCATGTTATCACCATTGCTTGCTTTCGTCACGAGTCGGAGGAAGACATGCCTTTTTCTTGAAGCAGTTTTTGGCGAAGTGTTCCTTATTTTGACAATGGTAACAAACGACATCCTTCAAGTCTTTGTTCCCTTCAAAGGAACAAGGGGTGCCTTTGTTTCGAGACCATATCCTCTTCATTGCTCTGGTGATGAGAGCAACATCTTCATCTTCATCTTTGACTTGAGACAAGTCAAAGGCACATTCAACCTTTAGAGCAATGCTTTGAGTCTTCTCTGCTCCCCTTCTGTTCATCTTGTAGTTATGGACAAAAGTGTTGCTTTCAAGCTTGGCAACAACCTCTTCCATTGTGAGAGTTTTGATATTAGTCTGGGAGTAGAGAGCAAGAGCAATCACATCCCACTGAGAATTGAGGCATTGCATGAAGTGATGGGTAAGCTTCCAGTCAGGTAGCTCTTCACCAAGGAACTCCAGTTGTCCAACTACTCCCTGGAACCGGGAGTAGAAATCTTGAATGTTTTCACCTTTTCCTTGGGAGATTTGGTCATACTCCTTCATTAGGGCAAGAATACAATTCTTTTTGACATCTTCGTTTCCTTCATAAAGACGCTTCAAAGCATCTTAGATATCCTTAGCAGTTTTGTAACTGATGACCTTTTTAACATCAGCAGGGAGCACTAGTTTCAAACCCACAGTCCAACAACAATCAAATTTAGAGGAACTCTAGTCATTGTCCCCTTCGTTCATCTGTTCATTGCGAATGTACACTAGCCAACATTTCCTCCACAACTTTAGGCATGATCACATACCTGCAAAATTGTAACATCAATTAACTATACCAACACAACACTGTGAAATAAAATAAAATAAAGTACAATAAGGATGTATAAATGTAACATCTTTTGGTTAGGAAATGAACACTAATGGAGATGGAACTAGTTAGATCTAGGGAAAGAACAATTTTTTCCCTCTCCTCCATTTCAAATCAATGGACATGCAATCTTTCATTGCTCTCATATGTTCTCCACATCCACTCGACTCCTTGATAGGCCTGCAAGTGCACGGTACTATCAACTAGTATAAAAGATATCGAATGCAAGGGAACACTCGTTGATCACCAATTTTACACAAACTAATAATCTATATCAAATAAGAGATGTAAAGTTTTTGGTTTTGTTTTAATAAAACTAACAAGAAACACAAAATCTAGAGCTAACTAAAATGATAAAAGGAAGATTTGGGTTCATTAATGGATGGAAGGCTAGGATTGGGGTTCACCACAATGGTACCATGTAATGATAAGAAAGTAAATCTCTAAGGTTGTAAGTGATGGTATAAAATGGTCAAATGTCCTAATATTTCTCTTATCCTCTTTCAAGGTATAGGAAAACTAGCCTAAACTTGATTAACTCCTACTTTTGTGGCAATTAACTCAAGATTAGGGGCATTAAAATTTATGACAATTCAAGCAATTACTAGGAAACTAGGCCTACGTTCGTGGTCCTAGAAGTCCTAGATCAAATCTTGAGGTTTCAATGTCAAATATCATCTTTGAATGTATATCTAACATTTAATACATGTAAAAATACTAGCTAGGCATTTTCACAAACACTTGGTGTGCAAGATTTGAGTAGTAAGCCAAAACTCATTCAACCAAAGAGAGAACTTCACCAAATCATCACATAATCACCATTGGGCTACTCCTAATCCTAACACAAGCAACTACTCACTCATAGTTTGCATCAACATGGCACAAAACATCAAATCGACCATCAAACACACGTAAACAATGAACAACAAAATAAGAAATAAAGAAAATGAGTAAGAATTACTTACCATTCAATCAAACCCTTGAGTTATCATTGAACCATGAGAGAAAGGTTGAAACTTTACTCATTTTTCAAGTGTTGAAACACAAGAGTGTTCAACCACCCAAAATAAATCTAAAATCTAATAATAGACATAACCCAATTACTAGTCTAAGTGGAATCTATGAGAATCTAGAGTTGAATCTAGGGAGAGAATGAAGTAAATGCTAGCCCTAGAAATGGAGGCTACGATAAAATGTAAAGTTTGGGCATAAAATGCAAAAGTTTCCCTTACATGCCCTATTTATATGGGCCACAAAAAGTATAAGATAAAATGCATTCAAGTGTTCCCGGTGGAGACCACAGTCGTGGTGATCACCACGGGCTGGTCGTGGTGGCCACGAGATGGGTATTCGTCGGCTTGTGATGAGACGTGAGTGTGTTGTTCGACACTGGTAAAGTTTGGGCATAAAATGCAAAAGTTTACCTTACATGCCCTATTTATATGGGCCACAAAAAGTATAAGATAAAATGCATTCAAGTGTTCCCGGTGGAGACCACAGTCGTGGTGATCACCACGGGCTGGTCATGGTGGCCACGAGATGGGTATTCGTCGGCTTGTGATGAGACGTGAGTGTGTTGTTCGACACTGGTAGGTTTTAGGGTTTAAGGTTTAGGGTTTAGTTAATGGAAAAAGGATAGGAGTTATATTTGGCCATGTGTTACTTGTCCGAGGAATATTGATTTTTTTTTATCTTGACTAGACAAAAAGAATCCACTAAATCTTGAAAATTTTCCAAATTACTATAAAGTATACGAAACATTTCGTTCTTCTTCGTACTTGTATTTCTTCTCTTTTTTCATTTATTTTTTCACACACCAATGTTTTATCGAGATACAAATGTTTGTGAATGCACTCGATTACTAGACAATGCGGAAATTGTTTTTTTACATACCCAAGAACTTTACAATATAACATGAACATCAAAGTCTGGGAGCTTAGCTTCCAAGCACACAAGCAAGTCACAATAGAATTTTCCTTAGTCCTCGTAGGGATAAAAGGCTAATAATTAAGGCTCAGTTTACTTTTGTGGTGCTTAAGAAAATGATTGGCTAATATAGGCTCAAAGGGGCTAATCAAAGAGGATGAAGTACAAAGGGTAGTTAGGGTAAAGTGAGTTATAAAAATAAGAAATTGCATTGCCTCAATCATTTTTATGCATGTGTAATGGTTATAATGTGGTCTCAAAAATAGTTATAGATGCAAGTTCTAGAGATAAAAATTCAAGGGAGAATTCACACATGAAAAGAAAGGACTAATGAAGTGTAAGTCCTAAGGTCCAGAAATAACTCACGGCTTTTGTCATGAATTTTAATCCTATCCAATCTCAAGAGATAATCACATGAAATTTCCTAATTCAATCATTCACACATATTCATAATTCAAAGTTTTTGTTTCATGATCAATTACAATTTTGACAACCAATACATTTCAAATGGAATAACATGATGAGTCCATGAAAATACCTAAAGTTATATGCAATGCAAATATTATGATAGTCTAAGTTACTAGAAATCTAACTAATGCAAATGTCATGTCATGGACCAATGCAACTAACGTTAAATAAATAGAAAATGCAATTTGAAGGTAATTTTAACTCACTCCCCCAAGCTTAAAATATGCATTGTCCTCAATGAAAACAAAAGTAGAAGGAGAAGTAAATTTATCAAATCATTGTGGTGGTGGAGGTGGATAGCCATGGGTGAGATGTATGTTGTATAGGACTTGAAAAGTTGTATTATTTGCTCCAAAAGTATGTGTTGGGCTAGTTGCTCCTTCTTAAGTCGAAGAATAGACTGATGCATTGCCTCTTGATTATCTTGGGCCTCATCATGTTCCATATCCTCATCTACATGCTCCTCGAATAGTGGTGACTCGGTGGGACTACCTTGCTCAAAATTGCCTTGTCCTTCATCATCCCACACCATTTTCCAATTGTGTGTGCAAATTTGGTTAGTATTGTTGAGGATGGTGGTGCGGGCCCGGTTGAGGAGCTTTAGATAACTGTCACCATTGTTGAAGTGCCAATAGTAATCGACACGCTTCATTGAGATGAAGTCCACCTTGATGCATTTGGATATGTCAAGGAGCATCTGCTCGGGTGTGGTTATAGATCATGGGTGTTGTAGTCAAAATAATGGGCGATTTGGGTGATGAGCCTACCCAACATTATGATACCCAACATAGCCTTGATGATCTTCATGATTTGGGTACAAAGACACCATGCCACATCGAATGATGTTCCTTCAACCATGCATCACAAGGCATAGAGCTCGATTTCTCAAACCACTCCATTATCATGCCATCCAAAGATTGTGAAAGGCATTAAGCGATGGATGTACATGAAGATGGGATTCCTTATGAGGCTAGCCTTAGAGGAACTTGAATTATATGTAGTGTTGCCAAGAGTGATTGCCTTCCAAAAGGAATATCGGTTGAAGTCTCGTGGAACTCTTGTTGGGCCCTCGGAAGGAAGGTAAAAGACGAAGAAAAAGTCCCAAGAGTGAAAATAATGTAGCTTATCAAAGAGGAGGAAGGAACCATCTTCAAGGTTGTAGGAGCCAAGGAATTCCAACACGAGTGTCGGGTGGGTGGGATGTTGGATGTAAATGAAGTATTGCCATTCGACCTGAGTGAGCATCCATATGACATCTTCATAATTACCAAGAGTGTGAAGGGTATGCTCATTAAAATATATTGTGCTCTCCATTCCTCAAGCCTTAAGTGCTAAATATTTCTCCTTTTGTTCGGGGGACTCGAAGTGAAATCCATGATCATTTTGTTTCATTGAGGGTGGTTGAGGACGTTGAGGGGTGGAGCCATGACGGTTGGTAGAAGCGGTCGTGCTCTTCCTTTTAGTGGGAGCCAAGAGTTGCACATCTCCTATAAAAAGTAATATATTACGATATTACTTAAAATGATTTGTATGAAAAAGGCAAAAACTACCCATAACAAAATCTCAAACAGTGCATTTTGACAAGAAAGCAAGGCAAATATCCACAACTGATACAATGTCATAAACAAGCATGTTTGAGCACAACCATTAGAACCAAATTTCCAAAAACAATTATACCACCTGCATTCAAATCAAGCTTCTTAATGAAGTTCTCAACAATATGTACCTCATGGGTTTATCAATATGCACAAGTGGGTTACATGCAACACAAAAAACTCATTTCCACTAAATATCATCAATACTCTTAACATTAAATTTTTTAAGAGAACCCTAAACATTCTCCATGTAATGGCACAAGATTTATCAATATCACAAACAATTAACAAAAGAAGCACCATAATTAGTGTAATTTTGCAATATCAATATCAAAAGTGCATGTCCAAAATTCACAAAAAACATAAAATTACAACACGTCAATTCTTCCAATTCTCATCAAATTCTCAACAACTTGACATTATAATTAATCTAATCAAGCTCAAATACCACCCAATTGCAAATCTACATCAACAATTCGAACAAAACTCATAAATTTTATTTTTAAACAATTAAGGTTTAAAATTGGGAATTTGGGGTTTTTTGGGAGAAGGGGCGGGGTGATAGCTCCATAACTCCCTTGATGATGGCGCAGGACGAAGAGGACGCAATGAAGTTGCGCTCGGTTGGTCCGATGACAAGAGCCCGCGCCAGAGCCATGGAACGAGCCACACAATCCTTAGTCTCACGGGCTTACGCAAGTGATACGGGTTCATCTAGTCCTAAATGGGTCCTCCTCGTGACCTATGAAGGCTTAGGTGGGGCCTCGTCCTAATCGACCCCACCAAGAAGTCGAAGACGACGAGTTCGCGGAAGGGGAGCAACAGTGAAGAACTCGGCCCAGAACTCGACCGAGTTCTGGACCGAGTTGTCGGCGAATTTCCGTTTCTGCTCGAGTTGCATTTACAGACAACAACTCGGCCCAGAACTCGGCCGAGTTCTGGACCGAGTCGCGGCCGCGTCAGCGAAGCCACTTCGTCGTCTCGTCGTTTGCTGAACAATTTTTAATATTATTTTATGTTATTTTTTTGACCTATTTAAACACTTGAAACCCTAGTTTGTATTCTTTACGTTGGATTTTAGTTTACAAGTTGAGTTCGCTCCTTAGAAGTTGAGTACGCTCCTTCCTTGAATCCTAACGTCAACCCTTCGATCTCCGGATCAACCTATCCCGTAGCTCGTCGCTTCGAGCAAATCATTCACCGTCTCTTCGGTACTCAAGGTCATCTCTTTGACCTCTTCGTCATCTCTTTGACGCGTTAGCAAGGGTTATCTCTTTAACCCTAGGAAAGCCATCACTTTGGCTACGGAGGAGAAGATTCAACCTAGCTTGAGGAGTCAAGATCCTACATCGCGACATCGCCCAGGGGTTGTTCGCATCAACTGGCATCAGAGCCTTTTCCAAGCTAAGTTTATTCTTCTCTCTTTTGTGATTCTTGAAATTCTTCCGCTAGCAAACCCTAGAATTTTTTTTTCTACCACCACCACCGTTCGCAACCACCGCCGATCCCCACCACCACCGTTCGCCACCACCGCCGATCCCCACCACCAACGTCAAACACCACCACCACCATCCGCCGCCGCCTACTTCACCTTCACAACCAAACCCTAATTTCATCTAGGTTTTGTTTACTTGTTCCCCACTCCTACAATATACCCTCTAGCAATTCTTGTTTCCTTTGATTGCATATTTGTTTCCTTGTTCTTGTTGATCTCGTCTTGCTTCATCTTTGGTTTAATTGCTAGGTTAGTTGTTGATTTCTTCCCTGCTAGTTGCTTGTCTCTTCTTTCTTTTCCTGCACTCGCTTTGTGTGGTTCTTTCTTGCTTGATTCGCAATCATATCAAGTAAAAAAAAAAAAAAAAGTTTGACCGTACAAAAATCGAAAACAAACATACTATTCTCACCTTTCATCAATCAAAAAAAGGGTTGGGAAGACGGAAGCCTTCAAAAATTAGGCAGAGAACGCACCATACGGTCATACTCCATCTTCTCATCTTCCATGTCTCTATGCAACTCGGAGTAAAAAAAGAAGGCAATTAGAAATTTCCAGCTCTCTTGTGATTAACCCTGAGAAACTTGATTTGATTTGCTTGCACTTGGAAACTTGTGTGTTGTTTGGGATTTGAATTGCTAGCTCTTGTTATCTTGCCTTACGTTCAAGCCTCTCCCTCCTCACGAGCAACCCAAATTAGTACGCCCTGCGGAAAATTTCTTGGGTCACTTTTGAGACAAGGACTTGGCTTGGACTTGTTTCTTTTGCTTGGTGCAACTTACTTCTTGTGGTGTATGTTGCGTATAGGTTCTATGGACGTGCCGACCACACGCACCTCTCGTTCTACGGGAAACCGCAGCCCTGGACCCATCTTCGTGGACTCCACGTCTGAGCACATCAACTCCCTTCACGCTGAGATTGACAACTTGCACGCTTCAAATGCTGAGCAAGCTGCTGAACTCGCTCACCTTCGTCGGGCCTTGAGCACCTTGACGCTGCCCACCGCTGATCCCTTGCTGAATCCTACGGCCTCCACAAGCCACCCACGAGACCGCAAGGGGAAGGGTGTTTTGTCTACTCCGCAGGATCGCCTTCGTTCGCAAATTGCAGGATACCCCACCAAGCGTGGCGACTCCCGCATCCGGTACAACCCCACCTTTGCTCAGGGGGAGGACGATTACACGTCGGATCGCTCACGTCGTAGTGTTCGCGTTTCCAAGGATCCCCTCCCGTATGTCAACACCAAGAACCGACGGACCCGAGGTCGGCAACACGACCGGTATGACGATTCTGAGTCCGAGCGTGATGATGATGCTGATGATCGTAGCTCAGACCACTCCCGGGACAGCCTTGATGATCACGAGGCATATGAGAGGGAACGCCACGAGGAGTTGCGCCCTACGCGATGCGGCTACCGCCGCCACTCGCGAGACCGGCGTCGCCCGAGTCCCGATCGGCAAGGCCCACGGCGCCCTGACATTAAGGTAAAACTCCCTACCTTTTCTGGTGAATTTGATCCTCTTAAATTTCTTGGTTGGCAGCAGTCTATGGAGTATGTTTTGAACCACTACCAATACCCGGATGAGGAACGGGTTGCTAACACCGCTCTATACTTCGACGGCGCCGCCAAGGCCTGGTGGCATCGCTTCTGCGCTGACCATGTGCATTACCGCGAGCCTCCAATCACTTCTTGGCGCCAGCTTATGCGGATCATGAGGAAGAAGTATGTCCCCGAGGACTTTACTTCCGAAATGCGCCTTAAGATACAACTCGCTTCTCAAGGTAATCGCTCTCCCATTGACTTTTATGCTGAACTTGAAGAGTTGTCCCATAAGGCAGGTATCCATCACACTGACGAGGACTTTCGGAGTATGTTCCTTCGTGGCCTGCATGAGCCCATTCGCAACCAACTCAGGGTGCTTAATATTCCGGATCTCCAAAAGTGCGCTCATACGGCACAAGAGATATGGACACAGGCTCAAGCGGCTAAGCGAGCGTCTTGGTCCCGCACCAATTCCAGGTATGCCTCCTCTAACTCGTCTGGTTCTTTTCCTTCTAATGTGCGCCCCTCTTCACAGTCCGCTCCCGCGATTACACCACCGGCGCCGGTCACTCGGCCGAGCAACACCTCAGCGCGCATCAACGAGCCACCGCAGCGGCGTGCACTGCCCTCAGATGAACGAGTGCATGACAAGGTCTGTTATAAGTGCCAAGGGCATGGCCACTTACAACGGGACTGCCCCAACAACAAGCGAGTCCTCTTCTCAGCCCTCACCGGATACGAGTCCTTTGACGATGACACCCCGGACAGCCCTCCAATGTTTGATTCTTACGACCAGGACGAGGAAGCAGAGAAGTTGGATGGGTATATTTACAGCCCTATGGACGCTCAAGGCAACGTGCCCCTTAGCCTGGTCACTCGCCGTGTTCTTACCGCCAAAGAAGGTACCTTACTTGACCAACGTGAAAATTTATTTCATACTAAATGTGCGGTCCAGGGTGCTTCTTTGAGTGTCATTATAGATGGTGGAAGTTGTTGCAATATCATCAATGAGAAGGTGATCACGCACTTCAAGTTCGACACAAATCCACACCCCCAGCCTTATAGCCTACAATGGATCTCCGAGGGTGATGACTCCAATGTTGTTAAGCGTCAGTGCACTATCAATTTCAGCATTGGCCATTACAAGGATTATGTGCTTTGTGACGTCGTTCCCATGGATGCCACCCATCTTCTCTTAGGGCGTCCTTGGCAATTCGACAAGCGTGCCCTTCATGATGGTTTTCTCAACAACTACGTCTTCATGCACAATGGGAGGAAGGTGACATTGCTTCCTATGAGCCCTCAGGAGATTATGCAGGATCACGTCGAAAGGAACCGCGTCAAGGCCCTTGAACAAGCCAAGGAGAAGGCCGGCCGTGACACCCCCCAAAAATCAGCACCCAAGGCTGGCATCCAAGGCTCGTGTGAGAACCGCCTTCTTTTGGCTCGGTCCCGGGATGTCTCTCCAATCATTCAGGGAAGACTTCCTTGCTTTTTACTTGTTCCTTTCGCGTGTCTTTTAAATGTTAAAGATCTTGTTGATTTACCCCCTGCAGTGTCTTCTCTTTTGCAGGAATTTGAAGATGTGATGCCCGCGGAGCTGCCCGAAGGATTGCCACCCATTCGTGGTATTGAGCATCAAATTGACTTTGTCCCTGGCGCCTCTCTTCCTAACCGCGCAGCATACCGCGCGAGTCCAGAGGAGACAAAGGAATTGCAGCGCCAAGTCCAAGAGTTGATGGATAAGGGCCACGTCCGAGAGAGTTTGAGCCCCTGCGCCGTGCCGGTCATTCTTGTGCCCAAGAAGGATGGTAGTTGGCGCATGTGTGTTGATTGCCGGGCGATCAACCAAATTACGGTGAAGTATCGACACCCTATTCCTAGACTTGATGATATGCTTGATGAATTGTCTGGTGCTACCTTATTTTCCAAAATTGATCTTAAGAGCGGGTATCATCAAATTCGGATGCATGAGGGTGATGAGTGGAAAACTGCATTTAAAACTAAGTATGGCTTGTATGAGTGGTTGGTTATGCCTTTTGGTTTGACCAATGCCCCTAGTACTTTTATGCGGTTGATGAACCATGTGTTACGTGCTTACTTAGGGAAATTTGTGGTTGTCTACTTTGATGATATCCTTGTTTACAGCAGGTCTTTGGATGAGCATGTTGAGCATCTTAGGAAGGTCTTAGAGTGTCTTAGACGGGAGAAACTTTATGCTAACCTGAGTAAATGTTCTTTTTGCTCGGATTCCACTGTTTTTCTTGGTTTTGTGGTGTGCAAGGATGGGCTGCAGGTTGACCAGGAAAAGGTTCGCGCCATACAAGAATGGCCACGCCCTACTACACCAACCATGGTGCGGTCCTTTTTGGGCTTGGCTGGCTTCTATCGCCGCTTTGTGCGTGATTTCTCCACCATTGCAGCCCCGCTTCATGAGCTTACAAAGAAGGCAGCGTCTATTGAGTGGACGACCGCACATGAGACCGCCTTCATCACTTTGAAGGACCGATTATGCAATGCTCCCTTGCTGAAATTATCGGACTTCTCCAAGACCTTTGAGGTGGAGTGTGACGCTTCTCATCACGGAATTGGAGGAGTTTTGTTGCAGGATAGGTGCCCTATTGCATACTTCAGCGAGAAACTCACCGGCGCCCAGCTCAACTACCCCACGTACGACAAGGAGCTCTATGCTCTTATTCGGGTGTTGAAGACTTGGCAACACTACCTATGGCCCAAGGAGTTCGTCATTCACTCAGACCATGAGGCGTTGAAGTATTTGAAGAGTCAGTACAACCTCAACCACCGCCATGCCCGCTGGGTGGAATTCATGGAGACCTTCCCCTACGTGGTCAAATACAAGAAGGGCAAAGAGAATGTGGTTGCTGATGCCCTTTCTCGCAGGTATGTATTACTTACCCACCTTGATGCTTCTATCTTAGGCTTCTCTTTGATTAAAGATGTCTATATGCATGACGTTGACTTTGCTGAAATTTGTAAAACATGCATGAACATTGGAGAGTCTAATGGGTTCTATATTGATAATGGCTACCTTTTCAAGGCAGGGAAACTTTGCATCCCTAAAACATCTATGCGTAGGTTGCTCATTCAGGAAGCTCATGAGGGTAGAGGTCATTTTGGTATCCCTAAAACCTTGGCTGCATTAAATGAACATTTCTATTGGCCTAAAATGTTGCATCATGTTACACGTTTTTGCAAGGCTTGTGTTACTTGTGTGCATGCTAAGTCTAGATCGAGTCCCCAAGGATTGTATACCCCTTTGCCTATTCCGGATGTTCCATGGGAAGATATTAGTATGGATTTTATCACTGGTTTGCCCATGTCTAAGAAGGGGAGGGACTCGATATTTGTGATAGTTGATAGGTTTTCTAAGATGGCTCACTTCATTGCATGCAAGACTACTAACAATGCTTTTGAGATCGCTTCATTATTTTTTGAGCATGTTGTTAAGCTGCATGGTATTCCTAGGAGTATAGTGTCTGATCGTGATGCTAAATTTGTGAGTTATTTCTGGAAATCTTTATGGGCCAAATTGGGGACTAAGTTGTTGTTCTCTACTAGTTATCACCCCCAGACTGATGGCCAAACAAAGGTTACTAATAGGACTTTGGGTGCTCTATTGCGTACTATGTTAAAGTCTAACCTCCGCAAGTGGGAAGAGTGCTTGCCTTTTGTTGAATTTGCTTATAACAGGTCGATGCATTCGGCGACGCAGCGGACTCCCTTCCAGGTGGTCTACGGCCTCAATCCGCTCACCCCGTTGGATCTCATACCACGGCCATTGAAGGAAAAGGAAAGCTTGAAAGGCGTGGAGCGTGCGGACCAGGTCAAGGCCCTCCATGACGGACGAGACAGTAGCTGGAGCGGAGATCCGAGCAAGTAGCTGCCCAACGCAACAAAAATCGCCGCCCGGTTGCTTATGAGCCCGGCGACTTGGTGTGGCTGCATTTGCGCAAGGAACGCTTTCCATTGAAGCGACGCCACAAACTGGACGCGTGAGGTGATGGTCCTTTCCAGGTACTACAACGCCTTGGGACCAATGCCTATCGCTTGGAGTTACCCGATGACTATGGCGCACACCCGACGTTCAACGTCGCTGACCTTGCTCCTTATACTCCTCCTGCTTTTGACGACGAGGACGAAGCGAGGACGCTTCGCAGCCAAGAAGGGGAGATTGATAGCTCCATAACTCCCTTGATGACGGCGCAGGACGAAGAGGACGCAATGAAGTTGCGCTCGGTTGGTCCGATGACAAGAGCCCGCGCCAGAGCCATGGAACGAGCCACACAATCCTTAGTCTCACGGGCTTACGCAAGTGATACGAGTTCATCTAGTCCTAAACGAGTTCGCGGAAGGGGAGCAACAGTGAAGAACTCGGCCCAGAACTCGACCGAGTTCTGGACCGAGTTGTCGACGAAATTGCCGTGCCCAACCGAGTTGCTGCTACAATGAAGAACTCGGCCCAGAACTCGACCGAGTTCTGGACTGAGTTGTCGGCGAATTTCCGTTTCTGCTCGAGTTGCATTTACAGACAACAACTCGGCCCAGAACTCGGCCGAGTTCTGGACCGAGTCGCGGCCGCGTCAGCGAAGCCACTTCGTCGTCTCGTCGTTTGCTGAACAATTTTTAATATTATTTTATGTTATTTTATTTGACCTATTTAAACACTTGAAACCCTAGTTTGTATTCTTTACGTTGGATTTTAGTTTACAAGTTGAGTTCGCTCCTTAGAAGTTGAGTACGCTCCTTCCTTGAATCCTAACGTCAACCCTTCGATCTCCGGATCAACCTATCCCGTAGCTCGTCGCTTCGAGCAAATCATTCACCGTCTCTTCGGTACTCAAGGTCATCTCTTTGACCTCTTCGTCATCTCTTTGACGTGTTAGCAAGGGTTATCTCTTTAACCCTAGGAAAGCCATCACTTTGGCTACGGAGGAGAAGATTCAACCTAGCTTGAGGAGTCAAGATCCTACATCGCGACATCGCCTAGGGGTTGTTCGCATCACGGGGCGGCCATGGTTTAAGGGATGTTGGTGGTAGAAGAGGTACACAGTGGTTGTGGTGTGGGTACCTGGTGGTGGTTGGCGATGTCGGAAGGGGTGGTCGGAGGGAAGGAAGAGGCGGTCTTGTGTGTGGGTTTGTGGATTCGGAGGGCGGAAAAGGGTTGAGATGTGGTGCGTGGTAGAGGTGATGTTGGTGGCGGGATGACGGTTGTCGAGGTCGTGGCTAGTGCTTCTGGTGGTAGGGGCGGGGATATGGTGTATGTGTGCAGGTGTGGAAAAGGCGAACATGAGTTGGTTGAGGTGTGGGCCGGCGTGATTGGGCTCGAAGCTGAGTGGTATGTACGTGGTGCGGTGAGGCACAACAGTGGCTGCTTGACGGAGCTTCGGCAAAGGTGAGAAGGCGATGTGTTGAGTAGGACCTGGCAATCGGGTCGGGCGGGCGAGTTCGGGTCTGAGTACTGTCGGGTTCTGGTACATTTTGGGTTGGGTCATTTCGGGTCTAAAATTTACCGGGTCAAAACAGGTCGGGTTATTACGGTTTTATTGCCGGTTTGGGTCAACTCAATGGGTCGAGTTACGCAATTTTTTCCTGCTTTTTTTGTTAATTTAATTTGCTTTAATTTATGAAATATTTATATTAATTTTTTTTCCGCATGGCTATCTATCGTTCAATTTTAATCCCGATAAAAATAATGTTATCATAATGCCTTAACTCTTAATTTTAACATCTTAGTTCTATTTTATTAAAACTATCTTATAAATTTATACAATTATACAACTTATACACTTATAACTACGCAATAGAGCTTCTGCATAAGATTTGAGTTTGTACTAGCTTATATTTATTCCAAGATTTCTTCTCACAAACAAACACTTGAGCTATCTCATATTAGACAAGTGGGCAACCACATGCTTATTAATGATTCCAACTTAACTGGTTGAACTATCTTATGTAGTCATATTACTCATATATATAATGAATTAATGATGATGCTGAATCAGTGAATCCTCTAGTATTCTTGTCGTCTTATTATTCTTGCATCAAACAAGGAACAAACAAACATGTAAAAAAAGTACTACATAATTGCAAAAAAAGCACCCCAACCCGCCTTATTTAACTACTTTCAGAATGACACATTAATTATGAACCAGGAATTTGTATGTAAAGTATATAAGTTTGAGCTATAGAATCATACACGTGATACCAACGATGATTTAGTTCAAATTCATAATATTTGCACTTGTCAAACAATGCAAATTCTATTAATCACAAATTCAGGGAAGAACCATGAAGATGATCAGGCAGTACTGCATAATTGCAAAATTGAGCTATTTATATACTATACACAATTACTGGTTGTATGGAACCTCCTAGCAAACCTGTGAATCTAATTGCAGACAGAATTAATGGACCTTGAACTTATGTAGACACCATCTTACAATGCCTAAAAAGAAAAGCATGAAAAAAAGGAAAAAATAAATAAGGAACCTGTAATTCGGATTCCATATACAAGAAACGGACTCAGCTTCATTAGTACCACACCATAATCAGCTAACTTGCTAAAGCGCAAAACCAGGACCTATAACTCCATTTTTACTACTGCAGAATGCAACCAATCCTTTGCACAAGCAAAAGCCTCGATCGCTTCTGGCTTCAGCGAACCCCTAAAGCTGCGCAGATTGGACGAGGCGAGGCGAGGCGAGGTTGGAGGAGGCGAGGAGTTGCGCTGAACTTGTGAAAGAATGGAAAAGAATAAACCCTAAAATTTGGAGAAATTTTCCCAAATTTTAGGGTGAGCGCCTGAAGTGTTTTTTTTTTCTTCATTTTCCCGCCTTTTTTTGAATCATCGGGTTTGATTGAAAACGGGTTTCGTGTTCAACTTTACGGGTTATGACCTAGAAAATTTCGATCGGAACGGGTTGGGTCATATTTTGCCAGGTCTAAGTGGAGGGGATGAAGGAGAAAGAAGAAGGGTCGGGGGTTGTATAGTACATAAGGGGTTTTAATTTGTTTTTATCAAGTCTGGAATGCCACGGTCGTGATAAATACCACAATTTGACCGTGTCCATTCTAGAGAGTTCACCATGGATTTTTTTACCTGTTATGGCCACATCCGTAGTTTATATCTTTTTATAAAAAAAGAACAAAAAATACTATAAAAAAAGTTATAATAACCCTCATTTTATCATAATGATAATATGATTATGATCCTTTAGAATTGTCTCGTAAAAATAGAGTGGTGTCCATACATACCATAGAAATTACTTATCCTTTCTACCAAAAAATAATAATAATTACTTATCCTATGAAATTACCTTTTTTACATTTTAAAGTTTTTATCCTATTTTTTCTACCCAAGATATATTAAATTCCCAAAATTAAACCTATCCCCCATTTGTTCTCTATGCCTCCCCGACCCAAGAAAGCTGCGCAGCCCTCTCCCAATCTCTTTCACCTTGAAGCCTCCCACTTGGTTTCTTCTTCACGCCTCCATGGACCTCGACGCTGCCGGAGTAGAGCTTGGGCCGTCGCCCATCTGAATTTCCCCTCCCTTGGTGGTCGACTCGTCACAATGGCATTCGAGCTTCCTCCCGCGCGCAGCTCGTCTCGCCCCACGTTCGTCTCCTCCACGCTTCTCCGGCCGTCGTCCACCACAAACCACCACCGGTGAAGCATTCCCGGATCTTGCTCGACCCCATTACACCTCCTTTTCCCCCTAATTGATTTTGGTGAGTTTTTCCCCCAAATCTATTAACCCTAACTTGGCATTTCAGTTCGTTTTGGGTGAATTAAGTTTAATTAGTGGTTAATCGACATGTTAAATGATTAGGCTAGTTGATTTTGGAGATTGGAGGTGAACCGATTGAGATTGTGGGCAATTTTGCGTAAAGACTGAAATTTCTGGGCTGTTTCTGTAATTTATTGAAAGTTGTAGGTCGGGTCACCTGATCAGTGACGCCGTTTCCGACCCGTTGGTAGAGGTAATATTACCCGCGATACGGGTCAGAAGGTACCTTCGTGTTCAAGGCAGGCTTGGGCATGTTTTCGAAACATTTTCGCTTTCGAGTTTTAATTAAGTTTTCTTTATATATATATATTTGATTATAGATTTCGAACGATCTCATTCAAGCCGTTTAATCTGTGACTTGATTGGAAATTAAGTGTAGTTTTTGGACTAGATATTGTGTTCTCTGTAAGTATGATATACATATGTTTAGTTATACATTGCTGATAAGGCCTAATAGTGTCGTATTTGGCTTTGATATACGTTCTTGTTGTGACTTGCTTCAACTGCAACTTTTCTTGCACATCTATAGATTTTAGAAATAATACTTTCTTGTTTTGTCATGATCATCTGTAGCTTTACCTGTGTAATAGAATTTTGGTTGTGGTATATTTAGCTATAAATCTTCTTGTATATCTATGTGTAATAGAATTTTGGTTGTGGTATATTTAGCTATAAATCTTCTTGTATATCTACGTATTGCTTATTTGTGATCTCTTACTTATGCTACTGCATGTATAAGTTGCTTATATAACTTGCTAGTCTGGTTGAAGACTAACCTCCATTATCGTGGGGGCTGGTTATGTTTTATGCATGGTCAAGTATTCTTTAAATCAAGAACGATGTGGAGGTCAAGCAAGATGGACACGATGCTCAGACTAACTCTTTGGGATTTTGGTTCAATTTGATTACAAAAGTTTTTGAACTGGTTGATCACTACATTTCCGCTGCAATACTGTAGAGTTTTAAACTGTTTGTTAAAACCGTGTTATATATGAGATTTAAGCTATGAGTATTATTGCGTTAATTAATGTAAAGTTCTCATTCTTATAAGGCTGTATTTGTATGACATTAATTCTATTTAGGACTTAGAAATTCTGTTTTATGCATGACTACAACATCGGGATTTTATATAACTTGTTTACTTTCTACTGGATATTCGTTTTCTATTTTATCTCCTAACGCCTTGTAAACCCTTCGGGGTTCACGGCACTGTAACACCTCAATTTGGGGCTGTTACAAAAATTATAACAAAGAGGTAACTTAAGGTAATTTAAGCATTATTTTAGCATAAGTGAATTTTCCTAAATATTAATTTTTGGCTTAAGGTAATTAATTTAATTTTAATTTAAAATAATTAAGTTTTAGAAAGTTTGGGTAAATTTTATAATTTTAAAAAAATTACTTAAGGGCATTTTTGTCCTAACTTTAAAAGTTGGGGCAAAAAATGCAAATAAGCCAAAATTGAGGGGGGCAATGGGTTACTGACTTATTGTTCACCTTCTACTCCCATGTGCCAGCCGTGGAGCTCCCAAGTGCTCCCATGGCGGTTTTGGCCACAATCCGGCCTCGTTTGGGCTTGATTGGATTGATTAATACATGGGCTTTTTAGAAGATGATTAAACACGCAAGATCCTAGAGAAATCGGAAGGAAACAATCAAAAACAAGATGAAATTTTCACATTTAAGGTAAGTTTTTACCCGATTTCGACGTTTTGGAAACTTAGAAATTCGGGGCCAATCCAATATAGTATCTTTGCAAATTTTACACGGATTTGAAGCTTTTTTCGAGACCTTTTCAACCCCTATAAGTAGGACTCCAATCGTAGTTGGTATATCATCCAATTTTACCCTAGAAGCTCAAGAACCCTAGAATTCGCAGCCCTCTGTTGTCGAGACGATTGCCGCCACATTGGAGCTCCTTTGCTGCAATTACCACCACCAATAGGATCGTGTGGAGGTGCTCTTCAAAAGTCCCAAGGCCTTGCCATCGGACAACCACCGTCGGTCGTCAATTTTGCCGGAAATCGCCAACGCCCAAATTGGGGTAATTCGGATTTTTTCGATTTTATTTTTCTTTGTTAATATTTGGCTTAATTAAGGTTAATTAGATTAATCTTGATTACTGAATAATAAGAGGGGATTAATTTGATTTTATAAAAATTAAAATTAAATTAATTAGAATTATTTTGTGTTTTATCTTAGACTATGAATGGTTAAAATATTAACTTTTTATCAAGATGATAATTTGGATTGAAATTTCTAGACTTATAAATAAATTATGAGATTAATTTATCTATGATAAGATTATTTAGAATATACGACTAATAGATTTCTAATCGTATAAATAATCGTTTTATCGATAAGCCTTGAAAATTGGATTATTTGTAGATAAATTAATTCAATTTAAAACTTGAGACATATATCCTTCAAAATTCAGTATTAAATAAATTATCTAATTATAATTTATTCTTGTGTGTGATTTGGATACGTCTTGGAATTGCTCTGGATTGGAAATAGAGTAGGGATTCAAGTTGCTACTCGTAAGCAATCATTCTCGTGAGACCGTTCATCTCTCCATGATTCAAGGCAAGTAGCAGTTTCTTCTTGCATATTTATTCCATTTTATCTTACTTGACAATGAATCGTTGTTCTATTAAGTTGGGATAAATAATTCTTTTGTCGTTTGGGAACTCGTGTGAATAAATGGTGTGTTAATTAAACCTTATTATTAGGTTGTATAATATGCTAGCTACGACCCTTATATATATATATATATTATAATAGGGTGCTAGATATACTTGGTGTATTTGCTGTGTATTTGTGTGGATATATAAATGCTAGCTTAGCACGAGTATTCGTATGAACGCTATTTTCTTGCAAAGTTTAATCGTTTCTTTATAACTTTGTGTTATGAGTATAAATGCCCTAACGCTTTTGATCATGACCTACCCCTATCCGAATATAAGTGGTGGTGCACTTAGCAAGTGTCAATCTTCGGGATTCATTCACATTCTATATCTCCTTGTGAGATATGTTGTGGAAATTAAAAGCTGTAACTTTAATGCACGTTTTGAAATTAAATAAGATAAGTGTCTTGTTGCACATAATTAATATATACCCTCGGGCGAGAAGTACAACGTGGAACCCGCCCAGACTTTTGTTTGAAGTAAGTCCTCTTTCCAATCTGGATTCGCATTATGCGGTGAGGTTGGTCGTGGACCCAAATATTCAAGGTCGGTTTTCGAACTTTGTGTGAAATATTATGTTCATAAACAAATTCATTAATTTCCCATAAGACTCATATTCTTTGGAGTCTTCTCTTATCACATACATTTTCTTTCATTTTAGTGAGAATATCCGAGTTATATATCGTCTATCGACTATTATTCGAGAGTCAATGATAGTAACCGGATAAAATCACAAGAACCATTTTGTTTGAGTCCTTGTTTAGTCTTTCATTAGATTGACCAACATTTTTCTTTCCTTGCATGGTTGACTAGTGTCATCCGTCCTATACGACACATCAGTGGTTGATTTCAGACAACCTTGAAGTAACAAATCGAAGACGAATGCTTGTAATTGAAGTTTAGTTTGAAGAATTTCAAGGTCGTTTAAATAAAAGATTTAGTCTTCTAATTAATGTAATAGGTGAAGTTTTATATCCTAGTTATGTAATGAGGATTTATTTAAAGTCTTTCGCGGTAAACTTCAATATCATTTGTTAAACTTGTATCCTCAATTTACGAGGGAAATATATTAATAAAGATTTGATATTTATTTCAAAAGTCTTCCGTTACTCTTCTGTTATATAATGTTTAGTTATTCATTTAAGTATAATTGTTCCGATTAAAGTCTTGGGTGGCTTTAGACTTTACAGTCTGAGGTCACTGGAGTGTGGCACTACTGACGTAAGTTGGGGGTGTTACAAATGTGGAATCAGAGTAATGAATTTAAGATTCTTGGCCTTTTGTTAGGTTTGAGAATTTTCAAAACTATTTTTTTTTATAATAAAAAAATTAATTATTTCCTTTAATAAAGGAATTTTGAGAATTTAGCTAGTTAGTACTAAAAATAAGATTTAAAATTTTCTTAAAGTCTAAAAAGAAATCTTAAGATGTAATAGTTTAGTTGTTAAAATAATAATATTAATTTTCATAGTCGTTTTATAAAATGGTGTTATAAAGAATTAGAATTAAGTTTTTTTGTTATAATTTTTAAAAGTGTGGTTTTGGGTTTTGGTAAGAGTTTATAAAGAAATAATAATGTCACTAGTTTAAGAAACTAACTATATAAATAATTAATTTATTAAGTTAAATATATAAAGTTTAAAGTATGGTTTTTGGTAGACCTGTCAAAAATCGACCCGACCCGAAATTTCTGGGTCGAGACCCGACCCGAACGTCACTGGGTCAAGAAGGACCCGAACCCAAACCCGACCCGACTCGACCCGAACATAAATTCGAGCTCGCGGGTCCCTGTTATTTCGTATATTTTATTTCATTTATATTAAATATTTTAATATACTTTATTAAATAATTAAATAATATTAATTATATTATTATAATTATTTTATTAAAGTTAAAAATCATAATATCAATCATAAAAAAGGGCATGTTCGACCCGTCGGGTCAACCTGAACCCGACCCGCCCGACCCAAAAAGTTTTATCGACCCGAACCCAACATGACCCGACCCGCCCGACCCAGTTGACAGGTCCAGTTTTTGGTTTAGTAAAGGTTTCTAAAGAAATAATAATGTCATTAGTTAAGAAATTTACTATATGTGTAATTATTCCACTAAGTTAATTATAAGATTTGAAAGTATAAGTTTGATAATAAGTGTTTTTATGATAAGATTATTTAGAATATACGACTAATAGATTTTTAATCGTATAATGATCGTTTTACCGATAAGCCTTGAAAATTGGATTATTTGGAGATAAATTAATTCAATTTAAAACTTGAGACATATACTTTCAAAATTCAGTATTGAATAAATTATCTAATTATAATTCATTTTTGTGTGTGATTTGGGTACGTCTCGGATTTCTTCTAGAACGGAAATAGAGTAAGGATTCAAGTTGCTACTCGGAAGCAATCATTCCCGTGATAACGTTTATATCTCCGTGATTCAAGGCAAGTGGTGGTTCGCTCTTGCATATTTATTCCATTTTATCTTAATTGACAATGAATCGGTTGTTCTATTAAGTTGGGATAAATAATTCTTTTTTCATTTGGGAACTTGTGTGAATAAATGGTGTGTTAATATTAGGTTGTATAATATGCTAGCTACGACCCTTATATATATATTATAGGGTGCTAGATAAACTTGGTGTGGATTTATGGTGCATTGATGTGGATATATAAATGCTAGCTTAGCACGAGTATTTGTAGGAACACTATTTTCTTACGAGGTTTAGTCGTTTCTTTATAACTTTGTGTTATGAGGATAAATGCCCTAACTTTTTTGGTCATGACCTACCCCTATCCGAATATATGTGGTGGTGCACTTAGCAAGTGCCAATCTTCGGGATTCATTCTCATTCTATATCTCCTTGTGAGATTCATTGTGAAAATTAAAAGCTTTAACGTTAATGCATGTTTTGAAATTAAATAAGATAAGTGTCTTGTTGCACATAAATAATATACCCTCGGGCGAGAAACACAACGTGGAACCCGCCCGAACTCTTGTTTAAAGTAAGTTCTCTTTTCAATCTGGATTCGCATTATGCAGTGAGGTTGGTCGTGGACCCAAATATTCAAGGTCGGTTTTCGAACTTTATGTGAAATATTATGTTCCCAAACAAATTCATTAATTTCCCATAAGACTCATATTCTTTGGAGTCTTCTCTTGTCGCATACCTTTTATTTCATTTCAGTGAGAGTATCCTATTTATATATCATCTACCGACTATTATTTGAGAGACAATAATAGTAATCAGATACAATCACAAGAATCATCATGTTTGAGTCCTTGTTTAGTCTTTCATTAACTAACCAACTTTTCTCTTTCCTTGCATAGTTGGTTGGTGTCATTCGTCCTATACGGCACATTAGTGGTTGGTTTCAGACAACCTTGAAGTAACAAATTGAAGACGAAGGCTTGCAGTTGAAGTTTAGTTTGAAAATTTTCAAGGTCGTTTAAATATAATATTTAATCTTCTAATTAATGTAATTGGTGAAGTTGTATATCCTAGTCATGTAATTATGATTTATTTAAATTATTCCGTTGTAAAATTCAATATCATTTGTAAAATTTATCTCCTCAATTTACGAGGGGAATATTAATAAAGATTTGATATTTGTTTCAAAAGTCTTCCGTTACTCTTTTGTTATATAATGTTTAGTTATTCATTTAAGTATAATTGTTCCGATTAAAGCCTTGGGTGGCGTTGGACTTTACAGTCTGTGGTCACTGGTGTGTGGCACTACCGACGTATGTCGGGGGTGTTACAAAAGTAATAAGCTAATGCATGCATTTTTTCCTAGATTTTATCTATATAAGCTGCCTCTAATCCGCAACTAAGAGCCCTACCTATGAACCCAAACAAATTCACATGCAAAGCACACATCAATATTGAAATTGCATCACCTACATCTACTCAACTAAAACTAACCTAAGAAGCAAGAAGAGAAATGCATGCATGGATCAAATAAAGAAAGAGAGAAAGGAATAGAAATGCTTGGATTGCCTCCCAAAAAGCGTTATTTAAGGTCTAGCTAGACCATCCTCATTCATTCATGCTTTCGGATCGGAAAGGGGAAAGATGACTCCCTTGTCGATCAGATCTCCAACAACATAGTGCTTTATTGCTTTAGTCTTTGACCATTGACCTTGAATACCTCAGTTGCTTCACTCCATAATTCGATGGCACCATAAGAGTACACTTTCTTCACTTGGAATGGTCCGTTCCATCTTGATTTAAGTTTGCCAGGAAATAGCTTCAAGTGGGAGTTAAAGAGAAGAACTATATCTCACTCATGAAACTCTCTACGGACAATATGCTTGTCATGCCAACGTTTGACCCGTTCCTTGTAGATCCTTGCATTCTCATATGCATTCAATCACAGTTCCTCGAGCTCATTAAGTTGAAGCATCCTCTTTTAACCGACTACCTTCAAATCAAAATTCATGGTCTTGATAGCCCAATATGCTTTGTGTTCAAGCTCAAAGAACCCAAACCAAATCATCACATAATCACCATTGGGCTACTCCCAATTCTAACACAAACAACTACTCACTCATAGTTATCAACATGGCACAAAACATCAAATCAACCATCAAACACATGTAAACAATGAACAAGAAAAGAAGAAATAAAGAAAATGAGTAATTATTATTACTTATCATTCAATCAAACCCTTGAGTTATCATTGAATCAGGAGAGAAAGGTTGAAACTTTGCTCATTTTCCAAGTCTTGCAACACAAGAGTGTTCAACCACCCAAAATAGATCTAAAATCTAATAATAAACATAACCCATTTACTAGTCTAAGTGGAATCTATGAGAATCTAGAGTTGAATCTAGAGAGAGAATGAAGTAAATGCTAACCCTATAAATGGAGGTGGCTAAGATAAGATGTGAAGTTGTCGTTACATGACCTATTTATATGGGCCACAAAAAGGAGGAGATAAAATGCATTCAAGTGTTCTTGGTCGAGACCCACGGTCGTGGTGGCCACATGATGAGTATTCTTCGGCTTGTGATGAGATGTGAGTCTGTTGTCCGACACTGATAGGTTGTGATCCTCTTGAAGAGCATTTTTTCGTTACCAAATCTTCGAGTTAACGCCCTTTTGGTCTTCTCCAAGATTGAGCTAAATCCAAGTTGATTTCTCATCATGTTCTCATAGCTCCCAAAAGTGCTTACACAAGACCAAAACAATAAAAAATGCAGAGATCTGAGCAAATCAAGCAAAATTTCTTTCAAAATGCCTAAGGAAGTGTATCTTTATGCACAAAATGGGTTAACATGAGTCAAGATGTACCATATAATCATATTATCACTCCTCTATGGGTAAGAGTTCCGCTCTTCCTTTTTTTTTTATATAGTTTCTCCCTCTTTCTCAATAAAAAAACCCCCACTTTCCAAATTTGGTATCTCATATATGAAATTGAAGCTGACCTTTAATGGGAGGCGCTTGAGATTTTGACCTAATTTTCATCTCGTCTCAGCTACCTTCTTCTTGTTTCATCTTCTTCTATCAACTACACTGAACGTGTCTCCTAAAGATGACACTAGCTAGATTTGGATTTTTTTCAACTCCTTCAAGTTGCATCGAACGAACCCTTAATAGGACATTTTTAGGGGTTGGAGGAATCGGCCTGATTTCCATCTCATTTCAGCTACATTCATCTTGTTCCATCTTCTTCTATTAGCTACATGGAACGCGTCTCCTGAAGATGACTATAGCTAGATTTTGATTTTGTTCAACTCCTTCAACATGCACTGAACGGACCCTTAATGGGACATTTAAGGGGATTGAAGGAATTGTCCTGATTTCCATCTCGTTTCATCTACCTTCATCTTGTTCCATCTTCTTAAACCAACTACACCAAACACGTTTTTTGAAGATGACACTAGCTGGATTTGGATTTTTTTTCAGCTCCTTCAAGTTGCACCAAACAGGCCCTTAATGGGACATTTAAGGGGTGGATTTATGCCATGTGCATGTTGGGTAAATAAATACATATTTTATGGAGTAGAAAAATTCTAGAACTGATATCAGTTATATACGTTTTGAATATATTTTGTTGAAAATTCAAGTATTTTAATTTTGGCAAAGATCAGATGCGGATGGGTGCTCAGGTGTGGACGTGAGAACGTTCATTTCGCATGCACACACACGTTGAAAGCGTATGCACATACTGAATATATGCACACTTACTATAAAAACGTATACACGCATAGGTATAAAGCGTATGCACACATTGGAGCCACTTAAGAGCATATGAACGCATGCAAAGAAAGCGTATGCACACACAAGTAGAAAGCGTATGCACACAAATTTTCAATAAATGTATGCACACAAGAAGAAATGTGTATTCATATGCTTTCTACTTGTGTGTGCATACGCTTTCTACATGTATGTTCATGAGAAAAACATTCTCACGTCCGCACATGAGTAGTCATCTGCACCAGATCTTTTGCCTTTCAATTTACATGATTTTTATTTTATGTAAAACATAGAAATTTCAATTACTTAGGAAGTGTGTAAAATTCTCTTTCCATATAATTTTGAGAATTTGAATTTGAATTAAATATTTGTTTAATTTTCATAAAATTACAATTACCATTATATAATAAGGGAATGGATTAGCTATTAACAATCACTTATGTGCGAACGTGAAAATCGCTTTTTCGATGCACACATAGGTAGAAAGTGTATGCACACATAGTGAATATATGATGGAGATTGGCCCTCGAGTGCAAAGGCCTAAGAAAGCCTCTGTGGGCTTTTGAGGAGCAAGAAAAATTGTTGGACACTTACTATGAAGACGTATGCACACATAAAGAGCGTATGCACATGTAGCCACTTAAGATCATATGAACACATGCTAAGAAGCATATGAATGAATGTTAAGATTACATATGAATACATGCTAAGATAGCATATAGACACATGCTAAGAAAGCATATGCACACATACTATATGAACCCATATTTTCAATGAACTTATGCACAAATAAGACAGAAGCTTATGAAGACAAGGATGTGTTCATACACTCTCCACTTTTGTGTGCATACGCTTTCTACCTATAATTTTTTTAAACATAACGTTCTCACGTCTGCATTGAATGACCGTCCGCATGAAATCTTTTCCCATATACTAATCTACTATATATATATACACTAAATTAGAACCTAACTACGCCATGTGACACTCCCTTATTAACTGTCACGTGTCATTTTTTTCTTTTTTTCACTTTTTAAAAATAATTTAATTATATATCAAAGATTTTTTTATCATATCTCTTTAGTTTTTAATCAACATGCATTTGTTAATTAATATCTAATGCTTTTGAGTTTTGAACACAGGGAAAAGAAAAAAAGAGCCAAGCAAAAGGCCTTCAGAAATCAAAAAAGCGAAGCGTCTTAAATGAAGATAACAGTGATAACGAGGATATACCTATTGCTGAAATGCTTTTGAAAATCGAGAGAAGAGTTGTAGAAGAAAGGAAGGCTACTGGTGAAAAAGCTGTTGTAGACAAAAAAGGGAAAGCCAAGATGGAGATTCATGAGGAGAGAAAAACAAAGAATCCAAAGAAACAGGTGAGGGGCAATAGAGAGAAGGAGGATAAGGTATTTATTTTAGAATCCAAGATCCCTAAGGTGGGAAACAAAATAGGGATACTAGAACTGAGGAAGGACTACAGAATGATGGTGTGTAGAACATCGCCGTCTGTTATTACCACGTACGTGCTTTCGAAATGTGATTTCAACCCCTACCAGAGAAATGTTGTAGAGGAAATAGGCTTTCAAAATGTGATTCACTGGGATATCAAAGACATGCCTATGCGGCTAGGCCAGTATGTCTATAGCAGGTTTCACCCTCTGAATTCTACAATCAAACTTACGGATGGGAGGAAGATACCAGTTACAAAGACTGATGGATATGATTATCTCGGCGTTCCAAAGGGAGAGGTTGAAATTGAGTTACCTAAAGCACTTACAAATGAAGAGATTCTGCAAAGACTGACAATTGATTTTCCAAGGAGGGATATCAAGAATATGACAGCGACCGACATCTTGAAAAAAATGAAAAAATATGATGGAGGGCCATGGTTTAAGAGATATTTTATTCTGCTATTTGTCAACACAATTGTTCAATCTTATTCCAGTGGGAAAATAAACTTGAAGATTCTTCAATTGCTGGAGAATGTTGATCAAATAAGGAACTTCAATTGGAGCTCTTTTCTCTACAAGACACTTATTAATTGCTCTGTTGCATGGGCAAATAAACAAAAAAAAAAAGACTTTCAATGGGAGCTTGCTTTTACTGCAGGTAAATATTCTCATTTTGGTGTTTTGATTGCATAACTGCATGAGTTAATGTGTGTAGATGCATGACTGAAAGAGGGTTGGTGCATGAGTAAGTGTTTCTAGGTGCATAACTTAGTGTGTGATGGTGCATGAGTAACTATATGTATAGGTGCCTTGGTCTGTGTATGTAGGTGCAAGAGTTAAGAGTGTGTAGATGCATGAGCCTATTTGTATAGGTGCATGACTGAAAGAGGATTGGTACATGAGTAAGTGTTTATAGGTGCATAAGCTAATGAACGTTGGTGCATAAGTAAATTTGTTTCTAGATGCATGAATATATCTGTGTGCATGAGTCAGTGAATATGAGTGCATGAGTTAAGGCCACTAAGTGCATGAGTCAATCATTATCTAGTAATATAGGTGTTTGCTTTACAACTATTCTATGACTAATTTCTTTTTGAATTATATTTTCCAGTTGATTTACGTCGACAGACTTAAGTGGAAAGGTCTAAATGTACAAAGAAAATTCCCAATAATCAGGAACTGGAACACGAGGATGTTGAAGGATAGGGAGGATCAGGAGATCCTGCATGGTGGTTTTGGGAATGGATTTCTACTAGGTAGACCAACCTTTAGTGACCATGTAGAAGCAAGCGGGAGCAGGATTGTGAATGAAGCTCAAGAAGCAGATGTTGAAGTTCCAACTCAACCAACAAATCTAGTTGAAACAGACGAGCAAACAAAGGATTTCATGGAGGATTACTTGAGAGAGATAGAAGGCATGGCTCAAAGTGTACGAGTAGTTTTAATGAAGAAGAAACAAATCCCCCCACAGCTGGAAAAAAGTAGTGTCTTACAGACAGTGAACAACCAAGCTGAGAAAGTTATCAATGTAAGGCTTACCTCAAGAATTGAAGATGAGGTGTTTGAGGAGGAAGATCAACAAGTAACCCAAGATACTGAATTCTGGGATTTAGCTGTGAACTGCATGGAGGAGGTTGAGAAGACAATTAATGAACAAAAAGAACACAGCGGAAACATGTTTATTCCATGATTTTCAGATTTTATTGATAGAATCACAAAAGAAAATGGGGGGGGGGGGGGGGGGGGGGGGAGGGGCTTCTACAAGCAATGCTGATGGAGACATGAGGGTAAGTGACTCTACGAAATTATTTGGTACATGATTCTCCATGAATGACATTAAGCTTTAGTGTATGACACCGATGCTTTTTCTTTATTATTGCAGATGGGTCCAGAAATCCCTAGTTTTGACTTGGGACTATCATCAATGAATACACAAGTAAATCGCCTTTAAAATGATTGTATATAAAGTTTGAGGTTACATGTAATAGAGTTTCTAACAAATATATTGTTTTTTGAAGGAGGAATTGGCAAACCAAACTGCTGTTGAGAATGAGGTGCAAGATGCTAATGAGAATGTTGATCACATGGAGGTTGATGGAGAAGGGGTGGTTTCTGAGAAGGACGTTGCTGTGAAGGACATTGTTGAGAAGGACAAGGAGAACAACAAAGAAAAAGAGACAGAGGAGACAGAGAAGGAGGACGTTGCTGAGAAGGACGTTGCTGATAAGGAAGGAATGGAGACAGAAAAATGGATGAAAAATATAGTAGCTCAAGAGGACAAGGAGGCTGAAGAGATTATACAACAAAAGGACAAGGAGGTAGATCAAGAGAAGGAGACTGAGAAGGAAGAGGTGGTTGCACGAATAACAAGGGGGAAAAAGGTTGTGTTAGAAAAGGAAAAGAAGGACAAAGAACAGGTAAAAGACTTACAAAAAAATTGTGTGATTATGTTGGATGCATGAGTGAAAGACTATGGGATCCATGACTACATAGGTGGGATTGTAACATCCCAGTGCAATTGGTATCAAGGTGCTTAGGCGTTTGATAAAGGGTGGAGAGGTCGCGTGTTCGACTCTCACCAACAACCTGCTGGGCGCCATTTAATTTGGGCCAACGAGGGGTTGGGGTACACGGCCTGCAGGCCTATTAAGGATGGCAGTGTCGGGGTGTCTGTCAGGCCCGTTGTTGGCAAGGTCAGGCACCAAACATAAAAGTGTATTTTTTTGTAACATCCCAGGCCAAGCTACCCCAGCCACCAAGCCGCCCAGCCACCCAACGGTGCCGGCGCCGGTACTGGTGCCGCCTAGTTGTCCAAGGGAATGCAGCCCACACACCTAACCCTTCCCCCATTTAAATGGGTAGGTTGTTGCCCACGGGAATCGAACCCGAGACCTTTAGATACAAGGGCAATACCTTGCCACTTATATCACCAATTGTGCTGCAGCGCAATTGGTGATATAAGTGGCAAGGTATTGCCCTTGTATCTAAAGGTCCCGGGTTCGATCCCCGTGGGCAACAACCTACCCATTTAAATGGGGGAAGGGTTGGGTGTGTGGGCTGCATGCCCTTGGACAACTAGGCGGCACCAGTACCGGCGCCGGCACCGTTGGGTGGCTGGGCGGCTTGGTGACTGGGGTAGCTTGGCCTGGGATGTTACAGGGATCATTGTTGGTGCATGAGTGAGTACTTGTTGGTGCATGAATCATTTTTATGTTGGTGCATAAGAAACTACATAGGTGGGATCCATGACTCAAAAGACTTTGGGTGCATGAGCTAATGAATATTGGTGCATGAATGAATGTTTTTTGGTGCATGAGGCATATCTATTGTATCCATCTGTTATTAACTTTTTTTTTGTGTATCTGTTGTAGGAGAACATCACCAAGGAAAAAGTCCAAGAGGCTAATATAAATAAGAAAGATGTTCAACCAAAAAAGGTATAGAAAACAAGATGTTTATATGTGAATTATTCATTGTCTAACTAAGTGGTATTGATTTTAAACAATTTCCTAATTAAAAAACTTGTGAATGTGGGATTTGTCAGGTGAAATTTGTGTGCAGTTCTGATCCAAATCTTGAAGCTAGACCATCAGAGAAAAGGAACATTTTTCCTGCTGAAAACACAGTTTTGCCATTTAAAGAGAGAGAAGTTAACATTTCAGAAAGAACAACAGGTGATGAAAAGATCATTTACAATTGGATAACTGCTGAAGGAGGGGAAAAGTAAGTACATATTTAATTATATGAATTTGGTTACAAAAGTTAATAACATGTAGCTAGTTAACGAATTGATTTTTTTTTATGTGTTACAGTGAGGAAGTTTTCCGAATTGATGATAGCGCTCTTAAGAAAAAGGACTTGATTACATTGACTGAAAATGCTGAAGTAGACAGTCAATTAATTGATGATTTTACTGTCATGTTAAATGAAAATGAAGCATATAGGGGTCGTATGTCACCATTGAGATTCTTTCTACCATCAATGGCTATGGTAAGTCACAGCTTTGCAACAATATTATGTTAATTGATGCTCTAATTTATTAATTTCCAATTTTTGGTATTCGCAGGCTTTTACTTGTGTTGACTCAGTATACTCACTGGAGGATTGATTTACCCTATTCACAGAGACAATGCTAGCAACATTTGCTGATGTCAAGGGTTTTAAGAACAAAAACTACACAGTTAAAAATGTTGATGTGGTAATTATCTTACACTCATCTCTTACACCATTTGGGATTATGATATAGGGCAAATGTATTATTATTGTATGTTGGTTTATGAGTATGTTTATAAAAGTGCATGAGTTATTTATTATTGGTGCATCAGTTAGTAGGTTAAAGTTCACGAGTGATTGTATTTTGGTGCATGAGACAGTGCACAAAAGTGCATGGACCAATGCTTGCAGGTGCATGAAGTATTGTTTGTAGAGTGCATGAACTAGTGGTTCTGGGTGAATCAGTAAGTTAATTTGAAGGAATAGTTGTGTGTGCATGAGGGGGTGGCTATATGTGCATGATAACTGCATTAATGTGCATGAGTAAGTCCATGTTGTTATTAGATAACTTACAATCTGTTTTTCTTTTCTTTTGCCCAATTCTTAACCATGGGTATTACTATTTGATTGCAATAAATGTCAAGAACCCAAGTTTCCATATCATAGACAACTCATCAAGTTGGACAGATGACAAGTATGAAAAAGTACCATCTACTGTGGTGAGTAGACATTGAGTATAATGATTTTATAACAATTAAAAGTTTTCATATACAGAAATGTGATAGAATTTAACCGCTTTATTTGTGCAGAGAACTATGATGGTCAATTTCTTCAGGAATAATGATATGGAAGCCAAAGCTAAAGCAATTGAAGACATTGCAAATGTCCCATGTAAAAGGCTGCAAATGAAATGGAGGGATTAACACAACAAAGTTGATTGTGGAGTCTTTCTAATAAGACACATGGAGACATATATGGGCAATGGACTGTCAAGCTGGAAGTCTAAACTGAATATGGGAGACAAAAGCCAGTTGGCAAAGCTTAGGATCAAGTATTGTTATGCCCTCCTAACCAGTGAGTTTAATGAAAGGAAGGCTAGAGTTGAACAAATTATTCAAGAGAAGAAAGCTAGAAATGTAGCTGGTTCTAGCACTCAGGAAATCAGACAACAAACAACAGCTGTGCGTGGTCGTGGGCGTGGAAAAAAGAATAGGATGTAGGAATGTTTCAATGTAATTTGGGTAATCTAGTGAACAATTTAGGTAATGGTTGTAGAAGTTTGATTTGAATGTTTTCAGGAAACAGTAAGTATTTGTTTGTTTGCAAGAAAAGTTTGGTTTTCAGGAAAATTTGATTAAGTGTTTGTGGTTTTCACTTCTTCTGTGTTTCTCATTGAAAGATAAATGCTCATAATTCATCGCTTGTTTGAACTGTGACCCACTCACACAACTAGCTACTATTTTGATATGGCTGGTGTGAGTTGGAGGTGCCAGTGAGTCACATCTCATTCAAGCGTTGAATATTGAGCATGCTAGTGCTTGACTAAATGAAACGGAGTGCATGAGTCATTGTTTGTTGGTGCATGAGTTAATATGTAAAAGTGCATGAGTTATTATGTGTTGGAACATGGAACAAAATTAGTGATTTTGTATTGGTGCATGGATAGTATGTGGAAAGTGCATGAGTCATTGTATTTTGGTGCATGAGTGAGTATATATAAGTGCATTACTTAATATCTGAATACATAGAAAATTTGAACCACCTAATTAACATATTGAGGATAAGTCGTGATGTTGTGTCCCGACCTTTTACAAATAGTACATAATCTTGTCTTCTTCTAGGAATTTTCCATTCCAACCTCTTGGCCACTTCTAATGTGCATCTTCCTAAACTTGTTCTTTGCAATTTCAGGAGGATGAACATTCACTTGATCCGGTAATGGGCCTACAAATTTCTCAAACTTATAGTTGTTAGCTGATGTTGAGGCAGAAGGATCAACTACTTGTGACCTTGTGAGTGCAGCCTTTTGTTCCGTTAAAATAGCTAAAAAGTCTTTCAATTTATCCATGTCATCACCAACAATGTCAACACAAGAGTACATTTTTGTCATCACTTCAGCCAACAGCCGCTTCTTTTCATCAATTTGAACACTATCATCATACACTGCACCATCCACTTCAAAAATTGGTTGTAGAATCGCTTGCTTCGTCCAACGAGTGTTGATGAGGGTAGGAGGAAAAACAGTTGCATGAGTATTCTTTAAAGCAAAGAAAATATGTCGGCAAGGAAAGCCCAGAGTGAGGAAATTATTGCAAGAACAATGATACTCATTCCTTGCAACAACTTTCTGAACAACACAGATTCTACCAAATTCATCTTCAACCCTAAAGTGATGGATATCAACATCTTTTTTCAGTTCATCAAGGCTGCAATGATACGTACCACTAACAAACGCCTCCTGGACATCATAAAATGCGTTGATAGTGCAAATAGCTGCTAGGTTCTTTTCAAACTGGTAAGGCGTCTTCATCCGTGTAGTGCAAGTAGCATAATACATATCACACTTCTTCTGAATATGCCGCTGCGATTCAATTGCACTACTATACTGCATCATGAACACCACTAGACTTGATTGAGACCCTATGAAATTTGCAAAAAAACTGTTTTGACTCTCAGACCTTGACGTCGTCCTCAGAAGGGACGACATTCTCACATCATGAAAAAATGCAGGGATCCAATAACGTCGTAGTTCAAACATTACTCATAGCCACTCATGCCCTTGGAAACCAAATTCTTCAAGAACCGAGAACCACTCATTTTCAAAATCAATTGGAGTAAGTTCATCACTCCAAACAATCTTCTTAAACTTCTTTTGAAACGAATCAATGATAGAAGGATTTGTATTTGGAGGGAATTTAACCTTGTTAGCAACCTTCATCATTATATGCCACATGCACAACCGGTGGACATAATGAGTAAACACTCATTCAACAACAGCCTTGACAGATACATCTTGATCAGTTATAATGACATGAGGTTCATGGCCCATCGCCTTCTTGAAATTCTCAAATAACCACACATAAGACTCAATGTCTTCATGCAAAAGCAAAGCAGCAGCAAATGTAATAGACCTCTTATGATTGTCCATTTCAGTAAATGGTATGAACACCATATTATATCTGCAATATGGGGTGCAAGAGTTTGAGCATGTTAGTGCATGAGTGATTCAGTAAAGGTGCATGAGTGACTGACTATAGGTGCATGAGTTACTAGGTATAGGTGCATGAGTTACTCAGTGTATGTGCATGCATTACTCATTATAAGTGCATGAGTTGATCAGTATAGGTGCATGAGTTACTCATTATAAGTGCATGAGTTACTCAAGGTACATGGGAAAACCATTTGAAATACATAAAATCAGATTACATAAGTAAATGCATGAAAATAAAATTACCTAATCAATTGGTATGTAGCATCAGCCGATACTACATCACCAAAATAAGAGAAACTCTTCCGATTGATAGGATCACACCAAAACAAACGGCATAGCTAGCCCTCCTTGTTTACGTCATAATCAAAGTAATATGCATTACAACATTCTTTCTTCTTCAAAAAGTCATTGATGACCATTTGAGCGTCACTGCCTTCCATGTATGAGTTCAAACCCCTCATAAAGTTCTTGAAGTCAACAACAGTGGCGCCTACGTTAGCATATGAACCCACTAGATTCTTGTACACTTTGTAACTCTTAGTGACACCAATATTGGATTTAATACAGTTCATCATAATTTCTTGATGAAATGGAGTCACTTGCCTCTTTCCTTTTGAAAATACCGTATGAGACAACTCCAACATAGCATGCGTATGACCACACTCCAATTTTGTAACACGGTAACCATCATTACCTTCATACTTGAGCCAACACTTAGCTTCACATCCACATCTATTAGATATTCTCCTCCTTTTCACAAAATCTCCATCTGTCGAGACAGCCTGGTTGAACTCAGAATATGGAGATACAACTTTGTATCCTTCTCTGTTACAACAAAGGCACTTCCAAATAACAGTCGGCGGTACATCCTTGTTTTCTTGGTAGAACAAACACGAACAGTAAAACCACATGCCGCTGCATAAGCTTCGTAAAAGACGATAGCGTCATTAAGAGTTGGGAAAAGCTGCCCAAGATACGGCTTCAATGCATCATTGCACTCAGGAATAATTTATTCAGCAGTAATGCTTGGGGAAACAGATATAATATTATGCTTCATTTGATGTTCATCTCCTGACAAAAGAAAGAGTGAAATTAATAATAGAGCATGAGCTAATAAGTGCATGACTGACTGGAAGAAAGTGCATGACCCAATGAATAAAGGTGCATGAATCAATGGACTAAAGTGCATGAGGTAGTTAGTTTTATGCATTAGTCACATAATCAACAATGGTTAGGTTATGTGCATCACTGACTGAAATAAAGTACATGAAATAAAGAATAAAGGTGCATGAACCAGTGGACAAAAATGCATGAACTAGTAAGAAAGTGCATGAGGCACTGAATTTAGTGAATTCTGAATCTGATTAAATTGCAATACACAGATCTTAATTTCAACCAAGCACATACCTAAATTTCAACCAAGCACATACCTAAATCCCAAAAATTGAGAGATTCTGTTGAAAGTGTAATGAAGTGCAATGTATACAAACCTAAATTTGGAATTTCAGCATAAACAACAAACAAATCAACAACAAGTTACAGATCTATACCTGAATCAGTAGAAGGAGTAACCATGTCGACTATGAACAGTAGATAACCAGAGAGCACGACAAAATAAAACGAAAACAGAGAGAAAACACACCGGCGGCAACACAAAAAGATAACTGAAACGATCGGCCGAGAGAACGACGAGAGCAGCAAACAAAGATCGAATTACCACGAAGAAGAGAAGAATTAGTTGAGAAAGGAACAATGGCGGTCAATTCTGTTTTATCGAAACAGGGAAAAAAAAGAAGGAGCGGCCAGGATTAGATGGAGAGGGAAAAGAAAGAGCGGCCATATTGATTAGCTGATAGTAAGAAATTCAACTCTCAATACTTAATATAAATGAATATTTTAATATGTTTTGTTAAAATCTTTTAATGCTTGATATAGCATTAAATTCTATCTGATTATACCCATATCTAATATTGATTTTCTTAGAATGATCTTTTATTTGATAAGAGTCTACCATATTGATTATATTAATTTTTAATCAACAAATTTCTAGAATTACTACCCAAAGATGTGACTTATAATCCCACCGTTTTCAAATTTAATCCAGTACAAATATATTTTAGTAATGGCTAATATTTTAATTTTTTAATATTATACCTTAAGGTCTTAAGGACATAGATTACAAAAACCTTTAATTTTATTAGAAGCAATTATGGTTTTTATTTATATTATTCATCATTATTATGTATGAGTGTATGATGTTTTCTTATGATATTTTTTAGTAATCTACGTATCTGAGACAATTCTTTAAGTAAAATAAGTTATCGGTTTTGATGGGGTGTTTTTGAAAGCTTAAACATATTGAAAAGATCCAGAATCATAGATTATAATTAGCTATATTTGATGGAAATTTTATTTTCTTTATGTTTTTGTGACTTCGATATCGTAACTAATTTTACTTTTGATGGAGAATTTACCCAAATCATCTTTATTATACTTATGACTTAACAAATTGAGGTGACAATTTTACTCCTATTGTTTTTCATTATTTTTTTTCGAAATTATCATATAATTTAACGAATTTTCATAAATTATATTTTCTATAATAAGTAATCACACAACTTTTTAATTGGTTTCTTCTATCTCATCTACTTAGTTAATAAATTTTTAGGGTTGCTTTTTCTCTTTTGATATATATTTTTAAATTTGTCAATAAATATAAAATTATTGCTCAATAAATGTGAAAATATTTCTCTTTTAAATATTGCTCAATAAATATAAAACTATTTTTGATACATGCTTTGATTCTAAAAAAATAGTTATCTTTCAAATATTGCTTAATATAGATATCTTTTATCAAGCTAATCCATTAGGCAAATTCACATATTAAATTATTTAAGATTTCAAATTAATTTCATATTAATAATTATCTTATTCAAATTTGATTACGTAATTTATTTACCACTAAATAAGATTCCCTTTAAATCTTTCATACATGGGTATGAACTAATTATCAATCTTTTAACATATGTTTAGTTTTTTGTTTGTTTATACTAATCATCTCATTCAACTCTCATGATTTCCATTAGGTCAGTTACTTCCATGACTAGAAGATACGTGTAATTCCTTAATAAATTGTATGCATATTTAACGAATGAACAAGCATGGAAATGATATTTTTGGATACATCATCTAACACATGATTTTTTTAAACAAAATAGTTTTAGTGAAATTTGAAACTACTTATATAATAATTTATAATATAAAATAAGATATAATTATTAATAATATGATATACAATTACAGATATATATTAGTTTCATTGAACATGTTTATGTAAAATAATTTTTTTTAATATAATAATTTTGTTAATATAATTAAAAATGATTTTTATTTAACATTTCAGCTTTGACTTAAATAATTATGGTGAGTGGGTGATACCTTTTACTTATTATTGTCTTTTTTATAGTATGGTATTTTTTATGAACACTAACTTATGTAAATTAGTCATTTTTTAGTATCAAGAAATGTATTCGACTTCCTCAAATTTATTGTAATATAATTAAGAATATTCGATAAATCCAATCCCGTGCTTGGCACGAGCACTATGCTAGTATAATAATAAAGTAAAACCTAGCTAAGAAAACTTGTCATTTATTAACACATGTCTACTCCACATCGTGCCACATAACTAAATTAACTTTTTTCCTATTATTATTTATTATCATATAAATATTTGAGATATGATCCTGATTTTCTTTTCAACCTATAGATTGTTCACATTTGATCCTGATTTGCATATTAGATAGAATATATATTAGGTATTTTTTTGAATATTCTATTTTAAATTTTCCATTTAATTAGTCACATTTTATTCAAATTTTCTATTATTTAATTTATTTCTAGGTATAAAACCTTATTCAGCATATTATGTTTGTACGAAATCACATTAATCTATGTTTATTGATTATTAGTAAAGATTTCTTTATATTATCATATTTATCTTAATTTCATTTATGTAGTTACTAAATATTTTATATGTAATATTTTTATAAATATATTATTCATATTAAATATTTTTTATAAATATAAAATCAATATTTTTTATTAACTAAAAAAATATTAATATAAAATTTTACTAGGGACGCACATGAGAACAAAAATAGGAATTTCAAAAAAAGTCTCTTAAGAATTGGACGTGTTGCGTTCAACCCGATCCATGTTTTGGTTTAAATCCAAAAAAGGCAACCAGATCGATCTACCACTGACAAGTGGATGCAAGCTGGCAGGGCTTGTGAGTTGTGATGCATCTACATGGCTACATCTACGTTTTCCCTCTTTCTGAATCAACATTTTGTAATCAGGCAGAATTGCAAAAATACTAACTTATACATATTCATTTGCAAAAGTACCATACCAAAAAACTGCAAAATAAAAAAGGTAAAATAAAATGTGAATAATTTTTTTTCAAAAAACAAAAAGTTGGTTAATGGAGGCTTAAAATTGCCGTTAAGAAAAAAATATTCCAAATAACTCCTAATCATCTTACCTGCTCAATCGGTTGACATTAACCTCCCCATTGCAGCCATTTTCCCTTTCTTCCCCAAATCTTTTCGATTTGTCTAGAACACTAGAGTTCCATTTTTTAGAACAAAGCTATGTTTTCTAAAACCCTAAATCGAGCGACAACACCCTAAACCTAAATCCCCAAATCAACAATGGTGAAGACAAGATGGTTGAATTCAGAGAAGGCCAAAGAAGAGAAGGCGAAGTCGGCGAGATTTGCGAAGAGAAAGAAGGTTGAAGACCCAAAAGAACAACCTCGTCCAGAACCCTCGAAAGTGAAGAGTGCAAGAATGAAGATAGCCTACATCTCTTCAGAGGAAGAAGATTCACCCAGTTCAGTCGTTCCGATACAGAAGAAGAAAATACGGCGGTTGGAGTCTAAAGAACCCATAGCAAAGAGGTCGATGAGGAAGCCATCGAAATCAGTTGGCGAGGTTAGTTCTCTTAAATAAGTCTTTAGTTTCCTGAAAATTGTCTAAGTTTGCCTGGAAAACATTGAATTGTTGATGCATGCTAGGTTTATGTGGATAAATTGCATGCTAGGTTTATGCCTGAAATCGATGTTGGTAATGAAAAACAGAGCATGAATTACTCTATAAAAAACATAGCATGGAGAGTGTTGTTGTGTGATATAACCTGAATAACTTTGTACTTGCCTGAAAAACTTTGCAACTGACTGACAAATTATGTATAAAAAATCTCATAATATCCTGACAGACTTTGTACTTGCCTGAAACTAGGGTAGGGTATAAAAGCTTGATAAATTTTGATAAAGTGTTGTTGTATAGTGTTGTTGTGTGATATAACCTGAAAATCGCCTGACAAAGCATGGATAGTGTTTTTGTGTGATATAACCTGAAAAACATAGAAATCGCCTGACAATGTGTTGTTATGACCTCAGAAAGTATGGCTACGTATAAACTACATTATCTGAAATAAGTATATGTCACCAAACAAACAGATAAGTAGTATAAAAAACATATATATTCAGATGTTTGATTAGAATGTCAGATGTAGTCTGACAAAGTTTTATAAGTCTTACCTGGAACTATGTTATGGTAAGTTTATAACGATTCTGACATTGTAGTATGAATAAGTTATATAACCTAAAAAACTTATATCTCACCTAACATATTTATAAATGTAGTCTGAATAAGGTTTATTTTCTTTATGTGAATATGATTGTCATGTATTTGTGAATGTCATTCATTACAGATGAAATACAAGTGGGATAGAAAGGAGTTGTTTTTCGGTCGGATCAATCATAATTCAAGGTTTCATTATCTTCAATGTATTGAGAACACGTTAACTAGTGCAGACTGGAAAATAGTTCTACAGGGGCCCTTTGGCCCAATTGTAAAAATAATGAAGAACTTGAAGCTGTCTGCACAGTTGATTCACCATGTTTTGTTTAGGCAACTAGAGACAAAAAAAGAAGTGGGAGACATGGTATGATCTGGGTGGAAAACCATATAGGTTTTCAATGGAGGAGTTTAGACTTATAACATGACTGAATTGTGGCATGCCGGATGAGGAGGACACATTGGAGGATAAAAAAGCATTGTTTGATTGTTTTGGTGTGAAGAGTATTACAATCTCTAACCTTTTAACCAAGTTTATCTCATGTCGGAGGACAATGTATTCAAGCTGAAGATGGCTTTGTTGCTAATTCTTGAGGGTGTTGTACTGGGGGTGATAAGAAGAGGAAGATCGAACCCTTACATGTGAAATTGATCCAAGACTTGGATCGTTTCAATAATTTTCCATGGGGTAGGAGTTCTTATATTGACCTTCATCAAAGTCTGGCTACTGCTTTGGACTCAAGACTGGAGTCAGTTAAGGTTGCACTTGCAGTTTCTTCTTAAGCAAGAGCAGGTTACACCATAAGGGGTTTCCCAATGTTGTTTCTGGTAATGTATTAGTAGTTAAATATGTAAAATTTGAGGTTAGTTTGTTGCTCATAATTGTGGTTTAATTTTAGTTATGTTTGTTTCAGATTTGGTTATATGAGGCAGTGCCCCAGATTGGCAGCACGTTTGCACATAAGCTTAATAAACATGTTCAGCCACGAGGTGTGAATTGGCTGAAAATAAGTAGACCAACCTTGGATTCGGTTACGGATGCCCTAGATGCGACGTATGCTGCTAAAAAGATCCTTGTTGAGGAGGAAGAAGAGGAGTTGGGAGAAACTTGTTACTTCCCATAGGAGGAAGGAGACAAATTCTTTGATGAGATTGTGAAGCAGCTGAAGCCAAAAAGAAAGAGGGTTGGTAAAAAGGATAAGGGAGGTGGTAAAGCGAAAGTTGCAAACATTGAGGGTTTAGACTAGATGGAAGTCATGTGTTGTTTGCATGATTTGCTTAAAAGGGTGCAAAATCTAGATGAAAAGTATGATCTATTAAGGGATGAAGTCCTTGGGATAAAGAAGGAAAAAAGAGGCAAAGTTTATACAAAAGTGGCCTCTTCATCCAGTGATAAAAATGTATGAATGGCTTAATTTGTTCATATTTGTAGGCAATGAATGTTTAATATGTATATATATGCCTACAAGAGTCAAAGGCTGAGGAGGATCAAAGTGATGATGAACCAAACATTAGAGAACACCAGAAGAGCCTGATGAGAAAGGTAAAGTCAACAGATGAGGGTGATATGTCAGAGTTTGAAGATGATAAAGAGGATGAGTCACAAGAGAGAGAGAGTCTGAAGAGGGAGATTCTGAAGAGGTATGTCCTTCGTTTTTAGTCTACATATGCAAATTTCATTCCATATATGCACATTTTAGTCCATATATGCACATTTCATACCATATTTGCAAATTTCATACCATATGTCATCGTTTTCAGGACACTAATGAAGAAGGGCAAGAAGATGGTGCAATTGTGTCTAATGGTGGAAAATGGTTGATGAAGAAGGTTACATCACCATCGAGAGGAACAATGGACAATGAGGATGTTCAAGATGATGTAGGTTGTCAGGAAAAGGCGGATGAAGATGTTGCAATGGTCACTTCTGAAATAAAAATTGTGGTTTCAGATGAGAAACAAGTTCAAGGGGATGCAACAAAGCAAAACAATGCACTGCCAATTCTTATTGAGACGGCTACAATACTATATGGGGTAACAATTGAGGTGGTGAAAGAAGCAAATGAGGAGGGTGTGAAGGAGGTAGCACCTGAGTTGGTTACACAACTTGAGGTTGTGAATGAAGAAACACCTGAGGTGGTGACACAAACTGAGGTGGTGACAAAATCAGTGTCTGATGAGGGTGTGGATAAGGTACAACCTGAGTTGGTGACACAACCACATGGTGTAAGTGAGGTACAAGTTGAGGAGGTAACAAAGGGAGATGGTGTGGAGGGAGAAAACATAGTTGATCAAGGAGTTGTGGAGGAAGGGACTGAGGTACAAGTTGATGAGGTAACAAAGGAAGATGGTGTAGAGGGAGAAAGTAGAGTTGATCAGGGAGTTGTGGAGGATGGGACTGAGGTACATGTTGAGGAGGTAACACATGGAGATGGTATAGAGGGAGGAAGCAAGGTTGATCAGGGAAGGTGTGGAGGATGGGACTGAATTACAAGTTGAGAAGGTATCACATGCAGAGTATGTTTCTCTTCAAAAAGCAAATTGTGATGAGGTAGGTGAGGAGGAAGGGGAGACAAATAATGGAATGGGCCGAGGAAGGGGTAAAAGGTCAAGGATACTCAAGTACAGAAGAGGAAATATCCAAGTCGCACTCGCGAGCTAGCTGCGGCGGCAAAATCACCCTTTCGCAATTTGGATAAGCAAAAATTAGCGAAAAAGATTATCAAAAATAGCAAGGTGGAAGAGATGGCAGGCCTGGGAAAGTGGTTGCAAAGTGAGAGGTTAGTAAGTCAAACCAATCTACTTAACTTAATATGTGCTCCGTGGTCGTTAATAATGATTCGAAAATGCTTCTATCTGGACTGAAAAACTAATATATGGCCTGACTAAAAATATAATGACCTGAAAATAATGTAGTCTGCCTGGAATATGTTTATGTGCAATTTCACCTATATATGTATCATTCTAGCCTGAAGTGTTTATTTTTGTCCTAAAAAAGTCTAAAATTTTACTTGTTTGCCTTGTTTTTTATTCAAATGAATGTATGTTTGAATTTCACGCAATACTGAACCCTGAATTGGACCGAGTGGGCATGAAGTGGATAAGGAATTCTTTGAAAAATTGTTTGCCCCCCAAGTTTTGGTTGTAGGGTGAGGTAATATTCCAATGCATCCTTTTAAAATATTGTACAATTGTAACATCGTTTTCATTGGATACATTAACATTATTGCACCATTTCAGCATCTGGAGCAAATGATGTTCCTTTATCATTAAAGGATTTCAGAGGATCCGGTGTGGTTTTCGTAGGTGATAGTGCTTGACACCTTCTAGACAACCTTGGTCACTGCTGAGTTCAAGCGTTTCCAAAACGACTATCAATGTGTAGGTGAGGATGCACTGATGAATTACATGAAAGGTCAGTGTCTAACAGATTTTGGCAAGAGATGGGATGATGCCTAGCGCATATATGTGCCCTTCAACACCATAGACTACCACTAGTTTGCCTTAGAGATTGAACTATCTGACTGGTGTATGACCATGTACGATTGCAATGTATATATATACTCAGATAAGGAGATTTTTGAGATGATTCAGCCCATGACTGAGACTGTTCCAAGGTATATCAAGTTGTATGACCCACTGGCCAAGAGATATGAAGCATTTTTGGACAAGCCAATGTATGTGACTCGTCCGGACAACCTTAAGCAAAACAAGTGCAGGTATGTATATGTGTATACATGCATTGAATTACCCAGGTATTAACAACATGAATAGTACTATGCTACAATGACTTTTTTGAATAGTAAACAATGGAACTATTAAATGAAAGGAGAGAAATATGAACTGGGACTAATAGAAAGCTTACTTGAACTGACTTTTATTGATAGTATTTAGATCTTGATCGTGGTCTTGATCTTGATCTTGTTACAACGATGGAATACTACAGAATACGTTTTTGATTGCTGTCTAAAATCTTGCCTCTCTACAACTGAGAAGCTTCACTTAAATAGAAAATTGAAATTGTACTGTTGAAGTCCACTAAGTGGAATCCGTACTACTATTCCTGAGTACAGTAATTATAGTGACTCTTGGTCTATTATTGAGATCTGCTTTTGCTAATTTGGACTCTTGTCTGCCATCTGCTTTTGGTAGTGCCTGTCGACTTGGCCTTTTGGCAGCTTCTGCCGACCTGAAGACTTTGCTTAATGATTAAGGCTGTCATCTTCTTTCTGGGCTTGAAGAAGAATTGGGCCTTGAATTCTGTTTGGGCCTTTAGGCATAAGGATCTTGTGAAAATTGCTCAAATGGATCATAGTTGTCGTCTAGGGTCTGATTTGAAGAGCTGTTTTGTTCTTCCTGTTCTTCTTCTACCTTTTGACCCATTACTTCTTAACCATGGGTTTAGACTGTTCTTGATAGGATTTAGCTGCCATAAATTCCTGGTACTTTTTGAATTCTTGGAATTCCTGCCATTGTTTTTGTTGGTCTATGGTCATTTGTGGAGGAGTCTGAGAGGTTGAAGCTGCAGGAATACCTGTAGGATGGATTTGTATGGATTTTTCTGAGGAATGAGGGGACTCTTTTAGTCTGAGAAGGACCTGGATTTTATCAATGGTCAATGATTCCAGGTCTAGTTTTTCCCACCACCTTACTTTGTATTTTTTGCAAAGTGATAGGGGAAGAGGTCTAGGTAGGACTTGTTGGAGTTCATAGATCCAACAGAGAATCCATGCAACTCCGGTACTTTTGTGAAATTGGACTGGTCTAACGTATTCTGGAGTTGGACAATTTTTGTAAAAGTAATCAAAGGCTAGTCTTGCTTGATCTGGAAAGATCTCTGGGACTGGGCCAAATATGTTCCACCATGCATAGAACCATATGGGTAGTTTATCATTGCAGTTTCTGGCAAAAAAGAAGAACCATGAATGATTAAAGGGTCTGATGAGGAATGCCTTTGACCATGCTTCACGATAGTCAAAGTAGGAATATCCATTTGGGTAAAATGGGATAGAGAACTGTTTTTGTGTGCTTGGGTCACCCCACTCTTCTCGGGAAATGACCTTTTGAATCTTACACTTGGAGAATAAGGTAAGATTAGGGTCTTTTTCATCTTTAGTGTGAGAGATCTCTGCAGACATTGAGTCTACTAAGATAAATTCGTAGAATTTCTGGGTCTTTGTTGGTTCTGTAGGGAACAATTGGAAGTCTTTTGAGAAGAGGCCTTTTATGAAAGGTTCGAACTCTTTGGGTTCATGTGTCTTGAATTCTTTGGTAAGACACACCTCTTGAAGGGATATTTGTTTAATGAAATATTTATGGTAGATTTTGGACTTTTATGAGTCTTTCTTTTGAGGAGTCCTTGGGTTAAGATGGGCTTGACTATTAGAAAGAGAAGGAAACTGAGATAAAATTTGGAACTGGTTTTGTGTAGGTACTGTAGTTTGGTTAGGACTTTTTTTAGGGGCATAATCCTGCGGAGTCTGTTTTTTCGAAGGAGTGTCTCTCCCCGCCATTCCTGGAAAACAATTAAAGTTAGAAAGGAATATGGAGGGCCTTTACCTTTTCTTGGATCAGTCTGTTTGCTGCTGCTTGCCTGCTATTCAAAATCTTTCTTTCACTAGTTAAAATGATCTTTTTCAAATCTTTAGAAATTAAGGGTTCTTTAAAAACTCTTTTTATCACCTTTTTACTGTGTAAAACATGAAAGTAAATGTAGTATCTGTTTTGAAGATCTTGAAGACTTTTGAATTGTGAAAAAGGGGCCATTTAAAACGGAATTTTTAATGCTTTTAATTCTCTAGAGATTTGTATATTTGCCATGTAGGTACTGTTATGAACTATATCATTCAAATTATCAAGGCGGTATAACAACGTCCAAACTTGCTCTATATCCTTGGAATCACACGTTTCAAAATTAAAACGGGCTTTTTTAAGGGCTAGGCGGAAAAATGGAATTCGCCATTGACTGTAAATTTCTTTTTTGAGATCGCTGTAAAGCTTAATTTACTCTGTGGATTTTCCCTGCAAAAATTCTCTCGTAAGAAAACCTGGTAAGGAATTGTTCTCTCCTTTTATGTATTCTATCTCAAAACGAAATAATGAAAGAATTGCTTGCCATTTGGCGAACATTTGTTTTGAAACTATATTCTGAACATCTTTTTGTAAAATCTCTTTTTGCAGATTTGCAATCGACTCTGAGAAGAAATTTTTTGTTAAACAAATCATCCTAAAACTTAGAGATGCATGCAACAATAGATAGTATTTCTTTTTTTACTGTACTATAGTTCTTTTGTGGTCCTGCCCAGATTCCTGAGTAGAATCTAACTAGTTGTTTCGAACTCTTATTATTTATTTTTTGTTTTAATATACCACCAAATCCTATATCTGAAGCATCCGTCTCAACTATCATAAAGGCTTTAGGTTGAGGAATGTCAATGCAAGGTAAGGATTTGACTTTGTCTTTTATAACTCTAACGGCTTTGGTTTGCTCTATTCCCCAAGGAGGTGGATTTTTTTTAAGTCTTTGAAAGAGGGGAATGCAAAGTTGTCTTAACCCTAGAAAGAAATCAGAGATGTAGTTAAGACATCCTAAAAATCTTTGTAATTGTGTTTTGTCTTTTATTTCATCAGGAAACTTCTCTGCAAATTCTATGCTTCTATCTATAGGCTTGATGGTTTGTTGGTAAATGTTATGACCAAGAAACCGGACTTTTTATTGAAAGAGTTTCATCTTTGTTGCAGAGAGGACTAATCCATTTTTTCTGACTGTGTGTAAAAAGACATTTAAATGTTTAAAATGTTCTTCTATGGTTTTAGAAAAGACTAACACAGCGTCTATGTAGACTATAAAAAAGTCTGAATAAGGGTTGAGAATGTCATTCATAATTCTCTGGTATTCTGATGGAGCGTTTTTAAGGCCAAAGGGCATTACGTTCCACTCAAAATGTCCAAAAGGGACAGTAAAGGCTGTTTTGTATCTATCTTCCTTGGTTATCTAGATTTGCCAGTAACCACTTTTCATATCAAATTTAGAAAATATTTTTGCCTCAAATAATCTGACTCACTTTTGTTTGGGATCGGATATCTAATCCACTGTAAAACACTATTAAGAGGTTTGTAGTTAATGACTAACCTTGGGACACCTCTTTCTTTCTCAGCTTGGTTCATGACATAGAAGGCTGCACAACTCCACGGGGATTGTGACTTTCTAATTAAACCTTTAGATAATAAAGAATCTATTTCCTTTTTGCAGGTTTCTAATAGTTCTTTGTTCATTTGGATGGGTCTAGCCTTGGTAGGGATATTTCTCTCATCAAAGTCCTTTTCATAAGGTAAAGAGACTTGGTGTTTCTTCCTATCCCAAAAGGCATTAGGGAGGTCAGAACAGACTTGTTTTTTGAACAAATCTTTTAACTTTAGGACTTTGTTCTGCAGAGCAGGGTTCTGAAAATTTTCTTCTATTCTTAGATTTGCAATTTCATCAGTTAGGTCTTTTATGAAAACCCTTTTGTGACTAATTAGGTCTAATTGTTTCTTAATAGAAGAATATTGTAAAAGAGTTATGCCTTTATTTTTTATTGGATTTATGAAGTTTAAGTTTTTTCCTAAAACTTCCGCATGGATCCCTTCTTGGTTTACCTGGAAAGGATAGATCTGGGTTAGGAAAGGGGTTCCTAGAATGACTTCTTGTGACAGGTCTTTTACCAAAATGAAGGAATTCTTTAGGCAATATCCATCACTGCAAATGGACGCCCTAGGTATTTTATAGCTTATTTGCATTCTATCTCCATTGGCATTATGGAGTCTTTCAATAGTTTTTACAAAGAATTTTGAAGGTATAAGTCCTTCTCTAATGCAATTAAGATCGGCTCCGCTATCAAGAAGGGCCACTGTTTTAAGAATGAAGTTGTCTATTTTAATGTTGATAGGAACGTACCATTTTTGGAAGTCTATTTTATTAAGGACTGTTAAAAAGGCTTCATCATTGTCTTCTGTCCTTTCTACTTCTTTGGTCATAGAAGTAGCTTCAGAATCTTTTGAGCTATGATTAAAAACAAGATTAGACGAACTACTGTCTGAATCTAGTTTTGACTCTAGTATGGAAATTCTAGTTTCTATTTCTAAATCTTTAGGGTCTTTGATTCTAACATATTCTTGAAGGTCTTTGACTTCTCTTTTTAATCTGTTAACCTCAGCATGTAAGTCTTTTGTTGTTATTTGGGTTCCAAAAAGGCTGGTACTAGTTCTGTTTTCGAAGAGTTTAGATATACTAAAGGGTTCTTCAAAAACTGGCTTTTGTTCTCTAAATATTAGGTCTTTTAGCTTCATAAGGTATTCTTGCTTTGTTCTCGGATCTGGTATTTGATCTATTAGTTGAAAAAGAGCTTCTTCTTTATCTGTCTTTGTTATAACATTATAGAACTAAGGGGATTGATAATTATCAGAACTGGAAGATGAATTGTAGTCTATTTCATAAATTCCTTCTTCTTCTGAAGAATAGTCTTTGTCACAAAGGAGGATCTTTTCTAGTTTCTCCTTCATGTCTGGATTATCTTTGAATATTTCATTGATCTTTTGTTTTAAAGGGCAATTGTTGGCTTTATGGCCAGGTTTTCTGCATTTGTAACAGATTATCTTTCTGCTAGTCTTGGATCTACTAGGTCTTTCTTGTTCAGTCTTAATCTGTCTATGCTTTCTAAAAAATCTAGGATAATCTCTTTTTCTTCTATAAGATTTTTCTTTCCTAATCCTCGAAGGGGCTTGAATTTTTTCTATACCAAAAGCTTCACAGAAACTTCCCATTTCTCTTCTAGACTTTCCTCTATCTGCCCCGTATTTTGCTTGAATTTTTAATTCAGTGCATAAGGCTAAACCTTCTTTCTTGATGAAAGCTCCTAATTGGCCATAGGTAATGTCTTTCCAAGGAATGTCTTCTATTCCTAGGGTTTCTTTGAGCTTTGTAATGATTCTTTGGGCAAATAACGAGGGTAAACCCGAAATAAATCTTTCTTTCCAAAAGGATTCATTGCAGTCTGGTCTTTTAAGAATATAAGATAAGAATACATACTTACACCATCTATAATCACTTAGAGTTGGGCATCTAAGGTTGGTAAGGATATATTTATTGGCTTGCAGTTCTTCTTGAGGATTTCCTACGAAATACATATTGATGGCATAGATTAACTGTGCAACAACATTTTGTTCTATGGTCTCTCTTCCTGTTTCATCCTCTGTTGAAATGGTAGCTTCTAAGACTTCTAATTTTTGCTATAAGTTCATTGCATTATCCCACCAATATTTAAGTTGGCCTGTAAAACCTTGGATTATAAGGACATCTGCAATTTTGTCTGTATGACCTTCGGTTCTATAAGCGACTTTCGCCATTCCCATCTCTTGTAAGGTGTTCATGATTTCACTTTCTGATTTCCCATCTATATTCCATTCATAAAGGGATTGACCATTATAGTCTATGGCTCTAAATTTAGCTCTTTCCTCGTATTGTAAATCTGGAGGAGTAGGTCTATTATAGTAATTTCTGGTATCCATGTTCTTTTTCCCGAACATCTTTGTGTACTGTTGAGACCTATTACCTCTCCTTCTGATTTTATTGATTTCTAGGGGTTCATCAAGAATTGTTGATTCTAGTTGTTCTATTTTCTTTTCCGAGTCTTCTGACTCAGTTTCAGTTTCTTCACTCTGATCTGAGTTTGACTTATCTTTGCAATTATTTTTGCATTTGGATTTTAAACAATTTATATTGGCTGGTGAGCTTTGTGAGGTTGATGCCTGAAAAGCATCAAGTCTTTGGGAGATTCTTTCTAGAACAGTTTGGGGTGTTAGACTTATATTTCTCAGAAGGTTACTAGGGATACTTTCAGCCTGAAAGTGAGGTTTGGAGGTATCTCTAGGGAACTTTGGAGGATTAAAACCTTTTTCAATTCCTAAGTGAACTTGGTCTATTTGTTCGGCTATGGTGTGAAGGATCCGATTAGAATAATTGTTTTGATTATAGATCTTTTTTATATCTCTTAAATTTACTTGACTTTCATCAGAATCTGATCTTCCTTTTTTAAAAGGTTCAGCTTTGACTTCTTCACTATCATTGCCGACTATTATACCTTTAAGAGGAGGATGGACAGAGGTACTAGTCCCTGAAGGTAAAAGCTTCCAGGTTCTAGTTATTCTATTTTGAACTTCTAATGAAGAGAGTTGAAAGGGGTTTTTATTATCTTTTCTGGATAAATATATAGGGAACCAGGTAAAGAAAAGAATATGACCGTGTACGATTGCAATGTATATATGTACTCAGATAAGGAGATTTTTGAGATGATTCAGCCCATGACTGAGATTGTTCCAAGGTATATCAAGCTGTATCACTGGCCAAGAGATATGAAGCATTTTTGGACAAGCCAATGTATGTGACTCATCCGGACAACCTTAAGCAAAACAAGCGCAGGTATGTATATGTGTATACATGCATTGAAAAATACTCTATCACTACATTAAATATACATTCTAACTTCTTTTGTTCATCTTACAGAGGAGATTGAAGGGTGTACACACTAAAGCACATTGAGTTGTTGATGCTTGGAATGACAAACCTCGATCTTGCGTCTGACAAATTCATAGATGGAAACAGAAACCAAATGGCTCATAGTATTTTTAGATGTTCTTGGGATGGTTTTTAAAGACTGTAGTTTGATTTATTTAATGTAGCTTATTTAACTAATTTAAGTGTTTATTATACCATTGGGCAAGGCAGGCATGTGCTTATTTTATTTTAATGTAGAATTTCATGTTTTTATGATGTTTACAAACTCAGTGTCTTTAAGTCAGGTCATATTGTAGTTTTATATTCCTAAATCTCGGACCACAAAACTCATGTTATGTTTTGATGAGTGTTTACAAACACTTATCAAAACTTATTTGAAAAAAACTAAAATATGATAACATGATTTTTTAAGGAAGACATCTTAGGTTTTTTGTAACAAACTAAAATATTCCTCTGTTTTTAAGGAAGACATGTTAAGGTCTTTATCAAGTCAACTTCAGTAAAGATATGGAAGATTTTCATGCAAAAGATCTTTTCCCATTGCATCAGATTTGACCCCTCTGTTTTTTCATAATGTTTTAAATGACCATTAACACCTCCCCATCTACCAGCCATTAAGACTCTCCACTCAGATTTTTTGTGTATAAATATCGGCCCTGTTGGTTGCAAATCACTCACAAATCCTCCCAAACTCTCTAGCCATCTTCTCTAAAACTCCTCTCCCAAACTCCCAACTCTCTCTCACACATAAGGTGAATTCATATGTCAAAATCTATCTTCAGGTGTACACGGATGGGGACTTAAGACCAAGCTCCGGACAAATGGGGTTATTGACAACGCACATGTACACGGGGGGAGCACGAAGCTCTGAAAGGTTCCTAAAAACAAGATGGAAATATGGTACTTGAGTAGCAGGCTTATGAACATGTCCAAGTATGTGGGGAGTAAATCCTTTTTTTTAACAAGTCTCAGAGTCATGGCAACGTTACCTTCAGCCGTTGCAAACCGACGATGACGACGTAGCGGATCTCGTTCGCCTCGGCGAGAAGGTCGTCGGCGTGAAAGTGTACGTCGTTCGTGATGACCGTGATGTCGTGATGCCCGCCATGATGCCGTTTTCTTTCTATTCTATGTAGTAGTTTTTATTTTGTTCCTTTTTTCCCTCTGTATGAAGATGGAGTAAGTTCCCATGGACAATCAATGAATATTAATTCCAGCGTAAAACCATATTCCTATTTTTTAGACTACATTTACTGTTTATCAGGACATATAGAACGTTTTCAGAACACATGCATGGATATTCAGGTCAACTCTTTGTTATATTTCCCGAGTATTCATAAATTATCAAGCCAAATTCATACTTGGTTGGTTCCCTAAAAAATGCTCTCAACCACCATGAAAACATCGAGTTTGCACACATTTATTGTTTATCAAGTCATAAAGAACTTTTTCAGAACCAATTCATGGACATTCAGGTCAACTCTCTGTTATATTTCCTGAGCATTCGTAAATTATCAAGCCAAAATTTGTACTTGGTTGGTTCCCTAATGTAATCCACTTAAATTCTCTCAACCACCATGAAAACATTGAGTTTGCACACATTTATTATTTATCGGGTCATATAGAACTTTTTCAGAACACTTGCATGTCTTTAAGTTAGGTCGTATTGTTCATTTACAAGTCATTATAGCGTTTGACATGACACCATTTCGGAGCAATATTCACTTTGACGAGAGAAGTGTTCCCTATACCAAGCAAACCATTCAGTATAACTTAGATTATTTATGAAAGATAATGCAGTTGTTTAACATAAACTAATTCTTATACCCTAGCCAAAAGAGGGAACCCCAACAAAAAGAGGTATGGTTTAAGACTATGGATACTTAAACCATACATCTTTTCAAGCACCCAACAACAACAGACAAACCATTTACGCGATGATGTTTACCAGCATAAACCACCAAAAAACACCAACAAGGTGATAGTTTTAAACAATAAAAAACCTAACCCAGCGGATGTCACCCGTTAGTCCTTCTCCTCCTATAGCTCTTCTTGTTGTGTCCTCGGATGCCGCAATAAGAACACTGCATCTTCCTAGAATAATTCATCTCCCACGGTGCCCTGAATCGGTTAATACGTGATCTTCTAGGAGGGCGCTTTACCAGTGGTGCAGAGCATGTGATGGATGACACAACTTCAAGAACTGACCATCGTTTTTTTGAGGGAACAAGTTGCATAGTTTCCTTGTACACTTCTCTCACCAACTCATTCTTGAACATGGGATAGACGAGATCAGTGAGTGGCACTCCTCTATCACTTGCAACCGCTATGGCATGAGCACATGGAACTTTATCAATCTGGAACATGTTACAATCACATGTACGAACATGTAGGTTCACAAAGTATCTGATAGTTCCTTGCATAACCTCTCCTTCAAACTGACTAAGCCTTCACACACTCATCTTAGTTGACTTTCTATAGTTCACTTATAATAACATGTACACAGAGGGTGGCAAAACCTAGTCCCATTTTAAAGCTTTTTCTCTTCTTTCACAAAACCATTTGGAAATGGTCTCTAGAATGGCATCAAACAGGGTAAGAATAGACCACTGATGATGGGTTTTCCACGGGCCATTAAGACACCCAGCGTTGTTGCTCGTCATGATGTTAAATTTGTTCCCGTGAAAATGCGCCCTCGCCCAGTTGTTAACTCCAGCTTCTTTGAGATATTGACCAATCCTTAGAGAGGCAGCTGTGAGTTGAGAAAACTGATGATTAAACTCAGCCACAATGTAAACCTTCACAACTTTTTTGAAGACGCCTAAGAGGTCTGGCCTACCATACTTCCTCTTAATGTTTTGGTAGATGTGATAAATACAAAACCCATGCTTGGCGAAAAAATAGCTATTTCTCATAACTTTCCCAATGTTAACATGACGGACAGACACAAAATACACCTTGGGATGATCTGGAGCAACAACCTTTAATTCACTAAAGAAAAATTACCACGCATCATCGTTAGAGGTGTTCAGCGGTTTCTTTTGAACCGGCGGTTTTGGAACCTCCCAAAACTGTCTGGAACTGGAAACGAACAGTAACCGGAACCGACTGAAACCGTTCGAGGCCGGTTCTGGTTCATGATTTCATAGAACCTTGGAACCGACGGTTCGAACCGGTTCGAAACCGTCAGAACCGTCAGTTTTAAACCTATTAGCTAAGTGAAGTTCCATAATAAAGGTAAAAGGACTACATGGGTTTTGATTTTTCTAACCCGGAGAGAACATGTAAGCAACTTAATTAAGTTCAAACCCTTTATTTTTCTAATTTTTTCCTTATAATTTTTTATAAAGACAAATGCTTATTGTATTTTTTAATTTAAGAATTTATTGTATAATAAAAATGTAAAGATTCAATGATAAATGTTAATAATTTCTTGTTTTTTTTATAGAGAAATAGCAACCAATACCCTACCTTACTAATGCATTTGCGATTTTACCCTACCCCTTTTGTTTTTTGCAAATATACCCTATCCAAAAACAATTCCTTCTTTTTTGCAAAAATACCCCCCCAAATAAAAAGGTAAATTGAAAATTGAATTTTCTTTTTGTTTTGGAAAATAAAATATGACATGGCACTAATTTTAAGAAGAAAAAAAAAATTAATTCAGTTTAAATTTCAAATTGAAATGTGAAAGTTGCTACAGAAACCCAACTACATTGCCGGCCGAGATCTCTCTCCCAGCTCGAGGTGTCTCCATCTTCTCCGACGGAATCTAGCTTTGTTTTGTCCGACGGATTTCACCATTGTCGGCGGAAAGGTTTCTCTTCAAGGTATGATATCGATTCAAACTCCATAATCTCCAGCTTTGTTTTTGCTTGAAACCCTTCTTCGCCGTTCGAGCTAGCTGAAACCCTTTTTCGGCGCGAAATTGCAGGTTTTCCACAGACGGAGCCCTTCATCGCCGCTTGAGCTCCTCTGATTAAGGCCCAAAGTTACAGGTCTTCCACCGAAGACGCGGGACAAAGTGCAGGTCTTCGACCGACGTCCCTGGTCTCGATTCCGATTCATCTTCCTCTTCTGTCTATCTCGTTCGAGCCTTGGAGGTATGTCCAATTTTTTAGGGTTCCAGCCATTCAACGCCGTTTTAGGGTTGCTTCGTTGCTGTTCATTTGGTTTTTAGGGTTGATTTACTGTTGTTCGTTTGAGCTGAAATGAAGTAAAGTTGAATGCAACGAATTATATAAACCTGTGAAATCTGTGTTTGTAAAATGAGAATGTCAGATTAGTTTTTTTTTATCACAATTGCAGGAATTACCATTGTTTGAAAATTTCATGTCAGCGTTGATGAAATATTTGTCACATCGTATAGTTTTATTGTTGAAATTATCAATTAGAATGTCAGCTTTGTGAAACATTGTTGTGTTTTGAAAGTTAATGTTTTTATTTGCGAGACATTATAGCTCTATTATTCTCGCAACTTCCTTGTCTTCTCGTGTGATCTCTACATCTGAGTATGTTCAGTTTGGTGCTTAGAAAAAACTTAAATGTTGCTATTTTTTGTTGTTTGTCTATCTCCACCAGTGCAGCTGAAGTGGTGTAGTTTTCCATATTAAAACGGAGGAAATTGAAATGGGTAAAAAGGTAAATTTTGGTTAGCTCATTGTGTGTAGTTTTCCATATTTCACATCGTGTCATGTAGTTTTTAAGTATATGTTCCTTATGTATTTATTGACCTCGTATAATTTGTATTTTTAGGGTCATTTATTGAGATTTGAAGGGAAAAAATTCATCGGCAGAGTCAACCAAAACTATCGACGTGAATTGCTGAAAATTATTGAGAAATGCCTCTCCCTTGTGGACTGGCAGAGGATAATAGATGGTCCATTTGGACCTACTGTGAAGATGGTTCGTCGACAAACCTTTTCATGCCAGCTTGTACATTATGTTTTATTCCGTCAAGTAGAAACGAGGAAGTTATGGGAGACGTGGTATGACCTGCAAGGACATCTACTGCGTTTTTCAATGAAGGAATTTGCACTTGTGACGGGGTTATGCTGTCGTAGAATGAATGATAATGAGCTAAACCCGGATAAAAATGTCGTGAAAGAGTTATTTGATGTACATAATTTGACGTTGGGTGAGCTAGAGTCATTATTTATGCGTACACAGCCTGATAGCCCTTTGAAATATAAGATGGCATTATTGATTATATTAGAGGGCGTCATTCTTGGGGTTGAGAAAAAGGTTCGCATAAGCACGGGTCATGTAAAATTATTGATTGATATCGATCGATTCACAAAATTCCCGTGGGGCAGGGTTAGCTACATTGAAACTCACCAGGGATTGAGTTCAACGGTGAAGAATAGATTGCAAACGGTTGAAACAAGCACAGACTCAAGTGCAAGGTTGGGTTACAAACTCAAGGGGTTTCCAATGGCCTTTCAGGTAACATGACAGGATATAATGTATATTGTTTTGAAGTTGGTATTGTAGTTACAATATATTGATGGTTTCTTACAAGAAATAAGTATCATACTGACAAGAAAAACTGCGGTTCAAGTTTGGCTATTTGAAGTTGTTAAACCAATTGCTTCAGCGTTTGCACATTTGGTGGATAAGGAGGCCTACCCATGCGGTCTACGGTGGTCATCAGATTCACAACCTGATGTGACGGCTGTGGAGTCTTTCTTGGGGAAGGCCACATCCCGTTTTATTCCAAATGTGGTGTTAATAGAGGAAGAAGCTGAGGTGAAGGTCTTAAAAGAATGCAAATTTGATGGGGAAGTGAAGGACACTTACTTTGACAAGGCTGTTGAGAAATTCGAGCTAAGTAATAAGAGGTCTATCAATGGTAGAAGAAAAGGAAAGAGTGATTCGGACCCTACCCCTGCTGCGAAGTCCTCAAGCCTGGATGCAAGACAGATGATGTGCGCTATGAAAGAGCTTCATGAGCGTATGATTAATTTGGAAAACCAAGTGGACGCAGGATTTAGTGCTATGAATAAAACCTTGGGCATAATGGAACAGATGATCAAGAAGAGGGCATTCAACAACTCAGGTTCAACAAATGATGAAGAAGAGGACATTGAACAAGAGGAAGGGGAGGTAAGATAACTGTCAAAAATCGTTATTAAGTTTTGTTTGGGAACTTAGATTTTTATTTCGTGGAAGCTTAAGCAATTTTTCTTGTCGGAATGTAGAATAGTAATGTCATATTAAAAAGTTAAAATGTCACTGTTTTCAACTTGAGATTGACAGTTACTTATATTTATTGTAAGTTAAAGCCTGGTTTTTGACAAACATTATAATAGGAATGTCATAGTTAGTTACTAGAAAGTCAATATTTATAAGTTGGATGGATGCATAAAGCTCTGTTTTTGACAAACATTGTAGAATGATGCACTTACTTATTATTTTTGTGAGTTAAATCTAATTTTTTATTTATTGAAGCAGAATGTAGTACATGGTCGTGATGAGGATGTCGAAATGGATAGAATGGGGGGGGGTCTGATTCAAATCCCCTATAGGATGACGATGATGAAGGTGCCATTAAAGTCGATAATGGAAATTTAGGATATATGGTTGTTTATCGAAAGCAAAAGGATGATGAAGATGGTGCAGTTCAGAGAGATGATGTTGAGGGTGCAGTACAAGATGAGGGGAAATATGGAGAAACGATGACAAAAGAAGAAAAAGATAAGAAAGAAGGAAACGTATTTGCAAGAAAGACTCGTTCAAAAAAGAAGAAGGGTGATGAAGATGGTGCAGTTCAGAGTGATGATGTTGAGGGTGCAGTATAGGATGAGGGGAAATATGGAGAAACGATGACAAAAGAAGAAAAAGATAAGAAAGAAGGAAAAGTATTTGCAAGGAAGACTCGTTTAGAAAAGAAGAAGGGTGATGAAGATGGTGCAGTTCAGAATGAGGGGGGAAATAAAAAAGGGAGGACAAAAGGAGTTGAGGTATGCATCAATAAATCTTCCTGACAGGATGGTCCCTTAGTTCACCAACATCTTATTTATGAAAAAACTTATTTGTAGACGCTAGCGGTAGCAACAAAAGAAGCTGAGGTGGAAGGAGACTCTACCAAAGAATCAATTGGAGTATCAACAAGAAACACCAGCTCAAAAATAATAATTAATACAACTGGTGAACTGAGGGACCATCCTATCAGGAAGAGAGGATTGTCCAGAGAAGCCGATAATCCCAAACGATGCAAGGTTTCAACGTCCAAAGGTATTTCAGACACGAATAGATTGTGCCGTTGGTTAGACTCGAAGGAAAGGTTAGGAAGTTGTCCCTCCTGTCTTGATGATATGAACGCGTGTTTGAGATGTTAATTAAACCATCTTATGATGTAGTAAGGAAATTGTTTCTCCAACTGGAGAACATCTACAGAAGAAGTTTTTTGAGAAATTGTTGCAACCAATGGGGTGGCTGAGTTCTCAGGTAAGCCTCTTTCATTATTTATATAAATTATCGTGGCGTATAGCAAGTCTTAAATTTCTGGTATGACATATTATATTTTTGGTTTGTAGCACTTGGACAAATGTATGTATTATCTTGGTTGTCATGTGTGTGACAAACCAGTGGCAATATTAGACACCTTTTTTCAGCATAAGTTGGACAAGGAAATGAATAGATGGTTTTCAGATAAGCAAAGTAATGTTGATGATCGATCTAAGATGAGATACATGCGTGGGGAACTGCTTGCACTTTATGGGAAGGATTGGAAGGACGTGGATCGTATATACCTCCCCTTCAATTTCAAGGCGAAACATTGGGTAGCTCTGAAGATACAACTAAGTAAATGGTGTGTCACTGTATACGATCTCAACGTCAATTTGTTCAAATTGTCGGTAGTCCATAGGTTCCTTGCAGGGTTGACATATATTCTTCCTGTCATGATAGCACAATATGAGCCATTGGCAACAATTTATGAAGATACGGGGAAAAATCCCCTAAATGTGACTCGTGTTCCTACATTGGAGAGAAACAAGATAGGGTAAGTTGTTTACATCAATTGGTCATTTTTTGATGTGAAATTGGTTATAATATCAGGAAACCAACTACATTTTTTACTTGTGTACAGAGGTGATTGTGGCGTCTTCACGATCAAGTACATAGAAATGCTAAGTTTCGGACGTCAAAACACCGTGAACATGGGTGACAAATTTGTGGATCAGTACAGAAAAAGGATAGCCGTTAGTATTTTCGATATGAAGTGGTTTGACTAGTGGATAATATCTTATTCACTTTCATGTAAGCTTCACTATAGTTGGGATAGTTTTGTATGATTCCTTCTTGGGTGGTTTTTGCTAGAATTGACTTGTCTTATTGACAATAACTTGTGTTGAAATTATTTTGGAAATCTAGCAAAATTCGTTGGTGCATTTCTTCTTTGCTACTTCGTTGTAGATGCATACTTCCTGTCAGTGTTGTTCATAATTCTTGTGAGTGAAATTTCTTTATATTTTGCGTACATATGTTTTTTGTCACATTGTATAATCCTATTGTCAGAATTATCCATTTGTTTTTGTTGTTTTGGGGTAAAAAATAATTTTTTAATATTATTTGTTTGTGTTTACCATTCTATTGACCTTTTTAATAATATTTAATTTGGAATAAAAAGGGTAAGACATAACCCTGTTTACCTTTCTTCGAAGTTCGAATGCTCGCAAAAGGCCCTCCCTGTTTACCTTCCAAAATTCCCTCCAAAAGAAGATATTTTCTTCTTCCCCAAAAGGCGACTCTGCAAACATCCATCATTGTTATCAGACATTTTCTTCTTCCCCAGAAGGCGCTTCAACTCCTCCATCTTTCCCTATTAACGCTAGACTCGATTTTTGCTTACTCTTGAAGTCCATTTTTTTCTTACCAAGTCCATCTCCACATTTTCTTACTTACTCCCTCCATCTTTCTCCATTAACGCGACTCTGCAACTCCATTTTTACTTACTCGCCCCTCCCCGAACTTTTCCTTAACCTCTTAAGTGCGTTACAAAAAAACCCTAGAAAATGGCAATGCTTAGAGACGGTAAAGAATTGAGCCCAAAGAAGAGTGGAGAGAAAAGGAAGAGAAAAGAAGACGACATGCAGGTTCGAAAGAAGAAGAAGCAGAGAGACAAAGTGCAGGTGAAAGGGGAAAAAACTTGTGACAGTACCATAGCAAAAAAATCCGGGAAGGGCAGGTCGAGGCCAAAAGCGAAAACAGTAAAGGCGAAAAAACCCGTAATCTTTAAAGGGGATGTAAGTTGTCTACATTTTCTGTTTAGGGCTTAGGGTATTTTTCAATTGTCCTGTCAGCCTTCTAAAATGGTTTTAATTTGTTTAGGGTATTTTTTCAATTGTCCTGTCACCCGTCTGAAATGGTTTAATTTGTATCGGGAGTGTTTGTTTAGGGTTTTTTGTTTCATATGTCGTCTAAGGCTTCTTAAATGGTTCGATTTCGTTTGTTTATGGTTATTTTTATTTGGTTTGCAGATTAGGTACAATTATTTCATAGGTGAACCTTTCTACGGAAGAATTGACATCAACTATAGGGTGCACTTTGTTCGTGAGATTGAAAACAAGTTGACACATATGGATTGGCAACGGGTTTTGGATGGCCCGTTTGGAAAAGTTTTGAAAATGTTGCAGCAGGTATCATTTTCTTCACAAACATTGCATGCTGTTTTATTTAAGCAACTTGAAACAAAAAAGAAGTGGGAGTCTTGGTATAAGGTGGCAGGGAAAGAGTTGAGGTTTTCGATCAAGGAGTTCTCTCTCATAACTGGACTGAATTGTGGTAAACTTCCATTTGTGGATACTAAAGCTGACGGGCTAGTAATGGAGCGATTTTTTGGTAGTCCTGGTGGTCCTAAGACCACAATACAAGATGTTTACAACAGATTCAAATAACATCGTGAGTTGGACAACTACAAACTCAAGTTGGCACTGTTGTTGATAGTTGAGGGTCTGTTGCTGGGAGGGGATAAGAAGAGGCTAGTGAAGCCGCTGCATGTTAGGCTGCTGGAGAATATGGATAACTTTTGGGATTATCCATGGGGAAGGGTTGCTTATGAAGAGCTTCACAAGTCATTGACCACAGCATTGGCCAAAAGGATGCAAACAGTAGAGAAGGCAAAGCTACTCTCCAACGCACCAAGAATTCCATATTCCATTCAAGGCATACCAATTGTGTTTCAGGTAGTTATTTTATAAATTTTTAATGGTTCAAATATGAATTACTTTATGCTATACTATGACCGGATGTTTGAATACATGGTGACATGATCATGGTGAATATGTAGGATGTCATTTGTTGTTTGATTGACACAACATACTAGTTTTCCAACATAGTTTTATTTGCATTCTAGATAGTTTTATGGTGACCTGATTTAAATTTTAAATGGTTCAAATATGAATTACTGAGTGTGTTTTATTTGCAGCATAGTAGTATACTTTATGCTATACTATAACCGGATGTTTGAGTACAGGGTGACAAGATCATGGTGAATATGCAGGATGTTGTTTGTTATTTGATTGACACAACATACTAGTTTTCCAATATAGTTTTATTTGCATTCCATATAGTTTTATGGTGACCTGATTTAAAATTTTAATGGTTCAAATATGAATTACTGAGTGTGTTTTATTTGCAGCATGGTAGTATACTTTATGCTATACTATGACTGGATTTTTGAGTATAGGGTGACAGGATCATGGTGAATATACATGATGTTATTTGTTGTTTGATTGACACAACATACTAGTTTTCCAACATAGTTTTATTTGCATTTCAGATAGTTTTATGGTGACCTGATTTAAATTATAGGGTGACAGGATATAATGATTTAATGTATCTTAATTTGCTAATTCTCAAACCGCTTGTTATTGTAGATATGGGTATGGGAAGCTGTGCCAACATTTGGTCTCCAATTTGCATCAAAGTTGAGTGAATCTGCAATGCCTCGAGGTTTTCATTGGTTTTCAGATGAAGCCCCTGAACATGGAATGTTGGAGTTGTCTTTGGATGATCCTACACATGTGGTTAAGCCCATTCTTATTCCCGATGAGGATGAGGTGGATAAGCTGTCCGACTGCTACTATGTTGTTGAAGATGATGACCCGCATTTTGACAAGATTGTGAGGGAAGCAATGAAGGGTTTGAAAAAGAAGGGGATGGGGAAGGGGAAGCAAGGAAAAGATGGAGCGAGCCCGAGTAATGCATCTGTGCATTCATCAGAGGTGATAAGTCAGATGTTCAGAATGATGAAGAGGATGGAAAAAAGAGTGTTTGACAGGATGGGAAAGCTGGAAAAGAGGGTATCAAAGGAGGAGGTGCATAAGCTCAAGAGTAAGGGGAAATCAAAGAGTTATTCAGATGAGGATAATTTTGAATCCTATGGTGAGTCTGATGAGAAAGAGGAGAAAGTTTATAAGGATGACTAGGAAACAGAGGATGAGGAGGTGTAGGATAAGGAGGTTGAGGGTGAGGAGTTTGAGAGTGATGATGGTGATGGTGATGGTGATGGTGATGGTGATGGTGATGGTGATGGTGATGGTGATGGTGATGAGGGTAATGACAATGAAGAACTTCGCCAGGGTGGTGACAAACCGAAGGAGGAGGACAAGGTAGACGTTGAGGTTGCAAGTCATGATGATGATGAAGTTTCTGATGAGGATAATAAAGTTGGTGATGCTGATCAGGATAATGAGAGTGATGGTGAGGGTGGTGACAAAGAGGTTGAGGTTCAGGAGGTTGAGGTGGAGAAGGTAGAGGCTGAAGGCAAAGAGGTATGAATATGCTCATATGAAAATTATCATATTATCATTACTACTATGACATTATTATTTATACGAGGTGATAAGATTTCTAGTGTCTGATGGGAGTTTTTATGTTTTACAAGAAAAGTCTGGCATGGTGACAGGATTGTTACTCATGTATGTCAGTAGTTTGACATGGTTATTATGATTGCAGGATTTTGATAATTCTATTGAGGGTAATAATGATGTTGAGGGTACGGATGGTGTTATGGCCATTGTCAAAGACCTAAATGAAAATGCTGGCGATGGTGAAAAGGACCAGGAGCAGGATTTTACTAACGGCATTGAACGAGCACCGGAGGCTACCCAACAGGAGCTAACCACAACAGAGGTTGAGGAAAGAGAGGAACCTCTTTCAGTGCTAGCTGTTGTGGTTGATTTATCCACCGAGGCGAAACCCAAAAATAAACGGAAGCAGCATCTCCAACCGAAGAGGGTTCTTCCTAGTCATATGGTGAAGTCATCCGCTAAAAAACTAACACCTTACACAGATGAGAAAAAAGGGGAAAACTGTGAAGAAGATAACCAAGAATTCACAGGTGAATGAGATGACTGCTTTGCTGAAATGGATGGATGATGAAAGGTTAGTATCTCACGAATTTAATAATGTTAAACTATCTTTCATGGATTTAATTACGCCTTCTTTATTTTTCAGCTCTGAGCCAAGAGTTGGACTGTGCGGTCAAAAGATGGACAAAGACTGGTTTGGCCTAATACTGGAACCAAAAGCTTGGCTGGAAGATGATGTAAGTTATTTACTTATGATGTCAAATTAGTTTACTGTTGGGATTTGTTGCAATGCCAGACAGGATGAATTATATTTTTTTTAAAGCAAATCGATGAAGTTTGTTGTTATATCCGTAAGGCGCTTTTGGAGTCTGAAGTTAAACGCAAGGCCATAATATTGGACGTTTTTTGGGCTGTTGATTATACGGATGCATATAGATACTATGTCCAAAATGCCTGCACTGTTTCACCTGCACCTGAACGTGCACTTGAATACTTTAGGGGAGATCGGCCTAAAGCTTATGGGTCTAGTTGGGATGATCTAGACTTCATTTATGTCCCCTTCAACATCGATAACATGCATTGGGTGGCTGTAGAGATCGATCTGCAGCAATGGCAGGCAAATGTATATGATTGTAATGTGGATTTGAACACTAACTTGGCCGTAGAGACCTGGCTGCATGGGGTTTTAAGGTTTATTCCTCACTTCATGACACAATACCCGCCTCTTGCCAAGAAATTTGAACATCGGGGTACTGAAGAGATTAAATTTGAGAGAATTCAAGGACTGAAGCAGAACAAGCGCGGGTAAGTCGAAATATCAATCCCCTTACCAATTTTATTATATACTTCATCTAAGTAACTTTATTGCATTTTGTGTTCGTAGTCATGACTGTGGGATATACACTCTGAAACACATCGAGTTGCTCAGTGCTGGTTGGAAAAATCTTGACGTTGTGGCAAACAAATTTGTTGACGACTTCAGGAGCGACATGGCTCACAGCGTGTTTGATGGGGTTTGGAGATCGAGCCTAAGGAACCCCATCGTTTAAATTGGATGTTTGGATAAAACATTAGGTTCTTTTTGTTGTTTGGATGGCATTTGCTTAGATTACGTACAATTGGATGTTTTGGAAGACATTTGTTTAGATTACATACAATGTTACGACAACTTATTTATAGATGTGGTAGTTGAATGTCAGTTAAATTACAGTTATGTGCGTGTAGGTTAAATGACAGTTACATGGAAGTTACATGGAACTTAAATGGCATTCGAATGACAGTTGTGTCAAATAATATAGGGACATTGGTTGACTTCATAATATACATATTAATAAATAGCATGACAAGATGAATCTAAGAGGGATGTGGGATACACAACTAACTGTAACAAGGTATTGGCTCTACTAACTCCTTTTTGAGAAGAGACAATAAAAAACTCCAAACCGTCATGAAGTTAGCAGTAACTTCCCACCAACTCCAATTTACGCTCATTAGACAGGATATTCAGTGACAGGATATTAACAGTAGTAATTAAATTAAGAAGATATTAGAGCATCGTCATAAATGTATCTGTAACTGCCACCAACCCAAAAACCTCTTTATATACCCCCTCTTCCGTAGTCACGTTTCCTCATCCACAACTCTTCCCATCATCTTCCACCTTCTACAAAACTCCAAATTCTATACTATTCCTTCGTTTTCATGGATGATCAGCCTAACGATCATAGGGTGTTTACCACCGTCCATACAGGAGGGAGAATCATCCCTTCGAGGGGAGCAATGGCCAGAAATTCGACCCACTACTACCAAGGTGGGACGACCCAAAACTGGTGTCCTTTGGCTGAAATGATAAGGGATGTTTGGTGGCTCATTAACCAACTTTGTCATTTTAACAATTGTGAACGGGACACTTCCTACTTCTTCGAAGTTGTGCCCCCCGACGGCGGCCCTCGTACCTTGAGGGCCTTGCAGAACCATGGAGACGCAGCCGTCCTTGCAGCCCTTGGTAGAACCGTGGCGTTCATTAACATATATGTCGTCACCGGAGATGTTGTTAAAGAACTTCCGCAACACGACGGCCCAGATTCATCTGTCTCCTCCGCATCAGTGTTTATGTAATATTTAGTAATGTCACGTAGTATTTAGTAAGTAATTTAGTATAGTGACTATGTAATGTCACGTAGTATTTAGTAGGAAATCAAGTATTTTGTAATGCATGTTACTGTAATGGATATATAATGTCATGTAGGAACTGTATAATGTCATATAGTGACTATATAATGTCACGTAAATGTAATGCTTTATGAAACATGTTATGTATTTCCGTTTTATATAATATAGTACTTTATGATAATGTCGCATAATATAGTACTTTATGACATATGAAAGACGACAGGCCAAAACAATTAGTATGACAGGCCCAAAATGCCATATTAGGCCCAATTTCTGAGCGGTTCCTTGGAGTACACAATGCCATATTAGGGCCAATTTCTGACCGGTTTAACAATTATATTAATAACTTGTTATGAACCCGGTTTAACAGACTTATATATATTGTTCCAAAATGGGTTTGACTTCATTTCATCTATCTCAATTTGGGTAAGTTTTCTAGGTTTTGTCGGGATTGAGCAGCCGAAATCAAATTGTCCCCATTTAGAGAGAGTTCAACCACAATCAACACCATTTGACTCACGAAAAATGAAGTCTAGGTATTATTAAACAATTAGCATGGTTATTTTTAAATTGTTTCGAAAAGTTTACCTTGGATTCGAACACATGGAGTTGCTAAAGTGATATTATGAGTTTCAATAAAAGTCTCTCTTTGGAACTGGGTAGTTCTATTTGCTTTACCGTATTGCATCAAAGTCCTCTTCTGTGTGGTGCTGTTAACAGGATGCCGAACAATGTGATTGATATTAGCTCTGAATCCCACTATGAAGAAGACACCAGTTACAGTACTTGGTGTACTGGAGAGTACAATAGTGGCGACCACCCAATTATTCTTAAAGACGATGAAGATGTTGATGATGATGAACATGATGAAGATGTTGGAGGTGTTGTAGCTGAGCCAACATCAGCAATACAAAGAGCCCAAACTTTTCCATGTGACAAGAATAATAGGTTCGTTGTTTTAATGAAACAAACCAATGTCCAGGGCGACTATCGTCTGGTAGGATTACTTCATAATATCATGTAAATGTGTGATAAGGATTACTTCATAATATCAACTTGCAACGCACTTACTGATATGCAGGGTGTCCCGAGCAAACATGCTATCAAATTCTTGAGTGCTGCAAGAATCACTAAAGTCATCCTGAATTGTGGTATGGCTGCTTGGCCCGTGTCTGTCGCAAAAAGTGGGAATCGCTACAAATTTGGCATAGGCTGGAGGCAATTTGTAATTGACAATGAATTGAAAATCAACGATGCATGTGTATTTGAAATAGTGTGTCGCCGCAATGTTATATACAACGTTACCATATTCAGAGCTTAGATGCCTGTTTTTAGTATTATTTTGAATTTGAAGAAAGTAACTCTATGGTGATGGTTTTGTTGGTTTAAATTAGTTGTGTTGAACATCGTATTAGTGGTAATACATGTTAGTGTCGTGAACATATAATGTCATGTAGTGACTATATAATGTCACGTAAATGTAGTGCTTTTAAGAAGCATGTTATGTATGGCCTACTAAAATTTGCCCCGTTGAACACAAAACAGATTTCATACACATTGCTATCTATGTGCCTTTGGTAAAATTCATCATCAAATTGCAATAATAATTCATCAGCCTCAATACGGTGGATCAAGCCCTATTCAAATAACATTGTCAAGTTCAACATGAGAACACAACATTGGCAACGATAATTCGTGCAATTTCATAATTCATTCCGACAATAACATATAACACTTTGACAAAAATAATAAGCTATCTAACATTCTCCACATACCTGATGGAGAGAATATTCTCCATAAACATTCACCACATCTCCACGGACAACTAAGGGCCTTCTTTCACCTAGTCCTGGCACTGTGCTACAAGCCGATAATACTTTTGTCTCAAAGTAACAGACTTCATATTATAAGCTTTCACGTACTCATGTAAACAAATATAAAAAAAAAATCATTCAACAACTTGGTACTACGAGAGAACGATGCCATCCAGCTATCCCCTCAGTCCCCCAACCCCCATACAGAGAAAATATAACACTTATCATAATCAAAAGTTCCTCCATCCTTAACAACTCATTGAAATACTTCAGGGATTTCCTCAAACTCTATCGCTTTCCTGATCTGTGGTGGTATGTTATATGGTCTCTGAGGTGCCAAAGCTTTGGATACTTTATCTTCAGCCAAGAGGAAGATATCTCGTTCAATAGTCACAAACTCAGTTTCGATATGCACTATAGATGTGAAAACGCCAATCTCCTTGGGCACACAAGACAGTCGTATAGTCAGGCTACCATGTGGCATCAAATTTCGTTCCTCCATATAAAAAGAACAGACAAATGACGATGCGGCAACCTCGTTGACAAGAACCGATTGAGGCTTTTCTCCAGCAAATGGAAACGATAGAGACACCATGACAGGACCCTCCTCAGTATGAGTGGAAGTTGTGACTGAGGGAACATCGATGAAGCCAACCTCTCCCTTGTCTCCAATGGTGGAGTATTCATCACCCATACCTATTTGACACTCAATAAAAATCAAACAGAAGTTTGTGAGTCCACAAGCAAAGAACACAACCACACGAGCTCCTCTAAGGAGATGAAAGAGACGAAGAGTAGAAAGAGATGGGTGAGATGAAGTGAAACAAAGAGAGAGTAGGACTGAAAGCATGTACATAATAATAGTCAAACAACACACACTCCAATGAGATGGGTGAGATGAAGTGCCATTAAGATCTCTGTAAAGTAAGATCTATGCGAAGTAAAACAGTCTGAATACGGTTATATTTGTCAGTCATAGACTATTACTTTGTGAAAATAGTATAAATAGTATGTCACAATAGAAATTTAAAATGTCACGGTTTTGAAATCACCAGCAGTACGAGTGACACCATGTAGATAAAAATACTCAAACATGGAGCATTTTCTAATTAAGATATCTGTAAAGTAGATTGGTGAGATGAAGTGCAATTAATATCTATGTAAAGTAAAATTGTCAAAGAAGCATAGCATCGGGAAAGGGAGATCCAATTAAGACATCTTGTATTTAGATTGGTGAGATGAACTATTCAGCTTCTGAGTAGAATTATTCAGCCAGATGTCACACGTCCTACCCAAATTAGGCAATAGGCAAGCATGTAATATGGTTTAATGTGACATTCTATTATAGTAGGGAAAAAACCTTCTTGTGAATCATTTGTCTACTTCAGAAAACTACCAGTTCATCTAGTCGCTTGGGTAGCTTTGGTTTTACATTTGGTCCCTTCTGAATATTTGGTTTTACATTATTTTGCCATAACCCTAACCTGGAAAACCGCTTGTGAATCAATCTGTTGAGTTCAACAGTTCTTCGGGTTCATCTTCTGAGGTTCAACACTTCTGTTAACTGCTTCTGAATCAATCTACTGAGTTCAATAGTTCTTCGGGTTCATCTGCTGAGGTTCAATACTTCTGTTATACTGTTAATCGTCATTCTTCATCTATCGTCCATCACCATTCCTGTTTAACAGTTATCCGTGTTCAACAGTCACATGGGCTTGCAGAATGGGAGGGAGAGGGAGGGAGGGAGAATGAGTTTGGATCTTTCAGTTCTAACTGTTCATTGACCGACCGACGGGATGGAGGACGGCGGAATGGTCGGGAAATGAGAGGTAAGTGGGCGGGAGAAATGAAGGAAAGGGACGGGACAGCTACAGAAAAAAAAAAGAGAAAAATTTGGGATTTTGGAAAAAAATATTAATAAATGATATTTTTCTATTTTGGGATTTTTTATTTTCTTTTTTTTCTCCAATTTCATTTATTTAATTTAATTTTAAAATTAAAAAATTTTTTTTTTTATTTTATAAAAATACACCAAATATTATATATATATATAAAAAAAAATACAAACTTCTATTTTTATAAATGACAAATCCATTTAGGATATTATTGTAAATCCGTAAACCTATTTATAACTAGGTTACACTTTATGACTAATTACACAGAGACATAAAAGATATTCAAAATACAAAATACCCCTATACTCCAGACATTTCAATCTACAACTCCACCGCTATTCTAGGTAAAAGTATATCCCATCGTGTATAGTGTTTTTTCTGAAATTGGCACTTACAATGGCAAGGAACAATCTAGGGTTTGGACTCATCAGTGTTTGTAAGAAATTCTGTTTTGTGTCGTGATTCTGTGATGAAGATGGAGAGCTCTCGTAGACTTTCGTTTGATAGATCGAGAGAATTAGGTCTGAAAAGGCCGAGATCAACCGAAGAATCCAGCCTCAGTAGTCGTCCATTGCAACAACAGCAGCAAAGGTCTGCGAATTCAGGGTCGGTTGTTTCGGCCTCCTCTTTGAGGAGCAGGTCCAACGACAGGGAACCCGATGAGTCCGTACGAGGGCCCTACCAGCCGCCGCCGAATCAGCTCCAGCAGCAGCAGGAGCTGGTGGCTCAGTACAAGGCCGCACTCTCCGAGCTGACGTTCAACTCCAAACCCACAATTACCAGCTTGACGATTATTTACGGTGAGAATTCTCACGCTGCCAAGCCCATCGCGGGGACCGTTTGCACCAACATACTTGAGGTGAATTCGAGTTTTAGTTGCTGATCATATGAATTAGTTAAGAGTATTTTGGATTTAAGGTGCTAAGCAGCAATGAAACATTCTTTGTATATCATTACCGATGGTAAGTCTAAGACTGATTGTGTAGCTGGTTATTTTAAGAGAATTTGGTTATATGTTTGGATGGACTATTCTCAAACTATGACCTGGATACAATAGCAATAAAATTCACCCCTGCAAAAGGATTGTGATAATATAGGATGGTTTTTTTCTAGGGCACACTATAATAACTTCTTTTTTAGCAATAAAACTCCATTTTTAGCAATAATTTTTTTAGCCATTAGTTTAATTTTTTTTGCTAAGGGTTTATCCATTCTCTTTTAGGGAATATTTTGAAGATAATTTCATATTTTAACTTGTTAGCATGTGCCCATGGGCACACACTAGAAAAAACGATGTAGGATTACTGAATCAAATCTGACATTATGTGGTTATCTTTCTTGTCTATGAAAAAATCACTCACTAAGCAGAAGTCACACTTCAGGATAAGGTTGGTGCCAAAATGTAGACTATAATTAGGTGGCAACATATGATGTAGCTAAATATTTATTTTTTATTTCACCATTTGAACTTTTGATGGTGTCTCGTTGGCATTCAAATCAAATATAGTTTAGTTCTGATTCTTCAGAAGTGTCATGGACAATATTGTTCAATGTGCCATCACTGCATCACAATGTTCAAAAGCATGGTTTAGTTCTCTTATATCCTGAAGTGATTGTTGAAATTTAAACAGACGTCTGGCTTCTGCCTGGAGTTTTGTATCTGTGGTTAAGCTGATATAATGTTTTAGACTGTACGGATAAAATAAAACACATTACAGGTTGACAAGCCTCTTTCCCAATTACATGGTTTTTTATTAGAACTCATAGATAGTGCACGCATATGTGTACCCATACGTGATATTATACATAATATTGCTGACATTGTTTATGTGAGAGAATGGATCACTGTTCCCTTCCAAAATTTGGAAGATAGTACTGACTTAGTTCTTTGCGGCTTGGTTCTAGTTATTTTTTCTGAATGTGAAAGTTTTCCTGTCATTTGAGGTCGCTGAAATTAATAAATAACTTCTTATTGAATTTCAGAACTTGCTGCTGCTATGAGTTTGATTGATTCAGATATAGATGTGCTTGCTTACTTTTAATAATCTTCATTTATGAAGATATGCTCAAAAGTTCATCCTTGCAATATTCTGAAGGTGCAGATTATATTTGTTTGAATATCTGTCATTGTTGAAGATAAAAATATATGGAGCATGTGGTAGTATAACCTCCATTGATGGCATATATTATTCTTGGTTCTTATCATACGTAAAGAAGCTAAGTAATCTTGTGATGAGATGCATAGTTGGGATATGTTGTGCACTTATGCAGATAGTGGTTGTGTAGGGTTTATTCCACAACCCTTTTACTGTTTTACATTACTGTTTTTGGACAGCTTACTGATTTTTTTTAAAGAAAAAAAGACCCAGAAAGGTTTCATGTCTGCTCTTGGTCTAGCTTAATGATATACGACTCTTGGTTACTGGGGTTCTTGACATTTGCTTGTCAAATTAACTATGCAGGTTCCCACTGAACAAAAGCTGCCATCTCTTTATCTACTAGATAGTATTGTGAAGAGTATTAGAAGAGATTACATCAAGTACTTTGCTGCAAGACTACCTGAGGTTAGAAATTTTTTGCGGGTTCTCATTCTTGGGGTTTCCTCACTGAAGAATGACATATGCTTTGTGTAGTTTGTATTAGTGGTGTACATTCCATCATTTTACTTCCTGCTTCTTTTTGTGACTGATCATGGCCTTTGTATTTACTGAACATTTTTGCCCAAAGAAATCAGCGTTATAGTGAAAGTAATTCTTGCTCATGATTTTATACAACTTAAATGTTATTCATGTTACCATTTAGATGCATATTATTTTATTCTTCTGTGTATAGAAATACTTTTGCCAGTGTTTCGATTGAAATAAGAATTATACATGATTATTTATTTTCATATATAGGAATATAACTATTCAACTTTTTTTACTCATGTTTGACAGAAAAGATGTATCATCACATCGTTGTGTTTTACTTGTGTTTTGTAGGTCTTCTGCAATGCATATAAACGGGTTGATTGCTCGGTACAACCTGGTATGCGGCATCTTTTTGGCACTTGGAAAGGGGTTTTCCCTCCCCAGACATTGCAGATTATTGAGAGGGAACTTGGCTTTGTAGCTTCCGTAAATGGATCCTCATCTGGTTCAACAACATCAGCGGCTCAGTCACAGTCTCGGCGCCAGCCACACAGTATCCATGCGAATCCGAAGTATCTGGTGGCAAGACTTCAGCAATCAAGCAGAGTAAGTATTTGAGATTCTGTAATGAGATGTTTCTGCATATGTGAATGGTTAGTGAAACAAAACAAACATGGTGTCTATGAATTTCCTGCGAATATACAGTGTAATAAATATTTAATGCTATATATGTGGATTTTTGTCTAATACTTTATCTACTTTCTTCTGATGATTGAAGCCCAAAGAAGTGGCCAGTGACATTAGTGGGACATCTGTAAGTTCAAGTGAAGAAATGGAAAGGCCCAGACAAATAGTCGTTGGAAGTGAGAGAGACCATGGAGAGACCCCTCTATGAAGTTACATGTAAGGATCACTTTTATCTATCCTTAAAAGTGCACCTTAGGTGCAGCTAGGCTGTAAGGTGCAAAGCACCTTCGCCATACCACTTTACTTGGCCTAGGCAAGGTGATTAAGATTAAGTGACGTGAAGCTCAGTAAAGTGCATTAAGGCTCCAAGGTGCGCCCCATTGTGCTTCATGTTGCTTAGTCCGAATGCCTCTTGCCGTCTCACTTCTTCCTTTGTTTGATGTTCGGCAACATATGTCCTTGCTTGACTATAATTCTCTGTCTAAATGGTTTATTTAGATATCAATGTTTGCCCTATATGTTATCTGTATGAATTATCACTTTTTAATATATACTAGTATGTATCCCCGTGCAAGGCACGGGTATGGTCATATATTTTAAGAATGAATTTAAATTTGTTTATAGTATGTAAAGTATAAAAGATAGTTATATTGGAAAATTAACATGATGTATCAAAAAGATAATTTTTTAATTGGAATAATTTATAAGGTGTATTGTATGATGAAAATTGGAGGTAGGTGTCAGTAGGTGTATGAATTTATATTAATAGAATAAAATATAAATTACGAATTTTATATAATTATTAAAAATAAAACTGCACTAAAATAAAACTGCATATTGTATTCTTTATAATGGAGTTTACTGACAATCTATTCACTCTTATTAAATCATGAACACTAATTAAGTATGATAATAATGTTTTTGGTAAGGGCATAATTATATGTATGTTGGTGGATGAACCGTATAACGTTAACTGTTTTCGGACCATCTATCTATATACATATCTCTATATACATATCTTTATAATGGAGTTTACGGACCATTAACGTACATATTATATTATGGACACTAATACATTACCCATTCAAAATCATTCTTATTTGAAGAGGTTCTTAACCCCCCCAAAAAAAGCTCCCTGGCAAACCCCCCCCCCAAAAAAAAATTGAGCCTCAGCCAGCCCTAAAAACGCTCCACCGAGCCTCCACCATGGCCGACCGCCGCTATCCTCCGCCGCTTCTCTGTTCGACCGAGCCTCCCATGGCCGGTGTGACCCGTCGTCGTCGTCGGAACTTCCACCGCTCCCTTGGGCTGCTCCGACCCCGGCCGAATCTGCACCTCCGACCGAGCCCTTGCTCCAAACGAGTCCCCGCTCTGCACCGAGCCCCCGCTCCGACCAAGCCCCCGCCGACGCCGAGGTCTGTTCCTACACAGGCGTTCTCTGCGCACCGACTCCGTACAACCACTCTCTCATCACCGTCGCCGGCATCGACCCCAACCATGGAGACATCGCCGGTTACCTGCCGGCCTCCTCGTCGAGTTAGGGTTGTTCTCTCGCGTCCGAGCTTGATATTCTAGATCTGAGATACAACGAGTTTGAGGGCGTTTTTTTTTTTTTGGTTGTGTTTCTGGTTTGCAAGCTTGGGCATTGTACTTCTTTGCTTTGTTGAGTTGATCTAGGTGGAGTCCGAGTTGTTCCGGTTGTGGTCGTGGTCGTGGCTGTGTCTCAGGCTCCTGAAGATCCATGATAGGCAACGTCAGGGTAGTCGAGACTCTTGAAGATCCCTCATCTAGGTGAGGGCAACGTCATGGTAGTCCATTCAGCACCTGCCCAGGAGTCTTTCTGTTTGACCCTTGTTCTGGTGGCACTGTCCGTTGATTTGTCCTGACTCACTTCTCTTCCTAGTTCTTTTGGCTCGATTTTGCTTGTTGTATTTTCCTTTGTTTGCTTTATTGTTCTTACCGGTTTTCCGATTGTCGATTTATCGGCCTCTCGAGTTTTCCGACGTTGTTGTCGGTTCTCGAATTTTTACCTAATCAAAAATAAAATAAAATATTATGGACACTAATTAAGTATGATAATAATGTTTTTGGTAAGTGCGGAATTATCATGTACAATGAAAAATATTTTGGGGTGGTAATTTAAGAAATTTGTATAAATAAAAGATAAAATAAATTGTAAATAGAATAAAGATGAATAGATAAATGTACATAATTATTTGATGACGTGTCATACTTAGATAAACGACACGTAGGAGAGATAATTGCGGCTTTAGTAATATTATATAGATACTTTCGTACTTACTATAGCTAGATTTACCAAACCATAGTTTAGGCTTCTGAATTCTGACATAAATATTATGCATACAACTATCAAGTTTTTGGGTGAGGGTTGGGCTGTGTGTCTAGACTTACGACTCCTGTTGACTTAATTCGTTAATGTGCCTTAGCTTAAAACATTTACATATTTTTGAAATGCATATATACTTGTTTTTAAACGCCTTGTCTTTACATTTTTTCTTATTGTCAAAACTTCCAGCATCCTCAGATTAAAGAATCAAGGGACTCTGGCCTTGACAAACCCATAGGTGTAGAATCTGAAGACTGAGCATTCTTCTAGTCTGTCAAGACATGTGACCTCCAATGTTGGAAAACATAATGACAAGATTAGAAATGAAGCATATGATAAATGATCGCCTACGGTTGGTAGAGATTATGAGAATTCAGATTCTATCCAGCGGGATGGATATGTTGCTCAGCGAAACATGCAAAGGTATACACCATCTAGTTCGGCAAGTGTGCATTTCCCTCCAACAAAAAATATTGCCAGCAGAAGTACCGGGGAGATGTCTAGGAGCTGGAAAAACTCTGTACGTGTGGGGAAATTTGAACCATGGAGTTAGTAAATATGTTCCTGCAGATAGCAAACAGAAGGACCATTGGGATGGTTATGACTTGGACAAATTGGTAAGCTCTTGGAAAAGTAATCTGATTATGAAACCACAATTTTACTTGTCCTCCTATATTTCCTGAATTGAACATATTTTTTTATAGAAAATGAATTACTACTTCCACCAGGCTTCTTTTTTCCACTTTTAATGAAGTTACACCCAAATTCTACAACACTTAGTTAAGGACACATAGTTTCTTTCTTGAAAGTGATGCTAAAATTTCATGCAAGTAAAATTGTGGGGACCTCTGTAGTCTGTAGCAGGCTAGCATGTTATCTCTTCCCCGTCTGTTGAGTAGATCCAGTAGACATAGTATGGTAATGAAATCACCTTATTGTAGATTAAAAAAATTGGAATTTATTTTGATGCTAATTCCTAAAAAGTTGTTAAGATCTGATATTGTGGTTATATTATAGCCATATTCTTATTATGTTATATTGAGGATACTGCAAGCATGCAATGCCTTGTTCTGATCTTAGAATAAATTTGTCATTCTTGTCATCATATACTTACATGTCTGGATATTCAAGACTTTGTTTCCTTGCATAATAAACTTTCATGATTTATCGTTCAACAGAAATTTGCTGGTCATCTAACTAGGCAAAGCGAGACTGAAGTTGGTTTAGGAAGTGACAGGAAAAATGATTCTTTGTCCAGTGAAGAAATGCATATACGGCACCAGAGATCTTCCTCCTGGCAATTGAGGGAGGAACTTTCGCTACATGGTTCAGACAATTCACTTCCAAGGACTAGTTTTAAGTCAGATGTGGTGCCAGCTCAAGCTAAAATTCCAAGCTTTGGTCATCCAACAGGTGCTGTTTCAGGTCCCTTTGGATCTGTTGGGAAACAACACCCTTCTTCTGGAAAACCACTCGTTTCCCAGCAGTCATCCTGTCTTCATCATCTGTGTGAGATCCTCGCATAAATTTGTCAGGAAAGGATCATATGCATGTAAATTGTGTGGCTCTGCCTAGCCGGAGAGCACCTCCCTTTTCAGGACTGTCGGATATGGGGTCTCAAAACTCAAAATTCCAGGATTCTCTCCCTGGTCTGCATCAAGATCTTCATTTGGATAACACTAATAAATCAGTCCTTCAAACTTCAGTAACAACTTTCCAATCACGGCAACATAATCCACTTGAGCACCGGCTATCTTTGGGTCATTCAGAGGTTGAAGCATTTAGTCGGTTTGAGAAACCAGTACCACAGCAAGGATCCTCTGGAACCTTGGAAACTGTTGTCAGAGAATCCGCACGGCAATCGATTTCAAGTAGTTTGTTGGATACTATCATGAAGAGTGGAATTCTTTCTGGGTCGTTAACAAGCGGCGTTCGGCCGCTGTTATCAACAAATATCTTGCAGCCCTTGCTTCCTGATCCTGTGTTTGGCTCCTCGTCCTCATCAAGTTCCCTTAATGATTCATGGCCTCTGCTGTTTCAGAGAGATACAGAAAAGCCATCACCTTTGCCTGGTCCGAGGTCTTCATCTTCTTCAAGCTGTACAATAACTTCAGTTGCAACAATTTTTGGATCAAACTCATTTGCTAGCCTCTTAAACACATTAGTGGCAGAAGGTCTGAATCTTCATCAAAAGCAGAATTAGCAACAAGTTTTCCTTCACTGTCCCAGAATTCTAGTAATCAGGTGCCAACTGTTGCTACTACAACCAGTTTCGAAGTTCCTAAAGTTCCAGTTTCTTCTACCATTCCTTCATCTTCGAGCGACAGTCTTGCTTCTTCTGACCATGCTGCTTGTTTATCAGATGTTGAACCTCTGGCTCAGAAAACAGAGATAGAATGTCTCCTAGGATTTGAATAGACCTGATATACTCCGACAGTCTCATTCAACTGTTATTGATCCAACTTTTTGACAGCTTTCATTATAGCTCGAATATGTGGGCTTTGTCTGAAATTGAGGAAAAGATTAGACAGACACTTAGAGTGGCACGCTTCAAAACAGTTAAAACCAGACAACTCAAAATTGGCATCCAGGAGATGGTTCTCAAAATCTGTAGAGTGGGTTGCTGGAAAAACAGAATTGACTTCTGGATTTAGTCAATCTGGATCCTTACAAGAGCAAAGTAAAGTGTTGGCAAAGGACAGTGAGCCTATGGTTCCAGCTAATGAATGTTATTGTGTTTGCCTTTTGTGTGGTGAGCTCTTTGAAGATGCCTACAGTCAAGAGACGGATCAGTGGATGTTCAAGGGAGCAGTATATATGACAATCCCATGTGGAAAAGCTGGGCAGGAGTCCTCCACCAGCTTGAGAACTAGAACGGGTACTATTGTGCATGCAAAATGCATGTCAGATAAAGTGGTGCATGATATGGGACTAGCCAGTAATATTAAATTGGTAAGTTTTCTCTCGTGTGAGGATCCTAAGTAGTATAGCACTATAGCCTATAGATGCAGTATTCCGTGTTTAAGCTCCTGAACATGTAGAAGCAGCTCATAGTCCTGTACTAGTGCTACCTAACTTGAGCGCTTGATGCAAATATGCCATGCTAATAACAGCTTCATTTAGTTATATTGGTAAATGATTTGTATTTTCTAGTATGCTAAATGATCCCTATTAATTTATTTGTCTATATCATATGTGGGTGTGAATAAGTTACTTCATCACTTAAGTTGTGATTTAAAAACTGGTGCAGGCACAACATTAGCCTCTTGTAAATTAACAAATTGAACTAAAAAACTTTCTTTTCCATGTAAATTGACCATCTTTACTGTAAATAGGATTTGAACTGTTGTTGGATAAAGTATAAGTTTTTACTTGTTTGCTAATCTTTTGAAATTGGGTCGCTTCTGTACAGGAAAGAGATGTATAATACTTCTAGGCGCTGGGTCTTTGTGTCATTGGCACCGAGAGGCTGATCAATTGGTGCAGCCTGGTTCTGTATGGAAGTGCACTGGGCCTGTAAGATCTTCCAGTGCCTCCAAGTAGTTTCTTTAAAAGGGTTGTCTCTGACTCTGAGAGCCACACGCTCTTTCCTCCTCTTGCTTGGTGGTAATTTTCGAAAATCTTCTATAGTATATAAATAACACAACTTCAATATGTTCTAATTCAGTGGTAGGCCCTTCAAAATTTCTTGTAGATCTACATTGTCAAAGTGAAGCTGTGTTCCTTCAACCATAAGCTCTTACAGCCAAAACCAGCTCCAATCTGCGAAATGAAGAATACAGATACATTTCGCAAGTGAAGTCCTCTAGATGTGCTTGCGGTTTCCTTGTTCAATAGCACACTTGCTGATGTTTCTCAGTATTTTCACCTGTAAGGTACATTTCCTGTGTCCAATATAATTGAATTGAACAGAGGGGGGGGGGGGGGGGGGGGGGGGTTACATCTAGTATCCACTCAATTTCCTGCATTATGGTTCTCTTATCTTCTTGCAGTATAACCCTTGTGTGAGGTTCTCTCATTTCAACTTGCTATTGCATCCAAACTCATCAAACTTGGCAGATTCAACAGGTTTGTTATAGAAATGATTTTAAATCACGCTTGCAGTAGACTGCATCTTTATAGGCGAGTAATCGAGCATGCATTAACAAATGATTTCGAAAACGCAATAGTTAGCATTGTTTTACCGTCCCTAGCTTTATTCTCAATAAGGTTAAAGGGTAAAGCCTATAGCATGCTGTTGCAGTTTCCTTCTCAAGGATGGTGGCGCTTTTGGGTGTAAATGTAATCCAAATGCGCCTCGGCTGCCATCCTTCTAGCCATGCATTCTTCATCTTCTTTCTTGCACTCCTCCGTTTCCATCCCCACCAGCTGAAACACAAACCAAAGAACAAACCCAAAAAAATCAAGTATTCAGCAAAAACAGCAAGAAAAGAAAACCCTCAAGACCCATGAGAGTACTTGGGGCTCGTTTGGTATAACTACGAGGGTTTTGGGCCCATTGACCCTTTAAGAGTTTTCAATTAATAAAATAGACTCTTATTAGTTTTTAAGGGTTTAAGAGGTAAGGTAGGGGGTAGGGAGTAGGGTTTAGGGAGAGGGGTCCATTTTTGCTAAGGGTCCATTAATTTAAAAAAAGATTTGTCAAAATGTTATTTACTTAACTCACCGTATAACTACAGGAATCGGGTCCGAATCAGGATTCAGAATGGAATCAGGAATCGAAATGAGTCATTTTCCAGGCTTGTTGTTTGGTACGGTCCTGGAATGAGTCATTCCTTAAGCTTATTGTTTGGTACGTACGGTCTTGGAATTAGTCATTCCTAAAACTTTTTGTGTTAATATAAGAATGAGGAATCAAATATTGTTTGATGTTATTAAAGTATAATTTTGAGCTTAACTGACCATCAATTTATTGACTATTGTAACTTCAATTTTAAAAAAAAAAACATAATTAAAAACCTTGTCATAGCAAATTTTAAGCACAACATATCAAAACATTAAACACTACAACATATTGGTAAAATACAACATCAATTAGCTCTAATCAAACACACATCACAAACAGAAAAAAAGAAAATTCAAAGACAAATTGACAAAGTATCATATACCTAAAATAAAAAGAAGATAAAATAACAAATTCCCTACCTTCCCTCCCCGACTCCCCTGCCCTCAAAACAGGCAGATCTCAAATTTTAAAGGGGGATACGTAGACATTCAAGAGATGATTGGCAAAACCACGACCCATGATGAATCTGAGAAAGAGAGGAGAGGAGCATATGTGGATGGTTGGGAAAGAGAGGAGAGGAGCATATGTGGATGGTTCGAGAACTTGAGTATTGAATATGAGAAATTGAGGTGAAGAATGAAAGAGTTTATTCGGTTAATCCAAAAGAGAGAAAAAAACATGTTCACACGAAGAAGAAGGAGACGGGGGTACTTTCAAGCGATCGACAACGACGACCAGTGGAGTTGAGAGAGGAGAAGAATGCAAAGGGGAAGGTGTGGGTGGTAGGTGTGGGTGATAATTTAGGTTAGAAACTTGAAATGGATGATACCCTGGCTTTTTGTGGGAATTAAGACTGTATGAACACTATTTTAGAACCGAACATAATTTAAACTGCAAGAATTTAAACGCACATAAACTGTAATTAAAACAGTGAAAGTATACCGAACAGAATTCGGATTGAATCTGGATGCAGAGGCAAGACTGATCTCTATCCTTAATTATGAAATCGCCCCATATTGCGACGATTCTTTAGCGATCCGAATCCCAGGATACAACTGCAAAACTCTTTTGAATTGCGCAACCAATGCACAGAAGGCTACGAACTTGTTCTGTGTTGAACTCTCAGACTCGAGCGAATAAAACAGTGAAGGAAGGAGACGCTTTCAGTGGGAGATGATGTTGCTGATGATCTGTTCGAATGAGGTACCAGAACTGCTCTTTTAAAGAGCCTCTAGAGGAGCCACTAACGAAGTGGAGGAGATAGTGGAGCAAGTCTGTTGCTTCAACATAGTGGAGGAGAAAAACGAGGGAGCCCTTGAGAATAGGTCAAGGCTGCAACTGCCCCGGACTGGGTGAAAGCCCATCCGATGGGTCTTCTGGATCGGCCCAAAAAAATAGAGCGTTGGTTGGCCAGCCCAAGCCCAATCCGATCCAACCCACCTCGGATCAAGCCCAAGCCCGACTCGGCTCGGCGCGCGTGTGGTCTTGATGAGCTAGGTCCTCTTTCCATTACACATGGGTGGTGACCCAATGCCACAACCTTGGATCCATTTTTCTAATATATATACTAGTAATTTTTTCTCCAAACTTTCAATGTGGGATACACATTTTCATCCCAAATTGTCCCAAGTTATGCACTTCATACAACCAACTTTGGGCCTCCATTTCTCATTCAAACGGAAATCATTTTTTGTCGTATGAGTACATTACGAGAATGTGCTCGCGTAGACAAAGTCAATGCTTCCATTTTCCGGTGTTGTCGTTGGCCGGAGCCCACCGGAATTGTGCCCGGAAAAGTTACCGGCGCCACATTAAAAATGAGTTCCAACAATCCCCCACATGAATAGAAATGATTCTAAACATATGTTTAAAAGACAAAAAGACTTTTGAGAGTACAGTCGAAGAATCACTGCATCTGGGCTGGTAGCGTGTTTCAGCCTTGAACCACCCATACTAAGTAGTTATCGAATTTACTCGATCAGGTAGTGAACATGATGTCTTGAACCACCCGGGATTTGATGTAAACCGAAACAACAGCTATCACACAGTTTCATCTTCTCACAGAACTAGGTTCTCTTGTTGTGTTCATTTTGGCCTTGAACATCCCTGGTTATTCATGAGTGAACTTGGAGAATGTTAGCCTCTCTTCATTCTCCTAGAAACGGCTCCATTTCACACTCATAAGGTGATTGATCATAAAGAGTATCCTGTTATACCCCACTTATATTTCAAAGCTATGGAATCATTAAAAGCCAAGCTTAACCTTAACTCATACAGGTAGCACTGTTCATCATCCTAGGAACTGGGAGGAGAACCGAGTCTCCCAGTGCTCATCTCGATTCAGCTTGATTTAGTTTTCCCTTTGAACCTACATCTTGGGATCTCCAGTCACGTAGGTGGGGTTTTCCATCAAGCATCCTCTTTGGTCATAGGCTTTAAACCCATTCCTCTTGATGATTTAACAACTTGATCTCGTGACAAACCTTTAGTAAATGGATCCGCTAGGTTGTCAGCCGATTTGATATAATCTATTGAGATTATCCCATTTGAGAGTAGTTGTCTAATGGTCTTCTGTCGTCTTCTTATATGACGTGATTTACCATTGTACAAACGGCTCAGTGCCCGTGCTATAGCCGATTGACTATCACAGTGTACACCTATTGCTGGCACTGGTTTATCCCACATTGGGATATCTTCCAAAAAATTTCGAAGCCATTCAGCTTCCTCTGCTGCTTTGTCTAAAGCAATGAACTCAGACTCCATAGTGGATCTGGCCAATAGTGTTTGTTTGGAAGATTTCCATGATACTACTGCACCACCAAGTGTAAATACATATCCACTTGTGGACTTTGAGTTTCTGGAATCTGATATCCAGTTTGCATCACTGTATCCTTCCAAAACTGCTGGGTATTTGTCATAGTGCAGCCCATAACTTTGAGTATATCGCAAGTAGTTCAATACTCTAGTTATTCCTTTCCAGTGTTTGTGTCATGAATTACTTGTGTAGCGACTTAGTACATTTACTGAGTGCGCCAAGTCAGGTCTTGTGCAATTGGTCAAGTACATGAGACTTCCAATCACACGTGCATACTCCAATTGTGACACTGCATCCCCCGAGTTCTTAGTCAAGTGGAGATGAGGGTCCACGAGACTCTTTGCAATCCCACTTGAGTAGTTCTTGAATCTCTCAAGTATTTTTTCAGCATAGTGAGCTTGAGATAGAATAAACCCTTCAGAATGTCTAGTGATTTTGATCCCTAGTATGACATCTGCTAGTCCCAAGTCTTTCATGTCAAACTTCCCACTAAACATGTTCTTAGTTCGATTGATCATGCCTTTATTGCTTTCAATAATGAGCATGTCATCTACGTACAAACACAACAGAATGTATCCATTTGGAGTGTTTTTGAAGTAGATGCATTTGTCACATTCATTGATGTTGAAGCCATTTGACATCATTACATTGTCAAATTTTTCATGCCACTGTTTTGGAGCTTGTTTGAGTCCATATAGGGACTTGTCAAGTTTGCACACCTTGTGTTCCTGTCCAGGGACAACGTAACCCTCAAGTTGTTTCATATATATCTCCTTTTCTAATTCTCCGTTTAGAAAGACAGTTTTCACATCCATTTGATGGATTTCGAGGTTTCGTAATGCTGCTATTGCTATTAGCATTCTGATGGAAGTTATTCTTGTAACTGGAGAATAAGTGTCAAAGAAGTCCAAGCCCTCTTTTTGTCGGAATCCTTGCACCACAAGCCTAGCCTTGTGCTTCTCTATTGAGCCATCGATTTTCAATTTTGTTTTGAAAATCCATTTGCACCCAAGTGCTTTACACCCTTGTGGCAAATTGACTAACTCCCATGTATGGTTTTGCATAATGGAGTCTATTTCGCTTTTGACTGCTTTCTTCCATGAAGGTGCATCGGGTGTAGACATGGCTTCTTTGAATGTTCTAGGCTCATTCTCTAAAAGAAAGGCCGTTATGAACTCATGCCCAAAGGATTTCTCCTTTCGAGCTCTTTTGCTTCGTCTAGGTTCATCTTTTGTTTCATTTACAGAAGTGCCTGTTTCTCTTTGTTCACGAGTTCGTTTTGGATGTTCTTTTCCTTGCACAGAAACACATGTTCAAAGAAGGACGCATTCCTTGATTCCATTATTGTATTTGCATGTATGTCTGGTATGTCAGATTTATATACCAGAAACCGATAAGCACTACTGTTGTTTGCATATCCTATGAAAATACAATCAACGGTCTTAGGTCCAATTGTGACCTTTTTAGGAGGTGGTACTGCCACTTTTGCTAGGCACCCCCATACTTTGAGGTATTTGTACGATGGTACATTACCTTTTCAAAGTTCGTATGGCGTTTTGCCAGTAACCTTATGCGGTATCTTGTTGAGGATATAATTGGTGGTAAGTAACGCTTCCCCCCACATGTTCTAGGGTAATCCAGATTCCTGCAACATTGCATTCATCATCTCTTTTAGAGTTCGGTTCTTTCGTTCCGTAACTCCGTTAGATTCTGGTGAGTAGGAAGCAGTTGTTTGATGAATAATCCCGTGTTCTCTACAGAACGCGTTGAAAGGTTCATCATACTCGCCTCCTCTATCACTTCGGATTATTTTTATGGTTTTACTAAGTTGGTTTTCAACTTCCAATTTGTATTCCTTGAATTTTTCCAAGGCCTCATCCTTGCTTCTTAGCAAGTATACATAACAATATTTTGTGCAATCATCGATAAAGGTCACGAAATACTTTTTACCGTCTCTAGTTTGCACAAATTTTAAATCACACAGATCTGTGTGTATTAAACCTAGAGGTTCGGTTGTTCTCTCTGCATGTGGAGATGGCGTTTTTGTGAGTTTGGCCTGTACGCATACTTCACATTTGTCTTTACTTGATTTACATTTTGGAATCAGGGTCATGTTAATTAGTCTTTGTATAGACTTGTAATTTACATGTCCTAATCGTTCATGCCAAATATTAAAAGACTCAACAACATAAGCAATAGGATTATTCTTATTCATTGAAACATCGGTTACAACAGATTTTGGGATGACTGTCATTACATTCAATTTGACTAGTCCATCCTTTACATAACCCTTGCCCAAATAAATCCCATTCTTAGAGAGAACTAGCTTGTCAGACACGAACTTCACCGCGAAGCCGTTCTTGCTCAGCAAAGTGCCGGAGATTAGATTCTTTCGTATATCTGGCACGTGCATGACATTGGTGAGAGTCAGCTCCTTTTCTGAAGTCAGCTTCAACACCACTTTGTCGTGACCTTCGACCTTGGATGTGGACGAGTTCCCCATAAATAGATGCTCGTCGTTCTTTCTCTGTAGATAAGTGGTGAATATTCCCCTGTCAGAGCAGATATGTCTGGTAGCACCTGTATCGTACCACCATTCCCTTGGATTGTCTCCAACCATATTGACTTCAGACACTACAACACACAGATCTTCATCCGAGAGCCTGCCTTCAGTCATGTTGACTTGGGATTTCCCCTTGTCCTTGCGCGGATCAGCCTTGCTGCGACATTCGTCAGCCTTGTGACCCATTTTCCCACACTTGTGGCATTTCCCACTGAACTTCTTAGCTGGTTGCTTCTTGAAGTTGTTGGAGCTTTGGGGTTGGAACTTCCGTTTCTTCCATTTGTCCTTGTGTTCAGCCAAGTTAGCCTTCTGTTCAACAGGCTGAACCCCATCTGTTTTGCGGTTGGTTGACTCAATCCACAGCCTGACTATCAAGTCTTCTAGAGTCATTGCCTTTCGCTTGTGCTTCAGGTAGCTCTTGAAATCCTTCCAACCTGGAGGGAGTTTTTCAATGAATGCAGCCACCTGGAACGTCTCACAGATAGACATTCCTTCAGCAATGATCTCGTGCGTGAGAAGGTGCAGCTCTTCGACTTGCTTCATGATGGGCTTAGAGTCCACCATTTTGAAGTCCAGAAACTTCTTGGAGCCTGTATCCTCGGACTTGTACTTCCTCTCCAAAGCAATCCAGAGTTCCTTGGAGGTCTTGATCTTACTGTACACATTATACAGTGGATCTATCAGACGACTTTGAACCCATCCTTTGCACAGAAAATCTCCATGAGTCCAGGCCTCAACGCTGACTAGGAGGTGTCGATTTGTATTGTGAGGTGAAAGCACAGGCTTATCCTCATTCAGAAACTTTTCTAGCTTCAAAGTGGTCAGAAAGAAGAACATCTTCTGCTGCCATGTCTTGAAGCCAGTTCTATCGAACTTTTCTGAAATCAAGCCTGCGTTTACAACACCAGGCATATGGACTGTCGGTTGGACAGTATGAAAAGCAGTCGGGTGGACGATCTGAGTAGCATCAGTTTCGATCCTTGCAGCTTGCAGATTCGCCGCTAGCAGGTTTATTGCTGGCAGATTCGCCACTGGCAAATTCACTGCAGGCAGACCACTCCCAAACTGAATTTGGGGTGTCGACTCAGCAGGATTTCCATTTTCGGCTCCAGCAACATCAACGACAGATTCGCCGCTGGTAGGTTTATTGCTGGCAGATTCACTGCTGGCAGATTCGCCACTGGCAAATTCACTGCAGGCAGACCACTCCCAAACTGTATTTGGGGTGTCGACTCAGCAGGATTTTCATTTTCGGCTCCAGCAACATCAACGACAGATTTCTGAGTCATATCAGCCATGAAATCAGAATCTGTTCACAGAACGCAAACCAGAAATCAGTACGGAAATTTATGAATGCAATTTTAATACCAAATTAAATTGCAGAACCGTAAATAATGTATTTATTTATTTATTTTCAGATTTTTCTGTACACCAGTACAGATGGCCGAATCGAAATAAATTCGATATAAATTCCAGATGCAATTTTTCATGCGAAAACAAGTTAGAAAAATGCAGATACAGATTCGAAATAAATTCGAATTTAATTCCTGCAAAAACAAGTTAGAAAAACACAGATACAGATTCAAAATAAATTCGAATTTAGTTCCTGCGAAAACAAGTTAGAAATCGCAGATACAAAAAAAAAAATTCATGCGCTGTAAACGAACTCAAAAACAAAATTCGTTAGTGCGATATGCATTTTAAGCGAAATTTTAGAATTAAGACTGTAGGAACACTATTTTAGAACCGAACAGAATTTAAACTGCAAGAATTTAAACGCACATAAACTCTAATTAAAACAACGAAAGTATATCGAACATAATTCAGATTGAATCTGGATGCAGAGGCGAGACTGATCTCTATCCTTAATTCTGAAATCGCCCCGTATTGCGACGGTTCTTTAGCGATCCGAATCCCAGGATACAACTGCAAAACTCTTCTGAATTGCGCAACCAATGCACAAAAGGCTACGAACTTGTTATGTGTTGAACTCTCAAACTCGAGCGAATAAAACAGTGAAGGAAGGAGACGCTTTCAGTGGGATATGATGTTGCTGATGATCTGTTCAAATGAGGTGACATAACTGCTCTTTTAAAGAGCCTCTGGAGGAGATAGTGGAGCAAGTCTGTTGCTTCAACAGAGTGGAGGAGAAAAACGAGGGAGCCCTTGAGAATAGGTCAATGATACAACTGCAAAACTCTTCTGAATTGCGCAACCAATGCATAGAAGGCTATGAACTTGTTCTGTGTTGAACTCTCAGACTCGAGCGAATAAAACAATGAAGGAAGGAGACACTTTCAGTGGGAGATGATGTTGCTGATGATCTGTTCGAATGAGGTGCCAGAACTGCTCTTTTAAAGAGCCTCTGGAGGAGATAGTGGAGCAAGTCTGTTGCTTCAACAGAGTGGAGGAGAAAAACGAGGGAGCCCTTGAGAATAGGTCAAGGATACAACTGCAAAACTCTTCTGAATTGCGCAACCAATGCATAGAAGGCTATGAACTTGTTCTGTGTTGAACTCTCAGACTCGAGCGAATAAAACAGTGAAGGAAGGAGACGCTTTCAGTGGGAGATGATGTTGCTGATGATCTGTTCGAATGAGGTGCCAGAACTGCTCTTTTAAAGAGCCTCTGGAGGAGATAGTGGAGCAAGTCTGTTGCTTCAACAGAGTGGAGGAGAAAAACGAGGGAGCCCTTGAGAATAGGTCAAGGCTGCAACTGCCCCGGACTGGGCCCAAGCCCAAGCCCGGCCTGGCTCGGTGCGCGTGTGGTCTTGATAAGCTAGGTCCTCTCTCCATTACACATGGATGCATAGAAGGCTATGAACTTGTTCTATGTTGAACTCTCAGACTCGAGCGAATAAAACAGTGAAGGAAGGAGACGCTTTCAGTGGAAGATGATGTTGCTGATGATCTGTTCGAATGAGGTGCCAGAAATGCTCTTTTAAAGAGCCTCTGGAGGAGATAGTGGAGCAAGTCTGTTGCTTCAACAGAGTGGAGGAGAAAAACGAGGGAGCCCTTGAGAATAGGTCAAGGCTGCAACTGCCCCGGACTAGGCCCAAGCCCAAGCCCAAGCCCGGCCCGGCTCGGTGCGCGTGTGGTCTTGATGAGCTAGGTCCTCTCTCCATTACACATGGATGCATAGAAGGCTATGAACTTGTTCTGTGTTGAACTCTCAGACTCGAGCGAATAAAACAATGAAGGAAGGAGACGCTTTCAGTGGGAGATGATGTTGCTGATGATCTGTTCAAATGAGGTGCCAGAAATGCTCTTTTAAAGAGCCTCTGGAGGAGATAGTGGAGCAAGTCTGTTGCTTCAACAGAGTGGAGGAGAAAAACGAGGGAGCCCTTGAGAATAGGTCAAGGCTGCAACTGCCCCGGACTGGGCCCAAGCCTAAGCCCTGCCCGGCTCGGTGCGCGTGTGGTCTTGATGAGCTAAGTCCTCTCTCCATTACACATGGATGGTGACCCAAGGCTATGAACTTGTTCTGTGTTGAACTCTCAGACTCGAGCGAATAAAACAGTGAAGGAAGGAGACGCTTTCAGTGGGAGATGATGTTGCTGATGATCTGTTCGAATGAGGTGCCAGAAATGCTCTTTTAAAGAGCCTCTGGAGGAGATAGTGGAGCAAGTCTGTTGCTTCAACAGAGTGGAGGAGAAAAACGAGGGAGCCCTTGAGAATAGGTCAAGGCTGCAACTGCCCCGGATTGGGCCCAAGCCCAAGCCCTGCCCGGCTCGGTGCGCGTGTGGTCTTGATGAGCTAAGTCCTCTCTCCATTACACATGGATGGTGACCCAAGGCCACAACCTTGGATCCATTTTTCTAGTATATATACTAGTAAATTTTTTCCAAACTTCCAATGTGGGATACACATTTTCATCCCAAATTGTCTCAAGTTATGCACTTCATGCAACCAACTTTGGGCCTTCATTTCTCATTCAAACGGAAATCATTTTTGTCGTATGAGTACATTACGAGAATGTACTCGCGTAGACGAAGTCAATGCTTCCATTTTCCAGTGTTGTCGTTGGCCGGAGCCCACCGGAATTGTGCCCGGAAAAGTTATCGGCGCCACATTAAAAATGAGTTCCAACATGAAGAGCTTCTTATGAGCTGGAATCAAAGTAAATCTGATTCCTTGCTCTACCAAACACATGTGTCGGTATGACTCATTCCAATACCGATTCCTGATTTTTGTGGAATCAAACCAAACAGGCCCTTACATCGGAGAAATCCTCCGCTTTGGTTGGGTGAATCACATTAGCCTTTACCCTCTTAGCACCTGTGCAGGACGGTGAATTTTCCAAAGAATTTATTCACCCAAAGGCAAAGTGCACACAAAACAAAAAAAGATTAGCATCTGTATATACCTTTTTTAGTTTTGGGTGCAAAGAAGATGAGGACGAGGAACCTTGCCTTCATTATCCTGTTTGCTCCTGGCTGATACGAGAGAGTGAGAGGGGGAGTTTGAGGGTGACTGTGAAGAATGGAGATGCATATATAGTATATACATACCATATAAGCAAAGCAACTGATAGAAGCCTTGATCAGTTGCCTATGCTTTTTGCAGTGTGAGAATGGGCGTCAGCATCTTTTCGGCCTATCCAGCTACATCTTTCTAATAAAAAGAATTTCTATAAACGTCAGAAAACAACCATATGCATCCGCAATCTGCGTACACGTCTCTGCTTACATTTTGCTCAGCAAACAATTAGTAATGGACAAAGGGCGTGTTCGGCATGACAACATTAGTTGTGCCTAATGAATTAATTCAACATTTTACCTAGCTTATTCATATTATCTCAATTTTACTCTATAAAAACTTACTCCCTCCGCTCATAATTATTTGTCCGGTTAAAATGGGAATCACGTTGTTTCATCATGCCCTTCTAAAAAATGACGATGTTTCATCGTGTAACAAAATGAAGAATCACGTTGTTTCATCATGCCCTTCTAAAAAATGACGATGTTTCATCGTGTAACAAAATGAACCCCTATGAATATTTAGTGTCTCACACTAAAAATACTAGTACTTCTATTAAAATTATCTCTTCATTAAATGCAGGAATGAAATTGGAATATTTTGTCAAAAGCATGTAAAAAGACTTATTTTTAATACGCAATTGGAATATTTTGTCAAAATCATGTAAAAGGACTTATTTTTAATACGATCAAGACTCTTATAGAATAAGTATACATAACTAGAGGGAGTAAGAATGACTAATGAAAATCTATTATCTTGCATCTTATATTGCTAGGTAAGAGAGTATATGAACAATCGGCCAACTTTTATGGGGAAAGATTGGTGAGGACGGGAGCCAACATTTATGGGGAATGAGGACGCCTCAAAGTCGTCGGATAGGAAGAAAACATAGTGCCCATATCGCGTTTCAAAATTCGGCACAATCAAATTATTCGCAAAAAAACGGATTCGTGTGTACACACAATACACATATGTGTGTGAAATACACTTATGTTTGCATGCCAAATACGTTGCTGTGTGCATGTGAGATGTACTACCGTGTGCATGTATAAAACGTATACGTTCATTTGGAATAAACAAATGTGTGCATATGAAAACACTACCGTGTACATGTAAAATATACCATCGTGTGCATGTGAAATGACCTATTTGTGCATATGAAATGCACTATGTACGTGTGCATGTGAAGCAACGTAGGTGTATGTGAAACATGTGTGTATGTGTATAGAACCTGCGAATATAGCCTATGTGCTCATGAAAATAACCTATGTGTACATGCGAAAATGACCTAAGAGTGTGCACGAAATAACATGGGTGCATATGTATGAAAACCTACGAAAATAATCTACGTGTGCATATATAAATGACATGTGTGTGCACATGAGAACAACATATGTGTGCATGTGAAACAATATATGTGTACATACGCAACAACATGCGTGTGTATACGGTACGCTTTTTTTTACGTAAAATTCGGTTGTGCTAAATTTTATCCGAATATTTTCCTTTGCGATCTGGACGGTCCGTTTTCTTAATCCGACGGCTTCGGGGCGTCTTCACTCCTCTCTTAGGCCCTCATCCTCATGGGATCTTATCCCAACATTTATAAGCTAATAAATGAATTAATAAACATGACCCAAGTCGATAAAGTCTCAAGTGTATAAAGAAAGAAAGTGGATTGACTTATTCAAACACCCTTACAAAGCTCTTAACAGCAGGAAATTAAGCTGTCACACACACACAAGACTTTGTAAAGACTAGCAAGATTAGAGGCAGAGCCATCCTTGAGAAAGCACCAATGATCCCCCACACGTTTCTTCCTGGTCTTCGGAGTAAAGTTTGTAGAAACGTTTCCTTCACTGCTAAGAGAGTTTTGCCAGGACTTCTGCTTCTTTTGGTGGATGCGTCTGCATATTTCAAGCAAAATTCAGGACGCTCACGTCTAGCATCAACTTTCTTGCATAGTATACAAAACCACCATAGGTTTAGCTCACATAAAGCTGTTTTTCATATCCAAATTTAAATTTAACCATTCATTACTAGTTTTTTTATTTTCAGTTCAACACCCAAACTTATTCATTGTCAGTAAAATGTAAAAAAATAAACGTCCAAAATATCTTAAATTTCTACGGTAGGATCAAACATATTTTTACCAATAATTAGAAGGTTGATCTCGTGCTCCGCACGGGCAGAATGTATTTTTTTTATATAAATTAATCAATCACCAATAATTCATTTTTGAGTTGATAGATAACATTTTATGTAAACTGTGGATCTTATTTACTAAAAAGAATTCTCAGCATAAAGAGTGAAAAATGGTGTGTTATGCATGCTTTAACCGAATATACATTTATAAATGTAACTTTTATTGGATAGAACTAATAATATCTTCTCTTTGTAGACAATCTCCCATATAAAGATCAGAGTAATAAGCAAATAATGTTCATTTTCTTTGAAGGACGAAATGGGAGTGAATTGGGAAAAGATGGGAAGTCACCTTATACCAGCAAAAGAACTTAAACTCCATGCACATGCACTTTTACGCGTCTTATGTCTTTCGTTTTGCAAGGTTGCCTTCTTCACATTTTTCATTCAATCATGAACATACGTAAACATATGTCACCAATTCACCATGTCCATAATACGAAACACACGTACAAACGAATCATAATCGATCATAATCAAATCATACCAATGTCTTAGCTTGTACCAACTTGGTTTGAATTGACTTCTGGTAAAGCTCTTTTACGTCTTTTTAATCTCTCCCAATCAACCATTCTTCACCCTCCATTCGTGTCTATCTACCTTTTAATTTTCTTAGCACATGGACACAATTTTCTATGGCTAGCTTTTTTTAAGAGCATATACGTGTCATGCAAAGAGCAAGGATACAAATTTGAAGGGTCTAGGAATATAAAAGGTTGTTGGGATTAATTAGATATCCGTTTTCAATTGACAGTTGCAATATTTTTTGGTCGTTGATATTTAGCGCACCGGGTAAATTGTTTTTTAGCGCACTGGGCCGTCCGTCACGGACGAATATGATCCGTCCGTTACGGACGAATACCATCCGTCCGTTACGGACGAATACCATTCGTCCGTGACGGTTTTGTTTTACAAAACTATGACACGATTTTGGAATCGCCATAACTTTTGATTCTCTGGTCTAAACGCGTTGAAATTTAGAGGAGTTATAGTTGACATCTTGATCTTTAATATGAAGTTGGAATCACTCAATTTGGAATTACGTAGAAAAAGTTGAACTTCTCCAAAGACGGGACAAAAAATAGAGATCTCTTAAGCGCCAATGCGAGTACAATATCATTTAAGTCGGATTACAATACCATTGTAATCATGGATCACAATAGTATTACAATGTGCGAGTACAATAGCATTTAAATCGGCTTGCGACCTCGTCTCTTTCTTGTGGAAGAAGGTTCGAACGCCATCAGCTGAGAAACGAATGGATCATATAGACAAGCAGCAGAGGAATCATGTGCATGCTCCCACATGACAAATACTGGAGGCAATGGTGAAGCCTCTGATAGGGTCATCGACAAAAAAATGGAGAACGTACTCAGTTGCCTAGTTCATGGGTTCAAAAAATAAATATAAAATAATTAAATGATTGTTGGCTGATCCCGTATAGGGAAAGACTCGTGCCAACTTGGACAGATATTGTTTTCACGCTTGGATTGTCCAATCTGTATTCACTGCATTTGCTAAAGTTTCATTGTATTCTGTTCTCTGCATTCTCTGTCCGTCATGTATGGTTTATGTCCACACGTGACGGACGAAGGTGTTTCATACGTCACGTGTGGATTCCATCCATATGTGACAGACAATTTATGCAGAAAACAGATTGCTTGCGTATGATCAAACTTTAAACTCTTTTGTACTAAACTATAGGGTTGAAGGAGCATACTCTAGTTTGAAAGACTAGCTTCTTGACTATTCCACATGGTAGTCTAGACACAATATTTGGTCAATATCATTCAAAGATGGGTAACCAAGTAAAGAACATCAAGGGGACCTTCAACGAGAGTGTACAAAACACGATGACTCTTGTGACATGAGCAGATGTTTTCAAGAGGTTGAAGTACAAAGTATCTAAGGTTGCCCTTGACTGCTTGACGAAGGAATACAAAAAAGGGGAAAATCCATTTTGTGACAAGATCTGCAGATGCCAGATGAGGGTGAGAGATGGATTGCCGTGTGTGCATGACATCGCTAGAAATGTGACGAGTTCAATCCCTATTAAGCCTTTAGCGTTGCATCCGTTTTGGAGACGATTGAGTTTGTCAGAAGTGCAAGACGAAGGTGAGGTTGAGGTAAAGCGCAGAGTCACGAGATCTTTGATGGATCAATTTTATACGGATCATTTCCTCAATCTGTCAGCAGATGATCAAGAAAAATGTGTCTCGCGACTTTACGACATAGGTCACCCCGATGTGACTAGTCTGCAAAAGCCGGCTATTGTGAGGCATAAAGGACGACCAATGGGAGCTCTAAACAAAGATACCACTAAAAGACATCCTTCTTCATGGGAGTACACAGACAAAGATATGAAAGGGACACCTCCCAAGAAGCAACAAGGTAGGCCACCAATGCCTACTAGCACACCTTCACGAAACCCTAAAGCTCCTACTACTCCTTTGAGGCCATCTCAGGTTAGAGCTCCCAAGAATCCAGTGGGTCAAATGTTTCCACCACCTTATATGCATCCACAATCCTTCATTAAAGACTTTGAGTCGTATAAGCTTAAGACGATCTGCATCTGCCATGTTGAGAAGGAGACACATTTCATTTCGGTATGGTACTAATCATTTAATTATTTTATATTAATTATTTGAACCCATGAACTAGGCAACTGAGTACGCTCTCCATTCTTTTATAGATGGTCCTATCACAGGCGTCACCATTTCCTCCAGTATTTGTCATGTGGGAGCATGCACATGATGCATCTGCTGCTTGTCTGTATGATCCATTCGTTTCTCAGCTGATGGCATTCAGACCTTCTTGCATAAGAAAGAGACGAGGTCGCAAGCCGACTTAAATGCTATTGTACTTGCACATTGTAATGCTATTGTGATCCATGATTGCAATGATATTGTAAGCCGACTTAAATGCTATTTTACTCGCCTTGGCGCTTAAGAGATCTCTGTTTTTTGTCCCGTCTTTGGAGAAGTATAAATTTTTCTACGTAACTCGAAATTGAGTGATTCCAACGTCAGATTAAAGATCAAGATGTCAACTATAACGCCTCCAAATTTCAGCGCGTTTGACCTAGGAAATCAAAAGTTATGACGATTCCAAAATCGTGTCGTGGATTAAAGATCAACATGTTCATCCGTGACGGACGAAACATGTTCATCCGTGACGGACGAACATGTGTTTCGTCCGTCACGGATGGACCAGGGCGTTAAATAGAAATTTTGCTGGTGCGCTAAATAGAAATCGTGTATTTTTTTTGTAAATTGTTTTTAGTGTCTAGTAAATGTATGGATTAGATTTAGACGTGATTATGTTATCAATTCACCATTATAATAGAGAAGTACCGTACAACAACTATACGTTATGGTCATTTATTTAAATATGAATTTTTTGGGTGTAATTTTTACTTCACACCTCTTCTTATTCATGTGCATACACATGCATGTAGTACCATGAGACATACTTAATTAGAGCAAGATTTCAACCTTAAAATTTATTGTGACATTTAATATTCATCTCTTACGTTTTTAACAATCATGTTTTAAATTGTCATTCATTGTAAAAATGTTTTCTATAATGAATGACAAATTGGGTATTGACTCATAAAATCAACAATCGTCTTACGTTTTATTTTCCTGTTTTCTTTTAAATTGTATGAGTTATAAGCTTGATTATAGGATGGAGACAAGCTAGAATTTGAATATTGTTACATTCATTGCCGATATTTCTAGGGAAAAATATCTTTGTGTGTGTTTTTTTGTGGATGGAAATATAAGGGTTTTAATAAAATTTATTACATTCATGAAAAAAAGCTAACTTTATAAGTATTATTCGATTACTCGAAACAAATTAATGTTTGAAATAATTTAACCTAAGATTAACTAGAACTTAAAATTAGACTAATTTATGATTTTATAACCCATTTGACCCGTAATTGAGCTTTTAAGTTTGCAACTACTCTCGAACATAGAATTTACTCCTGCTAAATTATACTCCGTATTTGTGTTTTTTAACTTTTACTTATTCTAGTATATATTCTCGTATACTCTACAGATTTGATTAATAAAAATCAAAATTGAAACTTTGTTGAATATTTTAAATAACTAATCCTAATAGACCGTAGGCGTGATCTATCAACATATATGAATGATAAGGTTTTTATATGATTAGAATTGAAAGTATATATGTGAAATTATGTATAAAAAGGAAAAATAAATTAGGAATTTAATACAAATAATTGAATAAAAAACATATAACTAGATTTAAGTAATGCAAATAATTTATTATGTATAAATAAATATAAAGAAAAAACGGTTATACTAATCACATAAATATTTAAAATTATATATATATATTACCACTTTTGTATCATGAATTATATATTATCAATTTTATTTTCAATTGCATGTTATTATGTTACCAATTAAATAAATTTAAGTAGAACTATAAGAGCATTACATTTTTAGTTATATATAATTGTAAATAACGCACCTTTGATATCGCTAAAATTTAGATTTCGATATTTGGATATATATATTGGTTTATAAATAAGTTTAACATTTTAGTTTTGAATTTTCAGTTTTACATATATAAATATATATTACAAATAAGTCTAATTACAAATCATAAGTAACTAATAATATAAAAACATATAAGGAGTAATTAATAATGTAAACAAGATATAATATATAATCGCATTTGTATTATTAAGATAAGTTATTTTAGGGAAAAAGCTAACTAGATAAGAAATGGAATATATAAATATTAAAATATGATAAGGACAAAATTGTGCATGTACATTGAGATTTGCCTACTTGGCAAAGCTCACCGACTAACATATAGGAGAGAGAATTACGTCTTTAGTGTATATATATATATATATACATATATATATATGAGTTCAGGTAAAACAAATTTTATGCTAAAGAAATGACAGATAATGAGTGCTGGATGGAAGTTGATAGATAGACGAATTATAGAGAAATTTGAGGGTGCAAGAGTGTGTGTGACATGAGATTAGAAGGTAGATTAGACAGTTAATAATAGATAATGATGGTGTAGATTTTTTTAAATTAAAAAAATGATAGAATCTTTAGGAGAGAAATAAAAAAACAAAACCGGTCCATCATTAAGACCACCACATAAATCAGTGTTCAGGCCACTATACATTATATGAATACTCTTGTTATTAAAGAAGAATATCGCCATATACGGGTATGAATATCCCTCTTTGTTGACTATGATTTCCCGTGTTTGTAGTTCAATGTACATTAAATGAATACGCATGTTATTAAATTAGAATATCGTCCTATATTTGTGTGAATATCACCACTTAAAGACATGAATATCACTACTTAAAAACATGAATATCATCACTTGATGAAATGAATATCACCACATATGAATATCATCATCATATTACATGAATATCACTACCCAATCACATGAATATCACTACCCAATTCCATGAATATCATCATTTAATTACATGAATGCAACCACCCAAATACATGAAGATCACTACCCAATTATATGAATATCACCGTCCATCATCGTGAATTATCATCGTCCATTATTGTGAATCATCATTGTCCATTATCGTGGATATCACCTTTGCGTCAAATTTTATGGTAGCTGCAATGGTGGTTTACAATGGCAAGAACCTTATCGAACTAATGGTGGTTGTGGCAACATCGACCGCATGTTTCCCATACCTTGTCACTGGTGACCACAAACTTCAATGGAAACCCCACTTTAAGCGTAGAAAACTACACAAGTTCATGAAAAATCATCAAAACGAACACAACAACCCTAATCGTCAATTAAAACCGTTAGATATGATTTGGAGTTTTATAAATTTCAAATACCTGAACCCGTAAATTTTATACTTGAGAGTCAAAGCGGAACGGAGAGGGGGCGATGGTGGAGTTGCGCGGAGTCAGAGGAGGATCGACGTGTAGATGAGGCAGAGTCAGTTACTAATGCTTGAAGACAAAGGAGGTTAACGCCGGTGAAGTTGGCGACTTGAAGAACGAAGAAATCGCACAAACTACTAGAAGAAAGGAGATAGATTGGAGATTTAAGGGATGATTTTTAGGAGAGCTTCAATGGAACTCTTCGATAGCGATGAAGAGTTTAGTCTTGGAGGAGACAAAGAGATATGTTCCTGAAGATATAGAGTAAATTAGGGGATTTAGAAAGAGAAATAACATTAGATACCCTACCTTACTAATGACTTTGCAATTGTACCCTACCCTTTTTGTTTCTTTGCAAGAGTACCCCAATTTTTTTTTCCTAAGATTTTTGCAAAAATACCCCCAAAATAAAAAGGTAAAATGAAATTATAGTTTTCTTTTTCTTTGGAAAATAAAATATGACATGGCACTCCTTTTATGAATAAAAAAAAACAAATTTAATTCAGTTTCAATTTCAAATTGAAACTTGCTACAGAAACCCAACTAATTCATCGTCTCTCTCCCCAACTCGAGGTCTCTCCAGCTTCTCCGGCGGAATCCAGCTTTGTCCGACGGATTCCACCATTGTCGGCCGAAAGGTTTCTCTTCCAGGTATGATATCGCTTCAAACTCCATAATCTCCAGCTTTGATTTTTGCTTGAAACCCTTCATCGCCGTTCGAGCTAGCTTACTCCGACGACGGCGCGAAATTGCAGGTTTTTCACAGACAAAGCCCTTCATCGCCATTCGAGCTAGCTTTGTAATCATCCTCTGATTACGGCCCAAAATTGCAGGTCTTTCACCGAAGACGCGCGACAAAGTGCAGGTCTTCGACCGACGACCCCATTCGGTCGCGATTCCGATTCATCTTCCTCTTTTGTCTATCTCGTTCGAGCCTTGGAGGTATGTCCATTTTTTAGGGTTTCAGTCATTCAATGCCGTTTTAGGGTTGCTCTGTTGCTATTCATTGGGTTTTTAGGGTTGATTCACTGTTGTTCGTTGTAGGGTTTTGTCACTGTTGTTCGTTTGAGCTGAAATGAACTGAAGTTGAATGCAACGAATTATATAAACCTGTGAAATCCTTCTTAGAAAATGAGAATGTCAGATTAGTTTTATTTTTTGTCACAATTGCAGGAATTACCATTGTTTGAAAATTTCATGTCAGCGTTGATGAAATATTTGTCACATCGTATAGTTTTATTGTTGAAATGAACAATTAGAATGTCAGTTTTGTGAAACATTGTTGTGTTTTTAAAGAGATGTTTTTATTTGCCTGACTTTATAGCTCTCTTCCTCTCACAACTTCCTTGTCTTCTCGTGTGATCTCTATATCTGAGTATGTTAAGTTTTGTGCATAGGAAAAACTTAAATGTTGATATTCTTCGTTGTTTGTCTATCTCCACCAGTGCAACTGAAGTGCTGTAGTCGATTAAAGAATAAACGGAGGAAATTCAAATGGGTAAAAAGGTAAATTTTGGTTAGCTCATTGTGACTAGGTTTCCATATTTCACATCCTGTCATGTAGTTTTTAAGTATATGTTCCTTTTGTATTTATTGACCTCGTATAATTTGTATTGTTTAGGGTCATTTATTGAGAAATGCCTCTCCCCTGTGGACTGGCAGAGGATAAGAGATTGTCCATTTGGACCTACTGTGAAGATGGTTCGTCAACAAACCTTTTCATGCCGGCTTGTACATTACGTTTTATTTCGTCAAGTAGAAACGAGGAAGTTGTGGGAGACGTGGTATGACCTGCAAGGACAGCTACTGTGTTTTTCAATGAAGAAATTTGCACTTGTGACGGGGTTATGCTATCGCAGAATGAATGATAATGAGCTGAATCCGGATAAAAATGCCGTGAAAGAGTTATTTGATGTACATAATTTGACCTTGGGTGAGCTAGAGTCATTATTTATGCATACACAGCCTGATAGCCCTTTGAAATATACGATGACAGTATTGATTATATTAGAGGGCGTCATTCTTGGGGTTGAGAAAAAGGTTCGCATAAGCACGGGTCATGTCAAATTATTGATTGATATCGATCGATTCACGAAATTCCCATGGGGCAGGGTTAGCTACATTGAAACTCACCAGGGATTGAGTTCAATGGTTAAGAATAGATTGGAAACGGTTGAAACAAGCAGAGACTCAAGTGCAAGGTTGGGTTACAAACTCAAGGGGTTGCCAATGGCCTTTCAGGTAACATGACAAGATGTAATGTATATAGTTTTGAAGTTGGTATTGTAGTTACAATATATTGATGGTTTCTTACAAGAAATAAGTATCATACTGACAAGAAAAACTGCGGTTCAGGTATGGCTATTTGAAGCTGTAAAACCAATTGCTTCAGCGTTTGCACATTTGGTGGATAAGGAGGCCTATCCACGCGGTCTACGATGGTCATCAGATTCATAACCTGATGCGACGGCTGTGGAGTCTTTCTTGGGGAAGGCCACATCCCGTTTTATTCCAAATGTGGTGTTAATAGAGGAAGAAGCTGAGGTGGAGGTCTTACAAGAATGCAAATTTGATGGGGAAGTGAAGAACACTTACTTTGACAAGGCAGTTGAGAAATTCGAGCTAAGTAATAAGAGGTCTATCAATGGTAGAAGAAAAGGAAAGAGTGATTCAGACCCTGCCCCTACTTCAAAGTCCTCAGGTCTGGACGCAAGACATGTGATGTGCGCTATGAAAGAGCTTCATGAGCGTATGATTAATTTGGAAAACCAAGTGGACGCAGGATTTAGTGCTATGAAAAAAACCTTAGGCATAATGGAACAGATGATCAAGAAGAGGACATTCAACAACTCAGATTCAACAAATGATGAAGAAGAGGACATTGAACAAGAGGAAGGGGAGGTAAGATAACTGTCAACAATCGTTATTAAGTTTTGGGAACTTAGATTTTTATTTCCTGGAAGCTGAAGCATTTTTTCTTGTCGGAATACAGAATAGGAATGTCATATTAAAAAGTTAACATGTCATTGTTTTTCAACTTGAGATTGACAATTACTTATATTTATTGTAAGTTAAAGCCTATTTTTTGACAAACATTATAACAGGAATGTCATAGTAACAAAATAGAAAGTCAATATTTATAAGTTGGATGGATGCATAAAGCTCTGTTTTTGTGTAGATGTATTTTAGGAATGTTATATTTACAACATAGAATGATGCACTTACTTATTATTCTTGTGAGTTAAATGTAATTTGTTATTTATTGAAGCAGAATGTTGTACATGGTCGTGATGAGGATGTCGAAATGGATAGAATTGGGGGGGGGGGGGTCTGATTCAAATCCCCTACAGGATGACGATGATGAAGGTGCCATTAACGTCGACAATGGAAATTTAGGATATATGGTTGTTTATTGAAAGCAGAAGGATGATGAAGATGGTGCAGTTCAGAGTGATGATGTTGAGGGTGCAATACAAGATGATGGGAAATATGGACAGACGATGACAAAAGAAGAAAAAGATAAGAAAGAAGGAAACATATTTGCAAGAAAGACTCGTTCAAAAAAGAAGAAGGATGATGAAGATGGTGCAGTTTAGAGTGATGATGTTGAGGGTGCAGTACAGGATGATGGGAAATATGGAGAAATGATGACAAAAGAAGAAAAAGATAAGAAAGAAGGAAAAGTATTTGCAAGGAAGACTCGTTCAAAAAAGAAGAAGGGTGATGAAGATGGTGCAGTTCAGAATGAGGGGGAAATTAAAAAAGGGAGGACAAAATGAGTTGAGGTATGCATCAACAATATTTGATGATGACATACTTTAATAAATCTTCCAACATCTTATTTATGAAAAAACTTATTTGCAGACACTAGCGGTAGCAACAAAAGAAGCTGAGGTGGAAAGAGACTCTACCAAAGAATCAATTGGAGTCTCAACAAGAAAAACCAGCTCAAACAAATTAATTAATATAACTGGTGAACTGAGGGACCATCCTGTCAGGAAGAGAGGACTGTCCAGAGAAGCCGATAATCCCAAACGATGCAAGGTTTCAACGTCCAAAGGTATTTCAGACACGAATAGATTGTGCCGTTGGTTAGACTCGAAGGAAAGGTTAGGATGTTGTCCCTCCTGTCTTGATGATATGAATGCGTGTTTGAGATGTTGTTAATTAAACCATCTTATGATGTAGTGAGGAAATTGTTTCTCCAACTGGAGAACATCTACAGAAGGAGTTCTTTGAGAAATTGTTGCAACCAATGGGATGGCTGAGTTCTCCGATAAGCCTCTTTCATTATTTATATAAATTATCATGGCATGCAGCAAGTCTTAAATTTATGATATGACATATTATATTTTTGGTTTGTAGCACTTGGACGAATGTATGTATTATCTTGGTTGTCGTGTGCGTGACAAACCAGTGGCAATATTGGACACCTTTTTTCAGCATAAGTTAGACAAGAAAATGAATAGATGGTTTTCAGATAAGCAAAGTTATGTTGCTGATCGATCTAAGATGAGATACCTGCATGGGGAACTGTCTGCACTTTATGGGAAGGATTGGAAGGACGTGGATCGTATATACCTCCCCTTAAATTTCAAGGAGAAACATTGGGTAGCTCTGGAGATACAACTAAGTAAATGGTGTGTCACTGTATACGATCCCGACGTCAATTTGTTTAAATTGTCGGAAGTCCATAGGTTCCTTGCAGGGTTGACATATATTCTTCCTGTCATGATAGCACAGTATGAGCCCTTGGCAACAATTTATGAAGATAGGGGGGGGGGGGGGGGGAATCCCCTAAATGTGACTCATGTTCCTACATTGGAGAGAAACAAGAGAGGGTAAGTTGTTTACATCAATTGTTCATTTTTGGTGTAAAATTTGTTATAATATCAGGAAACCAACTACATTTTTTACTTGTGTGCAGGGGCGATTGTGGCGTCTTCACGATCAAGTACATAGAAATGCTAAGTTCCGGACGTCAAAACATCGTGAACGTGGGTGACAAATTTGTGGATCACTATATAAAAAGGATAGCCGTTAGTATTTTCGATATGAAATAGTTTGACTAGTGAAGGATATCTTATTCACTTTCATGTAAGCTTCACTATAGTTGGGATAGTGTGGTATGATTCCTTCTTGGGTGATTTTTGCTAGAATTGACTTGTCTTGTTGACAATAACTTGTGTTGAAATTATTTTGGAAATCTAGCAAAATTGGTTGGTGCATTTCTTCTTTGCTACTTCGTTGTAGATGCATACTTCATGTTAGTGTTGTTCATAATTCCTATCAGTGAAGTTTCTTTATATTTTGCGTACATATGTTTGTTGTCACATTGTATAATCCTATTGTCGGAATTATCCTTTTGTTTTGGGGTAAAAAATATTTTTTTAATATTATTTGTTTGTGTTTACCATTCTATTGATATTTTTAATAATATTTAATTTGGAATAAAAAGGGTAAGACTAAACCCTGTTTACCTTTCTTCGAATGCTCGCAAAATTCCCTCCCTGTTTACCTTCCAATTCTCCTAAAATTCCCTCCAAAAGAAGATATTCCTGAAGCGTCATCCCCATTAACGCGACTCTGCAACATCCATCATTGTTATCAGACATTTTATTCTTCCCCAGAAGGCGACTCTTCAACTCCTCCATCTTTCCCTATTAACGCTAGACTCGATTTTTGTTTACTCTTGAAGTCCATTTTTTCTTACCAAGTCCAGCTCCACATTTTCTTACTTACTCCATCTTTCTCCATTAACGCGACTCTGCAACTCCATTTTTACTTACTCGCTGCTCCCCGAACTTTTCATTAACCTCTGAACCGCGTTACAAAAAAACCCTAGAAAATGGCAGTGCTTAGAGACGGTAAAGAATCGACCCCAAAGAATAGTGGAGAGAAAAGGAAGAGAAAAGAAGACGACAAACAAGTTCGAAAGAAGAAGAAGCAGAGAGACGAAGTGCAGGTGAAGGGGGGAAAAACTTGTGACAATACCATAGCAAAAAAATCCGGGAAGGGCAGGTCGAGGCCAAAAGAAAAAACAATAAAGGTGAAAAAACCCGTAATCTTTAAAGGGGATGTAAGTTGTCTACATTTTCTGTTTAGGGCTTAGGGTATTTTTCAATTGTCCCGTTAGCCTTCTGAAATGGTTCAATTTGTTTAGGGTATTTTTTCAATTGTCCTGTCACCCGTTTGAAATGGTTTAGTTTGTATCGGGAGTGTTTGTTTAGGGTTTTTTGTTTCATCTGTCCTCTCAGGCTTCTCAAATGGTTCAATTTCGTTTGTTTATGGTTTTTTTCATTTGGTTTGCAAATTAGGTACAATTATTTCAGAGGTGAACCTTTCTACGGAAGAATTAACATCAACTGTAGGGTACACTTTGTTTGTGAGATTGAAAACAAGTTGACACATGCGGATTGGCAACGGGTTTTGGATGGCCCGATTGGAAAAGTTTTGAAAATGTTGCAGCAAGTATCATTTTCTTCACAGACATTGCATGCAATTCTATTTAAGCAACTTGAAACAAAAAAGAAGTGGGAGTCTTGGTATGAGGTGGTAGGGAAAGAGTTGAGGTTTTCGATCAAGGAGTTCTCTCTCATAACTGGACTGAATTGTGGTGAACTTCCATTTGTGGATACTAAAGCTGACGGGCTAGTAATGGAGCAATTTTTTGGTAGTCCTGGTGCTCCTAAGACGACAGTACAAGATATTTACAACAGATTCAAAGAACATCGTGAGTTGGACAACTACAAACTGAAGTTGGCACTGTTGTTGATAGTTGAGGGTTTGTTGCTGGGAGGGGGTAAGAAGAGGCTAGTGAAGACGCTGCATGTTAGGCTGCTGAAGAATATGGATAAATTTTGGGATTATCCATGGGGAAGGGTTGCTTATGAAGAGCTTCACAAGTCATTAACCACAACATTGGCCAAAAGGATGCAAACAGTAGAGAAGACAAAGTTTTGCCCCCCCACAGCAGCCCTCGTACCTTGAGGGCCTTGTATAACGGTGGAGACGCAGCCGTCCTTGCAGCCCTTGGTAGAACCGTGGCATTCATTAACATATATGTCGTGACCAGAGATGTTGTTCAAGAACTTCCGCAACGCGACGGCCCAAATTCATTGGTCTCCTCCGCATCAGTGTTTATGTAATATTTAGTATTTTATTAAGTAATTTAATGTAGTGACTATGTAATGTCACGTAGTGTTTAGTACGTTATCAAGTATTTTGTAATGCGTGTTAGTGTAATGACTATATAATGTCATGTAGGTACTGTATAATGTCATATAGTGACTATATAATGTCACGTAAATGTAGTGCTTTATGAAGCATGTTATGTATTTCCGTTTTATATAATATAGTACTTTATGATAATATCGCGTAATTTAAACACGGATTTGCATAAATACACCATTTGGGAAAGTCACTTGCAATTAGTATGACATATTAAAGACGATAGGCCAATATAGTTAGTATGACAGGCCCAAAATGCCATATTAGGCCCAATTTCTGAGCGGTTCCTTGGAGCACACAATGCCGTATTAGGGCCAATTTTTGACCGGTTTAACAATTATAATAAGAACTTGTTATCTCTGTGCCTTTGGTAAAATTATCATCAAATTGCAATAATACTTCATCAGCCTCAACACGGTGGATCCAGACCTGTTCAAATAACATTGGCAAGTTCAACATGAGAACACAACATTAGCAACGATAATTCGTGCAATTGTGACAACAAATATGAACTTCTATTGCATTGTTCATTCCGACAATAACTTATAACACTTTGACAAAAATATTAAGACAACTGAAATTCTCCACATACCTGATCAAGAGAATATTCTCCATAAACATTCACCACATCTCCACGAACAACTGAGGGCCTTCTTTCACCTAGTCCTGACACTTTAAATGCTACAAGCCAATAATCCTTTTGTCTCAAAGTAACAGACTTCATATTATAAGCTTTCACGTAGTCCTGTAAACAAATATAAAAAGAGAATCATTCAACAAGTTGGTACTACGAGAGAACCATGCCATCTAGCTATCCCCTCAGTTCCCCAACCCCCATACAGAGAAAATATAACACTTACCATAATCAGAAGTTCCTCCATCCCTAACAACGCATTGAAATACGACGCATAATTTTCCTCTGTTAAGCCTTGTAAGACAACTTCATGGATTTCCTCAAACTCTATCGCTTTCCTGATCTCTAGTGGTATGTTATATGGTTTCTGAGGTGCCAAAGCTTTGGATACTTCATCTTCAGCCAAGAGGAAGACAACTCGTTCAATACTCACAACATCAGTTTCGATATGCACTATAGATGTGAAAACGCCAATCTCCTTAGGCACACTAGACAACCATATAGTCAGGATACCATGTGGCCTCAAATTTCGTTCCTCCATATAAAAAGAACCGACAAAATCTTCCTCGGATATGTCATCTGGCTAGCCAGATGGAGGTTTCATCAGTGACAAAACAAATGAATCTTCAGGATTTGAAGCATAAATCTTCACACACCAAAGTAAAACATATTCATCAGTGGTGTTTTCTATTGTGAATGATGCCATGGCAACCTCGTTGACATGAACCGATTGAGGCTTTCCTCCAACAAATGGAAACGGCACAAAGACCATGACATGACCCTTATCAGTAGGAGTGGAAGTTGTGACTGAGGGAACATCCATGAAGCCAACCTCTCCTTTCTCATCAATGTTGGAGTATTCATCACCCATACCTATTTGGCACTCAATTAAAATCCAACAGAAGTTTGTGAGTCCACAAGCAAAGAACACAACCAGACGAGCTGCTCTAAGGAGATGAAAGAGATGAAGACTCGAAAGAGATGGGTGAGATGAAGTGAAACAAAGAGAGAGTAGGAGTGGAAGCATGTAGATAAAAATAGTCAAACAACACACACTATAAGGAGATGGGTGAGATGAAGTGCAATTAGGATCTCTGTAAAGTAAAATAGCAAAGAAGCAGAGCATCGGGAGAGGGAGCATTCTGAATACGGTCAAATTTGTCAGTGGTACACTATCAATTTGTCAAAATAGTATTAATCCAATGTCACAATAAAAATTTAAAATGTCACGGGTCCAAGTAAATACAGTATCAACTTACTGTTGATTTTTGGGTGTTGAAATCACCATCAGTACGAGTGGCACCATGTAGCTAAAAATACTCAAACATGGAGCATTTTCTAATTAAGATATCTGTAAAGTAGATTGGTGAGATGAAGTGCAATTAATATCTCTGTAAAGTAAAATAGTCAAAGAAGCAGAGCATCGGGAGAGTGAGCATTCTGAATACAGTCAAATTTGTCAATGGTACACTATCAATTTGTCAAAATAGTATTAATCCAATGTCACAATAGAAATTTAAAATGTCACGGGTCCAAGTAAATACAGTATCAACTTACTGTTGATTTTGGGTGTTGAAATCACCATCAGTACGAGTGGCACCATGTAGCTAAAAATACTCAAACATGGAGCATTTTCTAATTAAGATATTTGTAAAGTAGATTGGTGAGATGAAGTGCAATTAGTATCTCTGTAAAGTAAAATAGTCAAAGAAGCAAAGCATCGAGAAATAGAGATGCAATTAAGAATTCTTGTATTTAGATTGGTGAGATGAACTATTCAACTTCTGAGTAGAACTATTCAGCCAGATGTCATACGTCCTACACAAATTAGGCAAGCATGTAATATGGTTTAATGTGACATTACATACTAAAGTTTACTGTTGATTTCTGGGTGTTGAGATCACTATCCCTATCTGTACATAAATATGTGTAATTTTTAGTTGTAGTTCTAACATTATTATTCTTAAGTATGACATATGTTTTACTAAGGCCGACATGAGTTTTCGATAATAGCAGGGGAAAAAAAAGTATGACGTAGTATATTTGGTCGCTTGTGAATCTTTGGCTTTACATTATTTTGCCTCAAATTTAACTTGAAAAATCGCTTGTGAATCAATTGTCTACTTCAGAAAACTACCAGTTCATTTACTGAGTTCAACAGTTCTTCGGGTTCAACAGTTCTTCGGGTTCAACAGTTCTTCGGGTTAATCTTACAAAGTCTACTTCATATAACTACCAATTCATCTGCTGAGGTTCAACAATTCTAATAAATAGTTCATCGCCATTCTTCATCCATCGTCCATCACCATTCTTCTTTCTGTTAAACAATTCTTCGAGTTCAACAGTCACATGGGAAGAGGAGGTTTGGATTTTGTAATGGCGGGAGAATGGGCTTGCAGAATAGGAGGGAGAGGGAGAGAGAATGAGTTTGGATCTTTCAGTTCCAAGTGTTCATCGGCCGGCCGACGGGATGGAAGACTGTAGAATGACCTGGAAAAAGGAAGGGAAGAGGGCGGGAGAAAGGAAGGAGAGGGGCGGGAGTGCTACAGGAAAAAAGAGGGAAATTTTGGGGTTTTGGAGGAAAATATTAATTAATGATATTTGTGTATTTTTGGATTTTTTATTTCCTTTTTCTTTTCTCCAATTTCATTGATTTAATTTATTTTTGGAATTAAAATAAAATGTTTTTTATTTCCTTTTTCTTTTCTCCAATGGTGTATATATGCAAAAAAAACAATACAAGCTTCTATTTTTGCAAGTTGCAATCTCATTTGGGATATATATGTAAATCCGTGATTTAAAAATTAAATTAGGAGAGAGAGTTATAGTCTATTTAGAAAATATAAAAAAATTTAATGAAATCCCCTCAAAAATCGGGATTTCAAATTTATAGTGCAGAGCACCGTTTTTTTACTTAATATACACTTCAAATTAGTGTAATCTAGTCAGTTTATTATATCTCATCTAACATGTACAATTAATATATTCGTTTACCACAACACCTCGTTGCACCATAACTAAATATTATCTATCTATAAATATATAAAGTAGATTGATGGTGTAATTAATGTCTAATAAATATAAGAAATTATATCTTATTTTTTTATTGATCTTTTTATTTATATTAATTAGTTACTCAAATCTGTATATACATCTATTTATCTATCTATCTACATAAAAAATAGAGCTTTTATCCAATTAATGACTCATTATTTAGCCTCTAATTAAAATAAGTTTTAAATTACAATTCATTTGTTAAATCTTTCAAATTCTAATGTACACGATGAATCAAAAAACTTAGCCTTATAAAAGTTATTGGCCAATTAGAAACTCATTATTTAGTCTTCAAATTACACAATTTCTCAATTACAATCCATTTGTTAAATCTTTCAAATTAAGTTATTGTCCAATTAAAACTCATTATTTACTCTTCAAATTACACAATTTCTCAATTACAATCAATCTGTTAAATCTTTCAAATTCTAATATACACGATCAATCTATAAACATATAAAGTAAACTTTTTGACAATTAATGCACCATCAGTAAGCCTACATATTGATTCTTATAATTATTATTAAATCAATTTAAAATGGATGAAGCTATAATTAAAATTAAAGATTAATTACACAAAATCCTCATATTAATCAACAATAATATTTTTTGAATTAATATTAACTAAGATTTATCAATTCTAATCTGATTTTTTTATTACCAAAGTATATAATTATATATAACAATAATAATCCATCTCTTTATCTATCTTTTATAAACATCTAAAGTTTATTTTTGTAAGAATTAGCGTCCATCTAATAAATAAGCACATATATTCAAATGAACGTAAAATAAACATGTACTTTGGCATAATAAATCTAAAGAATGGAGAATTATGATTCCTTTTTCCTACTAAATTTTTTCTACTTTTAAATAATTTTAGAAATAAAATAAAATATTGTTTTGGAAAATATTTTTTTCCCGATTTGTTTTTTGGAAATTCCTTTTTCCTAAAACAATTTCGCAATCTTTTTCCGAAACAACTTTTCTATAATTTCCCCCCAAATGTTTTTAGTACCATACACTTTAGCATCTTAATCATGCACTTTAACATATTAATGCATTTATTTTTGAATATCAAATATACATTTTAACATACTTACACATGCACTTTTTAACAAACTAAACATGTACTTTGGCATAATAAACATACACTACCTAAAATATGCATTTTTTATATACATGTTAAACACGTACATGTACATATTAATACATGCATTTTAGTATATTGAAGATGTACTTTTTTATATTCTATGTGAGCATTTAAAAATGTGCTTATATATATTCACTTTGGGTTCTTATAGATGCACTTTTGGTGCATCTATATTTTTTTTGATGAGGAAAGAATTGTATTGGCCTAGCGTCTATGCGTCGGCCAACCTAGAGCATCATGTTGGATGAGAACACGAAGTTCTTAATCAAGATCGAGATCAGTCACATGAGATGAAAAACTGAGTTTTGCAATTTTGTCAGCATATCGATTCACCTCGCGGATAATGTGTCTGATATGGACATCTTGGAAATAAGGGAGGTCAAAGTGGATATCAACAACAACCATTTCAATTTCCCAAGGACAAGCCCAAATGCCTTTAATAGAATTAATAAGACATAGGTTATCTCATTCAATTTTAATTTTAGAAAGTTTAAGCTGTTTAGCTGTGTTTATACTTTTTCTAAGGGCCATGGCTTCAGCCATTAAAATGGTATTAAAACCACATCGATAGCATTCCATGTGAATTGTTTCAGCTTTATCATTCCGTATTATGTAACCAATGTCAGCCTCTCCATTGGTGATTTTAGTTCCATCAAATTTGATTTTTTTTTCGTGCTTATACATGCACTTAAAGTATAACTTTATAGGTTGTTGCAACGCAAGAAATAAAAAATTATTTTTTCAGGAAAAAAGAAATAGGAAAAAAAGTTCAAAACAATATTATTCTCGAAAAGTTCAAAACAAAATTATTTTTCCATATTTTCTAATCCTAGCCCTCTATCTCCTAGATATAATAGTCATCATTGCTCCTCACTTTACACCCTAAGCTTAATATGCACTTGAACCCTACATTAGCAAAATCATAATATTATAATTATTTTTCAAAATTATTTTTTCTAGAATTTTTTTCAAAACATATCTTTTCTCAATTTTGTTTTTCCCGAAAAAAATATTTTTTTCCTTTTTTTTGAATTTTTTTCTTGCGGTATAACAACCTATAAAATTATGCTTCAAGTTCATATATAAGTACCAAAAGTGCATCTATAAGAACTCAAAGTGCATATATAAACACAATTTTTAATGCTCACAAAAAGTATAAAAAAGTGTATCTTTGAAATGCTAAAGTGCATGTGGTAATATATAAGTGTACATGTTTAACATGTATATGAAAAGTGTACATTTTAGCTAGTGTATATTTATTATGTTAAAGTGCATATGTAAGTATGTTAAAGTGCATAGTTAGTATGCTAAAAAAAGGGCATATGTAAGTAAGTTAAAGTGCATGATTAAGATAATAAAGTGTGTGATACTAAATTTATGTTGGGGGGAGTTTTCGGGAAAAGATCGTGAAAAAAAAAATTCGGGGAAAAAAAATTTCAAACAAAAATTTATTTTGTTTTGAAAACAAAATAATATATTCAAAAGTTTGCTACTCCATGTGTTTTAATCCTAGACCTTCATTCCTTAGGTCTAGTGGTCACTATTACTCACCACTTTACATTATTATAAGCCTCTTCCTCATATGATCAGAGTAATCTCAAAAATATAAGAGTTAAATTTTTTTTAAAGAATTTCACGAAACCATCTACAAATTGGGTCTAACCGGTTTTTATGTACGGATATATTTTGTGTACCTAAATTTGTAAAATAACTATACAATTGACATTTTATGATTGAAATTATAAGAAAATGCAAAACAACACTTGACTTAATTTATTTAAATTTGAAAACATGGTAATACCTAAAAACGAGAACATGAAATTCTAACAATACATGCAAATACATAAAAACCGATTAGAAATGAACTTCTGCCATATGTGCTCAGCCAAGTCATCTTTTAGTTGGTGTGTATTCCTATTTCGGAGTTGCACTCAAGTGGTTACGTAGTTCGTCATTGAAGTTGGTCGATTAGTGGAGTATGTGTTGTCACTAATATTGTATTGCTCAAACTAAGATACATCATAATACAAAATGTATGTATCTTGTTCACCCTCCACTATCATATTATGCACGGTCTCATTATCTTTCCAATGAGATCAATGTCCCAAGCAAGTCATGGGTTCTTCACTATGGCAAATCAAGCTTGCGAAACTCAAAAGGCTCGTTCCACATCCTTTTGGTATGCCTCTTCATAACGAGCAAAATATTTTGTCTTGAAGTCGAATTGAAGGTACAAATGTCGCCTATAGTGGGTAAATACCGCCAGTGAGATAGTAACTCATGTTATACTCATGACCATTAATGGTAAAATTCACTGGTGGTGAAATCCCTTCCAAAACATCATCAAACACAAGAGAACGATCAAGAACATTAATCCACATATCATATGTTGTAACTACTTCTAAGATGATTGTCGATTTTCCTTGACCGCGTGAGAACTGGCCTTGCCATGTAGTTAGACAATTATTCCATTCCAAATGCATACATCCAATGCTACCTATCATTCCAGAAAACCCATTCACATATCCTACATGAAGGAGTCATTGCATGTCTTATGCGGTTTGTGTTCGGAGGTAAGTAGTATCATATAAAGAAATGATTTCATCGACAAAGTTGGCTAGGTATTGTTGAGGAGTACTTTCACCTATATGAAAATACTCATGTAACACCCCTAAATTACATTAGGAATATTTCTGCCAGTGACCTCGGAACACATATCCGAAATTACCCAAAGTTTAAAATATTGATCGCAAATACAAAAGTAATACATAAAACTTTCATAAATTCATAATAAAGTCTTACAAACGACATTGTGGAAAATAATAACTGAAACCAATATCAAATATAGTAGTGGAAGACTTAATGGAAAATACCAAAATTACACAATAGGTCATAAACGTAAAATCTAACTTCATGATCTTCAATCTTATTGTAAAAAAATATCAAAAACAACAACTGCCTTCAACGTCGAAATTCTGCTTTTTCACATTTGGGAAGAATTACCTGATGTTCTGTATGGGACGGATGACACTATCCAACTATGCAAGGAAAACAAAAGGTTGGTTAGTCTAATGAAAGATTAAACAAGGATATTTATGAAAGGTTCTAAGTGGTCGTATCCAGTTACTATCATTGTCTCTCGAATAAAAGCCGATAGAGGATATATAACTAAAACTCCCACTGAAACATAGGAAGAGACATGATTCAAAAGAAGACTCCAATGAAATTGAGTCTTATAGGAATTATATGTGTTTGTTTGAGAACAATTTTTATTATCACACCAAGATTTTAAAAATGACTCCTTTGACTAATTGAGTCCTCAACCCACCTCACCGCATGCGTGTTGTGCAAGTTCATATTGGAAAGTGGACTTACTTAGACAGGAGCCCAAGCGGTTTTCACGTTGTACTTCTGGCCCGAAGTTTATTAATTATGTGCATAAAAGCACTTATCTTATTTAATTTCAAAACGTGCATTGCGTTAAAGCTTTTAATCCATATCATCTCGATACAAGAATTTGTCATGGGACGAATCCCGAATAATGACACTAGCTAAATGCACCACCACTTATATTCGAATATGGTACAATCATGACCAAAAGTACTATGACAATAATCCTCCTAATACCAAGTTATAAAGAAACAACTAAATATCGCAAGGTATATAGCGTTTCTACGGATACGTGCTAACTAAGCATACAAATTCACATCAATTTTCACATCAAAGTCCAACTAGCACCATATGATAATACTAATATATACAAGGGTCATTACTAGCAATATATACAACCTAATATATAATTTATTTTTTCCACACCATTATATCACACAAGTTCCCAAACACAAATATTTATCCCAACTGAATTAGAACAATTAATTAATTGTCATTTAAGAAAAATATGGAATAATTACAAGAGCGTACCACCACTTGTCTTAGATCGTTTTGACGTTAAGACGGCATACCAACGGATGTCGGCTCTAATTCACGGCTTGACTTATGCTTCAATTCCGATCCAATAGCGGTTCCGAGATGTACCCAAAATTAAATTACCATTAGTCAATTTATTTTAATAATCTCATGAACCATTTCAATAATGTTATAAATATCATTTATAAAATCTTATTGTTGAATTTTGCTATTATAAAATAATACAATATATTTATTTCTTTATCAAATTGAAATAATATCTATTATTTTAACTTAATAAACTAATCATGCTTAATCTAAATTAATCAATATTATACTAATAACCTAGTATATTGAAATCATGACCTACGTACATCACTTGGGCAACAAGATAACCGTACAGGAAAACTACACCATGTACATTCATGTACGGCAAACAAAATTGAGTATATATATAACCGAATGAACTCAATTTCCAATTTCCAATTTCCAATTTCCAATTTCCAATTTCCAAATTCAAATTCAAGTCTGTTGAACTATTATATGCTTGATTGAATTCAAACCAACATGACTTGAGAATTCTAAGTCCAACAGCCTGTATATACATATACGAATTACAAAGTGAATTTTTCTTCGTTCAATTTGTCAAATTGAGTTATATATATAGTAACCATTGTTTATATATACTCTCAAACTAGTGCAGTATCCGTGACTTGCACGGGATCTATTTATTTTTTTCTTACATTTATAAAAATAGTATATTTTAATTATATGTTTCATTGATATAAAAATATATAGTTAATGTCTGTTATAGAAGTAGATAAATTCTTATATAAAAATGACTAATCGACTAAAAATATTAAAGATACAAACAAAATTACATTATATAAAAAGAGGCAGAACTCTCCATAAGTTTATTAATAATAAAAAATTAGCTAAGTAGTCTTTGAAACAAGGATATCCACACCCCTAACATCAATACTACTAAAACGATAAAGCATAATCAAAATGTTCATCTAATACATGAAAATGAAACACTAAACATAAAATCTGGCACGGTGTTCAAAGTTGCTACAAATTATCAAAAACTTCCTTGTATACTACATTGATTGTAGTATTATATCTCTTCTTGTCTTTGTTGCAAATCAATATCTTCAAACCTTTCTTGCTAGTCACTCTTGATGATGCAACATAAAACTGACCATGACTGAAAACAAGACGTGGAATATACAAACTGACATTTGCAAGAGATACAAACCGACATATATATTTAGTTTGTACAAATTTGTATTATTTAAAAGTGTTTATATATTGTTATAAACTCAAAATAAATGATTAGTTTGTATATTTATTTAATTTGTTTTCAATATATATCTCAAATTTGTCCGTTGTCGTTTCTCTCTAATAGCAGGTAATCTTAACGTTCTGTTATGTCGAGTTAATTCTTCCATATAACAATTAACAATCATTGAAAAATTTGAGATATATTCAAAATAAAATAAATAAATATACGTACTACTCATTTATTGTAATATTATAATAATAAATAAACATAATTTTTTGTAACATATATTTTTTGTCCTTTTTCGTTTATGGAAAATTTGAGATATATATTCAAAACAAATTAAATAAATATACAAACTAATTATTTATTTTGAGTTTATAATAATATATAAACACTTTTAAATAATACAAATTTGTACAAACTAAATATATATATATATATATTTTTTAAAATAAATAGACATATGGGCCAAAATAATATTGGCATAGGGTGAAAATAATAACAAATACATAAAATTGGGTTAATGGGCTTAAAGCCCAATTACAACATCTTCGACCGATCGTTACAGATTATTATTACATTCAGTTAGCCCGTTTAATTTTGGTTTCATTATTGGGCTTGTCCGGCTGCCTTCATCTGGGCTAATGGGCCTGTTAATTACATTAGCCCGGTTCACTCCAAGACTGACAAACAAAAATCTCCCCCTTTTCGGAAACCCTATCACATTCAGAACTTTCCAGTTTCGCCGTTTCGATTTCCTCTCTCTCTCTTTGCCTGTTCTCCATCAAACTTCACCATCTTTGTTTCCAAGCAACATAATCTCCAGATCAATGGCAGATTCTTCCTCTTTCTCTAAATCACCTCAAACAGTGTCGCATTTGTCTTCCTCTTTTTCTATAGCACCGAAAATCCTTGATCTTTGCTTTTTTTTTTTATAAAAAAAAACAGATCCAAATGAATCCTCTGATAATCCACCATATAAACACTTCAGATCTGTTTCTCACCACCATAAAAAGAAGATCTCGAAGAGAAAATTCGTCGTATTCCTCAGATCCACGGCCGTTGTTGTCCAAAGTTGACATGCAAAGAAAAGATATATTACAAAATGTCACCAGAGATGGAGGTTCATGATCAGATCTGGAAGAAGAAGGTGGTTTTGAGATCCTAAACTTTGAAAGGTAAGATCTATGTCTCTTTGTCTCTCTCTATGGCTCTCGTTCTCAATCTCTCTCGCTCTCTTTAACTCCATCTTTGGCGACAAATTTCTGTTTAAATGCTCGACTGGCTTGTATACAAATAAAATGGAGGAAAAATATTCTGGGTGATTTTGGAATTAATTGAGTGTTTAATTTTTTTGCATAAAAATATACTCTCTGGTATACTAACATAAATTTTTTGATATGAGGACATGAGGAGATCTGGACATTGGTTACGATTCTACCTTGAAGAAGGAGGTACTGGCCCTCACCCTAGCATCGTCAACATAGAAGAAATGTAAGTTCTCTGTATATATCCATTTTTTTCTCTTTCTTTAATCGAGTGCCTGGTATTCAATCAAACTGGAGTAAAAAAATTTGGTGGAAATTTAGGATTTCATTCGGTGTTTTTTTAATTCAATTTTATTATTCTCTGATATGAATTAAAAAATGATTCAATTTGATTCGATTTCTTATAGCTATTGGTTGCATAGTTGAAGAAGATGATACTTTTAACTTTGTGTTTTAATTTTAATTCTAGGTTACATATTTTTTCTTTATTTCAATGTTTTTTGTTTAAGTGTCATACTTGCTGTTCACTTTAATTGATTGAAAAAAGATGAATTAAAAAATTGTTTTGTCACCAAAATTAACAGCTAAAATCAAATTGGGTTGTATGTAAACCATTGAGATCTATTACATAATTACATTATATGTTTTGGGCTTATTGGCCCATAATAAGGCTTGCAAATTTTAATGGGTTAGGCCTAAGTATTAATAATGAAACTGATACACTTTATCGGGTTCAATAATTTTAATATATGTATATTTATAAACAAATTATTAAATTAATTACTGGGCTTATAGGCCCATAGTATGTCGAATATTATTAATTTGCCTGATTATGTTTAACAGGCTTCTAGGCCCAATGACAATATTAGAAAAATTTTAAATTGTCGGCCCACTATTTCCGGCCCAATCTATATTGATAAACTTATAACCGAGTAAATTTATTTAAATATTTTTATCGCAAAAAATATACATAAATAATTAGCATTGACCCATTACATCTGTATAGATCCTATTCTATTATGTTTAGTAATCAAAAAATTGGGTCAATGGGCTTCAAGGCCAGTTACAACATTTTGTAAAGGTTTACTCATTGGGTTAATTGACAAATTCGATTAATGGGCTTATAAGCGGTTCACTTGATTTGGGGTTATGGGCTTCTGCAATAAGGCCATACCAGTTTTCCCTATATATATTCATTTGTATTAAAAAAATAAAACAAAAGATATCTTGGCCGATCCAGTTAACCCTATCTCATTCCCAACTTTCCATTTCCGCCGTTTCGCTTTCTTTCTCTCTATGTATCTGTTCTCCAAAATTTCTTTCCTGTAATTAATCTCTAGATCCATGGAGGATGTTCTGGCGAGCTCTCTCTCTCTCTCTCTCTCTCTCTCTCTCTCTCTCTCTCTCTCTCTCTCTCTCTCTCTCTCTCTCTCTCTCTCTCTCTCTGTAGATGAGTTTACATATCTAATTTTTTTTAAACTTCTTTGTCTTGGAGGGTTAAAACAAAAGCTATTTCCACCACCAGTTCGTCTTCATTTAACATGCAAAGCAACCAAGGGGTTGACGGGCTAAAAGTGCACAATGCAAGTATCGTTGATTAGCCTTATCAAAGTAAAAAGTCCTAACAGACCTACTAAACAGATGTATAGTAAGCAAGCAAGGGTCGAACCCACATGGAAGATCTGATGCAGTATGAAATCGTGAATGACAAGTAACAAGCAAAGGGGTTTAGTTATCAAGAAAGAACAAAGCAAGCAAAGCAAACAAGTTTGGTTGAGTAGAGAAAATATAATGGGGAAAGTAGTCCTACTAGAGCGAGATCCACAATATAGAGATATAATTTGATCACAGAAATCTATTCAATCCAAGTTCTTTTATTATCCTTATAGTTGTTCCCACCCTGATCTTAAGCACTATCGATTCTCACAGTTGTCGATAGACTTATTACTATGCCAATGATAAAGCACCACCGATTCTCACAGTTGTCGGTATACTTTAACACCAACAAAGCAATAGCAATACACACAAGGATATATGATACATGCAAATAGAAAGACACCTTACTACTTAACATGCAACTGATTCTCACTCACGATTGTACGCTCGGGACCCCTATACGCACAATCATGTATGCCACTAGATATGCACTCGGAACCCCTATATGCAATCCTAGCAATTGATAAAAAGTATTCAACCTAGTTGATCAGGCTAAGAAGAACAACAAGAAATCAATAATCAATATAACCAAGAGAATCAAACCAACATTTATAAGGATAAGAACAAGGAATAGAAATCTCACAAACACATCAACTGTATTGCTTCAATCGTCTAGTAGAATAAATGGAAGTTAGTTCTCCATTCAAACGAGAATGAAAACTAAGGGAAAAATAACGTCTGATGTAAAGCGAAGTTGTTCTGCCTCTTAACCTAGAAAGAGGGCTTAAATAGTCTTAAGAAAACTAGGTTAAACTAATGTAAACAATAAAGGAAACAGAATAATAAAAGAACAAAGTCTGAACGAAATAAAAGGAAATAAATGTGTCTGGGCGCGCGACATTTAACACGGCCACCGCGGGGCGGTGAGATCCACCGCGGGGCTTCAAGCTTCTCTGGGAGTCACCGCCGGGTCATGGTGAGGATCGCCGCGGGGCGGTGAGCTCGCTCACTCTCTCCTTCAGCTTCTCTTCCTCTCTTCTGCTGCTTTTCATTACTACCAACTATTGGTAGTCTTCTCCAGTTAGACTCCAGCAGATCCTCATCTTCATCATCTCCATCTAAGCTGCAAATCCTGGGATATCTTCACTTCTTTCCACAATGTCGGGACTGTAGACTTAGCCTTAAAACTACTCATAAACTCCTCTCAATCATGCTAATAACTGCTAGTAAAGGTGTATGAAATAACACCTATCAAATTCCCCCATACTTAGACCTTATTCGTCCCGAGTAAGCTAAAGAAAAACCTACTCTCTCAATCAACCACCAAGGTCTCAGGAAGTATAAGAAAATATGACACCAGCAACTACAACATATCAACAATAAGCTCCAGACAACCAAAACAAGTGATGCAAAGATAATTCTAATCCTAACTCCAATCTAGCTCCTTATCGCTCCAGAGTGGCCTACCCGAGTCCTCCTTATGACTCCTCTTCTTATGATGCCTCGCCAAGAATAATGAGCAATCCTAAAATCACTCTTCTTCTTTTTCGCTCATCTTGCCAAGGCGCCCTTTCGGATTTTCACCAAGCCACTCATTTCATTTTGCTAGATATCTCACATATACTCACATCACTCCAGTCCAATATTGCCCTGGTCTATACCAGCCGGACTACCTGCTTTTTACCTGAACCATCCTTTCGGGTTTTCAGCTCATCCCAGGATTTTGGTTGCCTTTTTCACATCTTTTTGGCTTTTTTTTTCCAAATAAAATACTCGAACGGAAATTACAGAACACAAAACAACGCTATATACACTAGCTAGATAGATAGCAAGTCTAAATCTCCCCCCCCCTCATACTTAAACCGAACATTGTCCTCAATGTAGAAAAGAGAACATCAAATGAAATAGGGGAAGGAGAAATAAACTCACTGCGGGCCTGATGGTGGTGGTGGTGGGAACCTCCCGAAGTAGTCCCTCATATGAGCGTCCATACCGTCCAGACGCTCATCTACATCAGCACGGAACTGGGTCTGCCAAGTCTGCAGACCGGTCTCTACTCGGGCGTTCCAGTGAGTCTGCTGCACTGAGAATGCATCAAATCTTGCATACAACTCCTGCCAAGGTGTGGCAGGACCGTACGAAGAAGAGGGAGCATCAAACTGAGTCGGCATAGGAGTATCCTCACCCACAAACTCAGCAGCAACAGGAGCAACACCAGCACTAGGACCCTCTCCATACGGACCTGAAGGAGCAGCAGCAGGGGCATCATCAGTCGTCATTCTGCTATCACTGGGAATCCACCAATCCGCAAATGAAGAGGAATAGGCAAACGTCCGGGGAAGAATCAGAATATGGCCATCATAGGAGGACCAGACTAAATCACCATCCTTTCCCAATGGCTTCAGCATCGAGCACACTTTCATGTGCGCCATATCATACACCGCATGAGCAACCGGTCGAGGAATCCGATCGGTAGCTATAATGTCAGCACAAAGAAGGGTGATCAAACCACCCCCATAGATATCACGTGGCTCACCATCACGAATCCTCTTCAAGGAACTCAGAAAGAGGGTAGCCCAACACGGCGTGTACGTAACAACCTCCAAGATGCTCATAAACCACTGGAAATCCTTCAAAGGAACTTTACCATCATCAGCATGGCCAAAGAAATCTCTCATCATCACTTTGTGGATCAACCGTAGACACGGGTTCACCAGCTTCGAGTTCACCTCCTGACCCTTCCTGAACGTCCTGCCCGTAGCAGCCTTCCAGAACTCCATCATATCCGACTCAAGAATGCCACCAGACCATCCATCCGTTGGCAGCTTTGTAATGCCCAGTGCATCACGCACCACCTTAGGGGACAAAGCATAATCACGCCCATTGTAAGTGAACGTGACCCTCATCATCCTCTTGTTGTCTGAACCATCAGAATACCTCTTGAAGGAGGCGATGAACTGATAACAAAGCTCGGGATACGCAGGGGCAGCCAAGTTCAGAAACGTCCCCAAACCACACTGTGCTAAGCACATGGACACACACTCTAGCATTCCAAATTCAGCCAATGTTGGCTTGTGAAAGAATTTAGTAGCCAACACCTTCCTCTCCTTCACAACATTGTAGACCTCATTCTCATCCCTCGTAGACACTTGCTTCCTACTCTTAGGTGCCATAAGTAATGAATGGAGAAACTCAAAACAAAGGGCAACCAAGAGTACTTACAAATGAGCAAACACACGAAGCCAAGATGCCTCGACGCGGGGCGGTGGACGAATCGTCGGGTCGCGGTGAAACAACTGGGGGCTTTGGCCGGGTCGCGGTGGAGTCGGCGCGGGGCGGTGACAGCAACGACGCGAGGGAGTGCAACGCAAGGCGGGGCGACAGCGGCACGGTGGGGTTGTGTTTGGCTTGTTTGTGAGGCTAGACTCCAAATTAGACAAGGGACTCAAGGTTTAGGCAATTGGAGACTAGATTTGGATCAAGGTCGAGAGAGATTTGTGGGAGAATGGGGGGTTTTTGTGAGAGTGGGGGTTAGGTTAGGGAAGGGAAAGGGAAAGGTGAAAGGGAAGAAAAGGATGATGGGCCGGCTGGTACAAGGCCCAAAGAGAGAAATCTCGGCCCGAAAGTGGGCCCAATCCGTCAAAACCTTAGTTACCACTCAAGAAATAAAACTTTTACTCACCCGTTTAAGGTTTTTTCGGGGCCCTTTATTCTTGATTTTTTTTTTCGGAGAGGGAAAATATACCAAAAATCCACCGCGGGGCGGTGAGGGTCGCCGCGGGTTGGTGACATAGCTGAGTACACCATCTCTCCATTTACTTTCGTACCTGAAATGTAAGTAACAGGCGAACGAAACAAAGCAAAAGAAACTACTAAAAATAATCTAAGGAAAAGAAAAGAAACAAAGAAAAACTACCACGGGTTGCCTCCCGGACAGTGCCTTGGTTAACGTCGTTGGCTCGACGTACTGCAGATCAACTACCACCTGGAATAGGATCCCCTCGGAATCCTCCTACTCGTCTCTTCCTGTTGAGACCTCCCATGGAAAGGTTTACACCTTAGACCATGTTCCCTCTTTGCCATCAAGTCCATCCTTACTTCCTTTGGAGCATCTCCCCCATACTTAGAGCGATGTGGGGGCCAATATGGCTCAACCTGAATATGCTACATGTCACTAGATAAAGGCTTACAACCTTGTATGGTTAGTGCAGGGGGCAAATGCCCAAATTAGAGGGAGTGGGATCTCCTATGTCATCCAGCAAGACATCATCAACATGCAACTCATGCAACTCAATATGTCCATCAATAGTAGAACACTTAACTACGGTCTCTACTGTACTAGTTTTAACATTTTCATGCACATGATCATCAAAATCACTAATGCAGTAAGGAGTAGGCAATTCAATAGGGTTGGCTTTATGAATATTATATTCAAAAATTATTCCATCGAATTCCATAGTTAAAATTCCACTGTCTACATCAATCTTTGTCATGGATGTTTTCATAAAAGGTCGCCCTAGCATCACCGGGGCAACCTGCTCATCATAGTCCATATCCATAACAAAGAAATCAGCAGGAAAAATCAAAGGACCTATCCTCACAAGAACATCCTCCACAATACCCTTAGGGGGTACACAAGAACCATCAGCAAGTTATATAACAATGTTTGAATCATGTAAGGGTCCTATTCCTAAATCGTCAATCAAAGAGTAAGACAACACGTTAATAGAGGCACCCAAGTCTAACAAGGCTTTCTCAAATCGATGCCCACCTATAGTAATAGGAATAGTAAATGTACTTGGATCCTTGCACTTCTCAGGCATACGTCTCTGAAATACCGCCGATGTATGTTCACCTACAGGAACCTTCTTCTGAACCTTCTGCTTCTGTGTCCTCTTCACGGTGCACAACTCCTTCAAGAACTTGGCATATCGAGGGACAGCCTTGATAAGCTTGATCAGGGGAATGTTCACCTCACAGTCCCGAAATGTCTTGAACAGATCGCTGTCTTCAGCTACTCTCTTGGCCTTCAGTGCCTTAGGGAAAGGTGCTGGTGGCTTCTCAGAACCCAAAGGAGGAAATACGGGGCGAACATAGTCATCAACACAGGCTTCATCTGCAGAGCTGGGATTTAAGAGATCGGGTCGCGGTAGGCCCTCCGCGGGGCGGTGGTCATCGCCGCGGAGCGGTGCGGTCTCGGTGGAATTACTGGGATCAGCCGTCGGGTCGCGGTGAGGATCGCCGCGGTGTGGTGGCAACAACATTTCATTCCTGACTCCTTCTTTAATTTCTGGCCGGGCCGCGGTGCGATCCACCGCGGGGCGGTGCGTGATTTCTGCCTTCTCGATTTCGTTCTCCTCTTCAGCAATAGGGGCAACGACCAATTTCGTACCACTTCTGAGAGTGATAGCACTTACATTCTCTCTTGGATTCACAGTAGTCTGAGAGGGCATAGAGTTAGATGTCCTCTGGTCAATCTTGGTCACAACATCAGCTAGTTGACCAATCTGCCTCTCCATGTTCTTAATACTTGACTCAGTAGCCTGCACATGCATGGCGAAATGCTGAGTCAGAGTCTTTAGCATCTCTTCAGTAGAAGCACCGGAGCTTTGGCCCTGAGGCCTCTGTTGGTACGGGACTCTCTGCTAGTACTGCTGTTGTGTCGGCTATTGACCTCCTTGAGGGTCACTCCATCTGAAACCTGGGTGGTCACACCCTCTCGGAGTATAGTTGGGTTGTCCACCAAACTGCGGTCTAGGGGGTCCGTAACCTCCTACAACATTCACTTCAACAGTACCTTCCTCTTGTAGCTGGGGACGGGTATCGGTATGGTGGAATTGATCAGAACAAAGCCCACATGCCTTGACTTATTGAGGAGCGTTCTGATTTGCCATTCTCTTCACCATCTCCTTCAACTCAGCTAGCTCATTCAGCACTGGACTAGGCCCTGCAAGGGTCACAACATTGACCGCCTTGCTCTGATAAGTCTTTCCAAAGCTCCTGGTACTCTCACTCATCTCCTGGAACCTCTCCATGGCTGCGTCCAGTATCAGATTCAGAATGCTTCCACCGCATGCAGCGTCAACCATCCTTCTCTCTTGATCTAGCAGACCATTGTGTAAATAGAGGACAAGGTCCTGCTTGGCGTATCCGTGGAATGGCAGCTAGAGCAAAGCCTCTTATACCTCTCAAGATAATCATATATCGTCTCATCACCAGCCTGCTCAATATTGACAATTGCCTTTTTCAAGGCATTCGCCTTCTTCGTTGGAAAGTACTTGTCTAGGAACGCCTTGTGTAGTTTATTCCAGGTATCTATGGTTCCTGGTGGCAAGTGATAGTACCAATCGCTTGCAGAGTCTAGCAGGGAGAAACCAAAAGCTCTCATCTTGATTTGGTCTTCCATCACGTTCCTGGGCTTCATAGTCATGCAAACATTGTGGAACTTGCCCAGGTGAGAGATCGGGTCTTCTCCACTCAAACCGTGGAACTTAGGGAGATAGGCAACAACTCCAGACTTCAGCTCAAAGTTCACCCCTTCGCCAAGCGCATGGATGATGACAGCCAGGGGTTGTGCTCCAATATTCAGTTCAGTCAGCTCTCTCAGAGTTCCAGCCATTGCAAAAGCAGGGATGTCAACTGGCTCAGTTGGCTCAACGATCTCAACCTCTACTTCTTCTTCTCCTTGATCGCGTAGGTTCACACGGAACGATCTGTCGACTTCTAGATCAAAAGCAGCTAGAGGGGAGTCAGTACTACGGGTGTCGACCATAAGATAGGTCTCCACCAAAAATCAATCACAAAAACACACAAAAAAACAGAAAACTTCCCCGGCAACGGCACCAAATTTGACGGGCTAAAAGTGCGCAATGCAAGTATCGTTGATTAGCCTTATCAAAGTAAAAAGTCCTAACAGACCTACTAAACAGATGTATAGTAAGCAAGCAAGGGTCGAACCCACAGGGAAGATCTGATGCAGTATGAAATCGTGAATGACAAGTAACAAACAAGGGGGTTTAGTTATCAAGAAAGATCAAAGAAAGCAAAGCAAACAAGTTTGGTTGAGTAGAGAAAATATAATGGGGAAAGTAGTCCTACTAGAGCGAGATCCACAATACAGAGATATAATTTGATCACAGAAATCTATTCAATCCAAGTTCTTTTATTATCCTTATAGTTATTCCCACCCTGATCTTAAGCACTATCGATTCTCACAGTTGTCGATAGACTTATTACTATGCCAATGATAAAGCACCACCGATTCTCACAGTTGTCGGTATACTTTACCACCAACAAAGCAATAGCAATACACACAAGGATATAGGATACATGCAAATAGAAAGACACCTTACTACTTAACATGCAACTGATTCTCACTCACGATTGTACGCTCGGGACCCCTATACGCACAATCATGTATGCCACTAGATATGCACTCAGAACCCCTATATGCAATCCTAGCAATTGATAAAAAGTATTCAACCTAGTTGATCAGGCTAAGAAGAACAACAAGAAATCAATAATCAATATAACCAAGAGAATCAAACCAACATTTATAAGGATAAGAACAAGGAATAGAAATCTCACAAACACATCAACTGTATTGCTTCAATCGTCTAGTAGAACAAAGGGAAGTTAGTTCTCCATTCAAACGAGAATGAAAACTAAGGGAAAAATAACGTATGATGTAAAGCAAAGTTGTTCTGCCTCTTAACCTAGAAAGAAGGCTTAAATAGTCTTAAGAAAACTAGGTTAAACTAATGTAAACAATAAAGGAAACAGAATAATAAAATAACAAAGTCTGAACGAAATAAAAGGAACTAAATGTGTCTGGGCGCGTGGCATTTAACACAGCCACCGCGGGGCGGTGAGATCCACTGCGGGGCTTCAAGCTTCTCTGGGAGTCACCGCCGGGTCGCGGTGAGGATCGCCGCGGGGCGGTGAGCTCGCTCACTCTCTCCTTCAGCTTCTCTTCCTCTCTTATGTTGCTCTTCATTACTACCAACTATTGGTAGTCTTCTTCAGTTAGACTACAGCAGATCCTCATCTTCATCATCTCCATCTAAGCTGCAAATCCTGGGATATCTTCACTTCTTTCCACAATGTCGGGACTGCAGACTTAGCCTTAAAACTACTCATAAACTCCTCTCAATCATGCTAATAACTGCTAGTAAAGGTGTATGAAATAACACCTATCAGGGTTTCAGATTCAAAACAGAAGATCTTGAAGAAGCAGGTTTCTCTCTCTCTCTCTCTCTCTCTCTCTCTCTCTCTCTCTCTCTCTCTCTCTCTCTCTCTCTCTCTCTCTCTCTCTCTCTCTCTCTCTCTCTCTCTCTCTCTCTCTCTCTCTCTCTCTCTCTCTCTCTCTCTCTCTCTCTCTCTCTCTCTCTCTCTCTCTCTCTCTCTGCCGACCCCTTTCGTTTGAAATCCTCCACTCCTTATACTGAATAATAATATGTTTTTTCTGATTCATTACTGTCTGATTATATGAATCAAAACATGATTTCATATGAGTCATTTTCTTCTGTTTCATTGATTTTAGACTTCATACATAATATAATTTGACATAGATTACTTTATAAAAGACTATGCATGTTTATATAGATTACTTTATTGCCCATTAAAGTAAATTTTTATATATATACCTATGGACCTCGTAATAAGGCTGAATATATTTAATGGGCTAGGCCCAAGTATAAAAATAATAATTTGTAAGTGCGGCCCAATCTACTGTATATATAAAATTTAATACAACCGATTAAAACTTAATACTGCTTTATATACTTTAATGGGATTTTAGGCCCAGTTACAAAATTGGGCCTCTCAGAGCATATTCTTCACATACTTTCAGCCTACTCTTTTTGCATAATTATAGTTCGTAAAAAATTGAATAAACAGTCATTTCTGAGAAGGTATTAGTTTGTGCAGAGTATCCCCGGGGATGTTATTAGTTTAATCGGCAAAAGGACTTAATAAAAAACTCTCCGAGCATATTATGCACATAACTTTCAAGTAGTCATGCCTTATCGGGAAAGACTGAAAATTAAATTGTAAAGTCGATCAGTATAGAAAACTTGCACTGTAGACTGATTTGAAATCTCAATATAATTTCTATATCAATGATGTTTTATATTTGAGGTTCTCTAGCTCTACCTACCATCAAGGGCATAAACCAATGAACTTATTAGTGGCACAAAATTCCATTTAATAGGGCAATGAACCTTTTTATAAACCCTAAACCTCTAGATCTGTATATAAATCAGTATAGAAAACTTGCACTGCAGACTAATCTGAAATCTCAATATATATATATATGACGTTGGTGTAAACTAAGTAAATTAATGGGCTTAAATATTAAAGTTAAACATATAATTTAGTTAATGGGCTTATAGGCCCAGTGTATAAAAACTATAGCCGGTTTTTGAAATTCTTTTAATGAAAATATTGGGTTAATGGGCTTAAATATTGGGTTAATGGTATTGTGGGCCTATTTCACCACAAATGCCGAATTCTCTATTTTGGCCTAATTGCCAAGCCTCAAAATTCAAAAAATCTTTTCGAATCTGTCTAGAAGGTTCGATTGATATTCCCAAAAAATAAATTAATTAAGTCTCACATTTACCGATGCTCTCTCTTTATCTTTGTCTGTCTCTGAAACCTTTCAGATTCAACTCTTTCTATTTCTATGTGTCCTCTCTCTCTATTTCTCTTTCTTTGTCTTTGTATCCCTCTTTCACATTTACAGATCCAGATCCAAAACATAAAACTTTGAAGAAGTCATGCCTATGTTTTAATCACTGTGTTTGCCTTATTCATACCATTATGTTTTTGAGAAAGATCTATATCCCACCACCCACATTCTGTCTCAAAGTGACCTCATGCTTATCTTTCTTTTGTTTATCATTCGAACCACAACAACGCCAGTGATGAGGAGATCGGTCCAAGATGAAAAATATTAAGCATGCAAACGATGTAGGTGTGTGTTCTGTCTCTACTAACTATCTTTTCTATTATTTACAGATCTGTTACTTATAATAATTTTTTGCCTTGTTTAATAACATGCAAATCGACCATGGGCTTTCAGTTCCATAGAGGATGTTCTATGCAGCTCCAAAGTCGGTAAATGTAAGCTCTCTCTCTCTCTCTCTCTCTCTCTCTCTCTCTCTCTCTCTCTCTCTCTCTCTCTCTCTCTCTCTCTCTCTCTCTCTCTCTCTCTCTCTCTCTCTCTCTCTCTGTATATATATATATAGAGTTAGCTTCATGTGAGGAGCACCCTTAGGGTGAAACGTGAGGAGCATTCTAGATCATTTATTTTAATATTACCATACACCCTACCACACTCAATCCCGGTCAATGGTCAGCGTTGACCGGTCAGTTTTTTTTTTTATTATTAAAAAAAAAAAAAAAATCTTAATTTTTTTTATACACGTTTTCATTATAAAATTTGTATGAAAAGAATTGAACAATTAGTTCTTAAAGTTGAATAATTGTATGTTTAAAATTGCACAATTAAAATTCAAACAATATTAAAGTTGAACAATTGTATATGAAAAGTTGAACTATTGTATCTTAAAGTTGAACAATTTCATTTTTATAGTTCGACAATTGTATTCGCTATGTATATAAATTTGAACAATTGTCTCTCAATGTTGAACAATTTCATTTTTTAAATAATGTTTTAGTTGTGCATGGCCGTTTTTGCCATTTTCTATTTTTATTTATCTACACATTTAGGATTTAGGGTTTATGTTTTGAACATTTTTTAGTTGTATTACGTTTATATTACGTTATAAACAAAACTTCAAGTTTATTTGACAATTGTTAAAATTTTAATGAAGTATTGCCCAATTTATCTTTTGCTATAAGTTTGAATTTTCATGCAATCTAAATTGTTCAACTTTTCTGGTTCAGTTGTTTAACTTTATATATTGTTAAAAAAGTTGTTCAACTTGTATGATACAATTGTTCAAATTTAATAGAGAATTTTTCAATTTTTTAGAAACAATTTTATGAGGAAAGCGTGTAAGGAAACAAAAAAAAATTATAAATGTTTTATCTTGAAAACAAATTGGCCAAAAAACAAAAAAACAAAACTAACCATTGCTTAGTCAAAACAAATGTGTAATTATAAAAATAAAATTGTTCAACTTTAAGATACAATTGTTCAACTTTTTTGGTATAATTGTTAAACTTTATATATTGTTCAGAAAATATTGTTCAACTTTTAACATACAATTGTTCAAATTTATTTGGGAATTGTTCAACTTTTTTAATATAATTTTATGATAAAAATGTGTATAGAAACAAGAAAAAAAGGAAGAAAAAAAACTAAAATTTGCTTAGTGAAATAGTCTAACCATAAAAATGAAATTGTTCAACTTTAAGATACAATTGTTCAACTTTGTTCGTACAATTGTTCAACTTTATATATTGTTCAAAAAACATTGTTCAACTTTTAACATACAATTGTTCAAATTTATTAAAGAATTGTTCAACTTTTTTAATTATAATTTTATGATAAAAACGTGTAGAAAAACAAGGAAAAAAAGGAAGAAAAAAATTTGCCCAAAAAAAATAAAAATAAAAATTGCTTACTGAAACAGTCGTCTAACCATAAAAATAAAATTGTTCAACTTTAAGATACAATTGTCCAACTTCTTTGGTATAATTGTTAAACTTTATATATTGTTCAAAAAATATTATTCAACTTTTAACATACAATTGTTCAAATTTAATAAGGAATTGTTCAACTTTTTTAATTAAAATTTTATGATAAAAACGTGTAGAAAAACAATAAAAAAAATGAAGAAAAAAACATGCCCAAAAAAATTAAAAATAAAAATTGCTTAATGAAACAGTCGTCTAACCATAAAAATGAAATTGTTCAACTTTAAGATACAATTGTTCAACTTTGTTTGTACAATTGTTCAACTTTATATATTGTTCAAAAAACTTTGTTCAACTTTTGATATACAATTGTTTAAATTTAATAAGAAATTGTTCAACTTTTTTAATTACAATTTTATGATAAAAACGTGTAGAAAAACAAGAATAAAAATTATTTAAAAATAATAATTAATTGTTAAAAAAAAAATGGACAAAAGTCAGTTTGACCGGTCAACGGTCAATGTTGACTGTTGACCGGTCAAACTGACCGTTGACCATTGACCGATCAATGGTCATATGTTGACCATGGGTGTGATTGTGTGTGAGAGGGTGTATGTTTGCTATGATGAATGTTCCATCATAGCCTTCCATTGTCCCAAAATGGTTGGCTGTCATTTCTCCTCACGTTTCACCGTAAGCATCCGTTTCACCGGAGCCTGACTCTATATATATATATATATATATATATAGAATTAAGATCTAGTAAAACAACATACTAAGGTAAAACGGAAGTACAAATAATGACCTTTAGATTAGAATCAAATCAATGGTCCCGATTGAAACTAAAAGGGTGTAAATTTTTATATTAAATTGCACATACACCAGATTTTTTATTCCCCATGATTTTAGGGATACCAAAATCCCTCAAAATCTCCACCTTCCTATTTGAAAAACCGTACCCTCTCTCTCAGTTACTCATCTCTCTCTTTCCATTCGAAGATGAACCCGATGAGGCTTCCGATCAACCTCCTCCAACGCCCAGTTCCGAGCTCGCCGGTGGTCGCGAACAACAACAAGGGACGGTGGTCGCGAGCAGCATCAGTGGATGGTGGTCGCGAGCAGCAGCAGGGGACGGGAAGTCGTCAGCCCTACGGTGGACCTGGGTTCGGATCTGGCGGTCGCCAACCCCACGGTGGATCTGGGTAGAATCGGAGCCCCTCTGCTGCTGTCGTTGCCTCTCGAACTGCCTCTCACAGCGGTGGATTCCTTCCCGAAAATCTCAGCGACCTCTCAGTTAAAACGCCATATAATTTGATTCACAACTCAGAAAATTCTCAAATTTTGAGGGGCGAAATTAGACTTCTAGATCTAACTCTGGGAGTTGGAATCATCCAATTCCGAGTCCAGAAGAAAGAGAAAGAGTCAGTTGAAGTCACGCTGGATTTCTAGAAATTTGCTGTCAATTCTTGCAGAAGTTGAAGAGCAATTCCTTGCACCAGCGTCAAGATCATCCATGCCAGGTACTTGAACCTCTTCAGAACTTTTTCATTCTAATTCAACAAATCGCCGTTTCCTTTTAACGTACAAAATTAGAGTTTTGATGAGAATTTGGCATATTTGGCATCGATTTTAGGGCTTTTGGATTTTTTCTAGATTTGAACCTTGAATTTGTCCAAATTTTCATTATTGATTTTGGTTACAGTTCAATATTGCTGAAACTGGATTTAGTGCAATTTGCTGGAAATTTGCTGTTTTTATGAATATTGACTACTTACTTGTATGACTATGCGTACAAAATACGTGAATATCATCACATATGGAATAAATATCGCTATTATAGTATTCAAATTGCTTGTTGATGGTGTTGTTTGTACTATTTGCAATTGATATTCAAATTGTATGATGTGATATTCACTATAATGTTGTTCATATTCATGAGGTTTCATGCGTTGAATAGTCGATATTCAAATTTTATGATATGATATTCAATATAATGTTGTTGATATTCATTATAATAATGTTGATATTCAGGTTGATCGTGTGACTGTGTGACCCAAAATCGACGCGACAATGTCATTGTTAAACCTTACCGCCATGAATCGAAGCTTCGAAGATATTGGGTGGTGATATTCGTGTAGTTAGGTGATGATATTCATGTACTTGGTGACTATATTAATGTAATTGGGTGGTGGGCGGTTGGCGATATTCACAAAATGGGTAGTGATATTCACAAATTGAGTGGTGATATTCATGTAAGTGAATTTGATATTCACGTGATTAATTGAGATATTCATGTAACTTAGTGTGATATTCATATTATCAAGTGGTGAAATTCATGATTTAAGTGATGATATTCACAGTTTAAGATATTAAATATTCACTTATTAAATAGAAATCGATATTCAAACAAACATGAACGATATTCATTACCAAATGATTGATATTCGTGAACACACTAACGATATTCACGAACGTTTTAAAATGTTCTTCCCATTTAAATTTTAAATATTTGAATGGGAGCAAAATCGATTAGGAAAGAGAATATTATCTTAATTTCTCTCTCCTGTAACAACCAAAATTAATGATTTTTTTTATTAATAATATCCTTATTAGGTTAGATTTGATGGTTAGGGCTCTACCATATCTCTCCTATAACCCATTAATCCAACCATCCATCAACATCAATCCGACGCTCCAGATTAGTACTTTCGTTCTACCATAACAACCGTTTTACAGTAGCGTCCCCCTATATATATATATATATATATATCTCTATATCTCTCTCTATCTCTTAATTTATCTCTCTATTTATGAGTTTTCAAATCTAATTATTTTTAAACTTCTTTGTCTGCGAGGGTTAAACCAAAAACGCTTTCCACCAACGAAGGGCTTCAGATAACAAAAATTGACCATCAAGGAGGAAGTTATAGAGGTCTCCCTACCGTTATCAAGTAAATCTAAACTCATAAATTCTTTCTCTCATGACGATTAGTCTCAAACTTCTGCTTGATTGATTTTACATAGATTATTATTTTACAAAGAAACTGCATGTTTGGTGTAAATCTGTTTATTTGTTTGATTCTTTTTTGCTGTAAGTATGATATATGTTTTTGGCATGATTTTTATATAAGTGTTCTTGACATACAAGGATAGATTGAAGACGAACTAAACACTAAACCTAATACTAAACCCTTAACTTATAAACAAAACCCTAAAACAAACTGATGTGCACATGTTATATTGAAATAAAAATTATTCTAATATATACAGAACAATAGTATAGATGTAACAATAGTATATGTAATAATAGATGTCACTAACCTTTGCAAATGCTTTCCTATTTATGATTGCAGGTGAGCACTCCAGGTGTCCCTGATAAGAACAATGAATTTTAAATTGGGAATGTCAAGTTCAATCTCTTCATATTCTGAAAGGTAGAACTTTTCATATTCTATACTACAATTTAGACTAAATCATATAAGTGACAAATTTTTTTTACATATTTGAAAAATAAATATTAGTATTACATAACTACACTGCACAAATCGTATGATGGCTAGATGGAATCATAATAGAATCTTTTCAGACATGTAAATTCATTGCTTCTGAAATTCTAACAAAAGAGAGGTTATAATTTATAGTCATTGGAACGATCGAGAATAGTTACTACTTTACCGAAAGTAAGAAATATGAAATAAATGAGTAAGTTGTGCATAGAATCTTCCAGCTGTGGATTAACATAATAGTGATAGCCAACCACATGCAATGAATTAGCAACCCTAAGTTATAAAACATGATTAAGCTATGAAAAGAGAGAGCTAGCTTACTATTCACACAATAGTGACCTACTATCGAATGAATTTCATGTAATCACTACATTTTTCATAATCACCACATTGTCAAACAGTTCCATTTGTTTAGAGGACGAAACAAATTGGGACATAATTCCTAGTTTTACGATGAAACTTTGTGCAACAAGAAATTGTTGCAATATACTTAAAAAGCTTAAATAATGTCTTGATGATATTACCTGAGAGGATGAAAGGATGAGAGGCTGTTGTTGTATGTACTATTATTACCTGAGAGGATGAAAGGATGAGAGCATGTACAATCAAATTCGTTTACAGAATAAATATTGCATTATCAAGTTCTGAAAGGATGAAAGACCTAAATTTTGGGGTTAAATTGTTATGAAAGATGTGTATTTTTGCAAATCAATGAAAGAGAAACAATCAAGTTTGCAGAATTACCTTGTAAATAGCTCAACACGGTCTGTTGTTTGTAATGAATTGTCCAATTGCTTGTATTGAAATTGACTGAGAGGCTGGAAATATATAGCCATACAGACCGGGTCATTGAAGAGTGGATTATTCTGCCATATATTTTCAGTAATAGATCGTTTTTAATTTTTGGAAAACATAGATTTTCATTGCCATTTATTCAGCCATATATTTTCTGTGATATTCTGTGATATTCTGCCGTTTATTTTGAACATCTTTTTAATTCTGTAATATTTTGGGTATGCTTTCATAACCAAGTTCGTTTTTTATTTTTGGGAAATATAGATTCTTGGTGCATTATATTTGGACATATAATGTATGTGATATCATGTGATATTATGCCATTTATTGTGCATATATATATATTTTTTTTATATTTTGTCATATGGCTGTTTATGGACAGGTTCATACCAGCTTGATTTGCAGAATATGTGAGTTGAGGCAACATTTGCATATTGAGGCAACAAAAGATTTGTGTATTTTTTGTGACATAAGTAATGTGTATTTCAGTCTTTAATATTGTGCAGGTTCAATTATTTTGCAATATGTTAGCATATATATGCATGTTTAGAGTTTGCAATTTTTTGTAGGTGTGTTGTCTGTTTTAAAATGCTTCAGTTTTTTGCATGTTGAGTTATTAACAATAGCAGGTTAATCTCTTGCAATAATTTTTGCATGGGATTTTGAATTTATTTCAGTTTGTATAAATCATGGATTGCACAATTATGTTATTTTGATTTTTTGCCAATTATTCATGATTATAGATTTGGTTCTATTCAAAAATTTTATGTCATAATATTAATTGGTTAATTTTTACAAAGATTTATAATTACAAAGATTTATAATATACCAAAAAAAATGGAATAACCAAATCCGGCTAAAATAGGTTAACATAATTTGTTTCTTGATTTTATTATTTTTAAAAAAAAAACAACCAAAAAATTAGTTGATTGACACGTGTCCAAAAAAATTCCACTATGACACGTGTCAGCGAAAATTACGGGTGCATTCTCGGGGCGCGTGTTGTGCAACCGCGATTCTGCTTTAGTTATTATATAGTAGATTCAATTTGTCTTTGTTCAAATTGATGATTTTTTTAATTAAAGAAATTAATTAATTATGAATGGAAAATTAGATAGATTGATTATTTTGCATTAATTATGCAGCTTTTATTAATTCAGAGACAATTAATGGGCCTATTAAGTGATAGCCCATGAGGAAGTTCACAAGTCAAGCCCAAGTACTAAATACCCTAAAACCTAGCTTCGGCTTTTCCTACATTTCTTTTCTCGGAGGCAACCTCCATTAGAGACCAATTGATAGCTTAGGAAGAATTGGTGGTTGTCTTTATTTGACTTGAGCGTCGAAGGGTCTTCCGGGGAGAAAGTCCCGCCATTTGACCGTCTTACTATGTTGATGTCATAAACAAGATCGGAGGGAGTCTAGGTCGCCAGAGTTGCGGATGTCCGTCGTCATCAACAAATATTTACCGTGGTACAGATTTATGCTACTACATTTTGGCGCCGTATGTGGAAAACGAGACGACGACGAGCTTCGATGCCGGCGGACCACACAACACTAATTCGAGATCATGTATCTACTTTTAAACATTCTGTGGAAAAGCAAAACAGTCAGGAGACGTTGTTCTGGTACTCGCCACCAACCGTCCAGGTGACCTTGATAGTGCAGTGACCGATCGAATTGGCGAGGTGCTTGAATTCCCTCTTCCAGGGGAAGAGGAGCGCTACAAGTTGCTCAAGCTCTACCTTAACAAATATGTTTGCCAATACAACAATGGTGAGACAAAGTGGGGTCTCTCCCTCAAGAAGAAGCCTCAAAAGATAACCGTCAGAGATCTGTCTGATGACGTCATCAGAGAGGCGACAAAGAAGATACAAGCGAAGTCAGTACGTTAGATGGGTCTAAATGGATGGTGTATAAACTGAATATGCCTACAAAGATATTGGCTATTGTCGAGTCTACTTTGAGTTCTCATTCTCAGTTGGGTTCGTGACACTGCAAGGTTGCTCTGAAGATGGGTCGCGACGGCTGTGACCCTCTACTGGCATCATAAAAATGCTTCAAAGTGGCATGGTCTTTTGGTCTTCTGTGCACAACATGGACAAGTTCAGAGGTGCTTCGATGTCGTTCAGAGATGGTTTGAGACGATTCAAGAGTCAGTTTCAACTAACTCGAACATGAGGAATACGATGGAGTGATTAGATTGTGGATTTAATGACTCTAAAGGGGTCTTTTTTGGGGCCGAACATGGCTTGGTGGTGGCCTATATAAGTGAAAGACAAGAAATTGCAGGAAATTCATCCACGGCCCCAACCAAGTCCAACTGACAGCCATGCTCTACCTGTAAAAAAATGGAGCACCGCCCATCACAGTTGACAGTTGCCACCAATAGTGGGACGCCACGGATGCCGCTCTAGTGGCCCTTGAGGTTCTCAAATAGACGGTTTTTCAGCCTGTTTCCTCATCCTTGGAGGCATCGTTATACACTGAAATAGAGAGAATTCGTCGAGAATCGAGAGGGATTTCAATGGAGAAAAGATATACAACGAGAATAATGAGTCAAGATAGAGAGGTCAAACTCAAAAACAGAGAACCAAGCACTCATGCCAAAATCCAGATCACAACACACTCGATGAAGAAGCTAGCTAAAAATGGTGTGGAGATTGAGAAACAATCTAGCTGCTCCTCTTCCAATCTTAGGGCTCGTTTGGTATTGATATCAAAGATATGAGATATCAGATATGGGTATAAATATGAATATCAAGATATGGGTATGAGTGATTGTAACACCACCAAATTTTCCCTTGGAAAGGCATTACCGCCAGTGACCTCAGACGTTCTGTCCGATGTCACCCAAGGCTTTACCAGTTGATATAAATCATCAAACAACAATTATGATACAAAATATCATAACTTTTATTTAAAATCATTGTCTCGGCATTACATCAATAATCCGAAAGACAACCAAAATACAGCGGAAGACTTAATACAAGATATATTTAACACAGCGGAAGACTTTAAATAACCAACAAAAGGGTCTTGATCGCAATGATCACCCGTCAAGGATCTCAACCTGAATAAACTTATCAAAAACATCGTTTGTGTCCATAGTCGCTCTAGCCTTCACGGGATGACAACTTATCTGATGTGCCGAATCGAACGGATGACACCAGCCAACCATACAGAGAACAATTACGGTTGGTTAGTCTAATGAAAGACTATGCAAGGGCTCAAACAGAGTGGTTCTAGGTAGTCGTATTAGGTTAGACTCATCGTTTCTCGAATAATAACCGATAACGATAGTCAACCACCATACTTCCACCGGAATACAACAAGAGGCATGAACAAGAGAAGACTCCAACTGAATTGAATCTTATAGGAAAATCCAACAAGAAAGACTCCAAAAGATCGAGTTTTTACCACCAAGCATGACAAGTATATGGAACCCTTTTCCACACATAAGTTTAAAGGTCACCGAAGAGCATATTAATTATGTGCACACAAGGCACTTATCTTCTTTAGTCATAAAACTCTCAACCAAGTTATAAGCTTTACACACATGCCTAGCAAGGCATGCATACATATGTTGCACCGAGCAACATATGCTACAGGGGATCTTTATACACATGCCTAGCAAGGCATGCATACATATGTTGCATCGAGCGACATATGCTACAGGGGATCGGAATCCCGATATGAGCACCAGCAGTTGTGCCCTCACCCCCTACCACCGAAGTAGAGTGACTGGTCATGACCTGCAAACGGGGTTGGATCCATCCATCCTTCCCACCGGGTTATCAAGAAACGCATATCCCTCTCAAGGACTACCGCTCCTACGAATACTCGTGCTAACTAAACAGTTCAACACAATAATAATTCACAATAAAGCCATCATGGCCATCATCATAGATATACCAATCTATATATATATAATAGCGTTGTTCTAACAGATATACAACCTATTATAATATCTTCTTTTATATCTACATACAATTATCAAAACTGTTCCCAGACGAAAACAATATTCATTCCAAATCAATTAACAATTAAACAATTGATAATCAATAGAAATATGGAATGATGAGCAAGAGCGAACCGCCACTTGCCTTAGATCCGCAGAAAGCAGCACAAGCTTAACATCGTCTGGACTCCGAGTCCAAAGCAACGACAGAACCTCGTTTCGCCTCGGTTTCGAGAGCTTTTGATCCTTAATCCTTGGCACCCTTAATCACCACTATGGAGCACCTTCTCCTTCTTATTATAGCTTGGAAAGGGAGCTCGGATCTTAGCCCAAAGGATACTTAGAATTTTAGAGGTGGAAGAGTGTTTAACGGGAGCTAAAATTATTAAAAGCGGAGGAAGCTTTCTTAGCTTCAATTCCCACTCTTCACTCACGGTTCTCCTCCTCTATTATATGTGCAAAGCTACGTTAATGTTGCTGATTTAAATCTCAGCTCAAAACCCACGCTTAAAGCTTCATATCACCAAAGTGAAGCTATTACCTTCACTATATATATAGCCGTGATGATGCAATGGATGCCGTCCACTTTTGTGCAAATTGGCCAGCAACTTCTGCAAAGCCACATGATACCCTTGCAACTTGCTAATGTTGCCGCCCATTTCATCCAATTTGGCCACATAAATTCTGCAATCTCACGTGGTTACCTTGCAAGTTGCCTTGCCACTTGAAATCTGAATTTTCATCTTATGTATATATATGTCCCACGTAGCAAGCTTAATTAGGTGAGTAAGCAAAGTAAAACATAGGCCTACGTGAATCTATGTAAGCATTAACATGTAAGCTTGCTTACATAATCACATATCATCCGTCCAAATTGAGTAATCTTGGTCCAATTGTTATGGGACACTTGCCCCTTTCGGATGGGTGTCCCGTTAAAATCCCGGGTTAAATATATTCGTACCCTTTAACGTCTTTGCATCCGAATGACCATTTGTAAATCCTGAAAATACGTCGAATGTATTTTATTCCACTTAAGGAATTATTACGGAGATCATGGATATTACAGAAAATCCAACTCCACTGAAAGCGAAAAAAACTTATAGAACGAAGGATGGGAAAATTACCCAAATACCCTTACTAAAAATTAAGGGGTATTACATTACTACCCCCTTAAGAAAAGTTTCGATCCCAACTTGAATTTACTAATGAGGAAATGGTTTCTCTAACAACCTTACTTCCTGATCTTAATATCCTTAATCATGACATCATCTCACAAACCTTATCTCCATACTACATACCATGTAGTAATTCTTACTAACTCCATAAGATCATGACTATCTTAGAGTAAGGGTCTCCCAAAATCATCATTACGATATTACTGCACCTTTAATAGGAGAACACACATTTATCCTCCAATCCTTTTATAAACAACCTCAAGGTTTATACATTATCTTCTTACAACTTAGACATCAAATCTTAGTAACCTCGAATCATAACTTCCTTAATTCCCTTAATGGTACTTTACACAATTCCATAATTTATCATCATCGAATTTGGCCCTTATGCCAGATTCTAACTTGGGATCCTTTCGGTAATGACTTAACTTATTCCTTTAATCACTTTATAACTTAAACCTTCAAGATTCCTTAATTTTCTCCAATATAATCACCACACTTTATATTCCTCGAAACAGATCACATGAGATATTACTCTTAATTCCTTAAGATATCATTCTGAAAATGATTCATCCACATTAATCCTTATAACACGAATTCACATACGATACTACTCCTATTTCCTTAAAGATAGTTGTACCATAAGCCTTATAGATGACATACTCACAAGATGTCAATCCTTGACAATTCCCAAGAGTCCTAACTCTTCATCCTCTGGAAATTCCAATTATCGAGTCCAATGACTCGTACCGTCTTAAATGACTTATTTCTAACTTAAAATCCTTATATTCCTCACACAATCTACTATCCATCTAGGACTTAATCGCATCATTTTCTTATATTACCTCAAACGAATCTCAAAAAGATCTCCCCAAAGGACACCTATGATTTCGTACACTTGGATTTTCCAAAAGCTTTAACCATTGGTCCTACATGGGTCATACTTACGGATTACCAAACTACGGAGATTATCGACACACGTCGTCGCTCCTGCACCAGCATGAACCGTATCTCTTGTGTTCACCATCAGCTGATGAATTCTAACCAAGTTACTAGGTTCTACAACCTCAAATCACGACGAGGGAACCGGGAACTCAAGCCTATCTTAGAGATGGAGGAGCCATCTCGGCTTCTTCCGAGTCCCTCTGAAGAAAAAGGAATGCACCCATATCCTTCGGACGACGAAAAGAGAGTTAGTCTATCTAAATATGGAAGTTCGCTTCCCATATCAGACTAAAGAAGAAGGCACGACTATGAACGATGTCATTTCAAATTCTTTTCATTTTTTTTGAAAACTCAGAGCCCTTGAAAACATTTCACAATTTAAAACGAGTAAATGATTTATAAAATCCCAACCCGTTTTTAAAAATTTTGGCTCTGATACCAAATCTGTAACACCCCCAAATTTTCCCTTGGAAAGGCATTACCGCCAGTGACCTCAGACGTTCTGTCTGATGTCACCGAAGGCTTTACCCGTTGATATAAATCATCAAACAACAATTATGATACAAAATATCATAACTTTCATTTAAAATCATTATCTCGGCATTACATCCATAATCCGAAAGACAACCAAAATACAGCGGAAGACTTAATACAAGATATATTTAACACAACGGAAGACTTTAAATAACCAACAAAAGGGTCTTGATCGCAATGATCACCCGTCAAGGATCTCAACCTGAATAAACTTATCAAAAACATCGTTTGCGTCCATAGTCGTTCTAGCCTTCACGGGATGACAACTTATCTGATGTGCCGAATCGAACGGATGACACCAGCCAACCATGCAGAGACCAATTACGGTTGGTTAGTCTAATGAAAGACTATGCAAGGGCTCAAACAGAGTGGTTCTAGGTAGTCGTATTAGGTTAGACTCATCGTTTCTCGAATAATAACCGATAACGATAGTCAACCACCATACTTCCACCGGAATACAACAAGAGGCATGAACAAGAGAAGACTCCAACTGAATTGAGTCTTATGGGAAAATCCAACAAGAAAGACTCCAAAAGATCGAGTCTTTACCACCAAGCATGACAAGTATCTGGAACCCTTTTCCACACATAAGTTTAAAGGTCACCAAAGAGCATATTAATTATGTGCACACAAGGCACTTATCTTCTTTAGTCATAAAACTCTCAACCAAGTTATAAGCTTTTACACACATGCCTAGCAAGGCATGCATACATATGTTGCACCGAGCAACATATGCTACATGGGATCTTTACACACATGCCTAGCAAGGCATGCATACATATGTTGCACCGAGCGACATATGCAACAGGGGATCGGAATCCCGATATGAGCACCAGCTGTTGTGCCCTCACCCCCTACCACCGAAGTAGAGTGACTGGTCATGACCTGCAAACGGGGTTGGATCCTTCCATCCTTCCCACCGGGTTATCAAGAAACGCATATCCCTCTCAAGGACTACCGCTCCTGATGCAGGAGCATCTGAGGTCCCACCTACGACGCCCCCAAAAGGAGATGGCCCACTCACAAGGGCTCGAGCCAGGCGTATGCAAGAGGAACTCGAGACCTTGGTTAGCCTTCACGTCTCAAGGGAGCCGACCCTCATCGAGGACCTCACCGAACCCATGCTAAGGACCTTGGTGACCTTCCGAGCCAAGCCATGCGACGAGGAATGAAGACGAGACATGGAATTGCTCTCTAGAGGGATGCACGGTTAAGGGCACGGTTTGTGCAAACCGTGCGCCTCACCAGAACACAAAATCTTGCCCCTGGATTTCTGCACGGTTAAGGTGCAATCTGCACGGTTAAGGTGCAAACCGTGCACCTCACCCGGACCTTGTTTTTAGGCTTTCTTTCATGGCTTTAGTTGGGCCTTTTTGGGGCATGTGTGGGCCGGCTCCCTTGGAGTATATAAGGCTCTTTTGTTGTCTTTTAACTCAGACTTGGATAATATGAATGTTGCTTTAATGCATTATGAAGATTGAGAGCTTCCATGAGAGTGTTTCTCAAGTGTTGATTTGAACTAGCTTGGTTGCCTTGCGTTGTGTCAATTTCCTCCATAAGATTGGTGCTCGTAGACCTCACTTGCCTCCTCCTCGTGCTCCTTGGATTCGTCCATTGTTGTGTGTGGTTGTAGAAGGAAGGGTTGGTTGATATTTGGTCTTGGTTCTTGGGAGACAACTTAGGGCTCCAAGGGTCTTGCCTCTATTCAATTGGTTCTCTCTATATCCCTTTGTTTATCTTATTCTTGTTTCATTTTGCTAACTTGTTCTTGTTGCCTCCTTTCTATCTCCACCTTCAATCGAGTCTTTGGCGTCTAGATCGGGCCACTCGTGGCTAATCCCCGCATCAAATTGGTATCAGAGCCATCTCGACGCCGAGCCACTTCCAAGCCCCAGCCGAACCACCATCAAGGTGTTCTTCTTTGAGTCTTTCTTCCATTTTCTTCTTGTTCTTCATGTTCATCTTGTTCTTCATGTTCTTCATGCTTGTTGTGCTTAGTTTGTGTTTACTTGTGCTTGTACGTGTGTGAACTTGTTGCCTCTTTGTTGCCACCACAAACCACCAAACACCCCACCAATCTGCCGGAATTCCCCCCCCCCCACAAAACCCAGCTGCAACACCCCTCAAAGCCCATCCGAAAACCCACCTACTTCTAGCCCTAAAACCCACCTACATTTTAGCCCCAAAACCCAGCTATCCTAGCCCCAAAAGTCTGCCATTTTCTACCCCAAAAAGCCTACAAAATCTGCACACAAAAAGGCATGCCAAAAAGCTTTTCCCCCACTTGTTATCCTAGACTCTACAAGTCATGTTTGCCTCAAAAGTGATCTAGAAAGCAATATATCTTTATTCCTTTTGTATTAATTTGTGTTGCACGTTTTTATTTAAAAAAAAAAATCAGAAAAAGAAAAGCAAAGGCCAAAAAAAAAAAAAAAAAGAGAGAAGAGCTTGACTGAGAAGAACTCGGCCCCCACCCGGCCGAGTTTTGGTCTGGATTCCCGACTTGCCTTGAACCATACCCTTGAACCTCAAGCTTGATTGCCTACCCATCTTACCATTCATTTTAATCATTTGGCAACTTGTTTATGTGTTCATGAGTATTGGTAAAAACGAGCTAGGTATGACATTGCATTGTTGAATTTCCTAAACACAATTCCTTGTGGAATCTTTGTTGTGTCATCCTTCTTGTTGTTTTATTGTGTGTGTCTTCTTGAGCTTATCTTTCGAAATCCAAGAGCTATTCTCACCTTTGGTTGTGTGTTGTCTAAAGTTCACCAATGCTTATATAAGGTTTTTATCCTTCTCAAGGCAACTTTACCTTCCAAAAAGCTTGCATCAACATCAACAAGAGAGTGAGTGATCAAACACACGAGTGATCAAACACTTGTGAGGATTGTTTTGTTTTCACTAATCCTAACTTGTTTTCTTTGAGTTTGTTGATCATGGCTAATGAAGGTGATAGCACCCCACCAACCGATGAAGGATCCCCCGAGATGTTCAACTTGCTTAAGACGATGTCGGACAACCTTGCCCAATTGACCCACCGGATTGGAGCATTGGAGGCAAGGCCAACCGCGCCCTTATCCGCGCCTCTAGGCTCCAACCCCGAACCGGGAGGGCCTTCCAACACCGTGCCTCTCCAAACACACCAAATGCCCGCAGCCACTGTTTCCCCCGGGCAAGGAGAGAGACCTTTTGCTCCTAACCCTTTTAATAGATTTCAGGGATCAAGGCACACCTATCGTGAGGAGCCAAGACGTGGATATTATGAGGATCCAAGGCGTGCCCATGAAGAGGAAGAGGAATGGGGAGATGAAGAATGGGAGCCTATGCCACCTCGAGGCTACCAAAGAAGAGGAGGCCGAGAACCCGAGCAAGATGGTATTGGGAAGATCAAGGTGAAGATCCCATCTTTTGAAGGCAAATGTGATCCGGATGTATACATGGATTGGGAGACAAAAATCGAGCAAATTTGGAGTTGCCACAACTTCCCCGAGCATAATAAGGTACAACTCGCCACCCTTGAATTCAATGGTTATGCACTAATTTGGTGGGATAACCTTGTGAAAGAAAGGAGACAAACCCTTGATCCAGCCGTGGCCACTTGGAATCAAATGAAAGCCATGATGAGAGCTCGTTTTGTGCCACAACACCATGCACGAGAGCTAAGACAAAGGCTAGAGAATTTGAAGCAAGGATCCATGAGTGCCGAAGAGACCTACAATGCTATGCAAGTTGCTATGGTTAGGGCCAACGTGGATGAAGATAAAGAGACCACCATGGCTAGGTACCTTCGAGTCCTTAATTCTCAATTGGCTAATGAAATAGATATGTTTCCATATGCTACCATGACAGAATTGCTCCACTTAGCCATCAAAATTGAGAAGAGGAATAAGGGTAGGTACCAAGGAGGAAGAATGCAAAGTGGGATGCCTAACTCTTGGAAGGGTCCTAATCAAAACCGTGGCTACCAACCCTATGGAAGGGAGCCCTTTCAAGCAAAGGACAAGGGGCAATCATCCAAGCCTCATTGGGAGCAAGGAGGGTCGAAGAAGAATGCTCAACCAACACCCTTCGCACCGAGCCCAAGGCCAGTCGTGGCCCCTAGTGGACCCAAAGGGAGTACTTCTAACCCTCCCCCTAGAGCTAGAGATATTGTGTGCTTTAAATGCCAAGGTATAGGTCATATTGCGAGGGAATGTCCTAACACTAGAACTCTCATGATTAATTCCCTAGGGCTATATGAATCTGAATCTGAATCTAAATGTGATGATGAGCATGATGTTTGTGATGATGATAAAAAGCATGAAACTGATTTGGATGATGATAATGAGGTTGAGTATGAGCATGGTGAGTCATTGATTATTAAGAGAACTTTTCATGTAAAACCGGCTCCATGTGATGATAATCAAAGAGAAAATCTTTTCCATACTCGATGTCTAGTTAAAGGCAAGGTGTGCAACATGATAATAGATGGAGGAAGTTGTTGTAACATAGCTAGTTCTGAGCTAGTTAGTAAATTGCAACTTTCTACTTCTTATCACCCTAGGCCTTATAAATTGCAATGGATGAATGATTGTGGTGAATTGAAAGTTAGCAAGCAAGTCAAGTTATCTATCACATTAGGGCATTATGAAGATACTATTTTATGTGATGTATTGCCTATGCAAGCTTGCCATATTTTACTTGGTCGTCCATGGCAATATGATAGGAAGGTTATGCATGATGGATTCACTAACCGCCATTCTTTTACCTTTCGAGGCAAGAGTGTTGTTCTCAAGCCCATGACCCCGTATCAAGTGGCGGATGAGTATGAAAAGAAGAAGGCAAAGGAAAGGGAAGAGGAGAGTGTGAAGAAGGGAAAGGCTTCGGAAAACCAACTCACACCCACGGCCAAGCCGAGCCAAGCCTTTTCCAGCCAACCTTCAAGTGTCTTATTAGCATCCAAGAATGAGCTACAAGGTACGTACCTACCCGTAGATACGACCCTTATGCTCTTGTGCAAAGAACTAACCATGCTAAGTGAAGAGACTAAGGCTACCCTACCCTCTAGCATCCAAGCCCTTCTTGATGAGTTTAGTGATGTGTTTCCGGATGAGATACCCCATGGCCTACCCCCATTGAGAGGCATAGAGCACCAAATTGACCTTATCCCCGGTGCCACTCTACCCAATAGGCCCGCTTATAGGATGAACCCTAAGGAGAGCCATGAGATCCAAACCCAAGTGCAAGAGCTCCTAGATAAGGGTTATGTGAGAGAGAGCCTATCTCCTTGTGCCGTACCGATCCTACTTGTGCCTAAGAAGGACAATACATGGAGGATGTGTATTGATTGTAGAGCCATCAACAACATCACCATCAAGTATCGCCATCCAATCCCGAGGTTGGACGACATGCTAGATGAGCTCTATGGTGCCACCATCTTCACAAAAATTGATCTAAGGAGTGGATACCATCAAATCCGGGTGAAGGAAGGAGATGAATGGAAAACAGCATTCAAGACAAAGTTTGGGCTCTATGAGTGGCTTGTAATGCCATTTGGTTTGACAAATGCTCCTTCTACCTTTATGAGATTAAGAGACATTTAAGGGAAGTTCTTTATACCCTTAGAGTAGAGCATTTGTATGCCAACTTGAAGAAATGTGAATTTAACACTAATGAGGTCATTTTTCTTGGTTTTGTAGTGAGTTCACAAGGGTTGCAAGTGGATGAAGAGAAGATCAAGGCAATCCAAGATTGGCCAACACCCACCTCCATTAGCCAAGTGAGGAGCTTCCATGGGCTAGCAAGCTTCTATAGGAGATTTGTCAAGGACTTTAGCACCATTGCTGCCCCCTTGACCGAGGTTACCAAGAAAAACAGTCCATTCAAGTGGGAGGAAGCCCAAGAAAAAGCATTCAACAACTTGCAAGAGAAGCTAACTCAAGCACTCTTGCTAGCTCTCCCGGATTTCACACGACCATTTGAAGTAGAATGTGATGCAAGTGGGGTCGGCATTGGAGGAGTACTCATGCAAGAAGGTAAGCCTATTGCCTTCTTTAGTGAAAAATTGAAAGGTGCATGTCTAAACTACTCTACCTATGATAAGGAACTTTATGCATTGTTTAGAGTACTTAAGACATGGCAACATTATTTATGGTCTAAAGAGTTTGTCTTGCATACTGATCATGAGTCCTTAAAGCACTTTAGGAGTCAAGATAAACTTGATAGGAGGCATGGTAGATGGATGGAGTTTATTGAGACTTTTCCTTATGTGATTAAGTATAAGAAAGGGAAAGACAATGTAGTTGCTGATGCACTTTCTAGGAGACATGCTTTGCTCACAACATTAGACTCTAAGGTGTTAGGTTTCACCTACATTAAGGAGTTGTATGAGGATGACATAGATTTCAGCACTACATACAAGCATTGTGTGGCTAAGGGTTCTTTAGATAAGTTTTACTTGTTTGAGGGATTCTTGTTTAAGGTTGATAAGGTGTGCATTCCTAGGTGTTCTTTGAGATTATTACTTGTGGAGGAAGCCCATAAGGGAGGCTTAATGGGACACTTTGGGAGAGATAAGACATATCACATGCTACACACACACTTCTATTGGCCACATATGCTTAGGGATGTCGAGCATCTAGTTAAGAAGTGTTTGGATTGTTTGAAGGCCAAGTCTAAGTTGAATCCCCATGGATTGTATAGTCCTTTTCCCATTCCTACTGCCCCTTGGGAGGATATATCAATGGATTTCATTGTGGGATTGCCTAGGACTAAGAAGGGGAGAGATTCTATATTTGTGGTTGTTGATAGATTCTCTAAGATGGCCCATTTTATTGCTTGCCATAAGACTGATGATGCTTCTAATGTGGCTAACTTATTCTTTCGAGAAGTAGTTAGATTACATGGAGTACCTAAGACTATAGTAAGTGATAGGGATGTGAAGTTCCTTAGTTACTTTTGGAGGACACTTTGGGGGAAGCTAGGAACTAGATTGTTATTTTCTACTTCTAGTCACCCTCAAACGGATGGTCAAACGGAAGTAACTAATAGAACCCTCACAACCATCTTAAGGGCTGTCATTAAGAAAAATTTGAAAGCTTGGGAAGAAGCCTTACCACATGTAGAATTTGCATACAATAGGGCCGTGCACTCATCTACTTCTTTGAGTCCTTTTGAATGTGTGTATGGTTTGAATCCTTTAACCCCACTTGATCTTACTTCATTGCCCATGAAGGAGCGAGCATATTTCAATGCAGGAAAACAGGTGGAGTTCATTAAGGAGCTACATGCGAGGACTAGGGCAAAGCTACAACAAAAGGCCGAGTACAATGCAGCCAAGGCCAATCATGGCCGAAGGAGAGTGATCTTCCAACCAGGGGATCTTGTTTGGGTTCATTTGAGGAAGGAGCGCTTCCCCGACAAGCGCAAGTCCAAGCTGTCACCACGAGGAGATGGACCATTCAAGGTGCTTAGGAAAGTGAGAGACAATGCCTATGTGTTGGAGCTACCCGAGGAATATGGAGTTAGCCCTATTTTCAATGTGGGAGATCTTACACTCTATGAGACGCATGACGAGGAGCTGGGAGATTCGAGGTCGAATCCTTTTCAAGAAGGGGAGAATGATGCGGGAGCATCCGAGGTCCCACCTACGATGCCCCCAAAAGGAGATGGCCCACTCACAAGGGCTCGAGCCAGGCGTATGCAAGAGGAACTCGAGAGCTTGGTTAGCCTTCACGTCTCCAGGGAGCCGACCCTCGTCGAGGACCTCACCGAACCCATGCTAAGGACCTTGGTGACCTTCCGAGCCAAGCCATGCGACGAGGAATGAAGACGAGCCATGGAATTGCTCTCTGGAGGGATGCACGGTTAAGGGCACGGTTTGTGCAAACCGTGCGCCTCACCAGAACACCAAATCTTGCCCCTGGATTTCTGCACGGTTAAGGTGCAATCGGCACGGTTAAGGTGCAAACCGTGCACCGCACCCGAACCTTGTTTTTCGGCTTTCTTTCATGGCTTTAGTTAGGCCTTTTTGGGGCATGTGTGGGCCGGCTCCCTTGGAGTATATAAGGCTCTTTTGTTGTCTTTTAACTCAGACTTGGATAATATGAATGTTGCTTTAATGCATTATGAAGATTGAGAGCTTCAATGGGAGTGTTTCTCAAGTGTTGATTCGAACTAGCTTGGTTGCCTTGCGTTGTGTCAATTTCCTCCATAAGATTGGTGCTCGTAGGCCTCACTCGCCTCCTCCTCGTGCTCCTTGGATTCGTCCATTGTTGTGTGAGGTTGTAGAAGGAAGGGTTGGTTGATATTTGGTCTTGGTTCTTGGGAGACAACTTAGGGCTCCAAGGGTCTTGCCTCTATTCAATTGGTTCTCTCTATATCCCTTTGTTTATCTTGTTCTTGTTTCATTTTGCTAACTTGTTCTTGTTGTTCTTGTTGCCTCCTTTCTATCTCCACCTTCAATCGAGTCCTTGGCGTCTAGATCGGGCCACTCGCGGCTAATCCCCGCATCAGCTCCTACGAATACTCGTGCTAACTAAACAGTTCAACACAGTAATAATTCACAATAAAGCCATCATGGCCATCATCATAGATATACCAATCTATCTATATATATATAATAACGTTGTTCTAACAGATATACAACCTATTATAATATCTTCTTTTATATCCACATACAGTTATCAAAACTGTTCCCAGACGAAAACAATATTCATTCCAAATCAATTAACAATTAAACAATTGATAATCAATGGAAATATGGAATGATGAGCAAGAGCGAACCACCACTTGCCTTAGATCCGCAGAAAGCAGCACAAGCTTAAACTCGTCTGGACTCCGAGTCCAAAGCAACGACAGAACCTCGTTTCGCCTCGATTTCGAGAGATTTTGATCCTTAATCCTTGGCACCCTTAATCACCACTATGGAGCACCTTCTCCTTCTTATTATAGCTTGGAAAGGGAGCTCGAATCTTAGCCCAAAGGATACTTAGAATTTTAGAGGTGGAAGAGTGTTTAACGGGAGCTACAATTATTAAAAGTGGAGGAAGCTTTCTTAGCTTCAATTCCCACTCTTCACTCACGGTTCTCCTCCTCTATTATATGTACAAAGCTACGTTAATGTTGCTGATTTAAATCTCAGCTCAAAACCCACGCTTAAAGCTTCATATCACCAAAGTAAAGCTATTACCTTCACTATATATATAGCCGTGATGATGCAATGGATGCCGTCCACTTTTGTACAAATTGGCCAGCAACTTCTGCAAAGCCACATGATACCCTTGCAACTTGCTAATGTTGCCGCCCATTTCATCCAATTTGGCCATATAAATTCTGCAATCTCACGTGGTTACCTTGCAAGTTGCCTTGCCACTTGAAATCTGAATTTTCATCTTATGTATATATATGTCCCACGTAGCAAGCTTAATTAGGTGAGTAAGCTAAGTAAAACATAGGCCTACGTGAATCTATGTAAGCATTAACATGTAAGCTTGCTTACATAATCACATATCATCCGTCCAAATTGAGTAATCTTGGTCCAATTGTTACGGGACACTTGCCCCTTTCGGATGGGTGTTCCGTTAAAATCCCGGGTTAAATATATTTGTACCCGTTAACGTCTTTGCACCCGAATGACCATTTGTAAATCTCGAAAATACGTCGAATGTATTTTATTCCACTTAAGGAATTATTACGGAGATCATGGATATTACAGAAAATCCAACTCCACTGAAAGCGAAAAAAACTTATAGAACGAAGGATGAGAAAATTACCCAAATACCCTTACTAAAAATTAAGGGGTATTACAGTGATATCAAGGCATCAGATATGAGTATGGGTATGAATGATATGTTTGTTATACCAATTTTCTAAAAGATATCAAAACAACACGCCAACACCACTCTGATATCAAAGTGATATCAGTAATATCGATATCTACCTATACCAAACAACAAATATCATTTTGATATCGATATCAAGATATACCAAACACAGATATGGGTATGACTGATATCTCATACCCATACCTGATATCCTAATATCAATATCAAACGGGCCCTTATGATGACTGTGCAAAATCGTCTCTTGTGAAATTGTTTCAGACATAGACGTGTTTGGTTTGCTACAGAGGACTGATTCCATTGGTTAAAATGGGTGAAGGTGAGGCCACGTGGGCATTACCAAATTGAAGTTGGGCCTGCCTTGGACTTCAAATGGGCAAGCATGGTTTCAAGGTTATTAATTCGATCAAAAGGGCCGAGGTCAATTCAACCCATTTTCAACCCGCTCGGTAAGTTTTGATTTTGATATTTCAAATTATATTAAATTATTTTTGATTAAAGTATGTTCAAAATAATTTGATTTAATCATTCAATCATCATTATATATTTATACCATGTCGGTATAAATGCTGGAGCAAATTGTTAATTAAAGCGAGATATTGTATCTTGTCAACAAAGATGATCAATTCCTAGAAGGAGCATCCGAGCGCTAGTTGTGAAAGACCGATAATCGCAGCGTTGAATTAAAAATCAACTAAAGTTCTGACTAGATAGTTGAACAACGACAATGACCAACAAAAGAAAACTCAATAACTAAGTTTTTAGCTCTTTTTCTCAAATTCATTGATAAGGCATCATATTAGTAGGGGCATATCACAAATTGTTTGGAACGACAAGCCTACGGACAACAGGGGCACGATCTGCCATCTTATTCTATTAACCTACGGGCTGCAGGGGCACGAGATGTCGTCCTAATCTATTAGCCTACGGGCTGCAGGAGCACGAGCTACCATCTTATTCTATTATCCGACAGGTTGTAGGGGCACGAGCTGCCGTCCTAATCTATTAGCCTACGGGGTGTAGGGGCACGAGCTGCCATCTTATTCTATTAGCCTACGGGCTACAAGGGCACGAGCTGCCGTCCTAATCTATTAGCCAACGGGCTGTAGGGGCACGAGTTGCCGTCCTAATCTATTAGCCTACAGGCTGCAGGGGCATGAGTTGCCGTCTTAATCTAATAGCCTACGAGGCCATAGGGGCACGAGTTGTCGTCTTAATCTATTAGCTTAAGGGTCACAAGGGCACGAGCTGCCATCAATCTTTATTTATTAGCCTACGGGCCGTAGGGGCACGAGCGTCCATCTTATTCTATTAGCATACGGGCCGCAGGGGCACGAGCTGCATCAATCTTTATTAGCCTTTGGCCGCAGGGGCACGAGCTTCCATCAATTAGCCTTCGGGCCGCAGGGGCACGAGCTACCATCAATCTTTATTAGCCTTCGGGCCGTTGGGGTACGAGCTACCATCGATCTTTATTAGCCTTCGGGCCGCATGGGCACGAGCTGCCATCAATCTCTATTCTATTAGCCTATTGGCTGCAGGGGCACGAGCTGCCATCTTATTAGCCTACGGGAAGCAGGGCACGAACGCCATCAATCTTTATTTCATTAGCCTTGGGCTACAAGGGCACGAGCTACTGCGCAAGACCAGCTTAGAAACAAAAATTGTACTAGCTTTCACGCTAGCTGCAAAACTGTGAGAAATTACACTAGCTTCTACGCTAGCTGCACCGCTAAGAAAGCACATAGCAAAACTCCTTAGTACAGGAAGCGAGTGTGGGTCACGGCGAGTCAGTGAGTGCTGAACTCCCACGACCTCCACGACCAACCACGAAGTCGAGCCGACAAGCGTCGCTCAAATAGCCCGAGCCGGTGAGTGCCGTTCAAATAGGCCGGTCGGTGGGCCATATCGAGTCAGTGAGTGTTGCTCTCCTATGACCATCTCAAATTGCAACTAGCCCGAGCCGGCGGATGCTGCTCAAATAAACCGCGATGTGGGCGATGAAGGGTCGGTAAGCGTTGCATCCCCATGATCACTCTGGATTAACAACCTGATGTTCAAGTGAACACCAATCGAACAATGCCGAATGCGGGCCGTAGAGGCGGTAAGTGGCTGACCTTGACATGATCGCCCCAGACCCGCACAAAGTCAAGCTAACATGTTGCTACTCACCCGAAATAGATTATGAGATGTGGCAGATCAGCAAGTCGTTGTTCCCCAATCAAGGCCCTTGAATCATGAGGCTAACAAGTAAATGGTTCTCGACCGTGCCAAGTAACAGAAGGTGGAGAATCAAGTTTATGCAAAGCCACACGATTTGCTGCAAACCGTGCGGGCGGTGTCATAGACCGTGCCGTATGCCAGAAAAGAAGCTTTTGTAAGGTCGCACAACTTGCCAGGATCCGTCTTCAAGAGGGGTCCACTTTGTAACACCCCCAAAAATAACTTGGAAATATTACCGCCAGTGACCTCAGAATACATATCTGGGGTCACCCAAGGCTTATCGTTTTTTTATTGCAAATAAATATAACATTGTAAACTTTATTAAATATCATGAAATGACCAAATAATGTTTTACACCGACGTTGCAAGTTACAAACGGTAATTGAAACCAAATACAAAAACATATATTATAGCGAAAGTCTTTAAAATATATAAAACACCATAAAGGGTTTTGAACCGTGTAAATCTCACGCCATGATCCTCAACCTTAAGGAAACACTCAAAATGTCAAATGCCTTCAACGTCGGGGATTTACCTTCTCACAGCTGAGGAAATTTACCTGAAGTGCCGTATAAGACAGATGACACCAGCCAACCATGCAAAGGAAAAATAATGGTTGGTTAGTCCAATGAAAGACTACGCAAGGGTATGAAGAAAAGGTTCTAAGTAGTCGTATTAAGTTACAACAATCGCTTTTCGAATAATAGCCGATAGACGATGCTAACTTCAATAGTTCTACGGAAATACAAGAAAAGGAATGATTCAAGAGGAAGACTCCAATGTAATTGAGTCTTATAGGAAACGTATGTAATTGTTTGGGAACGTTAAGTTTTCACACAAGTTTATAAAAACGACCTTGATTATTTGTGTCCACGACCAACCTCACCGCGTATTGCGAATCCAGATTGGAAAGAGGACTTACTCTAACAAGAGTCCGGGCGGGTTCCACGTTGTACTTCTCGCCCGAGGGTATATTATATATATGCGTAAAAGCACTTATCTTATTTACTTTCAAAACGTACATTCACGTTAAGGCTTTTAATTCACATCATCTCGATACGAGAGATATCTTTGGGATGAATCCCGAATATTTGGCACTAGCTAAGTGCACCTACCACTTATATCCGAATAAGGGTATAGTCATGACAAGGAGTACAAGGGCAAAAACCTCCTAATACTTGTTATAAAGAAACAACTAGACCTCGCAAGGTACATAGCGTTCCTACGAATACTCGTGCTAACTAAGCATGTAAGTTCACATATAAATCCACACCAAAATCCATTTATCACCTTACGGTAATATCATATAGAATAATATATAATAGCGTTGTTTCTAGCAATATATATAACATATTATAAATTCATATTTTTAACACAACATTTTATCGTTTAAGTTCCCAAACACAAATCAACAACTTTATTCCAACTTAATTAAACAATTAAGTAATTGATAATCAAGAAAATATGGAATAAATCAACAAGAGCGAACCGCCACTTGCCTTAGTATAGAAGAACGAAGAGTTGGGTCCGAAATCCGGGAACTTGAACTTGTACACGGCTGCCTACTAAAATTCCCGTTGGAATTTATCATCATTCAGTAGGGTCGGATTCCAATCCGTACCATCAGCCATGGGGACGAGCATAATCCAACACCGACGAAACAAAACCCTAATTAGTTACGGGTATGAAGGAACGAAAAGACGAAGAAAAGGCAGTGCCGCGATTGCGGTTTGCATAGCCGCGATCGCGGCTTTGCTGGGCAAAACCGCGTCCGCGAAAGATAGGCCGCCATCGTGGTTCCATGCCTAGCCGAGATCGCGGGCCTCTGCCCAGCCACGATCGCGGTATTTATACTGCGGTTGCGGGATCCAACGTCGAATGACAAACTAAACGAACACAACGGAGCCATACCGAGGGAAATGAGGCTCAGATCTTGCTTCTTGGACAAGTGCGCACCACCACCACTCCTGGCTTCGCCTTGATGGACCTCCGACAACGAACGACGACGACCAACTCCGACGACAACACCAACCAAGCTAGAACGAGAGGAAAAGGATTAAGGATGTGGAATGCCTTCGGATCCGCCTCTATTTATAGGGCAAGGGTGAGCTCCTCCACTAAATGAGAGGAAGGGCAACCGATTAGCCTCCCTCCACCGGCCGCTCGGAGAAGAAACGTCGGATCCTTAATTGTCGGCGTCACAGAGAAGACGAGGAAGAAGATGAAGCAATGGCGCCGCGATCGCGGTTTCATAACCGTGATCGTGGTTTGGTCTTTGGGAAAAACTGCGCCTGCGGTTTCATTACCGCGGTCGCGGGCAGTGACACGCCCGCGGCTGCATAGCCGCGATCACAGGCAATGTCGCGCCTGTGGCTCTCGGGCCTTGATCGCGGGTCTTGATTAATTCCGATTTTAGCAACCCTCCAATAATTAGAACCCATATATTTCATTAAATGTGTATCCATACATTCATATGGTTCTTATAGGGTTATAGAACATGCCTAACACGTCTTGCTTACAAAACGAAAGTTGGGACTTTTAGGGGTTATTACAATACCTCCCCCTTAAAAAAAAAGTTTCGACCCCGAAACTAGGCCGAAAACAGCTCGGGGAAACAACCTTGCATTTCAGACTCAGTCTCCCAAGTTTCCCAAGTCACCTCCTCAGATCCCGACTTGGACCAGAGGATTCTTACTAACGGTACCAACTTGTTCCTCAGGTGCTTCTCACGGCGTTCGAGAATACGCATTGGTCTCTCCTCGTATGTACCATTTGCCTGAATCAAGATGTCGTCATAACTCAGCACATGAGACTTATCTGGAACATACTTCCTCAACGGGGACACTTGAAACACGTTATGCACAGGATGCGCCAACGGCGGCAATGCCAAACGGTATGCTAAAGATCCAACTCTGTCAAGGATCTCAAATGGTCCCACATAGCGAGGGTTGAGCTTCCCACGCTTGCCGAACCTAAACACGCCCTTGGATGGCGACACCCTGACAAACACCTTGTCACCTACCTCAAACTCGACATTCATGCGCTTCAAATCAGCATAAGACTTCTGTGGACTCTGAGCTGTAAGCATCCTCTGTCTGATCAAGGCAATATCCGAGGCAGTCCTTTCGACTAACTCTGGTCCGAGCAGAATCTTGTCGGCATTCTCATCCCAACAAATCGGAGATCTATACTTTCGACCATACAAAGCCTCGAATGGATCCATTTTGATGGTGGAATGCTAGTTGTTATTGTACGTGAATTCAATCAGACTCAAGTTGTTCTCCCAACTGGTCGGACGATCCAGCACACATGCTCTCAACATATCCTCTAGTGTCTGAATGGTCCTCTCAGACTGCCCATCCGTCTGAGGATGAAACGCAATACTGAACCTCAACTCAGTTCCCATGGCCTTGTGGAGTTCCTTCCAGAACCTCGACATAAATCGACCGTCACGATCCGATACAATGGTTTTTAGCGTACCATGCAATCGGACAATCTCGTGTAGGAAAACTTCCGATAGCCTCTGGGTTCCCCAAGTTGACTTGATGGCCACGAAATGAGCACTCTTCGTGAGCCGGTCAATGATCACCCATATGGCATCCTTCTGACTCTGAGTCTTCGGCAACCCCGCGATGAAGTCCATCGCAATATCCTCCCACTTCCATTCTGGCACTAGGAGAGGTTGCAATTCACCGCCTGGTCTGCGGTGTTCAATCTTGACCTTTTGACAAGTCAAGCATCTCGCCACAAATTCTGCTACATCCCACTTCATGTTGGGTCACTAGAATTTCTTTATGAGGTCCTTGTACATCTTGTTGGATCCTGGATGTACAGAATAAGCTGATGAATGGGCCTCCTTCATTATCAGATGACGAAGGCCACCACCGTCAGGCACACAGATCCGGTCCTGAAACCAAAGTGATCCATCATCTTGAATCACAAATCCCGGAGCTTTCCCATCCACAACTTCACTGCTTAACTTTACCAAGATCAGATCATCAACCTGTTTCTCCCTGATCTGATCGAGTAGTGTAGCCTGAATTTTCAGCATACTCAGGCAACATGGACGCTGATCGTACAAAACATCGATCTCACACAATCCTTGTTGCATTTTTGTTTGGGCAGTAAGTAAAGCTACCACGGTCTCATGCGGCGTCTTCCGGCTCAAAGCATCGGCTACCACGTTAGCTTTTCCCGGATGATATAGCAACTCGATATCGTATTCCTTGAGTAGCTCTAACCAGCGACGCTGCCTCATATTCAACTCCTTCTGAGTAAACACATACTTCAGACTCTTGTGGTCGGTAAAGATCTAGCATCTAACACCATAAAGATAGTGCCTCCAAATCTCTAGTGCGAAAACCACAACCGCTAACTCCAAATCATGTGTTAGATAGTTTGCTTCATAGGGCTTCAATTGACGAGATGCGTATGCAATAACTTTTCCTTTCTGCATTAATACACATCCTAACCCAGGTTTTGAAGCGTCACTAAAGACCATATAACCATCAGTTCCTTCTGGTAGTGCCATAATTGGTGCTGACGTCAGACACTTTTTCAGCTTCTGAAAACTTGCCTCGCACCTATCATCCCATATGAACTTCTTGTGGACCTTGCGGAGCAACCCGGTCATGGGTAGAGCAATCTTTGAAAATCCCTCCACGAACCGTCAGTAATACCCTACAAGTCCTAAGAAACTGCGCACCTCCTTCACGTTCTGAGGTCGCTTCTAGTCAGCTATCGCCTCAATCTTCTAAGGATCAACCATAACCCCATTCTCATTAATCACATGGCCTAAGAAATTCACTTCCTTAATCCAGAACTCACACTTAGACAAATTAGCATACAACTTATTTTGTCTAAGGATCGACAATGTGATACGAAGATGCTCCTCGTGAACTTCCTCGTTCGGAGAGTAGATCAGAATATCGTCGATAAATACCACCACGAACTTGTCCAGATACTGATGGAAACATATGTGCATTAGATCCATGAAAACTGCCGGAGCATTTGTAAGCCCAAATGGCATGACTACGAACTCGTAGTGTCCATATCTCGTTCGGAATGCAGTCCTCAGAATATCTCCTCACGAATCTTGAGCTGATGATAACCAGACCTCAGATCGATCTTGGAAAAGACTTTCGCTCCCTGTAGCTGGTCCAAAAGATCATCTATCCTTGGCAAAGGATACTTATTCTTGATGGTGACCTTGTTCAACTCTCGATAGTCGATACAAAGCCTAAACGAACCATCATTCTTCTTGACAAACAAGACAAGAGCACCGCAAGGCGATGCACTCGGCCTTATATATCCTTTCTCGAGTAGCTCCTCAAGTTGTTTCTTCAATTCTTGCATCTCCGCTGGAGCCATCCGATAGGATTCTTTAGAAATCGGTGAGGTTTCAAGCTCTAGATCAATAGTGAACTCTACGTCACGATTCGGGGGTAAATCGGGAATCTCTTCAGGAAAGACATCAGGATACTCACATATGACAGGAACATCATGAACTGAAGTCTCATCCTTTTTGGGTTTATCCAGATAACACAGGTACCCGACACAACCTTGTCGAAGTAGCTTAAACGCGGACATTGCATTTATCAACTTCTCGTTATCAACGTCATTATGATCCTTGAATCTACATAGAAACTGGCCCCCAGATGAAGTTCTCACTGTCCTTGTGCTGAAATCGATTACCGCCCTGTGACGTGTCAGCCAGTCCATCCCGAGAATGATGTCGTATGGAGCCATGGCTATACAGACCAAGTCGGCTTCGAACTTCTGACCTTGAATGGTAATCGGAAATTCTGACAGTCGCTTGGTTCCCACTGATTGCTCACCATTTGGAAGGTTCACCACAAATGGTTCGCAAGATTCATTGCACTTCAACCCTAACTTACTCACACACTTCTCTGAAATAAAGGAATGAGTAGCACCCGAATCAAACAATATGCAAACTGATGTAGAGTGAAGGTATATAGTACCTTGGGCAATCATAGCGTTTGGTTCGTCAGCCTCATGTATCTCGTACAGCCGCTGACCCTGACTCATTGAAGCAGTTGGAGCCTTTCCCTTGTTCAGAGTAGTTGTTTGCATCGAGGTACTAGAAGTCCCGACAGGCTTGAATCGAGGTCGGTTATTATGGCTAACTGACCCTTGTTGCGACTCAGCCTCCTTCTGCCTCCTTTGAGGACAAAAAGTCAGCAAATGCCCTTCCTTCCCGCATGCAAAGCACGTTCTCTTGCCCCTCGTGCACTCGTTGCTCTTGTGCCCCGGCGTTCCACAGTTATAGAACTGGATCGGGTTCTTGCTCTGGCCCGAGCGTTGAATGGGACCTGACTGTGTCAACTCAATTCTTGCTCGACTAGACTTGGAAAAGTGTGACGGCGGTGCGGGTCGTTTGAACCCACTAGCATGAGGTTGGCTCTGCACCGGTTTCTACCGATTATGCTTCTTTGCTGACTCCTCCAGAGTCACCTCTAGCTTGTAGGCAACATCCACATATTGATCCAGAGTATAGCAGCCGTGGCGCACCATCAAAGGCTTGATATCAGGGTTCATCAACTCATGAAAATACCAAATTTTATGCTTCTCATTCGACACATCCGCTCCAGCATAGTGCAACAAATGGTTGAATTTTGCAACTAGCTCAGTCACCTTCTCTCGAAGCACGAGAAAAGAAATGATCGGTCATCTTGGTCTTGAACATACTCCAATTCAACGCGGGATGATAAGCTAATCTGGTGCTCTCCCACCATTCACTAGCCACATCCTTTAGTTGAAGGGAGGCAATGTGCACTTTCTCAGCTTCAGTGCAAGTGATATTCCTGAACAACCGTTCCATGTGTAAGAACCAATACGCCATCCTAACTGGTTCTCCAGTACCATCATAGCTATCAGGCCTCATCGAGCTAATAGCCTTCAAGGCCCGACCATAATTCCCTCCATTTCCCATGGTATCGATCGGAGGTGCAGGGTCCACTGGCTCCCCAAATTCAGGAATAACCTGAGGAACTGGGACACCTTGCACTTCTTGTACAGCTGGCCTAACTATCTCGGTGACAACCTGCACAACGATCCTTTGAATGGCCTCGATGGCCGCAACATCAAAGACCACTGGAGCAGTTGGTGGGACGAAAGTTCCTTCCTTCTCCACTCGAGGGTTAGCCTGAACATGGTTATGGCCTGTTGGGTTATTATGAGAGGCAAATTTGCTCTCACCCCCCTGATTAGCAGCACTTCTCAGGTTTATCCTAGGGTCGTTACTTGGCCCAACACCCACACGAGTAGTGTTCCTCGTGTTCACCATCTGTTTGCCGATCAAATTATTAAAGTACTCCATGGAATTAATATACCATCTAAAGAAGCACAATAAATATAATTAATTCAGAGTAGATTAATCTTGCAAACTTTATTAATAACAAGAACTGAAACCATGTTTCATAAGTCTTACAATAACCTTCCTGACAAGACAAAACTGTTAGGAGGCTAATGCTCTAATAACAACGAAAAGCAAAACAGCGAGAAATGATCACTACAACTTGCTACTGCCCCCTCGAAGTGTCTTTGAAGAGATTCCTGTACTCACTAGCCCTCCAATGTCTCTTTGGAGGTGACCTATCTTCTGGTTCCGGAGCCGGTCTTCTCGAGCTACTAGGACACGGAACACTTGGCCCCTCCCTAGGCACAGGTGGATAGCAAAACTGATCCAAAAACCCTGGTTGAAAATCCGCCACATCTAGCTCGTAGTGCGGGTTGACCAGTTGCTTTGCTTGCCTAATGTCCTCCTGAAGCTTGTGGACATTCTCCAGCATGAGGGAGAGATTGGACTTAACATCGTAAGCCCGCTCCTCCATAGCGTATAGCGAGTCCATCCACTCATTCATGTGCTCAACTAGCACACGGGGCCTAACCCTTGCCTGTTGGGTGGGAACATCCACAGAAGCCTCCAACGATCCCCATGGTCTCGCTTGCCTACGAGCTTGCTCCGTCATCTCATCCCCATGGCGGCGAGCCTCGGTGGAAGCCATCTCATTCTGACGTAGAACGTGGCGTGAAGAAAGGCTCATCACCGACTCTCGAGGTGACTGGGTAGGATATGGAGGCGGAGCTATTGGTGAATCCAACGGCTCGTACTCCACCCGATCAGCACCAGACACCCCAAGTGCCTCCCAAGTAGCAGGGGACAAAGGTGTGTACCCCGGAAATGGTGGCAACTCCGGGCTAGGAAAAATGAATTGCATCCCCGGATCCTCCTCATCATCCACAAGCATGTGCTCCAGACCCAACTCTGGCTCAGATTCCATGGGGTCCTCCTCGGGGTCCTCCTTGGGGTCTTCATCGGGATCCTCCTCGGGGTCTTCCACCCTGTCTGATATAAGGACCACCGACTCCCCGAGAACGGTCTTTTCCTCCTCTTGAGGACTAACCGAATCCCCAACTAGAGCGCAACTCGGGTGAATAGGGGACTCGAGCTCGGCCTTAAGTGGCGGAGCTATCTCGTCTTCCTTCCTTCCCTTGAGCTGCGATACGATAGCACCCATTTCTTGCGAGGTGACGAGGGAGAATTAGATATTTCCAAATATAGAAGCTAACTTTCTATATTTAGATAGGAGAAGAAGGCACGACTAGAACGACAGAGGTTTCAAAGTATAAAATCTACTCAAAGTATAATTTTGTTAAAACTTTGACTCGTCTTTTGAAATAACCCAATCAATTTCTTTACTACGAAAGGAGAACTTTTGACAAAGTTTTGTTTTACATAAAAATGATCTGAACTCTTTAACTTTTAAAAAAAATACTTTCGGCTCTGATACCAAATCTGTAACACCACCAAAAATAACTTGGAAATATTACCGCCAGTGATCTCAGAATACATATCTGGGGTCACCCAAGGCTTATTGTTTTTTTATTGCAAATAAATATAACATTGTAAACTTTATTAAATATCATGAAATGACCAAATATTGTTTCACACCGACGTTGCAAGTTACAAACGGTAATTGAAATCAAATACAAAAACATATATTGTAGCGGAAGTCTTTAAAATATATAAAACGCCATAACGGGTTTTGAACCGTGTAAATCTCACGCCAGGATCCTCAACCTTAAGGAAACACTCAAAATGTCAATTGTCTTCAACGTCGGGGATTTGCCTTCTCACAACTGAGGAAATTTACCTGATGTGCCATATGAGACGGATGACACTAGCCAACCATGCAAAGGAAAAATAACGGTTGGTTAGTCCATAGAAAGACTACGCAAGGGTATGAAGAAAAGGTTCTAAGTAGTCGTATTAAGTTACAACAATCGCTTTTTGAATAATAGCCGATAGACGATGCTAACTTCAATACTTCTACGAAAATACAAGAAAAGGAATGATTCAAGAGGAAGACTCCAATGGAATTGAGTCTTATAGGAAACGTATGTAATTGTTTGGGAACGTTAAGTTTTCACACAAGTTTATAAAAATGACCTTGATTATTTGGGTCCACGACCAACCTCACCGCGTACTGCGAATCCAGATTGGAAATAGGACTTACTCTAACAAGAGTCCGGGCGGGTTCCACGTTGTACTTCTCGCCCGAGGGTATATTAATTATGTGCGTAAAAGCACTTATCTTATTTACTTTCAAAACGTACATTCACATTAATGCTTTTAATTCACATCATCTCGAGCTAAGTGCACCTACCACTTATATCCATATAAGGAGTCATGACCAGGAGTACTAGGGCAAAAACCTCCTAATACTTGTTATAAAGAAACGACTAGACCTCGCAAGGTACATAGCGTTCCTACAAATACTCGTGCTAACTAAGCATGTAAGTTCACATATAAATCCACACCAAAATCCATTTATCACCTTACGGTAATATCATATAGAATAATATATAATAGCGTTGTTTGTAGCAATATATACAACCTATTATAAATTCATATTTTTAACACAACATTTTATCGTTTAAGTTCCCAAACACAAATCAACAACTTTATTCCAACTTAATTAAACAATTAAGTAATTGATAATCAAGAAAATATGGAATAAATCAACAAGAGCGAACCGCCACTTGCCTTAGTATAGAAGAACGAAGAGTTGGGTCCGAAATCCAGGAACTTGAACTTGTGCACGGCTGCCTACTAAAATTCCCATTGGAATTTATCATCATTCAGTAGGGTCGGATTGCAATCCGTACCATCAGCCATGGAGACGAGCACAATCCAACACTGATGAAACAAAACCCTAATTAGTTACGGGTACGAAGGAACAAAGAGACAAAGAAAAGGCAGTGCCGCGATCGCGGCTTTGCTAGGCAAAACCGCGCCCACGACAGATAGGCCGCGATCGCGGTTCCATGCCTAGCCGAGATCACGGGCCTCTGCCCAGCCGCGATCGCGGTATTTATGCTGCGGTCGCGGGAGCCAACGTCGAACGACAAACTAAAAGAACACAACGGAGCCATATCGAGGGAAACGAGGCTCGAATCTTGCTTCTTGGACAAGCGCACACCACCACCACTCCTGGCTTTGCCTTGATGGACCTCCGACAATGAACAGCGACGAACGATGATGACCAACTCCGACGACAACACCAACCAAGCTAGAACGAGAGGAAGAGGATGAAGGACGTGGAATGCCCTCGGATCCGCCTTTATTTATAGGGCAAGGGTGAACTCCTCCACTAAATGAGAGGAAGGGCAACCGATTATCCTCCCTCCACCGGCCGCTCGGACAAGAAACGCCGGATCCTCAATCGTCGGCGTCACAGAGAAGACGAGGAAGAAGATGAAGCAATGGCACCGCGATCGCGGTTTCATAACCGCGATCGCGGTTTGGTCTTTGGGCAAATCCACGCCCGTGGTTTCATAACCGCGGTCGCGGGCAATGCCGCGCCCGCGGCTGCATAGCCGCGATCGCGGGCAATGCCGTGCCCGTGGCTGCATAGCCGCGATCGCGGGCAATGCCGTGCCCGCGGCTCTCGGGCCTTGATCGCGGGTCTTGCTTAATTCCGATTTTAGCAACCCTCCAATAAATAGAACCCATATATTTCATTAAATGTGTATCCATACATTCATATGGTTCTTACAGGGTTACAGAACTTGCCTAACACGTCTTGCTTACAAAACGAAAATTGGGACTTTTAGGGGTTATTACACACTTGGCCGAAGTCGCTCTAGTTTCATGGAACATTGTTAGTGCGCAGGTTCGGCCTCCCGAGCCTGCACCAACCTCGGAAGCCCGAGGGGCAAAATGATAAGGGAAATTATATATTTTCTAAATTATTTTAATTGGTTGTTTTCTTAATTAAAGAAGATAATTAATTATGTAATGGAAAATTAGATAGATTGGTTATTTACATTAATTGTGCAGCTTTATATTAATTCAGAGACAATTAATGGGCCTATTAAGTGATAGACCCATGGAGAAGTTCACAAGGCAAGCCCAAGTACTTAATACCCTAAAACCTAGCTTCTCTTGGGCTCTTCCTACGTTCCTATTCTTGGAGGCATCCTCCATTAGAGAGAAATTGATAGATTAGGGAGAATTGGTGGTTCTCTTTATCTAACTTGAGTGTCGGAGGGTCTTACAGGGGAGAAAGCCCCACCATTTGATCGTCTTTCTATGTTCATAGGATGTCATAAACAAGATCGGATGGAGTCTAGGTCGCCGGAGTTGCGGATGTCCGTCGTCGTCAACAAATATTTACCATGGTACAAATTTATGCTACCACACACTGGTATGGGACACTTACACAGCACATCAGAGCAACAATGAACAACACAATCAAAAGTAGAGGTGGCACGACCTTGGATTCAGAGGGCTCGTACGGGGTCGTTTGTGGTCCAAATAGAGCGGGGTCGAAAGCTATGGACTCGTGGCGATGTGGGCTACCACTGAAGATGAATGGAGGCGTCAGAGCTTCACCACTCGCATTGAAAAATTACCACAATAGTGGATGCGGGAAAACATAGGATAAAGGGACTTCGATTGGTTTTGGATGCCAAATTCGACTCGTTACGAGTCCAGTTTATAGGGTAAATGATCAGATGGATGGAGGGATATGATTAGATACTCCAATAACTGAATTGGCATCTCATTTATCCGATTCGGATCGAATTTTCAAGATTCGATAAAAATCTCCTAAATCGCACATTTACTTTCAAAGTTGGATAATTCAGGTTAAAACGTTGTTAATTACCCCGGAAATTTGAGGGTTATAGTAGCTAGTTACTTGGGTAACACTATAGATTCGTCGCACAAACCGATTACTCAAAGATTTGGTCGATTTTTTGGTTGATTTGGGAGAACCCTAACTAAGGTTCTAGAATAGAGGAACAATGGCTGAGATTTGAATCCATTTCCCCTTAATTATGTTCGACCTCCATGTTTTGGGGTTAATTGCAATTTTTGCCCCACTTTCCAATTTGTGGCACATTTGCCTTTTTTCCTTACCAAATTATAATAAAGTTCCCAAGTTATATTGTATAAACTTAATCATACTTGTTTAACACTTCTCTACTATATTAATATAACCTTATAATAATTTGTACACAAATTATTGAAGACATAATTTTTTTACTTAAGTTAAGGTTGATTTAAATTATTCTTCTTTTAAAAGAAATAAAAATAAATACCATAAACTTTATTATTATCCTCAAAATAGAAATTACATTAAGAACCTTATGATAAAATGAGGCTTTTTACAACTCGTCTTCTTGATCTTCACACATGTCGTGGGCCAACATGCGAATAGTTGAAGTGTATTTTTGTAATAAAGATAGGGCTTGCCTACCCATTGCGTCTCTCGTTTGACAAAAATACTCAAACGTGGTTGACAATTGGTTATCAATGCGTAAGAACAAAGGTCTATGCATTCTAATCCGTCATCTGAATATATCTTCAGAATACACAAACGGTGGGACTTCAAAGAAATAATCTTTCACTAGTTGGTGATGACCTTTCTTCAGAATACACAAGCGATCGATGTATCCTCAACTTCTTCTTGGTTGAGAGCTTTCACCCTTAGATAGATGTTGTGTTGCTAGAGACATCACTTTGACAAAGCTTCATTAATTTCATCATCAAGCTCATCAAATGATGAACTATCATTTGGGTTCAAAAGATCCCAAATAATCTTATGGGGATCCATTTGTAAGGGAGATATTGAATGATGAGTGATATTTTATGAAAGTGAAATGTGGGAGAGTGAAACTAGAGGAGAGGAATTTGTAGAGATATTCTCCTGAACCATATGTATATATAAGAAGAAAAGGAAGTTGTGAGGTTACATAATCATTAAGAACATCATGTAGAATAAAAGTGAATGCATCATCTAGAACACAAGCGAGAGCATCGAGCATAAAACAAGGCAATGACTAAATACACGTGAAATAATGTATATATGGACGCTATTTTACACGCTTAACTTAGGCGGACGGTTTTACACGCTTAACATAGGCGCACATGGGTATAGTGGGAATTTTAAAAAGACAGATCACAGATGTTTCCAAGGAGTGGAAAGCTACACGCTTAACTTAAGCGCATAGGCACACGCTTAACTTAAGCGTGCGGGTGTAAGTGGGCCGGCCATATATGGGCTACACACTTAATTTACGCGTGTCAAATTATAGTCATTGGAAAGTTCCGTTAGAATAATACCGTTGGTGCGCTTAAGTTAAGCGTACTAACGGATCTATTTCTGCCTATTAATAGTCGAAGGTCTTTCCATTCCATTTCCAAGAAACCGAAATTGTTCTTCTCCCAATTTTAAAGATGTATCATAGTGGTGAGGATAGTAGTGATGAAGACAATGAATGGGTTCAAAGTGAAGAAGAAGAGGAGGAGGGCGACAAATGGATGGAGTCGAATTTTTTCTTATATGTCGAAGATGACGAAGCGACTAGCGATTGGGACCCTAGCGGCGTATTTGTGGTTAGTGTTAAAATAGTTTTGTTTTTTCCTTCATCGGTATTTTAATACATAATTAGTATCGTAATTATCGCACTTAATTAGGTAGCCAATATTTATCATGAATTTGTAGTTATATAATTGGAAATCATATGTAGTATAACATAGTGATGTAGTTATGATGACTTGTAGTTAACATAAACCGCTACATTTATAGGGGAAAGACTATACGGAGCATTTTATTACCAACCTAGTGTGGGATAGTAAGGAAGAATTGTACAAATGGGCGAAAGAAATAGGAAAGGAGCTTGTGATAGCTTTGGTGAAGCGTAACTCAAGTACGTACTAAATTAGTATAGTACTGTGCGATAGGTTTGGGCCTTGGAGATCGGGGAGGCCGAAGGTGAACGAAGAGAATCCAGAGTTGTCGGTTGTTAAAATCCGAAAGTCGAGATCCAAAAAGTGTGGGTGTAAGTTTGAGATAATGGGTGCTCGCATGAAGAAAGAGACATGGACGGTTGGTGAAAAGTGGGTCTTGGGTGTGATTGAAGGTCGACACAACCATAAGCTACGAACTAGCTTTAAAGGCCATGCATTCATGGGTCGAATGACCGAGGCAGAGCAGTTGTGCGCTAGTAGGTGGGGAGACGGTCGCAAGACGCCGAATCAAACTGTTTCGGAATTGAGGCAAAACTTCCCGGGAAATGTGACTTCTAGGAAGCAAGTGGCAAACTTCTTGCAGAAGCGGCAGTACGAGGATCGGGGAGAGTTAAAGGTTACGCAGTGGTCCCTAAGATTTATGGTTGAGAAGAAATACGTAGTTCATCCTTTGAGGGATGGGAAGACTAATGAGGTTGCAATCTTATTTTTTGCTAATCCGGAGTCGTTGTGGTTGTTGAAGAATTTCTCATACGTGATAATCAGTGACGCGACACAAGACAAGCAAGTAAGTCCTAAATTGTAATAATGTGTAGTTTATGACATAAATTGTTAAGGTATTTCATTTAAAATTGTGTTTGGTATTATGAAATGTTTTCCATAGATATGGAATGCCACATGTGGAGATTGTTGGTTTCACCAACAGTCATAAGACGTTCAACATTGCTTATGCATTCACCCGGGCAGAAAGGATTTACCATTACACGTGGATAATGAGAAAAGTTCGGGCACTGTGTTTGGATTTGGGAGTGATGCCGACTGCAATAATGACAGATTGTGAGAAGGCCCTCATAACTGCTATCCACAGTGTTTTCGGCACCGAAGTTCAACACCTCTTGTGCTGGGTGCATATAAAGCACATCATTGAGGTACATGCCTCGTCCATCTTGAAGAAGAAGGAAAGTGTGGATGCCTTTGCAAACCAATGTTGGGCACTTTTTTGCTCAACCAGTGAAGAAAGCTATGAAGAGAGGCTTGCCGTATTACAAACATCGTGGAAGAGAGGCCTTGTCGGATATGTGGAGGACACATGGCTTACTCCGTACAAGACGAACATAGTAAGGGCGTGGACGGATCATCATCTTCACTTCTTCACGAGGACTTCAAACAGGTATGACGTTCATAATATGTTATTTTTTTACTCATAGTTGTTAATGTCGTACTAACGTCATGTGATTTGACAGGGTTGAGGGGATGCATAAGGTTTTGAAAGATATTATTGGCTCTAGTAGAGGGGGCTTCAATAGAGTGATCGTGAGGATCCACCATGCCATCATCCTTCAAATAGATCAGATTAGGGGGAGCATGAACCTTTCCCTTTCCAAACGACCAACGGATTTCGATGATGTATCGATGCCTCCAGTTGTACGAGCTACTTTTTCTAGGCTCTTCTACCAAGTGTCGGATAGGTGCTTTGATATGTTGTTGGGCTATTACGATATCTTGAAGAAGGGGGAGTTCTCAGAAGAATGCACCGACCATTGGGTGAGAGATTGCCTTGGGTTGCCTTGCGTGCACAACATTGCAAGAGCCATCGTTTCAAGAACACCTCTCATTCCGTTAGACGTTCACGAGTTCTGGAGGGACTTGGAATGGAAAGAGACTCCAAAAACAACTCCTGGCCCTTTTGTCTACGTTCGAATGGACATTACAGAGATGAGACTTCGTGAAATGTTTGCCAGGTTAGAGGTTGGGACATTGAAGAAAGGCACGACATTCCTACTAGGTGAGTTGTACCACGACTTGGAGCATCCGGAAGAGAGTACTTTGTTGGAGCCGACGGGGATCAAGGCAAAAGGAAGGCCAAGTGGTGCTAGGAACAAGGAGAAGGTGGATGAGAAGGCAAAGAAGAGGGATAAGTGCTTGTTTGAGCATAGACGGGATGAGCTCCACGAGAATGAGAAGAAGGTGGGGCCGAAGACAAAGGCGAAGGGGAAGGCAAGTGTGAGCACTGGTAGAGGCCCAGGTTGTCCTAAAAATCAAGCAAGTGCATCTAGTGTAGTGGTGATGGACTTTGACGACTTGCAATCCCAACCCCTACCAGAAGAATCACAACCAGAAGATTTGCAGTGGCCTGAAGAACCTAGTATTCCCATTGTTCATATAGGGGTGAACTTTGGGAATGACAATGTGGATGACTTTTGGATTCCGTACATCAAGAATGTTAGAGATGTATGCCCCGATGAACATTGTGGATATCGGTCGATGGCTGTATTGTTGGGAAGGCAAGAGAAGAAATATCCCAACATCCGATGCGAGATGGTAGCGGAGTTGCTTGAAAACTGAGAGCTATACGAGCCGATACGTTGCCGTATTCGAGAAGGGTCATGGGATGATCTTATCTTTCAAGTGAACCATTGCAGAAGCCCTTGCTCAGAAGTATACTGGCTTCACATGCCATTGATGGGTTTAGTGTTTGCCACACTATATCAGGTTGGTCTCGTCTTATTAACGTTGGAAGTTCTGACATTTTGCTTACCGTTGAGGAATAGGACATCAAGCATAGGACCTCCAGAAAAGATTCTTGCCATGGCACACGTAGGCAATCATGATCACTTCATACCGGTAAAGGTTTCTTCTAATAAATTATTTATGAAATTAGGTTACATTGTTTTCACTACTCAAATAGTTTGTGTGTGTATATGTAGGTGGTGCTTAAGGAAGGGTCGCCAATACCGCACACTCCTGGTTCGTGGCGCAGAAACCCAGATCGAAACATTTTGTGGTGGACAACAAAGTTTGAGTGGAATTTGAAGATGTATCGAGAGTACCGCATTGCAAATGGTCGGGCACCATATCCTTTTATGTATGCGGGAGACGGATCCGTTCATGTAATTGATTGATGATACGAGTATGTAATGTAATATTTAGACGGCTTTGTAATTTCCAACTTTAAGTGTTGTGTTTTACATTACGTTGATGTTACCCTTGATGTGTCGGATAGGTGCTTTGATGTGTTTTACATTACGTTCTTTGATGTGTTTTACATTACGTCTACGTTCGAAGTAGTACAAACTCGCTTTTTATCTCGATTTATTGTTAGTTTGGGCCTATTGGGCCTATAATAGCACGAAGTAGTACAAACTCGCTTTTTATCTCGATTTATTGCTATTTTTGGCAGATTGGGCCTTTAATGGGCCTGTACTAGCACGAAGTAGTACAAAACATAACAAATCACATCCCCTTTTTCGCTAATTCTGCTTGATTCCTTCTCGATGTCCATCTTTCGCTAATTTCGCTTGATTCCTACAAAACATAACAAATGGTTACTTCTATCTTTCTAACACATACGATGTTTATCTGTTATTGCCCTTAAACAATACCTACAAAGACCCCCATTCCGCTTTAGAAGTTGGTTTTTTCCTTCCACAGCCCCATAATGACCTCGTGTGCCCTCTCGTCGTATGATGGATCGAACCACGCAAAGAAATCACATCCCCCTTTATTACCAGGTTTGTGGACATCGTACCTGCCCAAATCAGGGCATCCCCAGTACCTTCTTCCGTACTGCCAATATCGGTCACAAGTGTGTATGACCGCCTTCGAGTTACAAAAGCAAAATCTCTCTCCCGTTGTTGAACTCGAACTCGACGAAGAGGCCATACTAACTTTTGGAGAATTAAAACACAATAAGACGAAGGGTCCATAAGGTTCTGGTGACATTGTTTGTATTTATAGGGTGAAATAGAGTCGTTGGAAAAATGACCGTTTAAAAACTGCACGCTTACGTTAAGCGTATAACTACACGCTTAAGTCTTATGGACCCTTCTCTTATCTTATTGTGTTTTAATTCTCCAAAAGTTAGTATGGCTTCGTCGTCGAGAAATGTGATAGTAATCAGCGATGACTCAAATTCCTCTATTGTCGAAGAAGACAACAACTACACCTCGTACGGTACTGGAGATAATGATGATGCTGGAGATGTTGGAGATGTTGCAAATTCAATATTACAAAGAGCCGAAGCTTCTCCAGATTTTAGTTAGTTGGATAAAAAGTTTGTTCCTATTTAAGAGATTTGTTTTAAAATTGATACGATATTTCGATTAAAGTGAAATAAAATTTGAAAAACAAATATTGATATACCTATACCTATGATAACAAATAGCTATATTTCCTCAAAGACTTCCATATAAGTGGACTTAACATACCTATAATAACAAATAGCTATGTGGCCCAATTGTTTTCCAAACAATAATATATAATATTTTTTTTATTTTAAGTGAATAAATGGATTGTTGGTGAATCATACCTACAAGGCTATAGTATTGGTCTCCACGTCTTTGCAAAAAAAAGGACAAAAAATCTTATAATGTTATAAACTAAGAGAAAGGGAGAGATTTGAGAGAAGAGAAGAAAAGAGAGCAAAGAGAGAGTAAATTTGTGTTTATTAGGCTTCTAATAAGAGCCTTATATAGGGTTTACAATGCTTGGGGAATAAGTCAACCCTAGGGTTTAGAGAAGCCTATCTTATGTACATCTATAAATATAATATTATAACGCTCCCCCTTGGATGTACATCACTAACTGTCTCGTTAAAAACCTTGTCTGGAAAAACCCAATGGGATAAAAACCAAGACTAAGGAAAAAAAGTGTAGTTGTAATTCTCCCCCTCAATTTAACATTGCTTGACTGAATCGGCTAAACTTGTCCTCCTTTCGACTCAAAGCTCATGAGTTTAGATAGATATCATCAATATGTAAGTGATATTGAGTGTGGAGTGATGTATGACCTTCATATATATCCATTTGTCTTCGTGCACATAAATCTTGATTCTTTGAGAACTTGCATGTACAATCATGTATCAAAAATATAAATACAAAGCAATACAGATAACCATTTCCAAATAATGATTTATATATGTAATTGGTCCAAAACATATCACTTTTGATACACAAAATCAAACTTTGCTTGAATCGCCATTCTCAGCTCTACCAATCATCATTGTCGACGTATTTCAATTGTTCAAGAATCATTTACCTTCTCGTATGTCACTTCTAGTGCAAGTACTTATTCAAACAGCATCATCAAGGACAAGCGCATTTCGAGTCCTTCCGAAATGGATTGTAACAAACATTTTGTACTTGTCCTTTAAAATCCTTGCTTATGATGTGTAATCTGAGATACGATTTTCTTGAAGAACTCATCTCAAGAAACGTCGCGTGTCAACAATTAACAACATGTTAAGCTGCAATATATCATTCCTCTTCAGGAAAATTAAGCTATAGATATAGTCTAAAGTCTCCCACACTTCTGGCATAATTAAGACTCCCTTGTAGTGGATTGGTCTGGAGTTACTACAAGAACCTCCAAATGAGCTAGGCATTTCAGTTGGTATATGTAACTCCGTCACTTTCTTGGCTTTTAGTAAATGCAATTTATAGCATCCTAGCTATATCATTATGTATCGATCCGTTGAACTTCTAGTTCATGTTTGTTTAACCAAGGATATAAAATTATCGAGAATTTGCATTCCTTGCAATCTCTTATACATATTAGTCTCATTTTCCGCTCCCCCTAAAGTTGGGATTTTATCTCTTCAAAATGATAATCTTGATACCGAGCGATCACCCAATATAAGCTCTATGTATTCAATAATCTATAGGGACTCCTGCCCTCGTAGAATCTCAACTTTCCTTGTGGCATTAATTTAGTTCATTTAGGGTGAGAATGGGACGTACACCGCATATCTATATACTTTCAGTTCTCTTCTGGAGATAAGTTTCAATTAGGGGAGTATATCATGGTCAGTCAAAGTCAAACTTAATTCTCAACATTCAAATTTCATATGACCCCTTATGGTCAACGATTCTTCTAGATCGTTTCATGTATTAGCTTTAACCCAACTATGATTGATGACCATATAAATAATGACTGTACTATGTCGTTCTATTAAATAGTGTGAGCTACCCGATGCTCGACCGTTACACTACTTGATTGATTTATTTCTCCCACTTTATGTTTCGTGTGACCAATGTGTTGAGGCATCTATCAACATCATAAAATACATGAACAATTAACATTGGTCCATATGACGGTGTTATTAGTCCTCATATGTATTCTTGAATATGTCAAGAAACATGGAGACTATGCATTTACTCTTTACATAATCGACATTGTTACCAAGAAAACAAGTCGTGTATTTACGATCACTAGATAAGGACTCCATGTCTTAGGATCCACCGATATAGTAGGTGTCCAAGTGAGTTTTCCTATGATCCTGCACATTATTGTTTCACTTGGGTGATCGAATCCATTTTTGCCACACAAAATTAAATATTTTTCCATCAACTAACTTCTGGTTAGAAATATTATATGATTCAATGGGTTGTCGTATGTACCTCGTGTGTAAATTTTCCTGGGAACATTTAGATAGATATTCGATATTATCCTTATTCATGAATTATGCATGATAACCAATTTGTCGAATAACTTTTCAAATAATCAACAAGTTTGTCCTAAACTCGTAAACATAGAGTGTTACTCATTTAATATATTGTTCTTTCCAATAACAAGATAGATAAGAAGAAGAGTTTCATTGTTGTACTAAATCAAACCAATGTCTACCCAGAATATCGGATGGTAGGCACCGCATCCTTCATAATGTAAATTTATGATTCGGATTACTTCATAATATCAACTTTAAATGCACTTATGTCCCGAGGGAGCATGCTTTGAAATTATTGAGTTCTGCAAGAACAACTGAAGTCACCCTGGATTGTGGTATTGCTACTTTGCTTGTGTCTATCGCAACGAGTGGGAATCGCTACAGATTTGGTAACGGCTGGCGGGATTTTGTTCAATTCCATGGATTGGAAATCAATGATGCATTAGTGTTTTAAATAATATGTCGGCTTCCCCAAGTTGTAAACAACGTTATCATATTCAAAGCTTAGATGAGACTCCCCCGATGGCCCCCCCTCCACCTCGTGCATCACAGATTTTTCAGGATTCTATTCACGAGCTCGGGGAGGGTAGTGGGAGTCAACCGGGTGGAGATTAGGGATATTATGTTTTTTTGTTATGTATGTATTTTTCGGATGACATGTACTAGTACGCATTTAATATTATATTCATTAAATATGCATGAAATGGCCCAAAATCACAAAAAATGCATAATGGGCCCAAACTGGACCCAATATGTTGGAATATGCGTGAAATGCCCGAAAATCACAATAAATGCATAATGGGCCCAAACTAGGCCCAATAGTACAAAAAATGCATGAAATGCCCCAAAATCACATAAGTATACTAACATGTACTAAGTTCATATTACTTTATCGTATTATATAAGTATACTAACATGTACTAAGTCCATATTACTTTATCGTATTACATAAGTATACTAACATGTACCAAGTTCATATTACTTTCTCGTATTACATAAGTATACTAACATTTTTTGTATAAGTATGCTTCATATTACCTAGAAATAGAGGATATACACTACACGCTTATCGTAAGCGTGTATTATTACACACATATGTTAAGCGCATAACTAAACGCTTATCTTAAGCGTATAGTTATGCGCTTAAGATGAGCGTATAATCATGAATAAACTTACTTATTTGAAGATTGCAGTATACATTAGTGGACTATTAACTTTCCATTTTGTACTTATTCATTTTTCGATGTTAATCGTTTCGTACTTTGTCAATTTTCTTATAGTTGTTCATACATCCTGTTATGGCTCGGTAAAGTTATGTTGCTATTTTCTACTTTGAGGTAAGTATCAAACGACATAATAAACATGAACAAATATACTAAACCAAATAACACAAAATAGATAACATTTACATAAACACTCCCTACATACGAATCGTGTCTAATCCAAACATAAAAACTAATGTGGTTGCGAGCCACTCCCTTCACCAGGTTCCGTGACAGAATCACGAAACATCTGGGACAGGCGAGGTGGAGGTGGGGCCATGGGTGGAGGCTGCCCAATCAGCATATCAAGCCATAATCTCGCAAGTCCCTCGAATGTTTGTGTCGCCGCCTCGGGTGTGCGTAAGTAAGTGCGGATATCAGCAACAACCACCTGAATGCGCTGTATACAAAATAAGTAAAATTTGTCAAACTATTGCAATATACACAATAAGAGATAAAACGTTCAAACAATTCAACAAAAATAAGTGTACCGCGACTGCGTCAGCAGCTGGAGAGACATGGATAGGGCCGATCGGACGATCACGTCTGACGGAACCGGGATCGACCAAGGGATGAGAACACTTGTCATACCAATCTAAATAGTCGGCAAACATGTCCCAAAAGTGAGTCACATCCGGTCCATGCAGATCAATCAACAGTCTCGGATCTGCATCCCATGCTACTAGAAGCTCATCAGCAAAACTGACCTCGCATCCCTTAATTTCCGTATTCTTGATGGCCTTGTACGGCTGAATGGGCAAATCTGGGACTGACTGCACTAGCCCAAACTGCCTGAGGACTCGGTCTGGGTGGTACGGCTCCTCAACATCTATAATGTGCAGTACACCGCGAAACCTAGTAGGAGCTACCTCAGGAGCCTGGAAGTCCAACCCCACCCAAGGGGTCCAGGTAACCTGTAAAGTCAAAAAGGCAGAGTCAATACGTATTTTTGTAATTAAAGACTAAGATATCGAAAAAAACCTAAACTATTCTACCTTCTCTTATCTCATGGCATCCAGTATGCGGCGTATAGCGATCAAATGGCTGGAATCTCTACTATTAGGCACCTCCGAGGCACCAAGAACAGCTACTCCAAAAGCCTGGGGGTTGGTAACATATTGTTCCCGAAAATGTGGGAAATATGCCCAAACCCAGCAATGTAAATGAAGAAATAACGCTATTAATGACCGAAGTATTAAAACGTAACTTAATATTTCACTAATCCATCCAATATCTTACCCTAATCAGAATCCCACAAGAAGCAATCCCTTGTGCTCCACACCTAGACGCCTCTCCCAAGTTGCGGTACATATAGGCTAGAATCCCAGCTCCACATGCAGTGTCTCTAGTACTGTCATGGTCAAACAAAAGCGCCACCCACTTGTGCTTCACGGCGTTAGTCGACTTGTCCACCGGGACAGTCGAGCCGAGAAGCAACAAGAGGTAGTACGTAGCAATAACTCTCTCGTCATGCTCGTCACTCCTCATCATCTCCACCAGTGTACTCTCTAAAAAGGCCAAAGGAATACCGCCAGCTTTGTGCCAGCTCTTCATCTGATCCTGCCCAACTCCCAAATGAGTACAGATGTGCTGTCTCACTGCCACATCACTAAGGTCTGAAGTACAACTCCTGCCACGTATGGGAACCCGCAAGATATGGAGAATATCAGCAAGGGTGATGGTCATCTCTCCGAAGGGCATATGAAATGTGTTCGTCTCGGGATGCCATCTCTCCATAAATGCAGAAATCAATGCAGAATCCATGTTGTAGGCGATGCCAAGTGTGCGTAGACCTGTAAGACCGCTCCGCTCAGCCAGCCAGCCTAAACCACGTATGTGGCTCAGGGCTAATATAATCCTCATGGGCAGAACAACGGGCTGAGCGGAAATGGATCCTCGGTATCTTACGACTCTGAATGAACAAAATTTAAGATTAGTATACATTTTCTAATAAATAACATTTTAAAGATTCAACACATAAACTACAAAGTTAAACATACCAAATCCTGCTCTGCTTGACGACGGGCTACCCCGCTAAGACGTGGCTGCTACTGGTCAGCAATCTCAAGAACAACAGGATCTGGAGGAGCATCGTCAACAGCTATAGCGCCTCCTCTACGTCTCCGTCTCCTCTGCTGTACGAGAGGTGGCATATGCGCAACAGCCTCAGGAGCGGGCTCGGGTACAGGAAGGTCATATATAGCCCGAGCAATTTGTGTCTCGTAGCTAAGGAGAAGAACCGGACACCTTGGGCCCCCAAGCATCCAAGGATGGTAAGTATGTACAATAGATGGACCGGCAGGAGGTGGAGAAGAAGGACCGGCAGGAGGTGGAGAAGAAGGACCGGCAGGAGGTGGAGAGGGGACAGGAGTGGGGACCGACCCAAAAAAAATAGGGGAATGGGAAAAGGGAATGTCGTTCGTACTCAAATCATGCGTCGGTAATATAGGCTCTAAAGACTCCATATAATCTGCCTCATCATCTCGATGTGGCTCCTCAACAACCTGCACATCAACCGCCATATGCTGAGCTGACATGTCCTCGGCATCCTCCATATACTCATCATCAACAGTCATAGGCGGATGAGAAGATATCCCACTAGTTGACAATATATCGGCACTGACAAGACCGGCGCGATGACGTATAGAATCAGAAACACCAACACGCCGTGTGCGGTTGGCCACTACCGGTGTCGACTCTGTATTTCCCGTAGGGGTGAGGGCCGCTAGTATACTCTAATTTTTTGGAAAATTATTAGATTAGTTCCTTATATATACTCTAAATTCCTTATACACTACTTCTAAATAAACTATTTAGTGCTTTCTTATTTACAATTCATAACTATTTTTAGTTATGAAAAGTTCATAACTATCTATTTTGACTCTTTTTTTATTTTAATAAACTTCTTACTTAGTAAGTACTAACATTATTAGATTAGTTCCTTATATGACTCATTTTAAATATATTGGAACATTATTAGATTAGGGCCTTATATGATCCATTTTAAAATTTACTATACTTATACATTTCGGTATATCACTTTTGCATTTGTGTTAGATTTCATTTAACTTTTTTAATTTTATTTTATCTATTGTATAGATAATTTTTATAATGGTTTAGGTACTAGTTAATTTCTAAATAAAATGTAAATATACGAGCCGATAATTCTAATCCATAACTAATCCGTAAATAATAATTAATAACATTAAATTCTAAATATATGTTAACTAATACAAAAATTAATAATTAATTCTAATCCATAACTAATCAATACCTATATTATTCTAATCCGAATTAATTCAAAATCTAAATGATAATGCATTCTAATCCAAATTAATAATTAATAACATTAAAATCTAAATATATGTTAACTAATACAAAAATTAATAACTAATTCTAATCCATAACTAATCCATAACTTTATTATTCTAATCCAAATTAATTCAAAATCTAAACGATAATGCACTCTAATCCAAATTAATAATTAATAACATTAAAATCTAAATATATGTTAACTAATACAAAAATTAACTCATAACTAATTCTAATCCATAACTAATCAATAACTATATTATTTTAATCCGAATTAAATCATAATCTAAACGATAATCCATAACTGTATTATTCTATTCCAAATTAATTCATAACTATATCATTATTTATTTTAAATCAAATCTTAACAAATATATTTACGAAAACAATTACGAAAATAATGATAAATTTAAGATTTAAAAAAAATATCGCTCTGAGACCAATCAGACTCGATACAAGCGCTATCAGAGTCATTTCTGACTCAATCGGAGTCGCCCTCGGTTGGGCTCGGGTCCTAGCTCAACCTCCAATTCCACCTCGGGTTCGAGCTCCGCCGGAAACCACCATGTCCACCTCCTCCTCCTCCTCGCTTTCCACCTCCACCTCCACCGCCAGCCAAGGGCTCCTCCTGCCACCACTCGCGCCACCCTCCGTTCCTGCGCCAGCCTCCGTTGTCTATGTTCTCGCGCTGCCCGCCGTTCCCACTGCACAGTCGCCGGGATGAGCTCCGCCGTTGGTTTCGGCCCGTTCTCCGTCGCCAATCGGGTCGCCCAATTCACCCAAACCCAAATCCATGGCTAATTTCAACAATCGAAGCAAGGGGGAAGAAAGATTTAACGAGGCAAATTCGAAAAAAAATTAGGTTTGAGAGCTCGGCGGGAGGAAGAAGACGGCTCGTCTTCTTAAGCGTGTAGTTGCACGCTTAACTTTAGCGTGTAGTTGCACGCTTAACTTTAGCGTGTACCTGTACGCTTAAGATAAGAATGCAGTTTGGTTAGCTCATGGGGTAGTTATTTGGGCCGGCCCAAATAACTAGCCCATGCCACTACACGCTTAACTTAAGCGTGTAGGTACACACTTAACTTAAGCGTGTAGGTCATACCTGTATTTTCAAAATGTCCACAATACCCCTGCACACTTACCTTAAGCACACAAAACCTTATGCTTACCCTAAGCGTGTATAATAGCGTCCATTTAGACGTAGAATCACGTGTATTTAACTTTTTCGTTAAAAAAAGTGAGATCATTGGGTAAAGGACTATTAATGGTCTTGGGTAAAAAAATTCAGATCATCATTAATGATCTCGCATAGAGAAAATGTGATAGCATTGGGTATATCATCATTAATGGTCTTGGGTAGAGCAAAACTCACATCATCATTAAGGATATCGGGAGAGGAAAAGTGAGAGCATTAGCGAAAGGATTATTAATGGTCTTGGGTAGACAAAATTTCAAATCATCATTAATAATCTCGGGTAGAGAAAAAGTGATAGCATTAAGTTAATTACCATTAATGGTCTTGGGTAGAGCAATATTCAAAGCATCATTAATGGTCTCATGTAGGACTATTTTTCTTCCTATATATATATATCTTGGTTTGGAATAAGATCTATTCACTTTCCTGATCCATCCATTTACCAAAGAGATATCCTGTCATTTTCTCAAAGCGATATTTCTCATTTCCTTTTATATGGATCCAAATCGACCTTACAACTATCAAAATTCCTTCCAATTTTCTCAAAACTTTTTGAATTTATCTGAAGAACAAACCATTTATTCACAACATTATTGGCAAAACGTTGAAGGTTATCCATATGCATCCCCTTCTCCTAATACCCCATGTTCATATGAAAGTGCTTTTGCATTTCATCAATGGCATGTGCCAAGTTTTGATGATATACAAATTATGCCTGAACCAAATCCCACTCATGAAACATCACTCTATTGCGTATCTCGATATCCAAGAAGGGATAAGAGGAGGGAAACGAGACTGGGATTATTGGCAAAATATCCTTTACATACCCTAATAACAAAATATTTTACCCAAAAAAAGTTTCATACATAAGAATATGCACAGTTGACAGATAAGTGCATGGTGCGTGCCTTGTCCGTGCAAAAAATGCACGGACAAGCGCAAGGACTAGCAAGGAATACAAAGATAAACACATACGCATTGTCTACAAAAGAAAACAAAGGGGAACTCATACCAGTGTGGAAATCGCATGGTCCAGGCTGAAAATGCACAGACTATTTCAATATCATGCTGTGATAAAATCATTGCCTTCGCGGATATAGTGAAACACACGGACAATGGAGCTAAACGCGCCAGTCATGCAGTAAAACACGCAAACTTGGCCTTATTATAGAGACAAGTGCACAAACTTCAAAGGGATTTGTGTGTAGAGTGCATAGACTCTAAAGGGATTTGCATGTAGAGTCCATAGACTCTAAAGGGATTTGCATGTAGAGTGCACAGACTTTAAAGGGATTTGTGCACTTCTCATTTTAGCACAGTTTCGACCCATCCCCGCCCCCATGACGAAAATCCTCAAAGATTTTTTTGGAAAACTCCCTCCATGTTAGCATCGATTCGCGTCTCATATGAATTCAATATTATCTCTTTCTTGTATAAAATTATATTACTTTTTGAAAGCCTTTGACGGATTTTTTCAATTATTCTCTAATCTCCATCAACTAGTTTCTAAGGATACTGGATCCTATATAATTCTCTCTTTTTGATGAAGATCTTGTTGTGATGCCGTTTTCATGTGTCAATTGCTATAGTTTTCTATGCTAAAATAAAAAAGGAATAAGAACTAAATAATTGATACAAAAAACCTAATAAATAAGAACATGTAAAACATAGAAAATTACAACCATTCTACAATAAGATGTGCAAAACAACAAGAAAAGCACTTCTATATTTCAAAGGTGAATTAGCAAAATATAGTTTCATAAGTTGGGAGCGAAAATCCCACTTTTCACACAATTGTATCATATATACATAGTTGACACAAATGCCTAACTTGGTTACAAAAACACCCATTTTTTATGGATAATATTGATAGCCCCCAAACCTTGAAGGCGACGGATGAGGAGGACTTGATGAGCGTCGACTCAAATCGACCGGACCCATGACCCGGCACCGCACTCGCGACATAGCTAAAGCCACCCAATCCATCATCCCGGACTCACTCTAGCATTGGATCAAGTCGTGAGTCCCTCACCTTGGTCACCATAGTGACCATCGTGGAGCAGCCCAACAACGCGCTCCCTAGCGTGGTCCAGTGGTACAATCCTAGTAGCACACCCCCGCGTGGCACCCTTGGGTGTCACGTGCCTATCATTTCCATTTATCTTGTTATTGTCTTGTTTTATGATTGAGAGTGTTGGCCACTTGTAGTGGATCAAGTCCATTAAGTTTTAGGTCCATGACCACATGTGTGTAAGACTATTTAAGCACTTTATGTGCCCCATTGCAATGCTAGGTTCAATTGAGGTTTAATTGTGTTGAGTTGAGGTCTTCTGTAACACCCCTAAATCTTAACCCATTTGGAAAGGTATTACCGCCAGTGACCTCGGTTTTCCTCACCGAAGCCACCCAAGGCTTTACCGTTTAAATACAATCCATGAAACACTTATGATACAAAATCATCATAATATTCGATTAAAGCATGAGTCCCGGAATTACATCCCAATTTCGAATAGGACTAAATACAGAGTTAAATAAAGTACAGCGGAAGTCTTTCTTAAAATATACAAAAAGGGGTTGTGATCGCCATGATCACCTGTCCAAGGTTCTCAACCTGATTAAAACATTAAAAACATCCAAAAACCACCATCGTCTTCATAGTCATTCTAGTCTCCTCATATGCGCTCTATCTGATGTGCCGAATCGAACGGATGACACCAGCCAACCATGCAGAGAACAATTACGGCTGGTTAGTCTAATGAAAGACTATGCAAGGGCACAAAGCAGAAGGTTCGAAGTAGTCGTATTAGGTTAGACTCATCATCTCTCGAATAACAGTCGAGTACGATAGTCAACCACCATACTGCTACTAGAATACAACAAAAGGCATGTACGAGAGAAGATTCTGGAAGACCGAGTCTTCCCAGAAATCAACTCGAAAGAAGACTCCAACGAAATGAGTCTTATAGGAAGATATGACAAAGTCTGGAACAACACAGAATCACAGAATTACAGTATCGCATTCGAGCGACTAAAAGTTAAGACGAGCTTTCCTAGCTGCACTAGCGCCTAGCTGCACTACTCGCCCAAGGTATATTAATTATGTGCGACAACGGCACTTATCTTATGATATTCTCAAACGCACAACACGTTACAAGCTTTTAAATGTATATATCCCATGGATCCTATAAATATAGTATTAGGTGGGGTCTAGCCACCTCTCTACTAAATTCTGAGATTTGTGCCACCAGCTAAGTGCACCACCTCTATACTCGTGTATCAGAGGTTGGGTCATGACCGTCCATATGGTATCAGGTGGGGTCTAGCCACCTCTCTACCAAATTATAAAGAAACGACTGGATCCCAACGAATCCAACGTCCCTAACTACTAGTGCTAACTAAACAGTCCAAGCACAACAATAGTCCATAACATCAACATAACCACCCTCAAGGCTATCAACATAAATATATATTCATAATAGCGTTGTTCTAACAAATATACAACCTATTATAATATCATATTTTAGTTCTCCAAAACAATTAACAAAACTGTTCTCAGACGAACACAGTATTCATTCCAAATTAATTACTCAATTAAACAACTGATAATTAATGGAAACATGGAATGATGAGCAAGAGCGAACCGCCACTTGCCTTAAATCCGCAGAAGCTTAAACGAAGCTAGGTACGACGAGAACTGGTTTCCGGGCTCGAAGCAGGGACAAATCTGGCAACACAGATTCCTTCGGATCGACCCATAAAGAAACCCTAAGTTAGATTCTACAACAACGAGTACGAATCTAAAGAATAACGAAAGGAATCGAAAGGAACGAAGCCCGATCGAAAGCCACAGAAGCCAAGGCCGAAACAAGCCAAGAGCTTCTGGGCGGCGGTCGCCGCCTGCCTTACGGCGGGCGCCGCCTGTTCGTGGCGGCGGTCGCCACCTTCCTTACGGCGGTCGCCGCTACGAACATCAAAAATATACACGAGAGGCAAAAACTCACCGATGTTGAGTGTTTTGCTTCTCCTTTCCTTTGCTTTGGATTCTAAGCTTCTAAGGGCTTCCAAGGCTTCTCTTTGCAACAGGAATAACACCCAATGGAACTCCGATGATCGATATCGAAAACTCCGGCGAGAGCTTAATTCCGACGAGATGATTTAAGTGAGATTTGAGCTTCGTTTATGTGCTCAATTCGATCCCAATCCATCTCCTTTTATAGCCTCAAGCCAAGGGAACAAGAAATGACAAGCCATGCACGTGGAGGGCCGAGATCAAGCCGTCCCCCGGTCGTCGGCAAGCACTGTGCCTACGCCTGCAACAGGGGCGGCGGTCGCCGCTGTCGACAAGAGGTCGCCGCTTTGAAAGGTCTCTTGCGGAGGTCACCGTTTTTCTGGCGGCGGTCGCCGTATCCTAGGCCACTTGCACAGGATGATGAGGATGACATCGGCTACTTGGCGGCGGTCGCCGCTAGCCTTACGGCAGTCTCCGCCAAGGCCATTTTGCATCCGATTAGCCTTGGATTAGCTTTGGCCTTAGCCCGGGATAAATAATAATCGTACACGAACGAGTATTAAGTCCCAAAATACGTCGACTGTATATTATTTCACTTAAAAAAATATTACAGAGATTAAGCACATTATAGAATGTCTTTCTGTCTCCGAAATTAAATCGACGTACACAACAGACGTTTAGGTAATTTCCAAAATACCCTTACAGAAATACGGGGTATCACATCTTTCTCCTCCCCTAAACCCCTAGGCCTCAAGCTCTTGTGGTTTGGGTTCTCTTGCTCTCACTCAATCGCTCTCACTCTATCAATCTATCTCTCACTCCATAGGCTTCACGCTCCCATCGCTCTGCCAGCTTAGTCACCTCGTGTCTAAGTCCAGTCGCCGTCGCGCTCTAGTGAAGCACCTCGCTCAGGTAACCTCACTTTGAGGTTATTTCCTTGATGTGCTCCAAAGAAGCTCCCAAGAAGAAGGTCCAACCAAGAAGGAGTTGAAGGGGGGGTCTTGCTTGCGCCACAGATCGTGCCAACGCACCCGAGGCGCCTCCTCATCGGGGCGTTTTGCATCAACTGGTATCAGAGCTCAGCGACCAAGCTAAGTCACTTCCTTTGTCATTTTAATTTCTTGATTTCACTCATTTCACCTTCGCTTGCCTTCCTTTGCATTTCCTTTTACTTCCCATACTTTTCCCCTCCACCGTCGTGCGCTACTACTCCGCCGCCCACCCTTCCACCGCGCTACCACCCACCTTGCCTCCATAGTCAGCCACCACTCTTCCTTTCCTTTTCCCATGTTAACCTAGCTAGCTAGGGTTCCTAAGATCCAAGACAAAAAAGGGGGCCACTTTCCTCCCAAACTAGCAAAACGCCAAAACCACTTTTCCAAAAGTCACCTTCCTTGTTTGCTCCATTTTGGGTAACTTCCAACTTGTCATTTTATTGGTAATGCTAGGGATTGGAGCCTTAAAAGGAAATTGTTTGGGGGTTGTTGGTTGATTCCATTTATGGCTTTTCTATCTCCCTCACTTTCTCTGTTTTAAATAGTTTGTCTCTACCCAAAAAGAGCAAACTCTTGTCTAGTTACCTTGTTGCCACCCAAAGTCAAAAAAGAAAAGAAAAAACATCTCGAATTCAAAAAAGAAGAAGCAAGAGATGGGCAAGATGCACACCATAGGAAATGGGGCAAAGCCCCTTCATCGCGGAAACAAGGCCCACTAAGCTCACCCCTCCATCTTTCTTTCTCAAGTCACAACACCAAGGATATACCTTCGTCCCACTCAATTGATTGTTAATGCTTTGATCCTCATGTCTTGATTGCAATTTTAAAGTTAATTTGTGAAGTTACTTGTTGGTTAATCATTGCATGCTTGCTTGATTGCTTTGATTTCCACGGCTTAACTAGTTAACCCACGAGTGGTATCATTGAAATTAATTTGGGAAAGCATTGTGATTACTTGGTTGTGATTGCTCATCTTGTGCCTCTTGACTCTCGTGGTTCATGGTTACCTTAGGTACAAGCTCCATGGAAGATCAAGGACTAGGAGTCACTCGAAAAAGCCCCTCACCCCCATTGCCCTCATTGGATCAGGCCAAGGATGTCGAGATTGCCTAGCTCAAGTGCCAATTGTCCGCGCTTCAAGCTCGCGTGTTTCCACTCGCGCCCCATCCAACATTGGCATTGGTGGTGTCCTCCTTCAAGACAAACGCCCCATTGCTTACAATAATGAAAAGCTCATGGGGACCACTCTCAACTACCCCACCTACGACATAGAGCTCTATGCCTTGTTCCGGGTATTGAAGACTTGGTAACATTATTTGTGCCCAAAGGAGTTTATGACCCACTCGGGCTAGGAGGCCCTTGCCTACCTTTGAAGCCAAGTTCACCTCGGTCGGGGCCATGCTCGATGGGTGGAGTTCATGGAGACATTTCCATATGTGGTCAAGCACAAGAAAGGAAATGAGAATGTGATAGCCGACACCCTCTCTCGGAGGAATGTTCTCATTTCTCATATAGATGCTAAAGTTTTGGGTTTTTCTCTCATTAAGTCTCTTTATACTCAAGATAAAATTTTCAAGTCTACATTTGAGACTTGCACTTTGAGAGGTGAGTTTGAGGGCTATTTTTTGGATGAGGGTTACCTTTTTAGAGCCGGCAAGCTATGTATCCCCACGTCCTCCATTAGGCGCATTTTGATATAAGAACCTCATGAGGGGCATGGCCACTTTGGGATTGCCAAGACCTTATCTGCCCTTAAGGAACATTTCTTTTGGCCTAGGATGACCCGTCAAGTAACCAAATTTTTCCAAAGTTGTGTCACATGCCATAAGACCAAGGCTAGGTTTAGTCCCCACGGTTTGTACACCCCCTTGCCCATACCCACCGCCTCTTGGGATGACATATCCATGGATTTCATAACCGGGTTGCCAACCTTTAAGAAGGGGAGGGATTCCATATTTGTGGTGGTTGATTGTTTCTCTAAGATGGCCCATTTCATCCCTTGTGAGATGACCAACAATGCATCGGAAGTCCCATCACTTTTCTATGACCATGTGGTCAAGCTTCATGGAATCCCTAGCACCATTGTCTCTGATAGTAACACCAAATTTGTGAGCTTTTTTTGGAATACTTTGTGGGGTAAACTAGGCACCAATCTCCTATTTTTCACTAGTTTTCACCCATAAACCGATGGCCAAACCGACATGACCAACCGCACACTAGGAGCCTTGGTTAGAAGCATGCTTAGGACCAACCCGTGTTGTTTGGAAGACTTACTCCCTTTTGTTAAGTTTTCTTATAATAAATCAATGCATTCGACCACCAAGGTCGCTCCTTTTGAGGTCATCTATGGGCGCAACCCACTCACCCCGTTGGATTTGGTCCAAACACCCCATGGGAACCACGGAGAGCCCCTAAGGCGCCAAGTGCGCCGACATTGTCCGAGAGCGCCATGAGCGCACGTGGGCACAACTTGAGCGTCGCGCCGCCTAATACGAGCGCCAAGCCAACAAAGGACGTCGCGTCTTCATCTTTTCCCCCGGGGACCTCGTTTGGATCCACTTGCACCGTGAGCGTTTCCCCACCCAGTGCTGCTCCAAACTTTACCAATGCGGCGATGGGTCCTTCCGCGTGTTGGAGCGCTTTGGTGACAATGCGTACCGCGTCGAGATCCCCGATGATTATGGCATCCATCACACCTTCAATGTGGTTGATCTCACCCCATATGTGCCCCTAAACCTTGACGACGAATCGAGGACGATTCGCATCCAAGAATGGGAGAATGATAGCCCTCATACCTTGACGGAGACGAATGAGGAGGACTTTATGAGCGTCAAATCGACCGCACCTGTGACCCGCGCTCGCGGTATAGCTTAAGCCACCCAATCCATTGTCATCCAAACGCACGCTAGCATTGGATCAAGTCGCATGTCCCTCACCTTGGTCACCATGATGACCATCGTAGAGCAGCCTAACAACACCCACCCTCGCGCACCCCCGCATGGAACCCCCGGGTGTCACATGCCTATCCTTTCCCTTTATCTTCTTATTGCCTTGTTTCATGATTGAGAGTGTTGGGCACTTATAGTGGACCAAGCCCATTAACTTTTAGGCCCATGACCACATGTGTGTAAGATTGTTTAAGCAATTTATGTGCTCCAGTGCAATGCTAGGTTTAGTTGAGGCTTAGTTGTGTTTAGTTGAGGCTTAGTTGTGTTTAGTTGAGGTCTTCCTCCTCCCCTAAACCCCTAGGCCTCAAGCTGTAGTGGTTTGAGTTCTCTTGCTCTCACTCAATCTCTCTTACTCCATCAATCTCTTTCTCTCTCTCTCTCTCTCTCTCTTTCTCTCTCTCTATAGGCCACATATCCCCAGCTCAGTCGCCCCATGTCTGAGTCTAGTTGTCACCGCGCTCTAGTGAAGCACCTGATGCGACCTTGCTATGAAGAAGGTCTCAAGTCCCGGATGAGATCGTGATGAATCCGTAGTGGGGCAAAGCAACTCCTTGAATAGGCGTCTGCGTTGATGGAGATTGCAAGACGACGACGAAGTGGAAGCGATTGCGAAAGCGATGTGAAGTTGATGATGACGCAGTCCGTATGAAGGGTGATGGTGGATGGACTGAATGATGATGGGAAGAAGAGGTTTTGGAGGCGGGTTAGATGAAGGGAGCACGCTCGACCTAGATCTAAAGGATTTGATGTGAGAATGACGAAGGAGCAAGCTCGACTAGGTGATTCAAGGTGATGTTGAAGGAACTTCAATGGAGGTTTTCTCTCAACATAAAGTTATGAATATCAACGTACCAGAAAAGGAGGCTACAAAGCTAGGTTAAGTAAAAGGAAGACTCTTCCTTTTCCTTAACCAAAAAGATTAAAAATAAAACAAATAAAACTCTAAAAATAACTCTAAGGGGGCTGGTCATTCTAAGTATAGAAATGACCTCCTAAACTCCCTTAAAAATACTGAAAATAATAATAAATAATATCCGGACTAAAAACTAAAAATGTCATAAATCAGAAATATTGATAACTAGGCGAATAGCGATCAATATCTCTAATCTGTGAGATCCGGGATCTCTGTAGACTGTGTAGACGTCCCAACTGTCACTAAACTCAGAATGGATCCCTCATCTGTAGTTGGACGTCTATGACCTGCTACGAGTCTGGTCACCAGTGATTGAGTCGCAGCTTGAATAGTTTTGGCTCGTGCTCTAGTAATGGGACCTGAGGACCTAAGACTCATAGCCTCCTCCTCGTCTACAGCTGTCATGGTAGGCGAGGTCACATCATCCTTCCCCACTTGAGTGTGAAGCGTCCCCGCTTCACCCTCATCATACTCTGGCTCCACGTACGGTGATAGATCAGCAACATTGAAGGTCGGGTGAACACCATACTTGTCTGGGAGCTCTAGCTGGTAGGCGTTGTCATTGATGGCCTTGACAACACGGAATGGTCCATCACCCCTTTGGTCGAGCTTAGACTTGCGGTTGGAAGGAAAATGCTCCTTCCGCAAGTGAAGCCAAACCAAGTCGCCAGGAGCAAAGACAAGCGTGCGTCGTCCTTTGTTCTTCTGGGCCGCATACTGTGTTGCTCTGCGCTCCAGCTGGGTGCGCGTCCGAGTGTGCAGTTCCTTGATGTGATCGGCCAATCTGTCAGCTGTGGTGCTGTCTGTATCCTTCCTAGGATAGGGAGTCAAGTCCAACGGCGTCAGCGGGTTCCGTCCGTAGACAACTTCGAACGGGGTGAGTTTAGTCGCGCTGTGCCTACACCTGTTATAAGAAAACTCCACAGTAGACAGTAAGTCCTCCCACCGGCATGGGTTACTCTTCAGAACCGTCCGAAGGAGGGCTCCAAGAGTGCGGTTGGTCACCTCTGTCTGACCATCCGTTTGTGGGTGGTAGCTCGTAGAAAATAGGAGTTTAGTACCGAGCTTACCCCACAAGGTTCTCCAGAAATGGCCGACGAACTTGGTGTCCCGATCACTAACAATAGTGCGCGGAATACCGTGCAGTCTCACGACATTGTCGAAGAACAGAGTAGCAACGTAAGTGGCGTTACTAGTGTTCTTACAGGCAATGAAGTGTGCCATCTTAGAGAATCTGTCGACGACCACAAATATAGAATCTCTACCACGCCGAGACATAGGCAACCCAGTGATAAAATCCATGGAAAGATCTTTCCACGGGCCAGCGGGAATCGGCAGAGGCGTGTAGAGACCATGCGGACTAGACCTAGCCTTAGCCTTATGGCATGTCACACAACTCTGACAATACTTCGTAACATTGTTGGCCATCTTAGGCCAGAAGAAGTGTTCGCGAAGTGATGCCAGCGTCTTAGACACGCCAAAGTGACCACGACTATGTGCTTCCTCAATCAGCAAATTTCTGACAGAGGATGAAGGGATGCAAAGCTTCCCACCTTTGTACAGAAATCCGTCATCAAGGAAATACGTAGCATGTTCACGGCCAGTGGATTTACATTGCTCAAAGAATGTAGAAAAGAAAGGATCAACAGCATAAAGATCCTTGAGCAATGCAAACCCAAATAACTGAGACTGAAGCTGAGTAATGAGGACGTACCTGCGAGAAAGGGCGTCGGCTACCACATTCTCCGTACCTTTCTTGTGCACAATGAGATATGGAAACGTCTCCATGAACTCAACCCAGCGAGCGTGGCGTCTGTTAAGAGTCGTCTGGCTGCACAGATAACTAAGAGCTGCATGATCGGAGTGGATCACGAACTCTGCAGGCCACAGATAGTGTTGCCACGTCTTCAGAACCCGAATGAGCGCGTACAACTCCTTGTCATACGTCGGGTAGTTCAGCTGTGCACCTGACAACTTCTCTGAAAAATAGGCAATCGGCCTCTTCTCCTGCAGCAAGACACCTCCGATGCCGAAATCAGAAGCGTCACATTCCACCTCGAACCGACGGGTGAAGTCAGGAAGCTGCAGCAGTGGTGCGCGGCACAAGGCATCCTTCAGGGTGGCAAAAGCCGCATCATGCCGGGGAAGCCAAGTGATAGACGCGGCCTTCTTGGTCAGCTCGTGTAATGGGGCGGCTATAGTGCTGAAATCACGAACAAACCGTCGATAAAAACCAGCCAAACCCAAAAACGAACGTACCTGAGTAGGAGTAGTTGGCGTCGGCCACTCCTGGATAGCGCGGATCTTTTCTGCATCCACCTGCAGGCCGTCCTTGCTGACGACGAAACCTAGGAAGTTTGTAGAAGGAGAACAAAATACACACTTGCCAAGATTGGCGTATAAGCTCTCTACTCTCAAACACTCTAAAACAAGGCGAAGATGCTCAGCATGGTCATCTAAAGTCCTAGAGTAAATAAGAATATCATCAAAATAGACAACTACAAACTTACCCAGAAAAGCTCTCAAGACATGGTTCATTAGTCTCATGAACGTAGAAGGAGTATTGGTCAGTCCAAATGGCATGACTAGCCACTCATACAGACCATACTTCGTCTTGAAAGCAGTCTTCCACTCGTCCCATTCCTTCATGCGAATCTGATGATAGCCGCTCTTCAGATCAATCTTGCTGAAGAACTGCGCTCCATGTAGCTCGTCAAGCATGTCATCGAGGCGAGGAATGGGATGTCTGTATTTGACGGTGATCTGGTTGATGGCACGGCAATCCACGCACATCCTCCAAGAACCGTCCTTCTTAGGCACCAAGATGACGGGAACCGCGCACGGGCTAAGAGACTCGCGCACATACCCCTTCTCCAACAGTTCCTGCACCTGTTGTTGCAACTCATTTGTTTCCTCTGGAGAAGTTCGGTAGGCAGCTCGGTTGGGAAGAGTAGCTCCTGGTACAAAATCGATCTGGTGCTCAATGCCACGAAGTGGTGGAAGACCATCTGGCAACTCGTCCGACATCACATCCTGAAACTCCTGCAAAATTGACAAAATACAAGAGGGGAGTGCGGACTCTGAAATAGGTAGGGCAGTAGGAAGAGCAATGAGTAGGAAACAGGGAGACTTGCCTTGGATGACGTTGGAAACCTTCCGGCGTCGCACCAAGAGAAGTCGCTGCTCACAAGTGCCTTTCAGCGCCGAACTACCTTTTCCACCCTTCTGATGATGGACTCCAGAAGGTACCTGTTGACCATTACCACTACAGTGAGGAAATTTAAGACTAATGGCCTGGTCACTTACCTGTCCGGAGTTGCCTTGGGTACCCGAAGAAGATGCTGCAGGAAGTTGTAGGGAACTCGGCTGGAAGGCTGTAGGGGACTCTGGAGGGGGTTTTCCTGCGTCCTTTATAGCCTGTATAGCCTTGTTCCTCTGTCTAATAGCATGGTCCTGTAAAATCTCATTCGGAGTCATAGGTAAGAGCGTCACGCGCTTGCCATGGTGAGTGAACATGTAATTGTTCAAAAACCCATCATGGAAGACGCGACGGTCAAATAGCCAAGGACGCCCTAACAGAATATGGGTGGCATCCATGGCGGTAACATCGCACAAAACAGTGTCGGTATATGGTCCTATGGAAAAAGCAACGGGACACTGTAAAGAAACATTGTTACCTGGTTGGTCTGAAATCCACTGCAGACCGTAGGGCTGAGGATGTGGTTGCGTCTGAAGATTGAAGTCGCGGACGACTCTCTCGTTTATAATGTTGCAGCACGACCCTCCATCTATTATCAGACTCAGCGACGCATTCTTCATACGACACCGGGAATGAAACAGATTCTCCCTTTGGTCAAGCGGATCTCCTTCCTTGACGCTAAGGACGCGTCTGGTGACCAAGGCATAATGCATGACGTCGGTATCATGGTCGCTCGGCCTAATCACCTCATCAGTCAGCTCTGCAGACTCCTCTGGGTCATTCTCCTCTTCATCCGAGAGGCTCTCGTAGTCCTTAGTTTGGGCGGAGTAGAGGACACGCTTCTGATTAGGGCAGTCCTTCTGATAGTGCCCTCGTCCACCACATCTGTAACACTCTCGATCGCTAGAACGATCTGTACGGCTTGTCTCAGCAGAGGTCGATGGCTGTCGGCGCGCAGAAGTAGGGGGCACCGGCCGCGGCGTCGTAGAAGACGCAATACCTGTACGATCCTGTCGAGGCACAGAACTAGAAGAAGAGTTAGTGCGATAAGAATTGATAGGATTCGAGGTATACCTTGGTGAGAGAGAAGACGAAGACTGCCAAGGCTGCTGTCGACGTCGCTGCGCCTGAAGATAGAGCTTCTGCGCAGTATGTACCACGTTGTTGAGGTCTCGGATTGGCAGAACGTCAACCTGATCCCGGTACGGCTGTGACAAACCCGTTATAAAACGTGTACGGAGAGTAGATGGAGTAACACTTACCCCGGCCTTGAAGTACATGTCTTCTAAGCGAGCAAAGAACTCCTGTGGCGTATCACGACCCTGAGTAGCAAGTGCAATGGCTGTCTTCATATCCTCTCGGTATGTCGTCGGCACGTACTTGCGCGTCATGAGCGCCACTAGCTGTTGCCACTCCGTCACAGGTGGCCACCCCATGCGTGCCTGCTGTTGGACCAGTCGGTTCCACCAGGTGCGCGCTGCTCCTTGGAAATGCAAGGTGACGATCTCCACCTTCGCATGCTCCTCATATTGATAGTGTTGAAGAACATGGCAGGTACTCTGCAACCAATCTATGAAAGTAGAAGGATCATAAGTACCAAGGAAGGGTTCGATTTTCACCTTAATTTCTTGGCGATACGTAGCTGGGGATGGGTATCGTTGTTGGGTTGCAGCGGGAGCATAGAAATTCTGTTGTGGAAGCCCCTACCGCTGTTGTCCAACTGGTAGTTATTGCCGTCGCTGCGCTCGTGGAGGAACGGCAACCCGCTGCTGCTGATATTGCTGTGGATGACCCTGTGCAGCGTAATAAGCAGCCTGATTATGTGGCTGCTGTGGAGGAGGAACCCAACCTGTACGATGAAACTGCTGCTCTGGTGGGTCCTGTAGGGGTGGGTGATAACCTGCAGAAAACCCCTAGGCCCCTTCTTCCTCATCCTCAAGATCAAATTCCTGAAATCCTTCATCTGAATCTGACTCAACAGGAGAAACAGTACTCTGATGGTCAGCAAAAGAATGGACATTGAAGGTTTCAGAATTTACCTGATGTCGACTTGGACGAGCCGTGGAGTGTTTCCCTTGCTTGCTTGTGGAAGCATGTGGTTCTGTGCGTCTGCTCTGGCGTTTGACGGCACTGTCATCGACCGGTGCATCCTCCTCTGAAGATGACTCATCATCGTCCTGCTCGTCCTCATCCTGAGAGTTGTGTTCAGGAATTGTCAACTGGGCTGATTTGGAGCGCACCTTCTTCTTCGACGCGCTACTCTCTTTCTGCGATCCTTTCCGCTGATGCTGCGTAGGAGGATCGGATATCAGAACGCCCTTGCCCTTTTTCTGCTTCTGGGCTAGGGTACTCTGGTCGTCACGGTTGTTCGGTGACGGAGACGGCATCACTCTACTGAGCAGATCACGCATGGCTGCAAAATTCGCTTCTGAACGTTCATCGGAACGTTGCTGATTGGCCACCAATAGCTCAATGGCCGTAGCCAGTTGATCGACCCGACCCGTATCCTATCCGTCATTGGAGTTCACCATTATCCTGAAAAGACAACAGACCCCAACAGAGCAAAGGAAAAACAAAAACAAAGCAACAGAAACGAAAGAGAAGTCGAACTACCAAGATATCACAACTGAAAACAAAGCTGATATGGCCGTGAGGGCGGGAAGGCTAAGGATAATCACACAATAATCACAAATTGCAGCGATAACTCAACAAACAAATTGTAGATATAAATTGCAGCAATATAAGCCTAGATATGCCAACAAGACTATAACAGCGAAGACAGTGAGAGAGAGGAGATGGGAATTGAATCAATAACGATAGGGTAACGATTACCTTATTTTGGCTTTGTGCACCCTATATCTCTTCACCGTTGCCACCTAAGTTCGGCTTTTCTCACAAAAAGCTCCTGCACTCTAATACCCCTACAGAAACCTCAACTGCTGTCGCCAGGAAATAACGGTAGGCATAGAACTTAATCCGGCGTGAACCTAGGCGTCCCGGCTAAGCAGCTGCAAACTAACAAAAGCGGATAACTCACGCCAAAGTCAGAAGGATAACTGTAAAAAGCGAATGCAAAAACCGACACAAAAGGGAAAATAAAAATAAAAGGACTCAAATCCCTGCAATCTAAGACTCCTACAGTAACCTCAACTGCTGTCGCCCGGATATAACGGTAGGCACAGAAATTAATCCAGCGTGAACCTAGGCGTCCCGGCTAAGCAGCTGTAAACTAACAAAAGCGGATAACTCACACTAAAGTCAGAAGGACAACTGTAAAAAGCGAATGCAGAAATCGACACAAAAGAAAGAAATAAAAAAAATAAAAAAAATAAAAAAAAAATAAAATACCGAAGGCCTTCGTAGCGTCGAAATTTTGGAACCCACGAAAAGAGCCCGGATCTGGGAAGGCCGACTTCGTTGCGCTGGGCGGGGGCTATTAACCCGGATTAGGGGCACCCGGGATAGAAGGCGCTGGCAGCTGGACGCGCGCGCGCACTGGGCCGCGGCTTGCTGGGCGCCGACGCTGGGCGTGTCGCTTGGCTTCGGTTTGTGTGGCGCCGAAGGCAAGAACCCTAACAACTTTCCCTAATTTGCCTTGATTTGTTTTGATTTTTTTTTTTTTTTTTTTTGGCAATTCTTCAGATCTGGCTTTTTCTACAAGGAAAGATCTCAGCCTTTTTTTTTTTTTGAATTAGAGAAATTGCAACAAGAACTCAAGAACCCTAATCTTCAAGAATTTCAGCCTCCGTGCGCAGATCGGTATTCAAAAAATTTGAAAAAAAATATTCTAGACACCAACACACTCAATTGATTCAAGTGGGAAACGAAGAGATTAAAGAAGATGCAGATTAATGGCAAATAGGTCAAGTACAGCAATTCAACGTATATGCATGCAAATCTAGATCTATAATTCAATCACCAATTTATCAACACAAGAAGCAATTGTTGTGTGTAGGGGACAAGGTAAGAACTCGAAAAATCAAGCCAACGAATTTTTTGAGGACGAAATTCACTAGAGCCGTGAAGAACTAGAGAAAATCACCCAATTTTTGTTTAGAATCAATTCGGTTTTGAAGGGGAATAAATTTTTTTTTTTTTCAAATTTTTTGACTCTAAAAACTGAACTGAATAAGAACAATCAGAATTATCACGAAAAATGCAGAAAAAAAAATTTGGAATTTTTTGACACGAAAATAAGGTTGTGATAAGCAAGGAATCGATTCGACTTACAGATTCGAAGGCTCTGATGCCAGTTGATGCGACCTTGCTATGAAGAAGGTCTCAAGTCCCGGATGAGATCGTGATGAATCCGTAGTGGGGCAAAGCAACTCCTTGAATAGGCGTCTGCGTTGATGGAGATTGCAAGACGACGACGAAGCGGAAGCGATTGCGAAAGCGATGTGAAGTTGATGATGACGCAGTCCGTATGAAGGGTGATGGTGGACGGACTGAATGATGATGGGAAGAAGAGGTTTTGGAGGCGGGTTAGATGAAGGGAGCACGCTCGACCTAGATCTAAAGGATTTGATGTGAGAATGACGAAGGAGCAAGCTCGACTAGGTGATTCAAGGTGACGTTGAAGGAACTTCAATGGAGGTTTTCTCTCAACATAAAGTTATGAATATCAACGTACCAGGAAAGGGGGCTACAAAGCTAGGTTAAGTAAAAGGAAGACTCTTCCTTTTCCTTAACCAAAAAGATTAAAAATAAAACAAATAAAACTCTAAAAATAACTCTAAGGGGGCTGGTCATTCTAAGTATAGAAATGACCTCCTAAACTCCCTTAAAAATGCTGAAAATAATAATAAATAATATCCGGACTAAAAACTAAAAATGTCATAAATCAGAAATATTGATAACTAGGCGAATAGCGATCAATATCTCTAATCTGTGAGATCCGGGATCTCTGCAGACTGTGTAGACGTCCCAACTGTCACTAAACTCAGAATGGATCCCTCATCTGTAGTTGGACGTCTATGACCTGCTACGAGTCTGGTCACCAGTGATTGAGTCGCAGCTTGAATAGCTTTGGCTCGTGCTCTAGTAATGGGACCTGAGGACCTAAGACTCATAGCCTCCTCCTCGTCTGCAGCTGTCATGGTAGGCGAGGTCACATCAGCACCTTGCTCAAGTAACCTCACTTTGAGGTAATCTGGTCGTCGCGCCCCCATCAGAACCTCACTGTGAGGTTATTTCCTTGTTGTGGTCCAGAGAAGCTCCCAAGAAGAAGGTCCAATCAAGAAGGAGTTGAAGAGAGGTCTTGCTTGCGCCACCGTCCAAGCCAACGCACCTGAGGCGCCTCCTCACCGGGGAGTTTCACATCAAATATGAAATTAAGAAAAGATAAATTCAGTATTTCTTTTATTTTTTTATGGTTGTAGAAGTTATATCCTAATATACACTCAATTATCTTCTTTCATTCTAATTTGATCTTCCATCAAATCAGATTCAACCATAATTCAATCTTTTTGGTGTATCTCTTCATCCATCTCTCCCACAATCCTAGCTTATTTCAATAATTATTCTTAGATTGAAACTCAAAAATTAGTAGGTCATAGGAATTTTCCTTAAAAGACATCATTTCAGACGCTCGATTTACGAGATCGAATATCTCTTGATCGATTCTCTTTCTTCTCAGGTCGTCACCGTTGACCTCCTTAAGTTGCGGATATGCAGTTAAGCGACAGGGACACACCATCTACGATTGCTACAATGTTGTTTCGCTCGCTCCATGTCCCTCATGGCAGCAAACTCACCTCATTCGATTGGTCCCTTCATCGAAAATCGACGGGTTTGACTCAGTTTAATGCCATTGAATCGTTGTTTGCTTTGTCGTCGTCCCTTGTCGTTGTTGGTGCCACTGATATCTCTGACTTGCAGGTATTGATTGTCAATGTGTTTCTTTTCTTCATTTGTGATTTGAAACTCCAATTCCATGTGTGTATCAGCTTACGAATTGATAATTCATAGTTTCCATTTTTGCTAATCCTATTACATTTGATATCTCTTGAAAGCAATTTGCATTGAAAATTTACAATCATGAAAAATGGATCTAGACTTGATAAATTCAACCAAAATCAATACTTGATCGAAATATGGTACTAACCTGAATCCATATTCGGTATCCTTCAAATAATCAAATCTTTCAATTGCTTTTATCCTCTTTGCCTTTGGCTTGATTTGCTTCACAATGGATTGAAGATACTATTAATATCTCTTTAACTAATAAAATAGTCACTTTTTTTTTCACTTTCGCAAACCAATGTCCAACCAACTACCCCAATGGTAATTATGGACCCTCCTATTATAGTTCGACAAAGAGTAACTAATTGTTTAATGGAGTAACTAACTCTTTTATTTATCTATAATGAGAAAGATCATATATAACTTGTATAGGTAGGAGGAGAGGGAGATTGAATTACAATTATAACTCACATATACAATTATAACTCACATATGTTAATAACTTTGACAGATACTGATCCATCACGTTGTCAACTTTTATATTAAATTCTCATCATATAATATGAACTTAATCTTCATAATCAAAACGAAAGACCCATAGATCACAATGAATGTTTATTTAATAAATATTCTAAAATTCTTCCACTTGGCCTTTGTGTCAACTTGATGGTTCAAAACACTTTTATTTCAAGTCCATTTAACCTTAAAAACCTTAATCGAATTATAACTGATTACATAATGCCGATCACACGTCATTGAGTGACATGATCCCTTTCATGTATCACAAACCAATCCAAACTCAATGTTACTTTCAATATGAGAAATACCATAAATCTCAAAATAATTACATGTCATCTAAAAACCATAAGTGTACACATGTACTATAATGATAACATGTTTTGTAACACAAGAAATACAACTATGAGTGAATTGAAAGTGTCATAAATATAATGAGCAAACTACTATCAGAATAGTAAGGCTTCATCTAAAACAATCATATGTTCTACATGGCCAATGAACGTCTTTGGTGGTAGACCCTAGTTAGTCAACGGATCCGCGACAATCATATACATTCTAATATGCTAAAAAGACAATTTATGCTTCTCCAATTCCTCTTTAACCGAAAAGAACTTCAATTGCATGTGTTTAGCACCCTTAGAGTACTTGTTGTTCTTCAAGAAGAAGATGGATGCAAAATTATCATATTAAATTCTCAATGGCATGGCTATGCTATCGATAATCCCGAGCCCCGAGATAATGTTCCGCATCCATAATGAATGTATAGCGGCCTCAAAACCTGCCACAAATTCAGCCTCCATTGTGGAAGTGACAATGACAGACTACTTTTCACTCTTCCATGGTATTGTCCCTTCAGCTAATAGGAACAAATAGGCAATCATCGAATTTCTGCTATCAACGCATCTGACATAATTTAAATATGAATATATAATAACTTCTAGATGATCAGATCTCCTTTATTTAAGCATGATTTCCTTGGTGCCTTGCAAGTACCTAAGAACCTTCTTAGAAGCTTTCCAGTGGTCTATTCTAGGATTACTTTGATATCGATCTAACATCCCTTCAGCGAAACTAATATCAGGTTGAGTTAAAGTCTGAACGTAGTTCAAACTCCCAGCCACTGATGCATTTGGGATTCTTTCCAATTCCTTTCATCCCACTTCATTTCTAGAACATTCAATTTTACTAAACTTGTCTCCTTCCTATATTGGAAAAAATCACGTGGAGTCTTTCCATTCTATTTCTCTCTAAGATCTTATAAAAACCTTTCTTGAGACAATCGTAATAATCCTTGTGATCTATTTCGATATATTTCTATTCCAATCACATAGGATGCGTCACCCATATTTTTCATCTCAAAGTTCTTAGAGAGACACTTAGTTATATCATGTAACATGCCCATGTCATTTGCGCAAGCAAAATGTCATTAACATAAAAAACTAAAATCACAAATTTTCTCCCAATGTCCTTTTTGTAGATGCAACCGATCATTATTAATCTCTACAAAACCATATGACATGATAGTATCATTAAACTATAGATACCATTTTCTGGAAGTTTGTTTCAAACCATATACTGACTTCATCAACTTACACAGATTGTGTTCATGTCTTGTGGCCAAGAACCCTTCAGGTTGGTCCATATATAATTCCTATTCCAATTCACCATTCATAAAAGCGGTTTTTACATCCATATGGTGAAACGCATGATCATAATGAGCCACCAAAGCCAAAACAATTCTTAATGAATCCTTCTTTGATACTAGAGCGAAGGTCTTTTTATAGTCAATGTCATCCTTCTGGGTAAAATCTTTAGCAACAAGTCTGGCTTTATATCTTTAGATGTTGTCCTTCAAGTCACGTTTAAGCTTTTCTAAATGAGACCAGATTTTCATCAAGGCTTAAGTCACATTCATTTTCATCAGAATAAACCACATAATCATTTGGAATGGAAGGTCTTTTTTCCCTTACATATCACTTTAAGAATTCATGTGGTTCACTGTAACAGAATCATCTACCATACTTTCATCTTGTGGGATTTGGACATCATTTTTTGTTTCATTGTGTCATTTAGTTATGATGCAAAAATTGGTACAATGACTTTAGGTGAACTAACATGCAAAGGATGTTCAACATGAATTTCCTGAATGTCTATCTTTCATGGTTCACCACTCCCACTAGTTTGATCATGTTCAATGAACCTAGCATTACATGTCTCAACTATTCTCGTACTATGTTTAGGATAACAAAATACATACCCCTTTGACTTTTCATGATAGAAAACAAATGACCCACTGTAATAACCCACGCTTTTATATAAGGGTATAAGTGTATTTTTTTTATTTGTAATTTTAATAAAGGAAATGGAATTTATTATTTTATTCCAAATGAAAATATATTAATCAAATTATTACCCTAAGTATGTTATATTTTTAAGTCATAGTTTATCTAGATTTATTTAAACATTATGTTAATTTAATTTAAATAAACTTCTGAATTTAAAATAGATTATTTAAATTAAGATTAACAAGATGTTGATTAGGATTTAAATATGGTTATGTTTATGAGAAAATGTGATTTAAGCTTAGAACTAGCCTAATTTAATTTGTTTCATCTTAAATTTGGTTAAGATGTATAATATAAACTTCGGTTAAATATTATAAATAAGTTTGGGAATTTTTTGTAATTTTCAATTTTAAAAATAGGATTATTTTTTCCACAGCTTGAAAAGTTGGGAAAAAATTGTAAATATGACAAAAATGCGGGCCCCAATCGAGATTTCGCCCAGCCTTCTTCAACCTTCAACCGCGCATCTGAAGCTTGCATTGCGGATTTCGGGCCCGATTTAGCACCATTCCTCAAATCAAGGAGTGGGCCTTGTAGGTGATATTTTCCCATCCAAAAGCCCCCAAAAATCAGGCATCAAATCACTCTAATTTGATCGAATTTCTCCATATATGGCAAGCCATGTCGATATGATGCGTCTTGGAGTATTTTTTGAAATTTGATCTCATCCAGAATCAATTGAGGCCGGATTTTGCACGATTTTGAAACTCTAGATATTGGGCTACCATCCTACTATAAAATCGACCCCAACCATTGTCGATTTTCCATCAAATTTCGAGCAAAAACCTCTTGAGCCCTCTGTTTCAACCACAATTGTTTTTGCTAAAACTCACCCACCTCGGTGCATATCTGCCAATGATTCCAGTGTCCAAATCTTCCTCTTGAAGTCACGAACTTAACGCCACCAACCACGAGGCATTGGGTTCCCGGTCGAGCCCGGATTTAGCCGTTTTCTTCACTGTCGCAACCGACTCTATTCTGGCTATATACCGAATTCGATTTTTTGTGTTTTTCTTTGTTTATTCCTAATTAGTTGGATAATTAAGATTAATGAATGATAATTTGGATCAATTTCATTTTATTGATATTAAAATTTAAACACATTTTTATGGTATTATCTTAGGTTGTTTAATGTTAATTTGTAACATTACAAGTATATAATATATTGTTAAGTAATTAATTGATGTTGTAAAGAAATTAAGCAAATTAATTTATTTGTAATATGATTATTTAGAATATGCAGCTGAAGGATTTTTGGTATCATATAAATAATCGTTATCATTAGGTAACATCGACATTTGATTTATTTGGGCTTAAATCAATCCAATTAGAAATCGATATGAGTAACGTTCAATTCCCGTTTATGAATAAATTATCTAATTATAATTTATTTTTGTGTAAATTGGATATGTCTTAGAATCGCTATTGGGAACGGAAACGAACTGGGAATCTAGTTCATTGGATAAGAGCAACTTTCTTCCGTACGACGTTACACCGTTCAACCATATCTTCACTCGAGGTAAGTGGCGGTTCTATAATATCCCTCATTTTTAGAAAGGATAATTGGGTAATTTTCCCAACCTTCGTTCAATAATTATTTCGCTTTCAGTGGAGTATGGATTTTCTGTAATATACTTGATCTCCGAAATAATTCTTTGAGTGGTATAAAATACATTCGATGTATTTTAGGGACTTAGAATATTTGTTTGAATACAAACATATAATTTAAGGGGTTTAAAAACCCATACCAAACTTTCCCTGTACAACTCTGTACGCCAGTCTCAAATTTCTTTCCGCGTGTGTTTCCTTGTCGGGACAACTGTCCATGTGTTGGACGGGCACGCCTTCTCCCTTGGGCTTCAAATAGAGCTCGATCGGAAGGGTCGTGGGCAGCCTGAACAGACCACAACTCTCTCTCTCTTCCTCTCGGCCATCTCCGTTGCTCTTCCCGCCGGCGAGCTCCTCCTCCTTCCCCGGCATTGTTGTGCTGTCCGAGCTGCTGTTGGGCTACGTTGTCGTTGCGTGCTGCTGGCTGTCGGCGTCGTGGTGCTGCTGCTCTCCCCGGCGAAGACCCCGGCGACGAGCGTCCTTCCCGGCGAAGACGGAGCCGAGCTGCTGCCGCGCCAAGTTGCTTGTTGTCGCCGTTGGCTACTGTAACTCCGACGATGAGCCTCTTCCCGGCGAAGGCGAGCCAGTCCGGTGACGAGACCCACCCCGGCGAGCCACCGCTCCTGGCTGCTGCTGTGCGTGGTTGAAGCTCCATTGTTGAGCTGTTGTTGTTGTTACGTAGAAGCAAGGAAGAAGACAAGTGAGGTGGGCTCCCCCTCCCTTAATTAATTACTTGTTGGGCCGAGAAGTCCAAATCCCATCCAGTCCAGATTTAACCCGAAATCGATCGAGCGATATATTTTCGACCCACTTTTATCCGTATTTTTCTTTAGGAAAATTTAATTAATATTTTTATGATTTAAAATCATAAAAATTTATTAAATTTAATTACTCGAGTTCGTCAGACAAATTAATTGATGATAATTAATTTATCAGTTGTAACGTTATTTGTTGGATCGCGAGTGGACCCGTAATCCTGCTAGAGCTAGCTGAAGCATAGGCCATATCCTCGGAAATGATATCCTCGGAAATGATATCATCAGTAGTCGTCTCGTCTAGATTCATCGCCAAATCTACTTAAGGCAAGTGACGGTTCGCTCTTGCTTATCATTCCATATTTCTATTAATTATCAATTGTTTAATTGTTAATTAAATTGGGATGAATTACTGGTTTCATTGAGAATAGTTTTCTTAAAATGATACTGCTAGAAACAACGCTATTATATATGTTATTACCATGATGGTATTGATGTAGATTTTTATGCGAACTTGAAATATAGTTAGCACGAGTATTCATAGGAACGCTGCTTACCTTGCGAGGTAGCCATTTCTTTATAACCATGGTGGATAGGATGTCCAAGCCCTAACACCATTTCTCTGGTCATGACTATCCTCTATCCGAGTATAGGGGAGGTGCGCTTAGCTGGCGTCAAACCTTTCGGGATACGCTCCCAAGATATCTCTCGTATCGAGATGATATATTTATATGATAAAAGCTTATAACGTGAATATACATTTTGGAATTAAATAAGATAAGTACCGCTAAGCACATAATTAATGAACCTTGGGCGAGAAGTACAACGTGGAAACTCGTCTGGGCTTCGATTATAGTAAGTCCACCTTCCTAATCTGAATTCGCATTACGCGGTGAGGTTGGTTGTGGACCCAAATAGTCAAGTCGCTTTTAAACTCTTGTGTGAAATTATAATGTTCCCGAACATTTGTCATACGTTTCCGTAAGACTCAATCTATTGGAGTCTTCTCTTCATATATTTTTCCCTTAAGACTCAATTCCTTTGGAGTCTCCTTTTCAGTGCATATCTAAACTTTAATCATTCCGTGAAAGTTTCGGGTTATATATCGTTCCTTCGGTTGTTATTCGAGGGACAATGATAGTAAACGATTACGATCACTAGAACCACTCTCTTTTCACCCTTGCATAGTCTTTTTCATTAGACTAACCAACCAGGTTTTATTCCTTGCATGGTTGGCTGGTGTCATCCGTCCCATACGGCACATCAGTGGTTGGTTTCCGCAGACTTGAAGTAACCAATTGAAGAAGAGACTTGCAGTTGCAGATTTTAGTGCCGGTCTTTCAAGGTCGTTAGACATTACTTTAATGTATATTTTTATAACCTAGTCATGTGATAGGTTTATTCTTAAAAGTCTTCCGCTGTGTAATTTATAAGTTTTCCGCTGTATTATCACTCTGTTGTAAAATCATCTCCTCGTTTGACGAGAGATCTTTTAATAAAAGGTTGAGTTTCACTTATACAATGTCTTCCGATGTTTAACCTTTTGTTATTTAATATGTTTATTTAAGTTAATTGTTCCGATTAAAGCCTTGGGTGATATCGGACAGCAACGTCTGAGGTCACTGGCGTGTGGCATTTCCAACAATAAGTTGGGGGTGTTACAAATATGGTATCAGAGCAACGGTTTTAAAATTCTTGGCCTATTGTTAGGTTTGAGAATTTTCGAAAACTAATTTTGAAACTATTTTCAAACCTATCTTCCATTAAAACGGAATTTCGAGAGTTTTAATGTTAATTTAAAGTTATACGTAACTCTGGTAACTAATTTAAATAATTTAGCTATTTTGAACTTCAAAAGCTATTTATCGTTGGTTTATAAAAGGCGTGTTATACGCAGTCAAAATGAGTTTAAGATTGTAACTTTAAAAGTGTGAATTTTTTTTTTAAGTAAGAGATTTGTGATAATCATATCACTAGTTTGCAAAACTAAACTGTATAAGTAATTATTTTTATAGGGTTTAAAGGTATAAAGTATAAAGTATAAAGTTTGAAGGTATGATGTTTAAAAGTATAAGGTTTATTATTAAGTGGTTTCAAACTTCTGCAAGCTTCAAGTGTTACTTATTTCTTAGATCCATTCTTAAGGATAATGTCTCTTCTTAGGGTCAATGTCATTTAAAGGTTGACATTTCCCCTAGAATACCCATTCTTAAGTAAGCAGAAGAAGATCATTTCTATGGTTAACAGTGGAGGGTTAGTCAGACTAATATAAAGTTATTAGTTGGACCCTTATAATCTGTATCATAACGTATTTGACTAAAGTGTCATGATCAAGTTGGAAAAGTTCTAAATTAACGTTATGATTCACCAACAGATGGTGAACACAAGAAACACGGTTCGTGCTGGTGCAGAACCAAGTAATGACCCAAGGTTGAATCTGAGGAGCGCCGCTAATCAAGGGGGAGAGAACGAGTTTGTCTCTCACAATAACCCCGCAGGCGTTGGCCAAGCACAGGCAAATCCTCCAGTAGTGTGGGATGTCGCGACCAAAGAAGCCATTCGTGGGTTTGTTATTCAAACGGTCACCGACGCACTTCGGTCAATTCTACCGCAAGCACAAGGTGTTTCGATTCCTCATGTCATTCCTGGAATTGAGGAGCCAGTGGAACACGTACCTCAAGTCAATGTCGTCAGGGACAGAGGGACTTACGGTCGAGCTTTGAAGGCCGTGAGCTCAATGAGGCTTGACAGCTACGACGGTACTGGAGAACCGGTCAAAGTGGCATATTGGTTCTCGCATATGGAACGGTTTTTCAGAAACATGGATTGCACTGAGGTTGAGAAAGTGCACATCGCTTCCCTTCAACTCAAGGATGTGGCTAGCGAATGGTGAGAGAGCACTAGGTTAGCTGATCATCCCGAGTTGAATTGGAGTATGTTCAAATAAAAAATGACTGGTCGTTTCTTTTCCCGTGCTATGAGGGATGAGAAGCATAAGGAATTTCTATACCCTAAGACCGATGGGTTAAAGGTGACTGAGCTTGCAACTAAGTTCAATCACTTGTTGCAATATGTTGGGCCAGAGGTGGCGAGCGAAGAACAAAAGATCTGGTACCTCTATGGATGGATGAATCCAGAAATCAAACCTCAAATGGTGCGTCACGAATGTTCTACGTTAGAACAATATGTGGATGCGGCCTACAAGATAGAGGTCACACTGGAAGAATCCGCCCAAAAACGGGAGAAGCAAGTTAAGGGAAAGGGTGGGCAACAGGATCGCCAGGTTGGTTCATTCAAACGACCGGCATCGCCTACCAAGTTTGAGAAGTCTGGTCGTGCTAAGACCGAGACAACTCAGTCTGACTCCGCCAGAGGCTCGGGTTGGAGTAGCGGAGTAATTCAGTGCCACAACTGTGGTGAAGTTGGGCATAAAAGTCTTAATTGCCAAAAGGAAAAGCGAGTATGTTATAACTGTGGGATAGAAGGCCATATGAAAACATACTGTAGAAAGAAAGGTCAAGGACCAACACAGTCTTATCAAGCCTCAAATGTTGGCCATGGACAAAACCCAAAGCCAGAGGTATCTGCTTCTGAGCAATCTATGGCTCGTAATAAAGGCAAAGCGCCTATAGAGTCTTCAGGTCAGGGGCAACGACTCTTTGTGATACGTCACCCCGATGGGGGGGAAGCTTTGTACAAGTGGTAGTATTTTGTAAGGCTTTTTAAGGAGCGACAACTTGTGTCGATAGCCTCCATAGCTTAGTAATCTGTCTACTTGACTTTCTGTCAGTTGCTTTATGTAATGTTTCGATCAATGAAGAAGTGTTTCCTTGTTTCAGAAATTACTAAATTCGTCACTATTGCAAATTGTTCGTTCATACGAGACTCTGTGAGTGCCAAAAACAGTTATGTCGTACGGATAAAAACTGTCAGGACTCACAAAGGAGGGGTAACGTATGGAACCGATGTGTTCGTTCCTTACATGGTTAACACCAGGGTCGACTCCACTATGGAATTTTTTTAGATCCATCCTTAGGAATCTCTCCTTATTCCTGGAGTAATGTCGCATCGGTATGATATTAATTACTCCCTTTGTAGAACGGATGATCGTTATCTCGTGATTTGAGCTTTACCAAAATTCCGTATTATAGAGGAGACAAATGTATGTGGTTAATGCTTTATATGATTAAGAATTTCTTCCCATATGTGTACCCTAAATATTTGTTTTGGTAAAAGTACGTGTGAGTGAACTGTATGAAGTTCAGAATGCCTAGTTGTGTGGTCATACTATAGACGTCCATGGGGAAAGTTTGCTAAGAAGAGAATAGATACATATAAGGGATAGTTCATATGGAATCCAGTTTCTCTAAACAATTGGTACCAAGTTAGCATTCCACTGCTTGATAAAGGGAGAGGTCTCAGGTTCGAGTCTCTTCAACAACCTACTGGCAGTGGTGAGATTAATTCTAGGCCACTAGTGATGGGCAACCTACTGGCAGTGGCGAGATTAATTCTAGGCCACCAGTGATGGACAACCTACTGGCAGTGGCGAGATTAATTCTAGGCCACCAATGATGGGCAACCTACTGGCAGTGGCGAGATTAATTCTAGGCCACTAGTGATGGACAACCTACTGGCAGTGGCGAGATTAATTCTAGGCCACCAGTGATGGGCAACCTACTGGCAGTGGCGAGATTAATTCTAGGCCACCAGTGATGGGTTGGGATGGATGGGTTGCAACCCTGTGATTGAGCCGGCCCAAAGTGGCGGAATGTTACATAAAAGTACATCTTTTGGTGAAGTCATAGGGATTATGGTTATGGAAGTTGTAAGTAAATGTGTCCATTGTGGACCAGAGGATTAGACTTTCGGAAAGGCTAAGGGTGTGAGGTCGTAGGTATTGTCTTGGAAGATGTACCTGAGGTCCGTTATGAGGGTTCCTTAAGAGAAGCGACATAAAGAATTGGACAGAGAGTGATTGATGTCTGTTACGGCGATTTGATGTTATGTTTAGGGAAATAAAGTAATTAGGCACAACCATGCTAATCGATTTATCACAACCATATTTCGAGGAAACTACAGATCTGAGTTGGTAGTGAGCTTTAGGGCCAAATTTAAGTAGGCCAAATGATTGAATTTGGGAAGGTGTCCTTTCAAGGAATAAAGAGTTATGACACTTGAGAAATTACAAGGTTCGATATTTGGACTTTATGTGAATGGACTATCCATAAGGCGTATAGTACAACCCTTATTGGAAAGATCAGATTGTAAAGTCACTGTGTTGGGAGTAGGCCACTTAAATATGGAAAGGTTACAGTTTAAGGATAGGATATGTTGATGATCCCGATATATTAAAAGATTCAGTAAAGAAAATTTTCTATGTACGCCTAAGGAGTAAAGTAGCAAGCATTAATCGTATAAACTATTAAAGGTTCTGATAGAAGTGACTGAGGCAGTCGACAATGAATCATTTTCAGGATGATACCTTAAGGAATTAAGGGTAATATCTCATGTGATTCGTTTCGAGGAACATAGGAATAAAAGTGTGATGGTTATGTCTGGGGGAAGTTAAGGAATCTTAAGGGTTTAAGTTATAAAGTGATTAGAGGAATAGGTTAAGTCATTACCGAAAGGATACCAAGTTAGAATTTGGCATAAGGGCCAAACCCGATAATGATGAGTAATGGAATTGTGGAGTATACACTTAAAGGAATTAAGAAATACGTTGTCTCAAGACCACTAAGATCTGATAATGAAATATAAGGCAGATAAGGTACGTACTCTAAGAAAAGTTATAAATGGAAAGGTTGACAGAGAAAGGTGTGTTCTCATGCTTAAAGGAAAGCAAGTTTGTTGCAAGGATTTAAGAGTATATTATCATAAGATAATTATGACCTGGTGGATGTAGTTACGAGTTGCTACAAGTGTAACATATGGAAATGCGAGATAGTGGTATGATTGAGAAAACTGATCATTTTCCAGAAGCATGTCAAGGGTAAAATGATTAAGGATATTAAGTTCAGGTAGTAAGGTTAGTTGTAACCCGATCTCATAGATTATTCGGCCAAGTTTCGGGGTCGAAACTTCTTTTAAGGGGGAGGTGATGTAATATCCCTCATTTTTAGAAAGGATAATTGGGTAATTTTTCCAACCTTTGTTCAATAATTATTTCGCTTTCAGTGGAGTTTGGATTTTCTGTAATATCCTTGACCTCCGAAATAATTCCTTGAGTGGTATAAAATACATTCGATGTATTTTAGGGACTTAGAATATTTGTTTAGATACAAACATATAATTTCAGGGGTTTAAAAACCCATACCAAACTTTCCCTGTACAACTCTACACGTCAGCCTCAAATTTCTTCCGCGTGTGTTTCCTTGTCGGGACAACTGTCGATGTGTTGGACGGCCACGCCTTCTCCCTTGGGCTTCAAATAGAGCTCGATCGGAAGGGTCGTGGGCAGCCTGAACAGACCACATCTCTCTCTCTCTCTCCCTCTCGGCCATCTTCGTTGCTCTTTTCGCCGGCGAGCTCCTCCTCCTTCCCCGGCGTTGTTGTCCTGTCCGAGCTGATGTTGGGCTACGTTGTCGTTGCGTGCTGCTGGCTGCCGGCGTCGTGGTGCTGCTGCTCTCCCCGGCGAAGACCCCGACGACGAGCGTCCTTCCCGGCGAAGACGGAGCCGAGCTGCTGCCGCGCCAAGTTGCTTGTTGTCGCCGCTGGCTGCTGTAACTCCGACGACGAGCCTCTTCCCGGCGAAGGCGAGCCAGTCCGGTGACGAGACCCACCCCGGCGAGCCACCGCTCCTGGCCGCTGCTGTGCGTGGTTGAAGCTCCATTGTTGAGCTGATGTTGTTGTTACGTAGAAGCAAGGAAGAAGACAAGTGAGTTGGGCTCCCCCTCCCTAAATTAATTACTTGTTGGGCCGAGAAGCCCAAATCCCATCCAGTCCAGATTTAACCCGAAATCGATCGAGCGGTATATTTTCGACCCACTTTTATCCGTATTTTTCTTTAGGAAAATTTAATTAATATTTTTATGATTTAAAATCATAAAAATTTATTAAATTTAATTACTCGAGTTCGTCAGACAAATTAATTGATGATAATTAGTTTGTCAGTTGTAACGTTATTTGTTGGATCGCGAGTGGACCCGTAATCCTGCTAGAGCTAGCTGAAGCATAGGCCATATCCTCGAAAAGGATATCATCAGTAGTCGTCTCGTCTAGATTCATCACCGAATCTACTTAAGGCAAGTGGCGGTTCACTCTTGCTTATCATTCCATATTTCTATTAATTATCAATTGTTTAATTGTTAATTAAATTGGGATGAATTACTGGTTTCATTGGGAACAGTTTTCTTAAAATGATACGATTAAAAATGAATGATATAATAGGTTGTATATACTGCTAGAAACAACGCTATTATATTTGTTATTACCATGATGGTATTGATGTATATTTTTATGCGAACTTGAAATATAGTTAGCACGAGTATTCATAGGAACGCTGCTTACCTTGCGAGGTAGCCGTTTCTTTATAACCATGGTGGATAGGATGTCCAAGCCCTAACACCATTTCTCTGGTCATGACTATCCTCTATCCGAGTATAGGGGAGGTGCGCTTAGCTGGCGTCAAACCTTTCGGGGTACGCTCCCAAGATATCTCTCGTATCGAGATGATATATTTATATGATAAAAGCTTATAATGTGAATATAAGTTTTGGAATTAAATAAGATAAGTGCCGCTATGCACATAATTAATGAACCTTGGGCGAGAAGTACAACGTGGAAACTCGTCTGGGCTTCGATTATAGTAAGTCCACCTTCCTAATCTGAATTCGCATTACGCGGTGAGGTTGGTTGTGGACCTAAATAGTCAAGTCGCTTTTAAACTCTTGTGTGAAATTATAATGTTTCCGAACATTTGTCATACGTTTCCGTAAGACTCAATCTATTGGAGTCTTCTCTTCATATATTTTTCCCTTAAGACTCAATTCCTTTGGAGTCTCCTTTTCAGTGCATATCTAAACTTTAATCATTCTGTGAAAGTTCCGGGTTATATATCGTTCCTTCGGTTGTTATTCGAGTGACAATGATAGTAAACAGTTACGATCACTAGAACCACTATGTTTTCACCCTTGCATAATCTTTCATTAGACTAACCAACCGGGTTTTATTCCTTGCATGGTTGGCTGGTGTCATCCGTCCCATACGGCACATCAGTGGTTGGTTTCCGCAGACTTGAAGTAACCAATTGAAGAAGAGACTTGCAGTTGCAGATTTAAGTGTCGGTCTTTCAAGGTCGTTAGACATTACTTTAATGTATATTTTTATAACCTAGTCATGTGATAGGTTTATTCTTAAAAGTCTTCCGCTGTGTAATTTATAAGTTTTCCGCTGTATTATCACTCTGTTGTAAAATCATCTCCTCGTTTGACGAGAGATCTTTTAATAAAAGGTTGAGTTTCACTTATACAATGTCTTCCGATGTTTAACCTTTTGTTATTTAATATGTTTATTTAAGTTAATTGTTCCGATTAAAGCCTTGGGTGACATCGGACAACAACGTCTGAGGTCACTGGCGTGTGGCATTTCCAACAATAAGTTGGGGGTGTTACAGGTTCGCTCTTGCATTTATCTAATTTTTTCTTAATTGACAATTAATTAATTGTTTCAATTAAATTGGGATAAATATTGTCATATTGTGTTTGGGAACTTATGTGTTATAATGGTGTGGTAAAATATGAATTATATATTAGGTTGTATATATTGCTAGACATTACACTTGTGTACATAAATTATCATTGTCGTAGGGTGATAGTTGGACTTTGGTGTTAATTTGGGGTGGACTTGTATGCTTAGTTAGCACGAGTATTCGTAGGAACACTATATACCTTGCAATGTTAAGTTGTTTCTTTATATCTCTATTAGGAGGATTTCGTCCTAGTACTTTTGGTCATGACTGTACCCATATTCGAATATAAGTGGTGGTGCACTTAGCTAATTCCATATTCGTCCCATGATAAATTCTCGTATCGAGATGGTATGGATTAAAAGCTTTAACGTAATGCACGTTTTGAAATTAAATAAGAGAAGTGTTTTTATGCACATAATTAATAAACTTCGGACGAGAAGTACAACGTGGAAATCGCTCGGGCTCTTGTCTAAGTAAGTCATCTTTCCAATATGAATTTGCACAACACGCATGTGGTGAGGTTGGTTGAGGACCCAATTAGTCAAATGAGTCATTTTAAAACCTTGGTGTGTAATTGAGTCTTATACAAATACATAAAATTTCTATAAGACTCAATTTCATTGGAGTCTTCTCTTGAATCATGTCTCTTCTTTTGTTTCAGTGGAAGTATTTTAGTTATATATCGTCTATCGTCTTTTATTTGAGAGACAATGATAGTAACTAGATACGACCACATAGAATCTCTCATAAGCACCATTGTTTCGTCCTTCATGAGACTAACCAATCTTTTTTTTTATTGCATGGTTGACTGGTGTCATCCGTCTCATATGGCACATCATGTAATTCTTTCCAAGTGTGAAGAAGTAGAATTCTGACGTTGGGAGCTTTGGATATTTTTATTAAATAAGGTTAAAGATCCCGAAGTTAGATTTTAGGTTTATAACCTATTGTGTAAATTTTGGTATTTTCATTAAGTCTCCCACTACGACATTTTCTGTAATTCGGTATTTGATTCCAGTTGCTATTTTTCGCAACGTCATTTGTAACCCATTATTATGAGATTATGAAAGTTTTACGTATTATTTTATATTTGCGATCAATATCGTAAGCCTTGGGTGATTTCATATATGTTTTCCGAGGTCACTGACGGTAATATTCCTAAGGTAATTTAGGGGTGTTACACCCACTAACTGTATGTAGATCAAGTTTCTTTTCATGTGGATTATATAACCTTACTTCTTTTGGACAACCCCGAACAAGAAGACGCCTTAAGCTAGGTTTCCACCCTATCACAATTCATAAGGTGTTTTAGGAACTGCCTTACTAGAAACCCGAATAAGCAAATGTGTTGAGGTATTTAATGCATATATCCTCAATAAAAGGGGTAAAGAACAATTACTTAACATACTCCTGACCATACCCATTAATGTACGATTCCGCCTCTCAGCTACTTACATCATTTTGGTGAGGTATATTGGGCATTGTATATTGTGCACAAATGCCTCTACTTTTGAGGAACTTTGCAAATGGACCTGGACATTGCCCACTTTCATTATATTTTCTATAAAATTTCACCGCCTCGATCTATCAGATCTTACTACCTTTACTTTTCAATCTAATTGTCTTTCCACCTCATTAAGGAACACTTCTAGGACATTCATAGATTGAGAATTTTCATGCAACAAAGATGTATATCCACAACACGAGTAATCATTGATCAAAGTGATGAAATACTTTTCACTGCTCCAAGAAGGAATGTCAAAAGGATCGCATATGTCAGCGTGAAATAACTCGATAAGCTGAGTGCTTCTCGTGGATGGTTTTTGTATTATGTGCTTAGTCTGCTTTCCTTTGATGCAATCTACACACAATTTAAGTCATTGAAATCAAAATAAGGAAAATTTTCATTCTTTATACACGTCATTAACTTTTCGTTGGAAAAGTGACCCAATCTTTGATTCCACAACAAAGCAAAACTTTCATTAGATGTACTACATTTAGGGACTTGACATTCAATATGAAACAAGAATTCATAAAATTTTATATCAAGATTGAACCTGTGAAGTGAATCAATCAAAGTACCACAACCATATAATTAATCATGTGTGTACAATAAAAATTCACCATGTCCAAACTTAATGCAAAATCCTAAATTGTCTGATCTACTAATAAAAACAAGATTTCTAGCTCAATCAGGAACATAGAGACATTCTTCAAGATCTATATGACATCTAGTGTCTAAGATCAACCTATAAGACCCAATGCCTTCTATTCGCACCATCATCCTATTTCTCATGAACAAGTATTGCTTAGCACCTCTTATGGGCTGAATCAAACTGAATTCATGTTTATTATGAGACAAGTATTAGCACCAAAATCTTACCACGAAATATTGGTAGACACTTCTATAAGGGTCAATTCAAAGAAACATAAGTAAAATGTGTACCTTTCTTTATAAACCAAGCCTTCCTTTTAGGACAATCTTTCTTGAAGTGTCTCAATTTCTTATAAAAGAAACACTTCTTCTCCTTTCGGATTTGGCTCTCAAGACCTTTTATGAAAGTTTTATCCTTCTTATCCTTTTTACTTGGCTTCTAATTACTGTTGTTGGAACCATCATAACCTATGAGATGAACCCCGTGATCCTTCATATTTTTTAATCCCCCTCCTCTTGAACTAACATAGCCTTCAATTCTTGAAAGTTCCACTTTTCCTAAAAGGTCTTATAGCTCAAATTGAACTGGACAAACTCAAGAGCTAGTGAGTTAATTATGAACTGGACCAAGAATGTTCATTTACATCTATCCTCTAGCCTTCAAATTTGTCGCCAAATTAGACATGTGAGTCAAATGATCATGGATAGGTTGATACCAGTCAAACTTCTTCGTAGCCAACTAACTCATTAGTCTGCCTACTATAGACTTATCAGCCAAATCCGATTGTAAATACTCTTTAATTTTATGCATGAAATTCCCTTCCATTCTATGTCTTTGACATTGATGGGTCTTTCAGCCATAGTCATCCTCATGAGGTTCAAACTCAACCATTTAGAATGTTCACATGCCTCATAAACAGACTTTTCAACATTAGATTTATCATCTGTAATGGTTGAGGTCTGCTCATTCACTATTGCAATGTCCAAACCCATAACACTCAGTGTAAACTAGATTTGCTCGGACAACTCATCATAGTTTAACACATTGAATTTCACAACAAAGTTAGTAGATGCAAATAGATTTGGTAAAGTTGCAAAGATTTATACATACTTACCCATTAATGCTTTGAAAACATAAGACATATTTGTAAACTATCATATAGACTTTAAAAGTGTGCATTTAAGTAACATTTAGGCAATAATCAAACACAAGCACTGCCATTTGATTTTAAAACTATATATTTTGATGATTATCAGAACAAACATAAGCCAAATAAGCATGCTATCTTTCGATATACACATTATTCAACCTAAGTAATAATGACTAATGCATTTAATATTATTGACTATATTCAATGATCCACCTTTGGTTGATCTCTTGGAATAATATTTATAAAATAAATTGATCAATCAAACTCTCATGTAAGTGATAACATCTCCATAATCATGATCAATCAAAATATATACTCTTATTTCAAAATACTTTAATGGCATGAATTATGCAACACATTCATCCAAGTTATAAACTGAGCCTGGTTATGTGGAAGACTCAACTCTTAAGTAACTACGATTACATAAATCTAATTCCGTAAACAACACCTAGTGCAGTCATGGTGTTGGCCAATTAATATTACACGACAATGCATACCTTTATACCCCCGAACCTCTCAATATTACTTATAAGTGTATATTATACCAAACAAACAAACAAAAAAAATATATATATATATATATATGGAATTACTCATGCGAGGAGCACCCCTAGGGTGGAGCGTGAGGAGCATCCTAGGGCAATCATTTCAATATTACCATACATCCTACCATACTCAATCCCGGTCAACGATCAATGTTGACTGACTATTGACCGGTCAACGCCCAGTTTGTTTTTCAAGTCAACTTCTTTTTGATTTTGTTATTCTTGTTTTCCTACACCTTTTCTTATGAACTTTATATGAAAAAATTGAACAATTGGTTTTTAAAGTTGAACAATTGTATGTTAAAAATTGAATAATTATATTTGAAAAAGTTAAACAATTATATCTTAAAGTTGAACAATTTCATTTTTATAGTTAGACAATTGTTTTCACAATGTATATAAATTTGAACAATTGTATCTTAATGTTGAACCAATTCATTTTTTAATAATTTTTGGGTGGCCATTTTTTTTGGTTTTATTATTCTTGTTTTCCTACACGTTTAAGATTTAAGGCTTAGGGTTTATGTTTTGAATATTTTGAGTTGTATTAAGTTTATATTACCATATAAATAGAAGTTTATGTTTATTGGACAATTGTTCAAATTTTAATGAAGTATTGTTCAATCTATCTTTTGTTATAAGTTTGAATTTTCATGCAATAAAATGTATTCAACTTTTTTTGTACAATTGTTCAACTTTATATATTGTTCAAAAAAAATGTTGAACTTTAAGATACAATTGTGAAAATTCAAGAGGTAATTGTATAGTTTTTAGAAATAATTTTATGAAGAAAATGTGTAGGAAAACAAGAATAAAAAATGAAAAAAATGCTTTTGACCCGAAATAAAAATAAATGGCCAAAAAAAACAAAAAATAAAACTGACCGTTTCTCAGTAAAAATAGTTGTCTAATTGTAAAAATGAATATTTTCAACTTTTTTGGTATAATTATTCAAAAAATATTGTTCAAATTTTAACATATAATTGCTCAAATTCATGAGAGAATTGTTCAGTTTTTTTTAAAAAAAATTATAATGAAAATGTGTAGGAAAACAAGAATAAAAAATTGGATTTTTCTCCTGATAACCCCGAGGTATAGTAAAATTCACGAGGTACCCCACCTTTTTGCATATTTCGCCAGGTAACCCCGAGGTACAATTTTTTTTCGCGAAATGCCCTATCGTTACTCTTGTTAACGGCACCGTTTGATTTTAAAAAATAAAATCAAAACCAAATAAAAAAGGGAAACAGATCTCATCTCTTCGTTCGAACTCCTCTCTGTTGTTCTAGGCTCTTTCGACTCCCAGAGAACTCCTCTTGTTCGTTCCAGGCAATATCTCGGCGGCGGCGGGCGGAGGCGACAACAAGGCGGAGGCGGCAGTGTGGCAGTGCGGCTTGTCGACGACCAAGTGAGGCGCGTCGTCGTTCTGAAAAGCTTCCTTCTTGCAGTGGGGCTCGTCGGCGACCGAGTTGAATAGCTTCCTTCCAAGCTTAAGGTATGCAATCCAACCCATTTAAGTATTTTCAGATCAATTAATGTAAAAATTTAGGCTTATTTTGGAATTTGGGGATTTAGGATTTTAGGGATTTTGGGTTAGGTACAAATTGGTCGGTCGGTGTAAGGCGACTCAAATCATTTTCATGATGAAGAATAAGACACTTTCCATAATCCAAGAGCATAGAACAAGTGCTTGGAAGAGTTGTTTTGTTTTTTGGTCGGTCGGTGTAAGGCGATTCAAATTGATGGATTGTTCCTGCTAAAGGAAGCTTGCATATTGTTTCCTCTATTGATGGATTGTTCCTGCTAAGTGTTGTTAATAGAACTGATCTATTCTGTGACTTGAAGTTGTGGAATTCCATCCTTGCCCAAAATTTAGGATTTCAGTATACTCCATTATATCAAGCTTGTTCACTTGTCATTGGTCTTGATTAAATGTGTATCTGAATATGTGTGTGATGCTGCTTGTTCACTTGTCATTGGTCTTGATTAAATGTGTATCTGAATATGTGTGTGATGTTGGATCTGTCTACAAATTAGTTCATTCAGTAATTTAGCATGCATTGTGTTTAAAGAGTGAAATTTCATGAATTTTATCATCACTACAGCCTAGACTCTCCACACACCTTTGCCCTTTTATGGGAACATATTAATTCATGAATTTTATCATCACTACAGCCTAGCAACATGAGCAGCAATGCACTAGCAGCATAGCAACAAACGTTAATTTTATTCATATGTATTATCTTCTCTAATTTCTAGCTAAAATTTAGTATATATATGTCTTACTTCTTCTAAATTTGATACCTATGTGGCTAAGCATTGCATATGTGAAGTAGGCAGGGAATGGTATTTATCCTTTCATGTTTTTCAAGAGTTTTAAGTCATTACAAACTACTGATTTTTTTTGCTCCTTTGAATTGCAGGCAGAGCAAGGTTGTGGATATTTCAAATGGATGAATGCTTATGAATATTGATGTATTTGAATGATGAATTATCTGAACATACAAGCCCCGTGTCCATCACGAAGAAGTCTGCAGGGAAGACTAACTTATCAACCTCGACTAGCACGTCATGCACCACTCCTTAGGGGTAGACGTATGAGTTATCCGCCAGCTGGATGACGATCCCCGTCTTCTCTAATGGTCCCACCTCTAGAGACTCGTACAGTGAGAGAGGCAACACGTTTATGGAGGCACCCAAATCAAGTAAGGCCTTGTCGAACAAGGTACCCCCAATCTTACAGGGAATAGTGAACATCCCAGGGTCACTCGCCATCTTGGGTATCCGCTTTTGCAGCATAGCGGACACATTCTCACTAACTTGCACCTTTTTCTTCTCCTTAACTGCCCTCTTCCTCTTAATCGTGCAGAGCTCCTTCAAAAATTTAGCATAGCGAGGAATACTATTTACCAGCTTGAGTAAAGGAATGTTTACCTCACAATTGCTAAACGTCTCAAACAATTCCTTATCATTGGCTGGCCTCCTCGTGTCCGCCAGAGCCTCGGGGAAGGGTGCGGGAGGCTTTACTGATCCAAGCGAAGGGAAATAGGGGCGCACGTAGTCGACATAGGGGTCGTCGAGACGAAAGGACGCGTCTGGGGAATTTCCGCAATCGCGGATTGGTGGCCGCGGTCGCGGAATTTGTTCGACCTGATCGCCTTCTTCAATTCTTTTTCCACGATCGCGGATTTCATGCCGCGGTCGCGGAAAATTCTCGACCCGTTGCTCCTCTTCGTCCATGCTTTTTCCGCGGTCGAAGAATTCTTGTCGCGATTGCGGATTAGCGCCAATTTCTTCCTTCTCCTCATCGGTGGTCACACCGCGGTCGCGGATTTCTCTCTCTCGTACTCGCCTAGCCTCCACCTCAGCTCCGCTCCTTAATGTCATGGCACACACATTCTCCTTCGGGTTGACTACCGTTTGAGAGGGTAGTTTCCCCGACTCTCGAGCTTCCAACTTGCTCACAGCTATAGAGATTAGCCCCATTTGTTTTTCCAGGTTCTGAATACTGGACTTCGTCTCTTGCTGATGTTGGGCCACAGTGTTCGCCAGTGTGTTCACATTGTTAACCATGGCTTGCATGCCCTTGACAAGGGCATTGATCTTGTCCTCACTGGACGTAGAGGCACTGGAACTCTAGCCTTGGGGTCTCTGGTCGTATGGAGCTCTATATTGTTGACCCCTAGGCTGTTGGTACTGTTGTAGGCGGGGATAAAATTGTGGCGGCCTCTGTGGGTATTTTTGGTTCTCTTGACCATGATGAATGTTCTGCTGGTTCCCGTACCTCAAATTGGGGTGATCTCTCCACCCTGGATTATAGGTGTTGGAGTACGGGTCATATCTTGGCCTTTGACGGCCATATCCTCCAATTGCGTTCACCTCAGCAGTGGGCTCCTGTAGCGTGTAACACCCCCAAATTTAACCCCATTTGGAAGCGCTACTGCCGATGACCCCGGGCGAAAACCCCGAAGTCACCCCAGGCTTTTCCGACGTCATAACTGACTTAAAACACAGTTACGATACTAAAATCATAACTTTTATTAAACCACATGGTCGCGGAATTACACGATTCCTAAAACGACCCAAATACATCATCAATACAAAAATCAAAATTTACAACGGAAGACTTATAAACAAAATACAAAATAGCACAGCGGAAATCGTTTTAAACACAAAGCGACAAGACAACTTGTCGAAAACAAAACACCGTTCATCTTCATAGTCGTTCTAGCCTTCACTGAACAGCAACATACCTGCATGTGCCGAAACGGACGGACGACACCCCCATGACGTTACAGATAAATAAAATACAAGCGTTAGTCTAATGAATAGACTAAGCAAAGGCTCATGGCATACAATTCACACAAACACATCACAAACAGTTCCACATATCACAAATCACATCAAAGCAGTTCAACATATCCCAAATCACATCACAATCTCAAGTCACATGATTACAGTATATCTTTTATATTAGCGTTGATTCTAGCAGAAATACAACCTAATATAATATCATATTTCAATTATCTCAATTTAATTAAAAACCACTTGCCTGGAATAGACGAGCTCAAACAAAGCCAAACCACAAAAACACAACTCGGACACACAATACCGCGATCGCGGTGAGTCGCGGTCGGTCGCGGTTCATCAACAGTGGCAAGCTTTGACAGCTTCCATGGCGGGGAGGGAATTTACCCGATCGATTCAAGCTTCGTCTTGCATTCAAATTGATCACAAAGCACCTCTAAGCTTCACCTAACACCTTGGCAACCTTCTCCAATCCATAAAGCCTCTCGATTCAAGCCCAAAACCGAGCTCACAGCTCGTGCATCAATGGCGAGACAGGGGAGAACAGAGGAGAAAGAGAGAAGAAAAAGAGAAGAAGAAGAGAAGAAGAAGAGTTTGGTCTTCACCTCCTTTTATAGCACAAATCCGACACCTCCAAGGGGACAAGGGGACAAAGGCGTAGGCCACTAGCGAGCCACTTGGCCTGCCCAAAAAATATCCCAGCCGACCTACAGTAACCGCCTTCGAGGAAGACGACCGCCTCTGAAAAAGGCATTACCGCGATCGCGGCCGATCGCGGTGAGTCGCGGTTGATCGCGGTCAATCGCGGTTGATCGCGGTTTCTGGCCGACTTCACTTATTCTTATCCGAACTTGGTTCGGATTAAATTTCTTAACTCCGGGTTAAATATATTCGTATACTAACGACAAATTAACCCCGAAAACACTTCAACTGTATTATATAATGCTCGGAAAATTTTACAGAGCTCAGACCCCTTTTGAGAAGGTCCGAGACTCACTGAATTAAATCCGTCTAGCAAAACGGGCATAAGAAAATTTTAAAACAATTCAAAATACCCTTAAAAATTACGGGGTGTTACACAGCGTGGGACTTGTGTCAGTTGGATGCATCGTGTCTTGGCATATCCCACATGATTTGACCTGCTGTTGGCCACCCTTCATCATGCACCGCCTCATCATCTCCTTCATCTCAGCCATCTCAGCGAGTAGAGTGGAATTAGGCTGAGATGTTGCAGCTCTCACGGATTGGGCGCCCGCCCTTCTGCTAAACTGTCTTGAGCCCTTAGATAGCTCAAAGAAGACTTCAAAAGCCTGGTCGGGAGTCTTGTTCAGGATATTTCCTCCACAAGCAACGTTCACCATCCTCCGCTCGTCATCAAGAAGACCTCCGTACAAATAAAGTATGAGGTCCTGATCGGAGTAGCCATGATAGGGGCAACTGGAAATCAGCCTCTTGAAGCGCTCGTAGTACTCATATAACGACTCAGCACCCTGCTGTTCGATGTTGCTAATACTCCTCTTTAGGCTGTTCAGCTTCGTCGCTGGGAAGTACTTCTCCAGGAAGGCCTTTTTCATCTTGGCCCACGTGTCTATGCTCCTTGGGGTCAAGTAATAGAACCAGTCATTGGCCGTATCCTTCAAGGAGAAAGGAAAGGCTCTCAGCTTGATCTAGTCCTCAGTCACTCCCTTAGGCTTCATGCTCGTGCAGACTGCATGGAATTCCGACAGATGCTTGTTAGGGTCTTCACCACTCAGCCCATGGAAGTGGGGGAGTAAGTGGATCAACCCTGACTTGAGCTCGAAATTGACGCCATCGGCCAGCTCAGGAAAATGCACAGCCAGCGGTTGCTATTGCAGGTTAGGGGCAGTCAGCTGCCTCAATGTCTATTGTTCGTCATCCATCTCAAAAGTTGGGTTGTCAAAAACCAAAGATCTGTTCACTCTGCGGCTCTGGGAGAGCGTTCTCTCAATTTTTGTATCTAAAACTAAGAGTGGAGAGTCAGTAGCACGGGTGTGGACCATAAGATAGGTCCACACACAAATTAGCACACAAACATCCACAAGAAAAATAAAACTTGCATCCCCGGCAACGGCGCCAATTTGACAGACAGCTAAAGTCGTATCGCCTTATCAAAATAAAATCCTTAACAACCTAAACTAGTAGAATAGGCAAGCAAGGGTCGAATCCCACAGGAAGGAGTTGTCTTTCTGTATGTAAGGTTGCATGCAAAAGTAACAAAGGGGGGTTTTGGTTGGTTGTTTGTAAACAAGTAAACAAAGGAAACAAAAGCAAAGGTTTGTAATCAAATTGGGAAAAACACTTAGCCAAACAAATATTCACCATTCATATGATTGATTGGTCCTAGGTTATCTCTATTATTTCCTTTGATTATTCATGTCCCTATTCTTAATTAGTTACCAGTCCAACTCGGCCTGGCAACCCTTACTATTGAACGCACGAGAAACTATCAAGATTTAGAACAACAACAGCATAGAGCATAGGAATTAACCAGGATACATACAACACCGATGTTTCGCAGCATTTAGCACATAATCAATACAAATGGCGCCGTTGCCGGGGATGCAAGTTTTGTTTTTTCTTTGTGTGTGTTTGTGTACAAATTTTTGTGTGGACCTATCTTACGGTCCACACCCGTGCTATTGATTTTTCTTTTTTTTTTCTTTTTGATTTTGATACAGAGATGGAGAGATTTCCCCATTTCCGGCAGGAGCCGCAATATGACCCGTACTCCTATGCATACACTCCAGGGTGGAGAGATCACCCCAATTCGAGTTATGGGTACCAGCATTACCCTCCTTATGGTCATGATTACCTGGAGTTCTACCCGGAGCCATAATCGTTCTATTAGCAGGGTACTCCACACCAGTATTATCCAGCCTACGAGCATAACTCTCCAGTGTCCGATTCAAATACCTCCATGTCTGATGTGGAGATGCTCCGAAACTTGGAAAAGCAGATTGAGCAAATGACTCAAGCAGTGAGCAAAACGGAGGCCATGATGAAACTGCTATCGCACCCAGTAGTGCCCCAGGAGGATAATGTCTTCTCAATGACCCTGCGAAGTACGAAGCAACAGCTTGTCGCCCCCTTAGCTGAAAGGGAACAACAAATTTGCAAGACGGGAACAGAATACAGTGATAAATCTACAGAAGAGAACCCGAGACCGTGGGAGGTGTACCTCGACCGCGGTTTACTCAAGGAGTTGGGCCTTCCAGACGATATTTTGGACCGCGAGGTGCTGTTTGAAGAAGATTATTTTTTGGGACTGGAGGCATTCAGCGACCACGAGGAGGAGAGCCGCGATCGCGGACTGGCCACTGAAGCAGATGAAGAAATCGACGCTTTTCCGCGACCGCGGACCGAATTCCGCAACCGCGGAAAAATCCCCTCTGAAGAGCTGTTCGAGAGCAATCCGCGATCGCGGAAAAATCATTGAAGACGAGGCTCTGTTTGAAGAAGATCCGCGATCGCGAAAAGATGCCCACGATCGCGGAAACGTCCCTGCAGCCCCCGACCCTCTCGAGGCTGCCTATGATGAGTATGTGAGTCCCAACTCCTCTCCGCTTGTTTCGCTGTACCCCGTCGTACCCTTCCCTGAGGCATTACAAGATACTCGAAGGCTGAAGAACAACAAAGAGCTCTATGAAACCTTCAGTATCTGCGAGGCAACCATTCCCTTGGTCGAATTGGCAAACAACACTCCTCGCTGCACAGAAATTTTAAGGGCGCTGCGCAAGATCAAAAAGAAACCGAAGGGGAAGCACAAGAAAGAAACTGGGAGTAAAACGGAAAATTTCTCCACGCTGGATACGGGGCAGGACAGCTGTCCAAAGGTCAGCTGTCCTGCCCCGTATCCAGCGACTTTAATTAAAACTACAATATCTGATAAAATTATCCTAACGAACCTAAACAAGTAGTTTGGGCAAGCAAGGGTCGAATCCCACAGGGAGGAGTTGTTTATCTTTATGTTGATTGCATGCAATGGTAACAATGGGGGGTTTTAAGGTTGATTGTGAAACAAGTAAACAAAACAAACAAAAGCAAAGGGTTTTATCAAATAGGGAAAAACACTTAGCCAAACAAATATCCACCATTCATATGATTGATTGGTCCTAGGTTATCTATATTCCTTCCTTTGATTATTCTTGTCCCTATTCTGAATTAGTTACTAGTCCAACTAGTCCTAGCAACCCTTACTATTGAACGCACGAGAAACTATCAAGATTTAGAACAACAACAGCATAGAGCATAGGAATTAACCAGGATACATGCAACACCACAACTCATAGTATTTAACATATAATCAATTCTCTTTCATAATAATATAATCCAACTAGTCTTAGAATATCATGGATGCTACAATAGATAAGGAATCTCAACTCGAAATATCCAAACCCTAGCAATAGACAATTACTAATATCAACTAGGTGATCAATCTAGTCAAATCTATAACAATCAATATGAATATGCTCAAGAGAAAAGATATAATCCAAAGGAATAGGAAATAGAGTTATAACCTCACAATCAAATCATATGAGGGCTTCGCTAAGCAAAGGGTGCTTAGCTCCTCATAGTTCTTAGAAACAATAAACTTCAAAGGGAAAAATGTTGAATGGAAACAACGATGAAGGTAACGTGATTCTAGAACAATGAAAGGGAAACTATGTTAAATAACCAAACCCTAGAACTAAAGTGAAAAGATAACGAAAGTAATCCTAAAAGGAAAATAAAATAAAGTATAAGAAAATAAAATAAAATAAAATAAAAACGTAAAAGTAACTTCGGAAATTCTCGCGCTCGTCCGCCACCGTGTGGTTCCGCAATCGCGGAAGGAATTCCGCGGTCGCGGAAATTGGAATGTTGCTCTCGACTTCGCCTCGCTGAAGGATTTTCCGCGATCACGGAAAATGGCTTTGTAGACCCGACTGGGTCTATACTTCGTCTTCTTGGGTGGCTTCCTTCTCTCTTCAATATATCTTCATTTAAGCTTCTCCAAACCACCATATCTACACTTCTACTCCTCAACTCCATTCTCCATAGTTGTGCTCTAAACCCCTACAAATGGCACCCAAAACACCGATAACAACTCCTAGATAAGCCCTACAAAGTAGAACTGATCAAACTCCCCCATGCTTAAACCTTGCTCGTCCTCGAGTAAGCTAAAATAAAACCTACTCCTCCAATCAAATCCCCAAGGTTTCAGGAAGCACAGAAAACTCATCTCCACCAAGAATTGCACCTAAACATTAATCTGCAAGGCACCAACACAATATGATCAACACAACACAACACAACACATAATACCAATCACATCACCACACACAACCAAGCTAAAAGGAAAGCATAGTACTTCCCCCAAGCTTATCCCGAACACCATAGAGTGAATAAAATCTAATCCTAGCCTCCATCTATCATCTTATGCCTCCTAGAGTGACCTACCCGAATTCTCCTTATATCTCCTCTTCTTATGTCACCTCGCCAGGAAAAATGATAATTCCTAATAATCACTCTTCTTCTTTTCACTCATTTTGCCAAGGAGCCCTTTCGGGTTTTCACCAAGCCACTCATTTCATTTTTCAATAGATGGGCTCACATATACTCACATCACTCTTGACCAATTATTACCCCAGCCTAATGCTGGTCCAAGCCACATGCTATTACCTAAGCCGCCCTTTCGGGTTTTCGACTTATCCCAGGATTTCTATTTTTGCCTTTTTTCAATTTTGGCTTTTTCTTTTTCTTTTCTCCTCAACGACATAGCAAGTATAGAACACTCCCCCATTCTTAAACATTTCATTGTCCTCAATGTAATGAAAGACAAAAAGAATGAAGCACAGGGAAAAGCGGAAAAGTACTCACAAACGTCGCCGAGTTGGCTTGGACAAGAACGTTGTTACTGGCGGTATATCAATAAAGCACAGGTCTCTGGTGTTGCGCGGGCGTCGTCTTTAAAATCAATTCCTACCGTGCAACCAAATAGATCCACTATAGGATGTAGTAGAATAACAAGGAAGTCAGGGTTGCACGGCCTTCAATGAACACATGGTGGAGCCCAGATGTAATCGTTGTGGGGACTCTAGTGTTCCTCCTCCTCAACTGTCAATTGTAGGTCCATCATCGTTGCCAAATAAACATATGGAGCTAATGTCTCCTCCTGGATAACATGATGCGCACCATCTCTCCATGGGAAACTCGGACAGCTGGCCTTCGGTCGATTTTTTTTTTTAGGTGCAAGGAACTAGGAGGACTTACATTGGTGGTTCACACCGTCTTCAATATGGTTCGGGCCTCCTTCCTGCAGGTTAGTCCAAATGCACAAAAACAAAAGCAAAAACAAAAATAACACACAAATAACTAAAACAAAGAAGGAAAAGACAGGAAAGAAATACATACCTCGGGTTGCCTCCCGGACAGCGCCTTAGTTAACGTCGTGGCTCGACCTTCTACTTTCCCGCTCAACTAGGTTCGCTCACATCAATTGAGCACTCGGGGTTTCCATCAGGAGGGTGTCTTTTTGTATCATCTATGTTAAATCCGACCCTCATCCCGTCAAATTCCATTGTGAGCGAACCGCCTCTTACATCAATCTTGGTCTTCGCCGTGTTCATGAACGGCCATCCTAGCATCACAGGGGTTGTGTGTTTGTCTTGCCCCGTATCCAACACAAAGAAATCTGCAGGGAAGATAAGTTTGTCCACTTCTACCAGCACATCCTGCACAACTCCTTTGGGATACACATAAGAGTTATCCGCCAATTGGATCACAATCCCCGACTGCTGTAATGGCCCAACTTCTAGCGACTCATACAGTGAAAGAGGCAAAACATTGATAGAGGCACCCAAATCCATCATTGCTTTATCGAACATGGTGCCTCCTATCGTGCAAGGAATGGTGAACATGCCTGGATCGCTGCACTTCTTTGGTAACCGCTTTTGCAGCATAGCGGAAACGTTCTCACTGACCTTGACCTTCTTTTTCTCTTTCACAGCTTTCTTGCTCTTTAGTTTGCACACCTCCTTCAAGAATTTAACAAAGCGAGGGATGCTCTTAACAAGTTTTAGCAAGGGAATATTTACCTCCCAATTGCTGAAGGTCTCGAATAATTCCTTGTCATTGGTTGGTCGCCTCGTGTCCGCCAGAGCCTTGGGAAAGGGTGCGGGGGGCTTTACTGATCCGAGCGGAGGGAAATTGGGGCGCACGTACCATCATGGTAGTCGTCGAGAAGAACAGACGCCTCTGGAGCATTTCCACAGTCGCGGATTGGTAGCCACGGTCGCGGAATTTTGTCAAACAGCTCACTGTCTTTAGCACTTTTTCCGCGATCGCGAAATTCAGTCCGCGGTCGCGGAAAACTCTCGACCAGCTCCTCTTGGACTTTTCCGCGGTCGCGGAATTCGGTCCGCGGTCACAGAAAGACGTCCATTTCGTCTTGGTTCTCCGTGATCAATCCGCGGTTGCAACCGTCGTCTCCGTGGCCGCGGATATCTCTCTGTTGTGCTCGACTGGCCTCCAGTTCTGATCCGCTCCTTAGCGTCATGGCACATACGCTCTCCCTCTGGTTCACTACCGTTTGAGATGGTATTTGCCTGGACTCCCTGGCCTCCCATTTACTCAACAATTGAGCGACTTGTCCAAACTGATTCTCCAAGTGCTGAACATTAGAATTCGTCTCGTGCTGATGTTGGACCACTGCTTGAATTTGTGACCCCATCGAGGTCACAGTGTTAGTCATGGCCGCTATGCTCTGCATGATAGTGTTGAGCATGTCATCACCGGGCATGGGCGGCCTTGCGTTTTGGCCTTGGGCTCTATGCGCGTGTGGTTGCCCGTACTGTTGCTGACTACCATACGGACTGAACTGTTGTTGGTAGGGATTGAACTCCTGGTTATCATGGCCCTGGGAAGGATATTGCTGATTTTCGTATCTTGGAATGTTGTGATCCCTCCATCCTGAGTTGTAGGTGCTTGCATACGGTTCATATCTCGGCCTCTGCGGACCGAAACCTCTTACAACATTCACTTCAGCTTCGGGATCTCCGAGTGTTGGGCAGCCATCAGTGGGATGCAGCGGATCATGATAGATTCTGCAGGCTTTAACTGGCCTTGCTGCACAGGGGTTCCCCCTTTTGTTGAATTGTCGTGAGATTTCAGATAGCTCAAAGAATAACTCAAATATTGCAGCTGGCGTCTTGTTCAAAATGCTACCGCCACAGGCTGCGTTCACTAGTATGCGGTCATCATCCAGAAGTCCTCCATACAAATAAAGTATGAGGTCTTGGTCAGCGTACCCATGATAGGGGCAGCTTGATATCAACTTCCTGAATCTCTCATAATATGCATACAATGTCTCAGTAGCATGTTGTTCAATGTTGCTGATGCTTCGCTTCAGGCTATTGAGTTTCGTTGCAGGGAAGTATTTCTCCAGGAAGGCTTTCTTCATGTCAGCCCATGTGTCTATGCTCCCTGGGGCCAAATAGTAGAACCAATCATTGGCCGCGTCCTTTAGAGAAAAAGGAAAGGCCCTCAGCTTGATCTGGTCCTCTATAACGTTCCTTGGCTTCATACTGGTGCAAACAGAATGGAACTCAGAAAGATGTTTGTTGGGGTCTTTTCCACTCATCCCATGGAAATGGGGTAATAAGTAGATTAACTCGTATTTCAACTCAAAATTCACGCCCTCATCTAATGCAGGGAACTGCACGGCAAGCGGTTGTTGTTGCAGATTCGGGGCAGTTAGCTGTCTCAAAGTTGGTACTTCTTCAGCCATCTCTAAATCAAAATAAAAATGAAAGAAAATTAGTAGCACGGGTGTGGACCGTAAGATAGGTCCACACAAAAATTTGCACACAAACACACAAAAAGAAAAAACAAAACTTGCCTCCCCGGCAACGGCGCCAATTTGACAGGTAGGTTTTAGTCGTATCACCTGATCAAAATTATCCTGACGAACCTAAACAAGTAGTTTGGGCAAGCAAGGGTCGAATCCCACAGGGAGGAGTTGTTTATCTTTATGTTGATTGCATGCAATGGTAACAATGGGGGGTTTTAAGGTTGATTGTGAAACAAGTAAACAAAACAAACAAAAGCAAAGGGTTTTATCAAATAGGGAAAAACACTTAGCCAAACAAATATCCACCATTCATATGATTGATTGGTCCTAGGTTTAGAACAACAACGGCATAGAGCATAAGAATTAACCAGGATACATGCAACATCACAACCCGCAGTATTTAACTTATAATCAATTCTCTTTCATAATAATCTAATCCAACTAGTCTTAGAATATCATGGATGCTACAATAGATAAGGAATCTCAACTCGAAATATCCAAACCCTAGCAATAGACAATTACTAATATCAACTAGGTGATCAATCTAGTCAAATCAATAACAATCAATATGAATATGCTCAAGAGAAAAGATATAATCCAAAGGAATAGGAAATAGAGTTATAACCTCACAATCAAATCATATGAAGGCTTCAATTGTCGGACTAAGCAAAGGGTGCTTAGCTCCTCATAGTTCTTGGAAACAATAAACTTCAAAGGGAAAAATGCTGAATGGAAACAACGATGAATGTAACGTGATTCTAGAACAATGAAAGGGAAACTAGGTTAAATAACCTAACCCTAGAACTAAAGTGAAAAGATAACGAAAGTAATCCTAAAAGGGAAATAAAATAAAGTATAAGAAAAGAAAATAAAAACGTAAAAGTAACTTCGGAAATTCTCGCGCTCGTCCGCCGCCGTGTGGTTCCGCGATCGCGGAAGGAATTCCGCGGTCGCGGAAATTGGAATGTTGCTCTCGACTTCGCCTCGCTAAAGGATATTTCCGCGATCGCGGAAGAAATTCCACGGTCGCGGAAAATGGCTTTGTAGACCCGACTGGGTCTATACTTCGTCTTCTTGGGTGGCTTCCTTCTCTCTTCAATATATCTTCATTTAAGCTTCTCCAAACCACCATATCTACACTTCTACTCCTCAACTTCATTCTCCATAGTTGTGCTCTAAACCCCTACAAATGGCACCCAAAACACCGGTAACAACTCCTAGATAAGCCCTACAAAGTAGAGATGATCATTTGATAAGAGGTTTTAGTCGTATCACTTGATCAAAATTATCCTAACAAACCTAAACAAGTAGTTTGGGCAAGCAAGGGTCGAATCCCACGGGGAGGAGTTGTCTTTCTTAATGTAAATTCGCATGCAAAAGTAACAAGGGGGTTTTCGGTTGATTTGTTGTAAACAAGTAAACAAGGGAAACAAAAGCAAAGAGTTTGTAATCAATTAAGGAAAAAACACTTAGCCAAACAAATATCCACCATTCATTCGATTGATTGGTCCTAGGTTATCTCTATTCCTTCCTTTGATTATTCTTGTCCCTATTCTGAAATAGTCACCAGTCCAACTCGGCCTGACAACCCTTACTATTGAATGCACGAGAAACTATCAAGATTTAGAACAACAGCAGCATAGAGCATAGGAATTAACCAGGATACATACAATACCGATGTTTCGCAGCATTTAGCACATAATCAATTCTCTTTCATAATAAACTAGTCCAACTAGTCCTAGAATATCATGGATGCTACACAAGATAAGGGATTTCAACTCAAAATATACAAACCCTAGCAATAGACAATTACTAATATCAACTAGTTGGCCAGGCTAATCAAATCAATAAGAATCATTAGGAATAAGCTCAAGAGAAAAGATATAATCCAAAGGAATAAGAAATAGAGTTATAACCTCACAATCATATATCAAATGAAGGCTTCAATTGTCGGACTAAGCAAAGGGTGCTTAGTTCTTCGTAGTCTTGGAAGAAAAACAATATTGAATGGAATACTGAATAATAGTCTCGATTCTGAATGGAGGCTATGGAACTAGGTTTAAATAACCTAAACCTAAACCCAAAGATCACAAACATAATCTAAAAAGGAAATAAACTAAATAAACGAAATAAAGAAATTAAAAGAAAAACGGAAAAGTAAAATAAAATATCTTGGGAGAAGTCCCGCGCGGCTCGCTGCTGTGCATTTCCGCGATCGCGGATGAAATTCCACGGTCGCGGAAAATTCCTTTCCTGTTCGCTTCGCTGATGCATATTTCCGTGATCGCGGATGAATTTCCGCGGTCGCAGAAATCTCCATTTTGCTCCTCCAAACCACCATATCTGCACTTCTACTTCTCAACTCCAATCTCTACAATACGCTCTAAACATCTCCAAATGGTACCCAAAACACCGGTAACAACTCATAGTTAAACTCTACAAGGTAGTGCTAATCAAATTCCCCCATGCTTAAACATTGCTCGTCCTCGAGTAAGCTAAAATAAACCTACTCCTCCAATCAAATCCCCAAGGTCTCAGGAAGCATAGACAAACCATCTACACTAAGAATTGCACCTAACATGAAATTCCAAGGCACCAACACATTAAGCTCAACACAACACAACACATAACCACAACACCAACCAAGCTAAAAGGAAAGCAGAGTACTTTCCCCAAGCTTATCCCGAACACCATAGAGTGAATACAAAATCTAATCCTAGCCTCCATCTATCTTCTTATGCCTCCCAGAGTGACCTACCCGAATCCTCCTTATATCTCCTCTTATTATGTCACCACGCCAGGAAAAATGAGGAATCCTAATAATCACTCTTCTTCTTTTCACTCATTTTGCCAAGGCGCCCTTTCGGGTTTTCACCAAGCCACTCATTTCATTTTTCAATAGATGGGCTCACAATATACTCACATCACTCTTGACCTCATATTACCCCAGCCTAATGCTAGTCCAAGCCACCTGCTTATTGCATAAGCCACCCTTTCGGGTTTTCGACTTATCCCAGGATTTTCTATTTTTGCCTTTTTTCAAATTTTTGGCTTTTTCTTTTTCTTTTCTCCTCAACGACTAGCAAGTATAGAACACTCCCTCATGCTTAAACATTGCATTGTCCTCAATGTAATGAAAGACAAAAAAAGAATGAAGCACAGGGAGAGGCAATAAATAACTCACAAACGTCGTCGAGTTGGCTTGGACGGGGAAATTGTTGCTTGCGATAAAACAATATAAGCACATGTCACTGGTGTTGCGGCATCTTCAAACTCAAACTCCACCGTGCAACCAAAAGGAATCCACTGGAAAGTGTAGTGGCATATCAAAGAATGCGGGGCTACACGGCCTTCAATGAACACAAAAAATGGGCCCAGATATACTCGTGGTATGGGCCCTGGTGTTCCTCCTCCGCAGCTGTCGAATGTAGGGCCATCATCGGTGCCAGATAAAAAGTGGGGCTATTGTCTCCTCCTTGACAACATGATGCGCACCGTCTCTCTATGGGGGACTCGGACAGCTGACCTTCGGTAGAACTCTTTTTTTTTCGATTTTGTTTTTCCCGAGTGTAGGGAAAGGAAAACTTACGTTGTTGGTGCGTGGTTAACACCGTCTTCAATTTGGCTTCGGTCCTCCTTCCTGCAGGTTAGTCTAAAACGAAAACAAAACAAAAGCAAAAACAAAAATAACAAACAAACAACTAAAAAAACATGGAATGAAAAGGCAGGAAAGAAATACATACGGTTGCCTCCCGGACAGCGCCTTAGTTATTGTCGTGGCTCGACCTGGTACTCTTCCACATCAACTCGGGTTGCTCATAGCAACTGAACTCCTGTGGTCTAGATCAGGGGGTGCCTCTTTGTATGCTCTATATTGAGCTTTACCCCCAATCCACTGCACTTCATGATAGGTGGACTGCTGTTTACATCCATGATTGCACTTTCCATCTTCAGAAATGGCCTAACCAACATCTCAGGGGTTGCATGTTTGTCCTGTCCCGTATCTAGCGTGGAGAAATTTTCCCTTTTACTCACAGTTTCTTTCTTGTGCTTCCCCTTCGGTTTCTTTTTGATCTTGCGCAGCGCCCTTAAAATTTCTGTGCAGCGAGGAGTGTTGTTTGCCAATTCGACCAAGGGAATGGTTGCCTCGCAGATACTGAAGATTTCATAGAGCTCTTTGTTGTTCTTCAGCCTTCAAGTATCTTGTAATGCCTCAGGGAAGGGTGCGACGGGGTGCAGCGAAACAAGCGGATAGGAGTTGGGACTCACATACTCATCATAGGCAGCCTCGAGAGGGTCGGGGGCTGCAGGGACATTTCCGCGATCGCGGGCATCTTTCTGCGCTCGCGGATCTTCTTCGAACAGAGCCTAGTCTTCAACGATTTTTCCGCGATCGCGGAATTCTTTCCGCGGTCGCGGATTTCTCTTGAACAGCTCTTCAAAGGGGATTTTTCCGCGGTTGCGGAATTCGGTCCGCGGTCGCGAAAAAGCGTCGATTTTTTCATATGCTTCAGTGGCCAGTCCGCGGTCGCGGCTCTCCTCCTCGTGGTCGCTGAATTCCTCCAGTCCCAAAAAATAATCTTCTTCAGACAGCACCTCGCGGTCCAAAATATCGTCTGGAAGGCCCAACTTATTGAGTAAACCGCGATCGAGGTACACCTCCCGTGGTCTCGGGTTCTCTTCTACAGACATCTCACTGTATTCTGCTCCCGTCTCACAAATTTGTTGTTCCCTCTCAGCTAAGGGGGCGACAAGCTGTTGCTACATACTTCGCAGGGTCATCGAGAAGACATTCTCCTCCTGGGGCACTACTGGGTGCAAAAGCAGTTTCATCATGGCCTCCGTTTTGCTCACTACTTGAGTCATTTGCTCAATCTGCTTTTCCAAGTTCCGGAGCATCTCCACATCAGACATGGAGGTATTTGAATCGGACACTGGAGAGTTATGCTCGTAGGCTGGATAATACTGGTGTGGAGTACCCTGCTGATAGAACGATTGTGGCTCCGGGTAGAACTCCAGGTAATCATGACCATAAGGAGGGTAATGCGGGTACCCATAACTCGAATTGGGGTGATCTATCCACCCTGGAGTGTATGCGTAGGAGTACGGGTCATATTGCGGCTCCTGTCGGAAATGGGGAAATCTCTCCATCTTTGTATCAAAATCAAAAAGAAAAATCAATAGAACGGATGTGGACCGTAAGATAGGTCCACACAAAAATTTGCACACAAACACACACAAAGAAAAAACAAAACTTGCCTCCCCGACAACGGCGCCAATTTGATAAGAGGTTTTAGTCGTATCACCTGATCAAAATTATCCTAACAAACCTAAACAAGTAGTTTGGGCAAGCAAGGATCGAATCCCACAGGGAGAAATTGTCTTTCTTAATGTAAATTCGCATGCAAAAGTAACAAGGGGGTTTTCGGTTGATTTGTTGTAAACAAGTAAACAAGGGAAACAAAATCAAAGAGTTTGTAATCAATTAAGGAAAAAACACTTAGCCAAACAAATATCCAACATTCATTCGATTGATTGGTCCTAGGTTATCTCTATTGCTTCCTTTGATTATTCCTGTCCCTATTCTGAAATAGTCACCAGTCCAACTCAGCCTGGCAACCCTTACTATTGAACGCATGATAAACTATCAAGATTTAGAAGAACAACAGCATAAGGCATATGAATTAACCAGGATACATACAACACCCATGTTTCGCAGCATTTAGCACATAATCAATTCTCTTTCATAGTAAACTAATCCAACTAGTCCTAGAATATCATGGATGCTACACAAGATAAGGGATTTCAACTCGAAGTATCCAAACCCTAGCAATAGACAATTACTAATATCAACTAGTTGGCCAAGCTAATCAAATCAATAAGAATCAATAGGAATAAGCTCAAGAGAAAAGATATAATCCAAAGGAATAGGAAATAGAGTTATAACCTCACAATCATATATTAAATGAAGGATTCAATTGTCGGACTAAGCAAAAGGTGCTTAGTTCTTCGTAGTCTTGGAAGAAAAACAATACTGAATGGAATACTGAATAATAGTCTCGATTCTGAATGGAGGCTATGGAACTAGGTTTAAATAACCTAAACCCAAAGATCACAAACATAATCTAAAAAGGAAATAAACTAAATAAACGAAATAAAGAAATTAAAAGAAAAATGGAAAAGTAAAATAAAATATCTTCGGAGAAGTCCCGCGCGGCTCGCTGTTGTGCATTTCCGCGATCGCGGATGAAATTCCGCGGTCGCGGAAAATTCCTTTCCTGTTCGCTTCGCTGATGCATATTTCTGCGATCGCGGATGAATTGCGGATGAATTTCCGCGGTCGCGGAAATTTCCATTTTGCTCTCGACTTTCTTTGACTTTTCCGCGATCAACCTCTTGCTCGCCCGCGGTCGCGGATTTCTTATGTAGACCCAGTTGGGTCTATTCTTCGTCTTATTGGGTGGTTCTTTCTCTCTTCAATATATCTTTATTTAAGCTCCTCCAAACCACCATATCCGCACTTCTACTTCTCAACTCCAATCTCTACAATACGCTCTAAATATCTCCAAATGGTACCCAAAACACCTGTAACAACTCATAGTTAAACCCTACAAGGTAGTGCTGATCAATACGCTATGAAACGAAGATACGAAACGAAATGAATAAACGAAACGAACGAAAGGAAAAAGGGCCTAAGTCGTGGCCATGGTTGCCAAAGCCGTGATCGCGCTTGCTGGGCAAGGCCGCAGTTGCGGTTGGCATATCCGCAGTCGCGGTTTCCTGGGCCAAGCCCGCGGTCGCGGTGGATGGAGCCGTGGTCGCGGATCTCCATCCCGATGCGAGGCTAGATGGCTCCGAAACCTTACCGACGACAACGATGACGAGGCTTGCTTCACCACCGCGTATCACCACCACTCCAAGGCTTCCAACGACACCTCCGGCGATCACTAGAACTCCGGCGACCACTGAGAACTCTGGCGACAACGAAGACAAACGAGAGAGAGAGAGATGGAGCTTGATGGATGATGGAGAAGAGGCTGCCATGCCCCCCTTTTATAGCCATGGAGGAGTAGGCGTTCACTCCCACACTGGGAGACCAATCGGTTCACATCCCCTCCACCGGCAAATGAAGAAGAATGTGGGGAAAATCGAGCGTCGGCCTTCTAGAAGCTCGAGGAAGAAGAAGGTGAAACAGAGACCCGCGACCGCAGTTTCGAAACCGTGATCGCGGTTTACCCACAGGGAAAACCGTGCCCGCGGTTTCAAAACCGCGGTCGCGGTAGTCTCGCGCTCGCATCTATGGGTCTTTGGTCGCGGTCTTTGTTCGAAGTCATGCTTAATCTTATTTCTTTGCACTCCTCAAATACTTTAAGACCCAAATTTTTATTGAACGTATATCGTCACGTTCAAAAGGATCTTACAGAGGTTACAGAATAAACCTAACACGTCTCGCTTACAAAACGACAATTTGAAAATTACCCAAATACCCTTACTAAAATTGAGGGTTATTACATAGGCCACAACACAGGTTGCTGACAAATGATAAGCCATAGGCCACAACACAGGTTGCTGACAAATGATAAGCCATAAGCCACAGCACAGGTTGCTGACAAATGATAAGCCATAGGCCATGGCACAAGTTGTTGACAAATGATAAGCCATAGGCCACAACACAGATTGTTGACAAATGATAAGCCATAGGCCATAACACAAGTTGCTGACAAATGATAAGCCATAGGCCACGGCACATGTTGCTGACAAATGATAAGCCATAGGCCACACCACAAATTGTCGAATAAACGAATAGACCATGAGGCATAATTGCACAGGCTGCATAAATTGACTAGCCATAAGGGGCAACCATACATGTCGTGTCGAATGGCAGAAGCAAAAGAGTATTCGGAAAAACCCAGAACCGCACGGTCGTGCGGTGCTCTCGACATTGGGGCAAAAATCCGAGATTAAATTCTCCCAGAACCACACGGCCGTGCGTTTTACCGCACGGGCCGTGCGATGCTCTCGACATTGGGGCAAAAATTCGGGATTTAATTCTCCCAGAACCGCACGGTCAATCGTTTTACCGCACGGGCCGTGCGGTGCTCTTGGCTTCGGAAAATCACTGCTTGCACGGCCGTGCGGTTTTAAAAAAAGTTAAAAAATTGAGAAAATTTACCGACTGCATGGCCGTGCATTTTACCGCACGGGCCGTGCATTGGCCTCGACTCGAATTACGCTATTTTTTTTCAGGAGGACGAATCGAGGATACCGGGCCTTAATAGGTTAGGTTATATTCGGCCTCTCAAGCCTCTACGAGCCTTCAAAGCCTGAGGGGCAAATTGAGGAGGTAAAATAACATTTATTATTATCTTTATTTCTTTTCCTTTTATTATGCTTATAATTTCAGCAAACAAGGTTATAGGCTTTAATGAGGGAAAGCCCAGCAAGGTAATAATTAACCTAATAAAGCCCAAATGAGGGGCTCTCTCTTATTTGTTTCATACAAACACAACTTTGGCTGCCTCCGTTGATTTGTTTTCGAGAGCTTCTTACTGACTTAAGCGTCGGAGGGACTTTAGGGGAGATCCGGCCCTTCCGTTGACTGGTTTTCTGGTTGCAGATTGAAGAATCCAAGTTCAAATCAAGTTCTTCTTGTGGGAATCCATCGTTTCTCTTTTAATCATCAAGTGGTGCAGAATTTTGCTACCACAGTTTCCATTTTTTATCCTTCAAGCGTGAAGAGGGATGCTTTATTTGCTATTCTTGAGCCTGTTTGTGATGATTTCATTCCTTGCAATTGTGGAAAGAATATGTGCACCCAAACCACCTCATAAATGTTAGAGGGTGTGGTTGATAATAATACTCAAAAACATTGACCCAAAGGTAGGTATTTTGTTAAATAATCTACCATCAAATTTGATCTTTCATCCATTTTGTAGATAAGATTCTTGCCTACACACTTTGATTTAGGTAACAATGGTTGTTACCTTGCAATTCCTTATGGTATCGAGGTAATAATAAATAATGGTTGTTACCTTGCAATTCCTTATGGTTTGTCTTATAAATTCTTTCGTTTGTGGCTTTCATCTCCAAGAGAAGTGGTGACAACCTATTTTTCAATAGCCCAGATTGCGTAAAACTGTAGTAATCCTCATTTTATCATAAGGGTAACAATGTTAATTCTATAATTTTTCATTTTATTTTGATAATAATAAAAGTTATGAATTTTTTTATTTCTTGTAGATGACTAAATTAATTTTTCATTGACTTAACTTCAACAATTAGGTTAAGATAATTTTTGTACAAATTAAAGGATCATAATAGTATGGGTAGAAATAAATAATTAAGTATAACCTTGAATGTGATTTTGAGAATTTTTTGATATATAATAAAGGTTATAAGAATTATTATGTTTATCCATGAAATGATAAAATAAAAATAATTAACCCAAGTAAGTTAACTCTTTAAGTCATGAATTATTTAAATTATGTTAACTTAAGTTTATATTAATTTAAATAAAATTATCTTGCCAAGCATAAAGTATTTAAAGTAAGAATAAAATAGAATGTTAATTAAAATATGGTTAAGTTTATAAGATAATGTAACTTAAGCTTAAAGATACCTATTTAATTTTTCCTTCAACTTAAATTTGGGTTAAAATGTATAAATAAACTTAGGATAAGTTATATATAAGTTTGGGTAAATTATGTAATTTTTTAAAAGTTAAATTAAGGGCATTTTTGCCACAACTTGAAAAGTTGGGAAAAATGCATAATCAAGGCAACATTCTGGGGGGCCGTGTGCAAATAAGGCAAAAATGGATTGCTTCTTCAACCTTAAGCCAAGGCACCAAAAACACAGCTTTTAGAGCTCTTTCAATGGTGGATTTCGGCTCTAATTCGCACTCATTTGTCCAAATTAAGTCATGGGCTTTAAAGATTAGTCAATCCCGAACCTAATCCTCCAAACATAAAGATTTTTAATGCCCCCATTTGGTGAAATGTCTAGTTCAAAGTCGAACAGCCCACGAACTCGTTCAAGCTATGGAGCTTGCAGCCATGGCCGATTTTGGCCCGTTTTTTTACAATTGCAGCATGGCCTTTGTGGGTAACATCTTGAAGTGTATAATTACCATAAAATCGAAAAGTATTATCCCCATACAAGATCAAATTTCTTCCCAGAAGGCAAGAAAATATCTCGAACGTGTCAGCCAAGTTTTTGGAAAAATTGAGATCCGATTCGGGATCGTTTTGGGCCAAAGTTTATATCAATCTGTAGGATTTTGAGAGACCTATCCAACCCCTATAAATACCCCTTCACCCATTGAGTAGATTCATCCAATTTCGCCTCTAATGCTATCTTCCTAGCTTCGTTCTTGTAATTGGTGGCATCCCTAGAACCACCAAGGAGTCCTCTTCAAAATCCCTCTAACCCCATCCCCGGTGGTGGTCTGACAAAGGTGAATTGCTCAGTTTTTCGGCAAGTGTACATCCGCGACTTCGGTAACTAGTTCGGCCGAGTTGTTTGGTTAATTTTGGCTTTGTTTTTATTAATCTTTTTAAATTTTACTAATCTGGATTAATTAAAATTTCGGATAGGCTAAATTAATTTTATTTGTATTTAAATAAAATAAATTATAATTTTTAGGGAATTATCTTGTATTATGAATTGTTAAATTGTAACACTTCATCTAGATAAATTTTGGTGAGAAATTGTTAGGGTTATAAATAAATTATTGGATCAATTTAATTATGATATGATTATTTAGAATATACGACTAATTGATTTGTAGTATCGTATAAATAAACGTTTTATCGAAAAGCCTTGAAATTGATTTATTTAGAGTTAAATAAATTCAATTAAAAATCGAGACTTGTATCCTTCAAATGTTGTTATTGGATAAATTATCTAATCGTAATTTATTTATGTTGTGTGATTTGGGTACATCTCGGAATCGCGTTTGGAACGGAAATAAAGAAAGGAGCCAATTTGCTTTTCGAAAGCAACCATCTACGTTACGTCGTTTGAGTTCTTCGGGATTTAAGGCAAGTGGCGGTTCGCTCTTGCTATTTTATTCCATTTTTTCTTAATTGACAATTAATCTATTGTCTTAATTAATTTTGGATAAATAATTTTATTTGTCGTTTGGAACTTGTGTGATAAGTTGTTATGAATAATGAACCTTATTTATTAGGTTGTATATTTTGCTAGCACTACCCTTATATATATATATTAGGCGGAATTGCAAAAAATACCAACTTTTGCATAGCTCTTTGCAAAAATATCAACTTTTAAAAAGTATTGCAAAAGTACCATAAAGCTGCAAAACTTTTCAAAACTAAAAAGGTAAAATGAATTATGAATAATACTTTTTCAAAAAAACATAAAAGTGTTTTGGAAAGGGTTAAAGAAGCAGTTAATTTTAAACGGTTGTATCAGTAGCGTAATCAAGTACTTGTTCAACCGATAGCAGTTCATCCTTTCCATTCGTTTCTTCCCCAAAAACTTTTCGGCGCTCTCGCTTTTTCCTTTCATCCCCGAATCGTATTCCTGAAACCAAATCCTAAATCCCCAAAGTCGAGAAGGCAAAGCTCTTTGTGAAGCCCTTTGTGAATCCATTTTTGAAACCCTTACTAAATCCCCAGATCGATAATGGTAAAGACAAGAGGTTTGCAGTCTGCGAAAGCCAGAGTCGAGAAGGCGAAGGCGAAGGCTTCTACACTTTCGAGGAGAAAGAGGGTTGAGGAAAGCGAAGAAAATCCGGCGAATGCGAAGGCGGCTACTGTGTCGATTGGTCGAATGAAGAGAGTCTACAGCTCGTCGGAGGAAGAAGAATCACCGAGTCCAGTCGTATCGGTGCAGAAGAAGATACTGAGAATCTCGGAGGCTGAAGAACCGAAAGCCAAAAGGTCGAGGAAGGAGCCATCAAAGTCGGTTGGCGGGGTTAGTGGTCTTCTCTAACTCTTGACCTACCTAAAAAAAACAATATTTTGTCTGAAATTTGTGATGCATGCTAGGTTTAGGGTCTGGATAAACAGAGCATGATTTAGTCTGTAAAAAACAGAGCATGGAGAGGTCTAGAAAAGACATAGTAGCCTAAACTCTTGACATCCATATGGCCTGACAAACCAAAATGTGTTCTGACAAAACCTATTATCTTACCTGACAAAGTAAGTTTTCGGGTCTATGTCAATATGAATCTCATGTATTTGTTGTGTGGTTAGGGTGTTAGAATGTCATAGTAGCATGATTCATGTTGATACAAAATTGTAAGTTATAGTCTAGGGTAAAGACTTGTTTGAACAACTTCCATTTGGCCTGAAAAACAAAAATGTAGTCTGACAAAATATTTTTTATCCTGAAAAACATATATCTTTACCTGACAAAGTAAGATGGTGCATTTCTTTCTTTTATGTGAATATGAAAGTCATTCTTACCTATCATGTATTTGTGTAAGTCATTCTTTACAGATAATGTACAAGTGGCATTCCGAAGAGTTGTTTTATGGTCGGATAAATCAGAACTCAAGGCTTCAATATCTGAATTGTATTGAGAACATCCTAACTCGAACAGACTGGCAGACAGTTCTGCAGGGCCCATTTGGCCCAATTATAAAAATTATGAAAAACTTGAAATTGTATGCACAGTTGATTCACCATGTATTGTTTAGGCAACTGGACACAAAAAAGCAGTTTGAGACATGGTATGATCTTGGTGGACAACCATGTAGGTTTTCAATAGAGGAGTTTAGGCTAATAACAGGACTGAATTATGGGATGCCCGATGAGGAGGACACTATGGAGGATAAGAAGGCAGTCTTTGATTTTTTTGGTGTGAGGAGTATTACCATTGCTAACATTTTAACCAAGTTTTTATCGTATCGGGAGGAAAATGTATTCAAGCTGAAGATGGCCTTGTTGTTAATTCTTGAGGGTGTTGTACTGGGGGCTGATAAGAAGAAGAAGGTCATACCTCTATATGTGAAATTGACCCAAGACTTAAGGCAAGTGGCGGTTCGCTCTTGCTATTTTATTCATTTTTTTCTTAATTGAAAATTAATCTATTGTCTTAATTAATTTTGGATAAATAATTCTATTTGTCATTTGGAACTTATGTGATAAGTTGTTATGAATAATGAACCTTATTTATTAGGTTGTATATTTTGCTAGCACGACCCTTATATATATATATTAGGCGGAATTGCAAAAAATACCAACTTTTGCATAGCTCTTTGCAAAAATACCAACTTTTAAAAAGTATTGCAAAAGTACCATAAAGCTGTAAAACTTTTCAAAACTAAAAAGGTAAAATGATTTATGAATAAAACTTTTTCAAAAAACATAAAAGTGTTTTGGAAAGGTTTAAAGAAGCAGTTAATTTTAAATGGTTGTATCAGTAGCGTAATCAAGTACTTGTTCAACCGGTAGCAGTTCATCCTTTCCATGTGTTTCTTCCCTAAAAACTTTTCGGCGCTCTCGCTTTTTCTTTTCATCCCAGAATCGTATTCGTGAAACCAAATCCTAAATCCCCAAAGTTGAGAAGGCAAAGCTCTTTGTGAAGCCCTTTCTGAAGCCCTTTGTGAATCCATTTCTGAAGCCCTTACTAAATCCCCAGATCGATAATGGTGAAGACAAGAGGTTTGCAGTCTGCGAAAGCCAGAGTCGAGAAGGCGAAGGCGAAGGCTTCTACACTTTCGAGGAGAAAGAGGGTTGAGGAAAGCGAAGAAAATCCGGCGAATGCGAAGGCGGCTACTGTGTCGATTGGCCGAATGAAGAGAGTCTACAGCTCGTCGGAGGAAGAAGAATCACCGAGTCCAGTCGTATCGGTGGAGAAGAAGAAACTGAGAATCTCAGAGGCTGAAGAACCAAAAGCCAAGAGGTCGAGGAATGATCCATCAAAGTCGGTTGGCGGGGTTAGTGGTCTTCTCTAACTCTTGACCTACGTAAAAAAAACAATATTTTGTCTGAAATTTGTGATGCATGTTAGGTTTAGGGTCTGGATAAACAGAGCATGATTTAGTCTGTACAAAACAGAGCATGGAGAGGTCTGGAAAATTCATAGTAGCCTAAACTCTTCACATCCATATGGCCTGACAAAACAAAATGTGTTCTAACAAAACCAATTATCTTACCTGACAAAGTAAGTTTTCGGGTCTATGTCAATATGAATGTCATGTATTTGTTGTGTGGTTAAGGTGTTAGAATGTCATAGTAGCATGATTCATGTTGATACAAAATTGTAAGTTATAGTCTAGGGTAAAGACTTGTCTGAACAACTTCCATTTGGCCTGACAAACAAAAATGTAGTCTGACAAAATATTTTTTATCCTGAAAAACATATATCTTTACCTGACAAAGTAAGATGGTGCCTTTCTTTCTTTTATGTGAATATGAAAGTCATTCTTACCTATCATGTATTTGTATATGTCATTCTTTACAGATAATGTACAAGTGGCATTCTGAAGAGTTGTTTTATGGTCGGATAAATCAGAACTCAAGGCTTCAATATCTGAATTGTATTGAGAACACCCTAACTCGAACAGACTGGCAGACAATTCTGCAGGGCCCATTTGGCCCAATTATAAAAATTATGAAAAATTTGAAACTGTATGCACAGTTGATTCACCATGTATTGTTTAGGCAACTGGACACAAAAAAGCAGTTTGAGACATGGTATGATCTTGGTGGACAACCATGTAGGTTTTCAATAGAGGAGTTTAGGCTAATAACAGGACTGAATTGTGGGATGCCTGATGAGGAGGACATTGTGGAGGATAAGAAGGCAGTCTTTGATTTTTTTGGTGTGAGGAGTATTACCATTGCTAACATTTTAACCAAGTTTTTTATCGTATCGGGAGGAAAATGTATTCAAGCTGAAGATGGCCTTGTTGTTAATTCTTGAGGGTGTTGTACTGGGGGATGATAAGAAGAGGAAGGTCAGACCTCTATATGTGAAATTGACCCAAGACTTAAGGCAAGTGGCGGTTCGCTCTTGCTATTTTATTCCATTTTTTTCTTAATTGACAATTAATCTATTGTCTTAATTAATTTTGGATAAATAATTCTATTTGTCGTTTGGAACTTGTATGATAAGTTGTTATGAATAATGAACCTTATTTATTAGGTTGTATATTTTGCTAGCACGACCCTTATATATATATATATATATATTAGGCGGAATTGCAAAAAATACCAACTTTTGCATAGCTCTTTGCAAAAATACCAACTTTTAAAAAGTATTGCAAAAGTACCATAAAGCTGCAAAACTTTTCAAAACTAAAAAGGTAAAATGAATTATGAATAAAACTTTTTCAAAAAACATATAAGTGTTTTGGAAAGGTTTAAAGAAGCAATTAATTTTAAACGGTTGTATTAGTAGTGTAATCAAGTACTTGTTCAACCGGTAGCAGTTCATCCTTTCCATGCGTTTCTTCCCCAAAAACTTTTCGGCGCTCTCGCTTTTTCCTTTCATCCCCGAATCGTATTCGTGAAACCAAATCCTAAATCCCCAAAGTCGAGAAGGCAAAGCTCTTTGTGAAGCCCTTTGTGAATTCATTTCTGAAGCCCTTACTAAATCCCCAGATTGATAATGGTGAAGACAAGAGGTTTGCATTCTGCGAAAGCCAGAGTCGAGAAGGCGAAGGCTTCTACACTTTCGAGGAGAAAGTGGGTTGAGGAAAGCGAATAAAATCCGGTGAATGCGAAGGCGGCTACTGTGTCGATTGGCCGAATGAAGAGAGTCTACAGCTCGTCGGAGGAAGAAGAATCACCAAGTCCAGTCGTATCGGTGCAGAAGAAGAAACTGAGAATCTAGGAGGCTGAAGAACCGAAAGCCAAGAGGTCGAGGAAGGAGCCATCAAAGTCGGTTGGCGGGGCTAGTGGTCTTCCCTAACTCTTGACCTACCTAAAAAAAACAATCTTTTGTCTGAAATTTGTGATGCATGCTAGGTTTAGGGTCTGGATAAACAGAGCATGATTTAGTCTGTAAAAAACAGAGCATGGAGAGGTCTGGAAAAGTCATAGTAGCCTAAACTCTTGACATCCATATGGCCTGACAAACCAAAATGTGTTCTGACAAAACCAATTATCTTACCTGACAAACTAAGTTTTCGGGTCTATGTCAATATGAATGTCATGTATTTGTTGTGTGGTTAGAGTGTTAGAATGTCATAGTAGCATGATTCATGTTGATACAAAATTGTAAGTTATAGTCTAGGGTAAAGACTTGTCTGAACAACTTCCATTTGGCCTGACAAACACAAATGCAGTCTGACAAAATATTTGTTATCCTGAAAAACATATATATATATATATCTTTACCTGACAAAGTAAGATGATGCCTTTCTTTCTTTTATGTGAATATGAAAGTCATTCTTACATGTCATGTATTTGTGTATGTCATTCTTTACAGATAATGTACAAGTGGCATTTTGGAGTTGTTTTATGGTCGGAAAAATTAGAACTCAAGGCTTCAATATCTTAATTGTATTGAGAACACCCTAACTCGAACAGACTGGCAGACAGTTCTGCAGGGCCCATTTGGCCCAATTATAAAAATTATGAAAAACTTGAAACTGTCTGCACAGTTGATTCACCATGTATTGTTTAGGCAACTGGACACAAAAAAACAATTTGAGACATGGTATGATCTTGGTGGACAACCATGTAGGTTTTCAATAGAAGAGTTTAGGCTAATAACAGGACTGAATTATGGGATGCCCGATAAGGAGGACACTGTGGAGGATAAGAAGGCAGTCTTTGATTTTTTTGGTGTGAGGAGTATTACCATTGCTAACATTTTAACCAAGTTTTTATCGTATCGGGAGGAAAATGTATTCAAGCTGAAGATGGCCTTGTTGTTAATTCTTGAGGGTGTTGTACTGGGGGTGATAAGAAGAGGAAGGTCAGACCCCTACATGTGAAATTGACCCAAGACTTGGATCGTTTCAATAATTTCCCATGGGGTAGGAGTGCATATATTGACCTCCATCAAAGTCTGGCTTCTGCTTTGGACACAAGAATGGAGTCAGTTAAGGCTACACTTGCACGTTCAGACAATGCCAGAGCAGGATACACCATAAGGGGTTTCCCGATGGTGTTTCAGGTAATGTGTTAGTAGTTGAATATGTAAAACTGAGAAAGGTTAATGCCTCTGGTCATAATTGTGGTTTAATTCCAATTCTGTTTGTTTCAGATATGGTTGTATGAGACAGTGCCCCATATTGGCAAAACGTTTGCCCAAAAGGTGAATAAAGTTGTGCAGCCCCGAGGTGTGAGATGGCTTAAAACGAATAGGCCAAGCTTGGATTTGATTTCTGATGCCCTAGAGGGGACTTTCGCTGCTAAACAGATCCTTGTTGAGGAGGACGGAGAGGACTTGGGAGAAAGTTGTTACTTCCCGGAGGAGGAAGGACACAAATCCTTGGATCAGATTGTTAAGCAGCTGAAGCCAAAAAAAGAAAAAGGGCTGGTAAAAAGGACAAGGGAGTTGGTAAGGGAGGGCAAGCTGGAAACATTGAGGGTTTAGACCAAAGGCAATTGATGTGTTGTTTGAATGAATTGCTTGAAACAATGCATACTCTGAATGAAAAGCATGATCTGTTAAGGGAGGAAGTCCTTGAGTTAAAGAAGTTCATAAATGGCAAAGCTCCTAGAACAGTGGCCTCTTCATCCAGTGATGAAAGTGATCAAGACATTAGAGAACACCAGGAGCCAGAGTCTAGGGAGGTTAAAAGTGATGATGTACCCAACATTACACAACACCAGAAAAGCATGAGGGAGGTAAAGTAAACAGATCAGAGTGATGAGTCAGAGCATGAAGATGAAGAAGAGGAAAAGTCAGAGTCTGAAGATGACGAAGAGAATGAGTCCGAAGGGAATGAGTCCAAAGAGGGAGAGTCTGATGAGGTATGCCCAACTTTTTTAGTTTATATATGCACAGTTCAGTCCATATATGCACACTTCAGTCTATTTGTGCACATTTCAAAAAATATTTGCTTATTTCAGACCATATATCATCGTTTCAGGAGACAATTCAGTCCATATATGCACAGTTCAGTCCATATATGCACATTTCAGTCAATTTGTGCACATTTCAGTCCATTTGTGGACATTTCAAAAAACTATTTGCTTATTTCAGACCATATATCATCGTTTTAGGAGACGACTGATGGAGAGCAAGATGATGGTGCAATTGTGTTAACTGGTGGACAATGGGAGGTGAAGAAGGTTGGATCGCCCCCATATGCTTATGTTGTAGATAATGTAGGTTGTCAGGAAGAGGTGGGTGAAGATGTTACAATGGTAAATGAGCAAGAACTTCAAGGGGATGCAATAGATTCATTGTCAGTTCTTTTTCGGACGGCTACAATACTACGGGGGCTAACAACTGAGGAGGGGGTAAATGAGGCAAATGAGGAGTTGGTTAATGAGGCAACACCACAAGATGAGGAGGGGCTCAACAAGGAGTTGGTTAATGAGGAGTTGGTTAATGATGAGACTGTGGTGGCAACACAAGATGAGATGGCAACAAAAGCAGTGTCTGATGAGGGTCTGCATGACGGAGTTGTGGAGGGACTCAGCAAGGTTGAGGACGGAATTCTGGAGGAACCAAATGAAGATGTTGTGGAGGGAAGAAGCAAGATTAATGACGGAGGTGTGGATGCTGAGGAGGTAGCAAAGGGAGATGATGTGGAGGGAGGGACCAAGGTTGATGACCAAGTTATGGAGGAACCAAAGGAAGATATGGAGGGACTCAACAAGGTTGATGACCAAGTTGTGGAGGAACCAAAGGGAGATATGGAGGGACCAAGGTTGATGACCAAGTTATGGAGGAATCAAAGGGAGATGTTGTGGAGGGAGGGACCAAGGCTGATGAGCGAGGTGTTGAGGCTGGGACTGAATTACAAGGTGAGAAGGTATCACAGGCTGATTGTGATGACGTGGGGGATGATGAAGGGGAGACCAAGGAGTCCAAAGTGCCGAGGAAGGGGAGACCAAGGAAGGGTCGCCAAGTGTAGAAAAAGACATATCCAAGTCGCACTCGCGAGTTTGCTGCGGCGACAAAATCACCCTTCCGCAATATGGATGAGCAGAAATTGGCGAAAAAGATTACCAAAAATAGCAAGGTGGAAGGGATGACAGACCTGGTAAAGTGGATGCAAAGTGAGAGGTTAGTGACTTAACCATTCTACTCAACTTAATAATGAATTGAATGTCAAAATGTTATATGGCCAGAATGTTAGTAATATGACCGGAAAATGATTCCTTATGGACTGACAAACTTATATATTGCATGTATATGTACTAAAATGATTCCTTATGGACTGACAAACTAATATATTGCCTTGTTTATTATTCAAATGAATATGTACCATCATGCAGTATTGAACCCTGAATTGGACCAAGTGGGCAAACATTGGATAAGAAGTTCTTTGAGAAATTGTTTGCCCCAAAGGACTGGTTGATCAGTGAAGTAATATTCAAATGCATCCTTTTAAATTATTATGCATTTGTAACATCATTTTCAGTGGATACATTAACATTGTTGAACCATTACAGCATCTGGAGAAAATGATGTTCCTTTATCATCAAAGGATTTCAGAGGATCCGGAGTGGTTTTCGAAAGTGGTTGTGCTTGACACATTTTGGCAAACCTTGGTCACCTCTGAGTTCAATCGCTTCCAGAAGGACTTTCCATGCAAAGGTGAAGATACAGTGATTAAATACATGATGGGTGCATGTCCGGCTGATTATGGCAAGAGATGGGATGATGCGGAACGCATATATGCACCCTTCAACATCACAGAGTCCCACTGGTTTGCCTTAGAAATTGAACTATGTGACTAGGGTGTGATGGTGTATGACTGTAATGTGGATCTGTACTAAGACAAGGAAATTTTTGAGATGATCCAGCCCGTCATTCAAACTGTTCAAAGATATGTCAAGATGTACGGGCCACTGGCAAAGAGATGTGAACCATTATTAGACAAGCCAATGTCGGTGTCTCGTCGTGATAACATTAAGCAGAACAAGCGCGGGTAAGTATATGTGTATTAATGCAATGATTAATCCTTATCAAACTACAATTGATATACATTCTAACTGCTTTTGTACATCTTACAGAGGAGATTGTGGGGTCTACACCTTGAAGCACATTAAGTTGTTGATGCTTGGCATGACAAACATAGATCTTGCATCCGACAAATTCATAGATGGACACAGAAATCAAATGGCTCATAGTATTTTTAAATGTCATTGGGATGTTGTTTAAAGAAATTAAGTTTGTTGGGAACCATTCGGCAAGGAAGACATGTGGTAATTGTATTTGAATTTGGAAGATCGTGTTTTCAGGATGTTAACAAAGTTGTGATGACAATTTCCAGGATGTTTTCAAGCAAAATGGTGCTTAAGTCAGGACATATTCTTGTTTTACATGCAAAACACCCAGTTTGTCAGGTCATTTTCAATACGTAAACCTAAGCTTTTCAAACAACATGGTGCTTAAGTCAGGACATACGCTCGTTTTACAAGCAAGGAACCCGGTTTGCCAGGTCATTTTCAGTTCATAAACCTAAGCATTTCAAGCAATTTGCAGGTATGCACATAAGGAGGACAGTACCACCACACCAAGTACAACTTTCAACACTAAATTTTCTGTTTTGATATTCATAATGCCAGTGCTTGAAGTCGAATGATGCGGGTAAATAAGCGTAGAGGTTGTCCCGTGATCTTCAACAATTCTTATGCTTTCAATAGTCTCATTGGCTCTAAAATCATAAGCTTGACCATCCACCCATTTGAAGTATTTGCAATCTTGACCTGCCTATGGTTGAATACACAATTAAACCAATCAACTATCAGTGAAATCGTCCTTGAACTTAGTTTAAGTCTAAATAAAATCCCAATTGAATTACCAACAAGTACAAATTCATATTTTGCACCAAATTCAAAAACCCCCAATTATACCCTAATTGAAAAAGGCTCAAATCAGAATCCTAAATCTATAACCAAAATCCTAAATCAAAACCCTAAAATTCAAATTCAATATTACCTTCCATAATGGACACCCATAGAACTGTTTTCCCGAATTTTGAGTGTATTTGCAAGTTTGTATTGTTGCAGGGAGGCCATGGAAACATCTTCGAGTTGATGATTCACCGGCTGCATGCCCTCTCCTCCACGAATTTGAATTGGCAGATGAGCTTCCTTGTGTCCAGCCTTTTGTCATCGTATAATTTCCTCTCGTTTGCTATAAGATGTTACTCTCGATTCCTCTCTTTTCGAAGAGGGTGTACCTCTTTCTCCTCTTCGATGTTCTTTCTTCTGTGCAAATATGAATTTGTACTTGTTTTTTTTGTTTTTATTAAAGAAAGAGAAATGAAATGAAATTTCATTGCTGATGTGATGTGTGTCAGGTCATCATCTTTATCAGTTTTTGTACATAAACAAAAGCTTTTTCAAGCAATCCTTTTCTTACATGCAGATTTGAGTCAATATTCTCCAACTTTACTTTTGCATAGCCAGAGCAGGATACACCATAGGAGGATTAGGAGTTAGGGCGGATTTGAAACAAACATCACACTTTTTTAAACCGTTTATAAAACGGTTTAAAAACTTCCACATTAACCAACCTAATATTTCCTACATTTAAAGGGTTTTTAAATCGAAAAAATAGCCTTTAAAACGGTTTAAAAAGTGCATAAAACCGTTTAAAATGGCGAGGTTAGTTCTCCAATAAAACCAAATCTTTGTAAAATTGTGACTTAAGTCAGGCCATATTGAAGTCTTACAATATGTATTCAGATTTGTGAGGTCATTTTAAGTACATAAACCCAATGCATATCCGATTTGACCCCTCTTAATTTTCAATGAAAGACCCTTAACCCTTACTTCCTCAACTACATGTCATTAACTCTACACTCCACTCATCTTTGTGTATAAATATCGTTTCTGCCTTGTGCAAACCCCTCACAAATCCTCCCTTACTCTCAAAGTCCCAAATCTCTCTAAAACTCCTCTCTCAAACTCCAAAAACTCTTTCGCAACATGCCGGACTCGTTCATTAAGGTCTTCTTACAGGTATATTGGGATGGGGAATTATCCCCCACCATCGGCGATATGGCCTTGTTAACGACCCATGTCTACACGGGGGGGAGCACTAGACTCATCAAGGTGCCGAAAAACAAGATGGAGATTTGGTCCCTACATGGGATGATCAGCAGCATGTCGAGGTATGTAGGTACAAAGTCGATTTTTTTTTAACAGGTCCCAGACTCCGGGCAGGGATACCTTCAACTGCTGCAGACAGATGAAGACATTGCAGATCTCGTCCGCCTCGGCGAGAAGGTAGCCAGAGTCAAAGTGTACGTGGTTCGTGATGAAGCTGATGTTGTGCTGCCCCAGTGATGCCCGTGGGGATGCCGTGATTTGCGTGGCCGTGGAAAGGATTGTTTTAATGTAGTTTTAATGGTGTTTCTTAGTATTTTTAATGTTGTTTCTTATGTGTTTAGGTGTCTACTTATTAATTTCCATGGAAACTTTGTCATGGAAAGGGAAGTTTGTAAGGTTATGTGTTGTTTTGGACTGATAAAAAGTAAGATCATTTGTCCTTATTCCTGTGTTTACTAGTTTTGACTATATTCATGCGTGTTCAGGACAAATGTACCGTTTTCATAATTCCTAAATTGATGTTGAGGGCAAACGCATTAATATTTCAGAGCAATAACAACATCGAATATGTTAACATGCTTGTTCAGGACAAATGTAACATTTTCAGGACAAATCTTTTAATACATCAGAGCAATAACAACATATATGCAGAACAAACCACCCTAACATAAAAAAATCAAATTTGTAAATACTTATTACTTCATACACTTAATTGAAGTCAGAGAAATAACAACATATATAGTTTTTTTCTAATTGAAGTCAGAGCAATAACAAGAGATATAGTTTTTTCATTATTCAAGTTTCTCAGGCCATATTTAAGTCTTATAGTAAGTGTTCAAGTTTGTCAGGCCATATTGAATTAAGTGAGTTTCTTTCCAATGCATATCCGATTTGACCCCTCTTAATTTTCCCTGAAAGACCCTTACTTTCCCAAATCTTCTCTACCAAGGTTCTTCAAATACTCACAGGCTCTCTACCAAAGTTCTTCAAATACTCACACGCTCTCTATACTCTCTACTCAATATTCTAAAGCAATGGCCGCTGAGCATGAATTCGCAACTGCCGTGTACGCAGAGGTATATGACCTTCTGACAGCTGTAAAGGATGTGGTGGATCCTCTTGGAGGTGGATCATTTGTTTGTGGTCAGTATCGAGTTATCCTCTTGGAGGTGTGTTTGACGTACTTTGTGGTTGTTGCAGGGAGAAAGATGAGCGAAGAAGTCTTTCAGAGCTACTTTCGCGACGTTATCGCGAGGGATTTGGAGCTGGATAGCCTTCTGAAGGATTTGGTCCACCTGAGGCGGGAACTTGCAACACTGAATGCAACAGGGGCACAGACCCATGAAGAGTTTAGCCGGATAAAGCTCAAATTTAGACTCGTAAGGGTTTTCTTGTATATTTTCTTCCTATGTGCAAGTGACGTGCCTAAGATGCTTTGTTTTTTTGGCAGATTGAGTGCGATGCTGTCTTCAATGACATCAACATAAAAAGGGGGTTGGAGCATGATGAGTTCTTAAAGGGAGATTTGATGGCGCGCTATCTAGCTTGATGGGTGCGTTTTTAATCTTCCCTCCTTTTGTATGAAATTTGCGGTTCTAGTTTTTTTTTTGGTATGTGTGGGGATGCCTTGCCAAGGGCACTTTTGTTTGGCAATGAACAATGTAATGGCTGGATAATGTTTTCATAATAATGCTTAGTATGTTTGGTGACGTGCCTATGATTTTTGACCTATTGCATTCGTTTTCAGGACACAACCGTAGATGATTGTGTTTTAAAAACATGATTCAAAACATTCTAGGGTTCAAATGAAGAATAATAGACTACGTAGATGATTGTGTTTATGTATTAAGTTTATAGCTCAAAACATTCTATGGTTCAAATCCTATTAACTCAAATGGTAAATGTAGGTTGTCAGGATATATTGAAGGTTTACATGTCATTTTTTAGGGTTTAGGGTTATTTTTTCATCACGCAGATGATCATGTCAGGACATATACGTAGTTTTACAGGGCATCCAAGAGTTTTACAGTTTAGCTCAAATGGTAGAGCAGATGATTGTGTTTATGTATTAAGTTTATAGACTAAGGTTCAAATCCTATTAAATCAAATGGTTGATGTAGGTTGTCAAGACGTATTGAAGGTTTACAGGTCGAGTTTTACTTGTACAGTGATTGTTTCATCACGCAGATGATCATGTCAGGACAAATACGTAGTTTTACAAGGCGTCCTAGAGTTTTACAGTTTGTTCTTGTGAGTTTTACAAAAATAGATACTCATATTGTCAATTGGTTTTAAAAACATGATTCAAAACATTCTAGGGTTCATATGAAGAATAATAGACTACGCAAATGATTGTGTTTATGTATTAAGTTTATAGACTAAGGTTCAAATCCTATTAGCTCAAATGGTAGAGCATATGATTGTGTTTATGTATTAAGTTTATAGACTAAGGTTCAAATCCTATTAAATCAAATGGTTGATGTAGGTTGTCAGGATGTATTGAAGGTTTAAAGGTCGTGTTTTACTTGTACAGTGATTGTTTCATCACGCAGATGATCATGTCAGGACACATACATAGTGTTATAGGGCGTCCTAGAGTTTTACAGTTTGTTTTTGTGAGTTTTACAAAAATAGATACTCCTATTGTCAATTGGTTTTAAAAACATGATTTAAAACATTCTAGGGTTCATATGAAGAATAATAGACTACGCAGATGATTGTGTTTATGTATTAAGTTTATAGACTAAGGTTCAAATCCTATTAGCTCAAATGGTAGAGCAGATGATTATGTTTATGTATTAAGTTTATAGACTAAGGTTCAAATCCTATTAAATCAAATGGTTGATGTAGGTTGTCAGGACGTATTGAAGGTTTACAGGTCGTGTTTTACTTGTACAGTGATTGTTTCGTCACGCAGATGATCATGTCAGGACAAATACGTAGTGTTACAGGGCGTCCTAGAGTTTTACAGTTTGTTCTTGTGAGTTTTACAAAAACGAAGTAATACGAGGAAAGTTGAATTTATCAAGTTTATATCCCAGCCAAAAGGGGAACTCCCATAAAAAGAGGTATGGTTTAAGACTATAGAGACTTAAACCATACATATTTTCAAGCACCCAACAACAACAGATTCAATATTTAGGCGACGACGTTTACCAGCATAAACGCCCAAAAAACACCAACATGGTGACAGTTCTAAACAAAAAAACAGTAACCCATTCTCTTCCTATAATCCTTCGTCAGTCCTTCTCCTCTTACAGTACTGCTTGTTGAGTCCTAGGATGCCGCAATAAGAACACCGCCTCTTCCTAGAATTGTTTGTCTCCCACGTCGCCCTGTATCGGTTAATATGTGGCCTTCCAAGAGGACGTTTTACCTTGGGTGCATAGCATCTGATGGATGACACGGCTTCAGGAACTGACCATCGGTTTGTGGGAGGAACAAGATGCACAGTTTCCTTGTACACTTCTGTTGAATTCTTTAGGTTTTGATGGTAACAAACATTCAACTAATCTGGGTACTAAGTGTTTCAGGAACAAAGACAGTTATCTCAGGGAACCATTGCAGCAAAGGATCGCAGAGGGAACAAAGCTCTGTTCATGTGCTTTGTTACCTCTCAAGGAACAATAGTGACGAACAAGATCAAAGCTGCGAATGGAAGGAAGAAATCCAGCGTGACGATTATGGAAACAAATCACGGAGAATCACGGGGTCAAAGGATAGGATTTCGGCTGGAAGGATCTCGCCGAAAAGAAGATTTGGAGAGAGAATCCGAATGTATTATCTTAGGAAAACTTTCCTAAGATAATATATTTGGAGAGAGAAGAATCTTATCTTAATCCGTTATTGTTATCTTAGGAATTATTTCCTTAGATAATATCGGTTGTTAAGATAATATTCTTCAAATCAATTAATATCATCTTGTTACCAAGTTTAGGAAGATAGGATTATCTTGTTATGATTAGGGTTTGGTCGAGTTGTATTTATATGGGAATGTGGGATTCATTTCTATGTAACCACGACGAGGAAAAAGAAGAACTGAGAGCATTCAGTTGAGAAGAAAAAGAGAGTGAAGTGTTTGTAAGTCTTTGAGGGTTGAGTTCGATTCATCGTTGTAGAAGAGGTTTCAAATCTAGGTGGGAAATCTAGAGGTTGAAGTCCAGGATACAAGTGTAATCGAACAAGAAATCAATAAGACAAGTAGACGCTTCAAAATCCTCTCAAGCGGAAGCTTGAAGGTAGTAGTTTTTCCTTGAGAAGCTAGTTTTGCCAATCAGGGTTTCCACTATATATCGTGAGTTCGTTCATTATCTTTCTTGTTGTTTTTAATCCGCTGTGCCTTCTGTGGGAACAAATCCTTTGTTCCCTCAGACGTATCTCTAACGATCCAACAACTTTTCTCATGCAGTCGTTCTTGAACATGGGATGGATGAGATCAGTGAGTCGCACTCCTCTATCACTTGCAACCGCTATGGCATGAGCACATGTAACTTTATCAATCTGGAATATGTTACAATCACATGTACGAGCATTAAGGTTCACAGAGTATCTGATAGTTCCTTGCATAACCTCTACTTCAAACTGGCTAAGTCTTCGAACACTCATCTTAGCTGACCTTCTGCAGTTCACTTCTACCAACGTGTACACAGAGGGTGACAAATATTGGTCCCATTTTGAAGCTGTTTCCCTTCTTTGACAAAACCATTTAGAAATGTTCTCAAGAATCGCATCAAACAGAGCAAGAATAGGTCACTGACGTTGTGTTTTCCACAGGCCATTAAGACACTCGGCGTTGTTGCTTGTCATGATGCTAAACCTGTTCCCATGAAAATGTGCCATCGCCCAGTTTATAACTCCAACTTCTATTAGATATTGACCAATCTTTGGAGATGCAACTGTTATTTGAGCAAACTGATGATTGAACTCAGCTACTGTGTAAGCCTGAGCAGCTTTTTTGAATATGTCAAAGAGGTCTTGCCTGCCAAACTTCCTCTTGAAGTTTTGGTATATGTGATATATGCAATATCCATGCTTGGAAAAACGATAGCTATTTCTCAGAGCCTTCCCAATGCTAACATGACGATCAGACACGAAATACAACTCGTGATGATCAGGAACAACAACCCTCAATTCACTGAAGAAAAATGATCATGCATCATCATTCTCACTGTTAACAACGGCAACAGCAAGTGGATATATTTGGCCGTTTCCATCTTGTGCCGTAGCCAGGAGAAGTATCCCCTTGAACATGGTTGTCAGGTGAGTGCCGTCAACTGATATTACCTACATATGCAAAACTATGTTGTCAATAGTTGCCCTAACAATGTGATGATATGCTTTGAAAACAACCATATATGGCTCGACTTATGATGCTTGTTCTGTTTGTCACACATGCAGTCATATAGGCTTTTGACCTGACGGTGAAAGTTGTTGTCCTGACAATGACAATAATAAGACTGAATTAAAAGCCATTGTACTAACCTTTTTCAGATGTGGCGTTGCCCTTATCCATGGACCTAAAGTCCAGAAGACATACTTGAAGCGTTGGTCAGCATCTCTGACTATTCTCGTGTATGTTCCCGGATTAGATTTCTCTAACATGTGCATGTAAGAGTACATTGCCGTATAGCTATCCTCAGCTGTACCATGGGCCATATCCTGGGTGAAGAGCCGCGCTCGATTGGCTTTGTAGTAGCTTGTCCTTATCCCATGCTCTAACATGAAATCCTGAATTTCTGAAGCACAGAGGCCTTTACGGCCGTTTAAAAACCTGAGATGTCACGAAGTGAATCTATAAATGCATTCATATTGGCCTTTGATAAGAAAAATTGTTCAAACACAAGAAAAACATACTTCTGAAGTACTTTCTCGGCAATCAGCCGAGAAGTTGCTCCTTTGTGATGATTGTGGTTTACTCTCATGTCACAGGTATGATCCGCCACATATTGTCGCACCTTAAACAAGGACGTTTTTCGATACGATGAGCCACGACAAACGAAGGTGCATTTGTCGTCAACACACTCAATATCATAATTGGATTTGTCGGACCTCTTCACACGCATCTCGTAGAAATTTTCCATTGCCAGGGAAAAGAGTGCAGCTTTGAACTCTTCCTTATAATTGAAGATCTAACCAACCTTCATTGTTGGATATGAGGACTTGTTTTCACTTGTTTCCTCATGTTCAACTAACATGCGTTGCATGTCCCTCTCCGCTGGATAGTACCTCTATGTTTTATTGTTACTAAATGGCGTGGGACAAACTTGAACACTTACTGTAAGACTTAAAATGCCTAGTGGTCTTTTGTCTTCTTGTCTTGAGTGGAGTCTTTTCTACTTGTGAGTGGGTCTTTTGTCTTCAACTGCAAGTGGATTTGTTGTCTTCAACTGCAAGTGGATCTTTCTTATCCTTCGCCGAAGGTAGAGTCTTTTAATTTGTTGGACTTTTGCTTGCTGCATTATGGTGGGCATGTTCTTCTTTCCTTGTTTTTTTGTAATGAGCCTTTAATCCGTTGTGTCTTGATGGGCCTATTATTTGTGCCGGAGTGCTGAGCGAGTCAATAGGCCTTTCTTCCTGTAAATAGGTATCTGAGCCTTTTGTTTTGTTGGGCTATTCTTCTTGGTTTCTTCTTGTAATGGGTCTCTGAGCCTTTGATTTTTTTGGGCTCTTCTTCCTTCTTGATGATGGGTCTTTTGTCTATGGGCCTATTGTCTTATGCCGCCAGATGGGCCTATTGTGAGATCTGCTTCTTGGGTCTTTTTATCAAAGTAATAAGATGTTCAAAGGAGATAATCTAAAAACAGGTTAGATTACCCCTTGAAAAGAAAACATAAAATGAAAACATACGAACTCTCTATTTTTCTTTCTTTTTCTTTTTTTTTTCTTTCTTTCTGTTTTTTTTTTTTTGAACAAAGGACAATAATGTTTACATAGCATATGGGTCTTGTGTGAATTGTTCTGGATCATCCGCCGGAGAAGGTGGCGGAGTGGCGTCAGGGTCTTCGCAGCTACTAGTAACACTTTGCTTTTCTTGAGCTAGAAATTTTTGAAAAGCTTGAAAAGCTTCCCATTGTTTAAATTGATCTAGCTGGTCCTTTGAAAGGGTAGGAGAAGGGTTGAGGTCCTTTGAAAGGGTAGGAGAAGGGTTGTTTTGTGGAGGAGGAGTAGGAGCGGTGGCTTTGATTAAAATAGGAGAAGCCGTTGGTCCAATTTTATTCTGCAGAAAAGTTTCCACTTTTGCAACTGTAATAGTGGAAATAATAAACTTTTCCCACCATCGGACTTTGAAACGGCGACAAAGTGTAAGGGGATAGCTTTGTGGTTGAATTTGTAGTGTCTCATAAGTCCAGCAAAAGATCCATGCAATACCAAAATCACTGTGGAAGCGAAGAGATTTTGTGAAGGTTCTGTCTTTGGCATGGAAAAGGTAGGTGGAATAGGAGAATGTTCTGGTGTAAGATAGACTGAAGTAATAGGATGTGGTTTAAGGAAATATTGGAAGTAAGAACTGTCCCTTTTGGGATCTGTTTTGACAGGAGTCTTTGATGCCACATGGGCTTGGTTGTAGGGGAGAGTTGGAAAGTTTGAGAGAGCTTGGAATCTGTTATGCACTGGGACCAAGGAGGAAGAGGAAGATGGACTGATGTAGTCCTGGGGAGTCTGTTTTCTGTCTTTAGGATCCATACCTGAGGTGGTCTTTTATAGGAAGGTAAGACGTTCTTTGACTTTCCTTTCAAGCTCTTGCAGAAACTGGCAAAGTGAAGGATCTTCATGGAGCTCAAGTAATTCTCTTATAGGTGGTATCCATAGGCTTTGTTCAAGTCGTGCTTTGCATCTTTTGTAATGATCTCTCATGGACAGAATTCTTTTGTTTCTATGGTTTTTCCCTGTAGGAATTCTCTTGTGAGAAAGTCTGGTAAAGAGTTGTTTTTTCCTTTTATAAATTCTATTTTGAAGTCAAAAACTGAAACAATAGCTTGCCATCTAGCAAAAATCTGTTTTGAAACAAGATTTTGAACATCTTTTTGCAGGATTTCTTTGGCTGATTGACAGTCAACACGGAGAAGGAAATCTTTGTTATATAAATCATCTTGGAATTTAGAGATACAAGAAACAATAGATAGGACTTCTTTTTTAACAGTGCTATAGTTCTTTTGTGGTTCAGACCAAACACCAGAGTAGTATCTAACAAGGGTTTCTTTAGTTTGGTTAGGTAGTCTTTGTTTGAGAATTCTGCCAAAGCCTAATTCTGAGGCGTCTGTTTCAACTATCATAGAAGCAGAGGGGTGAGGAATACTAGCACAGGGTAAGGTTTTGACTTTCTCTTTGAGAAGTTGGATAACCTTGGTATGCTCAGTAGTCCAAGGAGGTGGATTTTTCCTGAGTCTTTGAAACAGAGGGGCACAAATTTGTCTGAGGTTAGGGAAGAAATCAGAGATATAATTTAGACAATCAAGGAACCTTTGTAATTGGTTTTTGTCTCTTATTTCATCTGGGAATTTGTTAGTAAACTCTATGCTTCTGTTTATAGGTTTGAATGTTTGGTTGAAGATGTTATGACCCAAGAACCTTATCTGTGTTTGGAATAATTTTATTTTTGAGGCCGAGACAGCCAGCCCATTTTTTTCTATTATGTATAAAAAAGTATTAAGGTGTTTGAAATGCTCTTCTATGCTTTTAGAAAAGACAAGAACATCATCAATATAGACTATTGTGAAACTAGAGTAAGGGTTGAAGATATCATTCATGATTTTTTGGAATTCTGAAGGAGCATTTTTTAGGCCAAAAGGCATAACATTCCATTCATAATGTCCAAAAGGAACTGCGAAGGCTGTTTTTTACCTATCTTTATTTTCTATTTGGATTTGCCAGAATCCGCTTTTCATATCAAATTTTGAGTAGATCTTAGAATCAGAAAGTCTATTGAGGAGGTCTCTTTTATTAGGAATAGGGTATCTAATCCATTGTAAAGCTTTATTTAAAGGCTTGTAGTTAATCACAAGTCTGAGGCTCCGTAAGTAAGCCACCTTGTGAAGTATCTGTCTTCAGAATGGTGTTGGTAAACGAAATAAGCCCTTTTAATTTTTTCTGGGTAGATATTTTCTGAGGCTCCGTAAGTAAGCCACCACTCGTAGAACCAAATTGGGAAACCTTTGGGGCAGTGTTTGTCAAAGAAGAAGAACCATGAGTGATTGAATGGCCTAAGCAGGAAAGTTATTTCCCAGGAATCTTTGTAGTCTTGGTAAGAATACCCTGGGAGATTAGTAATGGCATTTGGAAGGGAGAAGGACTTTAGGGTCCAGGGGTCTGTCCAGTCAGAGGAGACCAAGACATTGAGTATCTTGCATTTTGAGAAGGAGATGCGTGAGGGGTCTATTGTACACATGGTGTGAGATATTTCTGCCAAGCCAGAGTCAACAAGGATGAATTCATAGAATTTTTGGTTTTTTGAGGGGGTATCCGAGAACCAATGAAGGGTAGGAGGAAAGAGTCTTTTGTGTATAATTCCAGTTGGCCTTGTGAAATGAGAGAATGTTCTGGCGTGAGGTAGACTGAGGTAATTGGATGGGGTTTAAGGAAATACTGGAAGTAATTGATGTCTCTTCTGGGATCTGTTTTGACAGGAGTCTTTGGTGTTTCATGGGCTTTGTTGTAGGGAAAGGCTGGAAAGTTTGAGAGAGTTTGGAATCTGTTATGCACTGGGACCATGGTAGTAGAGGAAGATGGACTGACATAGTCCTGGGGAGTCTGTTTTCTATCTTTAGGATCCATACCTGAGACGGTCTTTTATAGGAAGGTAAGACGTTCTTTGACTTTCCTTTCAAGTTCTTGTAGAAACTGGCGAAGGGAAGGATCTTCGTCAAGCTCAAGTAATTCTCTTATAGGTGATATCCAGAGGCTTTGTTCAAGCTGTGCTTTGCATCTTGTGTAATGATCTCTCATGGACAAAATTCTTTTGTCCTTGGGAAGTTTTAGTGGAAAGTATGAGAGGGGAAAAACTTTTAAAAGGGGATAACACTATCTTTCAAAACTTTTGAAATTTCTAAAATAGCCATACTGGTAGTGTTAGAAATGATAATATTTAGGAAAACAATGTGATCAGAAAGGATCAAAATTTGTTCTAAGTTACTATTGTTGCAAGTCTTGAGAGAAGAACGAGCTTTCTGAAGGGATCTACGGAAAAGTGGAATTCTCCACTGACTATAAATATCTCTTTTTAGCTCGTCGTAAAACTTCCTTTATCCTGGGGATTTTCCCTGTAAGGATTCTCTTGTGAGAAAATCTGGTAAAGAGTTGTTTTTTCCCTTTATAAATTCTATTTTGAAGTCGAAAACTGAAACAATAGCTTGCCATCTAGCAAAGATTTGTTTTGAAACAAGATTTTGAACATCTTTTTTGCAGGATTTCTTTAGCTGACTGACAGTCAACACGAAGAAGGATTTCTTTGTTATATAAATCATCTTGGAACTTAGAGATACATGAAACTATAGATAGGACTTCCATTTTAACAGTACTATAGTTCTTTTGTGGTCCAGACCAAACACCAGATCTAACAAGGGTTTCTTTAGTTTGGTTAGGTAGTCTTTGTTTGAGAATTCCACCAAAGCCTAATTCTGAGGCGTCTGTTTCAACTATCATAGAAACAGACGGGTGAGGAATACTAGCACAGGGTAAGGTTTTGACTTTTTCTTTGAGAAGTTGGATAACCTTGGTATGCTCTGTAGTCCAAGGAGGTTGATTTTTCCTGAGTCTTTGAAACAGAGGGGCACAGATTTGCCTGAGGTTAGGGAAGAAATCAGAGATATAATTTAGACAACCAAGGAACCTTTGTAGTTGGTTTTTGTCTCTTATTTCATCTGGGAATTTGTTAGTAAACTCTATGCTTTTGTTTATAGGTTTGAATGTTTGGTTGAAAATGTTATGACCCAAGAACCTAATCTGTGTTTGAAATAACTTTATTTTAGAGGCCAAAACAGCCAGCCCATTTTTTTCTACTAAGTATAAAAAAGTATTAAGGTGTTTGAAATGTTCTTCTATGCTATTAGAAAAGACTAGAACATCATTAATATAGACTATTGTGAAACTAGAGTAAGGGTTGAAGATATCATTAATGATTTTTTGGAATTCTGAAGGAGCATTTTTTAAGCCAAAAGGCATAACATTCCATTCATAATGTCCAAAAGGAATTGCGAAGGCTGTTTTATACCTATCTTTATTTTCTATTTGGATTTGCCAGAATCCGCTTTTCATGTCAAATTTAGAGTAGATCTTAGAATCAGAAAGTCTATTGAGGAGATCTCTTTTATTAGGAATAGGGTATCTAATCCATTGTAATGCTTTATTTAAAGGTTTGTAGTTAATCACAAGTCTGGGGACTCCTCTTTCTTTTTTGGCTTGCTTATTAACATAGAAAGTTGCACAACTCCAGGGAGACTTGGAGGGTCTTATAAGTTGTTTTTTTAGGAGGGAGTCTATTTCCTTGAAATCTTTTTCATAGGGGAGAGACACCTGATGCTTCTTTCTGTCCCAGAAGGATGTGGGAGATTCAGAGCATACCCGTTTTTTGAATAATTCTTTCAGGATGAGGATCTGTTTTTGTAAACTAGGGTTTCTAAGTTTTTCTTCTATTTTAAGGTGTGCTATTTCCGTGACAAGGGAATGGATGAAGGATCTTTTCTTAGTTATAAGATTCATACTTTTGTTTATGGAAGAGGACTGTATAGTAGATATGTTTTTGTGTATGACCAGAGAAATAAACTCAAAACTTAATTTTTTACCTATAACAACAGCATAGAGTTTACTAACAAATTCCCAGATGAAATAAGAGACAAAAACCAACTACAAAGGTTCCTTGATTGTCTAAATTATATCTCTGATTTCTTCATTACTCTTTACACTAAGAGCTGTTTTAAAGTATGTCCAACCTATTCTGTAAATGGATTGTATGGACTGTTGTGGTATGTTCCAATCATTATTATTTTTTTCGTACAGATTTTCATTACTATGGACGACTGGGGTGCTAGATGAACTAGAATCTCTATGCAGCATACGCCTAAATTGTAGAGCCATAATTAGTTATGTTTTAGGAACTATTTATCTTAATCGTATGTTTTATTGTTACTAAATGGCATGGGACCATCGACCGGGAACACCCTAGGACTACCTCGTCAAGCGGGCTTACCAACGACTTTACGACTAAAACCAAACATGCACTGTCTAGTAACAGTAAAAAGTCCGACCTTGGTAAACAATAACTAAAGGCGTAATTAACTATAATACTACAACTGGGGCAAAAAACTGCCTAGTGGCTCTGATACCAAATGAACCCAGGTAATCTAAAGTAACGAAAGGCGTAGGAAGAAAACAGTAAAGCAGAACATAGGTGAACATTAATACAAAGATTTACAACATGAATAGTAATGAACAGTGACTTTTGAACAGTAACATATAAATAGTGAAAACTAAGAACAATGAATAGTAAACGAAATAGTAACTATTTTGAAAAACATGAAAAACTAAAAACAGGAAGAGAAATATGAACAAAAACTGGGACTTTTATAAAATCATAAGTAAAAACTTACAAGGACTATTGTTGTAACATGAAATGATTTCCAAAAGCTTGAAGGAGCTCCAGAGGAAGGCTTCTAAGCTTAAGATATTGTGTGAGTTTCTCAACACATGAGAGTCTGAAATCGGATGCCTCAAAACAACTGAGGGCTTTTCCTTTTATAGAGAAAGGGGAGAGTTTCAGTTTCTTTGTCCATACCATTTTTTGGTACTATTTCTTCACGGGTGGAGTCTCCTGTTGTGAGTGGAGCACTGAGCTAGTCTTTTGTCTTCTTGTCGTGAGTGGAGATCTGAGTGGAGTCTTTTCTACTTTTCTTGTGAGTGGGTCTTTTGTCTTCAACTGCAAGTGGATTTGTTGCTTCAACTGCAAGTGGATCTTTCTTATCCTTTGCATAAGGTGGAGTCTTTTTATATTGTTGGGCTTTTTCCGTTTGCGTCTTGATGGGCCTGTTCTTCTGATGGGCATGTTATTTGTGCCGGAGTGCTGAGCGAGTCTATGGGCCTTTCTTCTTGTAATAGGCATCTGAGCCTTTTGATTTGTTGGGCTTTTCTTCTTGGTCTCTTCTTGTAGTGGGTCTCTAAGCCTTTTGTTTTATTGGGCTCTTCTTCCTTCTTGATGATGGGCCTATTGTCTTGTGAGATCTTCTTCTTGGGTCTTTTATCAAGGTAACAAGATGTTCAAAGGAGATAATCTAAAAACAGGCTAGATTACCCCCCGAAATGAAAACATAAGAACTTTCTTTTTTCTTTCTTTCTTTCTTTTTCTCTCTTTTTTCTTTTTTTTCTCTTTTCTCTTTTGAACAGATAGAACTATTTTTGTTTACATAGCGTAGGGATCTTGTGCGAACTGTTCTGGATCATCCGCCGGAGAAGGTGGTGGAGTGGCGTCTAGGTCTTCACAACTGTTAGTAACACTTTGCTTTTCTTGAGCCATATACTTTTGAAAGGCTTGAAAGGCTTTCCATTGTTTCAGTTGTTCAAGCTGGTCTTTTGAAAGGGTAGGAGAAGGGCTCTTTTGTGGAGAATGGTTCTTTTGTGGAGGAGGAGTAGGAGCTGAAGTAGTGGCTTTGACTGTTGTATCATCAATTGACAGTCTCTGGCCTTTCTGTTGGAAAAACAATTCTACTTTTGCAACTGTTATAGTGGAAATAATAAACTTTTCCCACCACCTGATTTTGAAGCGGCGACAAAGTGTGAGGGGATAGCTTTGCTGTTGTATCTGGTTTATTTTGATAAACGTATTGCATCTGCACAAACAACTTCTCTTCATCAAATGGATTCTTCTCAATCCATTTGTTGCGCAGTGTAGCCAAGTCCATGCCAGGGGAAAGCAACATGGCTTTCACTGTTCTATCACCCTCATACAACCACCTTTTCCCTTGTTGTTTCCATTCTCCACCACTGATGAACTTCACATACACTACTTTCGTACCTACAAATAAAGAAGCTTTTTGAACTTCACGTATACAGAGGGGAAAATTCGAATGTTTTTCAGGAGAGTTTACTTACCCATTCAAGCTTTAATGGAGGGCGTTAGGTGCGAATTATCTCACGTGGAGTAAATGCTATCAGGCCGCTTTGAAGTTCTTCAAGAATATTCAGGGATAGTTGTCAGGCAGAGTGAGTTACGCTGGAGGGATTAAGGGGTTGAAGGAGATGATTGAAAATTGGAGGAAAAATTGTCCGCTAGTTTTAATAAAGGTACAGTTCTTGGATGGGGATTTAGGCCATAGCAGGTTGATGGGATGGGACTGCCACCGGGAGGGAGAAAGATTAAGGAGAGATTAGGGATTTCTTTTATCTTTTTGGAGAAAATATTAGTCAACTTTTAAGGATATTTAATTGAAAAGAAAAGTTAAATTCAACCCTCAACAATAGCAAAAATACCACAAAAAGTACAAAAAGTTAGTACTTTTGCAATACTTTTATAAAACATGGGTTTTTTGCAAGTTGCTATTGGAAATATGGTATTCTTGCAATTGTGCCTATATATTATAGGGTGTTAGATGAACTTTGGTGTGGATTGTTGTGCATTGGTGTGGACTTATATGCTACTTAACACGAGTATTCGTAGGAACACTATTTACCTTGCGAGGTTTAGATGTTTCTTTATAACTTGGTATTAGGAGGATTATTGCCCTAATACTCTTTGGTCATGACCTACCCTTATTCGGAAATAAGTGGTGGTGCACTTAGCTAGTGCCAAAATTCGGGATTCGTCCCATGTTCTATATCTCATTATGAGATTGGTGTGGATTAAAAGCTTTAACGTAAATGCACATTTTGGAATTAAATAAGATAAGTGTCATTTTTCACATAATTAATATACCCTCTGGTGAGAAGTATAACGTGGAACCCACCTGAACTCTTGTCTAAAGTAAATCCCCTTTCCAATTTGGATTCACATTATGCGGTGAGGTTGGTCGATGACCCAAATATTCAAGGTCAGTTTTCAAACTTTGTGTGAATTATAATGTTTCCAAACAAATATTCATATTCCTACAAGAATCACCTTCTTTGGAGTCTTCTCTTGTCGCATACCCGTTTCTATCGTTTTAGTGAGAGTATCCTAATTTTATATCGTCTACCGACCATTATTCGAGAGACAATGATAGTAACTGGTTATAATCACAAAGAACCACTCTGTTTGATCCCTTGCATAGTCTTTCATTAGACTGACTAACCTTTCTCTTTTCTTGCATGGTTGGCTGGTGTCATCCGTCCTATACGTCACATCAGTGGTTGGTCTTAGATGCCTTGAAGTAACAAATCGAAGACGAAGGCTTATAGTTGAAGTTTAGTTTGAAGAATTTTCAAGGTTGTTTAAATACTCCCTCTGTCCCTTATTTTTGTTCCCATTTGACTTTTTTACATTTTTCATCGTTGAAGAGAATCTTCAAGATTTCTTCTAATATATAAGAAAAAACATAGTCATATGGGGTCTTGTTTAATTCGTCTTAACGAGTACTTTGATAATATAAAAAAATTATAATTTTTAGGATTATGTAATTATAGATATTAACGATACAAAACCCGCCTCGGCGGGTGTGCTCGGTCAAAATGGGAACATAAATAAGGGACGGAGGGAGTATAAGATTAAATTTTCTAATTAATGTAATAGGTGAAGTTGTTATATCCTAGTCATGTAATTATGATTTATTTAAAGTCTTTCATTGTAATTTCAATATCGTTTGTAAACTATCATTCTCAATTTACGAGAGGAATTTTCATAAAAGTTGAGTTTTCTTTATACGGATTCTTCCGCTATTTACTATTTTATTATTGAATGTTTATTTATTTTACGCATAATTGTTCCGATTAAAGTCTTGAGTGGCTTTGGACTTTACAGTCTGAGGTCACTGATATCTGGCACTACCGACATAAATCGGGGGCGTTAAGAAAACTCTAGCACGGGACATGAGCCATACAATAGAGAGAGAATCTGAAGAAAAGTTTTAGTCCAATACGCTTCTTCTCCAAGTATTTCTTTTATATGCTTTGGTCAGGGTCTCTTGCGATATTGAATTGGGGGGAGAATATCCAAGCAAATTGAGATCCCCCATCCCACACAATATCTACAGCATGCAACTTCAAAACCGTACAGAAATCACACAAATGGCAGATTATTAGCTAGGATTCCTTGCTCATAATTTAGACCTATACCTAGGAATCAATAAGGGAATGTACTCAAGTAAACCAAATGCTAAGCTACAGGTTATCAAATTGAAATATTGAATGAAATCTTTATCTTTACTTGTTATTAGTCAATCAATACAACCAATAGATGAAGACGAGTGGTGTTAATACATTTCTATAATTCGTTTGCATGCCTTTATTTCTTGACAAGCAATCAATTGTAGCATTGTGTTAAAAAACATCTAAGACAAATACTTTAAGAACGAATAAAAATAAATACCTCCTCCTTAAGGCGATCACGTATCCAACCCATATCTATAATCATCCATACATCTAAGATATGAGCAATCAACCACCAGTGCGAACCAATTAGTATGCATAAAGTAGTTTTGTCGATAGGGTCTTACTATCATCTTCCCTTCAATATTCCATATAGTGTGTACTTGTCAAATTCACATGAAGCGTAGTATAAATTCCATTAGTTTGACTCACCACTGATGCCATTAGGGGTGCTTTTAGTAAACATGCTTATAATGTAAATGGTTCGTATATAGATAAAAACATTATAGTGAAGAGTAAAAGCCACGTGTAGGATGTTAACCCTTAACACAATTGCACACCAACATGCATACTCAAGCTCAAGTGATAAAAGAAAATTCAAAAAGTCAACGAACCAATATTATGTGGCCAAACATGCAAAAAGCCAATGTGTCCATTCTTAAGCTATGTCACGATACCAAAAAATCATGCAAAAAAACAGAAGTTCAAGTTACACTTTTTAGGCACCTAGGAACCTAGTATGATGAATAATTCAATGTTTAAAATTGTAGGGTATACAACTTGAATTGAATTCGTGCATGATCCTTGTTTGTTTGAGGCAGAGCTAGATAAGAGTAGGACCTAGAGATAGTATAACGTGGGCGTTGACAGAGGATTACAACTCAATTCAATCAGAGACGTTGCTTTCGATATCTATCTCTCCCCGTATTTACACGTATCTACTCCTTGTGACACTACTCTAACATCGTATGTACCCATAACTTAGATTTGTTTCTCTAGTTCAATTATCACTCTACTTTTTCATACTCCTATACAATTTCAGTAGAGTTTTTAAACATGTCATATTTACAAAGAAATGAAAAAATAAGCTTTTCCACCCAACTCTCTTGATTTTAACTTATTAGCAATTAGACTTGGTTGTCCATGGCTCTATAATCGTACAATTAATTTCCCGTTAATCAGTAATTGAAGAAGACTAGCATGATCGTGAAATCAAGATGAAGCTTACTTTAGACATTTGAGGGTACCACAAGCATAAATTGGACAAATTAAGACATCACATGGATTATTATTATCAAATAATATATTTGCCTTAAAAAATTATAATTATCATAATGAGAATGAAGAACCCTCCAAGAAACTTCCAAAAGAACCCCCACATAAGTCATATAAACTAGTCACCATCAATGAATTCAGATCCAACTACTTCTACTCTTTTTAAGCTAGCATTTATGCGCAGCTTTGTACAATTCATTTCTTCTCTAAATTGCCGATTTCTACATGTTATAAATTAAACACCGTCAAATTCTGCTTCATGGCATCAAGAACCTTAGGCAGATCCTTTTTGACGTCTTTCACTTGAGAAGTGTAGCTATGACAAGGGCTCATCCGGACGTCCTCATCCTTACAAGTATCAACCAAGGATTCACTCTCAAAGGACCCTTCGTCTTTGTAAGTGTAGTATTGGTTATGATAAATATCCGCTAAGTGGTCTCTCCCTTCACACATGACACACGATGTCACGTGCTCTAACCCGGGGCAGTTGAGACACTCTCTCTCTTCTTTAGGATGTGCTCAGGTATGGATTAGCTTCTTGTTGAGCAAGATAGCGAGCCTCCCTATATGATGCTCCATGTGCCCAAAAGTAGAAGAAGTCCTTTCGGGGAGTGTGGCTCATGATAGACATCTCCTTTAGTTCTTGTCTTGACCTGTCCTTGACATGAAAGAGACAACAAAAGGCATCCAAGCAAGAAGTCCTCAAAGACACCAAACTACTCAATGGACCCTAAGCTAGCAAGGAGCTCCCGACTTGGTTCAAAGTCAAGAATTTCAGCAAGCAAACACTCCTAAATGGCTAGGCTCAAGGTCACTAGACTCAACAAAAGAAATGAAAGAAAACAAGCAACACACGTCTCAAAGAACTTGATACACTCGAGCAACAATTAAAGCAAGCAACGATAGGAAGCTACTAAGTTCAATTGCTTTACAAATGTAGCACTTGTGTAACAAGAAGGAGAAAAATGGAAGAAAATCACACGACTAATGCAACCACTTCTTTTGAATTTTTGACAAATGATGAACCACTTTTCCTATGGCGTTCTCTTTTGTACTAGCCGAGTTTTTCTGGTTTCATCCACTTTTTCTTGTCCAAATGCAATACTTTTGTTTGTTTTTTGATAAAGAACCTAAAATGCAGAATTTAGACTTTACAATGATGAAAAACAAGTGCTAAAAAAAACAGCATCGAACCTTTCCCGTATCCTGGCGTTGACGTTTTAATTCAAGCTCGAATAGCATGCAAATTCCAAGGGACAAAGGCTGCTTTGAAACACGACCAAAGTCTCAACAAACTGAATGAGACGACCCATAAATTTACTCAACAAATGGAGCAAAACCCGGGGCTGCAACAACAAGGAATTGGATGTAACAACTCAAACAGAAAATCCCTAAAAAAAATAGGATCTCAGCAACAACCAAGATCTTCTCTTCAAATTCGGTTTTATCCTTGGTATTTTCGTCCCCTATTGCAGCCAATGGGCTCAGGAGAATTCAACACACAATGACACAATGCAACACAAAGAACTGGACGCAACAACAAGACACAAGGACACGAACACCAACAACAATCCTAGGGTTGACGTCTAAAGCTTGCAAGCTGAATTCTCATGACTTAAAACCAAGTTTAAGAACATTACCTTGCTTAGGCTCTGATACCACGTGATGAGTCAAAGGATCGATGAAGGCGCAGTGCAAGGCAAGCCCCCTAAACCTCCAAGGAACCGTCAGCAACTTCCAGAAATCTGCCCTGGGTTCAACTGGGTCGTTCTCTCGACTCCAACCTCCAAATGGGATGATTCCAAATCGAGGAGTTAGATCTGGAAGTATAATTTAAGCCCTCCAAATTTGAGAATTAACGGATCTCGGAATCAATAGTTATGGCTATTTTACGGAGACGTCGCACAGAGTTCCGTGAAGGAATTCATCGAGATTAGTTGTTTGGATAGGATTCGTGAAGGGGAGATAGATGGTGATGGATTTAGTGAAGGATATGCCCCTTCCTAGGTTGGATATAACTCACCAACTTAGAGAGTGGCTGAATTGCTTTCCTTCAAGATATGACTCACTTGAAGGCCAACAATGGTGAATTTCCTTGATGCAACTCACAAGGATGGAGGTTGAAGATGAAGACGTTGGAGAGAGGGAGAAAGAGAGCGTTTTGGCTGCACCAAAATGTAACTGTATTTTCTGAATTCAAGTGTTTCTACATTCTTGGTCAATCCTTGCCTTAATAGGCAGCCAAAGGTATTGAAAGCGATGACATCTAATGTCAAGGAATTAAGAGCAAATGACATCTAATGCCAAAGGAATTAAAAGCAATGACATCTAATGCCAAGGACATTAAGAGCAAATGACATCTAATGCCAAGGGAATTAAAAGCAATGGCATCTAATGCCAAAGGAATTAAAAGCAAATGACATCTAATGTCCTAATGGCCCCCACACGGCTAAATAAGGCAAACACTTGCCAAATGCTAAATTATAGTCTTAAAAATGTCATAAAACCCAACAAAAGCAATTAAATCATGTTAGCCAATCAATGGCTCGGTCGCGCCTCAAGAATGGTGATGTCCGGCGGTATGGCCGGCAAGAAAGTGGCGTGGCCGAGGCCTCCAATGTGATGGCCTATTTCTCCAAAGTGTGATATGGCCTCCAAGCAAGTAAGGCCCTTCTTGAGCTCCTCTTAAAGGTGCTTGGCTCGAGCCCTAGTGATGGCCCCGGGAGGTGGCTCGTCTCGATGCACTTGACCATCACTAGGCTTCCCTTGATGGGACCCGGGGTCACATCAATCTTGGTTGTGAATTCCCGGTCGACTTGTTCGCTTACCTGTATCAGCTTGTTGATGGCCACGAGTTCTCGTCTTTGAGTTGAGCTTTGTACACATCATCAAAACTGCCTAAACCAATCATGTTGTCGTCGTGGAAATCGTTTATCACTTCTAACAGATCGGCGAAAGTGAGTTTTCGGAGCGACTTTTGGAATGCAGCTAGGTTGATGCTTATGTCTTCCCGGCCACTCGTTAGCATCCAGACGATGTGGCAGGCGTTTGAGTTCAAATGGTTCTCCTTGTACTCACCCAATTCGGTTTCTTCCTCCTTCTTCCTCTTCTTTAACTCCACAAAGATTAAGATTACATTGAATATGCAGAACAAGGAGAAGAGTCAACCCAAAGCGACGCTACCGGCTAGAGTGCTCTGCCTACGCTGCCTTTGGTGGTGAGACAAGGTCGATGAACATCCGATTCCACAGCGAGGGAGCAGGTACCCATAAAGTATCGAGCTGTTGTAGAATAATATGAGAGACAAATGCCTGGAAGAAGTTTGAAAGGAGGAAAAAAAAACATTTCAACTCATATTTTTAGGTACTTGTGGGAGCAAGATTTAGATTGGGCCTAAAAGCCCAATTAATGAGATAAAAAGGGTCAAGGCCTAGAGGGAAATAGGGCAATTGGGATGGTGGAGAAGCCGTAATAAAAGGTGGACGCCGCAACAGTAGAGGAAAGGGAGAGAAAGAAAAGCAAGTTGGACGGAATTGGGAGAGATGGATCCCACGTTCATTTGCAAGCCATGGCTGTAAGCTTGTATGAGGCCTTCGCTCAACCCGGTGTTTAACCTCGACCCAATTTGGTCATCTCCTAAAATTGAGATGAGCTAGTGGTGGATTTGAGCGGTGGGCGTTGCTAAAAAGAGTTCGACGGAGACGAAGCCCCCAGGGGCCGCCAGAGCATAGCACTAACAATCGGCGTCATCGGGTTCGTCGGAAAATATCTTGCCAAGATCCTCCTACTCTTCGACACCCTCGGCGTCCCATGGAAGGTGTATGACGCCACGCGCTGCCCGACCCCCTCCCTGACTGCTGCCTATCACCCGATCTCGTACGCGCAGAACGACGTCTCCGGCGAGGAAAACGCCTTCGCGGAGCTCTTCCTCGCGCCTTCGCGGAGCTCTTTCTCTTGGCCGCTGCAACTCGCGCCTTCGCGAAGCTCTTCCTCCTGGCCGCTGCAACTCGCGCCTTCGCGGAGCCCTTCCTTTTTGCCGCTGCAACTCGCGCCTTCGCGGAGCTCTTCCCTCTGGCCGCTGTAACTCACGCCTTTTAGATTGTTGGGACAAGTCAGGGGTCGAAATGAATGGTGCAGGTTTGCTCCTTGTGCTCAAATTATACCGATGGTGGGTAAGATTACTAGCTGGAATTCAATTCTAATCTTGATTTATAATATGTTCGAGATTTCATACTAATGAGAAGCATGAGAATGGGACTAAGCTAATATTGAGCTCTAATTAATTAACCAAAGATGAAGAATAGTGTGGTAAAAATACAATAAGCATGTTGGTTCAAAATTGTGTTTGATGATTAATTGCCATAGGGTATTAAGTTTGGGTCGTATCGGTCATATTAGACATTGCCAAGTTAGTTCGAAATCCCTCTTCACGGAGCCTCTTCACGGAGCCCTCTTCGCGAACCCCCTTCACGTAAGTGCCTTCACGAAGCCCCTTCACGGGTCCTCCATGAAGGTCCTTCACGAAGACATCGTTTCATGGTGTTTTATTGATGCGACTTTAAACTCTTAAAGAGAGACTTGGTTGGTTGATGAATGTGGTGTTCGTAAGCTTCATAGATATGTCTTTGATGAAATAATCAATACTAGAAAGGTTCGATGCCTTACTAATGAAATAAAAGGGTGAAAATACTCGGTAAAGGTAATTTGACGGATAAGTAAATCCATTAACCTTATCTCTTCTATATATATGCTTTCCGTATAGAAAATTGACTTGAGCGTCAGAGAGCCCGTCCCCGGAGAAGCCATCTCCGGAGTGTTTTCAGGTTTAAAGCAAACTAGAGGAGAGACATTTCGGCGATGACGAGAATCGATGGACATGGAAACAGAACTCACGAGATCAAAAACTAAAAACACCGATATTAGTGATGTGTTGATTACTAATTAATTCACCTAGTTGAAACGGGACTTCAAGAGTACTTATCTCACCCAACTCCCTGGAACAACGAAGACTTATAAAATATTAAAATCACTATCACGTTTTCTCATCAATATTTTATTTATCTTCGAAACAAGCAGGAAAAGCGAGACTATTCTTTTTTTTTTTGATAAAAATGCGAGACTATTCTGAGAGAGAGACGGAGACTTCTCTAATCTGAATCTGCTCTCTCTCTCTCTTCCTAGTTTCCTACTCTTTCTCTCTCTATTGGTTCGTGGCTTCTGAGTAAAGCTTTTCAGCTATCTGGGTCCCCTAAATCTTTTGCCTATCCCAGATCCCTTGGAAACGCCCTCGCCATTCAATTCAAATTGGGAATCGCTGTCTCTGCCACTTTGGAGACAGTATGACGTATGATACTTTGGTTGATGGTCTTTCCAATGGCGTCGATTCAATTGCTCGCGAGAAGCTGATCATCGACACTGATCCCGGAATTGGTAATGCACGGATTTGTTTGTTTTTCGCTTGGGATTGCTTTGCTTTTTCTGGGATTCCCAACTTTTTTAAAAAGTTTGCATACTTAATTCGCGAAATATTCTGATGAAAGCTCCACTTCTGCTCAATTAGTGCTGCCAAACTAATTTTTTTCTGTGTTTTATTCCAGCAAATTCCGTTTACCATGATCACTTGTATTTTGTGAGAAATTTGCATGTGGTGTGAAAGAGGTTTCTTCTGAATTTCGTTCGTATTAAGAGATCAAGTGGTCTTTATCAAATTGGTATGTGATTTGAGAAGAATATGGCCTTTGGCTCTCCAAAATTTTCTAGAATTCCATGAATTGCACATTACAAGTCTTGTGCACGTTACTAGCTGGTTTATACGACAGTTTCTAGTTGAAGCACTTTTGTATCTTCAACCAACAAGGATCTTTCATAACATTGATGAGATAGATATACAGGTCTGCGTAGTCTGTTTGCCATCTTTTTTAATCAAGGTCTCCATTAATCTGTGATTTACCCCTTGATATTTGGAATAATGAAGATGATACGAGAGAGGGAAGAATCTTATTATGATTCTGTCCTTTTAAAATGCTCTAATTGAGTAATTGTGGAAAACTAGGGAAGTTCATTACAGCATCTACTTGGATTCCTGTTAGTTAGCAAATGGTATTGCAAAGTCTAGCTGATAAAAAACTTGTCAAAGTTTCCATTGTTCATTGAAGAAGAAAGGAAAATCCTCCACCTCCTACTTTGTTTAATTGAACTTTTCTGCTCGTAGATGATAGCATGACAATTCTAATGGCATTTCAAACACCAGAGGTGGAAGTCATAGGCTTGACAACGATATTTGGGAATGTTTATACAGAAGATGCCACCCGAAATACCTTGCTTTTGGTTTGTGTTTTCCTTAAACCATTTATTCTTTACATGTAATTTGAGCACTTGATTATTCTATAGCAGTTTTACTGTCACTTACTGCTTGCAATGTGCAAAAAGAATAGTGTGAGATGGCTGGATGTCCTGATGTTCCTGTGGCCGAGGGTAGCCCTGAACCTCTGAAGGTAATTAATTTACATTGTACATTTTGTAACTTCAGTTTCATTGATGGATTCATTTGGTAGCAAAGGTGGAATCTAGATAAGCACTATAAAACTAGCTTGTAAGATGACGGAGGTTTTGATTTTATCATTGTTTCAAGGTATAATCGTTTGCAATTTTTCTTATCCTTATAAACTGTATGCAAAGTGAAAACCTCTTCTTTTCTAAGGGTGTTGATTATATTCAAACTTAGTTTCATTTTTTGCCTTTTCTTTTACACATCTACAAGAGCTTTGACATTAGGATGTAGCTTCAGATAAGGAAGAGATTTGATGAAACACTATATATATGTCCTAATGCTAAGGATCGGTTGACATTCAGTTGATGGGTTGAGATATTCAGCTTACTTAATCCCTCTCAGACCAAACCCACTCTAGCATCTCTTTGCATATGCAAACAAAAACTTTGTTCTGATTTGTTTTTCATATTTATGCTGAAAGAAGTGTTTGTTTAGTTCATTTGAGGTCTAATCGGCTCATGTACTCCCTATGGTCTCAAATGGGATCCACCTAATGTCATACTTATGTTATGATTGCTGCAAAGGATGTTGATCGTTTAATAACTGTACTAGATTTTGTTGCAGGTTTCTCTTTTAAGAATTTACCTGTTCCTTCGAGATTTCTTTTTGTATATTTTGATGCAGCTGCATAGTTTTAAGCAACATTGATCTGTTTCCTTAAACACTATATATATGTCCTAATGCTAAGGATCGGTTGACATTCAGTTGATGGGTTGAGATATTCAGCTTACTTAATCCCTCTCAGACCAAACCCACTCTAGCATCTCTTTGCATATGCAAACAAAAACTTTGTTCTGATTTGTTTTTCATATTTATGCTGAAAGAAGTGTTTGTTTAGTTCATTTGAGGTCTAATCGGCTCATGTACTCCCTATGGTCTCAAATGGGATCCACCTAATGTCATACTTATGTTATGATTGCTGCAAAGGATGTTGATCGTTTAATAACTGTACTAGATTTTGTTGCAGGTTTCTCTTTTAAGAATTTACCTGTTCCTTCGAGATTTCTTTTTGTATATTTTGATGCAGCTGCATAGTTTTAAGCAACATTGATCTGTTTCCTTCATGTAACAATATCAAGTTGAGTTTCTTTCTTCTTTTTTTTCCAAAACTCATTAGCAGTGATTTGCGTGAACAGGGTGGGAAGCCTCGTATTGCTGATTTTATTCACGGTTCTGATGGACTGGGAAATCTGTCTCTCTCACCTCCTACATCCACTAAATGTGAGAAAAGTGCTGCTGAATTTCTTGTTGATAAAGTCTCTGAGTATCCGGGTGAAATATCTGTCCTTGCATTGGGGCCACTGACAAATATAGCTCTGGTGAGTTCATAATCCTCATATAATACTTGTGAACTCTTTGGTTTCTGATTACGATAACCATCATTGTCTATGATTTAGGCAATCAAAAGGGACTCTTCCTTCGCCAGCAAGGTAAAGAGGGTGGTTATTCTTGGGGGTGCCTTTTTCTGTTTGGGAAATGTCAATCCTGCAGCTGAAGCTAATGTAAGTTTCTACCCTTCTACTTGCCAAGGCTTTTGAGGAAAATGTTCTGCTCAAGTGTTTTTTGGCATACTACAGTTAGAAACGCTGTATGGTTGTCATTTACAATTAGATAGGTTTAGATGAAAGGTGCTCAACCTTGAAACTAAAATTTGCAAGGTCAAGGTGGATCGGTCCAGCTAGTTTTGTGTCATCTTAGGGTGGTTTATATGATGTTTGGGTGATTAGGTGTAGGTTAGTTTAAGGGTATTAGAAAGTGCTCGACTCAAACATATAGTTCTCTGGTGTGTAGGTTAGATTTTCTGGCTGAATTACTGATTGATAGGTGTTGGGACTATCCTTGGTGCGAATTATGACATCCCTAGTTGCTACTCAATTAATCCGAAGTTCGAACTAGTAAATTTTATCTCCTGAATCATTCTCTTTGTTCACCATCCAAATTGTGGCTCTACTGAACTTGTAGATCTACGGGGATCCGGAAGCAGCAGATGTGGTGTTTACTTCAGGGGCAGAAATCACGGTTGTTGGTATTAACATCACCACTCAAGTGAAATTTACAGGTAAAGGTTCCTATAATTCATTATTAAGAGAACCTCAATCATATCTTTATTTAGCACTTACTAAGAACTGCATTTCTTGAATTATCTTTCTGCCATCTTATCCATTCTTGTCTCAGATGATGATCTTGATGAGCTAAGAAGATCAAAAGGAAGGCACGCTAAAGTCCTTGCCGACATGTGTAAATTTTACCGAGACTGGCACTTGAAATCTGATGGTGTAGCTGGTAAACAACAAAATTTACATTTCACACTTGGCTTCTCCATTGCTCAGTCTGTTGACTTGTATCTGACTCTCTGAAAATCTCTTGCAGGGATATTCCTTCACGACCCAGTGAGTTTCACTGCGCTCGTAAGGCCTGATCTCTTCACGTACAAAAAGGGAGTTGTGAGGGTTGAGACTCAAGGCATCTGTGCCGGCCATACCCTAATGGACCAAGGCCTTAAAAAGTGAGTTGAAATGTTAAACTTGAACCATAATTATGGTCACTCTGCGAGTACTAAGGGAAGTTTTGATGATTGTTATGGCACACAGTTGGAATACAGGTAATCCATGGACGGACTACTCCCCTGTATCAGTCGCTTGGACTGTGGACGTGGAAGAAGTGATCAAGTACATAAAGCAACAGCTGATGAAACCATGAAAAGCTCCGATTATACTGTTACGTGGCCTTTCCTGACCATTTGAACCTCGTATGTTTCTTGTCGATAGCCTTCGAATGACTTTTGGTGTAGTAGTTGAATTGGGATACTATTTATGTGGTGTGATTATTTTCACTCCAAAACTCTGTCAATATGAAAATAAATCCACTTCATTGTCTTAATAATGATCCCCTTGTCGTTGGTTAATGCGTATAGTAATTGTCTGTGTTTTCTACTTTTCACATATATCCATCAATCTCCAAATATGATATTGTATCTTGTTTCCTCTTCTGCCTCCATGTTATACCTTCAAGGAACATTTCTGATCAAAATATATACATAGGGTTAATACTTGAAATGTCGCACTACTAAGAAGTGAGATTTATATCTGTGAATAATAAACTCAGGAAGAGATGGATATTACATAATGTAATGGGTCATTTTCTAAGTGTGGAATTAACCTATAGTTTTTGGATCAATGTATAATAGCTTATGTTAAATGAGAGTTAGAAGAAGCTGGTGGGCTTGCAGCCCAAATTGAAGAAACGGCCCATGTTGATCTATGTTGCCCAGATAAAGAGACCCGACCCGTTGAGGGAACCGGAGCTCCGCGTGCGTGTGACCTGTGAGCTTGGTATATAAGCTCACAACCTATTCTCTCTCCAAACATCTCTTGCTCTGCTTTGCATTCGCCACACACTTGAGAGAGATATCTAGGGTTTCAGTTGAGAGCTTGCACAGATTCTTCGACGGTGGTTCGATTGCTCTGTTCACCGGTGAAGCAAGCTTTGCTTCAGGCGATTCCAAGGTGAAGACGGTGGTCTATCTTGGTGGTGGCTTTCTCTAGAGGTTCTCGTACGTGCTCCTGGGTGCTCGGCGGTGGTTCAATGGCTTGAGATTTGTTGGCAACTGGGTTCAGGGAGTTTCTTCTTATCTTGTTAGACTTGTTTTGCTTCTGTTCTCATTGATTGCATAAGCTTTGTACTAAGAACCAAACAGAACGCTCTCTTGTAAATCTTTGTCTTACTTAGTGGATTTGGCTTCCTTTCTTGAGGCCACGAGGAGTAGGCATCGTCCGAACCTTGTTAAAATATTCTTGTGCTTTTATCTGTTTCTGTTCTCTGCGAGTATCTGGCTTGATTCGAACAAATCTGCTTATCAAATTGGTATCAGAGCTGAATTTCCCTATCTCACATGCTATCTTATAATCTTGAGTGGTTAGATCTACATATCTAGGGTTCTGTGTTGCTCTGTGTATGATCTTGGCATCCTGCTTCCGCTCACTAGTTTGTTCGAACTTGCTTTTGTGTGATTGCATGTTCCTTTTACTCTTGTGACTTGAAACTGCATATCTTGACTTGTGACTCTTGATTACCTTATCTAAATCTTGATGTCAATGTACTGTATGTAATTCTTGATCCTTAGGTTTCAGTGAAAGACTTACTCTCTGTGACCTAGATCTGTGATTACTTGTATTGTGTGACCGTTGGTGTTACCTGAGATTCTTGAATATTGTGTTATTTCAAGCTATCTCTCACTCGTGCACAAACTGTACCTGTTTTTTCATTCTTGCTTACTGTTAATTGATTAAAACACCTACTGACTTGTGTGTTGTGTTAGGTACAATGACAAAGAATAATATAAGAATGAAGCCCTTTGATGGGACTACAGACTTTGCCATGTGGCAAGTGAAGATGAAGGCCATCCTCATAAAGGAAAAGTGCAGTAAAGCCATCAAGGGAGACTACTTGGTCGAGACATCAGCTGCAAGGAGGGTGGAGATGGACGAGCAAGCCCATTCAGAGATCCTCATAAGGTTATCTGATGAAGTGACTCGTCAAGTGGTAAAGTATACTACCACTAAAACTCTCTGGGATGCTTTAGAAGCATTGTATCTCACTAAGTCTATGCCTTCTAGGATATCTCTATTGTGTAGATTATTTACATTTAAAATGGATGTTAATATGACACTTAATGATAACCTAGATAAATTCCTTAGGATGACCCAAGACTTAGAAAGATGTGAGGATAAAATAGAAGAGACTCACCAATCTGTTTTACTTTTGAATGCCTTGCCTGCTCAGTTTGATAACTTCAAGGATGTTATTCAATTTGGTAATGAAACTTTGAATAAGGCTAAGATCATAGAATCTATTACTCAAAAGAATGGGACCTTATAAGTTTTCAAGACCAAGAATTCTGATAAGAAACCTGAGACTAAAGCTGAGGCTTTAATGGCTAATGGCAAACCAAAGAAAAAGTTTAAACAGAAAAAGGATAAGAGAAATGAGCCTTCTATCTCTTCTAATGAAAATGATAAAAAGAAGTGCTTCTACTGTGGGAAGCTAGGTCATTTTATCAAGGACTGTCATAAAAAGAAGAAGGCTGACTCCAATAAGAATGAAAATGAAAACTCTGCTTCCTTGTTTGAGTCTCATGATTACTATGACTGTGAATTCCTTATGTGTTCTAATTCTTCTATTGATGATGATTGGATTCTTGACTCTGGATGTACCATGCATGCTACTCCTAACAAATCCTTCTTTAGCTCTTTGATTGAGTTCAATGGTGGAAAAGTTATGTTAGGGGATCATAGTTCTCTTGCTATTAGGGGGTAGGGAATGTTCCTCTATGCATGCATGATGGTAAAATAAGAGTTTTACAGAATGTTAGATAGGTGCCAGAATTAAGAAGAAATCTATTATCTGAATCTGCCTTTGATGATCTTAAGTGTCAAATTGTTACTCATAATGGTATAAGAGAAGTTATCAAAAATGGGACTACTGTTATTAAGGGAATTAAGAAGGGTGGGCTATACCATGTCATAACTTCACCTGAATTAAATCTCTCCAAAATTGAGAACAACCTGACCTTAGATCAAACCAAGTTGTGGCATAATAGAATGGGACACATAGGAAATAAAGGCCTGAATTATCTGCATAAGCATGGTTTAATTAATAAAAAACCTATTAACTTGAGTTTCTGTGAAGATTGCATATTTGGTAAAAAAGACTAATGATTCTTTCTCTAAATCTACTTATGTTGCTATCTCACCTCTTGAGTATGTGCACTCAGATTTGTGGGGTCCAACTCAGGTAAGTACTGTTGGAGGTAAAAGGTACTTCATATCCTTTATAGATCATTATTCCAGGAAAGTTTGGCTTTATTTGCTAAGAACTAAAGATGAGGCCTTTAATGCTTTCAAAACCTGGAAATGTGCAGTTGAAAATCAATATGAAAATAAACTCAAGTGTCTTAGGACAGATAATGGCCTAGAGTTTTGTAATCATGAGTTCAATGAGTACTGTCTTAAAAATGGGATTAAAAGGCACCTAACAGTGCCTGAAACTCCCCAACAAAATGGTACTACCGAAAGAATGAATAGAACCTTGTTCAAAAAAGCTAGATGCATGCTAATAAGTTCTGGATTAAAACACTCACTTTGGGGGGAAGCTGTTACTACAGCAGTCTACCTTATTAATAGATCACCTTCCTCTGTAATTGACTTCAAAACACCCCAAGAAATGTGGATAGGTAGAAAACCAAGTCTAGCTCACCTAAGAGCCTTTGGCTGCACTGCTTATGCCCAAATTTCTCAAGGAAAACTGAAGCCTAGAGCCCAAAAATGTGTTATGTTGGGTTATCCAGAGGGTGTAAAAGGATACAAACTTCTCCTTTTACAACCTCATGGATACAAGGTGATTATTGCTAGGAGTGTTACCTTTAATGAAAATGATTTTCATTTTAAGAAAATTCTAACAACTGCCACTGAGAAGACAGGTACTCATGAAGATGAAGCTGAAGCAGAGACTTCCAACAGGCACTTCTATGAGCCAGACCCAAATCAACTCTCAGCTGAAGAAGAGTTTGATCTTGGACAACTCTGCATGAGTCAAGGAGAGTCCAATGAAGGAAGGACCAGAGATCCCTCAAGTGAAGCAGAGGAATCCAGTGGAGGTCCAGAGGAGATAAGAAGTAACAATTCACAACAATTAGGGGGAGGAAACAAGGAAGAAAACCTCATCCTTACTACTAATTCTCATTCTATTGCTAGCTCTTCTAGTTTACCTAAGTCTAGTTCAGTATAATTGCATGAAAATGAATCTAAAATGCATGAAACTGAACCTGAAATTGAAAATACTGACTTAGATAATTACCAACTAACAAGAGATAGAGCTCCTAGAATGAGGATACCATGCAAGAAGTTTTCTTCGAATATTATTGAATTTGTTACTGTTGCTGTTAATATTGGTATTGGTGACTATGCCTTTATGACTGCTGATGTGATTAAGAAACACACCTATACTCCTGACACATATGAGCAAGCTGTTAAGTGTTTAGATTCTAAGAAATGGCTTAGTGCTATGAATGAAGAGATAGAATCCATGAAAACAAATAAAACCTGGACTCTAGTTTCTAAACCTAACAATGCTAAACTCATTGCTTGTAAGTGGATTTATAAGATTAAAGAGGGTAATAGCCCTAATGATCCACCCAGATTTAAGGCTAGACTTGTGGCAAAAGGGTTTACCCAAAGAGAAGGAATAGACTATCATAACATATTTGCTCCTGTAGTTAAGTATAAAACTATGAGGATGCTTCTTGCTATGTGTACTGTGTTTGATTGGGAACTGGAACAAATGGATGTGAAAACTGCTTTTTTACATGGTGAATTAGATGAAACTATCTATATGAAACAGCCTAAGGGCTTCACTGATGAGAAAAAACCTAATCATGCCTGCCTTCTTAAGAAATCCATATATGGTTTAAAACAGTCTCCTAGACAGTGGAACTTGAAATTTGATGCTTGCATGATTAAATTAGGTTTTACTAGAAGCAGTTATGACACATGCCTTTACTTCAAGAACATTAAGTCTGCATCTCCCTTATATGTGCTTTTATATGTGGATGATATATTATTGATGTGTAGTTCTAAAGTCTTAGTCTCTGGTGTGAAAAAGGACTTAAAACTTCACTTTGATATGAAAGACTTAGGTCCTGCTCAGATGATCCTAGGGGTTAGAATTAAAAGAGATAGAAAAAGAAAGTTAATGTGGTTATCTCAAAAGGATTATGTCCAAAAGGTCTTGGATAGATTCAATATGGATAACACTAAACCCACTTCTATACCCTTAGGAGGGCACTTAGAGCTGACCAAGAAAAGTTGTCCCAAGAACCAGTCAGATAGAGATGCTATGTCTAAAATTCCTTATGATGTTGCTGTAGGCTCAGTTATGTATGCTATGTTGTGTACTCGACCTGACCTTGCCTTTTCCATTAGTGTCCTTAGTCGATTTATGTCAGATCCTGGTAGTGACCACTGGACAACTATGAAATATACTCTGAGATATATCTGTGGAACTAAAAACTTGTGTTTAGTTTACTCTGAACATAATAAGAAAAATGAGTTACTTGGCTATGTTGATTCTGATCATGCAAGTAATAAAGATAATAGGAAGTCTACTACCTCTTATTTCTTTACTTGGGCTGGTAACTGTGTTTCTTGGAAGTCTCAACAACAGTCTGTTGTGGCTTTATCTTCCACTGAAGCTGAGTATATAGCAGCTACTGAAGCTGCTAAAGAAGCTACCTGGTTGACTGGTTTGTTGAATGAAATTCAGTGTGTTTCTTATGTTCCAACTCTGTATACGGATAGTCAAAGTGCTATGTATTTGTGTAAAGATCATGTCTATCATGATAGATCCAAACATATTGATGTGAGGCACCATTTTATTCGTGATCATGTTGAGAAAAAAACAGATTATGATATGTAAAATTAAGGGTGATGACAATCCTGCAGATTTTGGAACCAAGATAGTGACAGCTGACAAGTTTGCATTTTGCAGGGACTTCCTGTATATTTGGGATGTTCCTTGATGAATGCAGATGCTTTGGCCGACGATGGTTGGTTGCTTGAAATCCACTCCTGCTCAGTAAATGGTTGTGTTCTACAGTTAGAGTTAGGTACTGTAAGACTTAGTAAATCAAGAGGGCATATTGTAATGGGTAATTTCCTAAGTGTGGAATTAACCTATAGTTTTTGGATCAATGTATAATAGCTTGTGTTAAATGAGAGTTAGAAGAAGCTGGTGAGCTTGCAGCCCAAATTGAAGAAACGGCCCATGTTGATCTCTGTTGCCCAGATAAAGAGACCCGACCTGTTGAGGGAACCGGAGCTCCGCGTGCGTGTGACCTGTGAGCTTGGTATATAAGCTCACAACCTATTCTCTCTCCAGACATCTCTTGCTCTACTTTGCATTCGCCAAACACTTGAGAGAGAGATCTAGGGTTTGAGTTGAGAGCTTGCACATATTCTTCGACGGTGGTTCGATTGCTCTGTTCGCCGGTGAAGCAAGCTTTGCTTCAGGCGATTCCAAGGTGAAGACGGTGGTCTATCTTGGTGGTGGCTTTCTCTGGAGGTTCTCGTACGTGTTCATGGGTGCTCGGCGGTGGTTCAAGGGCTTGAGATCTGTTGGCGACTGGGTTCAGGGAGTTTCTTCTTATCTTGTTTTGCTTTTGATCTCATTGATTGCATAAGCTTTGTACTAAGAACCAAATAGAACGCTCTCTTGTAAATCTTTGTCTTACTTAGTGGATTTGACTTCCTTTCTTGAGATCACGAGGAGTAGGCATCGTTCAAACCTCGTTAAAATCTTCTTGTACTTTTATCTGTTTCTGTTCTCTGCGAATATCTGGCTTGATTCGAACAAATCTGCTTATCACATAAATAATGGTTAATGCTTGAAATGGAAATCAAGGGCTGAAAATGATTTAAGAGTCCAGAAAGCGAAAGAAGCAATCAAGTATGGAGCACGCAATCCCCGACTCTCCCATTTGAATGAATTCAGATAACCCAACTTTTCCCTCCCATAAATACTTGCAATTACACTTGAGAAAATTTCTGAAAACTTGTTATCTTGGGAAACACCCTGTCATCAGAAACTGATAGGGCACCCTGCATTCCATTAGTCACAAGTGTGGGGATCCCTACATTGTCGAGGAGAGCCCTCATGTACACGATCCTGACGACATCTTTCCTGGACTCGTCATCAAGATCACTCCTTTCAATAATATTATTAGCTAAACATAATCTTCTTTCTTTCAACTTTTCAACAATATTTGTAAAATCCCTCCAGCTGGATTGTAATACGTCCGGAAGTTGCTCGCCACGCCTTCTTAACACGATCGTTTAAGGCTCAAACTAATATTTGGATTTGATGAATTCTTTTTTTATATATTTGTAATTGGACTTTCTCAGCTTGATGAGTTAGTTTTGTGCCAACTCAACATAATCAATCATTTACTAGGTCAGACTACTTTACTTATATTTTTTTGAAATTATCAGACTATTTTCTCATTTTGACTTAGGACTTAGTTAAACATGGAATGAGAACAGTCGACAGAGGAATATAACCAAAACAACCAATCACTGGAAATTTCAATTACAAATGTGATCAAAATAAAAAACAAACAACCGGATTTATCTGCTGCTGCATTGAAATCGAAATCACAGAGAAATTAAGTTGCTAACTGAAAAATCAAAAGACACGAAGAAAATGCTAAAGAAGCACAGCAACCAAGATCCAATTTGGCCAGCTCCCGCACTTCTTAGTTGGGAGGGAAGAAGATGGCATCCGAAGTACGCTTGGAACGGAACTTGTTCTCGACATCAGGACTCACATTGAACGCAGCCCGCAGGACTTCACCGGACAGCGCCTTCCACGTGGATGTCTTTCCAGCCAGATGTGTAAAGATGGGACTACAACAACAAAAACACAACACCAGCAAATTAGCAAATTTGATTAAGAAGCAACGTAACATTGAAAATGCAAATTCAGCGGTAGGAGGAGTATCAAATGATGCATACTCTGGAGTAGTGATGATGGAGAACCACTCCATTCCGCAAGGATCACCAATCTTCGACACCACAAAGAACCTCGGAACAATGAAGAGGCTGCCAGCTGTAATGGTGGTTTCGAGCACTCGCTTCCCGTCCACACCAACAACCTGAACACGGCCACTCCCCTTGACGATGTACGTCACTTGAAGGGCGGAGTCGCAAGAGAATCCCGGCGAGCACATCGCGCTCCCGTCAAGCCTCACGAGATCGGCGCCGAGGCCAACCTCTCCGACGAGCGGGAGATTCTTGGTGTTGAGAACCACGACTCTGCCGCCGTTCTTGATGTCCACGTCCAGAGGAGCTTCCTCGCAGTTGAGAGCCATCCCCTCCCGGTGAGCAGGGTTGGGGTTTGGCATCTTCGCGGAGGCGTCGACCTTGACGATTCCGTTGCCGGATTGGTTGCCGACTAGGGTTTTGACGACGTCTTCTTCCAGGTCCCAGGCTCTGGAGACGAACTCGGTAGAGAAGCCGGTGAAGATGCCGTTGGAGCCGGTGAGGTAGAAGTTGGTGAATTCGCCGGCCTTGTGGCCTTTGGAGGTGTCGCCCAGGAAGAGGACGACGAGGTCGGCGTTCTCCTTGTTGTACCACCAGGTGACGACGCCGAATGGGAGGGCGATTGCGTCTCCCTTCTTGATTGCGATCACCTTCTCCTCCTTCTCCGGGAGGACGATTCCAGCAACTCCCGATCCTGAAACACGTTAAACTCTTCTCGGTCAGTGCAATTGTTCAACCAGTTCCAGGACATCAGTAAGGTAACATTAGGAACATAAACGTCGAGTAAACAGAGTTGAGAGTTTTTATCAGATTTCAAATCAGTAAATCATGAAATCCATCATTTTGTTACAAAATACGAATCCAAAAGTTTGTCCGATATAGCAATCGAAGAATCATTGACATATACGTATTTTTTGAAGTCAACATCGAAGAAATCTGGATCTAACGAAATACCAAAATTTCAAGCAGAAAGAGGAATGTCGACAATCTTAAGACAAAAGAAGCAAGGATAATATAAAAAGCTTTTCCATATCTGCAGTAAGAAATTGATCACCGATTGCTGAACATCGAAAATAAAACATGAAGTCTGATCAACAACTTCAGATCAGCAGAGTATGAAATTGTTTCTTACTGGAAAAAAAAGCTTGTCTGGATCAATCATATCACTCGCACAATTTACATGAGCAAAGGATACGATCGTGAAGAAAGAGAATCCATATACGAATAAAGTAAAACGAACAATCTCCTTACAAAAACAAAAAGTAAACAGAAGAACAATCAAGACGAGAGATCAAAAGAGTAGAATATAACGAGAATCAACCGAATAACAAAATGCTGAAATCGGAGAAGTTTAGGAAAACAACGCAAAGAAATTACCTTGAAGAACGTAGGCAACCTTGGAGGAGTCGGAGTAGTGAGGGAGTGCCAAGCCGTTTTTCTCGAGCGATAGCTTAGCGGCTCCGATATTCCCCTTTTCGAGCATGGGGAGGTCCTTAGGGCACCAGGCAGAGTAGGAACCGCCATTGCCACTGTAAACAGTCTTGGCCAACTTGGGTGAAAGATCAAATTCCATTTTCTCACAAATTTGAAAGAAGGAGACAAAGCAAAGCAGATGAAGTCCGATTGAATGAAAGAAAGAAGATATGGATGATCGATCGGTATAAAGGGAAGTATTTATAGGGACGAAACGAAAATTTTCTGTTCTCAATGATATGGAATATCTTCTTTTCTAGAGATGTTTTTTTATAAAGGACATTGTTTTCAAAATTGGATAAGTTTGTTATAAACTTACAATAATTTGTTCGAGTTTATCCGGATCAATTGGTAGGCTAAACTCAAAAAAAAAGATAATGTTGTCAGAGGGGATTTTTACTTGAATAACTTTAAATTGAGTTTTTTTAATAAGTTTCGGTTTTATATATAATTACAAGCAGGACCGTCAATGAATATCGGAGGTCCGGTCTAAATACTAAGATGGCCCCTCATAAAACGTAAAGAAACTTGTGATTCCTTCATTACAAATTTATCAAAAGCACATCTTTAAGACCTAATTAACTCTTTGATTATTTATGTTCACATTTAAATTTTGTAACTCTAAAAAACATAAATAAATATATAATGTTCAAACAAAACAGAAAGTATACAAATATAAAGGAGTGAAGGACCTGATACAAATGGATCTTCAATTTTGAAATAACTTGATTCAACTTGATCTTCAATTGTAAAAAGAACCCTTGACCAAGTGAGGTGCACTATATAACATATAAGAATTAGTTTTTTATAACCAATACAAATTCTAGTATAGTGAAATCTTGAAGAAAAAAATCTAGATGTTTTTTTAAGACTTAAAATACTAAAATATCGATTGACTATCAACTTGTAACTAGTAGAGTAGTAGCAATTAGCCAATAACAACAATAGGTAGAACCTTCCCTTGCAGCTATACTTAACCTTTTGGTTACCAAATCTATGGAGAAATACTTAGGTATTTCTATTGTTAGAGAACGTGTTAAAAAAGATGTCTTTGATGACTACATACAGAGTCTCAAAAAACAATTATCCCAATGGAAAGCTAATTCTTTATCCCAGACTGGACGACTTGTCCTCGTACAATCCAATTTATGCCCTAAAGTTAATTACTTAATGCATAGTTTCATGCTGCCTATCTTTGTTTGTAATGAAATGGATAAAGTTGTGAAAGATTTTTTATGGAATAAGTTCCATGCCAACTATCATCCCTTAATTTCTTGGACTTCTATGTGTCAATCTAAAGACGATGGTGGTCTTGGGCTCCACACTGCCCATGAAACCAACAAAGCCTTCCAGATGAAACTTCTATGAAAAATACTAACTGACACTAATAATCTTTGGGTCCGTATCGTAACTGAAAAGTATCTTACATCTACAAATATCTTCTCGTACCGTAAGAAACCTAAACAATCCTAGCAATTTTTCCGTTTACTCCACCTCCGTAATGATTTCAAAAAAGGACTGGCATGGGAACTGGGAAATGGACACACAATTAAATTCTGGTCGGATTTCTGGATCCCAAATTGTGACATGTTTCCATTTTCCCACAACATCACTGTGCCTGATATTCCGGTCTCTCACTTTATTACCCCCTCGTGGAACTAGGACCTCCCTTCTCTGCAAAACGTATTACCTCCACATATCATTGATAAATTTCTCAACATCCATATCCCATCCACACCCATGGACGACAGACTTATTTGGCGGTTTAACACACATGGAAACTTCTTCTTCTCATCCACTTACCAGCTTAACCAAAGCGCCATATTGAATCAACGACCTCAATCATATGCCTAGATCTGAAAACTTAACATTTCGCCAAAGATTAGGACTTTCATTTGGAAGACCATCCGTGATGGCCTCCTGACAACGGAACGGCTTAACCGTCATTATCATTATGTTTATTCAACTTGTCAACTGTGCCAAGACACCGACGAAGACACTAATCACTTATTCTTCACATGCTCTTTCACTCAATTAATGATATCTAACATTGAGTATAAACTTCAAACAACATTTTCTCTACAGTTCACGTCAGATTTCCAATATAACTTTGACTACTTCCGCCAGTCCAATGCCAACCCTACTCCTTTAATTTTTTTGTGGTGGTGCATATGGAATTATCGCAATAACCTCATCTTCAGACAATCTAATCAATCTCACAACTGCAACCCCTCAAACCAAGCCTGGATACTGCATCGTGACTAGGTACAATCAACTGAGTCCATTAAACTTGTCACAATCAGAAGAAACCGTGAACTTACCGCCAATAAAATTTGGAAAAAACCACCTCACATGTGGATTAAACTTAATTTTGATGGCTCCAAAAAACAGGACAACACATCACATATTGCATTTACTCTCCGAGACCACAACGCAAAACTTTTGTCCTTCCATCGGGAACAAATCCCATCAACGTCAGTTCTGCGCACTGAAGCCCTAACAGCTCGTTTTGGTATTTAGTATGCTGCTAGGCATAATGTCACACAGTTAATTATCGAAGGCGATAATTTACTTGTCATTAATTCCATACGACGCAAATGGAAAATTCCATGGGAAATACACTCCATCATCATGGATATTTGGGCTCTTTTGTCCTCGTTTTTTTCTTTGCATGTGTTTCATTGCTTCCGTGAAGCGAACCGAGCATCAGACTTCCTGGCCACCCACCCCATTCTAATGCACGCTCTGAATAGATTCCAAGATCTTCTATGTCCTATTGACAATCAGAATATTTTGATAACCAACGACATATATGAGTTCTTACAATTGAACTCTACTTTTCAGTCTTTTGAAGCACAATTTGTAAAGATCATCCAGTTGGATGATTTAGGGCAGTCATCTGTTTAAGTGGGCCATAATGTTTACCTTGTATAAAAAAAAAACAATAGGTAGAACCGCCCAAGACTACTGCTTGTTTTTTAACAATATTAATTATTAAATAGCCAAAACTAATTTCTTAAACTTTTTAAACAATTTCAGTGAATCAATCCGTAAACAACAGTAGCTAAACACCACCTTTAGATTTAAAACTCAATCCTTCAATTTAAAAATGTAACCAATTTCAATATGCAAAGTGTAAACAACAAACAACAGTAGCTAAACTCAATCCTTCGAATTGAAAATTTAACGAATTTAAAAGAGACTCTCATACACATTCAATTGAAGTAGCCGAAAGCCAAAAATAAACTTTCTATCAGAAATTTCATCCAATTCCAAAACAGCATAACCTAATCAGCAAAGCAATCAAATCTAAGGACCAAAAAATGTAAACTTACAGCGTGGCAAGATGAATGGTTGAAAGCACTAGGATTTGCAAAATATCGAGAAAATATCGAGAAAGATATCACATATTGAAGAGAACAAAGGACAATTCAGTGAGAATAAAAGAGATTTGTGAAGCAATTTATAGAAAGAGAACAAATGGCTAATTAGATCTAAAAATCCCTTTCAATCCAAAAAGTGAAGATCAAAGCAATAATCTTCCATAACATAACTTCATCTCCGATTTCTTGTTGAGATTTGGAAAATTGGAAGAAGAGTGTGGAGTTCCAACGCGAGCGGCCGTACAATCAAAGTAGGCAACACCTTTACTTTTCATTAACTGACAATAATTTTCTTTTTTTTTCCTTAAATATATATTAGAAATTAGGCCATCTAAATTTGGAGGCCATGTGTAGGTGCTTACCTTGCACCTGTTCAGGGTCGGGCCTGATTACAAAACTTAAAATTCTTTCCTAAATAAGTCAATTTAGTTATATAGTATATTTTTTGTTTTGTTATTGCATAATGTAACCAACGTGATTTTCATGGGAAGTTAACAACGATTTTAATTTAATATAAACACTAGTGTAATACTCGTGCCTTGCACGGGATTTGTTTAGTTTTTCGTACACTTGTAAAAATATTTAATTTTAATTATCTATGAGTCAATTGTTCAATATATATTCGATGTTATTTTTTTTAAAGAGATACGAAACTCTTCATAACTTTATTAATAATAAAATTTGGCTAAGTAGTATTTCAAATAGGGAGAGTCACATCCCTTACATCAATAATACTAAAACAATGAAACATAAAAAAAATGTTCATCTAATACATGACAATGAAACGCTAAACATAAAATCCGACAATATATTTCAAATTGCTACAAATTATCAAAAACTTCCTTATATTTATTAGAATAGAATTTATAGTAAAGTTCATATTATATTATATTTATTAGAATAATATGTCAAAAAATTGAATTCAAATTTTTGTTAAGCAAACTATACATGAATTTAAAATTGTAATTAAATAAGATATATTTTTTTCTAACCTGATTCAATTAGCGGTGTTTCATCCCGCTTATGCTTTATCACATTCATTCTGAATTTCCTCATTTGGCGAGCTAATTTGTGCATGAAAATGAATTTTTACTATTACTAATTATTAAATCACTTATTTCATACCAATTTTAAATATACCATTACCTTGTTTCACATTTTGTAGATTATTTTGTTTTGTAAGCATGACATTGTGCAATTGAACTGCAAATAAATAGTTATATCATACTCTACTTATTAATGATATTAACACAACATAAATATTCATACTTAATAAAATGGATAGTAAGGAAAAAAAATGCGATACCATAGTTTTCTTTGCCTTGAGCACTAATAGGTAAAACTGAATTATGAACATTTTGATCACTTTTGTCGTGCAAAGTCGTTGGTGTAATATTATGGTTGCTTGTAAAAATAGATGGATGTTTTTACATATTTAGGTTTAAGAAAACAATATTAAAGAACAATTATATATTGGTATAGTTATAAACATAAGTGTATTGATTTTGAACGTAGTAATCATTTTCGCGATCATGAAATTAAAATAGTTTTGAAATATTGAACATCAAACAATATTACAATATATATGACCAAATCGAAGTAAATAGATACTTTATAGCATAACAATTACTCACCATTTGAAATGTCGGATAGGGGAATACAGTCATTAACAACAAAATTGTTACTAACTCCAGGAATAGAACATGCATAATTAGTATGTAGATTAAAGTTTATATTTCAGTTTATCAGCAAATATTATAAAACTATTGAATGCAATTTATTAACCCGATCGATTTGAATGTGTTCGTTGTCGTTTCTCTCTAATAGCATTCAATCTCAACGTTCTGTTATGTCGGGTTAATTCGTCCATAACAAAATCACCCAGACAAACTAAGATATATTAAAAGTTAATTGTCTCTTCGCATTTAAATCTAATATCATAAAATCTCAACATTATATTATTTTGGTTTAATAGATATATAAAACAGTCAGTGGAAAATTTTACATATAATTGCAAAGAAAAAATATACAAACTTAAATGTTAATATAATAGTATAATTACATATAAACAAATGTAAACAACTTAAAAAAATTATAAATATTAATGATTTATTTAAATATTATTAACAATTTTAAATTTAAAATGGACTAATGGGCCCATGTTTAACTATATGAAATTTACATGATTTAATGGGGTTGAAGGACAAATTAAATACAATCAGTTAATCCAGTTGCAGCGAAGACAAAATCAATACAAAGCTCAAGCCCTACAACTTCAAAAAAAAAAAAACGAAACACTGAATAGAATGGCCCAAGCCCAATCTTTTATGAAATTCGGCCAATTTCAACACTGAAACAAACCCTAATCCTCCGAAACTATTCTTTCTCTACTCCGTCGTTTCATTTCGCTCTATCTTTTCTTGAAGTTTCCTTTCGCTTCTCTTTTCTGCAACGTTGAAAAAAAAATCTTTCCTCTTTCAATCTTTCCAGTTCAATCGTATGTTTCTTTCCAATTTCAAAAATCAAATTTACTTTTTCTATAAATATCGTTAAAGCATTCGCAACATAAAGCAATATTCATGGGCCTTGAGGCCTATGAATATTGATTTAAAAATCAAACAAATATATTTACGGGTCAATATGTATATATAAAGAGTTTAATACAACACAATTTATTTCGTTCGTAACACAGTCTCTAAATCTGATATATATTCGAAATAAAATCAATAAATATAATACTAAATTAATATTGGATATTATAAAAAAACATAAATACATGCAATAAAATAAAAATAAGTGACATCTAAATATATCATTACCAAAAACATTATATTAATTTCATGACTTACGTTAAAGTATTGTGAAATTGGAAGCTCTCTGCACCACTCTTTACCCAAATTAAGTTATACTATGTATATGATTAGTACAAGTGTTTGTGCTAATTTTTAATTCTTTATTTTTTTTATATATAAATAAACATATTTAGGTAAAATTGTTATTACCTTAATAATTCTCCAGTCAAAAATTTATTACCTTAATACTTCTCCAGTCAAAAATTTATTTTTCAACACATAGGTTATTTCTCTTTCATACTCACTAAAACTTTTTTTTATGCTTCACGTCTTTATATAACTATATATTTTCTTGATATCAGTTGAATTTTCTATAGGATTATGGCTCAAATCAGACGGACTTGGATAGCTGCTGATATTGTTTCTCATACATAATTTACGTTATAAATTTACTGAAATAGATATAGTTTCAAACCATAATTAAAGTCAAATTATCACCTAAGTTATAATATAATAAAATTTCTTATACTTGCATACTATTTTACACTTAATAAATTACATGAAAATTCATTATAACATAATATAATAAAGTTTCCTTATTTAATGATAAGTGATATATTCAATTTTAATTAGGCTAATGATCAGAAATTGATTAATTTCATACCAAAATTAATTTATATGGTACGTGCATATAAATATGTACGGTGGATGAACTCTATATTGTTAACTAATATAGATTTATTTTATTTGTACATATATCTTTGATTATTTGGTCATATTATATAATGTAATCTTCCCATATTGATTATGACCAATATTATAAGATTATTTCCTTTTATAATGGTAAGTGCAATCTTTATTATGTACGTTGGTGGATGTGGATGAGTCGTATAACTTACATATATATGTTATACGGTTAATATAGGGTAAGATATTATGTTTAATTTAGGCATCGTAAAAATCTGCAGGATAAGAAATTAGCAGAAAAAATCATTATTTACGTTTTCGAAATATTTTGTACGATCTGGAATATTGTTTACCAAATAAATTTTGACAAAAATAACATTTTAGATCTTATCTTCACGATTGGAAAAGATAAACAAATATTCTGGCAGATCTTTATTCAAGGGAAAAATGGGGCAAAACCCGGGAAAAAAAGGATTGGCTGCCACGTGGACAAAATTTTGTGAGAACGCCACGTGGCAAAAATAAAACGGTGCATTCTTGGAGTGCCATGTGGCTTAGTAGGGCTTTGCGTTTAGTAGTTATATAGTAGATTTCCTAAAAGTGCTGCTATGAATATAATTAGGTATAATTTTTTTTTAATTCTGATAAATAAATAACGAGTAAAAAAGATTCTAATAAATAATTTTATCTATAAAAATAACAAATTTAACTTAAGATTTTAGATATTATAATGTAATTTAAAATTCACAATTTGAACTACAAGATGTAACTACAAGCTTTGGATACATAGTAAATTGTTTGGTTAACTAATAAATTATATTCATTAATTTTGTTAGCTTTTATATTAACGATATGCTATTTCGCTCACTATTATATCATTCATGCAAAAATAGTCTTTTGTTTTGTTTTTCAAGGCAAATAGTAGACTCTTTTTTAGATAAAAGGGCATGCCTAAATCATCATGACTTTTACAAGAGTTTCACAAACAATCTCACATATCGAGTTCATTTTTAAGAACTCGTGTCCAACATTGCAAATCTTTGAATGAAGTTCCTAACGGATGTAGGACTAATGTCATGAGTGGGGCTAAGTAGTTAGATGTCTTGTTGGAGTCCCTATAATAATGAAAAACTGAGACGGAATCAAAACAATACAACAAAGAAAGAATGTCTAATATCATATTTCTTATTTTCCATGATATTTTCCAAATTCCTTTTATTGAGTTAATGATTGTTAAATTACCACATTCGATTACAAGTTTATGAATACATGAGGACACTACTTTACGAATACCCTCTAAAGTTGCATACGCTTCTGTCTGTAGAATAGACGTGTCGTGGATTTTTTTCTATCTACATATATTATATTTCCTTGATGATCTCAAAGAATAAAGCCAATATGAGACGTTTGATTTGTACTTTTTTATCCATCGAAGTTAAGTTTAATCCAATCTGAATGTGGTTTCTTCCAAATTCTATCTGTAATAAGATGTCGTTTATTTTTCCTAGATGCATTTGTGAAGGAAGTCAGATTTGTAGTTTTCTAGTTTTGAAATTGAAGGATGACAAGGTCAGAAGGATTCGATGATCGTTGACCATTATCTTTGTGAAACATGATAGACTTTCAATTTTTTCATATTATCCACCAGATGAAATATATAAGTTTCAAAGAAGTATTAAATGTTCTAGAAAATTAAAGATCATTATAGAAGTCTGAAAAGTGTTGAGAAAGAAAATTGTTGCATGTTTTTATTTCAATATCATGTATCATTTGTCTAGTATAGGGGCATGTAAAGAAACGGTTTTTTCGCCTGGTACCCCTAAGGTAAGGCGAAATTCGCGAGGTGTCCCAAATATTTACCTATTTCGCGCGGTACCCTCGAGTTTTTTTTCGCCAAATACCCAAATGTTATTTTTATAACATTTTCGTTAAAAACAAAAAAAAACAAAAAAAAAAACAAAAAAAGAAAACGAAAAAAAAAGCCAAATCTAATCCTCATCTTCTCCGGCCAAACACAGTTGCTACCTCCGGTGAACATCATCGCCGTCGTCGGCCACCAACAACCTCCCAGGAGAGTTAAAAGAAGGATGGATAGGAATAGAGAAGGCAGGAGAGTGGCCATGGCGACCTCCAACGGATTACCAAGGAGGAGACATAGAACCAATAGTCTAAGAGACTCTCCAGGTTCAGATCTAACTCCCTATATACTCTGATTTGACCTGAAAAACTTATGATGATGAAACTCTCCCTGATTCTCATCTCTCTTTCTTTCTTTTGTCTTGCAGAGGACAACAAGCCTTTGGAATGGCAAGAAACAGCGAGGTTTGATGATGAAACTCTCCCTGATTCTCATCTCTCTTTCTTTCTTCCAGATTCTATCTATAATAAGATGTCGTTTATTTTTCCTAGATGCATTTGTGAAGGAAGTCAGATTTGTAGTTTTCTAGTTTTGAAATTGAAGGATGACAAGGTCAGAAGGATTCGATGATCGTTGACCATTATCTTTGTGAAACATGATAGACTTTCAATGTTTTCATATTATCCACCAGATAAAATATTTAAGTTTCAAAGAAGTATTAAATGTTCTAAAAAATTGAAGATCGTTACAGAAGTCTAAAGAGTGTTGAGAAAGAAAATTGTTGCATGTTTTTATTTCAATATCATGTATCATTTGTCTAGTGTAGGGGCATGTAAAGAAAATATTATTTAGATCCCCAGTATATGAATTACATAAGCTTCATTGGGAGAGAACTCTAGAATAATGACGGTTAAGGTGTTTCGTTGTAGGGAGACTATTTGTAAAGGTTTTCCATAGAAAGTTATGTATTTTTAGAGTAACGTTTAATTTCCAAATCCAGGGTGGAGAGTAGTTTGTTGGATGTATGTTAGAGTTATGGGTTAGGGTTCGGGTTGACGTAACTGATAAATTTCCGTTAAAAGAAAATTTCCAGACAAGTCGGTCCTTGATATTGGTACTAGGTATAAAGTTTAATCAACTACGTATGGGGGAGAATTCTTCGAAGGTTAAGGATATCACAGTTACAATATGGTATAATAAATTGTGAAACGTTTAGATTGATATTAAAGTTATCGTAATATGGTAATAGGGCACAATCTTAAATCCAATGATCAATCCAAAAATTGACGGTCTCTCAATTTCATTATTCCCAGAATATAAGATGTCGCGTATGTGGAGTAGTCTAGAGAATTGTCAAGATTGCTTAGATTTCTTGTTGTTAGAAAAAAGTTAGAGGATTCTAATTAAATATTTTTCAGTAATGATACGGACACATATACTATCAGGTTCAACTAGTAGTTTCCATAAAAGTTTCATTTGTAAGGATTTATTTAAGTTTTCCGATTTGTGTAGTCCTAAACCTCCTTAAGAATTAGGACGACATATACTAGCAACTAATTAGTGGATTATGGGTAGAGGTAGGTGTATTACAAAAAAAATCTTAATTTTATTAATTTCATTGCAAATTGTTATTGGTAAATGAAAACTTTGCATTAAGTAGTTAGCTTTTGAAAAATGAATGCTTTGAATGAGGATTCCGCTTCCAGCTTGGGACAAAGAGTCGACCTTTCATTTGTACAATTGTTTCTTAAGATTTAAAATTGAGTAGTAAAAAAATCTATTTTTTAACCCGACCTCGAACAATCCGAATTCCAAGGTATTTTTCATATATTTTGTTATTTGAATGTTCAAAACGGAAGTAAGAGAAGCCGCCAGTTGCGACATAATATTGCTAGAAGTTTGGAATGTACTTTGTTGACAATTTATAGCTAAGCCAGATTTAAGTGTAAATTATCCAATATAGATTTTTTATACAACATATTAGAATAAGAGGCAATGGCAAGAATTAATGTGTCAGCAACACACTTAAAAAAATACGAGTTCCATTTCTTGTTAATTTTATCCTAATTTTTCTAGTCATTTGTTGAGATTCAAGGGATAATGTTCTAGCTAGGAATTCCATTTCTAGAATAAATAAAAAAGGTGCTAGAGGATCTCCTTGTTGAAGGCCGCATGATGGATGAAACAGATTTCTTGGTTCATTGTTGACTAAGATTGAGAAAGATGTAAAGGCTAAACAAGTCAACATAAGGTTTGTCCATATTATGTCAAAACCGAATTTAATAAGGACTTATGTAGTAAAATTTCAGTCTAGTTTGTCATATGTTTTTTCCATATCCAATTTAAGGGTCTGTGACACCCCCGACTTACGTCGGTAGTTCCACACGTCAGTGACCTCAGACTATAAAGTCCAAAGTCATCCAAGGCTTTAATCAGAACAATTAATCTTAAATAAATAAATGAACATTAAATAATAAAAGAGTAAATAACGGAAGACTTTGCATAAAGAAAAGAAGTATTAGCAAAAACTACCAGATTCCGAAACGCCGTTTGCTGAAATATCATGTTTTAGAAAGTATTGCAAATATGCCATAAAGCTGCAACACTTTTGAAAACCAAAAAGGTAAAATCAAAATAAGTAAAACAGCCTAAGATGCAGTTAAGTGTTAAACGGGTATATGAGTAAGCCTAATTATATACCTGTTCAACCGGTAGCACATCTCATCTTCCCCAATGAATGTTCTCCGCTGAATAACTTTTTTCCTTTCATCCCTGAACTCTTGAAGCGTATTCCTCACAGCAAATCCGAAATCCCCAAAGGCGAGAAGCCCTTTCTCCCTTTGTTCAGCCCTTTGTTAAGCCCTTTTTGAAGCCCTTTCTGAAGCCCTAGATCGACAATGGTGAGGACCAGAGGTTTGCAGTCTGCGAACGGCAGAGTGACGAAGCAGAAGCCGAATGGTTCTACAGAGTCGAAGAGAAGGGTTGAGGAGAGGGCGAATGCGAAGGCGGCTCCAGTGGCGAGGGGCCGAAAGAAGAGAGCCTACAGTTCGTCAGAGGAAGAAGAATCACCAAGTCTAGTCGTTTCGATGCAGAAGAAGAAACCGAGAATGGCTGAAGAACCAAAAGCCAAGAGGTCGAGTAAGGAGCCATCGAAGTCGGTTGGCGGGGTTAGTGATCTTCTCTAACTCTTAATTTTCTTGAAAAAAAAAACAAATTTTGTCTGATGCATGCTAAAATTAGGCTTATGTGAAAATGAGAACATGATTTGCTCTGTGATAAACAGAGCACGGAGAGATGTGCAAAATTTATAGTAGCCTAAACTGTTACATCCATATGGCCTGACAAGCGAAATTATTGTCTGACGAAACGAATTATCTTACCTGACAAAGTAAGTTTTAGGGTTTATGTGAATATGAATGTCATGTATTTGTTCTGTGGTTAGAATGTTAGAATGTCATAGTATCCTGATTCATGTTGATACAAAGGTGTAAGTTATACTATAGGGTAAAGACTTATCCTCAACAACTTCCATTTGTCCTAGCAAACCGCAATGTAGTCTGACAAGTTATTTTGTATCCTGAAAACATATATCTTTACCTGACAAAGTAAGATGGTGCCTCTCTTTTATGTGAATATGAAAGTCATTCTTACCTGTCATGTATATGTGAATGTAATTCATTACAGATAAGTTACAAGTGGCATTTTGAGGAGTTGTTTTTCGGTCGGATAAATCAGAACTCACGGCTTCAGTATCTTTCTCTTATCGAGAACACACTAACTCGAACAGACTGGCAGACAGTTATGCAGGGGCCCTTTGGCCCAATAATCAAAATAATGAAAAACATGAAACTGTCTGCACAACTGATTCACCATGTCTTGTTTAGGCAACTGGACACAAAAAAGCAGTTTGAGACATGGTATGATCTTGGTGGACAACCATGTAGGTTTTCAATAGAGGAGTTTAGGCTAATAACATGACTGAATTGTGGGATGCCCGATGAGGAGGACAGTATGCAGGATAAGAATGCAATGTTTGAATTTTTTGGGGTGAGGAGTATTACTATTGCTAACCTTTTAAACAAGTTCTTATCCTATCGGGAGGACAATGTATATAAGATGAAGATGGCCTTGTTGTTAATTCTTGAGGGTGTTGTACTTGGGGGTGATAAGAAGAGGAAGGTCAGACCCTTTCATGTCAAACTGACGGAAGACTTAGATCGTTTCAATAATTTCCCATGGAGTAGGAGTGCATATCTTGACCTCCATCAAAGTCTGGCTTCTGCTTTGGACACAAGAATGGAGACAGTTCAGGCTGCACTTGCAGTTTCAGACAATGCCAGAGCAGGATACACCATACGGGGTTTCCCGATGGTGTTTCAGGTAATGTGTTAGTAGTTGAGTATGTAAAACTGAGAAAGGTTAATGCCTCTGTTCATAATTATGGATTAATTCCAATTCTGTTTGTTTCAGATATGGTTGTATGAGGCAGTGCCCCATATTGGCAGAACATTTGCCCAAAAGCTTACTAAAGTTGTGCAGCCCCGAGGTGTGAGGTGGCTTAAATCGAGTAGGCCAAGCTTGGATGCGATTTCTGATGCCCTAGAGGGGAATTTCCCTGCTAAACAGATCCTTGTTGAGGAGGACGGAGAGGACTTGGGAGAAAGCTGTTATTTCCCAGAGGAGGAAGGACACAAATCCTTGGATGAGATTGTTAAGCACTTGAAGCCCAGAAGGAAAAATGCTGGTAAAAAGGCCAAGGGAGTTGGTAAGGGAGGGCAAGCTGGAAACATTGAGGGTTTCGACCCAAGGCAAATTATGTGTTATTTGAATGAATTGCATGAAATGATGCATGCTCTAAGGGAGAAATTTATTGAGTTAAACAAGTTCATAAGAGCCAAAGCTCCTAGAACAGGGGCATCTTCATCCAGTGATCAAGACATCAGTACACACCAGGAGCTCTCTGGGGAGGTTAACAGTGATAATGAACCCAACATCCCCCAACACCATCAGAGCATGAGGGAGGCAAAGACGGAGTCTGAGGCAAATGATGAAGAGGAAAAGATGGAGTCTGAAGATGACGAAGACAATGACTCCAAAGAGGGAGAGTCCGAAGAGACTGAGACTGATGAGGTATGTATGCCCAAAACTTTCAGTTATTATATGTACAGTTCAGTCCAGATGTACATATTTCAGTCCATTTGTGCACATTTCAGACCATATATCATCGTTTCAGTAAAAAGTTCAGTCCATATATGTATTCAGTCCATATATGCACATTTCAGTCAATTTGAGCACAATTCGAAAAATATTTGCTTATTTCAGACCTTATATCATCGTTTCAGGAGACAATGGATGGAGAGCCAAATGCTGGTGAAATAGTTGTGTATGATGCAGGTAATGTAGGTGGTCAGAAAGAGGCGGGTGAAGATGTCGCAATAGTAGATGAGGAAGAAGAGCAAGGGAATGCAACAGATCCACTGTCAGTTCTTGTCCAAACTTGTACAATACTACATGCAGATGAGAAGCTGGTTAATGAGGCAACACCGCAAGATGTGGAGGGACTCATCAATGAGTTGGTTAATGACGAGTTGGTTAATGATGGGACTGTGGTGGCAACACAAGTTGAGGTGGCAACAAAAGCAGTGTCTGATGAGGGTGTGCATGACGGAGTTGTGGAGGAAGTAAAGGAAGTTGTTGTGAAGGGAGGAAGCAAGGTTGATGACGGAGGTGTTGATGTTGAGGAGGTAGCAAAGGGAGCTGATGTGGAGGGAAGGACCAAGGTTGATGACCAAGTTGTGGAGGAACCGAAGGGAGATGTCGAGGGACAAAACACTGTTAATGAAGGAGTTATAGAGGAATCAACGAGAGATGTTGTGGAGGGAGGGACGAAGCTTGATGAGCTAGGTGTTGAGGCGCGGACTGAAATACAAGGTGAGAAGGTATCACATGCTGATTTTGATGACGTGGGGGGTGATGAAGGGGAGACCAAGGAGTCCAAAGTGCCGAGGAAGGGCAGACCAAGGAAGGGTAGCCAAGTTCCGAACAAGACATATCCAACTCGCACTCGCGAAGTTTCCGCCAAGGCAAAATCACCCTACCGCAATGTGGATGAGCAGAAATTGGCAAAAAAGATTATCAAAAATAGCAAGGTGGAAGGGATGACAGAGCTGGTAAAGTGGATGCAGAGTGAGAGGTTAGTGACTTATCCACTCTACTCAATAAGGAATTGATGAAATGAATGTCAAAAACTTTTCTGGCCTGACTTCTAGAATTCTGACCGAAAATTGATTCTTTGTGGACTGACTAACTTATATATAGCCTGTATATGTACTAATATATATATATATCCTTGTTTAATATTCAAATGAATATGTACCATCATGCAGTATTGAACCCCGAACTGGACCGGCCGGGCAATCATTGGACAAGGAGTTCTTTGAGATATTGTTTGCCCCAAAGAACTGGTTGGGCGGTTTGGTAATATTCCAATACATTATTTGAAAATAGTATGCATGTGTAAAATAGTTTCGAGTTGATAGATTAACATTGTTGCACCATTACAGCATATGGAGCAAATGATGTTCCTTTATCGTCAAAGGATTTCAGAGGATCCACAACGGTTTTCGAAGGTGGTTGTGCTTGACCCATATTGGCAGAACTATGTGCAACGGGAATTCGAGTGCTTCCAGATAAATTCTCCACGTAAGGGTAAGGATGAAATGTTGTCATACATGATGGGTTCATGTCCGGGAGAGTATGGGAAGAGATGGGATGATGCGGAACGCATATACGCGTGCTTCAATATCGAAAGGAAGCATTGGTTTGCCTTAGAAATTGATCTATGCGACTGGTGTGTGACGGTTTATGACTGCAATGTGGATCTGTACAAAGACAAGGAAATTTTCGATATGATCCGCCCCATCGTTGAGACTGTTCCAAGATATGTCAAGATGTACGAGCCACTGGCAAAGAGATGTGAACCGTTATTGGACAATCCAATGTCGGTGTCCCGTGGTCATAACCTTAAGCAGAACAAGCGCGGGTAAGTATACATGTATTTATGCCCAAATAAATCCTTATCAAACTGCAATTGATATACATTCTAACGTGTTTTGTACATCGTGCAGAGGAGATTGTGGGGTCTACACCTTGAAGTACATTGAGTTATTGATTCTCGGCATGTCAAACTTGGATCTGTCGTCGGACAAATTCATAGATGCACATAGAAGTCAAATGGCTCATAGTATTTTTAGATGTTGTTGGGATGGTCTTTAAGGACTTTTGATGTAATGTGGTGATTGCATTGTGTTGTTGGGAAACATTTGGCTAGGAACACAACTTATAATTGTATTTGAATTTCAGAGATACTGTTTTCAGCATGTTTACATGCTTGTGATGGTGTTTATGTCAGCCAAGATATTGGTTTTACATCAAAAGGCACCCAGGTGGGGTTAGATTTCGAATGTTTTCAGCATGTTTTCATTTAAAATGGTGGGGTTAGATTTCGAATAAAACCAAAGAGGGGGGAAAATTGTGACTTAAGTCAGGCCAGATTATGGATTTACAGTACATATTCACATTTGTCAGGTTGTTTTGATATATCTATTTCAAATTCATCCTTTCCAATTATTGAAAATCATCGTACAAAAACTCCCACATTGAAACCTAATATTTCCTACATTTAAAGGGTTTGGAAATCGAAAAATAGCCTATAAAAAAAGGGGGGGGGGGGGGGGGTAAAGTACACATTATAAATTTACAGTACATATTTAGCTTTGTCAGGTCATTTTTTAGAAATCTTATTCTAGGTCATCCCATGACTTATGGCGGAACTGGAAGAAACATCACAATGGTAAATAACCGTAGGAAAAGACAACGTTTTTAAGTGGTTTTGAAACCGAAGCTTTGTTCTACATATAAATGGTTATGAAACCAAATAAAAACATGGTACAAAAACAGTTAAAAAAGGTTACAGGGTTTATTATTTGAAAATAGCCTTGAAAAAGAGGGGGGTTAAAGTACACACTAACCTAAATTTGTGCTACATGTCAACGGTTATGAAACCGGGAAAAAAAGGTACGAAACCGGATAAAAACGGTAAAAAACAGTTAAAACCGGTTTTCACCGCGGGGTTAGTTCTTGCGACCATATTAATTTTTTTTTTTTTTTACTTACGTCAGTCAACAATATTGACTTACAGTACGTATTTACCTTTGTCAGGTCATTTTGTAGACATCTTATTCGAAGTCATTTAATGGTAATTAACCGTAGGAAATCTTATTCAAAGTCACCCTTTCCAATGCATATTCTTATTTGTCAGGCGAGACTACGGATTTATGTCAGTCCACAAAAGCGAATTACAGTGCTTATTGATGTTAGTCAGGTCATCTGTAGAAATCTTATTCAAAGTCATCCAATGGTAATTAACCGTAGGAAAATCTTATTCAAAGTCATCCAATGACATTATCGTCTTCCCACTTGACATGAAATATTAATTCCTGCGACATTAACATACCATACCAAATATACTATCTCATAACCTACTGACTATATATAGTCACTATATGCCATTATCATCTTCCTACTTGACATACGTATCATAAAACAACAGAACCTCCTAAATACTACACTGTATTACATTGTCACTAAACTAGATTCCTTCATCAGATACTAATTATGTGCGGAGGAGACAGATGATTCCGGGCCGTCACGCTGCGGAAGTTCATCAACAAAATCTTGGGTGATAAATATGTTGATGAGAGCAACGGTTCTACCTTGGGCGGCAAGGGCGACAGCGTCTCCGCGGCGCTGTAAGGCCCTCAAGGTACGAGGCCCGCCATGGGGGGGAACTACTTCGAAGAAGTAAGAGGTGCCTAGATCGGAATCGTTAAAATAAAATAGTTGGTTCAGTAACCCATGGATTTCCCGTACCCTTTCAGCATGGGCCCTCCATTTTTGCCTCCGTCCGCCTTGGTAGACATAGGTGGAAATCATGGCATCTTGTCCCCTTGAAGGGATGAGTCTCCCTCCGGTGTGGACAGTTGTGTAAACGAAGTGATCATTAAGGTCCCATTCATGGTTGTCAGGCTCATAAGCCATGGAAACAAAAGAAGCACGAGAACGGAAATTAGAGTTGTTAGGGTGATTCGAAGATGTTTTTGGATGAGGAAATTCGAAAAGTTTTTGTAGCGGATTGTGGATGAGGAAGAATGTGGATGAGGGGGTATATAAATAGTTGTTTGGGTTGGTGGCGGTTAGGGTTACATTCATGAGGGTGATTAAAAAATTCGAAAAATAAAACAACAGAACATGTACAAAAATAGTTAAAAACAGTTAAAAACAGTTAAAACAGTTTATAACCGCGGGGTTAGTTCTTCAGACCAAAGCTTTATTCTAATTGTTAAATAAGTCAGTCCACAATAGATATTTACAGTACATATTGATATTTGTCAGGTCAATTTGTATAAATCTTATTCCAAGTCATCCCACGACTTATGGCGGAACTCGAAGAAACATCACAATGGTAAATAACCGTAGGAAAAGACAACGTTTTTAAATGGTTATCAAACCGAAGCTTTGGCAATAAGCTATTTTAAAGATGGGGTTAACTAGTTTTCGAATAAAACCAAAGCTTTGGCAATAAGCTTTGTCAGGTTCTTCTACTCTCTTACAGTGTGTAATATCTTTTGTCAGGTCATGATGAAGAAATTTTATTCAAAGTCATCCTTTCCAATGCATACCCGATTTGACCCCTCTTAATTTTTAATTAAATATCGTGTGATCCCTCAACTACCCGTCATTAACTCCATTATCCACTCATCCTTGTGTATAAATAGCGTTCTTGCCTTGTCCCAACCCCTCACATTTCCTGTCTCAAACTCCTCGCACTCCTCTCTCATTTCGAAAAAAATCTCTTGCAACATGGCCGACTCGAACGTTTTCCTGCAAGTGTATTGGGATGGGAAACTATCGCCATCGACCGGGGTGATGGCCCTATTGACTATGCACGAGTACAGGGGAAGGAGAACCCAACTCCTCAAAGTTCCAGCCAACAAGATGGACATCTGGTACGTCCATGGTCAGATAAACATGCTCTCTCCCGGTCCAAAATCCTTAGTTTTTGAACAGGTCCCATTAGCCGGCCAACGGTTTCTTCAACCGCTGCAGACACAGTCCGACTATGACGACCTTGCCCGCCTCGGCGAGAGGGTCGCCGACGTCAAGGTGTATGTGGTGCTGGACACTCCAGATCTTTCTCTGGCCCAGTGATGATGGCCGTGGTGTTGGCCGTGGGGATGTTTTGTAATTGTTTTTGCTGTTTTTTATTGTGTTTGGTATGGTTGTTTAGGGATGTAATGCTAGCATTTCAGGACAAATGGTTTATGTTTGTTATGGTTGTTTTGTAATGAAGATCCTAAACGTTTATGTTTGTTATGGTTGCCCGTAATCTCGCATTTACTACTTTTGACTATTTTCATTTCAGGACAAAACGTATCATGGTCATACTAAACGTACTATTGTTCAGGGCAAAAAGAGTAAAATTTCAGAGCAATAACATCGAATATGTGTACATGAATATTCATGACAAATGAAATATATTCAGGAGAACCCGCGTCTAATGGCAGAGTACTAACAACATGTGGTAATTGTATTTGAAATTGTGATGACAATTCAAGGATGTTTTCAAGGAAATTGGTGATTAATTCAAGAAATATTCATGTTTTACCTGCAGAAAACCCTCGTTTTATAAACAAGGAACCATAATACATTGTCTTGGTAAACATACGGTTATGAGTAGTTATCATAATTTAACCAACAAGGTTACAAATTGGACAACGAAGACAACAAGTAACACCACAAGTACCACCACACCAAGTACAACTTTCAAAACGAAATTTTCTGTTTTGATATTCATAATGTCATTCATTGAAGTCGGTTGTTGGTAGATAAGATTTTGCCGAGTGGTTGCTCCGTGTTCTTCAACAACTCTTACGCTTTGAATGGACTCATTGGCGGGGTTATTATAAGCTTGACCATCCACCCATTTGAAGTATTTGCAATCGTGCCCTGCCTAAGGTTTAATACAAAATTCAACCAATCAACTAATTTAATTCTAAATGAAATCCCAATTTAAAAGCATATGTCGCACAAAATTTGACATTCAACAATACCTTCCATAATGGACACCCATAGAACTGTTTTCCCGAATTTTGAGTGTGTTTGCATGTTTGTATTGTTGCAGGGAAGCCATGGAAGCATTTTTGAGTTGATGATTCACCAGTTGCGTGCCCTCTCCTCCACGAATTTGAATTGGCAGATGATCTTCCTTGTGTCCAGCCGTTTGTCATCCTACAATGTCGGGCAACTTTTCGAAGACGGTGTTCCTCTTTCGACTCTGCGCTGTTCTTTGTTTTTCCTTCTGTGCCAATTTTCGATGATGACGGTGTTCCTCTTTCGTGCCCTCTCCAGAAGAGGATATTCCTTGTGCCCATACTTTGTTTTTCTTGTTTTTATTAAAGAAAGAGAAATGAAATGAAAGTTCAATGCCTGATGTGATGTGTGTCAGGTCAACGTCTTTTTCTTATATGCAGAGTGCAGTCCAAAAAATTCAAGCATTGTTGACACCGTTTACAAATACTTAAAAAAATGTGTACAAGCTTCCACCTTAAACCAAAAGAGTATGAAATGGGTTTTTAAACTGTACAAAAACTTCCACATTTACAGTTTTTCAAAATTAAAGGGACCCTAAAATGAAAATTTAATTGGGTTTTTAAACTATTTCAAAAGGGATAAGAACTCTCTATTATTTGCAACTACGGCGGCAACGATTTGACGCAATCAGGCAGTATTAAAGTCGTACAAGACGTTTGCTGCTTTGTCAGGCCATAATAAGTAAACAACATAGGCTTTTGAATAAATCTTCAGCTGACGTCATCCTTATCCTTTCCACTTAACTCTTCTAGGGTAAGTTTTCAGGTTGTGACTTAATGTTGTATTTGCAATGAGTTATTTTGAATAGGTAAAATAATATAACGAGGCCAATTTTATTTAATAGATTTTATTATCAGTAAAAATAATCAAGTTTTTTCAATGAAAATAATTAATATTATTGAATATAAATAATTAATATTAGTCAATTATTTAGTAATTATGAGGCGCATTAGCAATTTTCGATTAAGAGGAGCGATTATGAAAAAAATAAGTAGATCAATTTTGCTGGAATGGATGAAACGTTGGGTTTTAAGATGGAATGAAAATGTTCCTTCAGCTTGGAATGGCCCATTACACAAGGAGTGAAATAAATTTTAAGTTTTCAGAGTGACATGAAAATCGTACCAAACGAGGTCTTAATGCTTTTCCCAGGCTCTGGAGCAAGGTTCTTAAAAATACTTCGATGCTCGCACTTCCTTCTCTACATACTCAAAATTTGCCCTGACAACGTAGTTATAAGCCTTGCAAACAACCATATGTCGACTGACGATTAATGCTTGTTCTGTTTCTGAGATATGTAACATCGTACATAGTTTTTACCTTTTCGGGTTTCTCAGGCATTATACAAATTGTTACAGTACGTATTCAGGTTTGTCAGGTCACTTTGAAATAAGATTGTAAGTTTGAATTTTTTCATTCCGATTTGACCCCTTAAAAATTTCACTAAAAGTACACCCTTACTTGCCCAAATCTTTTCTACCAAGTCTCTTCAAATACTCACCGGTCCATTACCAAAGTTCTCTACCAAGGATCTCCAAACACTCCCACTTTCCCAAATAGTCCCACTCCCACGTTCTTCAAATAATCACTCTCTATACTCTAAATTCATGGCGGGAGAACATCACATTGTGACTGGGACATACTTATACGTAAATGAACTGCTTTAATCTGCCCGTGAAGTGAAGGATCATGTTGGAGGCCGGAAGATGACCGAGGCCGAATTCCAGGAGTACAATCGCAACATTGTGGCCAGAGATTTGGAGTTGGTAAGTTTAATTAAGGATTTGCGCCGCCTCGGGCAAGAGCTTACTGCTGTGAGTCCGGAAGGGGCTCAGACCGAAGAAGAAAAGGCCCGGATCAAGCTAAAGCTTAGACTGGTAAGGCTTTTGTTGTATATTTTCTTCCTGTGTGCAAGGGCCGTGCCTACGATGCTTAATTTGTGTTTCTGCAGACTGAATGGGACACCACCTTCACTGAGCTCAACATAAAAAGGGTGTTGGACCATGCTCAGTCGCTGGAGGGAAAGCTGAAGTCCCGATATCTATCTTGATGGGATAATGTTTTCATAACAGTGTAGTTTCTGAGTATGTGTGCATAATTGTTTTTAATGTATGAACTTTGCAATGCTAGTTTTTTTGTTCTTTTGTGTGTGGGAATGCCATGTGAAGGGCACGTTTTGTTTAAAGTTGAACAACATAATATAATGCTTCTGTTTATAAGGTTCAGACCATGTTGGAGTTTTACAGGACGTATTGTGAATTTACAGGTCGTATTTATGTATTACGTTTGTCAGTACAACTTCGCACCTGATTCTAGGGTTCTTATGAAGGTTCAAGATGACAAGTAAATCTTAAGCAAAATATTTAATTTATGTACTTTGTATATCATCCAAAAGGAAGCCCCCACAAAAAAGAGGTGTGGTTTACGCCTATATAGACTTAAACCATACATCTTTTCCATGAAACACCCAACAACAACATTTACTAGCATAAACACCCAAAAACAACAACATGGTGACAATTGTAAACCCAAAAAAAACTAACCCATTCTCTTCCTATGATTGTCCATCATCAGTCCTTCTCCTCCTACAGTACTGCTTGTTGTGGCTTTGGTTGCTGCAATACGAACACCGCCTCCTCCTAGTATAGTTCCCCTCCCACGTCGCCCTGTATCGGTTAATTCCTGGCCTTCCAGGAGGATGTTTTATATTTGGTGGACAGCATGGAATGGATGACACGGCTTCAGGAATTGACCATCGGCCTGTGGGAAGAACAAGATGCACAGTTTCCTTGTACACTTCTCTCACGCACTCGTTCTTGAACATGGGATGGACGAGATTAGTGAGTCGCACTCCCCTATCACTTGCAACCGCTATGGCATGAGCACAAGGAACTTTATCAATCTGGAACATGTTACAATCACATGTACGAGCATTAAGGTTCACCGAGTATCTACAAGTTCCTACCATGACCTCCGCTTCAAACTGGCTTAGTCTTCGAACACTCATCTTTGCTGCCCTTCTGTAGTTCACCTCTACCAGCGTGTACACAGAGGGTGACAAGTATTGGTCCCAGTTTGAGGCCGCTTCCCTTCTTTGACAAAACCATTTAGAAATGGTCTCAACAATCGCATCAAACAGAGCAAGAATAGGCCACTGACGCTGTGTTTTCCACAAGCCATTGAGACACTCGGCGTTGTTGCTTGTCATGATGTTAAACCTGTTCCCATGAAAATGCGCTCTCGCCCAGTTTTCAACTCCAGCTTCTTTTAGATATTGACCAATCTTTGGAGATGCAGCTGTTATTTGAGCAAACTGATGATTGAACTCAGCTACTGTGTAAGCATGAGCAGCTTTTTTGAATATGCCGAAGAGGTCTTGCCTACCAAACTTCCTCTTGAAGTTTTGGTATATGTGATATATGCAATTTCCATGCTTGGCGAAACGATAGCTATTTCTCAGACCCTTCCCAATGCTAAGATGACGATCAGACACGAAATACAACTCGGGATGATCAAGAACAACAAGCCTCAATTCACTGAAGAAAAATGACCATGCATCATCATTCTCACTATTAACAACGGCAACAGCAAGGGGATATATTTGGCCGTTTCCATCTTGTGCCGTTGCCAACAGAAGTATCCCCTTGAACTTGGCTGAGAGGTGAGTGCCATCAAATGATATTACCTACACACGCAGAACTATTTTCTCAGATATTGCCCTGACAACAGAGTTATAAGCTTTGAAACTACAGTATATAGCCTGACAAATTGACTATTTCTCAGATGTTGCCCTGACACATGCAGAACTATTTTCTGTTTGTCACATATTCAGTCATATAGTAGATTTACCTGACAAAGTAACTATATCTCCTGACGTAACAACATCACGACTGAATACTGACCTTTTTCAGATGTGGCGCTGCCCTTATCCATGGACCTAAAGTCCAGAAGACGTACTTGAAGCCTTGCTCAGCATCTCTGACTATTCTCGTGTATGTTCCCGGATTAGATTTCTGTAACATGTGCATGTAAGAGTACATTGCCTTGTAGCTATCCGCAGCTGTACCATGTGCCATGACCTGGGCGAAGAGCCGCGCTCGATTGGCTTTGTAGTACATTGTCCTTATCCCTTGCTGTAACATGAAATCCTGAATTTCTGAAGCAAGTAGGCCTTTACGACCGTTTAAAAACCTGAGATGTAACGAAGTGAATCAATACATGCATTCATATTGGCCTTTGATCACAAAAATATATTCAAATGCAATAAAACCATACTTGTGAAGTACTTTATCGACAATCAGCCGAGAAGTTGCTCCTTTGTGGTGATTGTGGTTTACTCTCATGCCACATGTATGATCCGCAACATATTGTCGCACCATAAACAACGACGTTTTTCGATACAATGAGCCACGACAAAAAAACTTGCATTTGTCGTCAACGCACGCAACTTCATAATTGGACTTATCGGACCTCTTCACACGCATCTCATAGAAGTTTTCCATTGCCAGGGAGAAGAGTGTAGCTTTGAACTCTTCCTTACAATTGAAGAGTTGACCAACCTTCATTGTTGGATATGAGGACTTGTTTGCACTTGTTTCCTCATCTTCAACTAACATTTCCATCTCCGCTGGATAGTACCTCTTTTGAAGCACTCTAAGCATGTCTTCATCAACATCAACCTCTTCTTCTTTATCATCCTCTATTTGCTCCTCGTTCTGTGTTCCCTCAATGCCATTAATTTCTTCCCACACATCATCTAGACCAACTGTATTCACATCATCCCCTGAAGCATACCCTAACCCTTCCACACCATCAACACAATCATCATCACCTGATTCATAATAGCCCTCATAGTCAAAGCCATCTTCTATTTCATCCTCTAAAGAAACTCCACTGTTGGCATAATCAGTCATAGCCTGCTTCCCTTTGTTTCTGGATATAGCACCTTCAATGTCCTCATCATCGCTGCTCAATGATATAATGTCTTCCACTATCAGGGGACAATTTCTCTTGTATTTCCCCCTCACTTCATCCCTTTTTAATCTCCTTAACTCTGCATCGTTGTCAGCTTCAATAATTTCATCAATCGACCTGACATCTGTGTGAGGTGCTCTGTCTTGTTTAAAAAATGACCTGAAAAAGTCTTTATTATCTTGGCTCTGGCTCTGAGTTCGTGGTGGAGCTGTTGAAGGAAGAGTACGATGTTCAGCCATTTCACTTCAAATCTCTTCCTTCTTTAAAAGGTTGGTGTACAATGCAATATTCCACTTTGCTGAATTTTCTCCACATATGTTCAAGAACTTGAACGCAGCAAGATCGTCGTCATCATTTATAAAGATGGGTGTAAGTTTTGGTTTATTTTCATAAGCGTATTGCACAATCAATTTTTCTTCATCAAATGGGTTCTTCTCAGTCCATTTGTTGCGCAGTGTAGCCAAGTCCATGTCAGAGGAAAGCAACATGGCTTTCACTATTCTATCACCCTCATACAACCACCTTTTCCCTTGTTCTTTCCATTCTCCACCACTGATGAACGTCACATACACTAGTTTCGAACCTACAAATAAATAAGGTTTTTGAACTTCACGTATACAGAACAGAGGGGGAAAATTGATTGTTTTTCAAGAGAATTTACTTACCCATTCAAGCTGTATTTGCAAGCGTCAGGTGTTAAATATCAGGTGCGAAATATCTCACGTGTAATAACTGGTCAGGATGCTTTTAAGTTCTCTAGGAATATTCAGGGATTTTTTGGAGGGAAACTTGCCCGCCAATTCGAAGTCCACTTTGCTGAATTTTTTTCACACTGATGTGATGCCTCTGTCCACCGGCGGCTTCAACCTCATTAAGAGAGATTAACCCTTTCTTTTATATTTTTTAGACATAATATTAGCCAGCTTTTACCTATTTTCTATTTAAAACAAAAGCTAAATTCCACACTCCACAATAGCAAGAATGCCAGAATCCGTACAGAATTCTGATACTTTTGCAATTCCGTTGAAAATCTTGGATTTCTGCAACTGGCAAAAGCAAATCTGGTATTTTTGCTAATACGCCTAAAGAAAACTCAATCTTTTATTAAAATTCCTCTCATAATTAAAAATGATAGTTTACAAACGATATTCAAATTACAGCGAAAGACTTTAGATAAATCTTAATTACATGACTAGGATATAACAACTTCACCTATTACATTAATTAGAAAATTAAATCTTATATTTAAACAACCTTGAAAAATTTTCAAACTAAACTTCAACTACAAGCCTTCATCTTCGATTTGTTACTTCAAGGCGTATGAGACCAACCACTGATGTGCCGTATAGGATGGATGACACCAACCAACCATGCAAGGAAAGATAAAGGTTGGTCAATCTAATGAAAGATTACGCAAGGGCTCAAACATAATGGTTCTTGTGATTGTATCCAGTTACTATCATTGTCTCTCGAATAATAGTCTGTAGACGATATATAACCCAAACACTCACTGAAACGAAAGAAGAGATATGCGACAAAAGAAGACTCCAAAGAAGGTAAGTCTTATAGGAATATGTATGTTTGTTTGGGAACATTATATTTATCACACAAAGTTTGAAAACTAACTACTTGAATATTTGAGTCTTCGACCAGCCTCACCGCATAATGCGAATCCAGATTGGAAAGGGGACTTACTTTAGATAAGAGATCGGACGAGTTCCACGTTGTTCTTCTCGCCCGAGAGTATATTAATTATGTGCAGAACGACACTTATCTTATTTAATTCCAGAACGTGCATTTACGTTAAAGCTTTTAATTCACACCAATCTCGCAATGAGATATAGATCATAAGACGAATCCCGAATTTCGGCACTAGCTAAGTGCACCACCACATATATTCGAATAAGGGTAGGACATGACCAAAGAGTATTAGAGAAATAATCATCCTAATACCAAGTTATAAAGAAACAGGTAAACCTCACAAGGTAAATAACATTCCTATGAATACTCGTGCTAACTAGCATATAAGTCCACACCAATGCACAACAATCCACACCAAAGTTCATCTAGCACCCTATAATAATAATATATATATATATATATATATAAATATATATATATATAAGGGTCATGTTAGCAAAATATACAACCTAATAAATAAGGTTCATTATTCATAACAATTTATCATACAAGTTCCCAAACGACGAATAAAATTATTTATTCCAACTTAATTAAGACAATAGATTAATTATCAATTAACAAAAATATGGAATAAAATAGCAAGATATACACAACAATCCACACCAAAGTTCATCTAGCACAACAATCCACACCAAAGTTCATCTAGCACCCTATAATATATATATATATATATATATATATATAAGGGTCATGTTAGCAAAATATACAACCTAATAAATAAGGTTCATTATTCATAACAATTTATTATACAAGTTCCCAAACGACAAATAAAATTATTTATTCCAACATAATTAAGACAATAGATTAATTATCAATTAAGAAAAATATGGAATAAAATAGCAAGAGCGAACCGCCACTTGCCTTGAATCACGAAGAAGATGAACGACGTATCAGAGATGGTTGCTTTCGAAAAACAAATTGGCTACATGCTTTATTTCTATTTCAAACGCAATTCCGAGACGTACCAACACACAATGAATAAATTATAATTAGATAATTTATTCAATATCAAAATTTGAAAGATACAATGTCCTAGTTTCTAATTGAATTTATTTAACTCTAAATAAATCAATTTTTAAGGCTTTACAATAAAACGATTATCTATACGATACTAAAATTCATTTAGTCGTATATTCAAAATAATCATAACATAAATAAATTAATCCATTAATTTATTTATAACCCTAATAAATTTATAACCAACTTATTTTCTAATGAAATGTTATAAATTAACAACTCATAATATATGCTAATACCCAAAAAAATCTATAATTAATTTAATTTAATATTTATAAAATTTAATTTAATATTTATAAAACCCTCACCAGAGGTTCGAAATGGGTGTTGGAGGAAAACGGCAAAATTGGGACACGACTAGGCAGCTCCGGGGTCGGGACAAGAGGGCTTTCGAAGAAGACTCAAGGGCCGTGCTAGTGGTGGCGGAAATTTCAGCGGTGGAGCTTGCTGGTGGCCGGAAAAACTCCAAGAACAGCCGCGACCTAGAATGAAGAACTCGAGAGATTTGGCTTGAAATTGGATGCCGAAATGACTATGGTTGAGGCCTTATTTATAGGGGTTGCCCATGAATAGAGCTTCACAATGACGGGAAATCCGGCGCAAATTGATCCCGGGTCGAATTTTGCCAGAAAATGCAAAGACGTGTTCGGCGCGATTTCTTGTCTTTCGGGGACGAATTTGATCTTATCCTTGTACGATTCTTCCCGATTTCATGGGAATTAGACACGTCATAGTCTAATCTACGAAGCCCATGGTCCAATTTGCTAAAATGCATTCAAATTCGGGCTACGAACCACCATGGAAGCTCACCTTCCATTTCGGTGGCTGGAGGTTGAAGAAAGGTCCCCTTTCACGCACGACCTCCCCCAATTTTGGCTTATTTGCATTATTTTGCCAAACTTATTAAGTTGTGGAAAAAATGCCCTTATTAAACTATTAAAAATTACAAATTTATCCAAACTTATTTATTTTATTATTCTTAGTTTGTATAATTATTTTAACCCAAATATAAGTTTTAAAAAAATTAACTTAGCTTAGCTTTAAGCTTTAATTACATTTTATAATAATTTAACCTTATCTTGTTTAACAATTTTTTATCCTTACTTTAAATAATTTATGTTTAACAAGAGATTTATTTAATATTAATGTAAGTTAAAATAATTTAAATATTTCATAACTTAAGGAGAACCTACTAAGGTTAAGTATTACCTCTCATGGATAAACATAATAATTCTTATAACCTTTATTATAATACTTAAAACTCCAAAACTACATTAATTTTTATACTTATTTATTTATTTATTTCTACCATACTATTATAACCCATTTCATAATTTGTACAAAAATTATCTTAACCTAACTTTTGAACTTAAGTTAATGAAATTTAAATTACTCCTCTAAAAGAAATAAAATAAATTTCATAATTTTTATTATTATCAAACTAAAATTACCATATTACCCTTATGATAAAATGAGGGTTATTAAAAAGGTCATCATCTCTTTTTTCCTTTCTTTTCATTATGAAATGAGTGAAATATTTCACGTGTAGTTAGAATTGTATCTTGTAACAATCGTCTCTAAACGAATGCTCCTTGTAATGGATTCATTAAACGAGGAAGTAATGGTTTCAATCTGTTGGCTAAAATTTTGGTTATTATTTTATACAAAGTATTACAAAGACTAATATGTCAAAAATGATCAATAGTAATTGTGTTATCTATTTTAGAAATCAAAGCAATGAAGGATTGATGAACACATTCCTTGAGTAATTGTCCTGAGTTGAAAAAAGATTGGACTGTTGATATAAGTGAGTTGTCAACAATATTCCAACATTTCTGATAAAACGCAGTGGGGCATCCATCAACCCAGGCACAAGGCAAACCAAAGACTACCTTATTAATTTCTGAAGCATAGGATTGTTTAAGTAGCATGATATTATTTGCATGTTTCACTAAATGTGGGGTTATAGCTAGATCGTTTAAGTAGCTAGCATGATATTATCTGCATGTTTGACTAAATGGGGGGTTACACCTAGATCGTTCATTAAAATCACCAATTAACATCACATGAAGATTGTACTGGGAAATCATTGTTCCAGTGGTTAACGAGTAGTCTTGTTTGAGATCATCAAGGGATGAAGCATAATAAAAAAAGATATTGTTGTGATGAAATTCAATAATGATGATGTTGGTGTCATTGTGCAAGATGTTAATGTAAGGCAAAATTAAGGAGTGGCAAAAAAGAACCACAAATTGCCACGCGGGCCTTGAGATGGAGAAATTGTAAGTGAATTAAAATCAATTTTATTATAGAATTTTGGATTTGGCATAGTATTAGTTTTAGTTTATGCGAGACAAAGTAAATTCAGTCGATTTATATATTTCATGAATCCAATTTCAGTTCAAAAGATTGGGCCTTTAACTCCCGAGTGCCCCATCATCCGATCTTCATGTTAAATTATTATAGATAAAGAATTGGTTCAATTTTTTTTTAACGAGTGACAAGTATAATAGTGATAACGAACTTAGTAATAGGTTTAATTTTTGTATAGAGAGAGCGAAAGATAATAAGTGAACAATTTTGCAAGAGTTCAGACAAGTAGTGTCTATGGTCAGTGTCATATGTATTTCAAATGACACATAGCCATAAATTTTATTGGTCAATGTCATATACATTTCAGATGGCACAAAGCCATGAGGTACATAATAAAGACAAAGCATAACAAAATAATAAATCGAAAATCAATTAAAAAGCTAATGGAAAAAGGAGTATGCAAAAGTACGAGAGCAGAAGAGAGAAGGATAACAACAACAAACGAACAAAGAATGTCATATGTAGGATGATACAAACTAAAACGCCATAAGAATCGAAATTTACATTATGGCATGTAGAGAGTAATTATAGATGTGATGAGTCTCGTCATCATATATTCAAGGATAAGGTTCATGTTTAGTTCAGGTGGCATGAACTCAAAAATTCCATACATGAAATATATTGTAAAATGATCAAAGACCATAGATCATACGAAGGGGGTCTAGTCACTCATATTCGCAAAGACCACACACAAAAGGAGGTGCCTCGACCATTACCTTAATCTCATCCACATAAAGACCCAACCCCAAAAGAGATAAGCTAATCAGAGAAAGAGTGAGCATATGATGAGAAGACATCCGCCTAATGTGGGGCATGCAAACACTGTAAGAACAATGTAAGTTGAATAAGGGAACAATATATGTTGAGACGACTGTTCCCTACAAGTCTTGATCTTCTCTTGATGTAGACTTCGGCTTCAATAGAGAACGATCAATGAACGCTGTAACTCGGATAAGATTTGAATCGTCAGAACACTTTCCGAAATCAGAATTTTGCCCCTTACTAAAGCCTTAGGGAATTCGCAAAATCTGAAGTGAGATAAGACAAACCCTCTAGTTCCCTTCAAGGCTTCTAATGGGAACTAAACAATGTTCATGTATTAGTGGAGTATGACTTTAACTCAGATAGAGAACTCGTGTGTTCAATCTGGTGTACCAGCACCATCACCGAAATGCCTTTATATAGGCTTTCGGGCGGTTACAGGAAACAGTTACGATAGGTATAAGAAGTTACTAGCGGGTTCCAACTACCACAACCGTTTCCAAGGATATCCAACTACGTGTATCAGTTATCAACTGATTTAAGGTAGTTATTCCAACGGTTACCAAGGTGATTACAACACATTAATCACCTGCTGAAACTTTAACCATGCCTCAGGGAACTTGACGTTCCCACCTAGGGAACTGCTGATCCCTCCAGGAAACGATCACTCGTTCAACCTTAAGTAACACCGATCTGTCTTAAAGACACAAATAACCTCTCTGATGCCCTGTTCCCTAATGGGTAATGTCACATATCCTTAATGTTTCCCTCTGAATATCAAGTATGCTTACATGAGTGTGTACTCCACACCTCCGAACCCCTGATGTAGATAAGTGAGATCTTATAGTGTCGTATGAATCCCGATCATACTAAATGACACCGTTTCCTATATGGGAATGGTCTCTTGATGACACTAAAATTACCAACAATCCTCCCCCATTTTAGTTCATTGATTCACAAAATAAGCAAGTCTTTATCCCAAACTCATGCATCAACACAAATATCGAAACGATTGAATTTATGTCTTAGTGTAGTTACAGATTACAAACACCCAGGAATCATGGTGTCCTAAGGATTGAACCAATCAACCTCTTTGGATGCATGAAGATAACACACACATGAATTACTATTCAATTCCATAGTCTAACTTGACTCTCTTAATGGCCTTGAGTCCTTATCCATTCTTGAGCATTTTTAAAGTCAACCCAAACTTCATGAAGTGACCAAACTTCACTCCCATATATGTAGATCCTTTTAAGGAACGCGTCCTCAATCGTGCACCTACAATCTGCTCTTTTTCAAAATAACTATTAAGAAATGGCTTTCAACCTCTAAACTTGTAGGAACATAGCACATACTTGGGGAATGTTCCTTTGCGCTTTTCAGTTTCTAGGTGTAGGCTTTTCACATTGAATTCATTCCCAAAGTTAATTGGAAAGGAATTGGGTATCCCACCGCTAGAAATCTTATATGGGTCTTAATCCCATCCCCTTAGCCGACTTGGAAACCAAGTCCCTAGCCAACCCCTGCGCCGTTGCCGGGGAGTCTAAGTTTTATTCTTTTCGTGTTTGTGTGTGATTGTTTACCAACTGTTGTGTGGACCTGTCTTATGGTCCACACCCGTGCTACTAATTCTCCAATCTTAGATCCTGATACAAAAATTGAGCGGACACTTTCCAGGAACCGTAGAGAAGTGCGTGAGCAACTCGAGATGGCTGAACAACAGACTTTGAGGCAGCTAACTGCACCGAATCTGGAGTAGCAACCGCTTGTTGTGCAATTTCCTGAGTTGGCTGATGGTGTCAATTTTGAGTTGAAGTCTGGATTGATTCACTTGTTACCCCACTTCCATGGGATGAATGGCGAAGACCCCAACAAGCACTTATCTGAGTTCCATGCTGTCTGCACCAGCATGAAGCCGAGGGGAGTCACTGAGGACCAAATCAAGCTGAGGGTCTTTCCTTTCTCTCTGAAGAATTCGGCCAATGATTGGTTCTACTATCTAGCTCCAGGAAGCATTGATACATGTGCAAAGATGAAGAAAGCCTTTCTTGAGAAATACTTTTCTGCAACAAAGCTCAATAGCCTGAAGAAGAATAGCAACAACATTGAACAACATGCTACTGAGACTTTGTATGAGTACTATGAGAGATTCAAGAGGTTAATATCAAGCTGTCCATACCATGGTTATTCTGACCAAGACCTCATTCTATATCTGTATGGCGGCCTTCTTGACGATGAGCGTAGAATGGTGAACGCCGCCTGTGGCGGTAACATTCTGAATAAAACTGGAGCTGCAACATTTGAGATGTTTTCTGAGCTATTTGAAGGCTCAAGGCAGTTTAGCAAGAGAGCAAGCTCCCACGCAGCAAAGGCCGTAGACTCTCATTCATCATCCTCACTGCAATCTGATGTGAACGAGTTGAAGGAGATGATGAAGCGTTTTATAGTGAAAGGAAATCCGCAACAAGTCAAGGCCTGTGGCATCTGTTATGACACGATGCACCCTACTGATGCGTGCTCGCAACTGCAAGAGCCTGCAGCTGAAGTGAATGCTATGGGAGGGTTTGGACCTCCTAGACCAAGATATGACCCATACTCCGACACCTACAATCCTGGGTGGAGAGATCACCCCAATCAGAGATATGGGAACTAGCAGAACCAGCAGTTCAATCAGCGGCAGCAATAATTTCAGCAACCTGGAGGTCAACAAAAACAACCATTCAGACCACCATATGACCCTAGACCTCAGGGGCATAATTCGAATTCATCTATGTCTGTAGAAGACATGATAAAGGCCCTTGCGTAGAACATGACCACCATGACTCGGAATATGACCACCATGCAGAGCAATCTGGTTTACTTTCAGCATGAGACCAAGTCAAGCATTCAGAACTTGGAGAATCAAGTTGGGCAGATCTCTCAGGCAGTAAGCAAACTAGAGGCTAGGGAGGCGAGTAAGCTACCGTCGCAAACAGAGTTGAACCCGAGACAGAGTGTGAGTGCAATCATGCTGAGAAGTGGGAGGAAGCTAAACGAAACAATGGAGAACAATGTCCTCTTAGCTGAAAGGGACGAATTATATGAAGAGACGGAAGCTGCAAACAATGAAATTCCCACAGAAATCAATCGAGAGGAACCGCGACCGCGGTTTGTTTACAGAAGAGATACTGCAGGGAGACGGTTCTGCAGAGGCAAGTCAAAAAGCAGACCCGCGATCGCGAGTGGAAAACCGCAATCGCAGTCTTACCTCAGAAGAAGAACCGCGGCCTATAGCAGAACGAAGCAGCGACCGCGGGAAAGTTACAGAAAGCCACCAAGAGGAACCGCGATCGCGGGTCCAAAACCGCGACCGCGGTTTTGCTACAGATTGCCAAGATGGTTATGTTCGTCCGGATTTTCCTCCCCTTGGCTCACAAAAGCCAATTCCGCCATTCCCTGAGGCGCTGAAAGATACAAGAAGGCTGGAGAATGACAAAGAGATCTTCGAGACCTTCAGTAAGTGTGAGGTAAACATCCCTTTGCTTAAATTGATTAAAAGTGTTCCTCGCTATGCAAAATTTCTTAAAGAATTGTGTACAATTAAGAGGAATCAAAAAACCAAAAGCAAGAAAAAGGTTAAGGTGAGTGAAAATGTGTCTGCTGTGTTGCAAAGGCGAATGCCTAAGAAGTGTAATGACCCTGGCATGTTTAGTATCCATTGTACGATAGGTGACACCAAGTTTGAACGAGCCATGCTAGATCTAGGTGCATCTATTAATGTGTTGCCTTACTCTTTATATGAATCTTTGGGGTTAGGACCATTGCAAGCAACTGGGACGGTGATTCAGTTAGCGGATTTGTCTAATGTTTATCCGAAAGGAGTAGTAGAGGACGTCCTTGTGAAGGTTGATAATTTGATTTTTCCTGCTGTATTCTTTGTGATAGATATGGGAAATGGCAAGCATACAGGCCTTGTTATGTTAGGTAGGCCATTTCTTAAGACCGCCAATACCAAAATTGATGTAAGTAGTGGGTCATTGACAATGGAATTTGATGGTGAAAGGGTAGAATACAACATCTATGATGCTAAGAAACTCCCTCCTGATAATGATTCTATGAGTTCTGTTGAGGTGATAACTTAAGTTGATCTGCAAGGCACTATGTCGAGCCACGACATTAACCAAGGCACTTCTCGGGAGGCAACCCAAGGTAAGTAGTTTCTCTTCTTCTGTTATTAGTTTTCCTTGTTGCGTTTTTAGACTAACTTGCAGGAAAAGAGGCTCTCGCAGGCAAAGCCGCGACCGCGGCCTAAAAATCGCGATCGCGGCCTTGACCCCTATACTGGAAGGATGAAGCCTTCGCTTGAAAAAAAAATGAAAAAATAAAATAAAATCCGCGGGCGCGGGTGAAAACCGCGATCGCGGCCCCGCTGCCCAACTTTATTCCACTGCTAAGATGAAGGAACAAGATGATGTCGCTGTTGAGGAGGAGATGTAGCTTGGGATTTTTATTTGGAAACTGATGATGGCACGACATGATATAGCTGAGAAGGAGGAGATTCCAGAGGCACCGACTGATATATGTTCGCGATGGAGAGACAGTATGAGGCCGCTGACACAGTGAGGCTGGCACTTCGAGTGGTCCTGCAGACCCAGGTAGACAGTATGGGAAGTGGATAGCTGAGCTTGATGAGGACGTGCGGATGCTCCGAGATCAGTCGCTGGTACAGTGCTCTTACATCAAGCATTAGGACGCCTTTGCTTCACACAGGTGGGAGGAATATAGGGAACCGACAACCGATGAGATTGATTAGATTGCCCCCCGCCATGGCACCAAAGACTCTTGTTTCCATGATTTTCCACCACCACGCCAGCCACGACATCCGAGACACAGGCCACCTCGACATCGCTAGTAGGTATCTTTCTTTCGCCCCAGAGTTTCATTTTTCGTCTTTCATTACATTGAGGACAATGCAATATTTAAGCATGGGGGAAGGAGTTATACTTGCTAGTCTTCTGTACTAAGGAATAATAAAAAAAAAAAAGAGAATAAACCTGGCTGAGCTGAAAACCCGAAAGGGCGACTTAGGCAAAATTCAGGGACCCGGACCAGCACTAGGCTGGGGTAATAAGTGGCTGAAGAGCGATGTGAGGATTGGTGAGCTCATCTGTGAAAAATGAAATGAGTGGCTAGGTGAAAACCCGAAAGGGCGCCTAGGCAAAATGAGTGAAAAAAAGAGGAGTGATTATTAGGATTCATTCATTTTGGCGTGGCGACATAAGTGGTGGAGTTATAAGGAGGTTTCGGGTAGGTCACTCTGGGAGTTATAAGAAGATAGACTGGAGCTAGGATTAGATATTTTTATTCACATCTGGAGTTTGGGTTAAGCTTGGGGGAAGTACTCTGCTTCCCCTTAAGGCTGGTGTGCTGTGTTGCTGTGTTGGTACTGCTGGGGATTCATGAGTAGGTGCGGTTCTTAGTGGAGAGTTTTGCTGTGCTTCCTGAGTCTTTGGGTATTTCATTGGAGGAGTAGGTTTCTATTAGCTTACTCAAGGACGAGCAAGGTCTAAGCATGAGGGAATTTGATATGCTCTACTTTGTAGTGCGTAACTAGGAGTTGTTACAAGGTTATTAGGCATCATCTATATGGGTTTAGGAGACAATTTAGGATTATGGAGTAGTAGAGAAGAAGTGGTGAAATAGGTGATTTTAGTGAAGTGTTGAAGGCATTGAGGAGTTGTGAAGAGGAGGCCGCAATCAGGGGCTAAGGAATGCACAAGCCGCGGCATAGGAAGAAACCGTCATAAGTTGAGGAAGGCAAAACCGCGGTCGCGGTTTTGGACACGCGATCGCGGTTCCTATAGAATCCGAAGAAGAGCAATGAAGGGTAAGCCGCGGTCGTGGCCATGAATGCCGCGGTTGCGGTTTTGCAAGTCAAGCCGACGCGGAGGATCTTCGATGCGAATTTCCTTGTTTACTTTATTTTTCTTATTTTATAATTTGTTATTTCGGATATTAATATTTTTAGCATATTTCGTTTAGGTTATAAGTGCTTAGTCTCTTTAGACCTAGTTATCATTATCATTCATTTCTATCATACTTTGGAGAACGACAATTTAGAGTTTTTAGAGTTTTTGCAAGTCATGAAGAACTAAGTTTCCTTTACTTAGTCAGACGATTGAAGCCTTCGTTTGTTTTGGTTGTGAGATTATAATTCTTGTTCTATTCCTTTGAATGTTATCGATTCTCTTGTGCTTCATCCATTTGAGTTTTACTAATTATACTAGCCTGATCAACTAGTGGTCATTGGTAATATTCTTCTGCTAGAGTTAGACTATTTCTGGTTGAAATACCTAATTCAGAGTAACAACTACAATATTCTAGAATTGGTTGGAATAGTTTATTGTAGAAGAGAATTGATTGCATGCTAAGTAAAACTGGTTGTTTTATGTGCATGTATCTGCTGAAATTCCCGAACTTACTGCTGCTGTTAAATTGAATTTGGATATTTTCCTGGTTATTTGATAGTTAGTATTCTCAGGGTCTGGTTATCCTGTTAATAATTTAAGAAAAGGAATAGGAACATTCATTGGTCTAAAGAACTAGAGATAATCAAGGATCAATCAATCAAACTGAAGTGTGGATATCTGTCTGGCTGAGTACGTTTACCAATATTTGTTTACATCATCATTAGTTCTGTTAGTTAATTTCACAGTTTAGAACAAACCAATCAAAATCCCCCTTTGTTATTGTTGGTGAACGATTTCTGCAAACATGATAGATAACTTGATTCTCCGTGGGTTCGATCCTTACTTGCCAAACTACATTAGTTAGGTTTTTAAGGTTTCTTTGTTAGGTACACACGACTAATTGCCTATCACCATGCGTAATGAGCTCTCTTATCGCACTATGCCTCACACCCAAGTGGCGTGATTTCCCATTGTATACATGGCTATATGCTTTAGCCAACGTTGCAACGCTATCACAATGGATTGATATTGGTGAAATTGGCTTTCCCATAATGGAATTTCATAAAGCAAGTTCCTTAGCCATTCCGCTTATTTCCCAACAGCGGCTAAGGAAAAAAACTCATATTCCATGGTGGAACTCATGATGCAAGTTTGTTTCATGGAATCCCATGAAATGACACCCCACCAACAAGGAACACCCACCCACTAGTGGAAGAATGATCATCTTCATTAGTGATCTAACTTACATCTGAATATCCCTCCAACACCGAGGTTGATCCAATATAAGTAATACAAAAGTCCATTGTTCCCTTAAGGTACTGAAGTACCCGTCGAACCGCTTGCCAATGATATGCACAAGGATTACTAGTATAGCGACTAAGCTTCCCTACTGCAAAAGCAATATCTGGCCTAGTACTTGTCATGGCATACATCAAGCACCCAATAATCCTTGTGATATGACTATGTGTGACATAAAATTTGAGGAAGAACAAAAGCTAAAAACAAAGGAATCGTTCAAATGTGGGAAGGTGACAATACCGACAAAACCGCTGAATCTGTCCCTCCGACACCTTCTTCAGTATTTTGGCTCTATTGGGAACTACGAATGTCCAATGTAGGTCCATGAGTAGTCATTGGAAAGCTAAGAGAAAGGGCTACAACTCTTATGACAATTGCTTCTATGAAATCAGCCCTGAACAGGCCCATAAAGCCCAGTCTCTTCCGACAGTCCAACTCTTGCCAGAAATTGTCTCATCTAATTCAATGCCGAAGAAGACCAAGGAGCACCAACGTGAGGCCATCAAATATAGATGATATTGATAATTTAATAAGTGCATTTTATGCATGAAATGAAGGGGCTAATCTCTCTCCTCAATACAATGAATGGGTCGCAAACTCTTCCTCTCCCCAAGGAATCAAGACAAGGCTATGTGAAGAGTTTCTAGTTTCTTTATTGTCTTCTATTTATACCTTATGTTCTCTATCATTATAGGCACGTCTAATATGAATTGAATCAAGCCTTAAACTGAGTGTTTTGTCAAGAGAATGTCTCCAATTCTTCTTGTTTGCTCGTGAGTAAGATCGAGTGTGCTCGTGCGTAATATCGAGCATGGATAAGCTTTTTTGAGTGAGTCATATCTGTAATTTGTTTGTTCTTGTTCAAGACTTGAGTGGTGAGTCATATCCACAATATCCTTGTCCGCTTATCCCTTTCAATTTCCAGTAAAGAAACCCAAAAAAAAGGGATCCAAGATCTAACAAAAAAAGCCCCGAAATCATCATTTTCAAGCACCGATCGTCTTTGTTGTCTTGTGATCGATTGAAGGCCGAAACTTCCTTGATACTGAGCATATAACGATCTTACTTCTCATCATTTGGTATTAGAGCTACCATCAAGGAAGTTTCAAAAGAAATCATGTTCAACCATGGAAAGCACCAGCCGATCACCCTGTCGGAGTTTCGACAAGTTTGGCGAGAAAGTACCGCATCAATTTTTGCTGATTATAAGTGCTTGTTGGAGGATCATGATCGTCGTGCAAAGGAGAGAGAAATTCAGCTTATGGAGATGTTGCACCAATATGCGGCGGAGGCTGCCCCAAAGCTTGTGAAGGTACCCTAACAAATGGAGAAGTCGCTCAATGGTGATGAAGCACTTAAGGAGGAAGTGTGTGAAACTTTCATGGCCAAAGTTGTTGAAGAGAAAGTTGTTGAAGAGGAGCTAAAACTGAAAGAAGATGAGGCCAAATACCTTGTCGAACAACCACTTGTCAAAACCGCCACCATGGAGGGAAAGCAAGGTAGTACATCTCATCTAACTCTTGAAGTGCATGTGGATTCGAGGACGAATCCTCTTAAAGGAGGAGAGGATGATATGACTATGGGTGACATAAAATTTGAGGAAGAACAAAAGCTAAAAACAAAGGAATCGTTCAAATGTGGGAAGGTGACAACACCGACAAAACCGCTGAATCTGTCCCTCCGACACCTCCTCAGTATTTTGGCTATGTTGGGAGCTACGAATGTCCAATGGAGGTCCATGAGTAGTCATTGGAAAGCTAAGAGAAAGGGATACGACTAGTATGACAATTTCTTCTATAAAATCAGCCCCAAACAGGCCCATAAATCCCAGTCTCTGCCGACAGTTCAACTCTTGCCAGAAATTATCTCATCTAATTCAATGCCGAAGAAGACCAAGGAGCACCAACGTGAGACCATCAAATATAGATGATATTGATCATTTAATAAGTGCATTTTATGCATGAAATTAATGGGCTAATCTCTCTCCTCAATACAATTAATGGGCTGCAAACTCTTCCTCTCCCCAAGGAATCAAGACAAGACTATGTGAAGAGTTTCTAGTTTCTTTATTGTCTTCTATTTATACCTTATGTTCTCTACCATTGTAGACACGTCTAATATGAATTGAATCAAGCCTTAAACTGTGTGTTTTGTCAAGAGAATGTCTCCAATTCTTCTTGTTTGCTCGTGAGTAAGATCGATTGTGCTCGTGCGTAATATCGAGCATGGATAAGCTTCTTTGAGTGAGTCATATCTCTAATTTGTTTGTCATTGTTCAAGGCTTGAGTGGTGAGTGATATCCACAATATCCTTGTCCACTTATCCCTTTCAATTTCCAACAAAGAAACCCTAAAAAAAAGGGATCCAAGATCCAACAAAAAAAAGCCCCGAAATCATCATTTTCAAGCACCGATCGTCTTTGTTGTCTTGTAATCGATTGAAGGCCAAAACTTCCTTGACACTGAGCATACAACAATCCTACTTCTCATCACCTTGAGTACTCAAGTTGCATAACTGATGTTCCCTTGTTAGGGAACAGTTTAACACTCATATTGATGTGACTATGCCCCATCAAGTACCACCTACAAGCAAGGTCTCCACACTTTCCTCTAACTCTCCGAGTTCCCCAGACAGTTCCTTGCATAGCAAGGCCTTCACACTTTTGTCTGACTCTCCGAGTTCCCCAGACAGTTCCCTGCACAGCAAGGCCTCCACACTTTCGCCTGACTCTCTGAGTTCCCCAGATAGTTCCCTGCACAGCAAGGCCTCCACACTTTCGTCTGAATCTCTGAGTTCCCCAGATAGTTCCCTGCACAACAAGGTCTCCACAGTTCCCTCTGATTGTCCTCCTATCACCGCGCCTCATGAGCTACCACCGAGGGCAATCACGTGTGCTCGGGCCAAGGATCTTCAAGCCAAGCTCAAGAGGGGTCTCCTAAACTTTGGAGTGACGAGCCAAGACCTTGTGGGTTCAATGACATTGCTTGTGACCCACCGAGCCACCTAAGGAACTCCACCGCCGACATTTTGCACAAGACCTTTTAGAAGAAATTCCAGCCAACCTCTTTAATATTTTCACCTAACTTTTTGTATTTTTGAGAGTTAAAGACTACTATAATAAAGGTTTTACTTGGGGAGGGGGAGAGTCTAGGGGTTAAGATTTTGTGGCCATGTGAAAGGTTGGCCGATGGCTTCCTTGGAGGCCTATAAAAGGCTGAGGCCTTTCCCTTGTAAATATATCTTCAACTTAATCAAAAACCTCTCAAAGAGTTCAGTTTTCCTTTGGAAAATTCCAACAACAACAGTAGTTCATGAATAGCATCGAACTACCTATCGATCCTCTTCTTTGGGTGAGTTACATCCCTTAGGCGTTGATCATCTTTGTTCTTCCTAGTGGTGCGTCATATCCACTCAAGAAGGTCACCTATCTTCATCACCATCCCAGCCAAACCCAGTTCCCATCCACTCCAACTTCCCTTCACGAAATTAGTCAACAATTCCACCGAAAAGAAGTTCTTCCTCCCATAGGGCGTGGTGTCCTCTTGGTGATTGTCTTCCTTGACATTTCCTTGCACCGAAACTGAAGAGATCGTCGATCCTATCATGTGGTATCAGAGCCACGCAAGGTAAATGCTCGAAACTTTGTTCTAAAAGTCGAACTTAATTCATCTTGCAAGCACTCGATTTTGTGCCATTTCTGGGTTGTGTGGGCTGCAAATATGAGATCCAATCGTGTGTTTTCTAAGGTAAAAGACAACCTTTGGTTGATATTAAACTGCCTTGAGTTCATACATGCATTAAACAGACTCACTTCCATTAATTCCACCAAAAATCTCTTGGGATTTCCTACCATTAATGCGTCGGGTTTGCTGAAATTTTCTTTCTTCTTTTTCTGCATACAACTTGGTCAAATTTGTGTGCATTATGAGTCAAATGGACCAATCATGGAGCTGAAGTTATGGGAAACTACTTGAGATAACTCATGTCAACTAAAAACACTCTAGTTTGAACATTTCTTCATCAATTGTTGCGTGCTCAACTTAGTCAAGTTCTTTGCTCTCAGTTCTGTCTTCTCAATTGTAATATAAGGATTATAGTTCAAGAAAAACTCGAGAAAGAGAGGCTAGTAGCCAGAAAAATTCGAGTAAAAGTCTAAGTTCGAGAAAGAATGGCAAAGCGAGAAAAAAGCGAACAAGTTGTGCTTGAGGACCTTGTTTAGTACCTTCTTTGGTGACTTGTTTTGGTGAAATTTGGCTGCATAAAACACCAAGTTTGATCAAAGTTTTTGTGGCTTTCTTGTTTGCAAAACGACCCCAAATAAGCCTTGTTTTGAGAGCTTGCATTTCTGAACTTTGTGACAACTTCTACAACAAACTTTTAGGCACTTGCTGGTTCGGTTCCCTTGGTTGAAATGTTTTCTCTTTAGTTCCCGTGTTTGGGTATTGCCTTGGTTGATAACTTGCAAGGAAGGTGCCATGGATCCAAACAACAAACAAAAAGGAGTCACCATCCAAGAGACTTCATCCCCAATCACTATGGAGACTCTCTTGAAAGCCTTCCAAACAAGCAAGGAAGAGCAACAAGAAAATGTGAGGAAACAAATCCAAGAAATAAGGACGGAAACCATCGCCTTCATGCAAAGTATGGAAGCTAAAATTGAGAACTCACTCAGCTGGATAAGGCCAAGTGGCCAACGAGAACAAGGTGGTTCCCTATACTCTCCACGCCAAGAAGGAGACCAACTTGGAGTCATGCCAACTGCCTTTTCTAAGATGGCCTTCAATGAGGAGGCTACCACGTCTCAAGCTTCTCATATTGCCTCCATTCGCCAAGATCAAGGGTTTGGTGAGGATCACTTGTCTCTTGTCAATTCTTACCCACCCATTCGGACTAACCATGCAGGAATTGGCACAAGAAATGCTCCACCTCGACCCTTCTCAAGGCCGGTTCCCTTGCCGAGAAGGAATGTACCAAGGAACCTCCCTCCTAGAGACCATCCTAGGGAGAGAATGGGTCAGTTTCAAAGGGAACTATCCCAAGATCCCCGGGGGTACTTTGAAGAAGACGAGAGGCCCCAAGGGAGGGAGCAATACCATGGCATGAAGGTACAAGTTCCTACCTTTTCAGGTTCATCGGATGTTGAGTCATACTTGGATTGGGAGTCCAAAGCCGAATCGGTTTTTGACTTCTACAACTATGGAGATGTCCAACGTGTGGCCCTTGCTACCATTAACTTCACGGAGTTTGCATACCAATGGTGGCAAGAAGAGAAGGATGAACGTGTATATGGAGGGTACCAGGCCATTGAAACATGGAGAGAGCTCAAGGCTGCCATGAGAGCTCGTTTTGTATCGGAGGATTACTTGGCTCGCATACACGTCAAGCTTGAACGCATCAAGCAAGGACCAAGAAGTTCGGATGAGTTCTATAAAGAACTTAGAACCCTCTTGTTTAGATCGGACATCAAGTTTCCCGAGAAATATGTAATCTCTAAATTTGTTGGTGGCTTAAATTCTGATTTAGCTAACATTGTAGAAAATCAAAGGTTTGTTAGGGGCACACCCATTGAAGAAGTCCTCCACTATGTCAACCATGTGTATGGCAACTTGCAAAAGAAGAGGACTAGCTCAAGCTCCCGCTCTTGGCCCACATCAAGCTCCAGCACGTCTAATGCTCAGCCAAGACGCCAAGAACCAAGAGTGGAACCTTACAAAAGCCACCCAAAGAGGGAACTACCACCACCACTTGGAAGAGAAGGAGAGCCACGCACAAGGGAACTGAAGTGTTTTAAGTGCCTAGGCCGAGGTCACTTCGCCATGGATTGTCCAACCAAGAAGCAAGTGTTGCTCAATGTTTTGGGCAAAAAGATATCAAACCTAAATTGCCTTCGATGTGGTGCTATTAGTCGAACGAATCAAATTATAACTTCAAACAAATCAGAAAATAAGAATGATGAGACGAAATGGTGATAATAATGCTTAGCTATGATGAATCGAGACGGAGAGATACTGGATCAGACCAAGCACAATCGGATGAACTTTGCAAATATATTGAACGAGCTTGTAGTACAACGAGAACTTTGGGGGTTTAGTATTTTAGCAATGGAATAGTAGAGAACGTGTCTTACAATAGCCTGATCACAATCTATTTAAAATGAGGGGATTTAATGCGAGATTTGGGAAGATCATTTAGCCATTTTAGTGATAGGATCATGCCCGTGATTTTCGCTTGGACGTTTGATGAAGCCGTTGGTCGCACTAGCAAGCAGGCCGGTTTCTCCGCGTGATGGGCTTCATCCTTCAACCGTCTGTGGGCCGGTCCGGCTTTGATCGAAACGTGGCCCAAAAATTGCCCCAAAGGAAACCGGATGAGTAATCGTCGATCTTGGGCGGTTTCCTTTCCTTGTGGATCATGGACACGTGGCTCTGGATCGGATGACCCATCTGTGGAGTCGGATCCCAGCCTTGCCAATAAATTGATTTGACCCTTGCCTTCCTTTCTTATCTTTACCGCCTGTAACTTCTTCTCCCTAGGTAACTCTTCTTCTTCCCAAGTCCAAAATTTTCGGTGTTTGTTCATGGCTGCCTCTAACTCGGGATCAAGTTCTGAGGATCGCCCCCCTCTCTTCCTTCTTAGCGAACACGAGGGAATTCTAAACGTCATGACCCAGGTTGAACTCGACAGGGTTTTGCAAGTTGGAGGCTTTCCTAAGGGCACCATGGCTCGTCTCCCTTATCTAGACGAACGTGCTGATTCTAGATGTCCAGGATGGGTATGCTTTTATGAGTATCCCTTCAAAATAGGTCATACCTTTCCTTTCTCTGAGTTGGTCCAATCAGTGCTCTCCTCCTTCTCTTTAGCTCATTGCCAAGTAATGCCTCATGCTTGGCACCTGCTTAAGGTTTTAGACCGCTTGAACAGGGATTTCGCTGTTGGCATAGATTTTAGGGTTTTGGATTACAACTACTGTTTAGGATCCAAGCAGTCATATCAATATAACCTTCGATGCCGCTCCGATTGCCAGCCCTTGGTTCTGAAATTGAACATGAATGACCGTGGATGGAAAAAGCGGTTCTTTTTTGTGAATATTGCGTCATTGGGTTTGGGGGGCGATTGTCCGTTCTTGCTGACCGATTGGATGTGGAAAGGTTTGTGTTCTTTCTTGTGCTTGAGATTGGTCGCATGGCTTTTAACTTTGGCTTACATATAATTTTTTGAAGAGCTTGAGATTGCGGAACCAGAGGAAGATCCTGTCTTGAAATCGAAGACGCAGGCGGTCTTGAAGCTTTCGAAGATCGAGAGGACTTTCGCTAACAACAGTGTTTTCTCATCCACCCAGTCTCTCCCCGTTGAAGCAGTTTCGCCAATGTCGTCTTCTTCCAAACGTGAGCATCCGTTAGGCTTGTCCTGCTTTGTTTCTTTTATCCACTACAACTGACTCTTCCTTTGTCAAACGCAACTCTATCTCGTGGTGAGAGGTCTAGTGCTCGTCTCTCGGCGAAAGATCTGTTAGAGCAGAGGATGCGCTCCAAGGCTCTCCCCAAAGGTTGTCCCTTGAAGTCGCTTCCTCCGAAATCGTCCGGCCACAAGAGAAAGTCTGTTCGTGTTTCAAACGATGTGTCGAAAGGCAAGTCGGTGAAGAGGACCATTGGTTTCCCTGAACTCTTGACTTTTTCGGTGCCTGACGACATTGAAGATCTTCCTGTCTTGGATAGCTTGGAGGTGGATGCTACGAGTTCTTGGACGGTTAATCTCAAACTTCTCTCTTTTTTTTTATATGACCTTTGTTCGTGGCGAGTTTACTGACTTGCTATCCGTGTGCGCAGGTCTTCCAGCATCTTCGATCTAGCCACCTGAAGACTAAACAGATGTGGGACGATGCTCAGTTGAAGATCTCCCAAGCCGATGGCAGGGAAAAGGAAGCAGATGCGTTGTTGAAGGCGTCGGAGGGTGCGCATCACGCCATTGAAGATGACTTGAGGGGTTCTGAGCAACGGATAAGTGAATTGGAGGCCCAGCTTGAGAATGCCAAGAAGGAGGGTGGCGAGGTCGCTACTAATGTTGGAGCCTACTTCACGCTTGAGTCCAGGATTGAGATGATGGACGACTTCAAGGCTGGTCGCCATGAATCGTGGGATCTGGAGATGGAACAAGCTTACCTAGACGAGTAGTTTCCCAACGGTTGCCCCGGTGTTGACTTCCTTCAAGCATGCGGGACTGTCGGAGCTATGGTGGGAGAAAGAGCTGAGGTGAGTTCTGGTCGAACAAAAATGGCACCCGACCCTGTCCTTGACGCTGCCCCAGGTAAGGATGTCAAAGCTTGAAGTTCTTTATGTCTTAGTTTGTTGATTTATCGTTTGGATATTCGAACTAGTTGTGTTTGAAAGTCCCTCCGTTGTGTGGGCAAACTCTGTGTTTTGACGACCCGTCCACCATCGCGGATCGTGTGTTTGTAATACAATGATGATTGACGTTTCTCCCTTTTTGAGGACGGATGCCTATCTTCTTCTGAACAACACTCTTTGATTCTAGTGAATGTTGTGTTTGATGTGTGCTTGTATAGACGCGTTTTTTGTTTCGGGAAGAGGGGAGGCCTGTGAATCGTATTAAGTTTAGTCATGACAATTGTATATCATAATCCAGGGAGGTAATCAAATGTGTCTTGTGTTAAATGTTTCATCTAAGGCTTTGTATACCTTATTTTGTAATAAGGCGGGCGGTGTGCCGTCGTGCCTTTGTTGTTCAACTCCCTGTGTGCCGATCGATCGTGTTGTGTAAGATGTAAGCGCTTTTGTTTGTCTTGAGTGGATCCACTGCTTTGTTTGAATTTGTTATGCCTGTGTTGAATGAAACAAAGTAAAGGGTCGCTAGGAAATGGCTGTTGGGAGCGAACCCAACGGCCCTCCGATGCTTAAGTCAGTGAACGCATTTGGTGAAAAAATACCGGTTTGAACAAATGTAATTGATAAGCCGACAAATGACAAAAGGTTTTTAGAAATGATACTGCTTTAAGTATGTCGCGTTCCAACTTCTGGGGATGATGCATACTTCCATATCTTGTAATCTGTAGGCGCCTTGTCCAACAACTTCTGTGATTAGGTAGGGTCCTTCCCATTATGGGGCCAGTTTACCGTCTCTGGGGTCTTTGGTGTTTTCAAACGTCTTCCTTAGAACCCAATCGCCTTCTTTGAAAACTTTGACGCATACATTTTTGTTATAGCTTCTGGCGACCTGTTGCTGGTATTGGACCATCCTAAGCCTGGCTCTTTCTCTGACTTCGTTGATCGTGTCGATGTTATGCGATAATTCTTCGTCGTTCTGTTATGGGGTTTGCAGGCCGTACCTGGCTGTGGGGATAAGTATCTCGGCTGGTATGACCGCTTTACATCTGTAGACGAGTGAGAAAGGTGATTGTCCTGTCGTATTATTCGGTGTAGTTCTGTCGGACCAAAGGATGTAAGGGAGTTCGTCTGTCCACTTGCCCTTGGCGCCTTCTAATCTCTTTTTTAGGTTGTTGATGATGATTTTATTACTGGACTCTGCTTGCCCATTCGACTGTGGATATCTAGGGGTGGACGTGACTAAGTTGATGTTCCACTATTCATAGAAGGCTCTAGTCTTGCGACCGATGAATTGGGAGCCATTGTCGCATACGATTTCTGATGGCACGCCGAATCTGCACAAAATGTTTCATTTGATGAATGAAATGACTTGAGTTTCTTTTACCTCTTGATAAGTTTCAGCTTCGATCCATTTGGAGAAGTAATCGGTCATGGCCAGGAAGAAGACGCGTTGCCCCTGTGCTGGTGGTAATTTGCCGACAATGTCCATTCCCCATCTCATGAATGGCCAAGGCACAAGTGTTGGATGTAGGGGTTCTGATGGTTGATGTGCGACTGGCGCATGTCGTTGACATGCGTCACATCTTTTGGCATATTCTAACGCGTCCGCGTTCATCGTTGGCCAATAGTATCCCATGCGTCGAGCCTTACAAGCTAAGCTTCGTCCTCCGGCATGATTGCCGCACTCTCCATCATGTAAGGATCGAAGAAGTTTTTGAGCTTCGACGGGCGTGAGGCACTTCAGTAGCAAACCTGTGACAGACCGTTTGAAAAGAAAACACTCTTTCATTTCGAAGGATAATGCTTGTACCTTTAGGCGTTTGGCCGTTGCTTTGTCATCTGGTAGGGTGCCTTGTGCTATCCAATCAATGAATGGTTTTGTCCAATCTTCGTAATTGCCTGCCGAATGAGTTTCGGAGTTGTCTTGTGTTATGGTGACGACCTCTTCCAATTCGTCTTGTTGCTTTGTGTCTTTGGCTGTTCTTGACACTGCTGGTGTTATGACGTGGACTATGGGAATGTTGGGAAATTCTTTTGGATCTAGCGTCGACCCCAGGTTAGCCAGTGCGTCCGCTTGTGTGTTTAATTCTCTTGGTACTTGGCTGATGTCGAATGTCTTGAATTGTGCGACCAATCTTCAAACGATGCTTAGATAGGCAGCCATTCTATCGTCTTTGGCAACGTACAATCCTTGGACCTAGTTTACGATCAGTAGAGAATCGCAAACTACTTTTATGTCATCGATTGCGAGATCCCGAGCTAGGTTGAGGCCGAATATGAGTGCCTCGTACTCTGCCTCATTGTTGGTTGCATCCCATTCACATCTTACGGCCTGGACTATCTTGTCCCCTTGTGGTGATTTTAGTACGACACCTAAACCTGTGCCCCTGACGTTTGATGCTCCATCGGTGTGTAGTTCCCAAGTGCCTTGTTCGTCTGTCGCGAGTAGACCTGTTGCTTCTTTTATGGCTTCTTGTTCTAGTGTTGGGCTGAAATCTACCACAAAGTCGGCCAAAGCCTGAGATTTAATGGCTGTTCTGGGCTCGTATTCGATTTCGTGGTCACTCAGTTGTATAGCCCATTTAGCCATTCGACCTGTGAACTCAGTTTTCCTCATGATTGCTTTCATGGGATGGTTAGTCCTCACGATAATAGTATGCGATTCAAAGTAAGGTTCTAACTTGTTAGAGGCCATGACTAATGCCAAAACTAGCTTTTCCAATGAAGTATACCTTGTTTCGGTTGGTAGTAGTGACCGGCTTACATAGTAAATCGGGGATTGTTTGCCGTCTTCTTCTCTTACCAAGACGGCGCTTGCCGATGTGTCCGACACAGCCAAATAGATAGGCAATGGCTCGTCATCCTTTGGCTTGGCGAGTAGCAATGGATTCGACATATATTTCGTCTGGAATGCCACCTCGTGCTCTACTCCTCATTGGAATGATTTGTTCTTCTTGAGTGCGTCATAGAATGGCTTGCACTTGTCAGACGATTTTGAAATAAAGCGATTCAGCGCTGCTACTCGTCCTGTGAGCTTTTGGACATCTTTGACGCATCTGGGTGACCTTAGATTGATAATTGCTTTTACTTGTTCAGGGCTTGCCTCAATCCCTCTTTGGGTCACTGTTGGGCCCAACATTCTCCAGAAGGATCAAAACCAACGGATTGGGCCGGAATCCGAGCAAGGTCGAAGGCTAAGAGAGACCGGAAGGAAACGTCGGACGCTCCACAGACGCAAAGGATCCGACCAGTCCCGAAGATCTCGCCCAGGGCATTAAATGCTCGATCGATGGCAACAACTATGGCATTAAACACGAAGATTATGCTAGCAATCAAGGGAAAATCCCGAAGATCTCGCCCGGAATTAATAGGAGATATTGCAAAAAGATGAATAACGGACACAAGATGACAATTACCATATATAGATCACGACGAGGCAAGGAAGAGGACACACGTCTGCATCCAGTATCCATTGGATTACTTTGAAAAGAACTCACGAGTGCACCCGCTCTAGCGTAATCTCCTCAGAATCTTGCTCGATCGTTACCGATTGTATCACAGAAACACCTGTCGGACAGGATCCGATCCTTTGTTCTCTAAGGATAAGTTGTACTTCGACCTGATTCAATCATCAGTAGATCTATCAATTTCCTCGCTATTTCGTATCTTTTCTTTGATTGTTGATTGTCTGTTTTGGTTTGGATTGATTTTCTATTATCCGGTCGACTCATTACCCCGTCTAAGGCGATTTAGGTCGTCCAATCTTTTCTCCCCAAAACAATTTGGCGCCCACTGTGGGGCAACTTGCCGATCACCATCTCGGAACCTTCCAACCATGACTATCAACCCACCTACCGGTACCGAGGAGCCACACCTCGAAGACAACACCCAAGCTCAAGGAAACACAACCGAAAATCCTACCCCAACCCAATTCCAAGAGCTTGCCCAAAAAATGACTGCCCTACAAAAGGAACTTGCCTAGCAACGCCAAAAGCCGAAGCCTTGGCTGCTTTATCCATCCAATCCGAGGCCGAAATTGTACAACTAACCCATGAAAATGAGTCTCTTAAGTCACAGGTACAATCAATGGCTTCCGGATCTAGGCGGACGCCCGCCCACAACAACATCCAGACGCGTCTTGACACGAATAGCGTCGAACTGACCCCTCCAAGTGTACGACGTCCCGGACATGATGAGGGTACATCTCGAACTTCTCCATACCGATCGGGTCAACAGAGACTCGAATCGACGATCCATAGGCTACCAATCCCCCCGACATCATGACCATCGTCCAACAAACGCTCAGTCAGCACATGAAGGCACTTGATGATCGCATCGCTAGAATTCCTGGAGTTCCACAGCCGATCGAGAAAGAAGCGTCAGGCGGATTCGAGGAATCTTCATTTATCGGAGACATCGCCAGAGTCGAAATCCCAAAGAAGCTCCACCTTCGCAGAATGGCGACATTCGACGGCACCAACGATCCAGACGATCACATTTCTCTCTATAAACAAAAATTAATGACTGCATCTATTCCAAGGGAGAGCCGCGAGGCTGTCATATGCAAAAGCTTTGGCACGACCCTCGCGGGTCTCGCACTGACTTGGTTTATGCGTTTACCTCAGGGAATGATCGCCTCGTTCGCGGATCTGGTCAACTCCTTCAAAATCCAATTCGCCAGCAGTCGGAGGCTCGAAAGGCAGTCGAGTGATCTCTATCGAATCACCCAAAGGTATAATGAACCTCTCCGAAACTATCTAAACATGTAAAATAAGGAGAAAGTCGCGATCCCCCATTGCGACGTCACCACCTCCATCGAAGTCTTCCGACAAGGTCTGATCAAGGACAACAATCTTTACAACGAGATCACCAAGTACCCGTGTAGAAGTTTCGAGGATGTCCAAGCCAAAGCCATGGCCGAGGTACGTTTGGAAGAAGATCGTGAATCACGAAAAGCATCCCATGGACCTGATCAATCCGATCGGAAATCCTCCTCCGACAACCGTCGAGACAGACGTCATCACCCCTACCCTCGTAATCGAAATGAACAAAATCAGGTAAACTCTTTCCAAGACAGGTCCCAAGACTGGAGAGATGGTCCAACGTTGCCTCCCAGGGTCCAATCTTACAACTTCAGTTTTTCCGTGTCGGAGCTCGTCAAGAGTTTCGATAAATATGGAAAAGAGGTAAGATGGCCCCGAAAGAGCGACCGACCAAACGTCAAAAAGGACATCAGCAGATGGTGCGAATTCCACGGTGACCACGGTCACTCGACGGATGAGTGCATCGCCTTGCGTAAAGAGGTCGCCAGGTTACTCGCGCAGGGGCTCTTGCGCGACGTAATCTCAGAACGAGCCAAGACAACCATGGAGTGACGAGATCAGGTAAAACAAGATAAACCCCCATCTCCTGTCCATACAAAAATTGTCAATACCATTTCAGGGGGATCTGATGTATGTGGGAACACATACTCCGCAGCCAAACGACATGCCAAAGAAAGCAAAGGCAATAAACCCGAAACGCCGGAGTTCAGACAAACCAAGGTCTCCGACCTCCCGACAGTCACGTTCGACTAGTTCGATGCCAACGGGTCGGAAAACCATCACGATGGTCTGGTAATCTCTTTATCTATCGGGAACTGTTTGATACGTAGAGTACTAATCGATATAGGAAGTTCGACCAATCTCTTGACCTTCGACGCCCTCAAAGGGATGGGTCTGGGTGAAGATGACCTGATCAAGAAATCAACTCCACTAGTCAGATTCAGTGGCGAAGTTAAACACACTATCGGCGAAATCATTCTCGCGACGTACGCCGGAGAAGTCAATCAACAGGTGAAATTTCTAGTCCTAGACTGCCCATCTCCCTATAATTGCATTCTTGGCAGGCCATGGATACATGCTATGAAGGCGGTACCTTTGACGTACCATCAAATTATCAAGTTCCCTACCAAGTGGGGAGTCCAAGAAATCAAGGGAGACCAGAGGGAGGCCAGGGAATGTTACGTCGCCTCCATGAGAAACACTGTCAAGCATAAGGTCGCATAGCAATCACAGATCGGCGAAGGACCTAATCGATACGTCAAACCCGAAATGGAAAAAACTTGACGAGATCGTACTAGATCCTTCAAAGCCAAACCAAACGGTAAGGGTCGGGTCGGACCTGGACGACTCGACCAAACAAAAAATTCTTGATTTTCTCAGATCCAATACTGATTGTTTTGCATGGTCACATGAAGACATGGTCGGTATATCTCCAAACATTATTACCCATAAATTGAACGTAGATCCATCTAACCCCCCTGTAAAGCAAAAGCGTAGGAAATTCGCCCCAGAGCGAAACAAGATTGTCGACGACGAAGTCAAGAGCTTGTTGGAAACATGAAAAATAAGGGAAGTCAACTATCCCGAGTGGCTAGCCAATGTGGTCGTAGTCCAAAAGAAAAATGGCAAGTGGAGAGTCTGCATCGACTTCACCGACCTCAACAAAGCCTGCCCTAAAGATTCATTCCCACTCTCTCACATCGACGCCATGGTCGACGCGACGGCAAGACACGAAATGTTAACCTTCATGGACGCGTTCAGTGGCTACAATCAAATCCTAATGGAACTAGAAGACCAAGAGAAAACGACATTCATCACGAGCCAAGGTATCTATTATTACAAAGTAATGCCCTTCGGACTAAAAAATGCAGGGGCTACTGACGTGGCCGAAATATGCAATGCAAATATCGTTGAATGGCCTAATCAAAGTAAAAGTCCTAACAAACCTAATAAACAGATGTATAGCAAGCAAGTAAGGGTCGAACCCACAGGGAAGATCTGATGAAGTATGCAATTATGATTAACAAGTAACAAGGAAGGGGGGTTTGGTTATCAAACAAAGTAAAGTAAACAACTTTAGTTGATTGAGAATACGATTTGGGGAAAATAGTTCCACTAGAACGAGATCCACAATACAGAGATGTAATTTGATAACTGAAATCTATTAAATCCAAGTTCTTTAACTATTCTTATGGTTGTTCCCACCCTGATCTTGATTAACTACCAATTCAGACAGTTATTGATAGTACTTACTACAATATCAATGGAAGAAAACCTTACCACTAATAAAGCAATAGCATTCATGCAAGGGTATAGGATACATGCAAATAGAAGAAAACCTTACTATTCAACATGCAAATAATTCTCTCTCACAATTGCACACTCGTATTCCACTATATGCAACAATTGTGTTTGCTACTAGATATGCACTCGTATTCCACTATATGCAAATCCTAGCAATTTGATAAATATTACTCAACCTAGTTGATCAGGCTATGAAGAATAACGATAAATCAACACTCAATATAACCAAGAGAATTAAACCACCACATATAAGAATAAGAACAAGGAATAGAAATCTCACAAACGAATCAACTGTATTGCTTCAAACGTCTAGTAGAACAAGGGGAAATTAGTGCTCCATTGAGATGCAAATGAAACCCTAATTGAGAAAAGAAAACAACGATGATAATAAAAGTGTCTGGTGTCTCTACTCAAGACCTAGAAAAAGGTCTTAAATAGGCAAAGGGAAATAAGTTAAACCTAACGAAAATAGTAAAGGAAATAAAATAATAAAAAGGAAATCCAAAAATGCAAAATAAGGAAATAATGTCTTCGCTGGCCGCGAGGTGTTACGTGCCCACCGCGTGGCGTCAGCTTCCACCGCGGGGCGGTGGTTGTCTTCTGGCGCGACCAGCTTTTTCTCTGAGACCCACCGCCGGGTCGCGGTGGCGTCTGGCACAGGGCGGTGACACCCGCCCTCTCCTTTCTTCAGCTCTTCACTTCTTCTCTTCCGCTCTTCCATACTACCAAGTGTTGGTAGGCTTCTCCAATTAGTCTTCAAGCGGATCCTCATCCATCTTCATCTTCTCCATCCTTCATTAAGCTGTAAATCCCTGTATATCTTCAATTCTCTCCACATCTTCTGGATTACAGACTTAACCTCAGATCTAGTCATAAACTCCTCTAAATAATGCTAATAACTGCTAGTAAAGGTGCATGAAATGACACCTATCAAATTCCCTCATACTTAGACCTTTACTCGTCCTGAGTAAGCTAATGATAAACCTACTCTCTCAATCAAACACCAAGGTCTCAGAAAGTACAAGAAAATATGACACCAGCAACTACAACATCTCAACAATCAACTCCAGACAACCAAAACAAGTGATGCAAAGATTATTCTAATCCTACCTCCAATCTAGCTCCTTATCGCTCCAGAGTGGCCTACCCGAACTCCTTATAACACCTCTTCTTATGACGCCAACCTCCAGAATGATCCTAAAATCACTCTTTTTTCTTTACGCTCATTTTGCCTAGGCGCCCTCTCGGGTTTTCACCTAGCCACTCATTTCATTTTGCTAGATATCTCACATATACTCGCATCACTCCAGTCCATTTTTACACCGGTCTATACCAGTCGGACTACCTGCTTCTTACCTGAACCGCCCTTTCGGGTTTTCAGCTCATCCCAGGATTTTGATTGCCTTTTTCACATCTTTTTGGCTTTTTTTTCTTTTTCGAAATCAATACTTGAATGGAAATTACAAAACACAAAGCTACATACACTAGCTAGATAGATAGCACAGTCTAAATCCCTCCCCCATACTTAAACCAAACATTGTCCTCAATATATAAAAGAGAACAGCAAATGAAATAGGGGAAGGAGAAATAAACTCACTGTGGGCCGGATGGTGGTGGTGGTGGGAACCTCCCAAAGTAGTCCCTCATGTGAGTGTCCATAGTGTCCAGACGCTCATCTACATCAGCATGGAACTGGGTCTGCCAAGTCTGCAGACCGGTCTCTACTCGGGTGTTCCAATGAGTCTACTGCACCGAGAATGCATCAAACCTTGCGTACAACTCCTGCCAAGGTGTTGCAGGACCATAAGAAGACGGAGGCGCATCAAACTAGGTAGGCAAAGGAGTATCCTGACCCACAGAATCAGCAGCAGCAACACCAGCACTAGGGCCCTCTTCAAACAGACCAGAAGGAGCAGTAGCAGGGGTAATAGCAGCCTCATTTCCTCCATCACTGGGAATCCACCATCCCTCAAATGAAGAGGAATAAGTAAAAACCCGAGGAAGATGCAGAAAATGACCATCATATGAAGACCAAACTAAATCACCACCCCTGCCCAATGGCTTCAGCATCGAGCACACTCTCATGTGCGCCTTGTCATACACCGCATGAGCAACAGGTCGAGGAAGACGATCAGTAGCAATAATCTCAGCACAAAGAAGGGTGATCAGACCACCCCCACAAATATCACATGGCTCACCATCTCGAATCCTCTTCAAGGAATTCAGAAAAAGACTAGCCCAACACGGGGTGTACGTGACACAAGACAAGATGCTCAAAAACCAACGGAAATCCTTCAGAGGGACCTTACCATCATCAGCATGGCCAAAGAAATCTCTCATCAACACCTTATGGATCAACCTTAAGCAAGGGTTCACCAACCTCGAATTCACCTCCTGACCCTTCTTGAACTTCCTATTCATGGCCGTCTCCCAAAACTCCATCATATCCTCCTCAGCCAGACCACCAGACCACCCATCAGATGGCTCCGTTGTAATGCCTAGGGTATCACGAATCTCACCAGCAGACAAAGCATACTCACGACCATTATACTTGAACGTGATCTTCGTCAACCTCTTGTCGGTGGAACCATCAGAATACCTCTTACAAGAGGCAATGAACTGGTAGCACAGCTCCGGGTAAGCATCAGCGGACTTATTCAGGAAAGTCCCCAGGCCACACTCTGCTAAACAAAGAGAAATACACTCCAACATACCAAACTCAAGCAATGTCGGCTTGTCAAAGAACTTAGTAGCCAACACCTTCCTCTCCTTCACAATGTTATACACCTCATTCTCCTCCCTCGTAACGTCCTGCTTCCTACCTCTAGGTTCCATAAGTAATGAATTGGGATGCTCAAAACAAAAGGCGACCAAAGAGGACTTACAAAACGAGCGAAAAACACTGCCTGGTGATCTCGCGCGGGACGGTGGATGTGTCGCCGGGTCGCGGTGAGATAACTGGGACTTCACACCGGGTCACGGTGGGGATCGCCGCCGGGCGATGGCTGGCGACGCGAGGCGTTGGGATTTTGTGTTTGGCTCTTTTGTGAGGCTAGACTCCAAATTGGGGCAAAGAAACTCAAGGTTAATGAAATTGGAGGCTAAATTCGGACTTAGAACATGAGGGTTTGGTAGGAAAATGGGGAATTGGCTTGGAAAAGCTTGAGAGGGGATTGGGTATGGAGTGTTTGTGAGAGTGGAGGCTAGGTTAGGGAAAGGGAATAGGAAAAAGGGTGATGGGGCCGGTTATGTACAAGGCCCAAAGAGAAAACTCGGCCAAAAGGGGCCCAATCCATCAATCCCTTATTTACCACATTTTTTTTTTGCTCCCCGTTTAAGGTTTTTTTCGGGGAGTTTTATTTATTTAATTTTTTTTTTTGGAGTTGAGAAAAGTATACCAGAAATTCGCCGCGGGGCGGTGGTCTCCACCACGGGGCGGCGGATTTGTCATCGGGTCGCGGTGAGATAACTGGGAATACCGTCTCCTCTCCATTTACTTTCGTACCTGAAATGTTAGTGACAGGCGAACGAAACAAAGCCAAAGAAACTACGAAATTAATCGAAGAGAAAGAAAAATCAAGGAAAAACTACCTCGGGTTGCCTCCCGGACAGCGCCTTAGTTAACGTCGTTGGCTCGACGTACTTCAAATCAACTACCACCTAGAACAGGATCCCTTCAGAATCCTCTTACTTGTCTCCTCCTGCTGGAACCTTCCATGGAAATGCTTGAACCTTAGACCATGTTCCCTCTTGGCCAATGACTCCATAATTGCTTCCTTTGGAGCATCTCCCCCATACTTAGAGCGATGTGGGGGCCGATAGGGCTTGACCTGATCATGCTGCACAACACTAGATGAAGGCTTACTGCCTTGTATGGTTAGTGCAGGGGGGCAAGTGCCCAAAATAGAGGGAATGGATTCTCCTATGTCATCAAGTAAGACATCACGCTCATGCAAATCAATAGGTTCAGCAATAGCAGAGTATTCAACTATAGTCTCTACTACACTAGTTTTAACATTTTCCTTAATAGGATTATCAATATCACTAATGCAGCAAAGGGAGGACAATTCAATGGAGTTGACCTTATGAATATTATGCTCAAAAATTACTCCATCGAATTCCATAGTCAAAGTTCCACTATCCACATCAATCTTTGTCATGGATGTTTTCATAAAAGGTCGACCTAACATAACAGGAGCAACCTGCTCATCATAGTCCATATCCATTACGAAGAAATCAACAGGGAAAATTAAGGGACCTATCTTAACAAGAATATCCTCCACAATACCCTTAGGGGGTATACAAGAACCATCAACAAGTTGAATCACAATATTGGTATCATGCAAATGTCCTACTCCTAAAGCTTCAATCAATGAGTAAGGCAAAACATTAATAGAGGCACCCAAGTCTAACAAGGCCTTCTCAAATCGATGCTCACCTATAACAATAGGAATAGTAAACGTACCTGGATCCTTGCACTTCTCAGGCATACGCCTTTGAAATACCGCCGAGACATGTTCACCAACCGGAACCTTTTTCTGGACCTTTAGTTTTTGTGTCCTCTTGACGGTGCATAGCTCCTTCAAAAACTTAGCATATCGAGGGATAGCCTTAATAAGCTTAAGAAGAGGAATGTTCACTTCACAGTTTCAGAATGTCTCGAAAAGATCATTGTCGTCGGCGACCCTTCTAGCCTTTAGCGCCTCGGGAAAAGGTGCTGGTGGTTTCTTGGAACCAAGAGGGGGAAAGACCGGACGAACATAATTATCAACGCAAACCTCATCGGCGGGGCTGGAATTTTGAACGCCGGGTCGCGCTGGTCCCGCCGCGGGGCGGTGGTCATCGTCGCGGGGCGGTGGGTGTGTGGAGGGATAACTGAGGCTCACCGCCGGGTCGCGGTCAGTGTCGCCGCGGGGCGGTGACATGCATTCTTCTTCACTGGCCTCAGATCCAACTCGCCGCCGGGTCGCGGTGGAGTCCACCGCGGGGCGGTCGCCGATTTTCTCCATCTCAAATTCGCTCTCCTTTTCAGCACTAGGAGGAACAACCAATTGCTTTCCACTTCGGAGGGTGATGGCACTCACATTTTCCCTCGGATTCACTGTAGTCTGAGATGACAAGGAATTTGATGTCCTCTGGTCAATCTTGGTGACAACATCAGTCAGTTGGCCAATCTGCCTCTCCATATTCTTTATGCTTGATTCAATAGTCTGAACATGAGTGGCGAAGTGCTGGGTCAAGGTCTTGAGCATCTCTTCAGTAGTAGCAGAAGTATATTGGCATTGGTGCCTCTGTTGGTATGGGGCTCTCTGCTGGTATTGCTGTTGTAATGGTTGTTGACCACCTTGTGGGTCGCTCCATCTGAAACCCGAGTGGTCTCGCCCTTTCGGATTGTAGTTGGGTTGTCCATCAAAATGCGGTCTAGGGGGTCCGTAACCTCCTACAACATTTACTTCAGCAATACCTTCTTCATGTAGCTGGGGACAAGCTTCAGTAGGGTGGAATTGATCACAGCAAATCCCACATGCTTTGACTTATTGAGGAGTGTTTTGATTTGCCATTCTCTTCACCATCTCCTTCAACTCAACTAACTCATTCAGCACAGGGTTAGGTCCTACAGGAGTCACAGCATTGACTCCCTTTCTCTGGTACGTCTTACCAAAGCTCCTAGTACTCTCACTCATCTCCTGAAATCTTTCCATGGCTGCGTCCGGTGTCAGATTAAGAATGCTCCCACCGCATGCAGCGTCAACCATCCTTATCTCTTGATCGAGCAGACCATTGTGTAAGTAGAGAACAATATCCTGTTTGGCGTATCCGTGGAACGGACAGCTAGAGCAAAGCCTCTTGTACCGCTCAAGATAGTCATATAGCGTCTCATCATCACCCTGCTCAATGTTAGCAATTGCCTTTTTCAAAGCATTCGCCTTCTTTGTTGGGAAGTACTTGTCAAGAAACGCCTTGTGCAGTTCAGTCCAGGTATTGATGGTCCCTGGCGGCAAGTGATAATACCAGTCGCTAGCAGAGTCTAGCAAAGAAAAACCAAAGGCTCTCATCTTGATTTGATCATCCGTCAAATTCCCTGGCTTCATAGTCATGCAGACATTGTGGAATTTACCCAGATGAGATATCGGGTCCTCTCCACTCAAACCATGGAATTTCGGGAGATAAGAAACAACTCCAGATTTCAGCTCAAAGTTCACCCCTTCGTCAAGTGCAGGGATGACGACAGCCAAGGGGGTTTGTGCCCCAATGTTCGGTTCAGTAAGCTCTCTCAGAGTTTCGGCCATTGCAGTAGGAGGAATGTCAACTGGCTCAACCGTCTCAACTGTTTCAAACTCTGCTTCTTCTTCTCCTTGATCGCGTAGGTTCGCACGAAATGATCTGTCGATTTTTGGATCAAAAGCAGCTAGAGGGGGGTCAGTAGAACGAGTGTCGACCATAAGATAGGTCTCCACCAAAGCCAATCACAAAAACACACAACAAAACAGAAAACTTCCCCGACAACGGCGCCAAATTTGACGTGGCCGAAATATGCAATGCAAATATCGTTGAATGGCCTAATCAAAGTAAAAGTCCTAAAAAACCTAATAAACAGATGTATAGCAAGCAAGTAAGGGTCGAACCCACAGGGAAGATCTGATGAAGTATGCAATTATGATTAACAAGTAACAAGGAAGGGGGGTTTTGGTTATCAAACAGAGTAAAGTAAACAGCTTTAGTTGATTGAGAATATGATTTGGGGAAAATAGTTCCACTAGAACGAGATCCACAATACAGAGATGTAATTTGATAACTGAAATCTATTAAATCCAAGTTCTTTAACTATTCTTATGGTTGTTCCCACCATGATCTTGATTAACTACCAATTCAGACAGTTGTTGATAGTACTTACTACAATATCAATGGAAGAAAACCTTACCACTAATAAAGCAATAGCATTCATGCAAGGGTATAGGATACATGCAAATAGAAGAAAACCTTACTATTCAACATGCAAATAATTCTCTCTCACAATTGCACACTCGTATTCCACTATATGCAACAATTGTGTTTGCTACTAGATATGCACTCGTATTCCACTATATGCAAATCCTAGCAATTTGATAAATATTACTCAACCTAGTTGATCAGGCTATGAAGAATAACGATAAATCAACACTCAATATAACCAAGAGAATTAAACCACCACATATAAGAATAAGAACAAGGAATAAAAATCTCACAAACGAATCAACTGTATTGCTTCAAACGTCTAGTAGAACAAGGGGAAATTAGTGCTCCATTGAGATGCAAATGAAACCCTAATTGAGAAAAGAAAACAATGATGATAATAAAAGTGTCTAGTGTCTCTACTCAAGACCTAGAAAAAGGTCTTAAATAGGCAAAGGGAAATAAGTTAAACCTAACGAAAATAGTAAAGGAAATAAAATAATAAAAAGGAAATCCAAAAATGCAAAATAAGGAAATAATGTCTTCGCTGGCCGCGAGGTGTTACGTGCCCACCGCGGGGCGGTGAGATCCACCGCGGGGCATCAGCTTCCACCGCGGGGCGGTGGTTGTCTTCTGGCGCAACCAGCTTCTTCTCTGAGACCCACCGCCGGGTCGTGATGGCGTCTGGCGCGGGGCGGTGACACCCGCCCTCTCCTTTCTCCAGCTCTTCACTTCTTCTCTTCCGCTCTTCCATACTACCAAATGTTGGTAGGCTTCTCCAATTAGTCTTCAAGCGGATCCTCATCCATCTTCATCTTCTCCATCCTTCATTAAGCTGTAAATCCCTGGATATCTTCAATTCTCTCCACATCTTCTGGATTACAGACTTACCCTCAAATCTAGTCATAAACTCCTCTAAATAATGCTAATAATTGCTAGTAAAGGTGCATGAAATGACACCTATCAGCTACTTACCAACGACTAGTCAACAAGATGTTCAAAGATCAGATTGGGGACACCATGGAGGTCTACATCGATGACATGTTAGTCAAATCGAAGCAAAAGAAAGACCACATTGAACACCTAAGGGAAGCATTTGAGGTACTTAGACGCTATAACATGAAATTAAATCCCACTAAATGTTCTTTCGGAGTCTCTTCAGGGAAATTTTTGGGATACATGGTGACACAAGAGGAGTAGAAGCCAACCCAGAATAGGTCAAGGCCCTCATCAATCTCCGATCCCCTCGATGCGTCAAGGATGTGCAAAAGTTGACAGGTCGGATAACAGCTCTGAACAGATTCATCTCGAAGTCATCCGACAAATGTAAACCCTTTCACGACGTTCTCAAGAAAAACAAATCTTTCCAATGGACGGAAGAGCACGAAGTTGCCTTTCAGGACCTAAAGAAATACCTTGCCAGTCCCATGTTACTAACCAAACCCAAAGACGACGAGCCATTATTGTTGTACCTAGTAGTATCGGAGTCCGCCGTGAGCGCAGTACTGGTCAGAGAAGAAGATGCAAGCAATCGCCAATCTACTATGTCAGTCGAACGTTACTATCGGCAGAAACAAGGTACTTATCGTTAGAAAAACTCGTACTATCACTGGTAATGGCGTCGAATAAACTCAAACCATATTTCGAATCCCATACTATAATTGTCCGCACTAATCATCCCATGAGAGCAATCATGAGGAAACCTGAGTTCACAGGACGGATGGCCAAGTGGGCCATACATCTCAGCGGCTATGACATCGAATACGAGCCCAGAACAGCGATCAAGTCGCAAGCCCTGGCTGACTTTGTGGTAGACTTCAGCCCGACCCTAGAACAAGAAGCCGCCAAAAAAATGACACAGTTACTCGCAACAGAGGAAACGGGTAAGTGGGAGCTCCACACCGATGGTGCATCGAACGCTAGAGGATCAGGGCTAGGGGTCGTGCTGAAATCGCCACAAGGGGACAAGATAGCCCAGACTGTAAGATGCAATTGGGATGCGACCAACAACGAAGCTGAATACGAAGCACTCATTTTCGGGCTCATCTTGGCGCGCGACCTAGGGGTCCGAGAGATCGAAGTCATTTGCGACTCCCTCCTAGTCGTAAATCAAATACAAGGGTCGTACAACGCAAAGGACGATAGAATGATAGATTACCTGGACGTGACCAAGTAGTTGATCGACCAATTCCAAACATTCGACATCAGGCAGGTGCCCAGGGATCTCAACTCTCAAGCTGACGCACTAGCCAATCTAGGGTCCGTCTTGGACCTAAAGGAATTTCCAAATATCCCACTGGCATACGTCATGACACCAGCTGTTCCAAAAACATCTAAGGAGTCGGTCGTACCATTAGAGGAACTTGTTGCGATAGAGATAGGCGACCGGCCGGAAGAAGACATTGTCAGCAATCATGACGATTGGACGTTACCTTACATCAAATGGCTAAAAGACGGCGTCCTACCCAACTACAAAACAGAGGCAAAAAGGCTAAAGGTGCAAGCACTTTCTTTCGATATTATAAATAACATCTTGTACAAAAGATCTGTCACAGGGATACTCCTACGATGCCTCAAGACTCCAAAAGTCGGACGTATCTTACAATCGTTACATGAAAGAGAATGTGGGAACCACACCGGCGGGCAAAGCCTCTCGGGAAATGCCTTGCGAAACGGATACTACTGGCCCACGATGAATAGAGACGTAATGGAGTACACCAAGAAGTGCGATGCCTGCCAACGACACGCACCCGTTCCTCACCAACCCTCGGAACTACTACATCCGACTCTAGCGCTGTGGCCCTTCATGAGATGGGGGATGGACATCGTCGAAAAACTCCCACCTGCGTCGGGTCAACGAGTCTTCTTCCTTGCCATGACGGACTACTTTTCTAAATGGATCGAAGTTGAAGCCTACCGAGAGGTAAAAGATCAACACGTCATTTCATTCATTAAACGCAATATCTTGTGCAGATTTGGCGTCCCATCAGAAATCGTGTGCGACAATGGCTCCCAATTCATCAGTCATAAGACTCGAGCCTTTTGCGACCAATGGAACATCAAATTGGTCACCTCCACCCCTCGATATCCACAATCTAACGGACAAGCCGAGTCTAGAAACAAAATCATCATCAACAACCTCAAGAAACGCCTTACAGGGGCTAAAGGAAAATGGGCAGACGAGCTCCCGTTCATTCTCTGGTCCGACAGGACCACTCTAAAGAACGCGACCGGACAGTCACCATTCTCACTCGTCTATGGAAGCGAAGCAGTCATCCCCGCTGAGCTATTGGTTCCAACATCTCGTTACAGCCTTCAGACGAACGAACAGAACAACGTCGAACTAGCACACAACTTGGACACAGCGGATGAGACTAGAGAAAAAGCCAGGATTAGAATGGTCAAGTTCCAGCAACAGGTCGCAAGAAGCTACAACAAGAACGTCCGAGCCAAGGTCTTTAAAGTTGGAGATTGGGTCCTTAGTAAGACATTCCAGAACACCAAGAATCCGACTAACGGAAAGCTCGCACCTCAGTGGGAAGGACCCTACCTAATCAAAGAAGTAGTCGGGCAAGGAGCATATCAATTGGAAGACAAAGACGGACGACCAATCCCGAGAAGTTGGAATGCAACACACCTAAAGTTATACCACTTATAAGCTATTAAGGTAAGGCGCTAAACATCCTTTCACCTATCGTACATTACTTGTTGTCACAAGCATAACTCTATTTCCTGAAACTGAGCATTTACATCTAGTAAGGACATTTTCCTTGCAAACCTAAGTACATGACGACATCAACATACATACTGGATCCAGTCACAAACAAAAGCGCTTACACTACATTTACACGATCGATCGGAACACGGGGAGATGAACAACACAGGCACATCGGCACACCGCCTGCCTTACACAATACATAAGGTTAAGACACCTTATTACATTTATGCGATAGAAACATATTGCTTTTCCTCCTCGGCTTAAAGTCATGACTAAACATAAACACATACATTTGTAGGCCTCCTTCTTCACATACATACGGCAAGCCCTACTCGACGGAGCACACGGGCAAACCCGACATACAAATCAAAAGCGTCAGCAACAAACTTCTCTAAAAAAGTCCGACGAAGCGTACGAACACACAAATGTACGATCTTTTGTAAAACAGATTGCATTAAATAAAAGCCTAAGCATTTTTACAAATATGCGACCCGCGATGGTGGACGGGTCGCCAAAACACATTGTTCACCTACACACATGTAGGACTTCAAATCATCCACAAAACACATTCTGCGACCCGTGATGGTGGACGGGTTGCCAAAACAGAAAACATCCTACCCACACACATGTGGGACCACAAGTCAAATACGAAAAACAATCAAGGGTTAGGGTTCGCAACATCACCTTTGGCAGGGGCCATGTCGGGAGAAGGTTGGGGCTCAATCCGCACGTTGTCACCAAGGTAGGCCTCGTCCTCACCGGCACTTCCGTCCAAGGATTCCTCTCCGATGCCGGCCAGACGGAAAAGCTCCAAACCTGGATTCCCCTTCGAACACAGGGAATCCATGGTCTCCTTCTCCGCCTTTAAATCCCAGGTACCCTGCTTGCCCTCTTCGAACTCCTCGATCATCTCAATACGCGACTTCAACGCATAAAAAGCGCCTACGTCGCCCGCAATCCGACCATCCTCGATCCTAGCCTGCTTCACCTTCTCCTCGACACCCGACTGACTCTCACTAAGCTCCTTCCGACAAACGTCCAAGTCATCTTGGCAATTCTTCAACTCCCTGGCAAAGCGGCGCTCGACGTCCCTACAACGGCTCTCAGCTCCCTCCAACTTGGTCTTCAAAGATGCCAGGTCAGACTCTGACCTAGCAGACATGTCCTCGGCCTTAGCAACCATTTCCTTGACACCAGAATACGCCCCCAAGAGATACTGAAAAGTCTAGAAAAAGACAAAACCAATCAAGGTTTCACCCGACTACGAGAAAGAAAACAAACAAACTTGAGATAGTCAAGACGACTTACCTTCCATGCAGAGCACCCCGCTTCACCAATACAGTCCAAAGGAGAGACTTCGTCAACTTCAGACTTCAGAGTCGGGTCCTAAGCATGAAAGAGATCGACAATCGATTGACCGACCGCATCAATCTTCTCGACTCCACGAGCAACCGTCCCCTTTTTCTTTGGAGTGTTCACCACCTTCACATCGCCGGAAGAGGCCCCTGCCTTCCTTTTCGAGCCAACTTTGGCCGGGAGCGACGACTCCACCGGCGTCGATTTACTCGACAAGGCCCTAGCCGCCAGCCTTTGCTCTATAAGCCCTTTCCCGTACACTTCCTTCAAACGGGCACTCGACCGACCAGCCGGAGATGCTGACACGACAAGACAAAACATAAAACATGAGCATATGAAAGAAAAAGAAATACACAAGGCGAACGAAAAACTCACACTTGACCCGAGAAGACGAAACATTCGACATGACGTCCTGAGTGGTGGGGGAAGTCGACAACAAGTTGACGTTCATAAACCTCCGCTCCAACGCAGGGATACTAAGGATGATCTTCGACAGGCCCTCTGACTGGGTATCTACCTCCAACTCTTCAGCCTCAGGGACTACAAAAAAGAAGAGTTAAGCAAGGAGTTAAAACACATAAGACAGGCAAAGAGAGGTCGAATACATACTCTCAACTCGCCACTCCGACAGCAAAAATGAACAGTCACCCCCTTCTCTAGAGACGAACGCTCGACGAAGAAGAACTTCGACCCCCATCAACGGTCATTTACATCTAAATTAAACACCAAGGGCTTCCGACCCGGACGAATACACAACTGGACGCGAGAAGAACTCTTCGACCCCAGGGAGTAGTTGTACCATAGGGCGTCGAAGTTAAAACCGGCCCCGGACTGGACATTCAACAAGTCTAAAACCCTAAGGATCCGCCACGCCTGCGGCATAACCTGACACGGCGCAAGCGCCAGGGTCACTAAAAAATCCCTAACGAGGGGAGAAAACGGAAACTTGTGGCCAATCCTAAACGGGTAAGCATAAAAACAAACCCATCCCTCGTAGCGAGCGTCGGCCCTCTCGTCCGGATGTGGCATCCTTGCGACCGTCTCAGGAGGAAATCCTCCGACTTGGAGGATCTGCTCCAACTCCGCCTCTGACAAAGTCCCCGTCAGAGCGTCTGCCTCCTTCAGAAGGAAAAGGGGGCGAACCTCGTTCTTGCTCGAGTTCGAGCGAGTAGCAGACAATTCAGAAGACTCGCTGGAAACCATTTCCAAAACAGAAAGAGGGGGAAATCGAAAAGCAATTTTTTGAGACCTAGAGAAACCTACCAGATGAAGAAACAAAGGAGGAAGATGAAGCCAAATCGTCAGAAGGCTGATTCGAATTTATGGAGGGAGTCGGCGGGTTGCAGAAACGTCCCATCGTGCCACGGGATTATCACCACGTAGCCCTCGCCTGTCGTGCCAAAGATCGGAAGGTGGAGATCGTGTGAAGGGAAGTTGTTTGGACTCCATCTCGCAGCTGCCTTGAGCCCAAAACAACTTGGGGCTATTGTTGGGCCCAACATTCTCCAGAAGGATCGAAACCAACGGATTGGGCCGGAATCCGAGCGAGGTCGAAGGCCAAGAGAGACCGGAAGGAAACGTCGGATGCTCCACAGACGCAAAGGATCCAACCAGTCCCGAAGATCTCGCCCAGGGCATTAAATGCTCGATCGTGTTGCAACATAATTGATCAAGAGGTAGTATCCCGTTTCAAACTCTCAACTTCACCTCATCTTCAACCTTATACTTTGTGTTGGCTTAATTCTTCTACTCTTCTAAAAGTCAAAGAGCAAGACAAGGTTAAGTTCTCCATTGGAGGATATGAGGATGAAGTTCTTTGTGATGTGTTGCCTATGACCGCTTGCCACATTTTTCTTGGAAGGCCATGGCAGTTTGACAGAGGGGTCATCCACCATGGGGTTACAAATGAATACTCCTTCCATTTGAAAGGAAAACGGATCACTCTTTACCCCTTGGCACCACATGAGATCATGACTGATCACGTTGAAAGGGAACAAAGGAAGTTGGCCAAGGGCAAGAAAATGGCCATAGGGAACAAAGGAGGCGCATCCAACCATATGCTTCTAGCCAAGCCAAAATAAGTGGTTCACGCCATCCAAGGAAGTAAAGTTTGAGACCTTCTCATATTCAAGGAAACATTACTTTCCTCCCAAGAGCTAGATGATCTTCCTAAGCCTATTGCTCGTCTTTTGCAGGGATTTGAAGACTTATTCCAAGAAGGTATTCCTAGTGGGTTGCCACCCATTAGAGGAATAGAGCACCAAATTGACTTCACCCCCGGTGCCACACTTCTAAACCGAGCTGCCTATAGAGCCAATCCTGAGGAGACAAAGGAGCTCTAAAGACAAGTTCAAGAGCTACTTGACAAAGGGTACGTGAGAGAGAGCCTTAGCCCATGTGCCATTCCCGTCATCCTGGTTCCCAAGAAAGATGGAACGTGGAGGATGTGTATGGATTGTCGAGCCATCAACAACATTACCATCAAGTATCGACATCCAATCCCAAGGCTTGATGATATGCTCGACGAGTTGCATGGAGCAAGCATATTCTCCAAGATTGACCTTAAGAGTGGATACCACCAAATAAGGATGAAAGAGGGCGACGAGTGGAAAACCGCCTTCAAAACCAAGTATGGCTTGTATGAGTGGATGGTCATGCCTTTCGAACTCACAAATGCCCCAAGCACATTCATGAGGTTGATGAATCATGTTTTACGGCCTTTCCTTGGTAAATTTGTGGTAGTTTATTTTGATGATATCTTGGTATATAGCCACAACTTGCATGAACATGTTAATCACCTTCGACAAGTCTTAGAAGTACTTAGGAGTGAAAAATTGTATGCTAATTTCAAGAAGTGTCATTTTTTCTCCGACCATGTGGTGTTTCTAGGCTTTGTTGTGTGCATGGAAGGGTTAAAGGTTGATGAGGAAAAGGTGAAGGCAATCCAAGAGTGGCCAACTCCCATCTCTATAACCCAAGTGCGTAGCTTCCTTGGGTTAGCTGGGTTCTACCGCCGATTTGTGAGAGATTTTAGCACTTTGGCCAGGCCCTTCACCGAGCTCACTAAGAAGAATGTGGCCTTCAAGTGGGAGGCTACACAAGAGGAAGCTTTTATGGCTCTCAAGGAGAGGCTCACGCATGCACCACTCCTAGCCTTGTTTGACTTTGACAAAACCTTCGAGATCGAGTGTAATGCATCTAGAATTGGTCTTGGAGGAGTGCTCATGAAAGGAGGCAAGCCAATTTCCTACTTTAGTGAGAAGTTGGGAGGTGCTGAGTTGAATTACCCAACATATGACAAGGAGTTGTTGGCCCTAGTTCGAGTGCTCAAGGTATGACAACATTACCTTCTACCAAGGGAATTTGTCATCCACTTGGACCATGAAGCATTGAAGTTCTTGAAAGGGCAAAGCAAACTGATCAAGCGACATGCCAAATGGGTTGAATTCATTAAGGCCTTCCCTTATGTCATCAAACATAAGAAGGAAAAAGACAACATAGTGGCCGATGTACTATCAAGGCGGTACACTCTTCTCTCTCTTTTGGATGCTAAGTTGCTAGGATTTTCTTTCATGAAAGAACGTTACGCTAGTGATGAGGATTTTTGTGAAGTCTTTCATGCATGCATGTCCACGGGAAGTAGAGACCAATTCTATTTGCATGATGGATTCCTATTCAGAAAGGCTAAGTTGTGTGTTCCTAGGGGGTCCACTAGGCGGTTGTTGGTCCAAGAGGCCCATGGTGGGGGACTCATGTGACACTTTGGTGTGCTTAAAATCTTGCATACCCTCCAAGAACATTTCTTATGGCCCAAGATGCATAATTCAGTCAAGAAGTTTTGTGTCTCATGTACTACTTGTTTGAAAGCTAAGTCTAAAGTTCAACCACATGGCTTGTACACACCTTTGCCCATTCCCCAAGCTCCCTGGGAAGACATCTCCATGGATTTTGTGTTAGGATTACCTAGGTCTAAGAGGGGTAGAGATTCTATTTTTGTTGTGGTAGATCGGTTCTCTAAGATGGCTCACTTCATTGCTTGCCATAAGACCGATGATGCTTCACATGTTGCTACTCTATTCTTTGACAATATTGTGAGATTGGATGGAGTTCTCAGATCGTGATATCAAGTTCCTCAGCTACTTTTGGAAGCCATTGTGGGCCAAGCTTGGTACTAAGCTTCTCCTTTCCACCACTTTCCATCCTCAAACGGACGGCCAGACTAAGGTAACTAATCGTACTCTTGGTGCCTTACTTAGATCGATATTGCAGACTAACTTGCGCATGTGGGAGGATTGCCTACCCTTCATTGAGTTTGCATACAATCGATCTATTCACATCGCCATCAAGAAGACGCCATTTGAAGTGGTGTGAGGCCGCAACCCCGCAACGCCTTTGGATCATTTACCATATGCCATCATAGAGCGGGAAAGCAAGGAAGGGGCCGACCATGCCCATAGGATTCAGAAGCTTCATGAGGACACTCGGTTGCAGCTTGAGAAGAAGGCCATGCAATACAAGAGACATGCCTACAAGGGCCGCAAGGAGGTACTGCTTGAGCCCAGAGATTTGGTGTGGGTGCACTTGAGGAAAGAGCGGTTCCCGACCCTCCACAACTCCAATCTTAAACCTAGAGGAGATGGGCCATTTCAGGTGCTCGAGAAGATCACCGACAATGCCTACCGCATCGAGTTGCCGCCCACCTATGGAGTTCACGATGTGTTCAACGTCGCCGATTTGGTGCCCTACTTGGTGGACGATGAAGTTGACCTTGATGCGCTGGATTCAAGCTCAAATCCTTTCCATGGAGGGGGGGATGATGTGACTATTCCCCATCAAGTACCACCTACAAGCAAGGTCTCCACACTTTCCTCTGACTCTCCGAGTTCCCCAGACAGTTGCTTGCACAACAAGGCCTCCACACTTCGTCTGACTCTCCGAGTTCCCCAGACAATTTCCTTGCACAACAAGGCCTCCAGACTTTCGTCTGACTCTCCGAGTTCCCCAGACAGCAAGGCCTCCACACTTTTTTCTGACTCTCCGAGTTCCCCAGATAGTTCCCTACACAACAAGGTCTCCACAGTTCCCTCTGACCGTCCTCCTATCACCGCGCCTCCTGAGCTACCACTGAGGGCAATCACGCGTGCTCGGGCTAGAGAGCTTCAAGCCAAGCTCAAGAGGGGTCTCCTATACTTTGGAGCGACGAGCCAAGACCTTGTGGGTTCAATGACATTGCTTGTGACCCACCGAGCCACCTAAGGAACTCCACCGCCGACATTTTGCACAAGACCTTCTAGAAGAAGTTCTAGCCAGCCTCTTTAATATGGAGTTTTCAATAGGTAACAAGCCTTTCATCGAGGCTGAAGAGATCGTCAATCCTATCACATATCATATGGAGTTTTCAAAGGAGTGTACTTATCACAATTGAATTTCTCCAATACTTTCTCAGTGTAATGAGATTGTGACAATGATAAGCCCTCCGTTCCCCGCCTTATCCTAATCCCTATGATAACATTGGCCTCCACCATGTCCTTCATGGAAATTGTGATGACAAAATGCCTTTGTAAGGTCTACTTGCCTTTGATCCGTTCCAAAGATCAACATGTCATCCACGTACAAGTAAATTATAACACCATTCCCAGAATTATCAAATTTGCTATATACACACTTGTCCGATTGATTCAGTTTGAATCCATTGAACAACACAATATCATCAAACTTTTGATGCCATTGTTTTGGTGCTTGCTTCATCCCTTACAAGGACTTGACCAATTTGCACACCTTATGCTCTTGTCCGTGCATAACGAACCCTTCGGGATGATTTTTATAAACTTCTTCCTCAAGGTCCCCATTAAGGAACGCTATTTTCATATTCATTTGGTGTATAACCAACTTGTCAGTAGCAGCCAAGGCAATCAGTAGCCTAATGGTGGTAACCCTAGCAACCAGTGTATGGGTATCAAAGTAGTCGGTTCCATACTTTTGTCTAAAGCCTTGAACAACCAATCGGGCCTTAAACTTATCTATGGTTCCACCCACTTTCATCTTCTTCTTGAATATCCAATTACTTCCCAATGGCTTACATCCAGGGGGAAGATCAGCCAAGACCCATGTATTGTTCCCCATGATTGAATCCATCTCATCACTTATGGCCTCTTTCCAAAAGGACACGTCTTGAGACTTCATCGCCTCAGTAAACGTCTTTGGGTAATCCTCAATATTGTAATAATACAAGTATTCAGATCCAACATCATCCCTTGTTCCCTCTACCAAGTAAACATGGAAGTCATGGACAAAGGACGTTCCTTTCCTTACTCTTTTACTCTTTTGGATCTCTGGTTCATTGTTCCCAAGTTGGACATCCATGTATATGTTTCCACTTTTACTGGGAACAATGTCATTGTCTCCATTATTACTGGGAACAATGACTTTTTTTAAAGGTGTCAATGAAAATCGTTTTTCATCAAAGATGGCATCTCTTGAATCTATAACGGAGTGAACCGAAATAGACTTGTTAGGTTCAATAACATAGAACCTATATGCTTTAGAATGCTCAGCATATCCAATAAGGTCACATTCAACACCTCTTTCATCCAAAGTCTTTCGCTTGGGTTCGGGTAGTCTTACAACCGTCCTACATCCCCAAACCCAAAGATAATTCAGATTTGGCTTCCTTTGGAACCAAACCTCATATGGGGTAGTCTTGTTCCTTTTGTTAGGAACCCTATTCAATAGGTAACAAGCCGTCAACATGGCTTCCCCCAAAATACGTCATTCTAACCTGAGTAGGAAAGCATGAAATTGACCATTTCCTTTAGAACTCGATTCTTCCTCTCCGACACACCATTTTGTTGTGGTGTGTAGGGAGCCGTGGTTTCATGAATGATCCCTACGGATGGGAAGTATTCTGGGTCAAAATACTCACCACCTCTATTGGTGCGCAATCTTTTGATCACTGTTCCCAACTGAAGTTTCACTTCAGTTTTATAGATTTTAAATTTTCCAAGGGCCTCGTCCTTAGCATGCAATACAAATACATAGAAATACCGAGAATAATCATCTATGTAAGTAACAACATATTTCTTATTTCCCAAGGACAAAGAAGCATGAAAATCACATAAGCCACTATGTATCAAATCAAGCACTACACTATTTCTCTGAACATCAGGGAACGATTATCTTGTTATCTTAGTAAGCATGCAAGTTCTACACCTCTCTAAACTCATATAAAATGGAGAAATTAAACCATTTTTAGACATATCAAGCATGCGTTTATAATGAAAATGTCTTGGTCGAGCATGCCATAGAGAGGAAACAGTTTCCTCTGAGGGAACAATACCCTTTGAAGGTGTTGTTCCCACTGAGGGAACAACATGTTTAGAAGAAATAGAATCTTGATAACAAGTCATGTAAGTTGAATTAATAACTTTATTAATACTTAGCTTAAACATACCATTACATAGGTAACCACGACCTATAAATACACCACCTTTCGATAAAATATATTTATCGGCTTCAAACACTTGCCGAAAGCCTAACTTGTTAACGATAGCACTAGAGACTTGATTTTTTCTTATTTTGGGTAAATACAACACATTTTCTAGAATTAAAGTCTTCCCAGATGAGAACTCTAACTCCACTTGGCCTTTGCCTAAGACGGGGAAGTTGACTCATTTCCCATATGAAGGACACATCCATCATCCAAGGGAATGAAGGTCTTGAACATTGACTTTTCCCTACACACGTGTGTGGTAGCTCTCGAGTCAACCCACCATGTTATCTCATCATCCCGCACAAAAGAGGGAATGGTTCCGTTCGAGGGAACCATTCCTTTTTGACCTTGATGAGATATTTGCCCTTGGTCCTTAGAACCATGAGCAGACTGGTTGAGAACGTTACCCTTCTTTCCCTTTCCAACCCAACAATCATTCTTAAGATGTCCAGGCTTCCCACAATTCCAACATCCCTTTAGATAGGGTTTCTTGTTGGGACCGGTGTGTGTTGTTGTACAGCCTTTTCTTGCCCTTCTTGTTGTTACCCTTATGGGAACCTTCTTCCATCATGTTGATGATGGAAGAATTGAGAGTTTCTTTCTCCTTTCCTTTCTCTTGCGAACGAAGGCCCTCTTCAATATGCAAGTGGCTTCCAAATTCCACAAGGGAAGTAGCTTCCTTCTTGTGCTTCAACATGTGCTTGAAGTCTTTCCATGACGGAGGCAATTTGTCAATAATTCTTGACACAGAAAGAGACTCATCCATATTCAATTTATGTTGAGCAAACTGCCCCAAGATACGGAGTATCTCATTATATTGCTCCATCACTGGTCGAGAGTCAACCATTTTATATATATTGAAGTTGCTCACAAGGAACTTTATGCTTGAAGCGTCCTTATCCATATACTTCAACTCAAGAGATTCCCAAAGTTCCGAGGTGGTTTCAACAATTTGGTACACATCGAAGAGGGAGTCAGACATACCATTTAAGATGTGGCATCAACAGATGTAGTCATCGTTCTCCCATTTGCTCTTTCTCCTCAAGGCCTCCAGTGATTCTTCATCATTGACTATCTCCGACATAAAAGTGGATAGGACGTACACCACCTTGAGGGTGGTCAAGAGGAAATGCATCTTCTTTTGCCAACGGAGGAAGTCCATCCCTTCAAATTTTTCCAACTTCTGGAATTTCATTGTCATCTCACGAACAATCGTCATTGATCTGAAAATTCTGATTTCGATTGTAAGAACAATGTAAGTTGAATAAGGTAACAATGTATGTTGAGGCGATTGTTCCCTACAAGTCTTAATCTTCTCTTGATGTAGACATCAGATTCAATAGGGAACGATAACTCGGATAAGATTTGAATCGTGAGAACACTTTCCGAAATCAGAATTTTGCCCCTTACTAAAGCCTTAGGGAATCCGCAAAATCTGAAGTGAGATAATACAAACCCTCTAATTCCCTTCAAGGCTTATGATGGGAACAAAACAATGTTCATGTATTAGTGGAGTATGACTTTAACTCAAATATAGAACTCGTGTGTTCAATCTGGTGTACCAACACTATCACCGAAATGCCTTTATTTAGGCTTTCGGGCGGTTACATGGAACGATTATGACAGTTATAAGCGGTTACCAACCGTTCCAATTACCACAACCATTTCCAAGAATATCCAACTACTTCTATCAGTTACCAACTGATTTAAGGTAGTTAAGAGTTAGTTATTTTGACGGTTACCAAGGCGGTTACAACACATTAATCACCTTCTGAAACATTAACCATGCCTCAAGGAACTTGATGTTCCCACCTAGGAAACTGTTGATCCCTGTAGGGAACGACCACTCGTTCAACCTTAAGTAACGCCGATCTGTCTTAAAGACACAAATAACCTTTCTGATTCACTGTTCCCTTATGGGTAACATCACATATCCTTAATGTTTCCCTATTAATCTCAAGTATGCTTACACGAGTGTGTACTTCACACCTCCAAACCCGTGATATAGCTAAGTGAGATCTTATAGTGTCGTATGAATCTCGATCACACTAAGTGGCATTGTTTCCTATATGGGAATGGTCTCTTGATGACACTAAAATCTCCAACAAACACAAGATAGACAGTTCACATCACAAGTTTTACAGAAACTGAAACAAAAGAATAGGTTAGGAATAGATAGAAGGTTTACACATGAATTCCATTTAGAAAGAAAAGATCCATAAGGCGTAATAGTCAAGAGTACTATTTTACCACCACACATCAAAAAAATAATCCAACTAACATCACATCACTATTAAGCAAAATAGAAAGATCTGGCGTAGGGGAGGAGATCGATAAAACGAGATGCTTCAAGTTCAAAAACTCAGCATCAATCATTTTGAAATTAGATGGAGAGAAATAGTCTAAAAAATGTTCAAATGTGTTTTGTGAGGGGAAAGGAAAATAAAGTTTGTTGATAGATTTATTAATTATATAATTGAAGTGAGGAATCGGGTTGGGTATGAGGAATGAGGTTGACTGATTCTTAAGACTTTGTGTTTGGTAAAAAAATGGAGAGATGGAAGGAAGACAAAAATAGGTTTGAGTCATACCTCTTTTTTTTGGTAGGTATGAGGATTAGTCTTGTAGGCAGGTATGAGTTATTCTTTGGAATGAACTTTATACCCATACCTACATCTACCAAATAACAAATCCGGTATGACCCATTCCCAATCCCATTCCCTATACCCCAAGTATACAAACAAACACCTCCTTAAAAGATCGAGTTTATGGAACAAGTATGTAGAAATCAAGCAATCCAGAGGGGGAGTTGGAGGGATCAAACCTTTGATGTACTAACAAAGCAAGATGCCATCCCCTTATTCTTCGGCGGTGTTTTGCGGATCTGAAGGGTGCGTCTCTAGTCATCCATTTTCGGTGGTGTTGTGGCAATTTTCAATCCTATGTGGAGCTTTGCAGATGTTTGTTCAGTCGACCTCGTGGAACAAAGGTAGGGTGTACGTTTTAAGGCATTTCGTTTATTACTATATAAATTATGTGTTATGCTTGTCGAAATATTACAGTGTTGTTTTTGTTTGGTAGGCGACAGAATCTGGTTACCGGCAGTAACAATTGGAAGGAGGTTAGGCACCGAAGATTAAAGTATGTCTTTTTCATTCTTTTGAGTTTCTGATAAAATGCGTATGAACTGTTGTGTACTATTCTTCATAAGAATTTATGCTCAGTCCAACCCTTAACTATTGATTGTTTATGAAAGCTTCATTCCCTAATTGAAGTCAATCGTTCGTGTTGTTTCCACAACATGCGATTAAAGCTTTAAGAATTACTAACACTAATTGATGAGATGTATGGATGTGGGCTCTCTTAGACTGATAGATTTTTTACTCTCTCAACTAATTTTTGTGGTGCAATGCTTTAAGATGTATATTAAATGTTGAAAAATGCCTACATTGTAGATTCGTTATCTTATATCTATTTAGCCATATGATGAGACTATTGTATCATTATGCTCTAAAGCTCAGTACTTACCTTGCACGAAAGCAAAGTTGTATTAAAATATTGGCAAGGAAGTAGTATCTCCATATGTTAATATCCTCTAATAGATTATGTTGTAGTCTTGTCCTTCCATGTGAGTGATTAATAATGTATTTGATCGATTTCAGGGCATTTCAACCAGGCATATCATGGAATGTTTATTTGTCTTATAATTTTCTAGATTGAGTTACTCTTGTTAGGGAGTTTGCGCTAAGTTTTTTTTTCATTTCTTGTTGATTTTCTAAAATTCCATGCATTAATACATAAATCAAACTTTCATATTTAATTTCAATTGCTTGAAATCAGAATTCGTTCATTCTGGTAAATTTGCGCTACAATTTCGTTTGTTGCAGATCAAGATCTATTGAAGACCACGGAGAAAGATTTCTCTAGCCATCGTATTAGTGTTAGTTGATCTCTTTAACCTTTCCTAGCTTGAATTGGAGGCCGATTTGCTTAATCTTATCAGATTTTATGTTTTCTTTCTCTGTTTTATGTCGTCTTGGAACTAATTTTAGGGTTTGTTATCTATATGTTGGTCTACCCGTATCTGGCAAGTTCATCACAACTAATCCAGAGTCAGATGAGAATAGGTTAGGTTATCTCATTACTCTAGATTAGAACCGTGTGTTTTTTCTACAAAATCAATGTGAGGATCAACTGAAAATTGGTATTTTGAAAATTTTAGTTTGATGGCCGTAATTTTGTGAAATTGAATTAAGTAATTCGTTGTCAATGCCTTTAAAGATAAGTTATTGTTAGTGCTTCTTGAGGGGGGGAAATCTCATCTCATATATAGTAGAATTATATATTGGATTACAAACAATACTTCACATCACATAAATAAATAAGTAAAAAAAATATAAAACTCTATTCTTGACCTACCTAGTAATCTGTGTAGTGTAATAATACTGAACATTTCAACACGAAAGAAAGAACTCACTGATTGTTTTGGTGTGGTTGGTATTGGAAGAATCCATTTCACCTTTCATATTGCTTGCTTTGATATGCTTGTGCTTTTAGGTCTTCATTTTTGGGTCGGATGTTGGTGCTTGCATTTCGCCCTTGCCTTTGTCAAATTCAATGTTGCTACACCTGCAGAGAAACTCGAAGAAGCCTTCAGAGCTTGTAGTAACTTCTTCAAATCTGCACATGAGCACTAATAAGTGATGCAAATCCTAAAGCATCACCTGTAAAATATTACTTCTTAAGACACAAATCCTAAAATACATGACTATCTCACCACTGATAATGTGCTACATAAAGAATAGAGGTCAACTAGAAATTGGCATAATTCTACTATGTTGGAATGGTAGGACCTGTAGAAATATAACTTGGTTGGGGGTGGAGTCCAGATTCTTCACTTTCAACCTTTTTTTTATATCAATTGTGCTACTTTCTAATTGGACCATATGTAGGATGGGATTCTTCACTTCTTCAATCTGTGCCATTTTCGATGTGGCTAGTTATGGGTTTACATGTTGGGCTATTTAAAAGGGATTGAAGGTAACGAAAGGATGAGGAACACCATTGATTTAGGCCAAGTTGAAAGGTCGATAGTTGACTACCTTCCCTGCCTCTATATCCTCCCTGCTTAAATGCATTAATTATATGTCTTTAACTGAAGGTAGGCAGGTGTAGGGGTTAATGTTCTTTGAACGTTAACAGAGATTAATCACATATTGGTGGGCCTTTGGCCCAATTAAAAAATAAGGCATTTAGGTTCATATATAATTTTCTCTTGTGTATGGCCTTACAGGTATTTGGGTTTTGCCCATTTGTTGTTTTGATTTTCAATTTAAAAATGAGCCTTACATGCATTTGGGTTTTTCCCATTTTTTGTTCAGATCTACATCCGAGTGTAAAAAGAACGGGCAACCAAGCTGTAGCTTCAATACCCGGTCACCAATCAAGTCCAGGTTAGGCACTCAAGTCCATAAGAAAACCACCTCAGGATTGACATTTTGCAGGATTTGCTCAAGTATAGTTTCAATTGAAGATAATTTTCATTTGTTAATTTTGAAAAAGAAAGAGAAAAAAGAAGAAGAAGAAAATGGGAAAGAATCAAGCAAGTTTCTACTTTCTAGAAACATCCAACAGTTGTCCGGAAAGTAGTAATATATGTACCATTTTCATTTGTATGTCAAGGATAAGGTCATAAGTGATTCCATAGAAGAAGAAGGAAGATATATAAGAAGGGAAAAGAAGGTGCTAGAGAATATCTACAAGAAACAAAATGTTGGTGATTTTAGCGTTATTAAGAAATTGTTCCCATATAGGGAACAATTCCATTTAGTGTGGTCGGGCTTCATACGACATTATAAGATCTTACTTAGCTACATCACAAGTTTGGAGGTGTAGAGTACACACTCGTGTAAGCATATTTGAGATTCAACGGGAAACATTAAGGATATGTGATGTTACCCATAAGGGAACAATGCATCAGAGAGGTTATTTGTGTCTTTAAGACAGATAAGCGTTACTTAAGGTTGAACGAGTGGTCGTTCCCTGGAGGGATTAGCCGTTCCCTAGGTGGGAATGTCAAGTTCCCTGAGGCATGGTTAAAGTTTCAGCACATGATTAATGTGTTGTAACCGCCTTGGTAACCGTCGGAATAACTACTTCTTAACTATCTTAAATCAGTTGGTGACTAATATAAGTAGTTGGATATCCTCAGAAACGGTTGTGGTAGTTGGAACGGCTAGTTATTGATGGTAACCGCTTATAATTGCCATAGCCGTTCCCTGTAACTGCTCGAAAGCCTATATAGAGGCATTTCGGTGAAAGTGTTGGGACACCAGAATGAACACACGAGTTCTCTATCTAAGTTAAAGTCATACTCCACTAATAAATGGCGATAGTTTAGTTCTCATCAGACGCCTTGAAGGGAACTAACGGGTTTGTCTTATCTCACTTTAGATTTTGCGAATTCCCTAAAGCATTAGTAACAGGTAAAATTTTGATTTCGGAAAGTGTTCTCTCGATTCAAATCTTATTCGAGTTATAGCGTTCATTGATCGTTCCCTATTGAATCAGAAGTCTACATTGAGAGAAGATCAAGACTTGCAGGGAATAGTCGCATCAACATACACGGTTCCCTTATTCAGCATGCATTGTACTTACAATCAAAATCAGAATTTTCGGATCAATGACGACTGTTCATGAGATGACAACGAAGTTCCAGAAGATGGAAAAATTCGAAGGGATGGACTTCCGCCGTTGGCAAAAGAAGATGCATTTCCTCTTGACCACCCTCAAGGTGGTATACGTCCTATCCACTCCCATGCCAGAGATAGTCGATGATGAACCACTTGAGGTCGTGAGGAGAAGGAGCAAATGGGAGAACGATGACTACATCTGCCGAGGCCACATCTTAAATGGTATGTCCGACTCCCTCTTCGATGTGTACCAAAATGTTGAATCCGCCAAGGAACAATGGGACTCTCTAGAGTTGAAGTATATGGATGAGGATGCTTCAAGCGTAAAGTTCTTTGTTTGCAACTTCAATACGTATAAAATGGTTGACTTAGGACCGATGATGGAGCAATATAATGAGATACTCCGTATCTTGGGGTAATTTGCTCAACATAAATGGAATATGGACGAGTCCATTTATGTTTCAAGCATTATTGACAAATTGCCTCCATCATGGAAAGACTTCAAGTATATGTTGAAGCACAAGAAGGAAGATACTTCACTTGTGGAACTTGGAAGCCACTTGCGTATTGAAGATGGTGTTTGTTCGCAAGAGAAAGAAAAGGAGAAAGAGACTCCCAATTCTTCCACCATCAACATGATGGAAGAAGGTTCCCATAAGGGTAACAACAAGAAGTGAAAGAAAAGGCCGCACCACAACACAAACAACGGTCCCAACAAGAAGCCCTCTCCAAAGGGAGATGGATGTTGGAACTGTGGGAAGCCTGGACATCGTAAGAAGGATTGTTGGGCTAGAAAGGGCAAGAAGGGAAACATTCCCATCCAGTCTGCTCAAGGTTCTAAGGACCAAGGGCATAAATCTCATCAAGGTCTGAAAGGAACAATTCCCTCGAACGGAATTGTTCCCTCCTTAGTAACATTTCCTAGTTTGGACTTTGTTCCTAATATTTCTGAGGCCTTCTTTGTGTGCAGGATGATGAGATAACATGGTGGGTTGACTCGGGTACTACCACACACGTGTGTAGGGACTAGTCAATGTTCAAGACCTTCGTTCCCTTGGATGATGGACGTCCTTCATATGGGAAACGAGTCAACTGCCCCCGTCTTAGGCAAAGGCTAAGTGGAGTTAGAGTTCTCATATGGGAAGACTTTAATTCTGAAAAATGTGTTGTATGTACCCAGAATAAGAAAAACATCTAGTCTCTAGTGCTATCCTAAACAAGTTAGGCTTTCGACAAGTGTTTGAAGCCGATAAATATATATTATCGAAATGCGGTGTATTTGTAGGAAGTGGATACCTATGTAATGGTATGTTTAAGCTAAGTATTAATAAAGTTATGTATTCAACTTACATGACTTGTGGTCAATGTTCTATTTCTTTTGAACATGTTGTTCCCTAAGTGGGAATGGCCCCTTCAAAAGGTGTTGTTCTCTCGGAAGAAATTGTTTCCTCTCTATGACATGCTCGACCAAGACATGTTTATTATAAACGCATGCTTGATATGTCTAAAAATGGTTTAATTCCTCCATTTGATATAAGTTCAGAGAGGTGTAGAACTTGCATGCTTACTAAGATAACAAGACAACCGTCCCCTGATGTTCAGCGAAATAGTGTAGTGCTTGATTTGATACATAATGACTTATGTGATTTTCATGCTTCTCCGTCCTTGGGAAATAAGAAATATGTTGTTTCTTACATAGATAATTATTCCCGTTATTGTTATGTATTTCTATTGCATGCTAAGGACGAGGCCCTAGGTAAATACAAATTTTATTAAACTAAAGTGGAACTTCAGTTGGGAACAATGATAAAAAAGTTGCGCACAGATGGAAGTGATAAGTATTTTGACCCAGAATACTTCCAATCCGTAGGGATCATTCATGAAACCACGGCTCCCTACACACCACAACGGTGTGTCGGAGAGGAAAAATCGAGTTCTTAAGGAAATGGTCAATTCCATGCTTTCCTAATCTGGTTTAAATGACGGATTTTGGGTGGAATCCATGTTGACGACTTGTTACCTATTGAATAGGGTTCCTAACAAAAGGAACAAGACTACCCCATATGAGATTTGGTTCCAAAAGAAGCCAAATCTGAATTATCTTTGGGTTTAGGGATGTATGGCAGTTGTAAGAGTACCCAAACCCAAGCGAAAGCGTTTGGGTGAAAGGGGTGTTGAATATATCTTTATTGCATATGTTGAGCATTCCAAGGCATCTAGGTTCTATGTTATTGAACCTAATAAGTCTATTTCGGTTCACTCCGTTATAGAGTCAAGAGATGCCATCTTTGATGAAAAACGATTTTCATTGACACCTTTACACAAAGTCATTGTACCCAGTACTAGTGGAGACAATAACATTGTTCCCAGTAGAAGTGGAGACATAGATATGGACGTCCAACCTGGGAACAGTGAACCAGAGATCCAAAAGAGTAAAAGAGTAAGGAAGGGAACGTCCTTTGGCCCTAACTTCACTGTTTAATTGGTAGAGGGAACAAGGGACGATGTTGGATCCCAATACTTGTATTGTTACAATATTGAGGATTACCCAAAGACGTTTACTATGGAAATGAAGTCTCAAGACGTGTCCTTTTGGAAGGAGGCCATAAATGATGAGATGGATTCCATCATTGGGAACAATACATGGGTCTTGGATGATCTTCCCCTGGATGTAAGCCATTGGGAAGTAAGTGGATCTTAAAGAAGAAGATGAAAGTGGATGAAACCATAGATAAGTTTAAGGATGGATTGGTTATTCAAGGCTTTAGACAAAAGTATGGAACCGAGTACTTTGATACCTATGCACCAGTTGCTAGGATTGCCACCATTAGGCTATTGATTGCCTTGGCTGCTATTCATAAGTTGGTTATACACTAAATGGATGTGAAAACAACGTTCCTTAATGGGGACCTTGGGGAAGAAGTGTATATGAAACAACCCAAAGGGTTCGTTATGCATGGACAAGAGCATAAGGTGTGCAAATTGGACAAATCCTTGTATGGCCTGAAGCAAGCACCAAAACAATGGCATCAAAAGTTTGATGAAGTTGTGTTGTCCAATGGATTCAAACTGAATGAATCGGACAAGTTTGTATATTGCAAATTTGATAATTCTAGGAACGGTGTTATAATTTGCTTGTACGTGGATAACATGTTGATCTTTGGAACGGATCAAAGGCAAGTAGACCTTACTAAGGCATTTTTGTCATCACAATTCTCCATGAAGGACATGGGGGCGGCCGATGTTATCCTAGGGGATAAGGCGGGGAACGGATGACTTATCATTGTCACAATCTCATTACATTAAGAAAGTATTGGAGAAATTCAATTGTGATAAGTACACTCCTGTGAGAACTCCATATGATCCGAGTGTTAAATTGTTCCCTAATAAAGGAACATCAGTTATGCAACTTGAGTACTCAAGGGTTATTAGGTGCTTGATGTATGCTATGACAAGTACTAGGCTGGGTATTGCTTTTGCAGTAGGGCAGCTTAGTCGCTACACTTGTAATCCTAGTGCATATAATTGGCAAGTGGTTTGACATGTACTTCAGTACCTTAAGGGAGTAATGATTTTTTGTCTTACTTATATTGGATCACCCTCGGTGTTAGAGGGATATTCATATGCAAGTTGGATAACAAATGAAGAGGATTATTCTTCCACTAGTGGGTAGGTGTTCCTTGTTGGTGGGTGGTGCCATTTCATGGGCTTTCAAGAAACAAACTTGCATCATGTGTTCCACCATGGAATCAGAGTTTGTTGCCTTAGCCGCTGATGGGAATGAAGCGGAATGGCTAATGAACTTGATTTATGAAATTCCAATTTGTGGGAAAAGCCAATTTCACATATATCAATCCATTGTGATAGTGCTACAACTTTGGCTAAAGCATATAGCCATGTATACAATGGGAAATCACGCCACTTGGGTGTGAGACATAGTGCGCTAAGAGAGCTCATTACGCATGGGGTGATTTTGGTGGATTTTGTTAGATCACAACAAAACTTGACTGATCACTTGACGAAGAGGTTGGCTATGGACTTGGTTTCCAAGTCGGCTAAAAGGATGAGATTAAAACCCATATAAGCTTTTTAGCGGTGGGATACCCAATTCCTTTCCAATTAATGTTGTGAACGAATTCAATGTGGAAAGCCTACAACTAGAAACTGAAGAGCACAAAGGAACAATCCCCATGTATGTGCTATAGAGGTTGAAAGCAATTTTTTAGTTGTTCTTGTAACACCCCGACTTATGTCGATAGTGTCACACGCAAGCGACCTCAGACGTTAATGTCCAAAGTCATCCTAGGCTTTAATCGGAGCAATTAAGCTTAAATAAATAAATAAATGTTAAATAATGACAGAGTAAATAGCGGAAGACTTTTCAATAAAACTCAATCTTTTATTAAAATTCCTTTCGTAAAACGAGAAGGACAGTAATACAACATAGTTAAATTACAACGGAAGATTTTTTAAGTTACAACGAAAGACTTTTACACAAATCCTAAAATACATGACTAAGTATTACATTTATTCAAAACATACACACCTGTAAAATATTACTTCTTAAGACGCAACCTTAACTGCAAGCCTTCGTCTTGGGATGGTTACTTCAAATTGTCAGGGACCAACCTCTGATGTATCGTATAGAACGGATGACACTAGCTAAACATGCAAAGAATAGAAGCAGTTGGTTAGTGTAATGAAAGACTATGCAAGGGGGGAAACAGATTGGTTCTCGTAGTCATAAATAATCACTAACCTTGTTTTCCGAATAAAACTCGGTAAACGGTATATGACAATATACTTCTACTGAAAAGAATGAAGAAAATGGATGCGTAAAGAGAAGACTCCAATGAATTAAGTCTTATGAGAAACTTACATGAATTTGTTTGGAAACATTATCACACATAAGACTTTGTGTGATAATGTAATTTATTTATAATCCTAAAATTTTCTAACTCAAAATATTATCTAAATAAATAGTCATAAATCACTCATTCATAATATAAGATAAGACTATAACAATTTTAATTAATTAAATTTTATTTTTTATAAAATCAAATTAATTGTAAAATAATTTTAATTAATCTGGATTAATTAATTTAATCAATATTAAGCCTAAACAAATCAAAATCAAATTAACAAAATCACGAATTTGGGCAAAATTACCCTCACATGATTCGTTGGTGACACCTGTCGGAAAACGCTAAAATTAGGCGGCGGTGGTGGTTTTCCGACGGCGGTTGTTGGGGGCTTTGGTAGAGGACTCAAAGGTGCAACTAGTGCTACTCTCAATTGCTCAAACAAAGCTCTAAAACTCTCGCATTTGGCTCAAGAACAAGTCGATATCGATTTTTAGGGTTCTTAGATTGGAAGCTTGAAATTGGATGCCTTAGAGGGTCGAATGGGATGGGTATTTATAGGGTTTTGGTAGGGATGGATATAACTAGCATTAACTCTCTCTTTTATACTCCCAATTCAATCCAAATCGGATCAATTTCGAATCGATGTGAATTTGCCCTAGAAAAGTAACGAGGTGCATTTGGGCAAAGTCTTGGATTTTTCGTCCCCAATTAAGTCGATTAAATGATGGATTACATGGAGGATATGATTGTCTTCAATGCCCAATGGTATTAAACTCGATCGGATCCGATGTGGCTCTTGAATCCACCATGGAAGCTCCAAAAGAAGCTCTCAGCAGCAACTGTGTAATCGGGTGAGGAAGACAACACTTTTGTCTAATAAAACAAATGGCCCAAAGTTTTGGGCGTGTGGCAAAAATGCCTTTTCTTAACTTTCCAGAAATTACAAATGTTTCCCAAACTTAATATTTTTAAAAAGTTAAGTTTGTAATATTATTTTAACCCAAAATTGAAATATATAAAGATTTAAATTAGGTTAAAATAAGCTTATGTTATTTTTCTTATTAATTTTACCATACTTAAATCTTTAACAAAAATTTGTTAAACTTGATTTAAATATTTTATGTTAAATTGATAAGTTTTATTTAAATTTAGAATCAATATAATGTTTTTAAATAAATTTAAGTAAATTCATAACTTAGTTAAAATAAGCTTAAGTTGTTTTTCTTATAAATTTAACAATACCTAAATCTTTAACAAAAAATTGTTAACTTTGATTTAAATATATCAAGTCAAAATTGATAAGTTTTATCTAAAATATAATTAACATAAGGTCAATCATAATTTAGACCATTCTTAGCTTACAGAAATAACATACTTAGGACAACTATTATTTTATCCCTTTAACATAATAATTCTTATGACCTTTGGTGTTATTTAAAATTCTAAAATTACATTCTTTGGTACTCTTATTTATTTATTTTTACATCATACTATTATTACCCATTTGATAACTTGTACCAAAAATTATCACAACTCAACCCTTGAACCTAAGTTCATGAAAATTGAAATTACTCCTCTAAAAGGAATAAAATAAATTTCAAAATTTTTATTTTTATCAACCTAAAATTATCATTTTACAATTCTATTTTAAGTGGGATATTACAGTTCTTTTGAAAGAATGCAGATTGTAGGTGCACGATTGATGACACGTTTCTTAAAAAAGGATCTACCTATATGGGCGAGAAGTTTGGCCGCTTCATGAAGTTTTGGTTGACTTCAACAATGCTCAAGAATGGATAAGGACTCAAGGCCATTAAGAGAGTCAATTTAGACTATGGAATTGTATAGTAATTCATGTGTGTGTTATCTTCATGCATTCAAAGAGGTTGATTGGTTCAATCCTTAGGAAACCATGATTCCCAGGTGTTTGATATTTTTGTTTATGCATGAGTTTGGTATGAAGACTTGCTAATTTTGTGAATAAAGGATTACACTAAAATGGGGGAGGATTGTTGGTGATTTTGGTGTCATCAAGAGATCGTTCCCATATAGGGAACGGTGCCATTTAGTGTGATCGAGATTCATACGACACTATAAGATCTCACTTAGCTACATCACAGGTTTGGAGGTGTGGAGTACACACTCGTGTAAGCATACTTGATATTCAAAGGGAAGCATTGAGGATATGTGATGTTACCCATAAGGGAACAGTGCATCAGAGAAGTTATTTGTGTCTTTAAGACAGATCGGCGTTGCTTAAGGTTGAACCAGTGGTCGTTCCCTAGAGGGATCAGCCGTTCCCTAGTTGGGAACGTCACGTTCCCTAAGGCATGGTTAAAGTTTCAGCACGTGATTAATGTGTTGTAATCGCCTTGGTAACCATCGGAATAAATACCTCTTAACTATCTTAAATCAGTTGGTAATTGATAGAAGTAGTTGGATAACCGCTTATAATTGTCATAACCGTTCCTTATAACTGCCCGAAAGCCTATATAAAGGCATTTCGGTGATAGTGTTGGGACACTGGATTGAACACACGAGCTCTTTATCTGAGTTAAGTCATACTCCACTAATACATGACCATAGTTTAGTTCTTATCAGAAGCTTTGAAAGGAACTAGAGGTTTTGTCTTATCTCACTTTAGATTTTGCGGATTCCCTAAGGCTTTAGTAAAGGAAAAAATTATGATTTCAGAAAGTGTTCTCACGATTCAAATCTTATCCGAGTTACAGCGTTCATTGATCGTTCCCTATTGAAGCCGAAGTCTACATCAAGAGAAGATCAAGACTTGCAGGGAACAGTTGCCTCAACTTACACTGTTCCCTTATTCAACATACATTGTTCTTACACAAAACCCGATGAAGAAGGAAAGGTAAAGCACAAAAAGAGGAGAGATGTCAGAAACCTTCTCAATAGTAGTCTAATAATATAGTTTTTCCCCTTTTTTTTTGCAGAATCGGTTGTTTGTAGGCAATGCAATCAAAATGATTTGAGTGTAATTACTATTTAGGAACTCGATATCAAATATAATATATATCGAGTACAGTCACAAATCTCAAATAAAAACCAAGTTAAACTAAATTGGTTCTATCTTAGAACTACACACGATTTGACTGATAGGACAAAAACCTACCCACAAATGTATGGGGTCAGTTATAGCTTTTCAAGTGTCGTTTCCTCGAGGACTATGTAGTACCTATTGCAACTTAAACCGGTAAGTTAAGTTGTAAAAAGGGAAATTCAATTGATTATCAACTAAAAACTAAGAAACAAGAATTGCAAAGATGATTGTAAATAATTGGGGAGAAGATTCTAAGATCAGGGATCCCCACAACAATGTCTTGGTAAACTTACAAATATCTGCCTGAAATTAGTCTGAACCTATCTGAAGGTATGTTATCTAATGTCTCTACTAACTCCTTTCAGACGATAATATATGTGCCTAAATTCCAACTAACAATCGTTGTCGCGCAGGACACTTAGAATCTAAGATTAAATTGGGTTAACTTTCGCTGTCGCGCTCCGCTAAGTCCAGGAAAACCTAGGATTTCTATGATAGCTTAGGATTCCACAAGAATAATTAGGTTGTTGTCGCACAAATAATACTCAGGTTCAATACCTAGTAATCTGATAAAGTAATCTCCTTTCAGACTCATACCCTATCTGAGTTATCTATTAAGGTTATCTCCTTTCAGACTCAAATCTAATAGAAATCTAATCAACTTTCATCAATTGCGTTAAGAACTCTAGAATTGAATGAAAAAAGTTTCAGGTTTCAATTTAGACAAATATCATGCACAAGTCTAACAATTCATTATTGGGATCACCCCAACCCTAGAATTATAGGATTAGCCAGACATGCTTGAAGAAACAATCAAAAACGTTATTTGAACAATAAAAATCAGTCAACTAGATTAGAAGAAGAGAAATACTTGATAAAATCCAGGGAAACAATCTCCAATCTTCAGAAATCTTCAAAAGAACTCCCAAAAACAACTAGGGCTAGAGAGAGTGGTAAAAAGAGGCAGAAGATGCTACCAAAAAACCCTAGAAAAAGTATTTATACTATCCAAAAATAACAAAGGGCCGAACAATAACAAATCCGGGCCGTGGGAGCGTCGGCATGGTTTGTGATAGAACCGCACGGTTTGTCACAAACCGTGAAAGTTTGCAGAAAGGCATCAGAGGGATGGCACGGTCTATCACAAACCGTTTCGTTTTGCAAAAGCCCATTCCTACACGATGTAAGTTGGCACGGTTTATGGCACGGTTTGTAGCAAACCGTGCCAATCACCAGAAAGTTATTCTTCATCTTCGTTTGTGTAGGATCGTGATTGTTAGATTAATAATCAGGGAACTGAGAACACAGTTTACAGTTCCATTCGCAGCGGAAATAAACAATCAACTAGATGAACAAGTTCCTTATAGTGGAAACCTTTGATTGCCAACTAACAATCCAGGATAAAAACCACTACCTTTCTTTCGAAAGGATTTCAAGGTCTACTTCTTGATTTCTTATCTCTTTTGGTTACAGCTTATCCTAGGAACAAACACACAGTTTCTTTGCCTTACACACAGTTAGGCAATCCTAGATAACTTAACACAATCAATAATCAATCCAAGAAACAGACCTTAGCACCTAGGAACTATCTCACTTACAGTCACAGGAACTTAGCACTCAGCTCTTCGATTCCTGACTGGTTCCTCTTGATCTCGGTTTGCTTTGATAATCTTGTTTGAAGGTTCACACTTTGATGTTTGATATTGAGTGTGATTTGTATTTCAGTGCTTAAAGATAACCCTTGAGTTAGTCTTCCTTTTATAAAGGATTCTTCGCAGCTTAAACTTCTCTTGGTTCCCACAGATCGAGCTTGCCCTAGGATGTATGGTTCTCCTTGGTCCACATTGTCTTTGACATATGTAAACAACCTAGGCAGCTCAGAATCCTTCTAGGTTAGTCAACTACTTCAGCCAAGTCGTTCTCCAGCTTCCTTCTTCCGAGGTTCAACAATCTGGGCACTTGGGAACTGTCTTCTGGACAGCGACAGGTTCCATGTCCTGTCGCTTTCACCTTTCTCTGTCTGAGGTTATATGTTCTAGGTGTCTTGTTGTTTTGCTCTGGACAATGACAACCTTTGGAGGCTTCGCAGAAGTCGCTTTCACCTTTCTCTTGTCCGAGGTTGGTGTTCCCAGATTTCTCGGGAAGCGCAACATCACATGTTGCATTTCTGGGCACACCTGGGTTCCTTCCTTTGGCTTGCTACTTGGTTCTCTTGTCCTGTTTGGCTTTCATGCTTTCGGTAATTGTCCTGTGGTTCCTTAACACACATCTTTGAGATAAAACATTAGTATCAAAATATTTGTCATCTTTCAAAAGTAGAGAAACCGAGGAAAGGAACTCTCAGGGGAACTAAGGTTCCAGAGTTCCATTTCCTAACAATTTCCCCCTTTTTGATGATGACAAATACAAGGAATCTGGCAACATAATAGGACGTGAATTTCATGACCAATTGAGTTTAAGGGATTTACAACGTTATAAAATAATGAGAGAACATTCAATGGTTGCAAATTCCCCCTAAGCAGATGAACTAAGTTATTCAAGTTCCCCCTTAGAAGTAGAACGAGTTCAGAGTTCCTATTAGCCCAGTAGTTTCCAAAGTTCAAGGTTCCTATCCTTCTTCCCCCTTTTGACATCATCGAAAAGATCAGTTAACATGTTAAGAACAGGATATCCAAGGAAATAAACAATTGCGTCAAACCCATAACATAAACCATAATAGAAACTTGAGGCAAAGATAAATCATTCATAGAAACGTAGCCAAAAGTAGTCATTAAACTTAATAAAACCTTAACATTGTTTAGGAGCAGGGTAAGACAAACCACAAAACATCACAAAACAACCTACAAAGACAACAACATAAGTAACCTTTAAGGAAAACGACAAGAAGGGTAGAAGAGGGAGTAGGATCCTAGGGGAACTACTAGCACACTGTGATGTTACAGCACTGGGAACTACGAGAAGCATTCCTATGGCAAGTCAGTGGCCTCCTCTTCATCAGCCTTGTTGTCGTCAGTTCCTTCATTTTGGCCCGTGGCCTGATTTGCGCCGGTTGCATCCTCCCATGTTTTCTGAAGTACTTCCACCAAACTGGAGACAACAGTGCTCATTTTCCTCAGCTCGTTTACTTGATCACGGAGAGCAACCGTGATAACAGTTGAGCCTTCCGTGATGGCTTTTTCAATACGACCCAGAGAAGAGAGGATCGCAAATGAGTCTTTGAGCGGTGGTAGGGAACTTGAAGGGGCCTGAGAACTAGCCTTTTCCTTAGGCGGATCAGCTTGAACTTCAGACGTGTCTGAGATCATGGAAGATCTGGAGCATTGAAGAGGCTTGCAGCTTTTCCGAACGGTCAAAAGAAATTCAAAAGTTACTCATTCAGAGAGGGAAGCACTGCCACTAACGAGACGTGTCTGAGTTCTGCAAATTTGCCATAAATGTCATCTTGGGAGGATCAAGCGTCTAACTAGCCGTTTGGAGACAATTTCATCATGGTTCCTTTCTGGCGATATATTCAGTGTGCTAGAGGGGTATATGGGAACCTTTGATGTGGGGTTTTAAAAACATAGGACCTGAAAGTACGTTCCCATATAAGGAATCAGGGAGGCCATTTATCGCATTACTCAATAATTCCCAGAGAGGGTTAAGAGATGGATCATAGGGAATTAAATTGAGCAATGAGGCAAGGAGGGTCATAGTACACAATCATCATTTCGGCTTGTATTGTTGGGTTAGAATATGATCAGATTGTGACTTTTGGGCCAACAAAGAAACTTGAACAATGAAAGAGTTGAAAGAATAATGAGGACCAAAGGACACGAACTAAGAAAATTTTATCAAAGCCTTTTTAAGAAACCATTATGGAAAAGAGGGTTTATAGCGAAAGATATAACACAGAGATACCAAGACTTAACAAGTAAAGGATCTTATACTAGTTAATCAAGGGAACTGGAGAAGAGCCTTTAAGCTAAGGTCACTGCTTGGTTATAGGAATCATTCTCAGTTCTAATCTAAGGTTCTCAAAGGGAACTCTATTCAAAGCTTTGGTGAATATGTCTGCAACCTGATCTTCATTTCTACAAAATTTCATAATGATGTTTCCTTTCTCAACATGATCTCTAAGAAAATGATGTCTTATATCTATATGCTTGGTCCTAGTGTGATGCACAGGATTCTTTGAAATGTTTATAGCACTCGTGTTATCACAAAGAATAGAGAGGGGACCATAAGACATACCAAAGTCCGCGAGTTGTTGCTTTAGCTAGAGAAGTTGGGAACAGCATGAGGCAGCAACTATGTACTCGGATTCTGTGGTGGAGAGAGAGACTGAGACTTGTTTCTTTGAACCCCATGACACAAGGCAAGGGCCTAGGAACTGTTCCATTCCAGAGGTGCTCTTCCTATCCACCAGGTATCCAGCATAATCAGCATCAGTGAAACCCATCAGCTCAAAGGGACATTCTTTGGGGTACCAAATACAGAGTGAATTAGTTCCCTTGAGATATCGGAGTATTCTCTTCACAACAGCCAAGTGGGTCTCTCTTGGACAAGATTGGAACCTAGCACACAAGCCAATAGCAAAAACAATGTCTGGGCGACTAGCGGTTAGGTACATGAGTGAGCCTATCATACCTCTATAGAGTTTCTCTTCCACTAGAGGACTTGAGTAGTCCTTGTCCAAATGAGCAATGGTGGAGATGGGAGTGGAGAGAGGCTTGCTTGAATCCATTTTGAACTTCTTTAGTAGTTCCCTAACATACTTCTGTTGGTGAATTTGAATACCATCTTCCTTTTGAGTGATTTGTAATCCGAGGAAGAAGGTGAGTTCTCCAATTAAGCTCATTTCGAATTCACTGCTCATCAAGTCTTTGAACTTGTCTACAAGGGACAGGTCAGTGGAACCAAAAATAATATCATCTACATAAATTTGAACCACTAAGATGTTACCTTTTTCTTCTAGGATGAAGAGAGTTTTGTCAATAACTCCACGCCTGTAGCCATTTGAGAGTAGGAACTGGGCAAGTCGATCATACCAAGCTCTGGGAGCTTGCTTGAGGCCGTACAGTGCTTTGTCTAAGAAGTAGACATGGTCTAGATGATCATCGTCTTCAAAACCAGGTGGTTGCTTGTATAACAGCTGCAAATTATCATACAAGTATGCAATATGTCATAGTATTTGCATACCCCATTACACCATTGTTGTTCAGAAATTACCAAAGGCATAATACTACTTTCAGCCACAAAATACATGCTAGTTCACAAAGTATCTGAATTCGTAGTCCAACAATCCGATAAAATAACATAACCCATTGCAGTTAACTATTACATTCTAGTCACTAATAACTTCATTGGCCTCCCAACCTTCTTCTTGTATGTCATTAACTTATCTACCAACATGGGTTTCACTTCATTCATATCCGACATGGCAATCTTGTGTAGATACTCCACCCTAAAAGAAATTATAGACTTCTTGTTGTTTCCAGCATTCATCTCATCTTCCCTTCCTTGAATTGATGCACCCATGTACGTTTTCATATGTCGCATGGTATATATGCCAGAAGCTACCTTATTCGTTGCATCACCCCATGGTATATTGACGGGGCTAAAGATGCGCAATGCAAATATCGTTGATTAGCCTTATCAAAGTAAAAAGTCCTAACAGACCTACTAAACAGATATATAGTAAGCAAGCAAGGGTCGAACCCACAGGGAAGGTCTGATGCAGTATGCAATTGTGAATGACAAGTAACAAGCATGGGGGGTTTAGTTATCACGAGAAAGCAAAGCAAGCAAACAAGTTTGGTTGAGTTGAGAAAATATAATGGGAAAGTAGTCCTACTAGAGCGAGATCCACAATACAGAGATATAATTTGATCACAGAAATCTATGTAATCCAAGTTCTTTTACTATCCTTATAGTTGTTCCCACCCTGATCTTAAGTACTATCGATTCTCACAGTTGTCGATAGACTTATCACTATGTCACTGGTAAAGTACCTCCGATTCTCACAGTTGTCGGTATACTTTACCACTGACACAACAATAGCAATGCATACAAGGATATAGGATACATGCAAATAGAAAGACGTATTAATACTCGCATGCAACTGACTCTCACTCACAATTGTACGTTCGGAACCCCTATACGCACAATTGTGTATGCCATTAGATATGCACTCGGAACCCCTATATGCAATCCTAGCAATTGATAAAAAGTATTCAACCTAGTTGATCAGGCTAAGAAGAACAACAAGAAATCAATATTCAATATAACCAAGAGAATCAAACCAACATTTATAAGGATAAGAACAAGGAATAGAAATCTCACAAACACATCAACTCTATTGCTTCAATCGTCTAGTAGAACAGAGGGAAGTTAGTTCTCCATTCAAAAGAGAATGAAAACTAAGGGAAATAACGTCTGAAATAAAGCAGTAACGAGTTGTGTTCTAAGTGTCTCCCTCTTAACCTAGAAAGAGGGCTTAAATAGTCTTCAGAAAAACTAGGTTAAACTAATGAAAATAATAAAGGAAACAAAATAATAAAATAACAAAATATGAAAACAATAAAAGGAAATAAAAGTCTTCAGACGCGCAGCACTTAACACGGCCACCGCAGGGCGGTGAGATCCACCGCGGGGCGTCAGGCTTTCCACCGCGGGGCGTCATTCTTCTCTGAGAGTCACCGCCGGGCCGCGATGACTCTGGCGCGGGGCGGTGAGCTAGCTCACTCTCTTCTTCTGCTGTTCTTCATTACTACCCAGTGTTGGTAGTCTTCTTCATGCATGCTCCAGCAGCTCCATCTCCATCCCCATGTCTCCATCTAAACTGTAAATCTAGAAATATCTTCACTTCTCTCCATAACTTCTGGATTACAGACTTAGCCTAAAAACCACTCATAAATTCCTTCAAATCATGCTAATAATTGCTAGTAAAGGTGTATGAAATAACACCTATCAGTTAACACCTCAGTCTTGGTTTTGTAGCCTTTTCCTTTGGGCCATGTCTTCTTTTGGTGCAAAATGTCAAAGCCTGACCTGTGCTCAATCCCTAGAGCGGAGGCAATGATGTTGGGGGACAAAGGATACATAGTTCCCTTCCATTGAATGATGGCCTCATTGCAGGGAGAGTTTTCTTTGGCTGGCACAAAGGTCATGGACTGGTAGAAGAGGCGTACGACTTCGTCGGAGACTGAGAAGGGTTCCACCAAGATCTGGTCCCATCCTTGGTACTGAAGCAGAGAGTGAAACTCACCGAGGGCTTCACCGAATTGATCTTCATCTTCGTCCTCTAGGATTTGGGTCTAGAACTCCTTTCCGATAATGAGAGGCTTGAGTATCTTCCTCTTAAAGAAGGAGGAAGACACTTGTCCCAGAGAGGAGGAGGAAAGGGTGGTGGATTTGGGCCTTTTTGAGGCAGGATTGTAAGGAACCAAGGCCTGGGAACTGCGTTTGTGAAGTTTGAGCCTTGTGGCAATTGAGGGAGCAGGGTTAGAGGCAGGTTTGGATTTAAGGCCAGGCTTGTAGGCGACGGCTCTGAGCTGTGGATCTCCTGGGTGTTCTTGTCCGGAGAGGAGTCGTGGGAGCCTCCTTCTGAGACGGTGTGGGTAGCAGATGCGGACACATGAGGGAGTTCCTTTACTTTCTCCTCAGCTTGCTGGGCTATAGGGTTTTGAGAGGGGGTGACATCAAGGGATTTTGAGGATGAGGTTGCTTTCTTTTCTCTGAAAGCTTTGAGGAGTGCAACTTCTTCCTCATCCTGAACAAGATTAGGGTTAGGGTTTTTGTCGGCCATTTGAGAAGCTGGGTTTTTTGAGAAGTGAGAAATAGAAAAGGAGCAATTGAGAGAAGGGGAGAGCTGGAGAGTAGCAAGGCAGAGTGCTTGGTTCAATCAACAGGAGCCCTTTAATAATCGTTGAGTGCTGTTGGTGTCGTTGGAGAGATCGAGCCGTTGAGAGAAATACTGGGAAATCTGAAGCATTGAAACGGCTCCAAGGATTTGCAGCCTTTTCTTTGTTTTTTTTTTTAAATTGAACGATCACAGATTCAAAAAACTCAACCACTTCAAGAATGGAAACTGTTCACAGCTGAGAAGACACTTCTGACGCTGGAAGATTTTCCATAAATGCCGTCTTGGGAGGAACAATTCTCTTACTAGCCGTTTAGAGGGTAGTCCATCCTAGTTCCTTTCTGGAAATTTTTTCACTGTGCTAGAGGGGTATATGGGAACCTTGGATGTGGGGTTTGAAAACATAGGACCTGAAAGTACGTTCCCATAAAAGAAATCGGGGAAGGCCATTTATCGCATTACACAATAATTCCCAGAGAGGGTTAAGAGATGGATCATAGGGAATTGAATTGTTCAATGAGGCAAGGGAGGGTCATAGTACACAATCATCATTTCGGCTTGTATTGATGGGTTAGAATATGATCAGATTGTGACTTTTGGGCCAACAAAGAACCTCGAACAATGAGTGAGGTATAATGAACAATGAAGACTCAAGGACACGAACTAGTAAGATTTATCAAAGCCTTTTGAGTAACCATTATGGAGATGAGGGTCTATTGCAAAAGATATAACACAGAGATTCCAAGACTGAACAAGTAAAAGATCTAAACTAGTCAATCAAGGGAATTGGAAAGAAACCTTTAAACTAAAGTCACTGCTAGGTTATAAAAATTATTCCCAGTTCTAATCTAAGGTTCTCGAAGGGAACTCTATTCAAGGCTTTGGTGAATATATCTGCAACCTGATCTTCAGTTCTATAAAATTTCATAATGATGTTCCCTTTCTCAACATGATCTCTAAGAAAATGATGCATGATATCTATATGCTTGGTCCTAGTATGATGCACAGGATTCTTAGAAATGTTTATAGTACTGGTGTTATCACAAAGAATGGTAAAAGGGCCATAGGACATACCGAAATCCGCAAGTTGTTGCTTTAGCCATAAGAGTTGGGAACAGCAAGAAGCGGCTGCAATGTACTCAGATTCTGTGGTGGAGAGGGAGACTGAGATTTGTTTCTTTGAGCCCCATGACACAAGGCAAGGGCCTAGGAACTGTGCCATTCCAGAGGTACTCTTCCTATCCACCAAGTATCCAGCATAATTAGCATCGGTGAAACCTATCAGCTCAAAGGGACACTCTTTGGGGTACCAAATGCAGAGTGAATCAGTTCCCTTGAGATACCGGAGTATCCTCTTCACAGCAGCTAAGTGTGTTTCTCTTGGACAAGATTGAAACCTAGCACACAAGCCAACAGCAAACACAATGTCTGGGCGACTTGCGGTTAGATACATGAGAGAACCTATCATACCTCTATAGAGTTTCTCTTCCATAAGAGGACTCGAATGATCCTTGTCTAAATGAGCAATGGTGGAGATAGGGGTTGAGAGAGGCTTGCATGAATCCATTTTGAACTTTTTCAGCAGTTCCCTGACATACTTCTGTTGGTGAATTTGTATACCATCTTTCTTTTGAGTGATTTGCAATCCGAGGAAGAAAATGAGTTCTCCTATTAGGCTCATTTCAAATTCACTGTTCATCAAGTCTTTGAACTTATCTACAAGGGACAGGTTAGTGGAACCAAAAATGATATCATCAACATAAATTTTAACCACTAAGATGTTACCTTCTTCTTCTAGGATAAAGAGAGTTTTGTCAATAACTCCACGCCTGTAGCCATTTGAGAGTAGGAACTGGGCGAGACGATTATACCAAGTTCTAGGGGCTTGCTTGAGACCATACAGTGCTTTGTCTAGGAAGTAGACATGGTCTGGATGATCATCATCTTCGAAACCAGATGGTTGCTTGACATATACTTCTTCTTGAAGAATACCATTGAGGAAGGCGGTTTTTACATCCATTTGGAATAGCTTGAACCCTTTGTGTGATGCGAAGGCAATCAACAATCTTATTGCTTCAATCCTAGCCATCGGAGCATAGGTTTCATCATAGTCGATGTCTTCTTGTTGATTGTACCCTTGAGCAACAAGTCTTGCTTTGTTCCTTATCACAGCTCCTGAATCATCGAGCTTGTTTCTGAAGACCCATCTAGTTTCTATGATATGCTTATCCTTGGGGCGGGGAACTAGATGCCATACTTTATTCCTTTCAAACTGATGAAGTTCTTCTTGCATGGCTTGGATCCAGTCTACATCCTTCAGTGCGTCACCTATATTCTTTGGTTCCACAACAGACAAGAAGGCATTGAAGGAAAAGAAGGTTAGATGTTCGAACCTGACTGGAGGCTTGATGGTTCTTCTTTCTCTATTGGGAGCTAGAGCATTTGATGTGGAGACATTTTGATTTGAACATTCGGCTTCAACTTCTTGGTTGGGATCACCTTCTCCATTAAAGATCATGTGAGAAGATGAATCATTGATGTCTCCACAAGTGTTGTCTTCATGTTCATGGTTCCCAGAAATGGATTGTTGTTGATTATCCATGGGAACTGGTGGAGGAACAAGTGGGGGATTTTGTGCAGCAGGGAAGGAACTGGGTGGTGTGATGTCTTCATCTGGATCTTCTTGAGGAGGTTTGGGAAATGGATCTTCAAAGGAACTGATGGTGTTCTGCACATTTCTACCAAGTGATTTTTCATTAAAAATAACATGAATACTTTCTTCTACCTTTTTGGTCCTTTTGTTGAAGATCTTGTAAGCCTTGCTTCTTGATGCATATCCAATGAAGATCCCTTCATCACTCCTTGGGTCAAATTTTCCAAGATTATCCTTTCCATTGGTGTGCACAAAGCACTTGCATCCGAACACCCTAATATGTGAAATGTTGGGAACCCTTCCTCTTAGAAGTTCATAGGGTGTCTTCTCTGTGATTGGGCGAAGCATAGCTCGATTGATGATGTAGCAGGCTGTGTTGATTGCCTCAGCCTAGAATGATTGAGAGAGACCACTCAAGATGAGCATAGTTCGAGCCATGTCTTCTAAGGTTCTGTTCTTCCTTTCCACTACTCCATTTTGTTGAGGAGTGTATGGTGCAGAGAAGTTGTGATCAATGCCGTGCTCACTGCAAAAGTTTAGAAATTCTCCATTTTCAAACTCGGTACCATGGTCAGAACGGATAGAATTAATGGAACAGTCGAGAGACTTTTCTAACATGGGAACCAGATCCTTACAACGTCCAATGACTTCACTTTTAGATTTTATGAATATTGTCCAAGTAAAACGAGAGAAATCATCGACGAGAACAAAGATGTACCTGTTTCCTCCTAGGCTTTGAACTCTCATAGGTCCACAAAGGTCCATGTGAATGAGTTCAAGAGGCCTTGAGGAACTTACTACATTCTTGGATTTGAAGGAACTCCGAGCTTGTTTCCCTCTTACACAGTCTGAGCATGGTTCCTCAGATTTGCCACTTAGCTTTGGAAGGCCTCTGACTAGCTCCTTTGAGTGTAGCTTTTGGATTAATTTGGTGCTAGCATGACTAAGACGTTGATGCCACAAGTCCGTTTGATCATTCACAGTTGAAAGACAAAGTTTCTCCTTGGGAAAAAAAGATGGGTCAACAACATACACATTGTTGAGCCTCTTACCTTTTAGGATAATTTGTCCCGGGGAGTCAAGGACAGTGCATTCATTTGATTTGAATCTAACTTTATTGTCTCCTTGATCGCACAGCTGTGACACACTAATTAGATCAAAAGCAAGATTATCAACAAAGTGGACTTTGTTTACCTTAATGTGGTCATTGAGATTCACAGTAGTAAGCTCTTTTCTCATTATCATAGTTCCTTCTTTTAGGACACTCAGTGCTATAATGACCATTCTTTCCACAATAGTAACACAAACGATTATAAACAACATGACCATATTTTCCCTTTCCTGGCCTAAACGGTTTTCCAGTTTTTCTTTTGTTGAAATTGACATTGTTTCTAACCTTACCATGAGCCATGTCCACATACCTTTTGTGAGCAAAGGAATTAGTGAACCACTTGTCCTCAGGGGATACTTTCTCCTTTCCCTTAGGTTCCCTAATTGGACTTTGAGAACTTTCTTTGAGACGCTTGGCAACCTCAGCCTTGTTCTCAAGAACCATGATCTTCTCTAATAGGAATTGATTCCTATCTTGAGAAGTGGCAATAGCAGTACTGAGGTTCTCATTCATCTCAACAAGTTCACGTCTAGCCTTTTTATCTTCAGCATCATCATTGGCCTTGTTATCAATATATCCAATTCCATGACGTTGTCTCACAAAGACAGTTTGATTGATCGTTTTTTCATTTATAGAGTCAGTGAGAATGTCTAACCTATCAATTATAGATTGAAGCATATCATTTCCAGGTAGGTTATCATACATAGGAACTTTAACAGAGTTTGTACTAGTCTCATCACAAGATTTACAGATTTTAAGGTGACTAGCATGCACATTTCTAATATCAATGAGTTTGGAGTGGGTTTCAGCTAAGTCTTTCTCAGTTTCATCAAGTTTCTTACTCCACACAGAATTCTCAACAGTCAAGCAAGCAATTTCATCTTCACAATCATCAAGTGTTTGTTGAAGGGAACTGGTTTCCTTTCCTAGTTTCTTTATGATCTTTAGAAGTTGTTTCTTATCACAATCAACTAGAGTTTTTAGGAAGTCGTCAGAAGTTACCTCAAGGTCTTCTGAGTCGCTTGAATCTCCTTTTGCCATGAGACATCTTCCTCCAGAGAAACCACTCAGATCCAGTTCCTCATCTGAGTCTTCTCCCCATGAGGCCATAAGAGCCTTCTTCCTCTGAGGTCTTTCATCTTCTTTGGAGTCTTTCTTGTTGGGACAGTTCTTAGCGTAGTGTCCCTTTTCTTTGCACTCATAACATGAGACTTCTTTGAGATCTCTCCTTGGTCCATTGTGAGAGGAACTGCCCTTTTGGAACCTTCCCTTCATGAAGAATTTTTTGATATTCTTTGTGAAAAGAGCTATAAGTTCGTCCTCCTCTTCTTCTAGGTCTGAGTTCTCCTTCTCCATCTCAAGTCTTGAGAAGGCTTTGGAGATCTTGAGGGCAATTTCCTTCTCCAGTTTCTTGTCGGCATTGGCTTTGATGTGTTCTCCTTCTTCAACCTTCAGTTTCCCTATGACCTGAGTCAAGGGAAGAGATTGGATGCCTGGAGTATTCTTCATGATTCCCTTGATGAGGGTGAACTTAGAGTTGAGTCCATTGATAACCACCAGTGACTTGGAGACTTCATCGAGGTTGACTCCAGCCGCTGTTAGCTTTCCAATCAGCCTGTTGAACCGAGAGTAATATTCTGAGATGGTTTCAGTTTCCATCATTTTGAAGGTGTGGTATTCTCCTTCCAAAGTAAACTTTCTGCTTTGCTTCAGTTCGTCACTTCCTTCATGCATATCCTTGAGTGCCTTCCACATTTCCTTCGCCGTCTTGATGCCTATGACTTTGTCCATGTCTTCTCTGTCCAGTCCATTGAGAATGAACTGTTTGGACTTGGCATTCTTTTCCATGATGACATAGTGCTCAGGTTTCCAGTCTTCTTCCTTCTGGGTGAGATCGACATAGCCATCTCCTTTCGACTATCCTCCAGCATTGGTAGTCGTTGGTCTTGATGTGGCTTTCCATGCACTTTTCCCACGATGTTTCTTCTCCCTTCTTTCGGATATGTGGCTTGTTGGTGGAGATTCTGAGCTCAAACTTGCTTGGCTGAGACATGATCTGCAAACTTAACAGAGATCTAGAGCTTTTCCTGCTCTGATACCAATTGTAGGATCCTGATCGTTAGATAAATAACTAAGGAACTAAGAATACCAATTCTCAGTTCCCTTCGCAGCGGAAATAAACAATCAAATACAAATGAACGAGTTCCTTATAGTGGAAACCTTTGATTGCCAACTAGCAATCCAGGATAAAAACCACTACCTTTCTTTCGAAAGGATTTCAAGGTCTACTTCTTGATTTCTTATCTCTTTGGTTATAGATTATCCTAGGAACAAACACACAGTTTCTTTGCCTTACACACAGTTAGACAATCCTAGATAACTTAACACAAATTATAATCAATCCAAGAAGCAATCCTTATCACCAAGGAACTAACTCACTTACAGTCACAGGAACTAGCACTCAGCTCTCGGGTTCCTTGACTGGTTCCTTCTGATCTCAGTTTGCGTTGATGATCTTGTTTGAGAGTTCACACTTTGATGTTTGCTATGGAGTGTGATTCTTGTTTTTGTGCTTGAAGATAATAGCAGAGCTTATCTTCCTTATATAGTGGATTATTCGAGGTTGGATCTTCTCTTGGTTCCCACAGATCAAGCTTGCCCTAGGATGTGTGGTAATCCTTGATTCACGCTGTCTTTCACATATACCAACAACCTAGGCAGCTCAGAATCCACTTTGGTTGGTCAACTGCTTCAGCCAAGTCTGCCAAGTCGTTGTCCAACTCCTTTCGTCTGAGGTTCAACAATCTGGACACTTGGGAACTGTCCTCTGGATGGTGATAGCTTTATGATAGGTCGCTTTCAACAGCCTTTGTCCGAGGTTCGGCATTCTAGGCATCTTGGAGTTTTGCTCTGGATGGTGACAGACTTTTGGAAGCTTCGCTCAAGTCGCTTTCACCATCTTTTGTCCGAGGTTCGGTGTTCCCAGATTTCTCGGGAAAAGCAAAGTCGCGTGTTGCATTTCTGGGCACACCTGGGTTCCTTTGTCTTGCTTGTTTGGTTTCTTTATCTTGTTTGACTTCCATGGTTCCAACAACTGTCCTGTGGTTCCTCTAAACACATCTTTGAGATAAAACATTAGTATCAAAATATTTGTCATCGTCAAAAGTAGAGAAACTGAGGAAAAGAACTCTCAGGGGAACCGAAGTTCCAGAGTTCCGTTTCCTAACACACACCAACAAGACAAATCAACTATCCTAATACCTGGATGGGTAGGAGGAATAATTAGGCTCGATATGCTTTTGTGGGGCTTCCAAAGAAAAAGGAAATTAAGGCACAAAGGGCTTCAAGCAAAGGAAAACATATATCGAGTGGCCAAGGATAAAGGGTTAAAATGAATCATTGCCTCAATCATATTAATGTCATGTACATACATCATAAATGCAACCTTGAAAAATGTATTAATGCAAGTTCTAGAGTTAGTAAGCAAAGAGAGAATCACACACAAAGGAAAAGAGAGGACTCACATAGGAATAGTCCTAAAAAGGCCAAAATCTCACTGACATTTTGTTTAAAGTGTCGGTCCTAACACATATTAATCAAAAGGTAACATGCTCAAGCCAAATGTCTAAGGTTCAAGCCCTCATAATCATGCCCATAATGCAATTGCAATATCAACAACTAAAACATATTAAGAGGATTCATAAATCATGCATTACAAGAAAAACAATCAGAGGAAATCAAGCAAAAAGGGTCAAACCCAACATTCACAATGTAATGCATGAAAACAGTTTCATAGAAAAATGCAGAAACAACCAAAGAAAATGCAACTAAATCTAAGATGAACATGCAACTAATATTAACGTGCAAGTCTACATGTGAATTGCTCCACGCATGCTAAACCCTACATTGTCCCAATGTAGAAACATAACTAAAGAAGAAGAAACTCATAGAGTCAGTCCATTGCGATGATGGGTTGTCCGGTGGACAGAAAGGGTTAAGGAAGAAAAGAAAGGAAAAGAAAGAAAATACAAGGATTTTTTCCAGAAAATTCACCGTCTGCACGGTCTGCTGCACGGTCTGCGACAGACCGTGCAACTTTCCAGAACGTGCCTCTGTAAAGAGGCATGGTCAGGCGCACGCTTTGTAGCAGACCACGCGTCTTTCCAAAAAGTGCATCCGGGTATTTTTTTATAGGAAAAATTACGAAATTACCTTGGGTTGCCTCCAAAGCAGCGCTTGCTTAAGGTCGTTAGCTTGACCTCCCACCACTTCCAAGTACTCGGACCGGGAGGATCGGTGGTACCCTGCTTGATGGGATCGGGCGTGACAACAAACTTCAGTCGATGATTCTGCACTTTGAACTTTCTTGAGTTTCTATGCCATAACTCAGCTGTCCCACCTCTCAGCACTCGAGTCACCCGATATGGTCCGGACCATTTTTTCCCCTTGGGACCTGGAAACATGTTAGATTTCTCATGGGATAACAACACCATATTTTCACTCTTGAACTCAACCTTTGTTCTGGCTTTCTTTATTTTCTTGGGAGTTTGACTTTTCATTGCATTAGCGGTTTCACCACCATCCAGGTTCGGATCTCCCAAGGGCTCATCAAGCAAACAAGCAATGTCAGATAAGATCTCATCTTGCCCTGGATCAACCTCAATCTTACAACAAGTACCCTTGGTAGGAGACGAGGGAGTGTCTTTGTATATCACAAGAAAGTGGTCCTTGAAATATTTATACTCTATCTTCTCCTCCCCTATTGTGAATGAGAGCTTTCCATTCTTGACATCGATATTAGCTCTAACGGTGGCTAAAAATGGTCTCCCATGGATGATAGGAGTTTTTATCACTAACCTATATGTCAAGTATCACAAAATCTTCTGGTATGAAGAACTTTCCCACTTTCACATGGACATTTGAGTAACATACCTATCAATCATAAGGAGACACATCTCGGATGGAACATGCTCACCCAATGTCAGTTCTTTATAGATTGAAAAAGGCATAATATTGACACTAGACCCAAGAGCATAAAGACAATTATAAGTCAGATTGCCAAAATATGCAGGGATAAAGAATTCACCCGGATCTTGTAGTTTCTTTGGCATCTTCTCAGCACAATCCATTGTCAAGGCCAAAGTCTCATAGTCCTTCAGCCTTCTCTTCTTGATCAGAATCTCTTTCAAAAACATGTCATATGCAGGCATTCGAGTAAGGACATCTGTAAAAGGTATGTCAACATACAACTTCTTTATCATCTCCTTAAACTTCACATATTGGTGCTTTAGCTGTATCTGAATCCTTCTCTGAGGAAAAGGCAGAGGTGGCTTGGATGGTGGGAGAGCAACTACTTGGGTTCTTCTTCTTGTGGCTTGGGGTTGACTTCATGTTGACTAGGAAGCTGACCAGTCGGCCTAGGAACATTCATAGCAATTTGGGCCAACTGACTCTCAAAATGGTCCATCCTCTTAGGCAAGCTCTCAAAACTTTCAACCTTCTTAGACTAGGCTTACATATAAGAAGCCATGTTCCCTTGGGTTTTAGCTATTTCCCTCAACACGGACCCCAGTGTAGAGTTCTCCAAAGTCTGAACATGAGCTTGATTCTGCGGTTGTGAGACTCTTGGTTGGAACCCAAGAGGTTGTCTTTGTTGAGCATCATCATTCTTGTAGGAGAAGTTTGGATGATTCCTCCACCCAGGATTATAGGTATTGGAATACGGATCATTCCTAGGACTTCTATTGAAGCTATTCATGTAGTTTACTTCTACCCGAGACTCGTTCTAGGAAGCGAATAGGTGACAAGATGATATTGTGTGGTCACCCTCTCCAAAAAACTGACAGGCTACATCAGAGACAACCTATGTGGTTTTCCCTACACTTTGTGCCTAAGACTTTTGCACTAATAGATTCAACCTCTTGATCTCTTGCGCCATAGCATCTATTTGAGCTTGTTGATGTGTCTCAGAGCTAACCTCAAACATCCCTGCAAGTTTCTTGGAACTTGAAGTAGAGCGAGGATCACTGTAATAATGAGAGTGTTGAGCAATACTCTCAATCCAGTCCCAAGCATCATCAACTTCCATACTCATGATTCTACCACCCGTTGAAGCATCAATGATTAGCCTAGTAGAACTATCAACAACATTGTAGAAGACATGCAACATGGTCCATTTTTTTTGCCCATGATGGGGGCACAACATCAACTATTGCTTGAATCTTTCACACCCCTTGTAAAGAGACTCTTCATCTTTCATCTTGAATACAAGAATATGATTCCTCATCTCAGCAGTCTTCTTTTGTGGAAAGTATTTATTGAGAAATGCCTTTGTTAACTCTTCCCAAGTTGTTATAGAGCCAAGGGGTAGGGCCTTGACCCTGTCTTGTAGAGAGAATGAAAAGGCTTGCAGGAAAAGGGCATATTGGGATACCTGATGGATCTTCACATTATCCATTAGCTCAATAAAAGTGGCCAAATGTTGGTGTTGGTTCTCAGAAGGTAGACTTCCAAACTGATTTTGCTGAATCATATTGATTACGGAAGGTTTTAGCTCAAAGTTACGAGCTTGCACCGGAGGTCGGACCACACCAGAAATAGGACCAAGGTGATTTGGCATCACATAATCACGAAGCGTCATGTGTCTTTCCTGAACCTGTAGAGGAGGATCGTCCTTTACTCTGTTGTCAACCATCGCTTGTTCTCTGGCTTCGTGTTGTTGTCTTTTTCTTAAGCGAAAAGAATGCTCAGGTTCGGGATCGTAGTCGTTAAGATTTCCAGTGATCAGGACTCTTCGCATATAAAGAAAGCAAGTCTGAAAGCAAAGCAACAAAAAAACAAGATCAAAAATAAAACAAAGACTTAGTCGAACCAGTTGTAAGAAAACAACTGATACGAGCAATAGTCCCCGACAACAGCGCCAAAAACTTGATAGGACAAAAACCTACTCGCAAGTGTATGGGATCAGTTGTAGCTTTTCAAGTGTTGTTCCCTCAAGAACTATGTAGTACCTATTGCAACTTAAACCGGTAAGCTAAGCCGTAAAACGGGAAATTCGTTTGATTATCAACTAAAAACTAAGAAACAAGAATTGCAAAGATGATTGTAAACAATTGGGGAGAAGATTCTAGGACCAGGGATCCCCACAACAATGTCTTGGTAAACTTACAAATATCTGCCTGAAATTAGTCTGAACCTGTCTGAAGGTAAGATATCTAAAGTCTCTACTAACTCCTTTCAGACGATAATAGATGTGCCTAAATTCCAACTAACAATCGTTATCGCGCAGATCTAATCAAATCTAGTCCCTTTGGGCACTTAGAATCTAATATCAAACTGGGTTAACATTCGCTTCCACGCTCCGCTAAGTCCCAACAAACCAAGGGTTTCTATGATAGCTTAGGATTCAACAAGAATAATTAGATTATTGTCGCACAAATAATACTCAGGTTCAATACCTAGTAATCTGATTAAGTAATCTCCTTTCAGACTCATACCCTATTTGAGTTATCTATTAAGGTTAACTCCTTTCTGACTCAAACCTAATAGAAATCTAATCAACTTTCATTAATTGCATTAAGAACTTTAGGATTGAATCAAACAAGGTTTTAGGTTTCAATTCAAAATTTCAAACAAATATCATGCACAAGTCTACCAAGTCATTGTTGGGAACACTCAAACCCTAGAATTATGGGATTAGCTAGACATGCTTGGAGAAATAATCAAAAACATCATTTGAACAATACAAATCATTCAACTAGATTAGAAGAGAAACACTTGATCAAATCCAGGAAAACAATCTCCAATCTTCAGAAATCTTCAACAGAACTCCCAAATACACCTAGGGCTAGAGGGAGTGGCAAAAAGAGTTAGAAAAAGCAGCCAAAAAACACTAGAAAAAGTATTTATAATATCCAAAAATAACAAAGGGCCGAAAAATAACAAATCAGGGCCGCGGGAGCGTCGGCACGGTTTGTGATAGAATCGCACGGTTTGTCACAAACCATGCAAGTTTGCAGAAAGGCGTCAGAGGGCTGGCAAGGTCTGTCACAGACCATGCCATTTTACAGAAGCTTGTTCCTGTAAGCTGTAAGTTGGCACGATTTGTAGCAAACCGTGCCAATCACCAAAAAGCCATTCTTCGTCTTCCTTCGTCTTTGTGCTTGACCGTGCACATCTCCTATGATGTCCAAGCCACGTAAAACACCTCATTTGCCAACTAAAGTACCTGAAAACAAGCAAAGACTCGTGTAGACATCCAAACTAAAGAAAACAATGCAACTAACTAAAAATGCAATATAATTACATGAAAATGCCTAAACTATAGCCTAAATGCATGTCCTAAACATGTATGAAATGGATGTTATCACAATCTCAAAACAAAACAAAACAAAATGAAGATAAAAATATGTTACATTCAAATGATAGTCGAAGTGATTTGAGCATCCCTTCCTAGAAGGTGGATTTAAGTTATTTCGATGATGCATGAAAATAACTAAAACACATGCATATGATAGTTGGTTCAAAGTTTGGGCAACCCTTCCTAGAAGGTGGGTTTAGACTTTGACCTCTAATGCATGTAAATCAAAGCCCAAATTCTCAAAACTAAATCTAAATTTAACACTCTAAACTACGTAAGGCTTGATGCTACTTAAGAGGGTGCGTAGGCAACCCGCCATAATTCGGGTGCAGCCCAAATAATAAAAACAAACCTAAAATCTCCAACGTATGTATATTATTAGAATTGTAAGGATATACAGATAAGGGTCGAACTTAAAAAAAAAACTAAATAAGATGTGTTTGTGCATTGTTGTTTTCTTTTAACAATTTTTTCCTAACATATTTTTGGCACACTAGGTGGGACCCTTTTCTTTATTTGTAATTTTAATTATATAGACACTAACACTTGCTTTATTTTGTTGCAAGAGAAATGGCACCAAGAGCTACTGTCAAAATCAATCAGCTACCTACCACTGTCGTTGTGAAGGGTGGTCGCTGGGTTCGTCAAAGATCTTTCAAGGTGGTGTTCAATATTGCTCGAGATGCAATAGTAACTGAAATCCCACTTGACAATCACTATGGACCTCTTTGACACCTAGGAGAGGGGGCAATGATGCGACCCCGGTCACGACATTGACAACGTCCCATAGGGCGCTTGGATATTTCAATGACACTCCTCGTGCCATTTGAGTTATTTTGGTATTGTGAGGTTCACATGCCAATTTTGAGACATTCTGAGACACTTTCTATTTTTAGTATTTTTCGTATTTAGCAGTTTCTTTTCTCAGCAGTTATTGTTTTTAGTATTTACTATATTTGGATGTTGCCGTATTTGGCAAGTTTCTATTTCGGGATGTCGGGCCTCTCTTGTGCCAAGAGGGCCGATCCACTTATGTTTTTAGGCCCATCGGGCAAGAACCTTGTTTTGGCTCCTATATAAGCCATTCTTTACCTAATTAATAAAGTACGTTGAATTGAGAGTTAAAGCCTAGTGTTGCGGTTGAGCCAAGCTCCCGCCCCCAGGCCTAGCTCTTTCAACCGAGCCCCCATCGCCGGCCACTCAACCCCACGCGTAAGCCCACCGAACCATCACATATTATCTATGATCCCCGATCACCAAACTTGGCTCTCGGCCCCAGCCGAGATCCCCCACCCATTCGAACCACCCCACAACCCGCGACCCAGCCCGCGACTTTCCCTGTGATCGCGGTCACCACCGCGAGCCTCCATACAGCCCGCGGCACTCGCAGTTTTCATCGAGCAAGAGAGATCCGTCCCGCCTTCTACCTAGATCCGCTTTGACTCGCGTTTTGGGAGCCCAAAATGCATCAACTGGTATCAGATTCAGGGGTACAAGGTTGGTCCTTTCTTACCCGCTTTGTTCTCACGTTACAAATTCCGTCTTTTCCCTTGTTTCCTCCTTTCGTTTGTGTGGCTTGCCGCCATTATTGTTGCTCCTTTTCGTTTCAGTTTGTGTTGTTGTTGGTTGCCGCCAACAATCCCTTACCCTAGGTTGAATTTGTGGCTTTCCTAATCCCTTGTTCAAGACCGAGAGACCCCTAAAAAAATTACAAAAAAAAAAAGAGAGATAACCGTGAGAAACCCTAACCCTAGTCGTGGACTTTGCTTGCATTGAATCATTCTAAGTTTACATATTTCTTTGCTAGAGTTTGTGATTATTGTTGGAATTTTTCTACGTTGTTATCTCCTAGTTTTCATACAATCATTGCTTCTTTCTAGTCTCTACAAACTTGCATGCTCACGGCCTCAGCACAAAAAAATTGTTGGCCGTGCACTATTGCTCTTCGTATACAATCAAAACTTGTGTCAATTTCAAAAAACAAAACAAAAAAGGCATTCAGTTTACAAAAACAAAAAAATCAGCCACCAAATTAGAAAAACAAAAGCCTTAGGCGATCTCGGCGAAGCCGATTCACTATTGACACAGGTCCATTAAGCCCACCTCCCCGTATTCTTTCTCTATGGATTCTAGGGATTGCATGCTAGATTACTTCTTACATAGTCATTGATTTTTGGCATCTGAATTGTGAGGTTAGTGTGGTTTTTGTGTTGGTTTAGTCCACGCTGAGTCAGCCTCGCCACTCCACCCTCACGGCTTTACCCAGATTAGTGACCTACGTGAGACAATATGGGTTTGATTTGATCTATTTTGTCTTTTGTTTTTGTTCCCTTTTGTGTTTATTTCTGCTCTTTTTGCGTGTCTTCCATGGTGTCTTTAGGGACAGAATCAAACGAAGTTATCGCAGCTCGCCAGGCCGCTGACGAAGCTCATGCCCGTGAGATGGCGGAAGTATGTGCCCAGCTCGAGGAGGCCCGTGAGATGGCCGCGACCACAGCTCCCGCGACCACGGCCTACACCGCGACCGCGGCCCCATCGGTTCCAGCCGACACAGCTCATGTTGATATTCTATTGGCGCCCTCGACCACTACCGACACCACGCGGCGCCTGGAAAAAGGAAAGGGTACGATGTCCTCCACCTCGTAGCTCCAGCCGGGTCTTCGCCGCCTGGACTCCATCATCGAGTCCCAACGGGAGCACCATGGCTTCAACAGATACCAACCCCAGTGCTCTCCAGCGGACGACTTCGCCTATGACTCCGCCGAGCACGAGTCCCCCGCCACAGAGTTGGGGCTCTACCCATACATCGACGCCACTGACCGACATCGGCGTTATGAGTCCATGCAGCGGGACGAAGCACACCAGGATGCCATTGAGCACCGCCGAGATGCAGTACACGGCCACACCAGCGGCAGGGCACCACAGACGGCGCCGACGCGCCCAATGACCAGCCGTGATCCCAGCACTGTTCCACGTTCTGCACCGTGACCCAGGTATGTGACTCCCATTGATTTTATTGAATATGATGAGGAGGGTTTTGAGGTTGCAGGTGTCCCGAAACCGGGAAACTTTCATCCCCCATTGGGCGACCCAATTGAGAGCGAGCTATTTCCGCCGGATTACATCCTGCCGCAGATCCCGATGCCACCGCGATGACCCATGCACCAGCTCGCAGCCCGCCAGCAGCCCCGCGACGAGGATCATGACCACCGTCGCCAACATTGCCCTCGCCCCGTCCAGAATGACTTTGATGATTATGACGATGACCTGGACGAACCTTACCCTGAGCCGGATCATGCAGCTCGACGTTTCCCTCACCGCCGACACGGGCCCAACCCCTATGTCAGTCGTCGTGAGATCAAGGTAACTATAGAGCATTTTCATGCTGATTATGATCCTGCTGTATTTTTAGATTGGTTACAGGCTATAGAGCAAGCCCTGCGACACTATCGGTATGAGGAGTACGAGAAGGTCAATGTAGCCACTCTGCAGTTTCGTGGCACGGCCCGATGTTGGTGGAGTCGTTTCTGTACTGACAGGGAACGGAGAGGCCTTGATCCTATTGACCAGTGGCACCAGCTGAAGTTCATCATGCGCCGCAAATATGTCTCGGATGACTTCCAGAACCGCATGCGGATGGACATTGCACTTGCTCACCAAGGCACCCAGACGCCACTCGAGTTGTTCGCCAAACTCGAGGATCTGTATTACAAGGCGGGCATGAGCATCGCCCCTGCTACTATACGGACCAGGTTTCTGAGTGGGTTGAATCCCAATATCCGCGACTAGCTAGAGATACTACCTATACGGGACCTGAATCAGTTGACTCATACGGCGATGACGATCCACCAGCAGCATCAACGCCGGAGACAGACCCCCTAGCCCCAGAATTCGTCTCACAGGTATGACACTACCCCTACTCCTTCCATTTCTACTGATGTGTCCTCTCCTATGTAGACCATACAGACTCAACCCCCAGCCCGTGGCCATGAGGCATCGCGCCTTATCGCGCCGCCTGCCTCGATTCGGGAGCCCCCACGAAGCACTGATAGGACGCGCGACCAGGCCTGCTTTCGTTGCGGCGGTCGTGGACACATCCAGCGCGACTGCCCCAACCCGAAAAAGATTCTCTTCACCCATGCTGCAGAATATGAGTCCTTTGATGATGAGCCAGATGAGGAGATAACTCCCGAGCAGCAGGACTATGCTCCTCACGACGCTGGGTACACCTGTGTGCCCTATGATTTATCTGCGGGTACCCCCCTGAGCCTCTTCGCACAGCGTACCCTTATTGTGACAGAGGTGCCCTTAATGGACCAGAGAGAGACCCTCTTCCATACCCGATGTCTGGTCCAGAATGCCTCCCTCAGCGTGATATCAGATGGTGGTTCATGCTGCAATATTGTGAGTGAGAAGGTTATCCAACACCCTCAGTTACCGAAGCAGCCACACCCTCAGCCCTATTGTCTTCAGTGGCTTTCTGAAGGTAAGGGTGATGCGGTACACAGGCAATGCCGCATCCTATTTCAAATTGGTCAATACCATGATACTGTTGTATGTGATGTTGTGTCTATGGATGCTACTCATCTTTTACTTCGTAGAACTTGGCAGTATGAAAAAAAGACAGTCCATGACGAGTTCCTCAACACTTACGTCTTTATGCATGGCGGTAGGCGAGTCACTCTTCTCCCTATGATGCCTCAGGAGATCTTACATGACCACGTGAAGAGGAACCGCGCAAAGGCCGCAGTAGCGAGGCATACCGTTTCTGCCACAACCGCGACCGCGGCAGCAGCAGCCGCGACCGCGGCCCACACCACCGCGACCGCGGCCCACCCAACCGCGACTGCGGCTAGTGCACAGTCGGCCCCTGCTCCTGCAACACCACCACAAGCGCGGCCGGAACCCCTTGATCCTGATGCCGACACCCTGGTGCCGCCACAGTAGGGCCGAGTAGAGCATCGCGCTTTGCTGACTCACTCACGGGCGTTTACTCCATTTTTTCTGGGACGTTCTCCTATTACTCATTCTGCGTGTCTTTCTTTATTAGAGGATCCCTATGAGTTACCCCCTATTGTGCCATCTCTCTTGTAGGTGTTTGATGATGTCCTTCCTGATGAGCTCCCTCCGGCTCCCAGCGTTGCGCAAGTGCTGGACCTGCCCCCGGATTCATCGAGGCTACGGCGCAAGGCAGACCGTGTTGGACCTGAGAAGAGCATTGCACCACTGGAAAGGCCCACGAGGACGACTGCGCAGAAGACAGACTTGCACCGGCGTCGCTTCATTTCCGAGCCTGGAAACTTGCGGCCGAACGTGCCCCCGGACGACGACATTGGCAAAATGGGGACGTTTCGCAGCAAAGAGGGGGAGAGTGATGCGACCTCGGTCACGACATTGACAGCGTCCAACAGGGCGCTTGGATATTTCAACGGCACTCCTCGTGCAATTTGAGTTGTTTTGGTATTGTGAGGTTCACATGCCAATTTCGAGACATTTTGAGACACTTTCTATTTTTCGTATTTAGCAGTTTCCTTTCTTAGCAGTTACTATTTTTAGTATTTACTATATTTGGATGTTGCCGTATTTGGCAAGTTTGTATTTCGGGATGTCGGGCCTCTCTTATGCCAAGAGGGCCGATCCACTTATGTTTTTAGGCTCATCGGGCAAGAACCTTGTTTTGGCTCCTATATAAGCCATTCTTTACTGACAGGACTAAAGTCGTGATTCCTATCAAATAAATCCCAAAATACCTACTAAGTAGTATAGCAAGCAAGTCAGGATCGATCCCACAGAGAGTCAGGTTATCAATTTGTGCAATTCGTTATTACCAACTAGGAACAAGGGGGGGTTTGTTTGTGTTTCGTAACAAGCAATAAGAAAGGAAATAAACAGTCCGCAAATAATGGTTGTAAATAATAAGGGAAAAAGCGCCACACTCAACAGAGATCCACACAACAATAGATAGGTCGATCACGGAATTCTATCAATCTCAAGTTCTTAATATTCCTATAGTTGTTCTTATCCCGATCATAGGTAACTATTAGTTCTACCAGCCCTAATAGTACTTATTACTAAATCAAATCCAAAAACCTTCAGAACTCAATAAAGCAATAGCATTCAACCAAGGATTAACAAGACACATGCAATAGAAACAACCCGTTACTATAAGCATGCAATTAACTCTCTCTCACAATTATGCGCTCGGATCCCCTATACGCACAATCGTGTTCGCTACTAGATATGCAACCCGAACCCGAAATCACAAGTCCTAGCAATTAGGAAGATATCAATAAACCTAGGTGATCAATCTAGATAAATCAACATAGACCAATAAACAATCAAGAACAAGAGAATTAATCCAACTAGATAGGAAAACGAACAAGAGTAGAAAACTCACAACCAATCAATTGCTGGCTTCAAACTGTCAAGTGCAACAATGGAGGTTTAGTTCTCCATTAGGGTTTGTGAGAAAAACGTAGAAAGGTGGCAACTAGGGTTAGAGAGTAGATCCCTCTAAAAGAGTCTTAAACTTAACTTAAATACTAAGGAAATAATTCAGAAATAAAGAAAAGAAAAATAACAAACTTGGAAACAAAGTTTCGGAAATAAAATAAAACGGGAAATAAAAACTCGTAAAAGACTTGCATTGTCCTCAATGTAATGAAAGACAAGAGAATAAAGCATAGGGAAAAGCAAAAAATAACTCACAACGTCGCCGAGCTGGCTTGGACACTTCCTTTGTTGCTGGCGGTCTTCAATATACGCACAGGTCTCGGGTGTTGGGCGGGTGTCTTCATCAACTCTATAATCTTCTCCTACCGTGCAACCATAAGGGAACCACTTTGGTGAATAGTGGTAAAACAATGATAGTAGGATTGCACGGCCTTCTAGGAACACATGGTGGAGCCCAGATGTAATTTTGGTGTGGGCTCTAGTGTTCCTCCTTCTCAGCTGCCAATTGTAGGGCCATCATCGTTGTCAAATCAAGTGTAGGGCGAATGTCTCCTCCTTGACAACATGATGCGCACCATCTCCATGGGAATTCCGGACAGCTGGCCTTCGGTAAAACTTTTTTTTTTTTTTTTGTCGAATTTTTTTTTTTTTTTTTTTTGCCCCCTGTTTAAGGTTTTTTCGGGGGGTGACTTAGTGCAGGGAAAGAAGAGACTTACATTGGTGGTAAACACCTTCTTCAATAGGCATGGGTCTCTTCCCTGCAGGTTAGTCGGAAACAAAAACAAAGCAAAAACACACTAAAGAAAATGCAAAAACAAAGAAAGAAAAGCAAAGAAAGAAAAACATACCTCGGGTTGCCTCCCGGACAACGCCTTAGTTATTGTCATGGCTTGACATACTACTCGAACAACCTTAATCCACAGCATCGGGTTCCTTAGGAACCCTCTCATTTAGCACCTCCTTCCTGAACCAATCATGGAAAGGTTTGAACCTTAGACCATTCTTCTTCTTCAGTGGCTCCTCCACCTTGACCTTCGTAGTCGCCTTCCCCTCATACTTAGATCGATCAGGGGGGTGTTTGATCTCAACTTTAGGGGCCTGCACAATAAAAGGGAACAACTTCTTGCCCTGTGGAGTTAGTAAGGTGGGGCCACTGCCCAAAAGAGAAGCAGGAGACTCACCCTTCTCATCCAATAAAGCCGTGACTTCCTGCAGATTAGAAGATAAAGGAATACTGACAGGCAAGTCAACTATGGGATCCTCTATTATAGGTTGCAATTCATCCAAAGGGTTAGGACTCATTACATCAACAAAGTTCAAAGAGGTGTGAATGATGGGTTTCATATCATATATGTTGTATTCAACTCCGTCCCCATCAAATTCCATAGTTAATTTCTCACTTCTGACATCAATTGTGGTGTTAGCAGTTTTCATGAAAGGTCTACCTAACAACATATGTGCACCTGTACCACCACCCATATCAAGAACATAAAAATCAGTGGGAAAAATCAGCTTATCTACCATAACAAGGACATCCTCAACAACCCCTTTCGGGTAGACATTGGTTCCATCAGCTAATTGAATAACTAGCCTAGTGTCCTGTAATGGTGGCAGGCCAAGAGACTCATAAAATGACAATGGTAAGACATTAATAGATGTACCAAGATCTAGCATAGCTTTATCAATTTTTGTCTCACCAATGACGCAGGGGATAGAGAACATACCTGGATCACTGCACTTCTTGGGCATACGCCTTTGAAATACAGCGGATACTTGCTCGCTCACCTGGACCTGCTTCTTTTGCTTCTTCTTCTGGTTCCTCTTGATCGTACAAAGCTCCTTCAAGAACCGAGCATACTTGGGGATGCTCTTCACTAGCTTGAGCAATGGAATGTTGACCTCGCACTTACTGAATGTCTCAAAGAGGTCCTTGTCATCAACTACCCTTCTCTCCTTGAGCGCCTCTGGAAAAGGGGCGGGTGGCTTCTCGGAACCGAGAGGAGGGAAGTATGGACGAACGTAATCGTCGACGTAAGGCTCATTAGCAGTCCCAGAAGACTCACCGCGGGTGCGGTGAGACATCACCGCCGGGTGCGACAGACTCCCAGAAATTTCTCGAGAAAAATCACCGCTTGCCGCGGGTGCGGCAGGTGCCAGCGCCGGGTGCGGCCGATTTACAAAAGCTTTCTGCTGTTCCAGTTCGTGCTCGCCGCGGGTGCGGTCACCATGCCGCTGGGTGCGGCCATCCTCCAGAACACCCTCTTTTTCTGCGTCGTCCTCTTCAACACTAGGATCGACGGGTAATTGCCTTCCACTTCTAAGGGCTATAGCACTAACATTTGCTCGTGGGTTAACTACCGTTTGAGATGGTAGATTTTCCGACATCTTGGCATCAATTCTCGTAATCGCCTCAGCCATTTGGCTCACCTGTGTCTCCAAATTCTTTATGCTTGACGTTGTGGCCTGAACATGAGTAGTGAAATGTTTCGTCAAGGTTTGGAGCATATCTTCAGTTGAAGGAGACGCCTCAGGTTGAGGATTTTGCGTCCTTTGTAGAAATTGAGGTCTTGGCTGCTGTTGTTGTTGATATTGGGGTTGTTGTTGTTGATTCCGTTGATCCCTCCATCTGAAATTAGGGTGATCTCTCCACCCCAGATTATAAGTATTGGAGTAGGGATCATGATGAGGTCTTGGGTTTCCATAACCTCCTACAGCGTTTACCTCAGCAGTCGAATCATCTTGTAGTTGAGGACATGCGTCAGTGGGGTGAAATTGATCGGCATAGACCCCACATGCTTTCAGTTGTTGAGGAGTTCCTTGCAGCGTAAGTCTCCTCACCATGTCCTTCAACTCATCAATATCATTGGCATACGAAGAGCGACTAGAGTCAGCAGCATTGACTCCTCTTTTGGTAGAAGATCTACCGAAATTTCGCGTGCCCTCTGCCATCTCCTGAATCTTCTCCATAGCAGCTGCCGGTGTTGTGTTGAGAATATTGCCACCACATGCAGCGTCAACCATCCTCCTCTCATGGTCGAGCAGCCCATTATAGAGATGAAGCACCAGATCTTGGTTGGAATACCCGTGGAATGGACAGCTTGAGCAAAGTCTCTTGAACCACTCATAATAATCATACAGGCTCTCGTCAGCTTCCTGCTCAATGTTGCTAATAGCTTTATTCAAACTATTTGCCCTCTTTGCAGGGAAATACTTCTCAAGAAAAGCCTTGTGTAGCTTGGTCCACGTGTCAATACTCCCAGTAGGAAGATGATAATACCAGTCATCAGCAGTGTCTTTCAGGGTAAACCCAAAAGCTCTCATCTTGATTTGCTCCTCAGTAACATTCGCCGGTTTCATGCTCATGCAGACTGTGTCGAATTTACCCATGTGTTTGATTGGGTCCTCGCCAGCCAGTCCATGGAAAGTTGGGAGCAAATGAATCAGCCCCGGCTTCAACTCAAAGTTCACATTCTCTCCCACAGCAGGGATCACCACGGCCAAGGGTTGTTGTTGCAAGTTCGGCGCAGTCAACTGTCTCAACGTTCTATCCGCGTCACCCATCTCGAATGCAGGGTTGTCAAAAACCAAAGTACGGTTCACTCTGCGACCCTGTGAAAGAGTTCTCTCGATCTCTGGATCAAAATCAAGAAGCGGTGAATTAGTAGCACGAGTGTGGACCATAAGATAGGTCCACACCAAGGTTGGTAACAAACAAATCACAAAAACAGAAAATTTGACTCCCCGGCAACGGCGCCAAATTTGACAGGACTAAAGTCGTGATTCCTATCAAATAAATCCCAAAATACCTACTAAGTAGTATAGCAAGCAAGTCAGGGTCGATCCCACAGAGAGTCAGGTTATCAATTTGTGCAATTCGTTATTACCAACTAGGAACAAGGGGGGGGGGGGTTTGTTTGTGTTTCGTAACAAGCAATAAGAAAGCAAATAAACAGTCCGCAAATAATGGTTGTAAATAATAAGGGAAAAAGCGCCACACTCAACAGAGATCCACACAACAATAGATAGGTCGATCACGGAATTCTATCAATCTCAAGTTCTTAATATTCCTATAGTTGTTCTTATCCCGATCATAGGTAACTATTAGTTCTACCAGCCCTAATAGTACTTATTACTAAATCAAATCCAAAAACCTTCAGAACTCAATAAAGCAATAGCATTCAACCAAGGATTAACAAGACACATGCAATAGAAACAACCCGTTACTATAAGCATGCAATTAACTCTCTCTCACAATTATGCGCTCGGATCCCCTATACGCACAATCGTGTTCGCTACTAGATATGCAACCCGAACCCGGAATCACAAGTCCTAGCAATTAGGAAGATATCAATAAACCTAGGTGATCAATCTAGATAAATCAACATAGACCAATAAACAATCAAGCACAAGAGAATTAATCCAACTAGATAGGAAAACGAACAAGAGTAGAAAACTCACAACCAATCAATTGCTGGCTTCAAACTGTCAAGTGCAACAATGGAGGTTTAGTTCTCCATTAGGGTTTGTGAGAAAAACGTAGAAAGGTGGCAACTAGGGTTAGAGAGTAGATCCCTCTAAAAGAGTCTTAAACTTAACTTAAATACTAAGGAAATAATTCAGAAATAAAGAAAAGAAAAATAACAAACTTGGAAACAAAGTTTCGGAAATAAAATAAAACGGGAAATAAAAACTCGTAAAAAACTTTCAGCGCGTCTCCACCGCGGGTGCGGTGGCTCCACCGCCGGGTGCGGCCATTTAACAGAAACTCCAGTTCTCTGACGACCTCGCCGCGGGTGCGGCAGTGCCCACCGCTGGGTGCGGTGGGATTCCAGTACTTCAGCTTCTGCGACGCTTCAGTAAAAACGCCATAACTTTTGATTCTCAACTCGGATTGCGCTCATATTTTGAGGACTTGTAGTAGACTTCAATATCTAACTCCTCGAATTGGAATCACTCCATTTGGACATCTAAGTAGAGAGAACGAACCATTTGAATTCAGCCCACTGTTCTTCTACTCTTCTCTTCACTTCCTTTGCGTCTTCTCCTTGTGGCTTCCTATGATCTCCAAAACAGCTCAAATACCTCCAAAAACACCAAACTTCGCCCCCAAACGCCATACACATGAATGTGTCTAAATCTACCCGAATGGCACCAATAAACCCTCTAATGACTCTTACTTAAGCCCTACAAAGTAGTGCTTATCATTTACCTAATTAATAAAGTACGTTGAATTGAGAGTTAAAGCCTAGTGCTGCCGTTGAGCCAAGCTCCCGCCCCTATGCCTAGCTCCTTCAACCGAGCCGCCATCGCCGGCCACCCAACCCCATACGCAAGCCCACCGAGCCATCACGCATTGTCTACGATTCCCATTCACCAAACTTGGCTCTCGGCCCCAACCGAGATCCCCCACCCATTCGAACCACCCAGCGACCCGGCCCGCGACTTGCCCCGCGATCGCGATCACCACCGCAAGCCTCCATACAGCCTACGACACTCGCATTTTTCATCGAGCAAGAGAGATTCGTCCCTCCTTCTACCTAGATCCGCTCTAACTCGCGTTTTGGGAGCCCGGAACGCATCAGGCAACCACCAAATGGATGCCAAAGAAGCAACCCTTGTCTTCAAGTCAAGAAGGTATGAAGCCACGAGTGGGCAAGTTTCAAGGACCGACCATCCAAGTCATTAAGGCCAATGGTGGGTCCCATGAAGTATTGATTCAAGCTCCTCCGACCAACAATAAGACTAAGGAGTCATGAAAAAGGAGGGGTCGCAGGAATGGGTCAAAGCGCCAGACAGAAAATCACTCGGCTAAACTAGCTAATTCTCCAGCTCTGGAGCTAGCTAAGGCCACCTTAAGAAAAGCCACCCAAGTTCTTGAAGCATCGACAAGACAAGCCATCAATCCTTGTGTTTACAACCCGAGGCAAGTTTTGATCGGGTAAATTCTTATTAACCTTGACCGAGTGGAACAAGTCAATATGACTACCTACTTGGAAAATGGCAAGGGATAAATTCAATCAAAGGCTTCAAAAACAATTATGATATCACAAGGTTTTGAAGATGATGAATACACTTCTGTTGCAAATGATTCGATTCCTCAATGGGTCGGATCTGAAAATCATTCTTGCCTGAATATGAAGTCAAGAGCAAAGGAGATACCCTTTGCAAAGGTGGTTCCTCAACCATCAACTTCACCGACTACTTCAATGCCGAAAGAGCATGAGCTAGTGGGAAAATATATGGGTTCTCCACTATATGGAGATGTAAGTTCATATTTTAATGAAGAAGACTTTCCACTAATCGTTGGCAAAAAAATTCAAGAAAATATCACCATTCAAGAAGAGGTGTATGAAATGCCGGTATTAGCCACTAGTACTTCTAACATTGAAGAATAAATTCAAGAAATGCGAAGAAAGTTGGCTAAAAAAGATGTTCAAATTGCTGCTCTCTCAGCTCAAATTGCTAGTCAAGCCCAAGAGAATAGGCAAAAGCAAGTGAGAACAAATGATGAGGGTCAAAGTGGTACCTCAAATCCAAGTGGTGCAATAAGCATATCTCCTTAGAAAATCAGGGAGATGATTGCCCAAGCGAGCAAAGATTTCCAAGTTTCCAAAAACACACATATGATTGGGTATAGGAAACCATATCCCTCACACTTAGATGTTGTGCCATTTCCTTCGGAATACCAAAGACCTAACTTCGACAAGTTCGATGGAATTCATGGGTCACCACATCAACACCTTGCTCACTTATACTCCGCGTGTGGAGAAACAACTATAATGTGATGCCTTATTGATTAGGCAATTTGTTCAATCACTAAAAGGATCGACTTTCACTTGGTATACCCAACTTCAACCAAGGTCGATTAAAACGTGGGATGAATTGCAAAGGGCATTCCTTGCTCAATTTGTGAGCACAATAGAAAAGGTTTCTATCATAGACCTTGTACAAATTGCCTAATCCAATCATTAATTAATTAAATTATGATTGATTTTTTTTAATAAAAACATAAGAATATGATGACTCTCACCTTTGTGAGAATATTTTGGTGAAAGATATCCAACTTTCTATCGATATCATACTTGTTATCGAATGCGTAAAATATTGTTATTGATAACTACGAAATTTGGTGTCTTGTAATTGAATATTAGTACATTAGGTATACCTTTGATGTGTTTGAGGCATAATGGAGAGTAAATGAGTAAGTAACACATGGAAAAAAATGACGAAACTTGGAATGGCAATATTTCTTAGAGATTTGAAATCTTGATATTGCCCATTCTGAAATATATATTTAATTAACATTATACTTATTGTATAGATTTAATTGTGTGTTCGATATATTGTTGACACACACCAAACACTTTTACTATTTGAAAAGTACTAATACATCACTTCCTACCACCAATCACTTTAAAATACAATAGTAAATATAATTGGCAATTGACAATATATGAGCGAAAGGATGAACAAATGTAGAACTAGTTAAGACACCATAGTTTTGGAATTTGTTATTATCATTGTCGTAATTTGCCATCTGTAATGATTTATCTAAATTATATTGTATGAATTACATACATACCTTATCTAATCTCAAATCACCTAGCATGCATGCAACATTTCGTTTAAATAGCTATGCTTGAACGTACTTGAATTAGGAATTGTCATATGGCCTTTTGATAATTGTGAAAGCTATATATAGTGCATCTAGGCTCTTAATATAGGAAAGTGAAATGTAATTACAAATAAAATTTTCAAGTTAATGTTATAGTCATTTTTTTCCCAATAAAATCCATTTTGTTTCATATTCAGGTCATTAGTTGCGTACTTAACTCATACGAAGTACTAAATTATCATGCCATAATTTCACGCGTAACTTTTGGTGTATGGACATTGGCCTTCTAACCGGTTTGATGCCCTTATATTGAGTGTCATTATTATAAGCTTTATTTTTTGGTAGCCTTCGCAGGTTTCTTGATTGGATTAAATACGTATCATAATCACAATAATGTTTGTAATCATATGTAGTACAGAGTTTGAGAGTATATAAATTTGTATTTCCTTCATTGATCAGTAACTAATAACTAATTAGAAAACTCAGTAATTTATGTCATTTACCGTCCAATTTATAAACATGAATTATAGTATGGAAAGTATATAAAAATGTAATATACAATTTACAAAGTACATAGATGTTGGATTTTCTTAATTTATAAATTAAATACCAAATAGAATTATCATTACTGTTTGGATTTAATAAGATGACATATTTGTCCAAATAGAATATTTTCTTAACTCTTAATTTTACTAAATCTTAATAAAAAACTTTTTACATTATTACATTGTTGTTAATACTTTTATAGATTAATAATACTTTGTAATAACTTCCTAATATATAAAAATATATGCCCAAATGTCTCTTAGAAAAATTGAATATAAATTGAATTAAATTATATAACACTTGTTGATAGAAATGCTAGCTAGTTTAATATGCTTAAAGATATATAGATAGGGATATTATTATGAGATGAGTTGCATGATCAAATTTGTGGCATTCGAAGATATAGAAGATTTTGAGTGAAAAAATCAAAATTGTATTAAAATGTATGGCATTGAAGCCACTCATTTATTGTTTCAAAAGCCAACTTTGATATATACGAGTCTGAATGAAGACATTTGATTTGCTTAATGCATGGATCTCTACCTAATATATATATATATATATATATATATATGCGACGTTAATATATTTGGCATGTTAATGTTATCTGGATCCGAATGCATTGATTGAAATTTGAGTTTGTATTGTATTATATGACCTAATTGATAGAAGGAATTGAAGTAAAGTAATTAATGGGGGAGAATTATTTATAATATCAAATTAGAATATTAAAATAGGGAAAAGATAAGTTGAGGATGGGGGCTTAGGAGAAGAGTGAGGACGCTCCAAGACCGTCAGATCAAGAAAAAGAGCGCACAGATCAGTCAAGGAAAAAAATTGGATACAATTCGGCACGACCAAATTTTTCGCGAAAAAAATGCGTCATGCGTGCAAACACATTTTAGTCCATATGCACACATACGTAGTTTTGCATGCACACACATTTTCATGTGTACACAGGTCATTTCCGTATGCACACTTAGGTTATTTTCATTGATTTTCATACGTATGCACACATGTTATTTTGTTTGCGCTTTGAGTCATTTTCGCATGCATACATATGTTATTTTCATGTGCACACATGCACACCTACGTTGTTTCACATGCAAACATAGCACGTAGTGCATTTTGTATGAACAAACATGCCATTTTCACATGCATACAATAGTATACTTCGCATGCAAACAATAGTATACTTCACATGCACACAGTCGTGTTTTCATGTGTACACGTTTTGTTCATTCCATATGAGCGCACGCGTTTTATTCATGCACACAAAAATGAATTTCACTTGCACACCATAGTATAATTGGTATGCACACAACAATGCATTTGGCATGCACACAATTTTGCACTTCGAGTGCACGTGAATCCGTCTATTTCGTGAATAATTCGGCCATGCCGATTTTTTGCCGATTTTTTGCTGAAATTTTGAAAAGCGATCTGGACACTTCGTTTGCTTCTCATCCGATGTCTCTCATGCGTCCTTATTCCTCTCTTCCCTTCCCATTCTCACTGGATCTCAACCCATTTAAATATATGGCCAAAGTTTTTTTTATGACAAAAACTTAAATAAAATAATTAAGATAATATATAAGAATTTCTTAAATTATATGAAAATATCCTTTTTTATTTATTGCTTCAGAAACCAACTTTTGTATATACGAGTCTGAATGCATAAATTATAAGTGCTAGACTAAAATGAAGACATTTCATTTGCTTAATGCATGGATCTCTATCTAATGTATATGCGACGTTAATATATTTGGCCCACTAATGTTATCTGGATCTGAAAGCATTGATTGAAATTTGGTTTTGTGTTATATTAAATGACCTAATTGATAAAAGGAATTGAAGTAAATCAATTAATCGGGAAAAAGTATTTTTATTATCAAATTAGAATATTAAAATATATAAACTTGGCCAAATTTTATTTTATGAAAAAAACTTAAATAAAACTAAGTTGATAATATAATATTTTTTTAGATTATATGAAAATAGCCTTTTTATTAAATAAAAATATTAATTTGGATTTTGGATTAATTTACAAAATTGTAATGTATATGGGTTGTGAATTAATGTCATTTAATTTGTTGAAATGTAAATATATGTGTGTTGTTTTGGTGTAGGAAAAAAGCTAAAATTACAATCATTAATTGGGGGAAGTTAATAGGTAAAATAATTATTAACGGAGGGTCATTTATGGGTGGTCTTTTTACATTTTTTAACGGAGAAGTTAACGGAATAAGTTCGTGGGTGACTCTTTGTCAACGGAGGGTCATTTATGGGTGGTTTAAAATAAATATTGATATAACGAGTGATTTTATGCAAAACCGACCATATAACGGGTGGTTTGGCATAAAAATCTATTTAATTATATATAGATGTGAGGATTATATTTAATTGTAATTCTAGATTATCTATTTATCTTTTAGGAGATATTCACTTGCTAATTTTTATTTGTCTTGTATAAATACTCTATTTCAATCAATAAGAGAAGTACACCTTTCTATCAATTATGTATACTCCAAATCATATATATTGAAAAATTGTTGTATACTTGTAACAAGTTTTTGCTACAAAATACACTATCACTATGCTTAAATATCTCAAGCATAGTCACTATTTTGTATTTTTGCAGTTTATAATATATCGAAATAAACAGTAAGAAGTTCAATATGTTTTTTTTATACAACAAACAGAGGATATCCTTACAAACCAGAACGCATACCCAAATCATCACAACGGATGATTTTTACAAAAGATTTACAAGATGAAGAAATACTAGAGCTCGAATCTAGAAATCGAATCCGAGATCGTTGCAACTGTGTATAATCATGTTGAGGCAGCAGGTAGTCCAAAATAGTATTGCGTAGGAAAGTAGGGGAGATGTTCGAATTAGCCAAGAAGTCAGCGGCTTTATTACATTCTCGGTAGCAGTGATGAACCTGAAAATAATCCAAACCATATAACAATGAGCGAATTTCTTGTATTATGGTTGAAATTTCCCAAGGGATTTTCCAAATTCCACGAATAGAATTAATGACAGAGAGATTATCTCATTCAAGAACTATCCGCCTATAACCTTGCGAAATAGCCTTACGAAGGCATTCGAGAGCGGCAAGCGCTTCAGCTTTAATAGGTGAGGAGTAGAGGATCTGCCTATATTCTAAGAAGACCACCTCACCAGAGTGGTTTCGGAAAACATATCCGATATGTGTAGAACCGTTTCATTTAACGGATGTGTCAAAATTTAATTTTATGTAGTTAGGAGGAGGTTTTCGCCATTGGGAAAAATAATTGGAGTGTTTCCTTTTATTCACAGTTGAGTGATGCTGTTGTGACAAGCTTGCAATCCAGTCTTTGTAGGAGATATACACATGGTTAACAGTTTGCTCAATTTGAATAGGAGATTTTCAAAAAATTAAAGCATTTTGATCTTTCCAGATATGCCACCAAAGGAAAATTATAGGTATAATATCTCGGTTTGTGAAGTGGAAGAACTCCATATTAGTATATAAATCATCAGTGATGTTAAAATTAAAAGTAAGACCAATAAGGTTTTGAAGTAGTTGAACAGACATAGAAGTGAACGAACAACCAAAAAATAGATGGTTAGTGTCCTCTGTAGGAAAATTACAGAGGACACAATGACATGGAACCCTAGAGTAGTGCCTATTAAGACGCTCGGTTGTGGGTAAGGAGTCAGAAAAACATTTCCATAAGAACTTTTTTATTTTTGGTAGAATTTCCAATTTCCAGAACCAAGTGGGAAAGCATGGGGAGGTAGGGGTACGAGTAAGTATAGAACGAGCACTCTTAACTGTGAAAGTACCATCAGACGATGGGAACCAAATAAGTCTGTTTGATGTGTAAGTCGTGGATATGAAAATACCCAAAGTTTTAGGGATAATTTGAGGCAGAAGGATCATTTGAAGAGCTCCCCAATTCCATTCTTGCCCGGAGTTATAAAATGAGAAACAGTGGACCCATGGTCATGGTCACCTGCGTACTGAGAAAGGGTGAAGTTTGGAATCCAATGGTCATCCCAAAAATTAATACGAGTTCCATCGCCAAGTTGCCAGAAAAGTCCTTTGTGGAATTCTTGTCTTATTTGCAGAAGCCTGGAAAATTGCCAGGAATCTGAAGGTTTCTTTTTGTAGGAAAAAATGTCAGAGTTATGTAAATATTTTTTGGAGATAAATCAAACCCAAATGGATTGAGGTTCCGAAAGTAATTTCCAGAGTAACTTGATTTGCATTGTTATATTGATATTATAAGATAGTTCAATGTCTAGACAACTATAACACTTAGGTTGACAAATTGAATTCCAGCTAATGAGGGAATGGTGATTAGGATTGGCGTGATTCCAGAAAAAACTTTTTGTTAATGTTATCAATTTCTTGGCAATAACCCTTGGGATTGAGGAAACTCTGTATTAAATAATTAGACTGAGACTGTAAATTAGATTGAATGAGAATAGTACAACATGCCTGAGAGAGTGAATTAGCTTTCCATTTTCCAAGTTGTTTTTGTAATTTCGAAATGGCATCAGCGAAAATTTCCTTTTTAACACGTCCTCGAATAATAGGTATGCCTAAGTATATTTCCATAGATCGAGTAACCTGTAATTTAAGAATACTTTCAAGAGAGAGATTGTTGTTTCAAAATATTGCATGGAGTTTGGAATGTACTTTTGTGATAATTAATCGAAAGTCCAGACTTAAGAGAGAAGTCGTCAAGGAGAGATTTAATGAAGAGCATATTGTTGTGACTTGCATTTGCAAAACTTAAAGTGTCATCAACAAAGTTTAAGAAGGGAATTCAAGTACCATGCTTCGTTATTTGAATTCCAACTTTTCTGTAGGAAGAGCCTGATTCATAAGTAAGTTTTCGTGCCAGATATTCCATCGCAAGAATGAAGATAAAAGGGGCTATAGGGTCGCCTTGTCGTAATCCGCACTGAGGGTGGAATACATAACCAGGTTCGTTGTTGACAAGAACTGATGATGAGTTGCTTGTAATACAAGTCATAACCCGCTGGATCCATAAGTCACAAAATCCAAACTTGGCGAGGATGTGGGTAATGAAGTTCCAGTTCAGTTTATCATAAGAAGATCAGTATGTTTGATTTGGTTTTATGTACACTATGAACATATACTTTGTAAAATATGATTACAAATTAAGGTAATGATTCGATGACACTGAGAGTTTATATGAAATATGAGAATAATAAATACAAAATATGAAATATATAAACATAAAAATATGATACAGTGCATTACAAAATAAATAAACATATATAGATTTGTTAATCGGGTTGGTAGGATCGAATTTAGGTTCTGTGATTTCATATTTGGATTGAATATGAATCGGGTCAATTCGGGTTACAAGTCAAGTCGGCTCGGGTATTACAGGTCGGAATCACTTCCTCATGCAGAAACAAAGGCTTTCTCCTTTTCCTTGCTCTTGTCCTTCTTAGAAGAGTCATCATCATCCCCCGACCCCTTTTGTGGACAATCTTTAGCAATGTGCCCCTTTCCTTGACAATTGTAGCAAACAATGTTAGGATTTTTCTTAAAGACTTATCTTGATCTTTGTGATCCTTGTCTTTCTTGTTGAGCAGACCTCTCATGGCATTCATGATCAGAGCCACTTCCAGATCCTTGTCCTTCTTGCCCGCCTTTATTTGCTTTAATGCTTTGGAAACTTTCAAGGCCATTGTTCCATTCTGGGGACTTTCATCTTCATAAGATTTTAGCTTTTCTTCATGAGATATGAGAGATCCTATGAGGTGCTCCAAAGGTAAGGAACTCAGATTCTTGGCTTCTTCAATCGCCGTTACCTTAGGAGTCCACTTCTTGGGTAAACTTCGCATCACATTTCGAACATGATCTTTTGTGGTATACACTTTTCCCAAACAAGTTAGCTCATTAACAATAATATTGATACGAGCAATCATATCCTGAATGGACTCATCCTTTTCAATCTTAAACAATTCGTATTGTTTAACAAAAAGATCTATCTTGGTTTTCTTAACCTCAATAGAACCGTCACGAGTCGCGCACAACAAGTCCCACATTTTCTTAGCACATGTGCAAGCCGAGACCTTGTTATACTCACTATCACATAATGCATGGATAAAAAAATTCATAGCCTTATGGTTCTTAGAGATTACCTATTTGTCCTCATCATCCCAATCACCCTTAGGTTTGGGAACGGTCTCACCTTTATCATTCTTCATTGAAGGAACGATTGGTCCATCAACAATGATGTCCCAAAGGTCCAAGTCCTCACATTTGATGAAGATCTCCATCTTTTTCTTCCACCAACGGAATTTCTCTCCTTCGAAGAGAGGAGGACGCGCCATAGAGTAATCTTGATTGTTCCCATCATGAGCACTCATCTTTTCTTGAAAACTAACACAAATTGTTGGATCGAAATCAAGTATTTGTAATAAAGTAAAGTATTATTCGTATATGGGGAATGTACCTTTTCACAATGGAATATCACAAATAACAACACAATCATGTAGAGAGGAAAATCCGATCAACCAACTAGTTGACAAGAAAAAAACTCCATCTCTAGGTGTTACCCTAAGAAGAATTCAAAGTCTACTACTTTTATTGATAATCATGAACTACACAAGTCAAGCAAAGATCCAACGTAATCTTGATTTTACTACTAGAATACTCTTTAAGCCTAACAATGCTTAGCACGTATTATCAACTCACAACAACAAACTCAAAACCACACAAAAGTTACCTTCTACGCCTAGAAACGTCCCCTATGAAGCTCCTAAAAATCACTACTCTCCTTGACGTAGGAACGGTTCGTTCTGACGTTCCCTTGAGCCAATAGCTTTGAGACTCGTCTCTTGAACTCCAAAACTTGTGTTCTTCACTAGTACAAATAAGGCGTTTTATCACAAATTTTTTATCACGGTTGCGTAAACGACTGTGTTAAAAAATGCTTTAAATTCTTTTATCCCGGACTGTCGGATATATGCGTGATAAAATATTTGAGAGGGAAAGGGTTGAAGTTATTATCACGGTTATTAACAATCGGGATAAAATAGACGTGATATTATATAGAAAGGCGCGCGTTCCCTGAAATAAAAAGATAGAAATAAAAAAGATAGAAAATGGGGTTAATAAACCCGTAGCTTCTCGTCTTGTTCCGCCTGCTACTGCAACCCGCCTCCCGCAGCTGCAACCGCCCCTTCATTGAGTTCCTCTCCATCTTCCAAATTTCGCCGCCCTCCCCGCAGCCCTAACCTCATCATCGCCGGCCGCTCGTGCGCTACTGCAACCCGCCTTGGCCACAATTGCAGCGGTTGCCTTGTTTGCCGGAAATACCGCCGCTGCTCCGTCTTGTTCGTCTGAAAAGAAGGCCGCCAGTACTGCACTGCTCCGTCTTCTTCGCAACCTAAAGGTATGTAACCTAACTTCAATTTACACGGCCTTGTAAACCCCCAATTGTTACCCTAATTTATATACGTTGAATATGAAATTTATTTGGCAATCACATTGATTTACTTCAGCGGTTGCCCTGTTCACCGGAAAACACTGCCGCTGCTCCGTCTTGTTCGTTTGAAAAGAAGGCCGTCGGTACTGCACTGCTCGTTCTCTTCGCAACTTAAAGGTACGTAACCCTAACTTCAACTTACACAATTGTTACTCTAATTTATATAATGTTCTAACATCTTAATCTGATTCACTTATTCCTTGAATTTGTATGAATTGATTAGAGATAAAAAGTTGAATCTGAAACTTATGAATTTGTATGAACAAATTTCCTTGAATTTATATACTATTCGGTACTGCATTGTTTGTTCATCTGAAATTTGTTTGAATATTAGTAGTTCTCTCCGTCGTGTTGAATCTGAATTTCGCAAGTATCCCAATTTTCTATAATACTTGAGAATTACTAAGCAAGCATGCTTTCATCATCTATTATTGGTGCTTCCATATTCTGGAAATTGGATATTATTTATCAAATGGAAGATATTGCTTATGTGGAAGTTGTTGAGGTGTGTATCAATTGTCAGTTATGTGCTATCAATTGTCAACAATGGTTAAAGGTAATCAATGTTTCTTGTTCTGAACTCTATCTTGAGATTGGGTTATTTCCCAACCTAATTAAACTCATCGTCTTCTCAAGAGAATATAGTAACAAGCTATAATCCTACGGGATATCATCCTAATACTTGGAAGGAGAATCATAATATATCTTTTTTACCAACTTATAAGTTACAACATCAGTACTTCTCTCTCGATCGTGTTCTGAAATTTGTTTGATGTTGTTGTATAGAGATAAAAAGTTGTCTTCCGACTTAAACATGGTTTGACAATCACATTGGTTTTGCATCGTATTTAAACAAAGAAAACTTAACTACAATTGTGATATAACCTATAGTAATAATTCGGTATGTTGTTTTCTATCTTGTTGCAGCGTATTTAAACAAATGATGTTATAAGGCAGTTCTTGCTTCTTCCTTGCTACAACTGACTTATATATTATGCTTATCTACTTTTACCTCTCTCTGATACGATTATTTGGAAAAACAATGAGGCCCATTGTCCCTTTCTTATATAAATATCTGAAAATTACCCTAGATAAATAAACTTGTTTATAGAATGACCCCTAATCTTATGTATTCATCCCCACGCTCTCTCTCCTCCAAATCATTTCCTCATCTGCCAGATCTGGAACCTCCACCTCCGACCCTTTTCCGCCAGCCTCCATCGCCACTCCACCAGTCCACCGTCTTCCTTCCTCCGAGCTCGCCCCTCCTCGTCGTTGTCGAGTTCGCGTGGCCTATCAATGTCGAAAGGAGCATCGCTGATATCAAAATTTAGGACCTCCTTGAAGCTTCTCGTGCCTAATGTATAGACATGATTGTGTTGGAGAACAATCAAGGTATCGTGACATTCCTCGTTCCTTTCAATCAAAGCCTTCTTCTCTCCAAATATCGCTTTCTGCATATCTCATGCCTCTCTGTATGGAACAAGCTGGTTGTGCAGATCGATGTAGTCACATCCATTCCAATTTTGAATGTTATTTAAAGATCATCATTTGAATTGTGATTCCTCTACTCAACCAATACGCCATTTAGGGGGCCTGAAAGCATGCTCGGAAGGTGTTTGTGAAAGTGACGCAGAGAATAAAGAACTCATTGTTTCCAATTGGCGCTTCTCGTTGACGAAGAAGTACATCAGAGGTCTTTGGCATCAATGAGTCATGTTCCTGTTTGGCAGTATATTTCACAAGTGAAAGTGAAGGAAGTACTCATATGTTAGAATTGTTGTGTTTCAGGTGAACGAGGCTAAAGCAGTCAATTAAAGGAGGTACGCAATATAGGCGTTGCCATTTACGCCTCGAGGTTTGCTCCAACTTTGATTAGGACTCTGAAGAGGAATACTTCAAGGCCGGAAGGCAAGGTTGTCTGAGAGAATACCGCCATGGAAGAAGGGGCTATTTGAATGAGGGGAAATGGGATGCTATCCATGTTATCGAGGTAACTTACAACTCCAAATGTGTATGAGAAAATTTGAAATTTGCTTACCATCCAATGCTTGCTTGTCTTGTATTTCTATTTTTTTCTCTATGATTTCTCTACATTACTTCGCAATAGGTTGGACCTGATGAAGATGGAATTGCCCGTTACTGTTTGACCAACACCATTATGCTATCTATGACTACGAATAACCAATCTGCTGGCAAGTTCAGTTTGTCTGGATCTATTAGAAGACAGGTGTGCCTGATTATCTAAATGGTATCTTTGATTCTTCGACAGATCTATATCTCCTTCATCCATGCTCAATCACTTGTGTGTGTGAATAATAGGACAATAGCAAGTCATACATTAGTCTCTTGTGGGTTGGCTCATGCAACCTGTTTATTATTTAATTCTTTTAACATAAATCCACAGTTCACGAGGGACACAATTTTCGAAAAATGGGGCTAGATCTGCTTGATGACAGTCAACTGATGGAATATAGTTTTTTACACAGGCAAAGACCGGGCCACTTGCAAATTTGACAAGAGCAAGATTGCTGCCTTGTGAAAACAAACTCTGCATGTTGTTAATAGCAGTTGTGGATCAGGTAGATGGGTCTCTTGGTGCATCCGGGTTGCTCACTCTACCTTGTGTTGCAGCACATCCCAAAATAAAGTCAAGACCACTGCAGTACGCACTAGTGGAAAGGGCAGTGTAAGAAGGTTTGAAATGATTTCATGATAGTAAATGATGGAGCTTCCTATTATGTTCAGTCAAAGTTCATTGTGTTTATTGTATTATTGTACAAGCAAACCACTACGTTCCCAACCCAACTTAAAATGATCTAAAATTCAAAATGGCTTAGACTCAACTGTCAAAACCTACTGAGTGGTAACTTAATCCAAAATTTATATTATAGGTCAAGATATTTTCTGCACTTCATTTGAAATTATATTCATGCATTATTGAACTAGGATTTGGTGGCAGGGAGGGATGGGTTGACACATAACATGCTGGATAACATCCATTCTCATTGGAAGAGGAGAAGAGTTTGCAAGATCAAGTGCAAAGGGGTGTGCACAGTGGACTAGAGGTTTGTATTTCATATGTCACAGTTCAAGTTTTAGTAGTTTGAAGGTGCCTTTAGCATGCTATCAGGTTCAGCTATTTCCATCGAAATAATTTGCATAAAAGTGGAGGACTAAATATGATTTTTTTTCCTGTTGTCATTCAGTTTTTATCTATGATCATAAAAACTCAGCATGTAGAAGATTTGTCCATGCCATTTGACTTTTTAAAGTAACATAAACGTTATAAGGGATGACTAAAACTGTATACAATAGCTGTTGTATTTGAGTTGAACATAGAAAGCAGTAGTGTACCTAGATGATGGTCCTATCTTTGCCAAGAAGGTTATGTTTATTGCTTTGTTCGCCTTCTATCTAGTGGTTGGTTTGTATAACTGAAAAGTAAACATCCTGAATGCCTTTTTCATTGCTTGCATAGGTTTTTTATTTCAACTGCGAGCTTACTTGATCAGGAGCTTGGACTTTATTGAGTGTTTCTTAATGTTATGTGCAAATCAATAATGTTTAGATGATCTTTCAGTTCTTCTTTTCCATTAACTCATGAATGGCACATATAGTATTATAAAATGTGAATTAGACTACTGGAATAGGATTACAATGGGCATTAACCAGCTGTAATTCAAGCACAGGGCCATTGTTATGTCTCTTTTTTTCTGAATTTTCCTACTGTCTGTAATAAGTAAATGTGTTGCCTCAGTGTTGGTGTATAACTTAAAAGCTTACTTGGATTTATCTTCCATTTTTATAATTGCAGTGTCCTCGCCGCATCACCAAGGTTGATAGTGGATACTATGTGTTGAGATTCATTCGGGAGAACATTGATGTATGATACACGAATTCGATCCCGAAAGAGGTATTTTCCTTTGACTCAAATGATTGTGATTTCTTTTTATAAATGCTATTATATCGTTTCTGAGTTTCAGAAACTGCATCCTTAAAATTTGCAGTACTACTCAAAAAAGGACAAGTATGCACAAGAAGAATTTGATCAAATTCGAGATTGATCAAATTCGAGTGGAGTGGTTGGCATTCTTTAGTGAAATTACCGACAATTAGGTAAAGTTAGTATCTTTTGGTACCAAATATTATATTTCAAATTTTTATGGGTTAATATTTCCTAACTTTTTCATGTAATTTGAACTAACATTTTATATTTTTCTAACCTTTTCAGGTTCGTAATTGCTAGGCAACTACAGGTTCAAAATTCATCAAATATCAGCTCTTATCTCAAGTATTAGTAGATACAGCCTTAATTAGCATCTTTAGATTAGATAGATACGTACTGATTCCTAGCAAATATAAATACAAATATGATTTTCATTGTTATTGATTATTCAACTTGAATTGAAGTCTTTGTTGTCTAAAAATTATGATGAAGTATATTTTTTGGCATATGATATTGTGTTTGGTTGTGAGCTGTAAAGTACATCATATTGTATCTGTGTTTGGTGAATGTGGATGCAAGAAATAGTAGCAGGGACAGGTCGACAGGCCAGATATCAAATAAAGCATTCATGCGGTTTTCTAGTTTTTATCCCGGGTATTAATAACCGTGGTATATACTACCTACGAAACCTGATATTCGAATTTAATTATCCTAGTTGTTTAGCTTTTTATCCCGGTTCAACGTCCGTGATATATAGATGAAAGCGCACGTGTGCTCTATTATATCGGTTAAGTGAACTTTTTATCATGGTTATAAACCGTGATAAAAATTTTGAAAGCGCGCGCGTGTATTTCTTATCCCGGATGGATGGAACCTTTTATCACGGTTATGAACCGTGATAAAAGGTTAAAGCGCGCGCGCATGTGATCTTTTATCCCAGTTTTGTGGACTTTTTATCACGGTTCACAACTGTGATAAAAAGTCGAGAGCGCGCTTGGAAATCTGTTATCTCGGTTGTGTGGACCTTTTATCACGGTTCTGAACCATGATAAAAAGGTGTGATTTATCACGGTTGTGTCTTGTATTATTTTTTATTCCGGAAACAAATATCCCGGTTTAGAACCGTGATAAATCATGGTACGGAACCGTGATAAAAGGCTTTATTTGTACTAGTGCTTGCTCTCCAATGGCTACTTAGAAACCTCGAAAGCTCCTAATGCCGTCTCTCTCTTGGATGCTCATCTTTCTCTCATGGAAGCATGTCAAACTAGGTTGATAATGCCTTGTATTTATAGTCCTCCAAAGGATGACGGAAATATAATTTATTTATGGTCTAATCTGATATATTATCCCACAAATAACATTATATTTTTTTATCAAACAATATCCTAAAATACCACAAACAATATCTTCCAACTTGACATTATCTTGTTTTCATAAATAGATCTTATCTCTCCATAATAATTCTGACTCATTATCTCCAAGATATAATCTTCACTTTCCCTGTTTGAGCGTCTCTTTGTGCCCCAAGAAAACATTTGAAACCCTAAATGCAATATCTTGTGATTTGCCTTCTTTATGGGAATGGTGCAAAGCTCCTTTGCTCTGTTTTCTTTGTTCCATGGAATCTCCATAACTTCTCTTCTTCTTGAACTCTAATTCTCTTATTTTCACTGTTCCCTAGGATGACTAATCCATTGGTCACAACTAGTGTTTCCTGAAACTTCTCCAAATAGATCTCATGCTTTCTATTGTTCCTTGAAACAATACTTAAGAACACACATCAAATGCATAGTGTTTATCATCATCAAAACACACAAGGGTCCTTGAGGGAACATTCTTCCAATAATTTCCCCCTTTTTGATGATGACAAACCCATCTTCAAAATGCAAAATAAAGCAATATCAAAACAAGAGATATGCACATGCACAATCATCAAACATGAATAAGTTCCCCCTTAGAAATATATCCACTAATGAACTCTTCAACCTCATTATCTAGATTCCTTCCACATTTTCCTCATTTTGACATCATCAAAAAGACCTTAAAAACCTTCAAGGAAATATACATCACATTATCACATGAAACATAAAGAGTTTCCCACTTAAAGTTACTACACATTCAATGAGTGATAGAACATATAATCACAATCATCAAGAAGCAACTTCAACACAAATATCAGAAAACGTTACAACAAAATCAAGAGAATAGGAATTAACTGCTCGATTATTTTGAGAGGGGATGTGTTAGACATGCCACAAAGTTTCCTAGTTGATGACCTTTACCTTTTACACTTGGATTGTTCCATCTTCAAGCAAAACTTCCTTTCATGGCTTCTTTTGTCGCATTGTTCCCTTTGGGAACATCTTTTTACACATCTTTGCGTTGTTTCTTTTGGAACTTTTTTTCATTTTGATATTTTTTCTTTCTTTTGAGGAAAATTTTCCCTCTTTTCTTCTTCTTTTCATCAGGTAACATTCTGATTTCTTTTTCTTTTTGTAGAGGGAACGGTCCCTCTTTTGCAATTTCAACCAATCTTTAATGGGTAGTGCTCCCTTTGAATTGCACTTTCACCCAAGCTTTTGTAATTTTCAAGATCCCCAACCAAAACAACCTCATGGCATATCCAACAGATATTAAGGTACATTTGGACTATATATTTTCATGGTTAAGAAAATTTCAACAAAGAAGTCCAAATCAAAATTCGATAGGCCTTTTGTTCCATCTAATGTTTTACCTCAATTGTGGACTCAACAAAGAAGGGCTTATAGAGGCAAACATCATTAGACTCAGCTAGGGTGGGTCTTGAAATCAACAATCATGTCATCTTATGACGAGGGTTCAAAGATCAAGTTGATTTCTTTGGGGCCGAAAGAAAAACGTTATCTAACACACATGTTGATGTTAAATCATGAATCATGCTATCATACAATCACACACGCAATAATAAATAATAACTCGGAGCATTAAACATTAAAAACGAAATCACATAACACCTAGCAACATGCGGTAACAGTTCCTTTTTAGTTAACTCATCTTTTCTAGCCAATCATTGGGGTACTTATGCAAGTAGTCCAAACTAGTCAATCTAAGAATTTTATTCCTAGATACATTCCAAGGGTTCAAGCATTGAAACAATCATGAAGTAAACACAAAGGAAACATGCATGTTTGCGACAAAGATACTTATCTCATTTCTTGGTTCCATGGGACATTTGCCAATCGCTTTGACCTCATAATTCCTGGGAATCGTTCCCCCTGAACTGGTTATCTCATGTTCTCTGAATTGGGAATCGTTCCCCCTAAGCTCCAACACTTACTTCTAAACCACAAGTGAGTTTCCAACTCACCGTTTCTATAGGTTGTGAGGGATTATTATCCGTGAAACACTTACTTCTAGTCGATTGCTTGCCTTGTGTTTCCTTGCGATTTGTGTCGTGAGCTTGGAAACTTTTCTGTAATTTTCTGGGTTCGTTTCTGCATATATCTGAGTGTGGAAAGGTAGAAGATGAAGGTTGAATGCCATCCATAATTGAATTGGAGTTGTGGTTGTTGAAAGGTCTTGTTCATTAATTGTTTACGGCTCCTTGTGAACCTTCACTTGCCCGAATTTAGTACCACTTGTGACTGATTTTTGCTGCCTTTAAACACATTAAATCAGAACATTTTGAGTAAAAAAAAACGAACCGTGTATCCACTGGACCGACCTTGCATTTTATGCAATCTTCAGTAGCATGCTTGCCTAGTCTTGTGTTTAGGATACGGGAACGGTTGCCTTGGTTGATTTTTATTGCATGCTCATTGTGACTTTGTTATTGCTTGTCTCCACTTGATATAAAAAAAATAAAAAATTGCATAAGTCGAAGCTGTTTATAAAAAAAAAAATTCCTAGACGCAAAACTCGGACTCGACAAGAAAAAGAAGTAGATCTTGGAATAACTCGGACCCTCCGAAGAGAAAAAGAGGGAGGGCTTAGAAAAATTTGGAATCCACAAGGACAAGAGGTCGAGCAGGTCTAGATTAAAAAAAAAATCAAGTGCGTACTTAGTAGCTTCCTAGACATAGGTCCGGGCAAGCTAGCTAGTCCTTGTTCGCCTAGCCAAACCCTTTTCCTAGCCTTGACCTTATACACTTGCATCTTGTTGTGATTTGAGTTCTAGGTCAGTTTTGGGGCTGTCTTTGTTTGGCTTGGCATACCACATATTGCTTGGTTTTGTGTTGTTGCTTTGGTGCTTGGTTGTTTGCAATTGACTAGGAATGGGGGATGACAACCAACTCGGGAAGGAGTCAGCCACGTCTTCACAAGGGAATATATCTCCAACCAAGGGAGTAACTTTGCAAGACATTCAACAAACCTTGCTATCTATCAATGCACGGCTGGAAATTTTGGAGCGCAACCATGAGGATACCGCCGAGCAATTGCACCACTTGAGTGTTAACTGCCCTCCAAGCCACACCCATGTTGTGCCACAAGTTCAAAGGGAAGTCATTGGGTCCGTTCTTAATAATGTGGACCATGTGCAATTCCGGGAGGAAGCGTCCTCTTCTCATGCGCCGAGGGTGCCGTTGGCGTCACAAGGGGCACATGCGGCATATGAAGCGCCACCATTTGTAGCGACCCCAAGGGTAAGTATGGTTAATGATTTTGCTACATTTCCTAATAATGTCCCTATTGGTGCCACTAATCTTCCAGGTTATGGAGTTGGAGGCTACGAGTCTTATGGGCGACCTCAAGCTACCCCTACGCCCACCGCCAACCTATTCCCTCCAGAAATGGCGATAAGGGGACCTCAAGTCCGCGCAGCTTTGCGACCTCCCATGCCTCCCCAATGTTATGTTCCCCCGGCCTACCATGAAGAAAGGCCACAAGGGAGGGATCAACACCACGGTGTTAAGCTCCATGTGCAATCATTTGCGGGATCTTCCAACGGGGATGAATGCTTGGATTGGATGGCCAAAACTGAATCCATCTTCGAGTTTTATGGATATGATGATGCTAGGAAGGTCGCCATCGCCGCAATTCACTTCACCGACTTTGCCTATCATTGGTGGCAAGAGGACCAGGCGGAGCGGCGTCGCATGAGATATGATCCTATTAGGACTTGGCAAGAGCTCAAGGATGCTCTTTCGAAGCGATTTGTGCCAAGGGACTATACCGAGAGAGTGCAGGCCAAGCTGGAGCAAGTGCGCCAAGGAAGTCGTACTCCCGATGAGTACTTCAAGGAGCTTCAGACTCTCATCTTCCGATCCGGCCTCCGCTTTCCCGACGGGTATGTTATTTCTAAGTTTGTCAATGGCTTGAATTCTGATATTTGTACTATTGTTAACATGCAGCATTTCGTCCGGGGTACAAATGTTGAGGAGGTTCTACACTACACGAATCATGTCAACAAGAACCAACCTCAAAGGAGGCAACCGAGCTCCACCTCTTGGCAGTGGCATTCCTCTACACCTAATGCCACCTCCAACCAGCCAAAGAAGCAAGAGTATAGGCGTGAGATGCCACCCTCGCAGCCTAGGAAAGATGCTCCACCACCTCGGCCAAAGCAATAAAATGGGGACTGAGCGGGCGACTTCAAATGCTTCAAGTGTCTTGGGCGAGGCCACTATGCCCGAGACTGCCCTAATCAAAGGAAGGTGCTCCTCAATTCTCAAGGAGATTATGAATTTGAAGAGGAACCGGCTGAGCACGTAGAAGAAGAGCCCGAGGAGTAAGAGGAGGAGGAAGAGCTCCATGTGTTGGCAGCCCAAGGTGAGTGCTTCGTCATCCAAAGAACCTTGTTCATGACGGAGAGCTCCACCACTCCAAGTCAACAGGAAACCATGTTCCATACCCGTTGCACCATCAAGGATAAGGTATGTAGTGTCATCATCGATGGTGGATCTTGTTGCAACATCATCGATGAGGAGGTAGTTAAACGATTCTCCCTTCCTACTTCTCCCCATCCGATGCCTTACCCTTTGTGTTGGCTTAATTCTAACTCTCCTATTCAAGTTAGGGAAATGTGTGTTATTTCTTTTGCCATAGGTCCTTATGCGGATGAGGTTGAGTGTGACGTGGTCCCGATGACCGCATGTCACCTCTTGCTTGGAAGGCCATGGCAATATGATAGGGGTGTTATCCACGATGGTGTCTCCAACGAGTACTCCTTCCACAAGAATGGCAAGAAGGTCACCTTGCACCCCTTGTCTCCTCATGAGATCATGCTTGATCATGTGGCCAAGGAGCAGCGGAAAAAGCACCAAGGTCGTGAGGAGAAGAAGAATAAGAAGCTGGCCATTGGTGGTAGCGTGGGCACTTCCAACCAACTCCTTTTGGCCAAGCCTAAGGAAGTTGTCCACGCCATCCGGGGAAGTAACACTTGTCTCCTACTCTTGTATCATGATGTATATTTGTCTTCTCAAGAGTTGGATGATCTTCCCTCACCTATCTCTCGTCTTTTGCAGGATTATGAGGATCTCTTTCAAGACGAGGTGCCGAGTGGTCTACCACCAATTCATAGGATAGAACATCAGATCGACTTTGTCCCCGGGGCTATACTACCAAACCGTCCAGCCTATAGGTCCAACCCCGAGGAGGCCAAGGAGCTTCAACGTCAAGTGCAAGAGCTCCTAGGCAAGGTCTATGTGCGTGAGAGCCTCAGTCCTTGCGCGGTTCCGATAATTCTTGTCCCTAAAAAGGACGGTACATGGTGTATGTGTGTTGATTGTCGAGCAATCAACAACATAACCATCAAGTACCGCCACCACATTCCGCGGCTTGATGATATGCTCGATGAGCTCCACGGTTCAAGTATCTTTTCAAAGATTGACTTGAAAAGTGGCTATCATCAAATCCGGATGAAAGAGGGTGATGAGTGGAAGACGGTGTTTAAAACCAAATATGGGCTCTATGAGTGGTTGGTTATGCCTTTCGGTCTAACCAACGCTCCTAGAAGCTTTATGCGGTTGATGAACCATGTCCTCCGCTCCTTTCTTGGCAAGTTTGTGGTGGTATACTTCGATGATATCCTAGTGTATAGCCATAACTTGCAAGAGCATGTTGATCACCTTAGGCAAGTGTTAGATGTCCTAAGGAAAGAGAGCCTATTTGCTAACTTTAAGAAATGCCATTTTTGCTCGGATCACGTGGTGTTTCTTGGTTTTGTGGTGTGCAAGGATCGGCTGAAGGTGGATGAAGAAAAGGTCAAGGCCATCCGAGATTGGCCTACTCCCACGACCATGACACAAGTTAGGAGCTTCCTAGGGTTGGCGGGCTTCTACCGGCGGTTTGTGAGGGACTTTAGCTCCTTAGATTCGCCGCTCACCGAGCTCACTAAGAAGAACGTTCCCTTCAGATGGGAGGGACCTCAAGAAGACGCCTTCAACATCCTCAAGGTGAAGCTCACCCAAGCACCTCTCCTTGCCTTGCCCGATTTCAACAAGATGTTCGAAATTGAGTGTGATGCGTCGGGCATTGGCTTAGGCGGCGTGCTTATGCAAGAAGGCAAACCCGTGGCGTATTTTAGCGAGAAATTGGGTGGGGCGGAGCTGAATTATCCCACCTATGACAAAGAATTGCTCGCCCTTGTCCGGGTTCTCAAAGTGTGGCAACACTACCTATTGCCACGCGAGTTTGTGATCCATTCCGACCACGAGGCGCTGAAATATCTCAAGGGGCAAAGCAAGCTCAACAAGCGCCATGCCAAGTGGGTCGAGTTTATTGAATCCTTCCCTTATGTCATCAATCATAAGAAGGGCAAGGACAACGTCGTTGCCGACGCCCTTTCTAGGAGGTATGCACTTTTTTCCCTTCTTGATGCTAAGTTGCTTGGATTTGCTTTTATGCGTGAATTGTATGTGGATGATGCTGATTTCCATGAAATTTTTCAAGCATGCTTAGCTAAGGGAAGTAAGGACCAATTCTACTTGCATGATGGCTTTTTGTTTAAGGGTCCTAGATTGTGTGTGCCTAAGGGGTCTATTCAGCATTTGCTAGTGCAAGAGGCCCACGGTGGTGGTCTCATGGGACACTTTGGGGTAATGAAAACTTTGCATGTACTTAGGGAGTATTTCTATTGGCCATGCATGCTTAAGTCCATTGAGAAATTTTGTGCTTCATGTGTGACTTGTTTTCGTGCCAAGTCTAGAGTACAACCGCATGGTTTGTACACTCCCCTTCCTATTCCACAAGTTCCTTGGGAAGACATTTCCATGGATTTTGTGTTGGGATTACCTCGATCTAAGAGGGGGAGGGACTCCATATATGTTGTGGTCAATAGGTTCTCGAAAATGGCTCATTTTATCGCATGCCAAAAAACTGATGATGCATCTCATGTAGCTAGTCTTTTCTTTGATAATATTGTGAGATTGCATGGAGTCCCTAGGTCAATTATTTCAGATCGTGATGTCAAATTTCTGAGCTATTTTTGGAAGACGCTTTGGGCCAAGTTGGGCACAAAGTTGCTCTTCTCCACCACTTTTCATCCACAAACGGATGGACAAACCGAGGTAGTGAATCGTACCCTTGGTTCTCTTTTGCGCTCTCTTTTGTCTACTAACTTGTGCAGGTGGGAAGAGTATCTAGCCTTCATAGAATTTGCATACAACCGCTCGGTGCATTCGGCCACCAAGAAGACTCCTTTTGAGGTGGTTTATGGGCACAACCCCATTACACCACTTGACTTGAAGCCTTATGCAACTAAGGACCGAGAGAGCCATGAAGGGCTTGATCATGCTTCTAGGATCAAGAAGCTTCACGAGGATACACGCCTTCAATTGGAGAGGCGTACCATGCAATATGTGCGTCAAGCCAATAAGGGGCGTAAGGAGGTCATTTTTGAGCCCGGCGACCTCGTATGGGTGCACTTGAGGAAGGAGTGTTTTCCGTCCCTTCGGAACTCCAAACTCAAGCCAAGGGGTGATGGTCCTTTTCAGGTTTTGGAGGGAATCAATGATAATGCATACAAGATCAAGTTACCACCAAGCTATGGCGTTCATGAGGTATTCAACGTATCCGATCTTGCACCTTTCTTTCTTGACCATGATGATGAATTTCAGGATCAAGATTCATGGGCGAATCTTTTTCAAGAAGGGGAGGATGATGTGACTATGTCGCATCTTGAGCAAGACTCAAACCATTCAAGCCATGGTGACTCAAGCACCGTCGCCGCCGCGCCTAGTGCATCCGAGCTAGGGCATGGAAATTGGTCCAGCAATTCTCACAACTCTCTGAGCCATCTTTTGGGGGATGACTCCACTGGTCCTCTAGGAGATATTGAGCACAAGAACGCCTGTGAAACTGGAGCTGGAGCTAGGAAGTGCCGCACACCTATCGTTGACGCAAAGGAGACCGGCGCTCGGGTCTTTCCGGGTCGGATCACTCGAGCTCGGGCTCGAGCATTGCAAGAGGGACTCTAGGCTGGCCTGATGGCCATGGGAACGCCGAGCCACATGGAAGAGAAGGCCATGTGTGCCTTGGTGCAACAACCGGGCTTAGGCGCAAGGGTTCCTTACCCGTGTGGGCTTGTTTTGAAGGGGCATTTATTGCCGATTTTTGTGTTGGTCTTCATGACATTTTCTACCTTAGTCTTGACTATTTTATGGTTGAATTCCAGTATTAAACTCCTAATGTGAGGCATGTGGGGTTTGGGTATAAATAGGTTGTATCCGGCCCTTGTTTTAGGATGCTTGAAACTTGAACAAACTCCTTGTTTTTCTCTCGTTTTTATCTATGGCTTTTCTGCATAATTCCCGTGTTTGATTCTTCTCTTTAGTAGCTACAAACGTTAGGTTGTGAGTGGTATCAACCTCCGTGCAAGGATCTCCTTTGGTGCGTAATATCCAAGGCAAATCCTTCACTAGTTCTTGCAAGAAGAGGTGTGTCATATCCAACTCTTGCAAGTCCATATCCTTTCGACTTGAGCCCGATATCCCCGCCCTCTCATTCTCCACTCAATCCTCTTCTGGTTCACTTCAAGATCGCCCGAAGACTCGACCTAAGGTGCGCCCAAAGTTGCCCTCAAAATCTCCCTCGCCGGCGCCAATAACCCCTTGCCGGTTTGGTGTTGTCTCGCCTATTTCCTTGGACTCTCGTGGACTTCCTCACACCGGAGGCTGCATCCCGATCCTCTCACACCACCTTAGAGTCAAGATGATTTCAAAATCATGGAGAAAAACTCCAAGGCTCACATGCTCATCAACAACTCTCTCAGTGCTGAAGATGTTTCCAAGTTGCAATCTTGTGCAACTGCAAAGGATATGTTGGCCGCTTTGGAGCAAATGTATATGGGAAGTTCCGATCTTCGAGAGATCTCTTGCTTTCAAGCCAAGAAGGACATCTACAACTTCTCCATGATTGATTGTGAGACTGTTTCCTCATACCAATCTAGATTTAAGGGAATCGCCGCTCGACTTACTGCTCATGGGGTCAAGGATATATAAATTCTTCCTAAGGAGAAAGTTCTCATCATCATTGATGGACTTCCTCCAAGGCATAAGAATACCAAGGCCATAATGAAAGAAAATCCCGCTACTCTTGCTCTCACACTTCATGAAGTGTTTTGAAAGATTAAGAAGTATGATGAGAAAGACAATTTTGTTAAACCTAAAGGCATCGCCTTGATGGTTGAAAAAGTTGTTGAGATGATTGAAAGCAACAATGATGATAATCTGGATGGCGTTGATCCAAAAACTACTCTTCTCATCAAAGCTATGCGATCTCTTTATCGCAAAGGCAAATCATTAAGGAATGATTAAAACAATGGTGAGAAACATGATATCATGGATGTTACATACTACAACTACAAAAACAAGGGTCACTATGACAAGTGTCCCAAGGGGAACAATTCAGGCAACACCAATGGTGACAATACTGGGAATGACAAGAAGAAAGCTTTCATTGCTGTCTGGGGTGATGATTGTGTCGACTCTGATGATGATCCAGAGGCATAGGGTAACAACAAAATGTGTGCAATGACTCTGAAGTCATCAAGCGAGGAACATGAGGTAGATCTTGAATCCTTTTTTGAATCTCTTGTCAATTATGATAAAAGGCATTGATCTCACTTATTAAAAGCATGTATAACAAAAATCTTAAAACTCATGAGGATTTGAATAGTGTTGAAGATAAATGTGCTGGATTGAATGAATCTTTATCTGCAATTGCTAGTTCTTCTGTTGTTCCTTGTGATAAATGTGATGCTACTCGCAGTGAACTTGAAAAACTTAGACAGGCCAATGTCTCTTTATGCTTGGACCTAGTGTCAAACAATACTAATGTTGTCTTGTCTCATGAATCCACTAAGACTGAGAGGGGAACTATCTCAGATGAAAGCTCAGATTAACAAAATTCACTCTATTCTAGCTTAGCAGAATCTGAAGGAGGAAGAGACTACCTTTTTTGAGTCCAAATTTGGTGTAGGGTACAAGGGTGAAAAGAAAGAGAGTGAAGAACATGAGTTAACCATACTTGAGCTTAGAGAGTAGAAGGATATGGATCTCCAAAGCACCAAGGATAGGCACTTTTACCTAAAGGAGCGTGTGAAAACTCTTGAGAATGGGCTGAATACAAACCAATCTGGGTACATAGGCCAACCTGCCCACAAGATATATCTCAAACAATCCTAGCGAAACCTACCGAGTACCCCTGATCCAATTAGAGCCAAACAACGTAGGATCCTTGTTCCCAACCGTAAGTACACCTTGGGGGATTATTACAAGATATGTTGGCATTGTGAGAACAACGATCATGTTGTGAGAAACTGTGCTAAGAAAAAAAAGTTCACTCAAGAGCACACTCAGTGCAGGAACAGTAGGAGTAACAATGTTGATTTGAATGATTATTATGATGAGTCTCCTGAAATGGTTTATGCAAGTCCTATGGAAAATCACTTTGTCTCTCAACGACCATGTAAAGCTAAGCTTACTTGGGTCTCTAAACACTAACCTTTCCAAATCAGGATGAATTGAAGGGGAATAACAAGTGGTTCATTGATAACACATGCTCATGCCATATAAGGAGAAATAGAGATCCCCTCACCTCACTTTAATGACACTCTAGGGGAAGTGTTGCCCTTGGAGACAAGAGATGCAGAGAGATAGTAGGAACAAAAGAAGTTCCTTTGAACTCAAACATCAAGATAAAAGAGATCAGTTTGGTTCATCAACTTGGTTTTAAACTTTTGATTGTAGCTCAAATGTGCGATCAATGAGACAATGAGAATGCCTTCACATCTCAAGAGTGATACGTAAGGAATAGAAAAAACAAGGAAGTTGTATGGAAGGGTGTCCGATTCAATGACACTGTTGACACAACATTCCTGCCTACAAGGGAACTGTGCTTTGCATCTCTAGCTGAAGAGTCGGAAGTGTGGAAAAGAAGGCCTGGACACGCTAATCTCCAACTCATCCACAAACTCCACAAGAAGGAACTTGTTTGTGGTCTTCTAAACGTCCAATCTGAGACCTATGGAGTTTGTGATGCTTGTGTTTGACGAAAACAAACACGTTCTTCTTTCAAGAGCAAATCCGATGTTACTACTTCTCGCCCTCTGGAACTGATCCATATGGATCTATGTGGTCCCATGAGGATAAAAAGTCATGCAGGGAACAAGTATGTGTTTGTTATTGACGGTGATTACTCTAAATTTACATGGACAATCTTTCTCTCTTCTAAGGAACAAGTATTCGAGACATTTGAGTAATTCATCAAGCATGTGGAGACAAATTTGGGACAAAAGCTAAGCGCCATTCGATTCGACCATGGAACGGAGTTTGAGAATGCAATGTTTCTTACTTCTGTACAGAACATGACATTTCTCATAACTTCTCGGCTCCTAGGACACTACAATAAAATGGAGTGGTTGAAAGAAAGAATAGGACTTTGGAGGACATGGCTAGAACATTGCTTATTGCTAGCAACCTTCCTCGAATTTTCTGGGCTAAATCAATCAACACTTCGTGCTATATCCTTAATCGCGCTATGCTTAGACCCTTGCTCAATAAAACTGCTTATGAACTAATTAGGGATCGCAAGCCCAATATTTCCTACTTGCGTTCCTTTGGTTGCATGTGTTTCATCCACAATAATGAGAAAGACAACTTTGGGAAGTTTGATCCACGTAGTGATAAAGGAATCTTTTTGGGGTATGCTAAAGCAAGCAACGCTTACGTAGTCTACAATAAGATAACCCAGAAGGTCAAAGAGAGCATTCATGTTGTCTTTGATGAACACTCAAAAGCTGTGAGTGATGATTCCAACACATCTATCCTTGATAATGACCTTCCACGAATGCAACGTGAAGTTTCAGATGATGATGGTGATGTTGGAAGTCATCGTGGTAATCCACGTACAAGGAATAGTGCCCCAAACGCTGGTGGGAACACTACTGCTTCTCTAGGGTTCACCACAAATAGTGGAACTGCTAATACCACTACTGTACCAACACCTGACATTCCCACTACATCCACTCAAGCAACAGATACAGATGTTACCACTGTTCCTGATGGAACTACTGGTGGTGATAAGTCGGATGCATAACTTGTGCAAGATGGCCAAGTGAGTGATGCTATAGGAACATTCACAGAAGAAGAGACTACGGATGATGCTGACGTTCCCTTGACTTCATCCTCAACTATTGTTACCGATATAGTTCCTCTTCCTGCTCCAAATCCGGAATCACAAAGTTTTAGGATCTAAAAGAATCATCCAATTGATGTTGTCATCACACCTTTTGTGTTTTCTATGCTTTTATCTCTTTTGTAGAGCAAAAACCATCAAGGACGCATAGAAGGAACCAGATTGGATCGTTGCTATGCAAGAAGAGTTGCACGAATTTGAGAGGAACAAGGTGTGAAGACTGGTTCCCTTACCCAAGAACAAGCATACTATTGGAACTCGCTAGGTATTCAGGAACATGCTCGATGACTCTGGAACTGTGACAAGGAACAAGGCAAGATTGGTTGCTCAAGGCTACAACCAACAAGAAGGGATAGATTATGATGAGACTAATGCTCCAGTAGCTCGCATTGAAGCCATTCGACTTCTCATCGCTTATGCTGCCTTCAAAGGTTTCACATTGTACCAAATGGATGTCAAAACATCCTTTTCTGAATGGCTACCTTCAAGAGGAAGTTTATGTGAAACAACTCGCTTGCTTTGAAGATGTAGATCGTCTTGACCATGTGTATACACTGGACAAGGCACTGTATGGCCTTAAGCAAGCACCTCATGCTTGGTATGATAGGCTGACATAGTTCCTTCTTTCCAATGGATATAGACGTGGTGCGATCGACAAGAAATTGTTCCTCTTGGAACACAAAGGTGAGATTATCATAGTTCAAGTCTATGTTGATGATATTATTTTTGGTTCCACTAAACCTGTACTTGTAGAGAAATTCAAAAATCTCATGAGTGGTGAATTTGAGATGAGTATGATATGGGAATTTTCATTTTTCCTTGGACACAAGTCTCTCAATCTTCTGAGGGAACAAGAGTACATCAACAAAAATACATCAAGGATTTGTTGAAGAAGTATGGTATGGATAAATCTAAACCCATTGATACCCCTATTTCTCCTAACACTCGTCTTGATGCAGACTTGAATGGAAAAGATGTGGATGCTACAATGTATAGAGGAATGATTGGCTCATTACTCTATCTAACGGTAAGTAGGCCAAATATCATGTTTAGTGTTTGTCTTTGTGCTAGATTTCAAGCAAATCCTAAGGAGTTACACCTAATTGAAGTCAAACATATCATGCGATACTTGAAGGGGAACGATCATCTATGTCTTTGGTATCCAAGGAATAGTGGGTTTGAACTTGTGGGCTTCATAGATGTTGACTTTGCAGGACACATTGTGGATCGTAAAAGTATATCTAGGACGGCACAGTCCTCGGCCCATGCTTAGTCTCTTTGTGATCGAAGAAGCAAAGCTCATTTGTCCTTATCACTGTTGAAGCTGAGTACGTAGCTACTGCACCATGTTGTGCCCAAGTATTGTGGCTAAAGCAACAATTGGAGGATTTTGGTATGTTCTTGGCACCGTTCCCATTATATGTGATAATACTAGTGCTATCAATATTTCCAAAAATCCTATTCATCACTCATGTACTAAGCATATTAATATTTCGTCATCATTTTCTATGTGATAATGTTGAGAATTTTTTTATAAGAATGGATCATTGCAATACAGAAGATCAAGTTGTTGTTATCTTCACCAAAGCACTGGATAGAAAACCCTTTGAGCATTTGCAATGCTCCTTATGATGATCTCTCTAAATTGAGGAATTACATGTCCACTATTTCCTCAATGATTGGATAGATCGATAAATCTTAATCACGGAACATCTTTTATGCAGCTTACTAATTGATAAATGTTTGTTCATAATTCGCTGCTATGTGCTATGTGTTACATGATATCATCAACTCTTGCAAACACTATGCTTGATCTTATGTGCTTCAATTTAATATGATAACATCTTATTTCTTGCCAATGCAACTAATTTGATTATTTGAACCCTCTTTATAAGCCAAAATGATAATTGGTTGCTAAGCCTACCTAAGCTATTATCCAGGTAAACTTTCCCTATGAACCTTCTCTGTTTACCATTTTTACTAGGTATAATTATCTGGATCATCTTTGTTCCCACCCTTATTTTTGTTTGGATATATATTTGCTTTTTGTGTGAACGCAATTAAATATCCAAACTATCCTTTTATATCCACTCAAGAACGTCATAGTTGAATCAAAGGGGGAATAGAGAATGGAACACTGATATTGGGAATAGTTTGAGGATCGTTGAAATTTACAGGTGAACGTTGCTTCAGTAAGAAGCTTGCATTGAATGTTGATTTGATGGCACTTCAGAGAGGAACGAATACTTTGCTGCAACAAGAAAGAAAAAGAGTTGTTACTAGAGGAGATAGATAAGATTTGGTTGCAGGTTTGGATAAAGATCTCTGTGAGATTTTTGGTGTGTATTCCCTGATTTTCCATAATTACCTTTTGCCAAATATCTCACCCATTTATATATACTTATCCTTTCCTTAAACCCAAATCACCTTGCTTTCTTGCTCATAATCTCTCTCGCTCTCAAAAGATCTCGAAGCTTTCCTTTTCTCTCTGCCGCCACCAAATCCTAATCACCTCCACCTCTTTGTCTCTCTCTCTCTCAAACTCAACCCAATAGCCACCTCAAGATCCACCTCTGTTCCCATTGTGGATGTCGCCAAGATGAACAAAGAGGAGTTGGATGCTCTTAGGCTGAGTATCTAAGCCCAGCAGACTGCTCTCACTCCATCCTCCAAGCCGCCCACCACAATTGATCACAACATTGTGGAAATTCCTCAAGAGGCCGCCTCCTCCATTGATGAGTTAGAGGAGAAACAACCTCAGGGAACAGTGGTGTCACCACCAAAGGATAAATATCTAGTGTCGTCTCAGGAACTGGTTGTCGCTGCCGACTAAGAGGTCAACTCTCCTTCAAAGGACAAAGTTGTTTAAGAGGATGAGACCATGGCCGAAGTGGAAGCTGAGTTGGAGGCTCACCCACTTGAAGTTGTTGTGCCAAGTAGGAAGCGCAAGCACACTATTGGCTTCGATGATATTGATGAGGATCAAGATGTGATGATCACTGGGGAACAACGAGTGTCCACAAAGTTCTCCACCCCCAACCAAGTCCGATGTCGGCGAAACAACTCTTGGCACTTTGAAGACGAGGTTGCGATCGGCGAAGAAGTCGAGAAGAAGAAGGCGAAGATCGAGGAACAGTCCTCTGTTCTCGATTTTACTGATGGAAATAAGATTTTTCCACAACTATTGATCCCAGAGAATTTCCTCACTGAGAATGGCTTCGAGAAAGTCCTAGACATGCTCAAGTTTCAAGGTTGGGAACATCTCTTCTCCAACCGCGTCATGGTCAATCAAGATCAGTTTCACGAGTTTTATCACTTCTTTCAACTCAACACTTCTTCAACGACGGTGGGAACATCGTCAATTTTTGGGGAGGAACTGTCGTTTACCATCTCCAACGTCGCCCGCTAGCTAGGTGTTACTATTGATGGGTAATACGACATTCCTGGCGACAAGATTTCTAATCCATAGAAATTGGCCAAAGATGCAAGTGCTACACGCCTCTTCAACTCCAAGTCAGGTGCTACACATGTCTCTACTCTAACTCTGCCTCAATGAATAGCGCATCACATCATCATGAAAATTGTCGTTCCTAGTCAAGAAACGAGGAATGTCATCACTGCCACCGATATGCTGTTGTTGGATAGGTTTTGGCACAAGGAGAAGATTGACCTCCCAAGGGTTGTTCTTCAACACATGGCAAAGTGCATTGCGAAGGCTCACAACTAAGTCAAGTAACATTTGATCGACACGTACATATAACTTCTTCTTTTTCCCGTATAGTTAGCTTAATTTCTAGAAAAGGTGATGGTATATAAGTTGAGATCACACTTTTGGTCTTTAATCAGGGGTGGAAGGTTCATACGGGAGGAGGCTTTTTGTGTTCGGGGACTCGTACGCTGACACCGGAAACATCGACAAGTCAGTAGGCGGCCCCTGGAAGGTGCCCTTCGGCATCACCTTCCCTGCCTACCCATCTGGTCGTTTCTCTGACGGTCGCATTCTCAACGACTTTATAGGTGCATATATGCTTGATATATCTCCACCGTGACACTGTTTTTCCATACTCTTTGTTCATATTTAGTTATCTATTTTTTAGACTTTGTCACATAAATTAAGAAATGTTTAGGTTTTTTTTTTATAAAGGCAAACATTAGGGCCCTTCTAAAAGGAAGGCTGCCCTAAATCATCCTAATGGATAATCTTTACAAGTTGAGTACCAAAAAAATTACAAGTAGAGTTCAGGTGTAAGAACTCATATCTATCACAGAGCAAGGGGCGAGCAAGGCGGGAGTCATTGTTAAGAGATGAGCTATAGAAATTGATGAAGGGCGTGAGAAGGGATATGATGCGTAGCCAAAAACTCTGCTGCACGGTTGGCCTCGCGGAAGTAGTGGAAGACCTGAAAAGAATAAAATAACGAAAGCAAAGAGCAAATATCAATAATAATAGAGTTTATTTCCCAAGGAATTTTCCAGATTCCTCGGATGGAATTAATAACTAATAAATTATCTCCTTCGATAATTAAGTGTTTTATATTAAAGGCAGCAGCAGCATGGAGACCAGAAAGTGTTGCCAACACTTCGCAACATAAAATTGAAGTGGATGGGATTTGTTCCCCGATAAAAGGAAAGAATTTTCCCATTGGAGTTTCAGAGAATGTATCTTAAATGGGAGGTGGCATCAATTTTCTTGGAGCCATCAAAGTTTAGTTTGACCCAATCGAAGGGGTTTTTTTCCAGATCCGATTAGTCAGAAGAGCACGATTGTGCCTTATAGTTGTGGGTTTTGTGTTATTAGTGGATAATGTCCAGTCTTGAAAACATTGCCAAGCTTGTTCAGAGGGGCAGACATTGAGAGAGGTTTGAGGTTGACGGAATATGAGATTATTGCGGTGCATCCAAATGGACCACTGGAGGAAGAGTAATGGAGTGGGATTTGAATTAAGTTGTATTAAAATACTTTCACTTAACATGTATAGAAAATTATAGTTTAAGGAATATACAAATTAGTCTATATAGGTTAAAGAATGTAAATTAAAGTAAACGAATATAAAAGATAAGAGGGATTGGCAGAAAATCACCCGTTAAATAGGCCACTTTGCCTACAACCATCCGTTATACAAGTAATTACTTGTGACTATCCCTTAAATCCATTCTGTTAGCAAAGAGCCACCCATCAGTCCATTCCGTCAATTTCCACCGTTAACCCCTATAAAATTACCCATATGCCCCTCATTTTTATCCGGTTTGCCCGGTTCTTTTAATTTTCCACTGGTTTGGTTTTTAAAATATTAAAACCGGCTTGGTCCGGTTTAGAGTTGTCAATTTTTAACCCGACCCGCAAACCCAACCCGACCCGTGTTTTCTGGGTCGAGACCCGACTCGAAAAATATTGGATCAAAAGTGACCCAACCCGTTCGACCCGAAAATTTCTGGGTTGGGTCATTGACCTGTTGGGTCGACCCGTTGGGTCATTACAAATGTGTTTTTATTTTATATATTAAATATTATAATATATTTTGTTATTCAAATATTATATAATAATTGTTTTTGATTTATTATTTTTTTGTTTTAATTAAAATGTTATTTTATAAAATTTTGAAATAGCGCTCTCGACCCGCTGGGTCGACCCGAACCCGTACCTGACCATTCAAAATATTAAAACCGGTTTGGTCCGATTTAGAGCTATCAATTTTTTACTTGACCTGCAAACCCGACCAGACCTGTGTTTTCTGGGTCGAGACCCGGCCCGAAAATTATTGGGTCAAAAGTGACCCGACCCATTCGACCCGAAAATTTCTAGGTTGGGTCATTGACCCGTTGGGTCATTACAAATGTGTTTTTATTTTATATATTAAATATTATAATATATTTTGTTATTAAAATAATATAATAAAAAAAAATATATTGTTTTTAAAATATTATTTTAATAATTATTTTATAAAATTTTGAAATGGCGCTCTCGACCCACTGGGTCGACCCGAACCCGTACGTGACCATTCAAAATAAAAAACAATTGGGGAAAAAATAAAATAAGGGGCATATTTGTAATTTCGCAAGGGTTAACAGTGAAAATGGACGGAATGGGCTGATGGGTGGCTCTTTGCTAACGGAATGGATTTAAGGGGTGGTCACAAGTAATTACTTGTATAACGGGTGGTTGTAGGCAAAGTGGCTTATTTAACGGGTAGTTTTCTGCAAATCCCTCATAAGATAAATTTGGTAAACATTGTTAAAAACCGTACGGATGGAATATTAAATAGGATAGGAATTAAAATATGAGACATTCAATCTAGTAGTATGATGGTGTATTAATGTGTTTTTGATAAACTATATATTCTAAGGTTTCGAAATTAATTAAACTACTTTAGTATGTTCTATCAAATTCATTATCAAATCCTAGCGCATACGCATTTAGGCGGGGCCTAGACGGATTAAATATTAATGCCTAATCCATATGATTACTTACTATGTTGTATCAAATCCATTAAAGTTAATAAAACTATGTTGGAATGGAGTTTGATATTTTATTATGGGTCTTATTTTACAAAACATAATCCAAAACTATGTTCTATGCATCCGTTATCTCCTAATATATTACTGCTTCCACAACATCGAAAGCTTCTTCTCGCCTAGGCGACATCCTAGGAGGAGTATGACCGCCTAGGCGAGGCCTAGGCGGGAATTTATAGAACATTGACTATAAATATAGTAAACTAGACCATCATTATGCCGCAGGTCACTCCCACAATGAAAACGCAACATGTCGTTTTCTGAAAATTTCACTTTTGTAGAACATTAATTATATATTAAAGATTTGTATCATAAACCTAAACTAATCTCTTTCTAATTTATATACAAATCAATCATATAATTAAACTAATCACTTCCTAGTTTATATACAAATTTCGAATTTGGATAGAAATCAATCACAAAAATAAATTGATCATTTCCTAATTTATATACAAATAAATCACACATAAATTAGTAGATTAACAATACATTACTTCCACAACAATCTATTATTATAATACTAAATTAGAACTTACTAACGCCACATGTCACTTCTACAGTAAGACACCATATTATTTGCCACATGTCATAGAAATAATTTTTTGCCTAATATATTATAAAATATTATATTAAAAATTAAATAAGATGACATATTTCTTCCTAATTATTTGATATGGAAATAAATCGTTAATAATACGATACATTGAATACCACTAGAATATCAATATGATTCTAACTAAAGAAGTATTTTTCAACAATTTTAAACAAAACCCTACACAATCTTGATTAAACATTAAACACACTCACACTATCTCTATATAAAAGAATAGATAACAGTATAGTTATTACATTTTAGTATACTTTCCAAATTAGATAAAAATACATGTCATTACCATAAAATACCCAAAAACAATTCAATTCAAATAAATAAAATATAATTATTACTAGTGTGCGTGTCCCCGTGCCGAAGGCACGGTTTGACTTTAATTTTATTTTTTAATAACGATAAATATACATATAAATTTCACGTGTATATAAAATTTCATATGATTATAAAATTGTAGGGAGATTGCAAGCAAAATAGAAGTGGAGAATTGTGGGTTTTAGTCAGATTTTACTAAAGGTTAAAAGGGAGTTCAAACGTTTTTTAGATTTTATGCTTACAAAATTAAAGTAATTTAAAATTCTTAATATTAAAAATTTATTATTGTTTGTCATTAAACTATTTGTGTTTTGGGTCAGTCAATCTAGTTACTCTTTTCGAAACCTTGATAAAACAAACATTAATATTACATTTATATTATAAAATATAGTCATATTCTAATAAATTAAATTGAAACTTCTTATAAATTAAAGATCTTGACATTTACTTATTTTGAAGGATTGATGTCGTAAGAAAAAATACACCTCGTATATATTACTATAAAAACGTTTACTATGTGCATTCCTACTGTAAGAAAACATACGCCCCATATATCAACTATGAAAATGTTTACTATGTGCAATTCTGATGTAAGAAAAAATACGTCCTTATATCTTACTGTAAACTCATTTACCATATGCATTCTTGATGTAAGAAAAAATACGCCATGTATATCTTACTGTAAAAACGTTAACTATGTGCATTCCTAATGTAAGAAAAAATATGTCTTGTATATTTTACTGTAAAAGCATTTACTACATGCATTCCTGATGTAAGAAAAAATATGCCTCGTATATCTTACTGTAAAAACGTTAATTGTGTGCATTCCTGATGTAAGAAAAAATACGCCCAATATATCTTACTGTAAAAACATTAACTATGTGCATTCCTGCTGTAAAAATGTATACGTGTATACATTTTTACAACAGGAATGAAAAGCTTAGATTGGAATAGCCATCAATCTGCGAGGGCTTGTATATGTAAAATAACCCAAGATTTCCTAAATCTTAATAGCCCAAGGAGAGAAGTCTTTCTTAGGTTACACTCTTAGAGTTTATGATTCATATCCCCTTGCACATTTCAGCTATGTGTTGTTCTTAATCACAAACAATGGTGCTATAGGAGAAAAATCATTAATACAAAAGACAATTGGCATGCTATATGTAATCAATATTCACAAGATATTAAGATGCCGATTATTCAGTTCACTAATAAACACAACAAAAAAATGACACTTTATTGTTGTCTCCATATGATGCCATGTTCATTCGCGTTAAGAAGTTGAGACATGAAACAATCTTGTTTTTTATGTCAATAGAAGTATCCGAGAAGAAAGAATAACCGTCAAGAAAGAACTTTATGTCTTTGTACAAATGTTGTTCGACAATCAAAATTATTCAATTTTGGGCTGATTAAGGCGCCAAATCAGATACATGTAGAAATCATTTGGAAACCAATGCATACAAGATGATAGAAAAAATAACACAATGTGTAGCAGCAAAAATGCTCCTTTAAAAATAGCAAAGAGATAGTAAAAATGCACCAGAAATCAACACTTGAAGGTGTAACAAAATGATCAAATTTATCCAAAAAGTATAGCACACATCAGGTTATCAAAAAGATATCTTCAAAGAGCACTTAGTTGATGAAGGGGCAAAGAGGACTTACCAAATATATATATCTCAAGTTATTTATACATTGGATTGAAGAAACCATAAATAAACTGAATATCAACTCATATTCGAATTTGTTATTGGATATCTCTGGGACACACCACCAACTCAATATATCATCATTCTTCTTGAGGTATATGAATTCACAAACCGATACAGAAAACGAATAATGTCTAGTCCAACACATGGACTCACTTTCAACTATGGGGCTTTCCAACACCCACAAGTTGTAGAAAAGTCAAACTCTTGTTATAATTGCTCCAAATATCGTCCTACTTAAAACCGAATAATTTAGGACCTCTCTTGTTAACTTAGAAGAAAACGTAATCAACTTTGTTTCAACTCGTCATTGAAAGTCAGGTCAACACAACACGAGCGACATCACCAACCGAACAAAAGCACACCAATAATCCATGAGGAGCACCCAAAAAATCAAAACATTCCGCTATAGCACCCAATAATTAATGCTCTGGAAATGACAACAAAATGACAGAAAAAGTTAGTAACACATTTAGTTAGAGCACCCAAGAAATGCAATAGCTAAAAAGCCCCAAAAAAGGATCAACAGCCGAAGGGTTCATCAATGATAAACAACCACATGAACTTGATCAAAACAACAACACTAGCATGAGCACAACATCAACAAAACAACATTATAAAGCTCATCCAGAATATGAAAGAAATCAGCAAAATGACAACATGGAAGGCATCAGCGGAACGCAACAACAATGAGGTCCAAGATAACTCATCAAAGTCATCAACAACATGATAGAAGAATGACAATGAAGTAAAACTCACAACATCAGCACAACAACACATCAAAGATCATCAAAAATATTAGCAACATCACGAAGAAAATAGCATGAAGGACTTCCGCAAAGAGGAACAACTTCAAAGACATCAAGGTCTAGAGACAAACATAGTCCGAAAAAAAGAATCATTTGGGAAGGGGAAAAAAGACCAAGCAATATTTTTTTCTTTTAATGAGGCACTTGCACACTCAATCTCTCCTTTTTCTCCAATTTTCATATTCTTAGAACAAAGGACATACATTTAGAAATATTTTCAATGATTGTATCAAATATCAAAGAAATTTCTAAATGGTTGGAAAAAAGCTCACATCAACTAAAACCGAAATAAGCACCTCATTGTGCATCTCATCTTCAGTTCCAAGACTAACCTTTGTTACCATAATGCACCTCACCTTTGCAATTATCAAAGAACTTTTTCAAAATTTTGTTCAAATATCTCATTGGGGTGGATCTTCCAGTAAAACTAAACTTCATGGACATGCAAATATACAAATCATGACCAGTACAAAAAAGGTTAAAAAAGCAAACAAATCACTTTTATATAGAAATTTTTACTTTTCTTCTACTGAAGGGACTTTAAGAACTTTTTTGTTCACTCCCCTCTTTCTGGAAACAAATATCAACAAACAATTTTTAAGAAACATAAATTGAATAGTTAACACTCAAGACACATTGAAGATTATTCATTTCAATATAGTATCCAAACACAAAAATGCTAAACTCTAACTGTCTTTACTTCATCACATTTTATTTTAAAAGGTAAATAATAGTACTTTTGACCAATAAACTACATAAACTTACAAATCTCTAATTGTTTGATCAAAGGCCTTCTTCATTGATGTACTTTCAAGAGATCCTCTTCAATAACCTACAAATACACCATCATTATAAAATCACCCCAACAAGAGAAATTGGTCCATTTACCTAACTCAGTTTCAAAATTGAGTTAGACGTGAAGGCATTGTCAGTTTGTCACTCTCAGGATGACTACAAATTTCAAACCCCTCCCACCTAATTTATCAATATAATTATACTTAGTAACTGGTAAAAAAAATTAGAGGGAAACACAAGAAAAGAAAAGATCTACCTACCTCTAACACATTGTTTAAATAAACAAAACATACGGATTCACCATATATTCACAATTTTCATAGGGAAAAAAGATATTAGAACCATTACAGTAGAGTTTGCATGATTGAAAGATAGCCACAATGATTAAAAGCATGAAGCAAAATCCAGGGAAGGATCCACCCATATTCAAGCATTTCAAGCTATTAAAACAATGTAATGATCACAATGAATGAGAATTTTAAAGTGTAACATTCAAATTAAACGACAAAATGGCAAAAATTCTCAATTAGTTGCAACAAAAATTTCGCCGAAACCCAAGCCAAACCTTGAAGACAAATCATTCAGATCAAATCACAAGCATTACTCAAATCTAGGCACATACACCAGAATATGAAGCCCATATTAAAAATTCATGATTAATTAAAAAAATAGAAAACCGTATATGTAAACCACCTGCGAAAACATGATCTTGAAGTTGTCATAAGTTATGAGTTCATCAGCTGAGCTCATCTTCCTTGGCTTTGACACCAACACTGTATAGCCTTCATCTAGAGAAAACTTAGCATAACTGCATTCCAATCCCACCACTCTTAGCTCCCACACAAACATAAGTCCTTGCTCAACATCAATCATTCTGCACAACTTATCCATCGAATTATTTCGTCTGTGCATTTCCGATCTCTTACTTCCCATGCAGGAAACACTAACAAAAAGTTTGAGTATAAGTTGAATAACCTTGCCTCTACTTTTAACTTCTCTATAGAAAACCAACTCTAAGTTCATTAATTTTGAACCTGTACAAGAAGTATGTCCACCAAACTTAGCCATAGGTGTTATTTCATTTGACAATCATATCAAGTGCAGCAAATAAAAACATCAACTTCTATGTTTTATCACATCATCATAATAGGAAGATAAGTATGTTCAGTAACATAAGTGCCTAACACAATTAATAAAGGGTATCTCTTCTATAATTCAAAAGCAGAAGGTATAACTTAACAATATGGACAAGCATTTGATAATGTGTACCAGAATTTCAATTGAGAGACGACAAGTGTATGGAAAATGTTTGTAATACAATACCAAAGTAACCGGTCCAGACAAGAAAACACTACGGGAAAATTTTCATGGTCACAAGACTCACAACTTGATGAGACGTTGGATCATTATATGCTCAATATCAAGGAAGTTTTGGCTTTCAATTGATCACAAGACAACAAAGACGATCGGTGCTTCAAAATGATGATTTCGGGGCTTTTTTGGTTGGATCTATTTTTTTAAGGGTTTGTTTGCTGGAAATTGAAAGGGATAAGTGGACAAGGATATCGTGGATATGACTCACCACTCAATCCTTGAACAAGGACAAACAAATTAGAGATATGACTCACTCAAAGAAGCTTATCCATGCTCGATATTACGCACGAGCACACTCGATCTTACTCACGAGCAAACAAGAAGAATTGGATACATTCTCTTGACAAAACACTCAGTTTAAGGCTTGATCCAATTCATATTAGACGTGCCTACAATGGTAGAAAACATAAGGTATAAATAGAAGACAATAAAGAAACTAGAAACTCTTCACATAGCCTTGTCTTAATTCCTTGGGTAGAGGAAGAGTTTGCAGCCCATTGATTATTTTGAGGAGAGATATTATCCCCTTCATTTCATTCATAAAATGCACTTATTAAATAATCAATATCATCTATATTTTATGGCCTCACGTTGGTGCTCCTTGGTCTTGTTCGGCATTGAATTAGATGAGACAATTTCTGGCAAGAGTTGGACTATCGGCAGAGACTGGGCTTTATGGGTTGTTCTGAGCTGATTTCGTGGAATTCATTCACATGCTAATTGTAGATAATTTTATTATCTTTCCAATTACTACTCATATGCCTCCATTGGACATTCGTATCTCCCAATATAGCAAAAATATTTAGGAGGTGTCGGAGGGACAAATTCAACGGTTTTGTCACCTTCCAACATCTGAACGATTCCTTTGTTTTTAGCTTTTGTTATTCCTCAAATATGATATCACCCATAGTCATATCATCCTCTCCTCCTTTAAGAGGATTCGTCCTCTAATCCACATGCACTTCAAGAGTTAGATGAGATGTACTACCTTTCTTTCCCTCCATGGTGGCGGTTTTGACAAGTTGTTGTTCGACAAGGTATTTTGCCTCATCTTCTTTCTGTTTTCGCTCCTCTTCAACAACTTTCTCTTCAACAACTTTGGCCATTGATGTTTCACACACTTCTTCCTTAAGCGATTCATCACCATTGAGCGACTTCTCGATTTGTAAGGGTTCCTTAACAAGCTTTGGGGCAGCCTCCACCGCATATTGGTGCAACATATCCATAAACTGAATTTCTCTCTCCTTTCACGACGATCCTGATCCTCCAGCAAGTGCTTACAATCAGCAAAATATTATGTGGTACTCTCTTGCCAAATTTGTCGAAACTCCGACATGGTGATCGGTTGGTGCTTTCCATGGTTAAACATGATTCCTTTTGAAACTTCCTTGAACGTAGCTTTCATACCAAATGATGAGAAGTTGGATCGTTATATGCTCAATATAAAGGAAGTTTTGGCTTTCAATCGATCACAAGACAATAAAGACGATCGGTGCTTCAAAATGATGATTTCGAGGCTTTTTTTGGTTAGATCTTGGATCCATTTTTGTAAGGGTTTCTTTGCTGGAAATTGAAAGGGATAAGTGGACAAGGATATCGTGGATATGACTCACCACTCAAGCCTTGAACAGGGACAAACAAATTAGAGATATGACTCACTCAAAAAAGCTTATCCATGCTCGATATTACGTACGAGCACACTCAATCATACTCACGAGCAAACAAGAAGAATTGGAGATATTCTCTTGACAAAACACTCAGTTTAAGGCTTGATTCAATTCATATTAGACGTGCCTACAATGGTAGAGAACATAAGGTATAAATAGAAGACAATAAAGAAACTAGAAACTCTTCACATAGCCTTGTCTTAATTCCTTGGGTAGAGGAAGAGTTTGCAGCCCATTGATTATTTTGAGGAGAGATATTATCCCCTTCATTTCATTCATAAAATGCACTTATTAAATAATCAATATCATCTATATTTGATGGCCTCACTTTGGTGCTCCTTGGTCTTGTTCGGCAGTGAATTAGATGAGACAATTTCTGGCAAGAGTTGGACTGTCGGCAGAGACTGGGCTTTATGGGTTGTTCTAAGCTGATTTCGTGGAATTCATTCACATGCTAATTGTAGATAATTTTATTATCTTTCCAATTACTACTCATATGCCTCCATTGGACATTCGTATCTCCCAATATAGCAAAAATATTTAGGAGGTGTCGGAGGGACAAATTCAGCGGTTTTGTCACCTTCCAACATCTGAACGATTCCTTTGTTTTTAGCTTTTGTTATTCCTCAAATATGATATCACCCATAGTCATATCATCCTCTCCTCCTTTAAGAGGATTCGTCCTCTAATCCACATGCACTTCAAGAGTTAGATGAGATGTACTACCTTTCTTTTCCTCCATGGTGGCGGTTTTGACAAGTTGTTGTTCGACAAGGTATTTTGCCTCATCTTCTTTCTGTTTTCGCTCCTCTTAAACAACTTTGGCCATGGAAGTTTCACACACTTCTTCCTTAAGCGCTTCATCACCATTGAGCGACTTCTCCATTTGTAAGGGTTCTTTGACAAGCTTTGGGGCAGCCTCCGCCGCATACTGGTGCAACATCTCTATCAACTGAATTTTTCTCTCCTTTGCTTGACGATCCTAATCCTCCAGCAAGCACTTACAATCGGAAAAAATTGATGCGGAACTCTCTCACCAAATTTGTCGAAACTCCGACATGGTGATCGACTGGTGCTTTCCATGGTTAAACATGATTCTTTTGAAACTTCCTTGAAGGTAGCTCAGATACGAAATGATGAGAATTTGGATCATTATATTCTCAGTATCAAGGAAGTTTCGGCTTTCAATCGATCACAAGACAACGAAGACGATCGATGCTTGAAATTGATGATTTCGGGCTTTTTTTGGTTGGATCTTGGATCCGTTTTTCTAAGGGTTTCTTTGCTGGAAATTGGAAGGGATAAGTGGACAAGGATATCGTGGATATGACTCATCACTCAAGCCTTGAACAAGGACAAACAAATTAGAGATATGACTCACTCAAAAAACTTATCCATGCTCGATATTACGCACGAGCACACTCGATCTTACTCACGAGCAAACAAAAAGAATTGGAGACATTCTCTTGACAAAACACTCAGTTTAAGGCTTGATTCAATTCTTATTAGACGTGCCTACAATGGTAGAGAACATAAGGTATAAATAGAAGACAATAAAATAACTAGAAACTCTTCATATAGCCTTGTCTTGATTCCTTGGGAAGAGGAAGAGTTTACAACTCATTCATTGTATTGAGGAGATAAATTAGCCCCTTTATTTCATTCATATAATGCACTTATTAAATTATCAATATCATCTATATTTGATGGCCTCACGTTGGTGCTCCTTGCTCTTCTTCGGCATTGAATTAGATGAGACGATTTCTGGCAAGAGTTGGACTGTCGGCAGAGACTGGGCTTTATGGGCTGTTCTGGGCTGATTTTGTGGAAGCCATTCACATGCTAATCGTAGATAATTCTCGTAGCTTTCCAATGACTACTCATGTGCCTCCATTGGACATTCGTAGCTCCTAATATAGCAAAAATATTGAGGAGGTGTCGGAGTGACAGATTCAACGATTTTGTCACCTTCCAACATCTGAACGATTCCTTTGTTTTTAGCTTTTGTTCTTCCTCAAATATGATGTCACCCATAGTCATATCACAACTTAAGGTGGAAAGGCTAGTTTTTCGGACCAAGAAAGTAAAGACAAAATGTATCACACCATTTTTTGGGATGTACTATAACACCATTTTGATATTATGAGTATAAGCCCATTCAGCCTCATAACACCACCATCGAGCTACATTTCAAAACCAAGAAATCAAATTCTCCCAAAATTACATTCATTCATATTCGAAACTTAGGGTTCATCCACGATAAAAATCACAACCAAATAACAAAGCAAATTCTTTTCCACATGAGTACAAGAAGACACACCTCCACAGTCCAATCCGATCGAGGATGAAGGAGTTGATGGTTTCTTCCTCTGAACCAAAGCAAACATATTTAGGGTTCTCATGAAATCGCCCTAAAAGCACCAATCATAATTTTTTGCTTCAAAGAAGACTTACTTGCTCTCTATTTTGTTGAGGACAAGCAATTTGTTCCCCTTCATTCTTCTTCCTGTGAATCAAAGCATAATTTTTTTAGGGTTCATCAGAAATTCAACGGAATGGAAATGAGAGAAGAAAAGAAGGCAATGCTGAGAGAAGTCGAGCAAAAGCTTTAAATGCTCCAGCGAGATATGTGAAATTCACCGGCACCAAGATCACCTGCGATTGCGCTCCTCCATCAAAGGTGGGCGTTTAAGATTGAAAAAAATTCTCGACCGTTTTCTGGAAGGAAAGAGAGAGGGGAAATGGGGCAGAGAGAGGGGGGAGATCGGTGGAGAAACTGACAATAAGAAGAATGAGAGAAAAGAGAAAGAGGAAGAAGAAAGGAGTTAGGCGGTTTTATGGTTCAAGACGGTTTTTATTTTTTGAAACGTGGGAGTTGGGGAGGGGGAAATAAAAGAAGCAAAAAAATAAAACGTAAAATAAGAAGGAAAAAAAGGTTGAAAAAGGTGTCATGTGGCGGAAGGAGGAGGAGGGTAAGGCGGTTTACTTTAATTGTATTGTAGATGTATTGTGTTGTAAAAAGAGCAGCTATATAAAAAAAATGACTATACATTTTCAATAAAGAGAGTTAATTGGACGAATCGTCTCCATCAATGGCTTTTATTAAAATAAATTCCGAATGTAAAATGATCTTAATTAGTCGATTAAATCAAACGAGAAATAAAAATAAATACCATAAAATTTTACACAATAATCACAATACAACACCAAAGCCATCAATTGTTAAATTGTTACAATATATATCCACATAAGCAATTGAAATTGTGGCCAAAACATACAGAATGAAAAAATAATTTGATAATCACTTTCATATCAAATTTATATGATATATAAGAAATAATCATGATTATTGTATATATTTTGTATGTCACTAATATGCTTTCCTAAAACCCAAAAAATATTAAGGTTATCGGTCTTTCAAATTGAGAATGAAATATATAATCTTTGTTGAATAACAATCAGTGTGTACTTTCTATATTATTCGATTTACGTTACAATATGATATATATCATCACTAACTACATGATTCAGGATGAGGTACAACATGTCCTTTCGTATAACATGCAAAGTGATCTCGTCCGTCCGTTTTTTTTTCGTCCCCTAATCATTCTGGAATAGCTTATATAGAATGTTCACAAATAAGCTCTTAATGTTCATTTATTTGTACACTCAAGTTCACGAATAAGCACTAAATGTTCAAAGACATGTGTTTGAACATGAACATGTTATATGTGAACCTTACGACAAAAAAAATGAACATTTAGTACATATATGTGAACATCAATAATTGTCTATTCCAGAACGATTAGAGACGGAAAATATAAACAAATAAATTTGTTTGTCGGAAAAAAGTAGAAAAAAAGTTCGTCGTATTTACGATTATGTCACCGCATCACTATTCACTCTTTTTTCACTTCTTTTAATCTCAACCCTCCATCCCTTTAATCCAATGGCCCTTATAACTTCTCATATTATACAATAAAGACTAAATGTATCTAAAACTCCCTCCTAACTACATATATATTTCTATCCTAATTAACTATAAAAAAAAATCTATAAACTATTTTTCCTAAATATAAAATCATTTTGTGAATTAAGGTAGTGTTTCTTAAATCGTATTTAAAAAAATATAACTTTGGAATCTCCAATTCCCGATTAGAACCGAAATGTTTTTTTTTATACAAGGCAAACATTAGGGCTCATCTAACAAAATGGTTGCTCTAAATCATCCGAATGGATGATCTTTATTTGGTTCCAAAAGAATTAATATTAGAGTTCAGTTGTAAGAACTCATATCTGTCACTAAGAATCAGATGAGTGTGGTAACGGTCAACGGTGGGGCAAAGAATATGTTGGAATTGTTGAAGTGCAAATGACGGGATGGGATGTATGGCCAAGAAATCGGTAGCTCGGTTGCCCTCCCGGAAGCAGTGAAAGACCTGAAAAGAAGAACATGATGAAAGTAGAGAAGAAATATCCATAATAATGGAGTGCATTTCCCATGGAATTTTTCAGGTGCTTCGGATGGAATTAATAACCAATAAATTATCTCCTTCGATAATTAGTTGTTTGATATTAAGCCTAGCAGCAGATTGAATACATAACAGAGCCGTCTTCATTATGGTCTCTGAGGATGTATCCAAAATGTGAGGTGTTGTCATTTTTCTTGGAGCCATCAAAATAAAGTTTTACCCAGTTCAGAGGAGGTTTCTTCCATATCCGATTTGTAATCAATGCACGGTTTCTTCTTATGGTGACTGGTTTTATGGATTCAGTGGATAAGGTCCAGTCTTGAAAGAATCGACATGCTTGGTCTGAGGGACTGGAGTTGAAAGAGGTAGGAGATTGGCGAAATATAAGGTTATTTCGATGATTCCAGATGGATCACCAGAGAAATAGTAGGGGAGCATGATTGGAATTGGATTGTCTGAAGTATTCAAAATTGTATTGAGAATCTGAACTAAATTGAAGGGAGAAAGAGGATTGAAGTTTTGATTCATGGTTAGATATCATTAATTGAGTGAACAGAACCGAAATGTTGAACACAACGGCATATGAAACCCCATTCTATTATCCCAATGAATTTCACACTTTTCCACGTGCTTTCTGGCTTGTCAATACTTTCACATGTTTTTTTGTATAATCAGAGTAGAGAATGGATCAAACGAACTCCATGAATTGCTCATGTTAGAGATTATATATATATAAATTAAACTAACTTTGTCATACTTAATTTAAGTTAATTTTTTCAAGATCAAACTCAAAATATAATTTTGATTTTATTAAGAGTTTAGAAGAGATAAATTTAGAAAAAATAATTGTTTGGGGATATAATATATATCAATACTTCTTCTTAAGTTGGAGCATGTGGATCAATAATGCCCAACTTGCCAATGAGTAACTAAAACTGTTGTTTGCCAAAGGCTTTGGTAAACATATCCGCAGGTTGCTCAGACGTGCGAATGTGATGAGTGGTGATATGGTCGTCTTGGAGCAAATCAAGCACAAATGACAATCAATCTCGATGTGCTTTGTTCGTTCATGAAAGACTAGGTTGGCAGCTATGTGAATGGTTGTCTGGCTACCACAAAATAGGCGAATAAGCGGAGAATGTCCGACGCCTAGTGACTGTAGCAAAGACATGAGCTAGATAAGCTCACAACAGGCAGCAACCATGAAATGATAATCTACTTTAGTAGAAGAGCGAGAAACTATAGGTTGCTTCTTGGTCTTCCAAGATATAGGAGAATGGTCGAGCATAAAAAATATCCAGTGACTGAGCGGCGTGTAATGGGATAGGTGGCCCAGTCAGAATGATTGTAGACAGTCAGTTGTAGAGCGTTGTGAGCATATAGAAGCAATCTCTGGCCAGGATGGCGTTTGAGATAGTGCAAGACACATAAGGAAACGTGCCAATGAGCATGCAATGGGGCCTGCATGAACTATGCAAGAGTATGAACTTAGTAGAAAATCTCTAGACGAGTAATGGTGTGGTAGATTAGTCGGCCAACCAACTGACGATATTGGTCTGGGAAGTCATATGGCGGATTGTCCTCATACGACAACTAATGATGCTGCTCCATAGGAAAATCACAGGGCTTGCCAGCAAGTAAACCGGTCTTAGAAAGTATGTCGAGAGTGTACTTACATTGATACATAAACAGTCCAGACGGACTATGGGCAATCTCAATTCCTACAAAATACTTTAGGGGACCAAGATCCTTCATATGAAAGCAAGAGCTCAAGTAATCGTTGAACCCTAATATAGCAGAAGTAGTGTTACCAACAATAATGAGATCATCAACATAGACAAGAACCTGTAGGGTAATGTTATGACGTGAAAACGTGAACAAAGAGTAATCGGCCTTACTCTGATGAAGTCGGAGGCTCGAAGTGTTGCTACAAGCTTGGCGAACCAGTTGTGCGGTGCTTGTCATAAGCCATAGAGGGATTTATGCAGTCTGTAGACATGATCAGGACCCGCATAAGAATACCCTAAAGGAGGCTTCATGTACACATCCTCATCCAGATCACTATGTAGGAAGGTGATGAGGCTAAAGTCGTGATGCCTATCAAAGAATCCCTAAAAACCTAACTAAGTATAGCAGGCAAGTAAGGGTCGAATCCCAATGGAATCAAATGATCTATCTCTAAATATGCAAGCAAGTTGTCAACTAAGAACTAAGGGGTTTTTTTGTGTGTTTAAGTTCTAAACTAATGAATGAAAACTAGCAATGATTAAAGTGGTTATAAAGTATGATGGTGAGGGTATTCCACCTAACAAATATCCACACTTCAGTATGATAGGTTGATCCTAGGTTTCTCTTGTTCAATCAATCCAATGGTTGTCCTAATCCCTATTCTGAATTAGTTACCAGTCCAACTAGTTCTGGCAACCCTAACTATTGAACACACAAGAAACTATCAAGATTTAGAACAATAGTTGCAGGGAGCATAGGAATAGATAGGTGCATGCAGTACTTAACAACTCGTCAGTGTTTAACATGCATTTGATTCTCTTCACAATAAACTTTCACAACTCGTTCTAGTAAATTGTGGTTGCTACTTAAGATAAGGAATTCCAACTCCAAATAACCAAACCCTAGCGATAGAAAATTACCAATAACAACTAGTTGCGTCCAACAAGCGAAATCAATAATAATCAATATGAATAAGCACAAGAGAATCAAAACAACCCAAAGGAAATAGAAGAAGATTTATAACCTCATAACCAAATCAAACTGAAGGCTTCAATCGTCAGGCAGAATAATGGAAATTAGTTCCTTCTCATGGTTTATGAACAAGAACTAGGGAAAAGAACAAAACGTAAAACTAAAACTGAATAATGAATGAGTTCTAGGGAAACTAGGTATAATCCTTACCTAAACCTCAACTCATAAGATAACAAACACTATCCTTCCATAAAGAAATAAAAACGGAATAAAAATAACTAACGAAAAAGGAAAATAACTTAAAAGTTCGAAAACAACAACACGACGCGTTGGCATGCACTTTTGCGATCGCGGAAGGATTTCCACGGTCGCGGAAATTGCACCTTTCAGGTTCTTAGGTACGACTTCTCCGAGGGTGTCGTCCGCGGGCTGCTCCGGTCACGGCTGCTCCTTGGATGCTCCAAATGGCTTCTTTTCTTCATTATTCCTTCGGTCTTCACTTGTGGTCTCCTCTTCCATCTTCAATAATTCTTCGTTTACGTACTTGAGACCACCAATTCGACATATCTTCAATTCACTCCAATCTTCTAACATATCCTCTAAAACAATCCAAATGGCACCCAAAATAACCGTAACAACTCCTAGTTACGCACTACAAAGTAGAGCGTATCAAATTCCCCCATGCTTAGACCTTGCTCGTCCTCGAGTAAGCTAAAAGAAACCTACTCCTCCAAATGAAATACCCAAGGCCTCAGGAAGCACAGCAAAACTCTCTCAACTAAGAATTATACCTAAACAATGAACTACCAGGTACCAACATAATAAGCACAACATACAATCAAGCTCTAAGGGAAGCAGGGAACTTCCCCCAAGCTTATCCCGGACACCATAATAGAGTAATGTGACCATCTAGTCCTAGCCTCCATCTAACTTCTTATCGCTCCAGAGTGACCTATCCGAATCCTCCTTATTACTCCAACACTTATTTCGCCACGCCATGAACAATGAGGAATCCTAAAAATCGCTCTTCTTGTTTTCGCTCATTTTGCCAAGGCGCCCTTTCGGGTTTTCACCAAGCCATTCATTTCATTTTTCTGTAGATGGGCTCATAAAAACTCACATCACTCTTTAGCCTATTATTACCCCAGCCTAATGCTGGTCTAGGCTACCTGCTTCTTACGTAAGTCGCCCTTTCGGGTTTTCGACTTATCCCAGGATTTTCATTGTATGTCTTTTTTATGTTTTTGACTTTTTTCGTTTTTTTTTTAAATAGAACAAATGGAACAACAAGCTGAAACAGAACAACTACGAAATTGAAATTGCAATGCCGAAATAAATTTGTACAAGGATAAGTAGCAAGTCTAATTCCCTCCCCCATGCTTGAAGATCGCATTGTCCTCAATGTGATAGAAGACAAAATAAAATATAGGGGAAAAATAAAATAAGACTCACTGAGGTGGTGGATAGGGAAAGCGGCCAAAGAACTCCGCCTGCTGCCGCTGCATCTCGATCATCTGCTCCTGAAGGGATCTCACATCCCTTCCAAACTCGTCCTGCCTCAGAGAAAACCCACGCATCTGGGACAACATCTCATCCTGCCACGACCCAGAGTAGGATGGGGCAGCTCCCCCACTAGACGTACCAGCCTCAAAACGCTGGTCTGCAGCAACCTCAGGCGCCTATATCTGCATCTGTCCTGCCCCAGCCTGGGGCTCTTCCTCATAATCGGCTGGTAGCGCAAAGTCAGCAGCAGAAGGCCCGAAGGGCATCGGACGGGGAAGTCGCATCCTATGCCTCCCCTCTCGAGATAACCAGATGTAATTCCCAGACCTCACCTGCAGCAACTTTGCCCGCCGGAGCTGGCTCTCATCATACTCGTGTATGTCGTCCAAAGGCACGGCTCCCGAAAGATCAATAAACTCCTGAGCAATCAGGGAGATCATCCCACCCATTCCAATCTTGCCCGCTTTCTTTTTGCGGGCCTTGATGCAGGAGGTCAAAAATAAATCAACCCAATCTGGGACAATAGTGCTCTCAGGTGTGAGACACCACACCCACTGAAAATCATACCACGACAGCTTGTTGACCTCTCCCTGGCCTAGGAAGGCTAAGGCAAACACCTTGTGGGCAAGGCGTAAGCAAGGGTGCGTGAGTCTATAGTTGTACTCTCCCTTCGTCTCAAAATCACACTGAGCAGCAGCGCGCCAAAAATCATAATGCTGTTGGCCCACAACCTTCTCCTAATCCTCAGTTGGAGGTACAGTCACCCCAAAAATGTTCCTTAACGCAGCCAAAGGAACCTTGTATTCAACATTCTGATATATGAAGGAAATATGGGTGACAGTTTCCTGCTCATCACGAAACACATGCAAGCTAGCCAGGAACTCCCTGGTCAAAGGAGCATAGGTTGGGGCGCTCTTGTCTAGGAATGTTCCTAGACCCCCATGCTGCAGTAATTGTCTTGTACAGTCTAACAGGACTAACCGGACTAGCAACCCTTGGTTATAAAATTTTGTAATGATAACTTCCCGCTCACTGAGTTTATTCAGAATCCCAAGCTGAGCCGAGCTCATCTTTCTCTTTCGGCTTTCCATGATAATCAGAGCAAATTTACTAGCAAAAGAGAGTGAAAACGAACCAGAAGAAAATGGAGACGACGGGCTTACAGAGGGTGATCCGCGGTCGCGGATGTAGTTGCCGCGGTCGCGAAATTGGTTCTGCCGCGACAGTTGGGAATCGGTGGCTTGGTCGCGGATCTGGCTCGTCGGCACCTCTCCTAGTTGTTGGTGGCGGGAATGGGTATCTCCGGTGAAAGCACGACCGGTGAGAGGTTGTGGTTGGGGGCTCGCCGGGAGTCGCTGGCTTGGCGGTGGCGAGTGTGATTTCGGTGACAAGAACGGCGAGAAAGAGGGATTGGGGAGGGAGGTAGATGGCGAAAGATTGGGGATGAGAGGTTGGGGATGATGTGGGGCTGGGAAGGATGGGGTAGATTTAGGTTTTGGGTTTTGGGAAAAGGGAAAGAAAGGAAAAGGGAAAAAGATAGCAGGTGGGGTATTTTGATTTTTGATTTTTGATTTTTTTTTTACGAAGAACAAAACCTAAGGTGGATTCCGCGGTTGCGGAAAGAAATGCTTCTGACTTCATTATTTGTTCTTCGAGGCCCCTACCTGCACGTTAGTCTACTAACAAAAATACACGAAATATAAAACAAAGGAAATAAAATATTTTCTTACCTCGGGTTGCCTCCCGAGCAGCGCCGTAGTTATTGTCGTGGCTCGACATGGTTCCCTTCACTGAGTCTCAGTAATTGGTTCCTCAAGAACCAACTCATCTATCACCTCGTTGCTAAATCCCTCGTGGTAAGGTTTTAACCTTTGACCATTCACTTTGAACACCCTGTCGTTCTTTTCATCATGTATATCAACTGCTCCATGTGGAAAAACCTGAGTAACAACATAGGGACCTGCCCATCGGGCACGGAGTTTCCCTGGGAAAAGTTACAAGCGAGACTGGAATAGTAGGACTTTGTCTCCGATGTTGAAGTCCTTCCGCAATATGTTCTTGTCAAGCCAGGCCTTCGTCTTCTCCTTGTAGATGACGGCGTTGTCATAAGCATCCAGGCGAATCTCTTCTAACTCTTGAAGTTGCAACTTTCGAAACTCTCCCACTTCATCGATTTGCATATTGCACTTCTTCACAACCCATAATGCTTTGTGCTCAAGTTCCACCGGAAGATGCCATGCTTTGCCATACACCAATCTAAACGGGGACATCCCAATGGGAGTTTTATAGGCTGTACGGTAAGCCCACAAAGCATCATTTAACCTCAAACTCCAATCCTTCCTATTTGGAGCGACTGTCTTCTCAAGAATGACCTTGATCTCTCTGTTTGACACTTCAGCTTGTCCATTAGTTTGTGGGTGATAAGCTGTGGAAACTCTCTGCGTAACATGATATTTCTTCAATAGCCCCCTCACAGTTGAGTTGCAGAAGTGAGTCCCCCTGTCACTTACCAAAGCTTTGGGGATACCAAATCTAGCGAAAATGTTCTCCTTTATGAAATCTGCCACCACTTTAGAGTCATCAGTCCTGGTGGCCTTCGCTTCCACCCATTTAGAAACGTAGTCCACTGCAAGTAAAATATATAGATTCCCAAAGGAGTTAGGAAAGGGTCCCATAAAGTCAATCCCCCAAACATCAAAAATCTCACAAAAGATTAATGGTGCTTGTGGCATCTCATTCCTTCGGGACATATTCCCCATTATATGGCATCGATCACAGGATTTACAAAAGGCATTTGCATCCCGAAAGATGTGTGGCCAGTAGAATCCTGCTTCCAATACCTTCCTAGCAGTTTTATTTGGCCCTAAGTGGCCTCCACATGCATGAGAATGACAAAAGGCTAAGACAGATTGTACCTCATTATCCGGAATACATCGACGGATTACCTGGTCAACGCAGTATCTCCAAAGATAGGGGTCGTCCCATGTGTAGAATCGAGACTCACGTCGGATTTTGTCTTTTTGTGCCTTTGCAAGGTTCAGAGGGAATTCTGCTCGAACGAGGAAGTTCACGAGGTTAGCGTACCACGGCTTGAGTGTGCGGAGACCAAGGAGTACTTCTTCAGAGCACAGCTCCAATGATGACTCAGAGGTGTTTCCGCGATCGCGGGTCTCAGTCCGCGATCGCATATAATCTTCGAGAGAATTTACGAGAACAACGGATGCGTCAGGTGATTTTCCGCGATCGCGGAAAATGTTCTTCATCTGGGCTGTTCATGGTGTGTCCGGGAATTTGCCGCGCTCGCGGATATGTGTCAGCGGTCGCGGAAAATGTTATGTCGTAACCCCACAGAGTGTCTCGTCGGGAAAATCTCCCTGAATTTGCGCCTCTTTTTCGATCTATCCTCTTCGTGTACGAGCCTGCTTAAGTGATCAGCCACCAAGTTCTCGGCTCCCTTTTTATCTTGGATCTCCACATCAAACTCACTCAGCAGCAGTATCCATCGAATTAATCTTGGTTTTGCCTCTTTCTTCGTCAATAGATACCGAAGAGCTGCATGATCCGTGTAGATGATCACCTTGGTACCCAACAAATATTGTCTGAATTTCTCCAGGGCAAACACGATAGCTAATAATTCTTTCTCCGTGGTGGAGTAGTTCCGATGCGCTCCATTCAGAGTCATAGAAGCATAATGAATCACATGAGACGTGTTGGGCCTGGCATCCCAGGAGAAAGACGGATCAAGTGGATCGAACTCAAGCCCACTGCAGATCGGAAGAACAGAGGAAAATCCCAGAGGAGCCGACGAGACTTCTCTGGTCGAGTATCATCCGACAGGATCGCAACGATCTCGCCACACATTTAATGCCCAGATCACGCAACGGCCATAACATTAAAACCAACGTAATCACAGAGATTCAATGGCGCAATCTTCGCCATTACTCTGAACATTGAAGATGAAATATTCTGCAAGAAATGCAAAACGGTAACAAGGGTGAAAGACTTACCATATCGGGACGACAAAGAGGATAAGAAACAACATGCATAATTACGCAAGGGAGACGAGCATTCTTACTCAGAAAACACACCAGAATAGCACTCTCGCTCTCAATCTAGCTCTCTAACGGCTTCCTACGCCTGACCCCCGCCGGTCGCCACTCACAAGTCACTGGTCGAGTCCCACTCGATCTCTGGTTTTATCACGATAAGTTGTATCACGATTCAGTCTGATTAAACACGACATCTAATAAAATCATCACGCTATTACATATTTATTCTTTGTTTATCTATTGCTTGCTTGGTTTGGATTGTTTTTTATCATTAGATCGACTAGTTACCCCGTCTAAGGCGATTTAGGTCGTCCGATCTTTTCTCCCCAAAACAATTTGGCGCCCACCATGGGGCAACTTGCCGATCATCCTTCTGAAACTTTCCAACCATGACTATCGATCCTTCTACTGACAATCAAGAACCACATCTCGAAGACGAAACCCAAACTATAGAAAACCCAACCGAAAATCCTACTCCAACCCAGTTCCAAGAACTCTCTCAAAAAATGGCCGCCCTTCAAGAGGAACTAGCCCAACAACGTCAAAAAAACTGAAGCCCTAGTCGTTTTGTCAACCCTATCCGAAGCCGAGATCGCACAACTAACTCGTGAAAATGAGTCTCTTAAGTCGCAGGTACAATCAGGGGCTTCAGGATCTAGGAACGCGCCCGTCCACGGCGGCATCCGAACACGCCTCGACATGGACAACATCGAGCCAACGCCTCTGAGCGTATGACGTCCAGGACACACTGAGGGTACGTCTCGAACTCCTTTCGCTAGTCCATTTTCGACTAACCATGTCATCTTTTCCACACCGATCGGGTCTGTTGGGCCCCGAATCGACGAACCACAGGTTGCCAATCCGCCAGATATCATGGCTCTTTTCCAGCAGACGCTCGACCGACATATGAAGACGATCGACGATCGCTTCAACAGGCTCCCAGGAGTCCCGCAACCGATCGAGAGAGAAGCGTCCGGCGGATTCGAAGAATCCCCGTTCGTCGAAGAAATCGCAAGGGTCGAGATCCCCAAGAAGTTCCATCTCCCCAACATGGCGACGTTCGACGGCACCACCGATCCAGATGACCATATCTCTCTCTATAAACAAAAACTAATGGCTGCATCTGTTTCAAGGGAGAGCCGCAAGGCCGTCATGTGCAAAAGCTTTGGCACAACCCTCGCGGGTCCCGCACTAACTTGGTTTATGCGTTTGCCTCAGGGAACGATCACATCATTCGCGGATCTGGTCAACTCTTTTAAGAGTCAGTTCGCCAACAGTCAGAAGCACGAAAAACAATTGAGTGACCTCTACCGAGTCACGCAAAGGTACAACGAACCTCTCCGGAATTATCTTAACAGGTACAACAAAGAGAAAGTGGGAATCCCCCACTGTGACGTCACAACGTCTATCAAAGCCTTCCGACAAGGCTTAGTCAAAGACAGCAATCTCTACGATGAGATTACGAAGTACCCATGCAAAAGCTTTGAAGATGTACATGCCAAAACTATGGCCGAGGTAAGATTGGAAGAGGACCGTGAGTCGCGTAAAGCCTCACGCGGACCCGATCCATCATATCGAAAACATTCCTCCGACAACCATCGAGACAGACGTCCACATCCCTATTCTCGTACTCGAAACGAACCAAATCAGGTAAACTCTTTCCAAGACAGGTCACAGGAATGGAGAGACGGTTCTGCGTTGCCTCCCAGGGTCCAATCTTATAACTTCAACGTTTTCGTGTCGGAGCTCGTCAAGAGTTTCGATAAGTATGGAAAAGACGTAAGATGGCCCCGAAAGAGCGACCGACCGGATATCAAGAAGGACATGAGTCGATGGTGCGAATTCCACGGCGACCACGGTCATTCGACCGACGAGTGCATCGCCCTACGAAAGGAGGTCGCTAGGCTGCTCTCACAAGGGTTCCTACGCGATGTAATCTCGGAGCGGGCAAAGGCTACCATGGAACGCCGAGATCAGGTAAAACAAAACAAACCCCCATCTCCTGTCCATACAAAAATTGTCAATACCATTTCAGGAGGATCGGACATATGTGGGAACACGTACTCCGCGGCCAAGCGACACGCCAGAGAAAGCAAGGGCGACAAGCCCGAAGCGTCGGAATTCAAGACGAGGAGAACTTCCGACCTTCCGACGGTCACTTTCGACGAGTCCGACTCCGACGGGTCGGATGGTCACCACGACGGTCTGGTAATCTCTTTGTCCATTGTAAATTGCTTAATACGGAGAATACTAATCGATACAGGGAGCTCGACAAATCTCTTGACCCTTGATGCTCTTAAAGAAATGGGTTTGACTGAGAACGACCTAATCAAGAAGTCGACCCCACTGGTCGGGTTCTGCGGCGAGGTTAAGCATACGACTGGTGAAATCATTCTAATCACATACGCTGGAGGAGTCAACCAACAGGTGAAATTCTTAGTCTTAGACTGTCCGTCTCCCTATAATTGTATTCTTGGCAGGCCGTGGATACACGCTATGAAGGCAGTACCTTCAACATATCATCAAGTTATCAAATTCCCCACTGAATGGGGAGTCCAAGAAATCAAAGGAGATCAAAAGACCGCAAAGGAATGCTACGTCGCTTCCATGAAGAACGCGGTCGAACGCAAGACCGCGTAGCAACCACAGAGCGGCGAATGACCTAGTCGGTACGTCAAACCAGAAATGGAAAAACTCGACGAGATCGCACTAGACCCTTCAAAGCCAAACCAAACGGTAAGGGTCGGGTCGGACTTGGACGACTCGACCAGACAACAACTCCTTGACTTTCTCAGGGCTAATGCCGACTGTTTTGCATGGTCGCATGAGGATATGGTCGGAATATCTCCAAATGTTATTACTCATAAATTAAATGTGGGTCCATCTCATTCCCCTGTCAAGCAAAAACACAGGAAGTTCGCTCCCGAGCGGAACAAGATAGTAGACGACGAAGTCAGAAGCTTATTGGAAACAGGAAAAATCAGAGAGGTCCACTATCCTGAATGGCTAGCCAACGTGGTCGTAGTCCAGAAGAAGAACGGCAAATGGAGAGTCTGCATCGACTTCACAGACCTCAACAAGGCTTGTCCCAAGGACTCGTTTCCTCTACCCCATATCGACGCCATGGTCGACGCCACAGCGGGGCACGAAATGCTCACCTTCATGGACACTTTCAGCGGCTACAATTAGATCCTCATGGATCCCAACGACCAAGAAAAAACAGCATTCATCACCAGCCAAGGTATCTATTGTTACAAAGTAATGCCCTTTGGTCTAAAAAATGCAGGGGCCACATATCAACGACTAGTCAACAAAATATTCAAAGACCAAATCGGAGACACGATGAAAGTCTACATCAACGACATGTTGATCAAATCCAAAAAGAAAGAAGATCACATAGACCACCTGCGCGACAGCTTCGAGGTGCTCAAAAGGTACAACATGAAACTAAACCCTACTAAATGCTCCTTTGGAGTGTCATCAGGGAAGTTCTTAGGATACATGGTGACACAAAGAGGAGTAGAGGCCAGCCCAAAACAGATCAAGGCTCTCATCAACCTCCGATCCCCCCAATGTGTCAAAGACGTACAGAAGCTCACAGGTCGGATAGCAGCTCTGAACAGATTCATCTCCAAATCATCCGACAGATGCAAACCCTTCCACGACGCGCTCAAGAAGAACAAGTCCTTTCAATGGACGGAAGAACACGAAGCAGCGTTCCAGAACCTCAAAGAGTGCCTAGCCAGTCCCATGTTACTGACCAAACCTAAAGGCGACGAGCCCTTATTTCTTTATCTTGCAGTGTCAGAGTCGGCCGTAAGCGCTGTACTGGTCAGAGAGGAGGATGGCAAACAGTCGCCAATATACTACGTCAGTCGGACGCTATTATCAGCCGAAACGAGGTATTCGTCACTTGAAAAGCTCATACTATCATTGGTAATGGCTTCAAATAAACTCAAACCATATTTTGAATCCCATACTATTACTGTTCGCACTAATCATCCCATGAGAGCTATCATGAGGAAACTCGAGATCATAGGACGAATGACCAAATGGGCCATACACCTCAGTGGTTACGACATCGAGTACGAGCCTAGGACGGCGATCAAGTCGCAAGCCTTAACCGACTTTGTGGCCGATTTCAATCTGACCCTAGAGCAAGAAGCTGCTAAAGAAGCGACACAACTACTCGCGATAGACGAGACAGGTACATGGGAGCTCCACATAGATTGGGCGTCGAATGCCAGAGAATCGGGGCTTGGGGTCGTGCTGAAATCACCACAAGGGGACAAGATAGCTCAAGCCGTCAGATGTGAGTGGGATGCAACTAACAACGAAGTTGAATACGAAGCACTCATATTCGGACTCATCCTGGCTCGCGATCTAGGGGACCGAGAGATCGAAGTCTAGACGACTCCCTGCTGGTCGTAAACCAGATACAAGGGTCGTACAACGCCAAGGATACCAGAATGGTAGCCTACCTGGAGGTAGCCAGGAAACTAATCGGACAATTCCAGACATTCAACATCCGACAGGTACCCAGGGACCTTAACTCCCAAGTTGACGCACTCGCCAATTTAGGATCCGTCCTAGACCCGAAAGAATTTCCACATATACCATTGGCCCACATCATGACGCCAGCCGTCCCAAGGACATTCGTCGAGTTAACAACATCACTTGAAGAACTCGTCGCCATGGAAATAGGCGACCGACCCAAAGAGGACATCATCGACGCCGATGACGACTGGATGCTACCTTACATCAGGTGGTTAAAAGACGGCATTCTACCCGACGACAAGACAGAAGCAAAAAGGCTCAAGATTTGGCGTCCCATCAGAAATCGTGTACGACAACGGTTCCCAGTTCATCAGTCATAAGACTAGAGCCTTCTGCGACCAATGGAACATCAAGTTGGTCACATCCATACCTCGGTATCCACAATCCAACGGACAAGCCGAATCCAGCAACAAGATCATTATCAACAACCTCAAAAAACGCCTCACCGGGGCTAAAGGCAAATGGGCAGACTAACTCCCACTTATTCTCTGGTCCGACAGGACTACTCCAAAGAACGCGACCGGGCAATCGCCTTTCTCTCTCGTCTACGGTATTGAGGCGGTCATCCTGGCTGAGTTACTAATTCCGACTGCTCGCTGTAACCTTCAGACAATTGAACAAAACGACGTCGAACTAGCACACAATCTGGACACAGCGAACGAGATCAGAGAGAAAGCCTGAATCAGGATGGTCAGATTCCAACAACAAGTCGCAAGGAGCTACAACAAGAACGTTCGAATTAAGGCATTCAAGGTCGGAGACTGGGTCTTAAGGAAAACTTTCCAGAACACCAAGAATCCATCCGACGGAAAGCTAGCACCACAATGGGAAGGACCTTACTTGATCACTGAAGTTGTCGGACAAGGAGCATATCAGTTAGAAGACAAAGACGGACAACCGATCCTAAGAAGTTGGAATGCAACACATCTAAAGCTCTACCATTTCTGAACCGACGAGGTAAAACATCACACAAATTCTATACATCGCTTTATATCGCATGCTATCGCATATACATTGCTACATATCGCATGCTATCGCATATACATTGCCACATATCGCATGCTATCGCATAACATTGCCATCTATCGCATACATATCGCATGCTATCGCATGTACATCGCTACTTTCTTTTACATATCATCGTCTGACACTAAGCGAGGACTTCCTCCTTACAAAAACACAAATGCAGAACAACATTTACATTGGACCCAGTCGTCCGCAAATGGATCCTGTCATCCGCATATAGCGCTTACATTACACGATCGATCGGAACACGGGGAGATGACAACACAAGCACGTCGGCACACCGCCTGCCTTACACAAAACACAAGGTACAACACCTTGTTACATTTACGCAATAAACAAATTGCTTACCTCCCCGGCATAATGTCATGACTAACACATACACAAACACATCGCAGGCTTGCTCTACATACATACATACAGTGAAACCCCACTCGACGGAGCACACGGGTGAAACCGACGCACACAAAATACAAAACGTCGTCGACAACTTCTTTGAAAGTCCGACGAACATGTATGAAACAGACTAGCATATGACTCTATATGTAAACACACAATTGCATCGAAATAAAAGCATTTTTATACAAATACATGACCCGCGATGTTGAACGGGTCGCCAAACCACATTGTCTGCCTACACATCTATAGGACTTCATCAAACAGAAATATTCTGCGACCCGCGATGGTGGACGGGTCGCCAAAACACACAGTATCCAAAAACACCAAATGTCTAAACCCACACACAAATGGGACAAACAACGTCAAAATACGCAAAGAAAATGAATCAGGCGTCGGGGACGACGGCATTACCTTCGGCAGGGACTGGCTCCAATGGGGCTACCTCATCGGTCGGCTTAACATCGCCAGAGTGGGCTTCATCCTCGTCGACGCCCTCATCCGCGGCTTCTTCGCCGACACCGGCTAAGCAGAACAACTCCTGAACAGGATCGCCTTTTGGGAACATGGAGTCCAGAGTCTCCTTCTCCGCGTTCAGGTCCCATAGCTCGTGCTTGCCTTCGTTGAACTCTTCGATCATTTCGATGCGCGACTTCACAACATAAAAGGTCCCAACGTCGCCAGCAATCTCGCCATCGACGATCCGAGCCCGTTTCACCTCCTCCTCAACGCTTGCCTGACACTCTTCAAACTCCCTCTGACATGCGACCAACTCCCCTTGACAGCTCTTCAACTCCCTGGTGAGGCGACGCTCGATTTCACGGCAGCGACTCTCCGCTCCCTCTAATTTAGTCTTCAAGGACGCGAGGTCGGACTCTGACTTAGCAGCCCGCTCCTCGGCCTTGGCGACCATCGCCTTGACGCCAGAGTATGCCCCCAAAAGATACTAAAAAGACTGCAATCTCACACGATGACACAATAGACGATCAGAAAACATGGTCGAACGAAAGAAAAAGAAAAAGACACAAACAAAAAGACGATTCACCTTCCACGCGGAGCACCCCGCTTCACCAATGCAGTCAAGGGGAGAGACGTCATCGACCTCCGACTTCAAAGTCGGGTCTTGAGCGTGAAAAAGGTCAGCAATGGACCGCCCAACGGCACCGATCTTGCCAATCCCCTCAGCAGTCACGGCCTTCTTCTTCTTGAAGACCTCCTCCGCCTTGACATCTTCGGAACAAGCACTTGCTTTCCTCTTCGAGCTGGCCTTGGCTGGCGCTGTCAGGTCCACCAGAAGCGGCTTGCTCGACGCAGCCTTGGCCGCCGCCTTCCTCTGCTCGATCAAGCTTTTTCCAGAAGCGACTCTGAAACGAGCACTCGCTCGACCACCGGGAGAACCTGACATGACAAACAGAACCCTAAAACACACGACAAAACAAAAGACAGTCACAAGAGGCTCCCAGAGTCGGATGTCTACCTTTCACACGAGATGACGATACGTTCGACATATCCTCTTGAGAAACAGGGGTCGTCGACAAGAGATTGACGTTTACAAACTTCCTCTCAGCCACTGGAACCCCAAGGACGATCTTGGACAAGCCCTCTGATCGGCTGTTAACTTCCAAATCTTCCGGTTCAAGGACTACAAAAAAGGAAAGTTAAAAATAGAGTGTTAAAACACATAAACGCGTGGGAGAGAAGACAAATACATACTGTCGATCCGCCACTCCATCAACAGAAACGGACATTCTCCTTCCTTCTCCAGAGAAGAACGTTCGACAAAAAAGAATTTCGACCCCCATCCACGGTCGTTCACATCAGGAGTCTGCACCAAGGGCTTCCGACCACGTCGGATACGCAGTTGCACACGAGAAGAACTCTTCGACCCGATGAAGTAATTATACCACAAAGCATGAAAATCAAAACCAGCTCCAGTTTGGACGTTCACGAGGTCTAAAACCCTAAGGACTCTCCACGCCTGAGGCATTACTTGACACGGCTCTAACGCCAAAGTGGCTAGAAAATCTCTGACAAGAGAAGAAAAAGGAAATTTATGCCCTATTCTAAACGGGTACACATAGAAGCAAATCCACCCTTAGTAACGCGCGTCGGCCCTCTCGTCTGGATGAGGCAGCCTAACAATTGTCTCCGGAGGAAAGCCCCCGACTTGGAGGACTTGATCCAGTTCCGCCTCTGACAAAGTGCTAACCAGCGCATCCGACTTCGTCAAGATAAAATGGGGAGGAATTTCACCTTCTCTAGCGTCGGAAAGAGTCTTCGACGACTCAGAAGCCTCAAGAGAAACCATCTCGAGAATAGAGAGGGAGGGGAATTGGAGAGCTATGGCTAGGAAAAATCATAAAGTTATGACGAGAGAGACCAAGAAACTTACCAGAAGAAACTTGCAAAGGAAGAAGATGAAGACTAATCGTTTCCCCTGCTCAGAATTTATGGAAAGATATCATGACCTGCAGAGACGTCGCGTCATGCCCTAATCGCAAGCCACGTTGACCTGTGCAACCGTGCCAGAAAGGACGGTGGAGATCGTGTCCAGAGAAGTTGCCACGGATTTCGGTCTACTTGCCTAAACCGTAAGCCCATAACAACTTGGGGCTATTGTTGGGCTGGCATACCAGGAGAAAGACAGATCAAGTGGATCGAACTCAAGCCCACTGCAGATCGGAAGAACAGAGGAAAAGCCCAGAGGAGCCGATGAGACTTCTCTGGTCGAGTATCATCCGACAGGATCGCAAGGATCTCGCCACGCATTTAATGCCCAGATCACGCAATGGCCATAACATTAAAACCAACGTAATCACAGAGATTCAATGGCGCAATCTTCGCCATTACTCTCAACATTGAAGATGAAATATTCGGCAAGAAATGCAAAACGGTAACAAGGGTGAAAGACTTACCATATCGGGACGACAAAGAGGATAAGAAACAACAGGCACAATTACGCAAGGGAGACGAGCATTCTTACTCAGAAAACACACCAGAATAGCACTCTCGCTCTCAATCTAGCTCTCTAACGGCTTCCTACGCCTGACCCCCGCCGGTCGCCACTCACAAGTCACTGGTCGAGTCCCACTCGATCTCTGATTTTATCACGATAAGTTGTATCACGATTCAGTCTGATTAAACACGACATCTAATATAATCATCACGCTATTACATATTTATTCTTTGTTTATCTATTGCTTGCTTGGTTTGGATTGTTTTTTTATCATTCGATCGACTAGTTACCCTGTCTAAGGTGATTTAGGTCGTCCGATCTTTTCGCCCCAAAACAAGACGCTCGTGCTTCTTTTCGCCCAAGGACTGCACCTACAGCATAATCACTAGCGTCGCACATAATCTCGAAGGGGCGAGACCAATCCGGTGCTTGAATAATCGATGCACTAGTGAGGCGAGCTTTCAAATCATCAAATGCCTTTTTGCACTCGTCGTTAAGCTCGCATAGAGGTGATGAGATCTTTGAAAAGTCTTTAATAAACTGGCGGTAGAAACCTGCATGGCCTAAGAAAGAACGCACTTCACGCACATTAGTAGGATAAGGCAGAGACTGAATTACATCAATCTTTGCCTTATCGAACTCAATACCTCTAGCAGACACTATATGACCTAATACAATGCCTTGCTCGACCATAAAATGACACTTTTTAGAATTTAGAACCAAGTGGGTATCTACACATCTTTGAAGCACAAGTGATAAATGGTCTAAGCATGCGTCAAAACTATCACCATGGACTGTAAAATCATCCATAAAAACCTCAATAAACTGCTCCACATACTCAGAAAAAATGCTTACCATACACCTTTGGAATGTCCGGGTGCGTTACACAACCCGAATGGCATCCTGCGATATACAAAAGTACCAAAAGGGCATGTAATTGTCGTCTTTTCTTGATCCTCCGGTGCTATGGCTATCTGAAAATACCCTGAGTATCCATCCAAGAAGCAGTAGTAGGGACGACCAACCAGTCACTCGAGCATTTGATCAATAAAGGGTAGAGGAAAATGGTATTTCCTAGTTACCGCATTCAGCTTATGGTAGTCAATGCATACTCTCCATCTAGTTTGCACTCGGGTGGGGACCAACTCTCCTTGTTGATTCTCTACAACTGTGATCCCTCCCTTCTTTGGGACAACTTGTGTCAGGCTCACCCATTTACTGTCTGAGATGGGGAAAATCATTCCAGCCTGTAGGAGTTTCAGCACCTCCTTTTTCACCACCTCCATCATTGGTGGATTGAGTCTTCTCTGTGGCTGTCTCGATGGCTTGGCATCTTCCTCCATTAAAATTATGTGCATACAAGTAGAGGGGTTAATCCCTTTTATGTCGGTGATGGTCCATCCCAAGGTTGTCTTGTGTTCCTTAAGCACTACCACCAGTTTCTCCTCTTGATCCTTGGAAAGCTTGTTAGAGATAATGACCGGTAGTGTGTCATCCTTTCCCAGGAAGGCATACTTGAGGTGGTCCGGTAGTTGCTTGAGTTCAATCTCTGGTGCCTGCACAACAGAAGGTAAAAGCTTATCGCTTGGCACTGTTAGTGGGATGGGGCCATTGCCCAAAGAATGGAAAGGGGGTGTACCATGTGCTAAGTGAGCCACCGTTTCCTGCAAGTTAGTGTCTAAAGCATAATACTCATGTGGTTCTTCAATGGCATTCTCAATAGCAGATTGCAACTCATTAGAACAAGTAGTATCAAAGACATCTTGCACAATAGGATCAATCACATCAATAGCACACAGAGAATGATCATCCATGGGGTGTTTCATAGCATCATATATGTTATACTCCACCTTTTCCCTATCAAATTCCATAGTAAGGGTTCCACTACTTACATCAATCTTTGTCTGGGATGTTTTCATAAATGGCCTACCTAACAGTATAGGGGCTGCATTTTTATCGTGGTCCATATCCAGCACAAAGAAATCAGCAGGAAAAATCAAGTTGTCAACAATTACCAGGACATCTTCAACTACCCCTTTTGGGTACACATTAGATCTATCAACCAATTGGACAACTATTCTTGTTTCATGCAATGGTCCCAATTGTAAAGATTCATACAAGGAGTAAGGCAAAACATTTATAGATGCACCAAGATCTAGCATAGCTTTCTCAAATTTAGTGTCACCTATCACACATGGAATACTAAACATGCCTGAGTCACCACACTTTTTAGGCATACGCCTTTGAAAAACAGCAGAGACTTGTTCACTTACCTGAACCTTTTGCTTCGCTTTCAATTTCTGATTCCTCTTGATCGTGCATAGCTCCTTAAGAAATTTTGCGTATCGAGGAATGCTTTTGACAAGTTTAAGTAAAGGGATGTTTACCTCACATTTGTTGAAGGTCTCGAAGAGTTCCTTGTCATTCTCCGGCCTTCTAGTGTCCAATAGCGCTTCAGGGAATGGCGCGGGTGGTTTCGACAAGCCGAGCGGTGGAAAGTTTGGCCGAACATAATCATCCTTGACATGTACAGGTGATCCGCGGTTGCGCAGTGGTTCTCGCGGTCGCAGAACTGCATTTGTGTCTTCGGATACTTCAGGGGACAATCCGTGATCGCGGATTTCATTCCGCGGTCGCGGAAAATGCTCGACCTGTTCCTCGTTTGCATGGCTTTTTCCGCGGCCGCGGAATTTTTACGGAAAATTCACCGCCTTCTGGTACTGGTCCGCGGTCGCGGATTTCCTGGTGTGGTCGTGGAATGTCTTCTGTGGCGTCTTTTGCTACTGTAGCTCTGTTTCCAGCCATATTATCTTTCACATGATCACCCTCCTCTGTCAAGGGTGTGATTCCCAACTGTATACCACTCCTTAGTGTCATCGTACAGACCTTTTCTCTTGGGTTCTTTACCGTAGGACTTGGTATTTGCCCGGAATCCCTGACCTCAAATTTACTCAACATTTGAGCGACTTATGCAAATTGATTCTCCAAGTTCTGAACATTAGACTTCGTCTCGTGTTGTTGTTGGACCACTGCGTCAATTTGTGACCCCATCGAGGTCACATGATTAGTCAAGGTCGCTATGCTCTGCACGATAATGTTGAGCTTGTCATCACCGGACGTGGGCAAGCTTGCGTTTTGGCCTTGGGATCTATGTGCATATGGTTGCCCATACTGTTGTTGATCACCATACGGATTGAACTGTTGTTGGTAGGGATTGAACTCCTGGTTATCATGGCCATGAGGAGGATATTGTTGATTTCCGTATCTCGGATTGTTGTGATCCTTCCACCCTGAGTTGTAGGTGCTTGAATACGGTTCATATCTCGGCCTCTGCGGACCAAAACCTCTTACAGCGTTCACTTCAGCTTCGGGATCTCCGAGTGTTGGGCAGTCATCAATGGGATGCAGCGGATCATGACAGATTTTGCAGGCTTTAACCGGCCTTGCTGCACAGGGGTTCGCCCTTCTATTGAATTGTCGTGAGCTTTCAGCTAGCTCAAAGAATAACTCAAATGCTGCAGCTAGCGTCTTGTTCAGAATGCTACCGCCACAGGCTGCGTTCACCAGTCTGCGGTCATCATCCAGAAGCCCACCATATAGATAGAGAATGAGATCTTGGTCAGAATAACCATGGTATGGACAGCTAGATATCAACCTCCTGAATTTCTCATAATACTCATACAAAGTTTCACCGGCCTATTGTTCAATATTACTAATGCTCTTCTTTAGGCTGTTCAACTTCGTAGTAGGAAAGTATTTTTCTAAGAAGGCATTTTTCATCTTTTCCCACGTATCAATACTGCTATGAGCCAAATAGTAAAACCAATCCCCAGCCGCATCCTTCAAAGAGAAAAGGCCCTCAGCTTGATCTGGTCCTCAGTGACTCCAGCAGGTTTCATGCTTGCACAGACGGAATGAAATTCAGCGAGATGCTTGTTAGGATCATCTCCATTCAGACCGTGGAATTGTGGGAGCAAATGAATCAAACCATATTTCAATTCAAAGTTCACTCCTTCATCCAAAGAAGGGAACTGCACAACAAGCTCTTGCTGCGCCCAGTTGGGTGCAGTCAACTGTCTCAAGGTATGCTATTGGTCAGCCATCTTAGAAAGTCTCACGCACTTCTCTGTTGAATCAAAATACTAGAGTAGACAGATTAGTAGCACAGGTGTGGATCGTAAGATAGATCCACACAATAGTTGACAAACAAACAAATAAACAAACAAACAAATAGAAAATTAATTCCCCGGCAACAGCGCCAAATTTGATGACACTAAAGTCGTGATGCCTATCAAAGAATCCCTAAAAACCTAACTAAGTATAGCAGGCAAGTAAGGGTCGAATCCCAATGGAATCAAAGGATCTATCTCTAAATATGCAAGCAAGTTGTCAACTAAGAACTAAGGGGGGGTTTTGTGTGTTTAAGTTCTAAACTAATGAATGAAAACTAGCAATGATTAAAGTGGTTGTAAAGTATGATGGTGAGGGTATTCCACCTAACAAATATCCACACTTCAGTATGATAGGTTGATCCTAGGTTTCTCTTGTTCAATCAATCCAATGGTTGTCCTAATCCCTATTCTGAATTAGTTACCAGTCCAACTAGTTCTGGCAACCCTAACTATTGAACGCACAAGAAACTATCAAGATTTAGAACAATAGTTGCAGGAAGCATAAGAATAGATAGGTGCATGCAATACTTAACAACTCGTCAGTGTTTAACATGCATTTGATTCTCTTCAAATTAAACTTTCACAACTCGTTCTAGTAAATTGTGGTTGCTACTTAAGATAAGGAATTCCAACTCCAAATAACCAAACCCTAGTGATAGAAAATTACCAATAACAACTAGTTGTGTCTAACAAGCGAAATCAATAATAATCAATATGAATAAGCACAAGAGAATCAAAACAACCCAAAGGAAATAGAACAAGATTTATAACCTCACAACCAAATCAAACTGAAGGCTTCAATCGTCAGGCAGAATAATGGAAATTAGTTCGTTCTCATGCTTTGTGAACAAGAACTAGGGAAAAGAATAAAACGTAAAACTAAAACTGAATAATGAATGAGTTCTAGGGAAACTAGGTATAACCCTTAGCTAAACCTCAACTCATAAGATAACAAACACTATCCTTCCATAAAGAAATAAAAACGGAATAAAAATAACTAACGAAAAAGGAAAATAACTTAAAAGTTCAGAAAGAACAACACGGCGCGCTGGCATGCACTTCCGCGATCGCGGAAGGATTTCCGCGGTCGCGGAAATTGCACCTTTCATGTTCTTAGGTATGACTTCTCCACGGGTGTCGTTCGCGGGCTGCTCCGGTCGCGGCTGCTCCTTGGATGCTCCAAATGGCTTCTTTTCTTCATTCTTCCTTCGGTCTTCACTTATGGTCTCCTCTTCCATCTTCAATAATTCTTCGTTTACGTACTTGAGACCACCAATTCGACATATCTTCAATTCACTCCAATATTCTAACATATCCTCTAAAATAATCCAAATGGCACCCAAAATAACCGTAACAACTCCTAGTTACGCACTACAAAGTAAAGCGTATCAGAAGGCGTTGTGAACATTCATTTGATGAAGTTCCCAACCCCGAATTGTTGCAATTGATAAAAAAAACTCGAACAAAGCTCATCTTTGTCACATTCGCAAATGTCTCAATAAAGTATATTCCCTCAATTTGTCTATTGCCAAGCACCACAAGACGAGCCTTGTGATGCTCCACGGAACCATCAGAGTTGTACTTGATGTGAAAGACCCACTTACTTTCAATAGCAGTTTTCCTTGGAGGAAGAGTGGAAAGGACCCATGTCTGATTTCTCTCTAAAGCATCAATGTTAGTTTGTATAGCAGCGTGCCAGTGACCGTGACGGGCGGCGTTTGAGTAGAAAGAAGGCTGGTGGCCTTCAGTCATTGTTGTGAGAAATTTAGAGTGTGAAACCGTAAAGCTTATACAAGAGACATAAGCAGCTATAGGGTAAGAATTACTTGATGAAAGTTTAGACGACACGGGTGCTGATGTAGTAGGGGAGTCTACAGAACAAATTGTCTGGAAAACATAGTTTCAAAGTTTTACCAAAGGTTGGCACGCCCTCGTGCTCTAACGAGTAGTAGAAGGAGGCGGTGAGCGGTCGGGCTCATCTGCATCGAGAGAAGACGCATGAGGATGAGATGTGCTCCCCTGGCTTTGATCGATGGCGAGGCAGTCGAGTGAGCAACCGACTACAGTGTAGAGATAATCGGGTCAAAGATCGTCGGATGAGGCAGCGGTTGATCATTAGAAAATGGGGATGAAGACGGTGCTACATAAGGCAAATGCTATTCATAGAATCAAGAGATCTAAACCACTAGGGCTTGAGGCCTATGGGTTTAGAGAAGGAGGAAAACCGCAACTCTACACAACTAAACCTTGACTAAAGCTAACATTGAAATGAAGCACATAAAGTGCTTAAATAGTCTTACACATTTGGGCCTACCTAGTTAAGGGGCTTGGTCTAATACAAGTGGCCAATACTCCTAACATAAAACAAGACAATAATAAATAAAAAGGATAAGGGATTGGCACGTGACACCAGCGGGTGCCACGTGGGGGCACACCACTCGGAGTGCTCTCTTGGGGCGCGCCTTGGGGCGACACTGGAGGCGCGCCGTGGGGGCGCGCGATACTAGGGGCGTGCAGGGTGCGCGCTTAGGGTGCGACAATGAGGGGTGATAGGAGAGCGAACCTTGAGGCACTAGGGCTCGTCGAGGGCCAACAATAACCATACCAAAACCACCATAACCTTCCTTACAACAATAATAATGGGCAGACCCATGTGGCTTGTGATGCAGCCCAAGCACGGATCTGGACTGGTCCAAGGTAGTTCCGTCGTCCAAGCCACCAATGAACAAGCCTTGTGATAAGCAAACCGAGAAAGGTCTTGGAAACCACCTCGAATGAGCGATTGAGAGGTGATTTGAGATGGATGTTGGGAGGATGAAGGGGGTGGATAGACTACTGAAATTGTTGGATAAACTCACCAACAAGTTCACTAGGTTTCGAGGGCAAAATCTAAGATATGCCCACTTAGAACTTAACCATGAGAATTTGAATAAACACAACAAATCAGACATTCAAGCTTGAGAGTTTTTGAGAGTGTTTTCTCTAGAAAAACTTAATAAGAATGTATGCTAAAAACGTGGCTAAAAACGGAAGCCGAAAACCCTTAAGTAGTCTACTAATGTTCTAAAACAGGCCCTCGGTAGCAACAGAGCCAAACGACTCTGTTTAAGCTGAATTTTAGATATGTGGGCCTGCACATCATCAGGAAGAAGCCCACCAAAATTCATCCCAAACGCACGAGGCATCTGGGAGATCGCATGGTTGGAATGTCATGACATTGCTGACGCCGACGCCGTGGATGTCGAGATGTGGCTAACGCTGGTCCACCGGGCACTCCGCCACTTTGCTTGGACAATCTGAGTACCTTGGCACTCATTGGGTCCATGAGGGCTATAGGAGGAGTTGGAGACCGGTTTGGGAAGATGAGCTCGGTGAGTGCCGCAGCTCTTCTTCTAGTGACGACGCCTTCACGTGGCAAAGCAAGATCACCGAGGCCACCGAGGCGTTGAGCATTTGGCCAAGCACTTCTTGAGCCAACAGTCCTCTTTGGAGACCTTGAAGCAAACGCCGTGCTTGGGACCGAGTGATGGGCCCCAATGGTTGGTCGTTGCCGACGGGGTCTTGCTTTTCGCGCGTTAGCGCCCGTGCACCGGATTTGGTGACTGGCTTGGTGGGGACGGGCCACACTTTGGTCGGCACACCTAATGCAGGAAGCCCCTTCTCATGTGGAGGAAGTTGTGTGTCCAAGGCCGCCGGGGTTGGAGGAGAGTCGTCGGGCGACTTGTCTTGCCCTAGTTCTAGCGCCGGCGGCGGCGAGTCCACTTGAGGCAAAGGCCAATTCGCATCATCCTCCTCTCCTTGAGGAAGATTTGACCTCGAATCTCCTTGTTCCTCTTCCGAATCACTTTCCACAACAAAAGGAGTCAAGTCAGCCACATTAAACACATCATGGACACCATACTCACCTGGTAGCTCAATTTGGTAGGCATTGTTGTTGATGCGCTTGAGCACTTGGAATGGTCCATCTCCGCGCGGCTTATGCTTGGAATCCCGCTGCTTTGGGAACCTCTCCTTCCTTAGGTGGATCCACACAAGGTCACCTGGTTCAAAGATCAACTCTCGTCAGCCCCTATTCGCCTTCTTCATGTATTGCGCTTTGCGCTCTTCTAGCCTTTGGCGAGTGGAGGAGTGCAGCTTCTTGACAAAGTCAGCATGGTTCTTACCTTTCTTGTCCTCGGGGTCCTTGAGAGTGTAGGGGACCATGTCCAAAGGTGTGATAGGATTCCGCCCATAGACCACCTCGAATGGAGACTTCTTAGTGGCTGAATGGATCGTGCGGTTGTAGGCAAACTCTATAAAGGCTAAGAATTCTTCCCACTTGTGTAGGTTAGTACTCAACAAGGCACGCAATAGAGTTCCTAGGGTCCTATTGACAACTTCGGTTTGGCCATCCGTTTGAGGATGGCTTGAAGTGGAGAAAAGCAATTTGGTACCCAACTTAGACCACAAAGTCTTCCAAAATTAACTAAGGAACTTAGCATCTCGGTCGGACACTATGGTTTTAGGTACTCCATGAAGCCTAACAATTTCTCCAAAGAACAAATCAGCCACATGTGATGCATCGTCGGTCTTATGACATGCAATAAAATGAGCCATTTTTGAAAATCGGTCAACTAGCACAAAAATTAAGTTTCTTCCTCTCTTGGACCTAGGTAATCCCAACACAAAGTCCATAGATATGTCTTCCCATGGGGCACTAGGAATGGGTAAGGGTGTGTACAATCCATGGGGGTTTAATCTAGACTTAGCTTTAGCATATGTCACACAAGAAGCATAATTTTTTTTTACATCTTTTATCATGCGTGGCCAATAGAAATGCTCCATTAATGTGCCTAAGGTCTTAGCTATACCAAAATGTCCCATTAGACCTCCTCCATGTGCCTCGTGGATGAACAACTTGCGTAGAGATCCACTAGGCACACAAAGTTTGTCACCCTTAAACAAGTACACATCATGCAAATAGAAATGATCATAGCTCCCCTTCCTCATACATGCATGGAATATCTCAACAAAATCATCATCACATTCATACAAATCTTTCATGCAAGCAAATCCTAACACTTTGGCATCAAGGGTAGTAAGTAGGGTATACCTTCTAGACAAGGCATCCGCCACTATGTTGTCCTTCCCTTTCTTATGCTTGATGACATAGGGAAATGCTTCAATGAATTTACCCACTTGGCATGCCAGCGGTTCAGCTTGTGTTGCCCCTTGAGAAACTTCAAGGCCTCATGATCCGAATGTATAACAAACTCCTTGGGCATTAGGTAGTGTTGCCAAACTTTGAGCACTCTCACCAAGGCAAACAATTCTTTATCATATGTTTGATACTTCAACTCAGCCCCACTAAGCTTCTCACTAAAATAGGCAATAGGTTTGCCCCCTTGCATTAGCACACCCCCAAGCCCAATACTCGAAGCATCACACTCAATCTCAAAGGTTCTTGAGAAGTCAGGTAGCACAAGTAATGGTGCATGGGTCAGTTTGTATTTGAGGGTTTGGAAGGCTCTTTCTTGTGACTCTCCCCAATGGAATACCACATTCTTCTTGGTGAGTTCGGTGAGGGGTGTGGCTATGGCACTAAAATCTCTCACAAACCTTCTATAAAATCCAGCCAAGCCCAAGAAACTCCTCACTTGAGAAAAAAGAGTCATAGTGGAAGGAGTAGGCCATTCTCTAATGGCTTTTACCTTCTCTTCATCAACCTTCAAACCTGCCTTGCTAACAACAAATCCAAGAAAAATGACATGATCCGAGCAAAAATGACACTTCTTAAAATTTGCATATAGCTTTTCTTTCCTAAGGACCTCAAGCACTTGTCTAATATGATGAGCATGTTCATGCAGATTTGGACTATAGATTAATATGTCATCAAAATAAACAACTACAAATTTCCCTAGGAATGGCCTAAGCACATGATTCATTAGCCTCATAAAAGTACTAGGTGCATTAGTTAGGCCAAAGGGCATTACCATCCATTCATAGAGTCCATACTTGGTTTTTAATGCAGTTTTCCACTCATCTCCCTCCTTCATTCCCTAGGTGTTCCACGGTACTATTTCTTCTAGTAGTGTTCATCCTTTCTTCTATTTTTGAGTCCATGGCTTGGAGTAGGTCCAGCCGGGTCTTGTCTAGGATGGCTTGAAGATCCTCTAGGGTAATCGGCCTCCCTAGAGCATTTTCTTCCTCGAACACTTTGTCTTTGCCACCAGCCATGCTACAAAGACACTTAAAGAAAATGATTAGTCCAAAAACCGAATTGAAGAGTTGGAATGTTTACCTCGGTGGAGCAACTTCTCTTGGCTTCTCAACGGATGAGGAGTCTCCACGTCCCACTTAGCTTGGACACAATCAAAAGGCAAAACACCTTTCCAAGCGTAGTCACAATAATCAAGTTGCAAACCACAAGGAAAGTTACAAAATTTCACTAGTTGGGGTCAAGGCTAGGAATGGTGTTTGGTCAAGAGGCTTAACTTCACATGCATGCTACACTTAGTCAAGATTTTTAAGCCTATCTCAAGTGCACAAAAGTAATAAGAACTCAACCCTTTACCAATTCAAGGACCTTAGACACTTAGACAAAAACAAAAGAAAAGAAATTTCAGAAATAAGAACTCGACTTTTTCTGGCCTTTGCCTTGTCTTTCTCGAGTTTGATTCTTTTTTTTATATATATTTAAGATCGATGCTAAGTATTACAATTGATCACAACTTTGACGAGTTCCAAGATACAAACAATTCCACACGGTTCACTTGGTCACGTAACTATAAGTCCAAAAACAAGCTAGAGATTAAGTGCCTTTCCTTTTATGACACTTGAGAAAGCTCTATAAGATATTTCATGCAGCATACAAATGTAGCTAAGCCAAGAAAGGAAAAGAATTGGAATGTAATTTGGGTCAAGGCTAAATTAAAAGCATTAAATGTCACTCTTGAAGGCTGAATTGAATTGAGGAATTAAAAACGATTTAATTGCCCAAATAAGGTTACGTTTTGGGACAAATTACAACGGCTCCTACTCAGGTCGTCTTCCTCACTGGATGTCAGCCAAGAAACACACAAATAATTCCAAAAAACTCAAGCCAATAACACAAGAACTCAACAACCACTCGGCTAGAGACAAAAGGTAAAAAATCACAAGCTTTTCTTATGGAAACAACTTGGAAATTGGAGACTAACCTTGAAAGAGGATCTGATACCAAATGATGCAGCCCAAACATGGATCTGAACTGGTCCAAGGTAGTTCCGCCGTCCAAGCCACCGATGAACAAGCCTTGTGATAAGCAAACCGAGAAAGGTCTTGGAAAACACCTCGAATGAGCGATTGAGAGGCGATTTGAGATGGATGTTGGGAGGATGAAGGGGGTGGATAGACTACTGAAATTGTTGGATAAACTCACCAACAAGTTCACTAGGTTTCGAGGGCAAAATCTAAAATATGCACACTTAGAACTTAACCATGAGAATTTGGATAAACACACCAAATCAGACGTTCAAGCTTGAGAGTTTTTGAGAGTGTTTTCTCTAGAAAAACCTAATCAGAATGTATGCTAAAAACGTGGCAAAAACTGAAGCCAAAAACCCTTAAGTAGTCTACTAATGTTCTAAAACAGGCCCTCGGTAGCAACAGGGCAAAACAACTCCGTTTAAGCTAAATTTTGGATATGTGGGCCTGGACATCATCAGGAAGAAGCCTACCAAAAATAATCCCAAACTCACTAGGCATATGGGAGATCGCCTGGTTGGAATGTCATGACATTGCCGATGCCGACGCCGTGGATGTCGAGATGTGGCTATCGCTGGTCCACCGGGCACTCCGCCACTTTGCTCGGCCAACTAGAGTCCCTTGGCACTCCTTGGGTCCATGAGGGCTTTAGAAGGAGTTGGAGACCGATTGGGGAAGATGGGCTCGGTGAGTGTCGCAGCTCTTCTTCTAGTGTCGGCGCCTTCACGTGGCAAAGCAAGGTCACCGAGGCCACCGAGGAGTTGAGCATTTGGCCAAGCACTTCTTGAGCCAACAGTCCTCTTTGGAGACCTTGAAGCAAACGCCGTGCTTGGGACTGAGTGATGGGCCCCAAAGGTTGGTTGTTGCCGACGGGGTCTTGCTTCTCGCGCGCTAGCGCTCAGGCATCGGATTTGGTGACTGGCTTGGTGGGGGCGGGCCACACTTTGGTCGGCACACCTGATGTAGGAAGCCCCTTCTCATGTGGAGGAAGTTGTGTGTCCAAGGCCGTCGGGGTTGGAGGAGAATCGCCGGGCGACTTGTCTTGCCCTAGTTCTAGCGCCGACGGCGGCGAGTCCACTTGAGGCGAAGGCCAATTCGCATCAGCTTGAAGGGGCGGTCGACTGGTGCCCCCCGTTTCCCCTCGGTGAACCCATTGGGCATCCCATCAAACTGGAAATTAAACCCCTTAATTTTCTTTGTAATATCAACTAAATATCTTGATGAAATGACAATGTAAATTTTGTAGGTTACTAGTTTTGGTGTTGGAATTTGTTGATAAATACCAAGGTTTTGACCCCTCTCAGCTCTTATTTAGTCTCTTATTCTTTTTCGAGCAGTTGCGCCTTAATGGACTTATGAAATTTATTATGTCCATGATATAGGATTATTCCTCTCATGTTTTTAATTGGTCAATGATAAGTCCGCAAGGGCATGGTAATATTGAGTAGTATAAAAGATATTGAATCCAAGAGAGAAATTGTTGGTCACCAGTTTTACATAAACCAATAATCCAGATTAAATAAGAGATATGGAGTTTGAGATTTTGATAAAATAAAACTAATAAGAAAATAAAGTCTAGAGATAAAATGCTAAACGTTATTTGAAGGATGAAAGATTAGGATAAGGGTTCACCACAACAAAGTCGTGAATATAAGTAAATATCTCTATATCGTAATGAATATTAACCAAAATGGTAAAATTGCGTAAATTGTCTCTTATCCTGTTTCAAGGAACAAGAGAGTTATCCTAAACTTTATAACTCTTACTTTCATGGTAATTAACTCAAGTTTAGGGTCATTAAGATTTATGCAATTTCAAATAAACCGCATGGAATTTCATCCTAGTTTTGTGGATCTAATATTCATACCTCAAATTTAAGGCTCAATGCCAAATATAATCTTTGAATGCATAAGGAAAATGATAGCTAGGTTCTTTCACAAACACTTGGTGTGCAAAACTGATGTGACCCTACCTACCATGAGCGCCACTGAAGAGGAGGAGGCCATGAGCGTGAGAAGTGATGGGCCTATGACCAGGGCTCGTGCCAAGGCCATTGCAAAGGCCACCCAATCCTTGGTCACACGCGTAGTGGCCAGCCAAGGCGCGCCTGAAGCCGCGCCTGCCCTAAGGCTCCTCGCCACCATACAAGGCCCAGAAGACATCCAGTCGGGCACTTCCATGTCTGGCTCGAGCACATCATTGGAGGACCCCTTAGAAGCCTAAGCTAAGCCAGCGCCGCACTCGCGCCCCAGCGCGCCGCCCTAGTGCCGCCTCGCCATGTCTTGCCGCCGTCGCCGAGGCTCCCAAAGGCCCAAGTGCTAGCTTAGCCTATTTCTGGCTTTAGAGGTTATTTTGCATTCATTTTGAACACTTACTTTATTTAGTAGTTTCCATTTTTAGCAAGTCTATATTTAGTATTTCTTCTTTGGGCATGTGCCTCACTATTGCATAGTGGGCTAGCCCATTGGACGCGTCTCGGCCCATCCGAGTGTTGCGTCCCTATAAAAGCCAAGATCGGCTCTTGTAACAAGGTTAAGCTTGTAAGGCCCACAACCTTAGAGACGTTGTCCCCTATGCCAACAGGAAACTTCCCAGGAGGTCACCCATCCCAAGACTACTCTCGCCCTAGCACGCTTAACTTCCTAGTTCTTTGTCTTCACTTGAACCAGGAAAAGGAAGAGCTCTTGTTGACATGGGTAGCATTCTAATCCTTATAAAGGATTACAAATCCGGGGTATTACAATCACCCCCACTTAAACCCTTGACGACCTCGTCAAGGCCCGTCAAGTCCCAAAGACCACCCTCTGGGTCGAGCGACTGCCATCCAAGACAAGCCCTTTTGTAACCCAGAGTCGGCTCTGATACCATTTGTAAGGCCCACAACCTTAGAGACGATGTCCCCCATGCCAACCGGGGACTTCCCAGGAGGTCACTCATCCCAAGACTACTCCCGCCCTAGCAAGCTTAACTTCCTAGTTCTTTGTCTTCACTTGAACCACGAAAATGAAGAGCTCTTGTTGACATGGGTAGCATTCTAATCCTTATAAAGGATTACAAATCCGGGGTATTACAATTAATTATAACACCCCCGACTTATTGTCGGTAGTGCCACACGCCAGTGACCTCAGACGTTGTTGTCCGATGTCACCCAAGGCTTTAATCGGAACAATTAATCTTAAATAAACATGTTAAACAACGAAGGATTAAACAACGGAATACATTTTTAAATGGAACTCAACCATTTATATTAAAAGATCTCTCATCAAACGAGAGGAGTGTTTTTACAACAGAGTAAAAACACAGCGGAAAACTTATAAATTACACAACGAAAGACTTGAAGAATAAATCTATTACATGACTTAGTGGTAAGAATAAATAATAATTGACAACCTTTAAAAATACTAATACTTGAATCTCCAACTGCAAGTCTCTTCTTCAATGGTTACTTCGGACTTCGGGGACCAACCACTGATGTGCCATATAGGATGGATGACACCAGCCAACCATGCAAGGAATAAAACCCGGTTGGTTAGTCTAATGAAAGACTATGCAAGGGTGAAAACAGAAAGGTTCTAAGGTAGTCGTATTAGGTTAGACCCATCGCTTCTCGAATGAAAGCCGATGACGATAGTAAACCTCAATACTTCCACAGGAATATACGAAACAGAAAGAACAAGAGAAGACTCCTAAAGATCGAGTCTACTAGAAATGTATGAAGAGAAGACTCCAAGGGATTGAGTCTTATCGGAAAGTATGACAAGTGTTCGGGAACATTATAATTTCACACAAGCGTTTAAAAAGACTTGACCATTTGGGTCCACGACCAACCTCACCGCGTAATGCGAATTCAGATTTGGAAGGAGGACTTACTCTAAACGAAGTCCAGACGAGGTTCCAAGTTGTACTTCTCGCCCAAGGTTCATTAATTATGTGCATAATGGCACTTATCTTATTTTAGTGACAAAGCGTACATTTACGTTATAAGCTTTTAGAATATATCATCTCATCGCGAGAGATATCGAAGGAAATAAATCCCGAATGGCGGCACCAGTTGTGTGCACCTACCCTGAGTAAGGGTACAGTCATGACCAGAAAAAGTGCTAGGGAAAAATCCTCCTAGTACCAGTTATAAAGAAACGACTAGACCTCGCAAGGTACATAGCGTTCCTACGAATACTCGTTCTAACTAAACAGTTAAAATCACACAATAGTCCATATCAATACCATCATGGCAATAATATATATATAATAGCGTTGTTTCTAGCAGTATATACAACCTATTATAATATCACTTTTTAATCGTATCATTTATAAAATCTGTTCCCAAACGAAAACAATAGTTCATCCCAATTTAATTAACAATTAAACAATTGATAATTAATGGAAACATGGAATGATAAGCAAGAGCGAACCGCCACTTCCCTTGGATTAGATGAACGATTGATCAATGACGGGTTTCTGGGTCCGGAACGGGAACGGAAGTCAGATTACAGATTCCTACGGAAATGATCCACAACGAAACCCTAGGTTAGATTCGACAATAAAATGTACGAATCTAAGAAAGAAAGAACGAAAACAAAAGGACGAAAGTCCCGCCCGAGACCGACATGCCCAAAGCCACGATCGTGATTGCCCAGGCAATCCGCGATTGAGGTGGGCACTGTCGCGGTCACGGTCGCCGAGGACGAATGTCCGCGAGTGACAAAGGCAGCGGCCACGGACGCGGCCGACCTTGTCAATGCCGCGGTCGCCGTAGTTCATGTCCGCGGTCGCGGACATGAACTCCGGTGACCCAAAATGATGAGGAACTCACCGGCGACGACTCCTTGGCGCTCGATTCACGGTGGCTTCGACTTCTGGCCACCTTGCGCCTCCAATGCACTACTCTGGGGCTGCTACAACCCTTGGCGAAGGCTTCGGTGACGACTTTGAAATCTCCAGTGAAAGCTCGAACTCCGGCGACAAGCACCTTAGGAGAGAGAGAGGTCGGGATGTGAGTGAAGATGGAGGCTCTCCTCCCCTCCTTTTATAGGGAAAGAAGGCTCCATCAACCGACAACCCAGCCAGTGCATCGACGCCACGCGGAAGAAAGATGAAAGGCGACGCTGGGCGTTTTCCGCAATCGCGGTGACTTTTCCGCGGTCGCAGAAAATTGCTTTTTCCAGCTCTCCAGTGCACGCTTATTCCGCGATCGCGGTGGCTCTACCGCGGTCGCATAAATTCCCCTTTTCGCGCCTTTTGCCCGGGAGGAGGTATGGGCATGGGTTCTAAACCCCGGGTTAAATATGCTTGTACCCGAACGAATATTCTAAGCCCCGAAAATACGTCGAATGTCTATTCCAAGGTTCAGGAAATTTTTACAGAGATCATACACGTTACAGAAATTCCGAATTTTGCCAAATGCGTTTGCTTTCCCAACGAGAGTTGGGAATTTATCCAAATACCCTTACTAAAAATGAGGGGTATTACATCACTACCCCCTTAAAAGAATTTTCGACCCCGAAACTTGGCTGATAACAACTCGGAGATGCAACCTCATTCTAACTTACCCAACTGTATAAGTTTAACCACTCCTAATCCATTTAACACTTTGTAAGTTGGTTCAAGTATTTCTAGTTAGAACCTATCACCCTTCACAGCTTAAGGAAATTCTATAATCTGTTTACAGAAACATTCATTCTACCATGCTATCCCTATGGTAACATGAGGATTATTACATTACTACCCCCTAAAAAAATAGTTTCGACCCCGAAACTAGCATCGCTAACTAATGGAACCGGTTTCACCATAATCTTACCATCTGAATTCAATATCCTTAATCATTGCATCCATATGTTTGTTCCTGGAAAATGATATGTTTCCTCAACCATACCACTATCTCGCATAGCCTACTTCCACGTATTATCCTTGTATTAACTCGTGACCATCCTCAAAGTCATAATTATCTTAGGATAATTGTCTCCTAAAATCATCGCACTAGTCTCGCTATACCTTAAGCATGAGAACACACATTTCTCATTCACCTTTCTCTAAGCCTCTCTCAGAGTACATGCCTTATGTTCCTTAAGTTGATATCCTTGAATAAATTTGGTTTCCGAAACCTATACCACCAAAAATCGAACTATTTACTCGATCATGATTCCACTTACTACATACTGCCTACATTCCTTACTCTTGCTAGAACAGATGTGATCATTCACAAGATTACCATTGTCTCGGTCAGAGTATCCATTATAATCTCCAATATAACCTCATTGTTATGACCTATTCCTCTTAAAGACCTTGATGTCCTTAATTAGGAGAATATAGCATCTTTCTACTAACTTCCTTTCGACAATCCAATCCTCAAGTACATACATAGAATTCCACTATACCTCAATTTAGTACCTCTCTTGTCATATAGACCTTACTCCTTACATACACGACTCACCTATTGCATTGGTTACCTTACTCACATTTGGCCCTTGTGCCATATCTGTAACTCAAAATCTTCACTCCTGTGATCCCACAATTACACACACCACAGCCTATGTCCGATTACCTCAACATGATTTACTAATCCTCTCCATAGGATTATACTCTCGTCTTACCCAAACGTGTCATACGATCACCTTAATAAACGTGGGTCACCTTTTCCTCAAGTCCACTTGATATCATCTACATACTTACTTTATGCCACACTATTGACCTTCAAAACCGTAACAACTTTTACCGGTCGAGTTTGCTATTCACCCAAAAATCCTTTAGTAACTAGTTGTCCTTATACGATTTATTATCCCAAATCAAGCACTCTTTTGCTTTATGGATATTTACCATTTATCCAAGATTACCCTAACGTATTCCATATTCAATCTCTAACTTAAACCTTTAAAGTTCCTTAACTTTCTCCAAACATAATCACAATACCTTTATTCCTATGTTCATCAAACGAATCACATGAGACATTACTCCTATATCCTTAAGGTACCATCCTGATAAATGATTCATTATCAACCGCATCAGTCACTTCTATCAGGATCCTTTAATAACTTTATACGATTAACGCTTGCTACCTTACTCCTTAGGCGCACATAGACAATTCTCTCCACTAAATCCTTTTAATTTATCAGAATCATCAACATAACCTATCCTTAAACTGTAATCTTTTCATTTAAGTGGCCTCCTTCTAACACAGTAACTTCACAACTTAGTCTTCTCCAAAGAACTGCACCATAAGCCTTCTAACTGACAAACTCACATAAAATCCAAATATCAAACCTTACAACCTTACAAGTATCATAACTCCTTATTTCCTGATCGTACAACCTGCCAATTTCAATCATTTGGTCCACTTAGATTTGGCTCAGCCGCCCTTTTCGTGACTCACATCCCAAAGGTTTGTTTAACTGTCTCAAATAACTTATTTCTAACTTAAGATCCTTATATTCCTCACACAATCTACTATCCATCCAAGACTTAATCATATAATTTCCTTATAGAACCTCAAAATGAACCTCGAATAGATCTTCCAATATGATACCTATGATTCCGTACACTTGGTTGCTCCACAAGCTTTCACCACTGATCCTACACTATAACTCTTCAATTTTGAAGTGGGCTTTCTCCCAATACAATCGTTCACAACTTAATTTCCAGAAAGTGTTATATCATCGGCCTTATAGACGTCACACTCTCTAACAATCCACATCTCAGACCTTGTAAATATCCAGATATCATATCTCTATATCCCTTGAAGCTACAATTCACTGATTCAGTTCCTTGGCCCAAATAAGTTTGGCCCTAAAGCTCACTTCCAACTCAAATCACGAGATAACGCTCATCCGATCAACGAAGGGAGTAATTAATGTCATACCGTTGTGACATTACTCCAAGAACAAAGAGAGATTCCTAATAATGGATCTAGTAATTCAGTAATGGAGTCGCCCCTGGTGTTAACCATGTAGGGAACGAACACCACGGTTCCATACGTTACCCCTCCTTTGTGAGTCCTAACATCCCTTATCCATCCGTGACATAACTGTTTTTGGCACTCACGGAGTCTCGTATGAACGAACAATTTTCAATAGTAACGAATTTAGTAATTTCTGGAACAAGGAAACACTTCTTTATTGTTCGAAACATTACATAAAACAATTGATAGAAAGTCCAATAGACAGATTACTAAACTATGGAGACTATCGACACAAGTCATCGCCCCTTATTCTAAAAAGCCTTACAAAATACTACCACTTGTACAAAGCCTCCCTCCAATCGGGGTGACGTATCACAAAGAGTCGCTGCTCTTGACCCAAAAATTCCATAGGTGCCTTGCCTTTATCACGAGCAACAGATTGCTCTGGAGGAGATACTTCCGCCCGTGGGTTCTGTCCACTGCCAACTTTTGAGGCCTGATTATCTTGAGTTGGCCTTAGGCCCTTCTTCCTACAGTATGCCTTCATGTGGCATTCCCTTCCACAATAGTAGCATACCCTCTTATCCTTCTGGCAACTAGGACTCTTGTGCCCGGCCTTACCACAGTTGTGGCATTGAATCACGCCGCTATTCCAGCCTGAGCCCTTGGCGGAATCAGACGGAGTTGCCTTGGTCCTAGTACGACCAGACTTCTTGAACTTGGTGGGCGATATCGGGCGCTTGAACGAGCCAGCCCTGCGATTCTGTTGCCCATTTTGTGTCTTAATCTGTGCCTCTATACTAGCTGCGACTTGAGGTATGGGGGCCGCTTGGGCTTGCGGTATCACCTGGCCCATTAATACTTCGACCACTAGCCCCACTATCTGTCCAATGGTCGCCGCATTTAGCACGATCGGGGCAGGAGGTGGAAATCCCCTTGCAGCTTAGGGGTCCACTTGTGCCTGATGAACATCCTGTCGCAGGGTCGGGTCACTACTACGTGATCCAAATCCCGCGTCTTCCCCTGGTGGAGTAGCACTTCTCAGCCGAATTCGAGAATCGTTGCTAGGACTTTCGTTAGCTACTCGGTTGGTGGATCGGGTGTCCATCATCTTTTGATGAACCATAACGTTAGTTTAGAACTTTTCCAACTTGTACTTGACACTGAGTCAATTACGTTATGATACGATTTATAAGGGTCCAAACTAGTAACTCTATATCAGTCTGACTGGCCCACCACCATTAACCGCAGAAACGACTTCTTCTCTGACTTACTTGGGAAGTGGAAACTCTAGGAGAAACGTCAACCTTTAAATGACATTCCATCTAAGGAGAAACGATATTCCTAAGAATGGATCTAAGGAATAAGTAACAGCTTGAATCTTGCAGAAGTTTGAAAACCACTTAAATCTTATACTTTCAACTTCATACTTTATACCTTTAAATCTTTTATATAAAAATAATTATTATAAAGTTAGTTCCTCAAACTAGTGATATGATTATCACAAAACTCTTCTAAGACCCAAATCATACTTTTAAAGTTACAACCATAAACTTAGTTTAATCGCTTATAACACGACATTTTATAAACCAATTATAAATAGCTTTTGAAGTTCGAATAGCTAAAACATTAGTTTAAATTAAATTCCAAGAAATAATTAAAACTTTTAAATTTAACATTAAAACTCTCGAAATTTATTTCAAATAGAAAATAGGTTGAAAATAGTTTCGAAATGAATTTTCAAAAATTTTCAAACCTAACAATAGGCCAAGAATTTTAAAACCGTTGCTCTGATATCATAATTTTAACACCCCCGACTTATTGTCGGTAGTGCCACACGCCAGTGACCTCAGACGTTGTTGTCCGATGTCACCCAAGGCTTTAATCGAACAATTAATCTTAAATAAACATGTTAAACAACAAAGGATTAAACATCGGAATACATTTTTAAATGGAACTCAACCATTTATATTAAAAGATCTCTCATCAAACGAGAGGAGTATTTTTACAACAGAGTGAAATCACAACGGAAAACTTATAAATTACACAACGGAAGACTTGAAGAATAAATCTATTACATGACTTAGTGGTAAGAATAAATAATAATTGACAACCTTTAAAAATAGTAATACTTGAATCTCCAACTGCAAGTCTCTTCTTCAATGGTTACTTCAGACTTCGGGGACCAACCACTGATGTGCCGTATAGGACGGATGACACCAACCAACCATGCAAGGAATAAAACCCGGTTGGTTAGTCTAATGAAAGACTATGCAAGGGTGAAAACAGAAAGGTTCTAAGGTAGTCGTATTAGGTTAGACCCATCGCTTCTCGAATGAAAGCCGGTGACGATAGTAAACCTCAATACTTCTACAGGAATATACGAAACAGAAAGAACAAGAGAAGACTCCTAAAGATCGAGTCTACTAGAAATGTATGAAGAGAAGACTCCAAGGATATGAGTCTTATCGGAAAGTATGACAAGTGTTCGGGAACATTATAATTTCACACAAGCGTTTAAAAAGACTTGACCATTTGGGTCCACGACCAACCTCACCGCGTAATGCGAATTCAGATTTGGAAGGAGGACTTACTCTAAACGAAGTCTAGACGAGGTTCCAAGTTATACTTCTCGCCCAAGGTTCATTAATTATGTGCATAGCGGCACTTATCTTATTTTAGTGACAAAGCGTACATTTACGTTATAAGCTTTTAGAATATATCATCTCATCGCGAGAGATATCGAAGGGAATAAATCTCGAATGGCGGAACCAGCTGTGTGCACCTACCCTGAGTAAGGGTACAATCATGACCAGAGAAAGTACTAGGGAAAAATCCTCCTAGTACCAGTTATAAAGAAATGACTAGACCTCGCAAGGTACATAGCGTTCCTACGAATACTCGTTCTAACTAAACAGTTAAAATCACACAATAGTCCACATCAATACCATCATGGCAATAATATATATATAATAGCGTTGTTTCTAGCAGTACATAGAACCTATTATAATATCACTTTTTAATCATATCATTTATAAAATCTGTTCCCAAACGAAAATAATAGTTCATCCCAATTTAATTAACAATTAAACAATTAATAATTAATGGAAACATGGAATGATAAGCAAGAGCGAACCGTCACTTGCCTTAGATTAGACGAACGATTGATCAACGACGGGTTTCTGGGTCCGGAACGGGAACGGAAGTCAGATTACATATTACTACGGAAATGACCCACAATGAAACCCTAGGTTAGATTCGACAATAAAATGTACGAATCTAAGAAAGAACGAACGAAAACGAAAGGACGAAAGTCCCGCCCGAGACTGGCATGCCCAAAACCACGATCGCAATTGCCCAGGCAATCCGTGATCGCGGTGGGCACTACCGCGGTCGCGGTCGTCGAGGACGAATGTCCGCGAGTGACAAAGGCAGCGGCCGCGGACGCGGCCGACCTTGTCACTGCCGCGGTCGCGGTAGTTCATTTCTGCGGTCGCAGACATGAATTCCGGCGACCCAAAATGACGAGGAACTCACCGGCGATGACTCCTTGGCGCTCGATTTGCGGTGGCTTCTACTTCTGGCCACCTTGTGCCTCCAATGCACTACTCCGGGGCTGCTACAACCCTTGGAGAAGGCTCCGGCGACGACTTCGAAATCTCCGGCAAAAGCTCGAACTCCGGTGACAAGCACCTTGGGAGAGAGAGAGGTCGGGATGTGAGTGAAGATGGAGGCTCTCCTCCCCTCCTTTTATAGGGAAAGAAGGCTCCATCAACCGACAACCCAGTCAGTGCATCGACGCCATGCAGAAGAAAGATGAAGGGCGACGCTGGGCGTTTTCCGCGATCGCGGTGACTTTTCCGTTGTCGCAGAAAATTCCTTTTTCTAGCTCTCCAGTGCACGCTTATTCCGCGATCGCGGTGGCTCTACCGCGGTCGCGGAAATTCCCCTTTTCGCGCCTTTTTCCCTGGAGGAGGTATGGGCATGGGTTCTAAACCCCGGGTTAAATATGCTTGTACCCGAACGAATATTCTAAGCCCCGAAAATACGTTGAATGTCTATTCCAAGGTTCAGGGAATTTTTACAGAGATCATACACGTTACAGAAATTCCGAATTTTGCCAAATGCGTCTTGCTTTCCCAACGAGAGTTGGGAATTTATCCAAATACCCTTACTAAAAATGAGGGTTATTACAACGCTACATTTCAATCTAAGACCTTTGTTGAGTGCCATTGCCTCCATCTCTTAGATCGGCGTCACCCAAATTCTATTTCTCACCTCCTTCCTCCGTCGCCGACGCTACGGCCACCTACTCGATCCTATCGAGATTATCCTCCGCCGCCGACGCTACGGCCATCTACTCGATCCTATCGAGATTATCATCCGCCGCCGACGCTACGGCACCTACTTGAGTCCTCTCGAGCCTATCATCCGCCACCGACGCTACAGCCCCACTTAAAATCCATCGAGTCCATCCAACCATCCGTTGCCGATGCTACGGCCCTCGCTCAACCCATTGAGCCTTCATTCAACCCATCGTCGTCACCAACACCATCGCGAGATCCATCATCCTCGTTGTCGCCAATGAACCCACTCACTGTATCATCAGGTTCGCTCTCACCACCGCTGTCGAGCCCGCTCCCAGTGTCACCGGGTTCACCCTCGCCGTCGTCCCCAGTTCCTCTCACACTCCATATATTTTGCCTATGCGTTGAAAAGTAAACGTGTAAAAATATACAAATAAATCATCCTAATTCCCGGATGGATAAAAGGCTAATCATTAGGCTTAAGATGTTTGTGTGGAGCTTCCAAAGAAATTGGCTAATTAGGCTCAACGGGCTTCAAGCAGAGGAATAACATATAAGGGTGGTAAGAGAAATATAGGCTAATAAAAATAATGCCTCAATCATTTTTATATCATGCACAAGAGTCATTAACGTGGCCTTAAAATAAATTCTAAATGCAAGTTCTAGAGATAAAGCAATCAAAGCAAGAATCACACACATGAAAAGAAATAAGAGGACGTAATTATGTGCAGTCCTAAGGCTCAAATGCTCACATGTTATTTGTCTAGAATTTCAATCCTAAATAATCTCAATAAATGAATAAATACATACTTCAACTCAAACGTCATTAAATATGAAAATTTCCATCAACATGCTTACAATCAATTAGAATATTAACAACCAAAATATTTCAAGGGGAATATTGCAAGACAAAACAAACAAAGCAAAGTATGGAAAGCATATCAAACACCTAAAATGCAATGCATGATGCATGAAATGTTATGAAAAGTAAAAACGAAAAATAACACAAAAAATCACTAAAATGCAAACGGAAGTACACATGGAATTATCCATTTCCCAAGCTTAAATTCTACATTGGATTGTCCCCAATGTAGAAATAAAAGAAAGAGGAAAAGAAACTCACCAAATTTTCAGGCATTCAAGCATTTGACAAATGATAAGAGTAAGAGTGTCTTGTCAGAACAATCGAACGGTCGAGAAAATTCAGCATCATGTCATTTGTAATTTGACCTATCCCAAAGCAAACACAACATAAAACAAGGAGCAGCAATGGCCTAATACAAAATTTTGCAGGTACCAACATCGACCTAAGCAGCAAAATCATCTCCAATCTAAGATTAACTAGCTCATTCAAATGTCAATGACAAGTTGTGCAAGAAAATTTGGCAACATAATAAGCATCATTAGCACAAAATAATACTAGTTGTTCATCTCTCAAATTCAGCACAAACCAACCACCTGCATGTTATTAATAATCGCAACAATCATCACATAATCCTTGCAAGATTACATATCAATGTAAACATAAGCAAGGGCCAAATTATGCACAACTCATCAATATCAGCAGCAAACTCAACACAGCAAGTGGCATTTATCATTTTAATGCATAAAATTTGAAGTTCAAACTTGCACAGCATCCTATTCAAAATTCCATCAAATGTAGCATCAGTGTATGACCAAACAAGATTCTTGCGATAGAAATAGGTCGGAGAGGCTTACCAAAGTTGAGTTCCATCCAGCGTCGTCGGTGGTTGGATTAGTAGTGAACGGCCGTCTAGGATTTGGGCACGACGGCACAGGCAAGTTGACAGCAGCGGCCATGGAGTTGGCGTCGGACCTGGGGTGTGAGGAGGGTCGAGTAGGCTGTTGCAAACAGCAGTGTCGGTGGCAGGGAGATGGTGGTTGGGCGAGGTTTGCTACCGAGGTGGTACGACGTGGTGCGGACGCGAGCAGGTGTGGCTCGGTTTGAGCAGCGATGGTGGTCGCAGTCAGGTGTGGGCGGTATGGTGGATATCTAGGCGCGGCTCGATAGTGGTTCGCGAGAGAGGGTGGCTTGGTGGGTTCAGTGGTGTGGTCGGTGGGTCGCCGATGAGAGGGTGAGAGAGAGATGGTGAGGGTGAGAGGGGAATGAGCGAGATGGGTATCGGGGTACACGCGGCTTAGAGTAGGTTAGGAGAGGGGGAACATAGAAAAGAAAGAAATTTTGGCCTTTTTTTTAACAGAGAAAAATTGCACGGCTGTGCACTCAAAGTGGACAGGCCGTGTATTGCTCTTGAAGTGAGCAGACTGGACAGGCCGTGTGTTGCTCTTGAAGTGAGCAGACAAAATTCGGAAAAAAAAATGCACGGCTGTGCGTTTTATCGCATAAGTCGTGTACTGCTCTCGAACAACGTTTACATTGGATTGTCTTTCAAAAAGTGCTTGTTTTAAGTCGTCTGCCTAACCTTCACAAGTGTCAAGGACTCGGATTGGGCGGGTCGGTGACACCCAACTCAATCGGATTAGGCTTTTTGTATGGCTTTAGTCGAATCTTGTGCACTCTAAAATACTTTGAGTTCTTATGCCATATCTCAATAGAATCATTTTGAAGAACTTGGTTCAGGTAGCATGGACCGGACCATCTAATGCTCTTGCTTCCCGGAAACATACTCGATTTATGATGCTAGAGAATAACATGATCCCCTTTCTTAAACTCAATTCGATCTCGTTCATTAGGGCTTCTTTTTCTTTTTTTGTTCTACTCTGACCTTTTCTCTCTGAAATAGCCTCCATCCTAGAGTCTTGGATTTCCAATGCAATTTGTGGTGACAGATTTACATCGGGCAATATATCAGGAAGTTTTTCTTGCACCTTGCAGCAAGTATTAGTGCACTTCAGGTGGCTCTATAGGCAACTTTGGATTAACCAACTCAGCCACTTGATCCTTCAGCTTCTGATTTTGTGTGCTTAATGTAGCTACTTGAGTTCTCAAAGAGCCCATCGTACCTAAAAGAGATGAAAATTGGATTCAAAGAGGTTTAAGCACATTTACAACACATTCTTCAAGACATGTAGCAAATCTTCTCAACTTCCCTATCATGTCTTAAGATGAAGTCATCAAGCATACGATCTTGAATGGACTTATGGGGATCAAACTGGAGCAGTATGTGTCGTGGTGTCATCCAACTGGGATTGCAGGAATTTGAATTTGGCATAGTCGAATTCACCAAAGCTACATGACAACCTATATAATCATGATCTGCAGCTCCATAAGACTCACATAAGAGGTTAGAAGTATTTGGGTTTGAAAACCCCAAATTAGAATTTCCAAAATCATACCTCTGAGTACTTGTGTTAAGCCTAGAAGAAACATAAGGGTAAGAATTTATCTCATACATACCTGAATTCATTTGTTTGACTCTTTCTGAATAGCTTGAAAAGAAAAGGAAAAAATATCAAAGCAAAAATAATGACCTAGACTCACCAATAGAGGTGACAACTACTATTAACAAATTGGTCCCCGGCAACGACGCAAAAAACTTGATGTGGAAAAAACCTACCCGCATGTGTACGGGATCAGTTGTAGTAGTCAAGTGGCAATCCCACAGAGACTAATGTAATATTAATTGAAACACTATTAGTGAAATAGGCCGTAAAAATATGAAATTTGGGAGAATTGGAACTAAGCTAACTAATAAATCAAATAAAAGAGATATAAATCTATGGGATAAATGTGTCCAAGGTTAATGATCACCACAACAATGCAACAGTAAATAAAATCACACTTCACCTGAATCTAGCCAAAGGTAAGCTATCTAAGGTAATCTACTAACTCCTTTCAGACGATAGTAAACGTATCTGGACTAAACTAACAATCATTGTCGTGTAGAGATAATCTCATCCAAACGCATTTAGAGTCTAGGGATAAACTGAAATGACATTCGTTGTCGCGCTCCGCTAATCCAACTCAAACCTAGAACATCTATGATAGCCTAATAATCCTCAAGAGTAATTAAGTTGTTGTCGCACAAATAACACTCAGGTTCAATTCCTAGGAATCCAATAGAAGTTATTACCATTCAGTCTCAAACCCTATCTGACTACCTATTAAAGTTATCACCTTTCAGTCGCAAACCCTAATAGGATCCATTTTGCATAGGCTAATATGGGCATAAAGCATCTAAGAATAAATCAAATACTATTTCAATTACGGCAAAAAAATAATTATAATTACAAACACATTGTTGGGATCACCCCAACCTTAGAACTAGAAATTTAGCCAAGTATAATTGAAGATATACTCAAAATATTTAAACTAGCCATCAACATATATGAATTAATCTATAAAAACGGGAGATAAAAAACTTAGTCTCAATGTCGAAAATAATCCAAGTTGACAAAGGCTAGAACAATAATATCAAATCTTCAAAGTACTAAAGTCAAAAATTCCTTCTTGAATTTCAATCCTATACAGTAGCCTGTCTTCTAACTCAAAAATAAAACAAAAGCTAAAAACTCACTAAACCTAATCTGTCCTCGTGCTCCTACGTACCGAAATAAAAACTAATCTAAATTCCCCCCACTATCCTACGTCACTTTTCCCTTGTATAGATGAAAGACGGTGAGTTAAGTAAATAACCTTTTGACAAACCGTTTTTTAAACTAATGGACCCTTAGCAAAAATGGACCCCTCTCCCTCTCCCTAAACCATACTCCCTACCCCCTAAACCCTACCCCTTAAACCCTAAACCCCAAAAAACAATATTTTAGAGAGAGAAAAAACAAAGAAGAGGGAGGAAAAATAATAATAAAATAAGCTAGTATGGGGTAGAAAAATACATAAAAACTAGTAGGAATCTCTTTTATTAATTGAAAACTCTTAAAGGGTCAATGGGCCCAAAACCCTCATGAAAGATTCATCTAAAATTTAAGTCGGCCCATGTACCATCAGGCACACCCAACTCCAATACATATTTATTAAATTGATGTGGGCCGCTCCTTATCTTGCAAGAATAGCAGGCACATAGAACTAGTGCATCAAAACTCGTCGAACACATACTAAATCTCGTCAGCTTTTAAACAATGGTACAAGACTTCTTTTCATCCGACATATATTCTTGAATAACTCCAAAATTTCACCTAAAATACCTGAAATATATAAAATTACGAGTGTAGACTCTGAATACAACATATAAAAAAATTAATTATAAAACACATAAATTATGCATGAAAATGATCTAATCTAATATGCAACTAGACTCCTAAAATGTGTATAAATTAGGTGTTATCATTCACCGCCATACACTCTCTTGGGTTAGGTTCGGGTTGCCTTGGAAGTCTAGCTTGAGGTCTATAAGGCATCAAATTCTGATGTAAGTTGCCCAAATTGGTTCTTTAACTCGTCATTTTTATTTGCTTGAGTGGTTATGAAGTGCTCCATCATGACTTCAAGGTTGGACTTTTGAGGAATTTGGAGTTGGTAAGGACCTTCGTCAAAGCCAGAAGGTTACTTTGGAGGGGGTGAGGTCTTGATCGTGGGTGGTTGAGAAAGTCAACATGCTCAATGGATGGTTCTTGGGAAGAAGAAGAGATGAAGTCACATATTGACAATTCAAACCAGGATGACCAACCATACCACAAATCTCACAAGGTCCATTTGCACCAACATTATTCACATTAGCATGCACATTCATATAGCATCAAATTTCGTGTTAAGAGGATCCAACTTAGCCGACAATGCATCTTTTTTAGCAGCTAAGAGATCAAAGGTATCGATATCATACCTTCCGATTGATTTCTTGGGATCAAACTTTGGGTTTGACCACTTTTTGTGGTTCATTGACATTTCGTCAATCAACGTCCAAGCCTCAGTTAACCTTTTTATCATGAGAGCCCCTCCGACGACACTATCAATTACCGTCTTTGAGGTATAAGTTAGCCAATTATAGAATCCTTAAATTAGGAACCACTTCTCAAATCCATGATGTGGGTAATTGGTCAAGAGCTCCTTCAATCTCTTCCAAGCTACTCCACTTCTCAAATCCATGATGGCGCACTTGCTCCCAATTAGTTATTGAATTTTCTTGAATGGTGTAGAGCCAAGCCTTTTCTTAAACCCTTAGTGACATGGGAAAGAGCCTTAGTCAAATGACGTTATGTGCAACTCCATGGTATTTCACCATGTCACAAATCTCCAAGAAAACCACACATGAAGATTTGAATCCGCCAATGGTGATCATGAAAATTGGTGGTATTGTAGCATGGTAAGAAGGATCGGTTTCAACTCAAAGTTGTTGGCTTCCACGCTTGGCCTTGTGATCCCCGAATGAATACCATAGTTGTTTGGCGCAATGTAGTCCTCAACGGGTGGTCTTTGATCCTTTTCCATGTTTGAAGATGAGTGAGAATTTTTTTTTTCTTTGATTCTTTTGTATCTTTCTCCTTGAACAAAAAAAAATGATCAATCTCATGGTCTCCTTTTTCAAGATGTTCCCTACCACTTCGAGTAACGAGCATAGAACGAAGAAAACACGGCAAGAACAATAAAAAGAGAGCGATTAGAATTTTTTTTTATAAACAAAACAATAAAAATAAAAAATCTAGTCGCATTAGTCAATGCTTAATTAATGTCAACCGTTCTCCCTGGAAACGGCGCCAAAACCTTGATAGACCCGCAAGTGCACCGTACAATCGAGTAGCATAAAAGATAATGAATCCATGGAAGCACTCGTTGGTTAGCAAATTTACATAAATCAATAATCCAGATCAAATAAGAGATGTGGAGTTTGAGATTTTGATAAAATAAAACTAAAAAGAAACGAAGTCTATACCTAAAATGATAAGGGTTAATTGAAGTATGAAAGATTAGGATTAGGGTTCACCACAATGGAATCGTGAATATAAGTAAATGTCTCTCTATGGTAATGAATATGAATCACAATGGTAAAATTGCCTAATTTTTTTCTTCTCCTCTCTCAATGAACAAGCGAGCTATCCTAAACTTTATAACTCATACTTTCGTGGTAACTAACTCAAGTTTAGGGTCATTGTGATTTATGCAATTTCAAATACATCGCTTGGAATCTCGACCTAGTTTTGTGCTTTTAATATTCCTAGCTCAAGTTTTTTAGGTTCAAATTCCAAATATATATATATCATCTTTCAATGCATACTCAATATTTAAACTTGAGGAAAATGTTAGTTAGACTGTTTCACAAACACTTGATATGCAAAAATCAAGTAGTGAATCAAAATTCAATAAATCCAAGAGAGTTTTTTTACCAAATCATCACATAATCAACATTGGACAACACCCAATCCTAGAGAAAACAACTACTCAATCATAATATGCATGCAGATGGCATAAAACAACAAGGGGGGCTCCCATACATTTGGCTCCTTACCTAAAAAGTGTGAAGCATTGTGATCTATTGGATCAAGAGGAAGGGAGTGGTATGATTAACTAGCATGGTGCAATTTTCGTAAATATCGCAAAGTTAATTTTAATTTTTTAGGCTATTTTTTTATCGTTCTGCATTATTATATTTAGGTTCACATGTACATACATTAAATGTTCATATATATATACTAGATGTTCATATTTTCATACTAGATGTTCGGAATGTTTATACTAGAAGTTTATAAACTAAAGTAAACTAGAGATCTACAAACAAATTTTATACTAGAGATTTATTGAGTATATCAAGTATGGACCTCTATTATTTTAATGTGAACATTAAGTATAGTTTATAGTTATTAACTCATCACCATTTACGTTTAGTATATTAAAATCCATGTTTATTAAATGTGAACCTTTAGTATATTAAATATGAACCTTTAGTATATTAAATATGAACCTTAGTCTATGGGGTTCATATGTACAACTTTAAGCACGTTCATATTTGAAATGCTTTTTTACTTGGTATATGAGGTTCATGTGTACAACTTTAAGCACGTTCATATTTGAAATGTTTTTTACTTGGTATATGAGGTTCATATGTAACATACACATTTTCATATATTAGTTTTCTAAGGTTCATAAACTATAGGTGCATATGTTGTGTGATGATGTTCAAATATTATCATCGAATGTTCATATATCATAACGTCAAGATTCATAAAACTAGAGGTTCATATGTTATGTGGTGATGCTAATATATTGTCATATAATGTTCATATATGATAACGTCAAGATTCATAGTAAGAATGTTATAAACTCAGTCCATATATATTTTTTGGCAAAAAATAGAAAATGAAATATTTGTGCTGATTATTTTGGGGGAAAATTCAAAAAATATGTCCTAAGTTGTAATTATTGGATAATTTAATTTTTAGGGTAAAAATGTAATTATTGAAAAGTATGGGATCAAAACAATAATTACTGAAAATTTTGGTGTCTAAATTGTAATTATGTTGGGTAAATTTTCAAATTGTGAACACTATTGAGGTAAACAATGTAATTATTTTGGGTGAAATTTTAAAAAATTTAAAAGTATTGGGTCAAAACTTTATTTTTTTAACAAGAACATTTGTTTTGTATTTATTAAGAGATTTGGGAGTAGAAATTTTAAAAAAGAGAGATAAGAGGGGGATGAATAAGGAGATAAGGAAGTTTATTTTCATCAATGGATCATGATGACTAGCATTGTGCATCCGGTTTAGACCGGACCAGACCATTTTTTTCCGGTCCATCTTTTATGATCCTTTGGATCGGAGATCGGACCGATATGATAAGGTCCGGTCTTGGATCGGAATGGACCGATAAACGTATTTTTTATTTTTTATTTTTATATCAATTAGAACTTAATTATATTTTCTATTTCAAAAACTATTGTTTGTAATATTGGACAATATATTTTGTTAGTAATTTATTTTTATAATAAAAAATATTTTTTAATAGTACTATGCGATATTAACATTAAAAAAAATGGTTCATCCGGTTAGGACCAGAAATCGGCCGGGTATGGACTGTGGACCGGACCAGAATACAACCGATTTGGTCCAGGCATTTTTTATCCAGTCTGGCCCGATTTTGCAGTCCGGGCCAATCTTGCACACTGCAAATGATGACCTAATGGCTCAAAATGCTTCATACTTTTTAGGTTAAGAGCCAAAAGTAATTGATCTGAAACATAAAACATCATATCAACCATCAAAGACAAGGACACAATGAGCAATAAAGGAAATAAATAACGAGAATGAGTAAGAAGTGCTTATCATTCAACCAAACCCATGAGGTTTTATTGAACCATGAGAAAAAGATTGAAACTTTGTTTCTTTTCCAAGTGTTGCAACATAAGAGAGCTCAACAACCCAAAAGTGATACTAATTTATTTAAAAAATAAAAATATAATTTCAGCTAGTCCTAATAGAATTTCTCTCTTTCATCTCATTTGAAAATGAAATTTAAGCCAGCTCTAACAGATTTAAGTCACAAAATTAAAATTATTTAACTTTTTTCCCCATATCATGTGAAAATTACCTTAAGGTTCATAAAAAAGTTAAAACTGATTTTTTGCGAAATAGGATTTAAGTCACGTTGGATTTAGGCTCCGTTCGGCAAAGCTTTTTTGAGATTAACGGAGCTTGATTTTCTTAATAATCTAGTTAATGAGTGTTCGGTAAAAAAATGTCAATCTAGCTCAAGAAGCTTATAGTAGATTTATGTAGCTTAATGTTTCCATTTTTTTTTAATATGACCCCCTGGATTGTTGAAGCTTAACAAGCTAAATTTTACATTTATCTCATTTATGCTTGTAATACCGAACACCAACTATATTTTTTAAATAATTAAGCTAATAAATTTAGTTTCAGCTCCAGCTATTAATTCAGCTTCAGCTACAGCTTCAGCTATTCATTCAGCTCTAGCTTCCATTTCAGCTGAATTTACTGAACGGAGCCTTAAGCCACACGAAAATTTTACCGTGCAGGATTTCAGCCCCCTTTGGGGCCTGAGAATACCTAATGTATGTAACTTCAATATGTATATAAAACAAGAAGATCAAGTTTTTTTGGAATATCTAGCGCCTTGAGGGGAAGATCAACCTTGCAGAAATATAATTGTAATGAAGTCCTATATAACAATGAAAGCACACTAATTCAACACTAACAGAACAAAATAATTGTAATGAATTGCTCATAACAAGAATCAGTAGCATCAAATTTGTCACTTGTATAAGAGGAAGACGTACAAATATGACTTAAGTGAATCTTCCAGATAACTGCATTCATCAAATGACAACTAACCAATGCTTAGTTTTATGGGGTTAAACATATAAACAAAACTAAACATTCACTAAATTTTATATATTTATTTGAAGAGATGTGAACCAAACATAGATGCTAATCCACATTGAAGGAAATTTGGACTATCATTACGAAATGAATATACAAGCTAAGGTGAATGAGGTATGCAAGAATCATCCATATTGAAAATATTCAATATTCTCCTCCTCTAAAAGTTTATTGAAACCTGCCGAACAAATATGTTTAATAGAAGAAACATATATACAATGTAAATATGAGTAAAAAAATGTCGATAATACCTGTATCAGTGTCATCATAATTTTCTCTTTGATATTATCATATACTCCGTATTTGATTTTGGTTTAGGCTTTTTGTTAAACACTTTCAGAGTGATCAGACTAATGGAGAAAGTTGCATATCCAGACTACATGTTAGAAACCAACGCAAAGACATTGGCAAACTCGAAATTGAAACAGGAGACCCCACATAAATCTTGCAAGTCAACACCAATTAATTTAAGAAATAAAACCGACAAAGAGAACAATTCTGGACATAAAAAGAGAAATGGTTTTTTCGTCTGGTATCCTGAGGTATGATAAAATTCGCGAGGTGTTCCAAAATTTGACCCATTTTGCGTGGTATCCTTGAATTTTGTTTTTCTTTCGCCAAATGCCCTTCTGTCAAATGACCTAATAGAAAAAGTTAAAAAAATCCAAAATTCCAAAAAAAACCCAAAAACCAGATCTCGTCGTCTTCTTCATTGTTTCTTCTCGTGTCTCCTGCTTGTCTGGTCTCCTCCGGCGGCTTCACATCCTGCCGGCTCGAGCCCGCCTCCACCGCTCCGCGACGACGTTTTGTTGCTCGCCTCCCCTCCGCCTTCGACCCAGCTCGAGTCGCCTTTGCCTCCGCCGTTTTGTTGCTCGGCTCCCCTCCCCCACCTCGCCTCCACCGCCTTCGAACCCGAAGCAACATCCTGCAAACTGTCTTATTTGCTTATATGAAGCCTTGCTTTGCCTACTAAAATAGCCATAGAGATCTTTCCCTTTTCCGCTTACTCTTTGAACCCAAAGCAACATCCTGCAATAAGTGGGAATGGGATCTTATCAATTCTACATCCATTTCTTCATCAGATGAATTTGCAGCAAAAGTTGAATGCTTATCATCTCCAGCTCCATCAACTTGCGGTATCTTATAATTTGACAATCTTTGAGATAAAATTCTCACTATCTGCAGAAGGACCTTTTAATTTTAAGCCCTCAAAATCAATAAGATTTTCAACTGAATCAAGTATATCCTGGCACTCTTTCTGAGATTCGTCCTGGTAATTACTATTTGCTCTCTCTATAACTTTATTGATGGTTGCAATTGGAAGCAAAGGACTTAAGCCGAGCAACAAAACGGCGGTGGAGGCGAGGTGGCGGAGGGGAGCCGAGCAACAAAACGGCGGAGGCAGAGGCGACTCGAGCCGGATTGAAGGCGGTGGGGAGGCGGGCTTGAAGGCGGGCTCGAAGGCGGAGGAGAGGCGAGCAACAAAACTTCGTCGCGGAGCGGTGGAGGTGAGCTCGAGCCGGGTCGAGGGCCGGCAGGACGTGGAGCCGCCGGAGGAGATAGGAGACCAGACAGGCAGGAGACGCGAGAAGAAACAATGAAGAAGACGATGAGATCTGATTTTTGGTTTTTCTTTTGGATTTTTTGATTTTTTTAACGTTTTCTGGTAGGCTATTTAACAGAAGGGCATTTGGCGAAAAAAAAAACTCGGGGGTATCACGTGAAATGGGTCAAACTTTGGGACATCTCGTGAATTTCGCCGTACCTCAGGAATACCAGGCGAAAAAACCGAAAGATAAAATATGAGAAGGGAGAAAATTATACATAAAGAACTTGGAAAACACAATTTCCAACAGATCTCATCCCACAACCTTATCATTGAAAGGAGACAAAACAACTTTATTTATTTTTATTTATACTATTTGTTTAACTGATAAAACATAATGTGATGGGCCTATTAAAGAATCTCATTAAGACGACATGATATATAATATCCTAAAAAAAGACCTAACATGGGGACTCATTCATTCAATTTCTCTAAAAACCTTAACCCTTCAAATAAATATGACTTGAGGGTCGGAGGTGAAACGGGGGACAAAGCCTTGCCTTTGACCTTTTTCTATATTCACAAGGCACCGGAAAAAGGGATACGAAAGATCGACGTTCGTCGGAGTTGCGAGTTCTCGTCGTCGTCGTCAACAATTTATTATGGTACAATTTATGTTACCACAATTACCGCCGTCTGTGGGAACCGAAGTCGACGACGGAACTTCGACATCGGCAAACGCAAGATTGGAAAACCCTGATTGAAGGAGCATTTAAGGAGATGCGGGAGATTGAAACATTACGACTGCAGATTCACGCCAAACCGTATACAAATCCGTGTTATAGATCAGACTTCTGCAGCAGATTAAGCTACTTCCATGTCCGCTCTGGGATTCGGATCCATTAACCGTGTGAAAAAAAATTGATTTTGTTTCCTCTGTACAGAAATTCGAAGAATTTGGGACAGGTGAACAAATTTCAAGACTTTACGACATTATTGAGGAGTGTGGCACCAAGTAAGAAGATGAGTAGTTATGTTTGAAGGGCCCACATGGTCTTTTTGGCAAAGATATCCCATGAACCTTCTCTAATCAATATTTGTGGACAAAGATGAGAAATAGGATGCTGGTGTTTAGAAGAATAGAGCCTTGATCTAGTCTATTTTGAGTAGCTCTTTGGCGGCTCGAGCGGGGACCAAATGGGGCAAGGCCAGTGTCGTTGTGTTCGTGACGTTGCAAGGTTGCTCCGACGATGAGTCACAACGGCTAAGGTCCTCCCCCGACGTTAGAAAAATGCTTCAAAGTGGCGTGTTTCCCTAATTTTCTGTGCACAACATGGGCAAGTTCAGAGGTGCTTTGATTTCATTTGGAGATGGTTTGAGACAATTCAAGAGTCGAGTTTAACTAACTTAAGCATGAAGAAGACGATGGTGTGATTAGATTGTGGATTAAATGGCTCGAAAAGAGTCCTTATAAGGGTCGAACATAGCTTGGTGGTGATGTATATAGCTGGAGAAGAACGAAGAACAACATATATAATTAAGTGCTTATGGCAGCAAATCGTCACTTCTAATGAGATTTGTGATCGATGGATTGGAGTTTGAGTAGAGACATCAAAGTGGGTTAATGAGGGAAATTCCTTCTAAGCCCACGTCTAATCTGAGCGGTAAAATTCGATCTGAACGTTATTCTTTTCAAATTAAATTGAATTATTTTTTGTTTAAAGTATGTTCAGAATATTTGACTTACCATTCCATGAATATTATAAGTTTATACCATGTCGGTACAAATACTGGAGCAAACTGTTACATAACGCGAGGCGTAGAATCTGGACGACCAAGAACGCCAACCCCTTGAAATTGAAACACTGGATATCAAGGGTCGATAACTATGGCGATGAATCTAATGTTTGAGGCAAACCAATATCCTCATAAGATAATTTGACAAGGACAACGATCGACATTAGGGACAAACTTGAGAGCTAAGTCTTCAATCCTCTCTTATTATTCGTAATACTCTATAAAAAGTTCAGTGCATGTATCGATAAAGGTTTTTTGCATATTATAGTTTTACAACCAAGAATCAGTGAATTATCCTCTTTATACATTTTTGGCATCAAGTCTTTGGTGATTAGACTTCTATAAATGCCTCGACATCATCTCAGACGAATAAAATGAAGCGTACAACTAAGTTCCCAATCCCTTGCTTTATTTTCCATTTTCCATGTCAGGAGGACATAAATGCAATGAAATCATTATTTTTTTTAGCAATTGTCTATTTGTTATAAACAACCAATAATGGCTTCAAGACAGTCACTCCAATCAACAGCCAAGGATGGCCTCAATACAGTCACTTATGACCAATCAACAACCAAGAATGGCCTCAAGACAGTCACTTATGAGCAGTCAACAATCAAGAATGGCCTCAAGATAGCCACTTATGGCAAAACAACTAGCTAGCCACTTATGACCAACAAATATCCACTTATGGCTAACAACTAGCCACTTATGGCCAACAACTAGCCACTTATGGCCAACAAAAAGCCACTTATGGCCAACAATTAGCCACTTATGGAGAACAACTAGCCACTTATGGCCAACAATTAGCCACTTATGCAGAACAACTAGCCACTTATGGCCAACAATTAGCCAGTTATGGTGAACAACTAGGCACTTATGGCCAACAAATAGCCACTCATGGCCAACAATTAGCCACTTATGGCCAACCATTAGCCACTTATGGCCAACAACTAGCCACTTATGGCCAATTACTAGCCTACGTGTCCTAGGGGCACGAGGTGTCATCTTATTCTATGAGCCTATGGGCCACATGGATGCGAGGTGCCATCTTATTCTATTAGCCTACTGGCCACAACAACATATGCTTCCATGCACGCTAAAGCACAAGCTGCTAGCTCCCTAAGTGAAGTGAAATAAACAAGACACCGGCTATCAACCTAGAAGAGATTTAAAGTGTAATCTGACCCAAGGCATAAACCCTGGGGCACGCCAGAATAAGCCAAGAAAGCACGGAGCGTGTGAGTCGTTATGCAAAGTAATGATAGACTACATCCGAGCTCAACCCGAATGTAATATTACAAAAACGAGCTTCCTCAACCACGATTGGTGCTTACGGAACCGGAGGTGCATTTGTGGAGGTAATATTAACAACTTCATTTATATTTATTTATCTTATTTTCTTAATTGATAAAACATAATGTGATGGGCCTATTAAAGAAGCCCATTAAGACGACATGGTATATAATATCCTAAGACGAGACCTAACAGGAGGTCTTATTCATTCAATCTCTCTAAAAAGCCTACCCCCCATTCCGATTGACATTGGGATAGATCTGACTTGAGCGTTGGATGTGAAACGAGGGACAAAGCCCCGCCTTTGGCCTTTTTCTATATTCGCATGGCACCGGAAAGGGGATGTGAAAGATCGACGTTCGTCGGAGTTGTAAGTTATCATCGTCGTCATCAATAATTTATTGTGCTACAACTTTATGCTACCACAATTGTTTTTATCTTTTCTATGTCTTGTATCTGAATAGCTACTCTTCGATAAACTTGTACCATTCTGTGAAACAGTTTCCCTTTGGTGACCCATTTGTGTTGTATAGGATATGAATAGACCTGAGCAAACGCGGGTTAGCCCGCCCGATAAATAATACAGGCTTGGACAAGGATTCTAGCCCGAACGGGCCGTTTGGCCCGGCCCGGACGGGTAAGCGGGTCGGGCCCGGTTACAGGTTCAGGCCCGTACGGGCCGCCCGGCCTGGCCCACATATTATTTTTAATTAATATATATATATAACAAATATATATAATAAACAAAACATAACCTAAAATTACTTACCCTTTTCTTATTAATAGTATTAAATAATTAGTTTAGAGAATAAAAAATATATATAAAAAAAACTCGAGAATGATCAACCGGGCCGGCCCGGCCCAAATTACGGGTGGGTCCAGTTAAGAGTTTTGGCCCGAATAACAGGCCGGACCCGGCCCGCTTAAACGGGTCGAGAAAATGTGTCCGGCCCGGCCCGGACCCGTGTTTCATCAGGTCTAGATATGAGGTATCATTTTTTCCCACCTGAAATAAATGAAGTAGATTAAAGAATGGTAAGAGACCAACTAACCTCAGCTAATGACAAAAAGAATTATAGGTGAAAAAAATTGAACTATGGAAAATTTGGGCCTTAAAGTACTGAAATAGAGGGTTGCAAAGAGTTGGTTCTCACCATTAGGAGTTGCTCAACTTATAGTATAATTTTTTTTAAACCTTAGCTACTATGGTAGCAAGAATTTGGTCCACTTGAAGATAAAGAATAATGATCGATCCTTGCCAAAAGAACTTGATTAGCTTCCAAATTAATGTCTTGCAACAAAAAAGTACCTCAACGGGAGGACTGGATATTCCCTAAATCCCCTCCGACGCTCAAGTCAGTTATGTGCTCTTAGGTTTCAATGGAAGCAACATCGAAGTTTAGAGAAAAGGAATTAGAAAAGAAACTTAGGTCTTGTTAGGACCTTAAATACCTCTTTAATTGTGGTAAGCTTATTCACCGGCCCATAGTTCATATTGGGCTTGAAGAGGCTTGAGAAGACGAAGTTCATTAATCTCGGAATCGATATGGGTCCCGAATATCTCTTGCTCGACCCTTGTACAAACCTACATAAAGTTGGGCTCATGCCTAATTTAATCGCCCCATAAGAAGGGCCACGCAAATTAAGGCCCGATTAGAGGAAGTCGATTCGCTTGAAATGGCTCCCCTCCGGGCATATCGGAGTGCACGGGTCCACAAGGCCTCGCACTGTCCGTGCAGAAAAACGCACGACCCGTTTGGCCATGAGTAATTAGTTGATGGCCATGAGTGGCTAATTGTTGGCCATAAGTGGTTAGTTGTTGGCCATAAGTGGCTAGTTGTTGACCATGAGTGGGTAATTGTTGGCCATAAGTGGCTATTGTTGGCCATGAGTGGCTAGTTATTGGACATAAGCGGCTAATTTTTTGCCATAAGTGGCTAATTGTTGGCCATAAGTGGCTAATTGTTGGCCATAAGTGGCTAGTTGATGTCATCACTATTATAAGAATAACCTATTATCTCGTAGCAAATAACCCGGGCGTTCAATTGGCGAGTTATATACTGACTTTTGAAAAAGTGTTGTCAAATATAACCCGGATCTTTAGTAATCTGGGTTATATAATGGAATGACATAATCAAATAACTCGTACGTGACACGCCCGGGTTATAATACCTTAGATATACATCACGATAATGGCATCCGGAGTATTTGAACTTGAAGTCCATTCACAAGCCCGGATTATTTCCTTTTTCTATGTATTAATTCCTCTTCAAGCAGCTAGCCCTAGCTAATCTCTTCTCGCGAGCACCTATTCTTCCGCGACCTAGCTAATCAAATAACATGTTCTTCGGCGCGAGCACCTCTTCTCGCCAAACTACTCCTCTTCGTCGCCCTCCTCTCCGACCTCCGTTCGCTGGCGGTGTCAACCGGCCTCTTCGCCGACCTCTCACCAGGTAATTCCTAGCTTGCCTATCGGTTTGTGAAAGTACTTAATTACTGTTCTAGCAACTATATGCTACTAATTAGATAAGTCAGAGAGAAGATAGTGGAATTTAGGGTGGGGATTTGTGGGTTTGTGAGTTTGATTTGTAGGTTTGTGAGTTTGATTTGTAGGTTTAGGGTTTAAAAGTTCAACATTATGGAGTATGTTTTTATGATTAGGAATGCATCTGATATATGTCGAAAGTTCAACATTTTTGTTTCCACTAGTTATTACTGGATTGATTTCTAAACATATCCCTGCTTGTCATGCTCCATTGATTCCATTTAATATGGATGGAAACAGACTTGGTCTCTGTCAAACATTAATGGCTACATGCATATTATGATAAAGTTATATCATTGTCAAAATTTCTGCCTGTAATCTAGTCATTTTATATTATCGATTATGGAAACTTTATTTATCATTGATAGATTGGAGAAACTTACAAGAAATATTTTGCTAGTGGGGAAAAATGTGAAGCATTTTTTTTTAACTTTAGATTTTATGCATTATGATTTATTTTTTTCCTAAAGGTTCGTAGTAAATTGACTCCTATACTTGGGGATCCTAAGGCTCCTCTCGATGTGGTTGCCTTCACTGCAATCTCACTGGGGCTAGTGTATGTGGGTTCCTGCAATGAAGATGTTGCTCAGGCAATCATATTTTCTTTGATGGATCGAAGTGAAACTGAATTGGGGGAGCCTCTATCTAAACTTCTTCCTCTTGGACTAGGTCTTTTGTATCTTGGGAAACAGGTAAATTGCAAACTATTCTTGTGGATGATTATTTCCGGACTATATATCTGTTGGCAATGAGACCATTTTCCGGGTTTCATATAGGAAAGTATGGAGGCTACAGCAGAAGTCTCTAAGACCTTCAACGAAAAAATCAAAAAACATTGTGACATGACTCTTCTCTCATGCGCCTATGCTGGGACCGGAAATGTTCTTAAGGTCTCTGCATGCTCCTTAATACATCCATTATTGCTATATGACCGTCAATTATTTTCTGATTGCACTGTTTTACTGTGGTACAGGTACAAAGCTTGCTGGGTCATTGGGCCCAGTATCTTGACAAGACTGAAACTCATCAAGCACCAGCTGTTATTGGTATTGCTATGATAGCTATGGCTGAGGAGTTGGGGCTTGAGATGGCAATTCGGTCATTGGAACACTTGCTGCAATACGGAGAACAGAATATTCGACGGTCAGTTCCGTTGGCTCTAGGTCTTTTGTGCATATCAAACCCAAAGGTATGCACATTTTCAACATTTACGATGGAATTGGAGGAAGATATGTGTGTCTTGCTTAATGTTAATATTTGATAGCGTTTTATGTTTATGGCACAAGTTTATATAATTAAAATTAGTACCCTTGTTCTTTTGCTTGATGTAGCCCTGTAGTTATCAATTGAGTGGCATGTTTTTTGCTGGCATTGTGTAATCTAATAATTGGTGTATCATTTTGGCACCTGTCTATATTATGCTTTTGAGCATCTTCTCATGGCCTGTTCTGTTATGCATGTTAACGTGATGGACACTTTGAGCAGATTAAGCCATGATTCTGACTCTGAAGTAGCAATGGTAATGACATGCTTTGATGTCATTGTTTATATTCATTATTTGACTATTCCCCGACTGCTTTTTCTCTGAATTTTATCCTCTCTCTAAAATTCATCTTCCCTCCAGGCTGCTATTATTGCATTAGGCCTGATAGGTGCGGGAACCAACAATGCAAGAATAGCCGGAATGCTGAGAAATCTTTCAAGCTACTACTACAAAGACGCCAGCTCCCTATTTTGTGTACACTTCCTTACTCTTTTCCTTTTCCTACACGTTCTATAACTGAATCCCTCTTGCCAACCCCTCATCATCGACTGCTTTTTGACTCGTCAATATCGTGCAGGTAAGGATTGCCCAAGGACTTGTGCATCTAGGGAAAGGCTTGTTGACACTCAATCCTTACCATTCTGATCGATTCCTCATGTCACCGTAAGTACTACCATTCTTCCTGTTTCTTCTGTTGACATGATATTTTCGGCTTTCATTATTCTGGTATGAAAGCAATGTAAAAAAATCACAAAAAACGAAATATGGCATAATTCAACCATAGAATTCTAGCTCTTTTCCATGAGCCTATTCGTTCTCGATAACCGAGTAATTTTTATTTCAATTGCAGCACGGCACTTGTTGGCCTCACAATTATGCTACATGCATGCCTTGACATGAAAGTTGTCATCTTGGGGAAGTATCACTATGTGCTCTACTTCCTTGTTTTAAGTGTTCAATTTGACTCATTACATCTGCATCAAATGCCTTAATCAAATGCTTTTTTGGATATTAAACTTTATCAAATTGCTTCCATATATTCATAACTGTACCTTTTATCTAATTTTCTGGTCAGGGGTCCTTGGGGAGCTCTATCACCAATCCCAGAAAATAATGCAATTGCTATTGACAACCAGGTTTGTGCTCATTTTTCTTCCATAAAATATTTTATTATTACTATGATACAAGTCTCAATGTGTTTTTCACTTCTGATGATTATTAAGTTGTTTCTGTTAATTTCTTCAGTACAGACTAGTGCTCTATCATCCATGTACTATAGGGTATCTCAATGTTGATGTTTCTTTTTTGTGAAGCATCGAGCTTGTTGATAATTATCTAGATTTTGTCATTAGTATGGACTGTGCATGATGTAGTGCTTATTTATAAATTGCTACTAGTGCTTGTGACAAAAAAATGTAATTTGGAGGTTAATAAATAAATTCCCAGTGATTGTTTAATCTGCTACAGACAAAAATGATTATTTATGAGCTGCATTTATACGCATAGTAATGCACTTGCTATTTGTGGGATTGATTTCTTCAGATGTATGCATTAATATTGTATAAAATAGTAGGAATTATCTGTACTTTAATAGATATATCTGTAAATTTATTGAGAAGATTGTCATTTTTTGAGATTGTAATGGATTTATTTTTCTTGTTGAATTAATGGATAGAGAAATATAGATTAAACTTGTGTTGCATGTATGTAAATCAGGCAGGGTCAGTTTATGCAGCTACTGGTGACTCTTGTGCATATTGCTGGGACTTGGTATGTCTTTTCATGCTTTCTTTTTTACAAGTATGACCTTGTAATACAATAAACAATTCATTTGTTTTTATAATGCATATGTGCAAGTTCTTAAAGAGAAACAAATTCATGTTATTTTAGAGGATTCTACTCCTCTTCTTATTTTTGGGTGGGGAGTTGGGGAACATGCTGACGGCTAATAATCGATCCTCACATTAAAGTTGCTTATATGGACTACAACTATTGGTGATTTGATCCTCCACTTGTTATCCAGTTATTTAACTTTTGTAGTATGACTTACTTTCGCTCTTTGCTCAATATACTTTACCAACTAGTGTACTTTTTGGGAACAAGGATAAGTTACAGGATTCAATCAGTGCAGGCTAGAATGGAAAATCTACTTTAAGAGTAGATAATTTGTGCTTATGTTATATTATGTGATTTGGACTTAAATTTGTATTTGCCACTAATTGGTTACTATTTGTTTATAATTGGTATAGTCATGCTATCTTTACCCCTGGGTTTATATGCAGTATGGGCGAATTGTTGAAATAGATTTGAAGATTCCACCGAGGCCTCCAGGTTATGCGTTTGTAGAGGTAACGGTAGCTTCTTTTATAGTTATATCCCTCGTTTGCTCTTTAAAAACAGTTTTTCAGCCCACGACTTTTGCTATTGCAGTTTGAAGATGAGCAAGAGGCTGAAGATGTTGTTCGTGGTCGGGATGGATATGATTTTGAGCTCTTATTTATTGATTTGTTACTTCTTTTCTCTGGCTCATTACACTCAGGTCTTAGCTATTTGTAGTTATGACATGGAGTTGACAATGACTTATATTGTCTTAGTTGTCTATAGTCTTGACATTGATTTTGTCAATGACTTGTGTGGTTAGTGACGTAGTTGGATAATGCAAAAAACGTATGTTATTTTGATGATGAGTTTGAGAACGTTGCTAATTATTATGTATAATTTGGACATGTGCCTAAAATGTAATTTTTAGAGGCTATGGTGTCTCCACTAAATAACACGGATATAAATAACAAAGAAATAACCCGGACTTACGGATACGTGATATATTTGTTTGATTTTCAAAAATTCAAAATCAAATAACCCGGATGAATAACCGGTTTATTTAACAATATGTATATAACCCGGACCCAAAGATATGGGTTATAATTCATGCCAAATAACCCGGATATTAACATAACCGCTGTATTTGATCATTAAAATAACCCGGATATGCGGGTTTCTTATATAACCCGAATGTCCAAATATCCGGGTTATTTGGGTTTTACATATACTTCGGATATGCTAATATCCGGGTTATTTGATGACTAAATAACCCGGACCTTAAAAGATTGTGGAAAAATATTGGGAGGCAAATAATCCGGGCGTGTCGATTTTAGGTTCGGGTTATTTGACCCCTATCAAATGCGGCGTAACTCTTTAACCCGGACCTGATCTGGGTTATATACCCTTGCATGCCCGGGTTATTTGCCCTATTCTGTAGTAGTGCATTGAGTGGCTAATTGTTGGCCATGAGTGGCTAATTGTTAGCCATGAGTGGCTAATTGTTAGCCATGAGTGGCTAATTGTTAGCCATGAGTGGCTAATAGTTGCTATAAGTGGCTAACTATTGGACGTTCTTGCTTGCTTGTGACAAATAGACACTTGCTAGAAAGACCAAAGTGCTAGTAGTGCATCTATGTTTTCATGACATGGAAAGGAGGAAATTAAATGGGGGGCCTCGTTAAAACCACTTTGCAAGAAAACCTTGTGGGAAAAAACCTTACAAGGAGGAAAAAGAGTGCCCCAATGCAATGTTCATAGTAAAATGTAAAACTTCCTGAAATTTGAAGAGTTGTAAGCGCGTTGGATTGATGTGTCCGCCGAGTCTTCACACTTGGGTGGCGCGTTCCCTGCATCATCGTGACTCAATAAGATGGATCACTTGCTTTTGTGGAGGACCCCCCTCAGGGATATTTGTGTCTCTATTATCGTCATGTTTCAAGTTTTCCGGTACAAATTCCTATAGGTGCTCGCGATCCACTAAATATTCCAAGTACTGCTTTAGATTCCTGTAACTTTTAGTCGTATGCCCCCTGTCCCTATGGAAGGCACAAAACTTGCTCTGGTCTCTATCCTTGGGGTGTCCCCTTAGTGCAACAGGCCATCTAAAAAATGACTTGGACTTTATCTACTTCAGAACCTGGGAGATGGGGACCTTGAACATAGTGTAAACCAATTGCCTCAAGCCTTCATTTTTGCGCATTTCCATAGCAAATATAGCATCCACAGAACTAGGTTCCCTACTATTGGCATTAAAGTGAGCAACAAACTTCCTAGCCAGTTGATTCCATGAATAAATTGAATTCGATTCTAGAGAGTTAAACCACTTAGCACCCATTTTTCGTAGACTCGCAAGAAACATTTTACACATGAGAGCATCGTTTGAAACCCACAAATCCATCTTATGAGAATATGAAGCGACATTAATAATTAGGTCAGGTTTCCTATTGTAAAAGATACAGTAGAAAACTCAGTTGGGGGTTGTTGTTCCTAAATCAATCTTGCAGTAGGAGTTGAAGTCATTTGAGCCAGCTTAAGCTATTTCTGCTCTTGAGCATTTATCAGGGATTCTCCCTGATTATCCAGCAAATGCAACAGTCGGCGTCATTGACTTGCCCGACGCGCCTTTCACGCATACGCACAGATTCAGTGCTTTCGGATCGACCCCGACGAACCTCGCACCAAGACCGAGACCGATGATGCGGTATCCTCCCTCTTTCCTCTCGGGCTACATGCATAGAAGGCGTCCTACAGCTCTCTAGGTAACGTCGTTGAGCCGGCCTTGAAGCAGAAGACGAGGTCTGTGTCGTACGCCAGCGTTGCAGGCTAACCCTGAGCCTAAATGAGTACGACGATGGGACACCTCAACCACTTCAGCAAGATGCGGAATACGACTCGCATGATCCCGATCCACCCCAGTTTGTCGTGGCTCTCACTGATTTGTATGCTCAATTACACTAGCCAGACGATGCACTTCACCATTCGAATCGTTCACACTCACCGGGCGCTTGCCCTATAAACGCTCAAAAGCCTTGTGCATAACTGCCAATTCGTCCTGAACCACGCAAACTCGCGGTCTCGTTCTTCCATGGTTGTCGTCAATTCAACATTCTGACGGTCTTTTTCTCTAATCGCTTCTTCGTACGAAGCCTACCGGCGGGCCAAATCTGCCTCTCGTGCTTCCTTATCGGCGACCCGTGCTGCTTCAGATGCAGTCGTAGCCCTCCTCATATCCACCATCGTCGTCTCTTCCCACAGACGGCGCCAATTGTGGTAGAATTGTACCACTTGAAGATTGAAGGAAGAATGATAGATCTTTGCGAAAAGAACTTAATTAGCATCCAAATTGATGTCCTACAACCAAAGAATGCGTCAACGGGAGGACTGGATCTCCCCTAAAACTCATCCGACGCTCAAGTCAATTATGTGCTCTTAGGTTTCAATGGAAGCAGCCTCAAAGAGTAGAGAAAAGGAATTAAAAAAAATTAGGTCTCATTAGGACCTTAAATACCTCTTTAATTGTGGTAAGCTTCTTCACGGGCCCGTAATTCATATTGGGCTTCATTAATAGCTCTCTTTTAAAATATGAGATTTAAATGCTGAAATTAATTAATTATAGAAATCAAGTAACCTACCCTTCAGCTACCACTATAAGAGAAATGAAGAGTCTTAGACCATCCATTATCATGTTGTTCTCAATAATTCCTAAAACACACAGAAAAAAATCAAAATTCAAAACTACTTGATACCACTATTGTCAACATTGGACGTTTAATCGCTGACACAAAACTTTAGATCGGAACACTGATATTAAAAACAATCAATTTGTCAGTAGAGAAAAATATTGGAATTTGAAACAAGCAAGGAAAACAGAAGAAGATTTACGTGATTTGAAACTGTTTGAACAAGTTGCAAGAGAAGGAAAATTAAACAAGCAAGAAGAACAAGGCGAAGAGGTGAAGTTTGCAATGGTGATATCGTGCATATACCCAACTCTCTCTACTTAGAGGTTTCCTGCAGTTCAGTTTGAATCAGGGAACCGCCGGTTTGAAAACCGGAAAAAACCTGCCCAAATGGGAACCGAAGAAGACCGAAATCGGCGGTTCCGACCCAATACCAGTTTCACTTCTAGTTCATGGTTTTATGGAATAACTATTTCGGACCAGAAACTACTAGAAAAGGCGTTATTTCTAGACGCTTTGTGATAACATCAAGGCGGATTTTTGACGCGCGTCTGGAATCCAACAAAATCGACACTTTTTACTGTTGGAATATGAGAACCCATCTTTTGACATTCAAAAGCGTCTACAAACGCAAAAGCAGACCCCTCTTTTTGTTGCACCTCTTTATCTCTTTCCCCTCAAACCCTAACTCACATCGATCTCTCTCCCCCACTGCAAGTCGCGATTCAAACCAACCCCATCACCCATCCACATTGATATCTTTCCCCTCAAATGCCTCCTTTCTTTCTTGTGACCTAGTTGCTCTCGGTACTTGTTTCTTGACAGATTAATCTATTCAACGATTAACGTCGTGTGTCAAATCTGTTAATGGGTAAGCAATTCTTCGTCATCTCGTTTCTCTTTCACTCCTCCATAGGTTTTCACCGCCAGCACAAAAAGAGGTAAATTGGTTTCCGTTTAACAAAAGTCGGATACTGTTCATGAAAGTGTTGTGATTTTTTATACCTCATTTTATATTAAGGGGACAAACTTTTGTTTATTGTTAATTTCTTGCAGCATTGGCATGACACCCCTTCCATGAAAATTATTTTGTTAGCGGGAGTTTCGATTTATCCATTTTTCATTGAATAGTCAGGTAATTTCAGTTTCTGGTTCTGGTGTCTGATGTTTGTTTGCTTTAGTTAATTAATACGTTTTTTTCGCCTGATATCCCTGAGGTAAGGCGAAATTCGCGAGAAGTCCCAAAGTTTTACGTATTTCGCACGGTACCTCCGAATTTTGTTTTTTTTCGCCAAATGCCCATCTATTAATTTTTTAATTAAAAAACCCAAAAAAAACTAAAAAAAAATTAAAAATCCCAAAATTTTCATAATAAAACACGGACTTTCTTTTTATATACACAAAAACACATTATAATTATTTGTTGCATAATAAAACACAGACTTTCTTTTTATATAAGAGATCAGTTGAGTTCTGCTCTTCATAAATCAAGATTGAGTCTTTCTTTTATTAGGATTGAAGGTTGTCCATGTGATGAGATAATTAGTATTGACCCACTTCAACAAATATGATTTTGAAGAATCTGTGATTGTTTCCATTACAAAACTCACAATTGAATGCAAAAGGGAGAAAAAAAAAGACAATCTTAAACCTGGGGAAACTCCATTGGAAGAACTCAGAAGCATCTTCCATGATACAAGAATCAAGCCCATCCCAACAGATTTGATCAAACGGCTCCTCCATCTACTTCCCCTCTCCAACTCAAATCTGCTTCACTCGAAATGAAAAGAGAATGTTTTGAATGATCTGTTTTTTGGGAAACAAATTTTGAAGAGCTCAGTGGTAGAAAGGAATGATCTTTAGGAATCAGTTGCAGTGCCTTTTATCTCCCGTTGCGTGTTGAAATGTGTGTTGATTATCTGTCATTGGAAGAGAACAGATTCAACAACTCTCATTGTGTGTCAACTGTGCTCATCTTGGGGAATTTGATGTTGAAGAAGATGAAATTAGGGTTTGTGGTATTCGAATTCTAGGGTTTGTTCTGTCTTTGTTTGATGTTTGGGGTGGAATTCAGGAATAGGATCTGTATCCCTTGTGAAGATGGAATTGGGCGGTGAAGAAATGGAACTTGATGCTGAAGAAATTAAAAAAAAAAAAATTTAAGTTTTTTTTGGTTTTTTAATTAAACAATTAATAGATGGGCATTTGACGAAAAAAAAAACAAAACTCGGGGATACCGCGCGAAATAGATAAAATTTTGAGACATCTCGCGAATTTCGCCTTACCTCATGGATACCAGATGAAAAAACCGTAATTAATATCTTGTTGACCTAGTCCCTCCCTTGTTTCTTCACTCCTTTTCCATCTAATTCTATTCTTTATTGCTTGTGTGAGAGTCAAACTATAACAACTCTCCACAACAAAGTTTTTGTTATCCATTCTTAACATAGAAGAAAAGAATCTTTTGGAAAAAATCTCATGAGTTGTGCACTTTTTCTGTGGCAGTAATTTGAGCATTTATATAGCACTATATTATGTTCTCTAGGATTCTTTCTTTTCCTTCATGTTGATAATTGTTAATTTTGATTATTGCTACTTGATTCCCTAATATATTTTTTCATCTCATTGACTTTTGGAAGAATAATTTTTTCATCGGGCGTCAAACTCCCCAAATTGAAATGCCAAATGCCCATGGGACTGTTGTTTGGGATCTTTCGTGGCGTCCGATTGGGTATATTCTTTACTGGTAGTACATAATGTCTCTTGTTATATATGTATATTGCATCCTGTTTAAAACTTCGTGCACTAATTTCTTGTTTCAAGGTAAAATGTGTTGGTCTCCTGAATGTAGATTGTGATGGAATGTCAGTGGTTCTTTTATCTTGATTCTGCCATAGTGATTTATGAAATCTCTTCATATGACCTACTACTAAAGAATGATATAGATGTCAGAGAAAACATCTTTGTTAAGCAAATGTAATATATTTTTATAAGAAAGAAAACATCTTTTTCCTTGTTGTTGGGCAATTATGCCCTTTTGCTCATCTTTTTCATTTAGGGTTTGTTTGGTAAGTTGTTTATAAAGGGTTTTTTGTTTAAAAAGAGTTTTTCTTTGAAAAAATAGGGTTTGAAATTTAAATATTGGGTGTTATGGAGAAATATGAAGGGAGAAAAAAAAGTGAATTTTGTTTATAAATGGTTTATAAACAACATAACAAACAAGCCCCTAGTCATTTTGTTCTTGGGGATAATTTGAAGCTCGAATAGACCAGACTTGCCTAGTAGTCAATTTTGTTAAGCATTGTCTATTGTTCTCAAAGGATGATTTGATTTAGCTGTGATAATGTGCAATTTCCTTATTTTAACATTGATTCTTGGGAATATAGTGGTATAATAAGTCATGTTGAGTGGAATGGACTGATATTGTGGAAATGTTTAGCAGAAATGTCAATCTACTTTAATGGGTAGAATTGAAAAGGCAAAGCATGTAAATGTGATGAGTCATAAATGTCATTAAGCATAATATGTAGCATTTTCCATTATGGCACATTGGCACCATGGAGATACTATAGGTGTAGATTTCAGGTTCACGTTTTTTTACAAGTTTGGTCTTTTTCGATTATAAGTAGAGAAGTAACCAATCCTAATCCTAATAATCTTCAGATTGGATTATGCGTGATGTTGTGGGGACTATATCTTCAGTATTCATGATACTTCTATTAAATATGTCGAATACAAAGGCTCTGGAATGCTTAACATTTCTTCTTTGCAACCTGATAGTCTTCGTAAGTGTAATATATATGCTACTTGATAGTCTTCATAACCTATCGATGCATCTCTCTGGTTCGACTCATTCTCTCTCCTCCTCAATGAGCTTGAAGATGCTCCCCTTTCGTCTTATATACCCGCATCTCTGGTAACTTCTCCATGTCTATGTCCGAGTATGTGTTCCTTTTCAATTGTACTCTGTGATTTTTGCCGAATTAATTTTCTCTTTTATTTATTTTCTTAGGCTGATAAGTTGAAGGAGAATCATGGTTGGTTCCTGGAAACCGTCACCCATTTCAAGCCTCCCAGCCATCCTCCAAAGAGGCTCTAAATTTGCCTCATATCGCCATTGGCTCTCAAACATTTCAAGTGAGAATTCGGAGATTTGGCTCTCAATCTCAATTCCATTGTCGTGAGCATCCATATTATGTTTCTTTGATTAGTAATCTGCTTATGCTTCCAACCCGAGCATTGAAAGTTGTGCTTCTTTCGTAGTTTAATTGTACTACCATTTCTTATCTGATGGAATACGTACATGGTTTTGGCAACAAAATTGGGTCCCTTAGTACATCAGATTCTATTAAATATAGATCCATTGCAGAACTTAAACTATTGAGTACAAACAACTTAGTACACCTCTTGAACAAAGCATGTTAAACATTCTATGTTAGTTTCTCACTTGAATGTTGTGTAGGATTGTAGGAGTTGGGTTTTTTCTTTTCGCTGTTTAATAATTTCATTCTTATCTTCCTTGCCCTCAGATTAATGCTATTAAGATCGAGGGCAAGGGTATTTGATGGGTCAACCGTCCTTCCTTTTCATGTTCAAGAATGTATTCCTTCCTTTATGTATATCAATTCAATCACTCCCGTTTTTGTTGGGATTTTTATTTACTGAACATGAATAATATTGTCATGTAACATCTCATTTCTTGTTATCTAGTGTTTGGAGTAGGTGCAATCATATATCCTTGTCGAGAGGTTTACACATCGCAAGATTGGTATTGTAGGTGGCCTTATACAAGGATCTCTTTAGGTTAGGATTTATCCCTTCTTGGGTGTTTGTATTTGTCACATTGTGGTGTTGTTTCACGTTTAAATAATATTGTTTGATGCCTATGTCTAAAAAATTATGCATATGTCAATGATTTTGTTGGAATTCAGTATCATTTATGCATGCGTTGTTGCTTTCGTTGTTTTAGAGGAATTTGGGAAAAGACAAAAGGTAGAGATAGTTATTAAACAGTTGGGAAATGGGATATTAGAGGATATTTTATATGATTAAAGAGATGAAGGTGGTGGCTTGTAGCTTGTTGGAATTCAGAGTTTGGTCTCTGCTTCCTCTAAGGTGCCAAAAATGATGATCAAGTGCTTTTGAGCATTGACTTCATATATTTCATGTTTTACTCTGTAGTGAAGATTCAACTCACAATTCTTGCGAACTTTGCACTCCCACTTTTAGTCACTGTTCAGAGTAGAAGAATTCATATAAATATTACTATGTGATGTACAAATATAGCATATGCAGTACTATAAATTCTTAGAATCAGTATTTTCCCTTACCTTTAACTTATTTTGTTGTCTTTATTATTGTTAGATTGTTGAGGGACTTTAATGATATTACTTTGTGATGTACAAATATAGCCATGCTTAGACAAAAGTATTGCTCGGTGTTTTTCCTTACTTTTATCTAATTTGTTGTCTTTATTATTATTAGACTAGTAAGGACTATATTGATATCATTTAGGATACTTTTAAGAAGGAAATTATCAAACTTGCAAAGGATGGCTATTCTTTTTTTGGCAATTGGAACTACCACTAGCCAGGTATGAGCGTAGACTGTTCTTTTAGCCACTAAAATTAGTATGTGTTGTTGTATAACCTCTACTAGTGGCTAGTATCTTTTTATGTAAGAAGATAAAACATATCGTAGATATGATGATTACGTACACTACGTCTTAGTTCCATGCTCCTAAATCTGTTTACTCAGTTCGACGTGATGATTTTTTCTAGGGACAAGTTGTCGACTTCCACTGGAATGCCATTGATCCATAGACTCTTGAGAGCACCCAAACTTTCCCTGACGCTGAATGAGTACTGAGCACCCCAACTTTCAATATGAAGAAAAGATGAAGTAGGCAGTAACATTTTCTTTTTTCGCTAAGAATAAATGGTCTTTTTTTGTCAAGAGAATAAATAGTGTTCAATATTAGTGGCTTTCTACTTATAGAAATACAAATTAATCATATTTTGTTCCAAGAACACATAATATCTAGATGTTTTACTGTATATTAATTCATTAGTATCATTTTTTTCTACTATCCCTGTTTCCTCGACACTTTTCGGTGTCACTTTACGCATGTATGTCTAAGCGCCAACTAAACAACTCGACAGTTTAAGATGTCTGGTATTTGTGTCAATGTGCAAATCTCGACGCTTTTTAGTGTCACAAAACAAGTAGTCTGCGAGATTTCCCAAAAAAAAACATCGGAAAGTCATCCTCGACGTAAAAAAGCGTCGAGATTAGCAACACAAAAAAGCGTCAACCAATCTCGACACTGAAATTCTCGATGCTTGTTTAAACTGTTGATATGAAAAAGGTCGATGCTTTTAAGTGTCTAAGAGTGCTTTAAAAAGCGTCGATAATATACATGTTTTCTAGTAGTGGCGGAAACAGTGATTTTTCACTTTATCTTATTTTATTTTATTCGGAAATTTTGCCTGATAACCCTGAGTTTTTGTCTTTTTCGTAAAATCCCTTATGGTTTCGACAATTTTGCATAGTAACCCTGAGCTTTTGTTTTTTTCTGCGAAATACCCTCCGTTAGTATCCCCGTTAAATCAATGTTAACTTAATAAAATAGGAAAAACCTTTGATTCTCCTTTCCTCTTTCCCCGAATCCCTCTGAAACCCTAAACTTCACCTTCACCTGCACTTCGGGACGACGCCGGTGAGCGACCTCGAAGCTGGGCAGTTGGATGCCGGCGACCACGTATTGGCGGGGACCACGAAGTTGATGACTCGTGTCTTGGCGGCAATCACGAAGGTTGCGCTCTTCTCCTGGTTGGACGACGGTGAACGCTTGGACGCCGACCGACGACGGGGATTCAAGGTACAAAATTCGTCTCTCCATTTATGATTTTTTGTGTTTAATTGCATAAATTTTAGGATTCAAACACTTAGGGTTTCGATTTGGTGTTTTAGAAATTTAGGGCTTTGAGGTATAATTAGGGTTTTTCTGCCTCTCTCCAGTCATGAGAAATGAAAAGTGATGTGTGATTCTCTCGGGCTATGAGGGAGGAGAAACACAAAGAGTATAAAATCTAGCACTTCCATGAATGGATGAACCCAGATATCAAGCCATCGATGGTGCGTCATGGTTGTACTACGCTGGAGTAGCATGTTAATGCTGCTTTTAAGCTGGCTATGACTCTGGAGGAGTCGGCCAAGAAGCGCAACCGACAGAGGTCGGGGAACAACAACAACAATCAGCAGAAGAATGGTAGATTTAAGCGTCTATCTCCGCCATCCAAGTTCACCAAGTCGAGTCGGCTTAATACTGAGGTTACACAATCTGGTTCAGCTCAGCATTTGGGTTAGAGTAAGGGCTTTGTCCAGTGTTATAACTATAGAACACCTGGACACAAGAGCAATGTCTGCACGAAGGGGAAGAGAAGCTGATGGGTCGAATGCTCCGGTTGCTCAAGGTACTCTATACCTAAATTCTACGTCAGTCTGCATATTGTTTGATTCTAGCGCTATGCATTCTTTTGTTTCTGAGAATTGAATAAATAAGTTAGGGATTAAATGTAGTGAAGCTTGTGAACCATTTGTAGTTAATATTCCCAATGGGGAACAGTTAGTAGGGACCAAGCGGTTGTCGGAGTTTCTAGTGACCATTTAGGGCTGGAAGTTCGAAGCCGATTTGATCTGTATAGCCATGGCTCCATACGAAATTATTCTCGGGATGGACTGGTTGATGCGTCACCGGGCGGTAATCGACTTCAATACCAGGACTGTGATAGTTTCATCTGGGGGCCAGTTTGTGTGTAAGTTCAAGGGTCGTAATGACGTTGATAACGAAAAGCTGATCAATGTGATTGTTGCGTTTAAGTTACTTCGACAAGGTTGTGTCGAGTACTTGTGTTATTTGGATAAGCCCAAGAAAGATGGAGTCGTGTTGCACAATATTCCTACTGTATGTGAATTTGTCGATGTCTTTTCGGAGGAAATTCCAGGATTGCCCCCGAATCGTGACGTGGAGTTTACCATTGAACTGGAACTTGGTACGGCGTCGATCTCCAAGGCACCTTATCGTATGGCCCCATTAGAGATGCAAGAGTTGAAGACGCAACTGGAAGAGCTGCTTGAGAAAGGATATATAAGACTGAGTGCATCGCCTTGGGATGCCCCGATTTTATTAATCAAGAAGAAGGATGGTTCATTCAGGTTGTGCATCGATTATCGGGAGTTGAACAAGGTCACTATCAAGAATAAATACCCATTACCACGAATTGATGATCTTTTGGATCAGCTGCAAGGAGCTAAAGTCTTCTCCAAGATCGATATGAGGTCTGGGTATAGGAGGATATTCCAAGGACTGCATTCCGGACGAGATATGGACACTACGAGTTTGTAGTCATGCCGTTTGGACTTACGAATGCTCCAACCGTTTTCATGGATTTGATGCATAGATGCTTTCATCAGTATCTGGATAAGTTTGTTATGGTGTTTATCGATGATATTTTGATCTATTCGCCCAATGAAGAAGTTCATAAGGAGCATTTCGTATCACATTATCGATCCTTAGACAAAATCAGTTGTATGCTGAGTTGTCTAAGTGTGGCTTCTGGTTGAAGGAAGTGGCTTTCTTAGGCCATGTGATTAATGAGAAAGGGGTTATGGTTGACCCTTAAAAGATCGAAGCGGTGGATGACTGGAAGTGGCCTCATAATGTGAAAGAGGTGCGCAGTTTTTTAGGACTTGCTGGATATTATCGACGGTTTGTAGAGGGATTTTCGAAGATTGCTCTACCCATGACCAGATTGCTCCGCAAGGTTCACACGAAGTTCATATGGGATGATAAATGCGAGGCCAGTTTTCAAAAGTTGTAAGAGTGCCTGACGTCATCACCAGTATTGGCACTGCCAGTAGGAACTGATGGCTATGTTGTCTACAGTGATGCTTCAAAGCAGGGTTTGGGATGTGTATTAATGCAGAAGTGAAAGGTTATTGTATACGCATCTCGACAACTGAGGCCTTATGAAGCGAATTACCCGACTCATGATCTGGAATTAGTTATGTTGGTTTTTGCACTGAAGATTTGGAGGCACTATCTCTACGGTGTCAGATGTCATATCTTTACCGACCACAAGAGTCTGAAGTATTTGTTTACTCAAAAGGAGTTGAACATGAGGCAGCGACGCTGGTTGGAGTTGCTCAAGTATTATGATATTGAACTACTGTATCATCCTAGCAAGGCTAATGTGGTAGCTAACACATTGAGCCGAAAGACGACGCATGAGACTATGGTAGCTCTACTCACTGCTCAGACAAAATTGCAGCAAGGATTGTGCGGAATCGATGTTTTATATGATAACCGTCGGGGACGACTGAGTATGCTTGAAATTCAGGCTATGCTACTTGATCAGATAAGAGAAAGGCAAGTTGATGACTTGATCTTAGTAAAGCTAAGCAGTGAAGTTGTAGATGGGAAAGCTCCGGGATTTGTTATTCAAGATGATGGATCACTTTGGTTTCAGGATCGGATCTCTGTGCCCGATAGTGATAAATTTCGTTAGCTGATAATGAAGGAGGCCCATTCCTCAGCTTATTTTGTACATCTAGGTTCCAACAAGATGTACACAGATCTGAGAAAGAAATTCTGGTGTCCCAACATGAGATAGGATGTAGCAGAATTTGTGGCAAGATGTTTGACCTGTCATAAAGTGAAGATCGAGCATCGTAGGTCAGGGGGAGAGTTGAAATCTCTTCCGGTTCCGGAATGGAAATAGGAAGATATTGCGATGGATTTTGTCACGGGTTTACCACAGACACAAGGTCAGAAGGATGCTATATGGGTGATCATTGATCGACTCATAAAAAGTGCTCATTTCGTGGCCATAGTCAACCTGGGGAACCCATAAGCTATCTGAAGTGTTATTTCATGAAAGTGTTCGTTTGCATGGTACGCCTAAAACCATTTTATCGGATCGTGATGGCCGATTTATGTCGAGATTCTGGAAGGAGTTGCATAAGGCCATGGGAATTGAGTTGAGATTCAGTACTGCGTTTCATCCTCAAACAGATGGACAGACGGAGAGGACAATTCAGACACTCGAGGACATGCTGAGAGCCTGTGTATTGGATCGTCCAACCAGTTGGGAGAATAGCTTGAGCCTGATTGAATTCACGTACAACAATAGATGACATTCCACCATCAAGATGGCTCCATTTGAAGCTTTGTATAGTCAGAAGTATAGATCTCCAATTTGTTGGGATGAGAATGCCGACAAAATTCTGCTAGGACCAGAGTTGGTCGAGAGAACTGCCTCGAATATTGCTTTGATCAGACAGAGGATGCTTACAGCTCAGAGTCGACAGAAGTCTTATTCTTATTTGAAGCGTAGAAATGTCGAGTTTGAGGTTGGTAATAAGGTGTTCGTCAAGGTGTCGTCATCCAAGGGTGTGTTCAGGTTCGGGAAGCGTGGGAAGCTCAATCCTCACTATGTGGGACCATTTGAGATCCTTGACAAAGTCGGATATTTGGCATACCGTTTAGCGTTGCCACCGTCTGCGCATCCAATGCATAATGTGTTCCATGTATCTCTATTGAGGAAGTACGTGTCGGATGAGTCTCATGTTTTGAGTTATGACAACATCGAGATTCAGTCGAATGGTACCTACGAGGAGAGACCCATGGGCATCATAGAACATCGAGAGAAACATATACGGAACAAAGTGGTGCCTTTGGTGAGAATCCTTTGGTCAAAGTCTGGAGACGAGGAGGTCATTTGGGAAACTTAGGAAACTGAGACTGATATGCATAGTCATTTCCCTGAACTATTTTCGGTCTAAGTTTCGGGGTCGATTTTTTTTAAGGGGGTAGTAATGTAATAACCCTCATTTTTACTAGGGATATTTGTGTAATTTTCCCACTATATTTCTAAATAAAGGAGTTTTGGTAATTATTTCATTATTCCAAAAATAGAAATAAAATAGAGTTCTTGTCATAAGTTGTTATAAATTGTAAGTTATTAATTTATTTAAATTATTCTAGACAATATGTCAAGTCTTAAGTTAAATAAAATATATCAAATTTGACCTAGAATATTTAAATCAAGTTTAACAATTTTTTTAAAGATTTAAGTATGGTTAAATTTACAAGAAAAATAACTTAAACTTATTTTAGCCTAAGTTAAATTTTATATAATTTAATTTTGGGTTAAAATAAATACTACAAACTTAAAATATTAATTTGGGCAACTTTTTTAATTTATGAAAACTTGAAAAGGGATTTTTGCCAAAAGCCCAAAACATTGGGCCATATTTGTAAATAGCTGAAAACAGCCTTCTTCCTCCTCCCGACTTTCAGTTGTGCGTGAGCTTTTAAGCTCTTTAATGGCGGATTTTGCTGCTCCATAGGATTCGATCGAGCCAATTGATGGATAGGCATTGAAGACTATATCATCCTACACGTCATCCATCATTTACTTGGATTAAAAGAGGACGAAAAACTCAGGATTTTGCTCGATTGCATCCCGTCGAGATTTAGGGGTCGATTTACCTCAATCCAAAACTGATCCAATTTGGATTCAATTGGGGCAAATTAATGTAGGGTTTATGCTGGGTGTATCCTCCTCTATCAAACCCCTATAAATACCCATCCAATTCGACCCTCTTACGCATCCAATTTCAAGCTCCCAATCGAAGAAACCAAAAAATCGTGTCCGAGCTATTCTTGAGCGAAATTGGAACTTGTTTGAGCTTTGTTCTAGCAATTAGTGGTACCCCTACCTGGGCATTCGAGTCATCTTCCAATGCCCTCATCATCCACCGCCGCTCCATTTAGGTGTTTTCCCACGGGTGTAAGAGTCCAACGTCGAGAGGTTGTTTTAAACCCAATTCGTGATTTGATTTTTTATTTTTAATTTGTTTTGGCTTAATCTTGATTAATTTAATTAATCCAGATTAGTGGGAAATATTTTAGGATTAATTGATTTTATAAAAATTAAAATTAAATTAATTAAAATTGTTATAATATTATCTTATATCATAAATGGGTATACTATGACTATTCATTTAGATAATATTTTGACTTAGAAAATTTTAGGATTATAAAAAAATTAATTTGTTAATTTGTTTATGTCATGATTATTTAGAATATACGACTAATTTATTTGTAATCGTCTAGATAATCGTTTAATAAAAAATCCTTGAAATTGATTTACTTATGAGTAAATAGATCCAATTAAAAACCGAGACATTGTCTATCTCAAATTTTGTTATTAAATAAATTAGCTAATATAATTTATTTATTGTGATTTGAGTACGTCTCCGATTGGGTTTGCAACGGAATCGAAATAGGAGGTTAATTGTTATCCGCAAGCGATCGCTCCCATTTACCGTTCGATTTTTCTCTTCAATTCAAGGCAAGTGGCGGTTCGCTCTTGTTATTTTATTCCATTTTTCCTTATTTTGACAATGAATTTTATGTCTTAATTAAGTTGGGATAAAAATCTAAAAGTTGATGTTTGAGAACTTAGGTGTATAAAAATGTTGTGAAAATGAATCTTATTATTAGATTGTATGTATGCTAGCTATGACCTTGTATATACATATATATATTATTATAGGTTGCCAGATATCATTGGTGTGGTTGTTGTGAATTGGTGAGAAATATTATTGTTAGATAACACGAGTATTCGTAGGAACGCTAATTTTCTTGCGATGTATAATCGTTTCTTTATACTTCGTATTAAGAGGATTTTGCCTTAATACCTTTGGTCATGACCTACCCTTATATTGCATAAGTGGTGGTGCACTTAGATAGTTCTAAATCTTCGGGATTTATCCCATTCTTTATCTCTTTACGAGATTGATTGTGAAAATAAAAGTCTTAACGTAAATGTATGTTTTCTCGGTTCGGTTAAACCGTTTTTTTTTTAAAAAAAAAACATTTGAGCGGTTTGGAGCCTTGGGCCGTGTAGTTGTGGGCTGTATGAGTTTACAGGGCCACTTGAAGGCTTGAAGTAGTAAACCGGGTAAACCATATTCTCACAACTACGCTGCTACGCAAGGTTGCTGCCTTGCGTAGCAGCGTAGATCACCCCGACATCCATCGTCGGTCCGTCACCGACCTCCACCTCCCCTCCCCCGTCACCGGCCACCCCTCCACCGCCTAAGGCATTTTAATCTAGTCTTTATCAGAAATTCGGACGGAGTAATGGAGAATTTAGGCCTCTCGGTCCTCATTTTATTGGACGCAGTAATGGAGTGACGCAATAAGGTTTTGTCCCACTCGGCAACTGGGAATAATTTTTTTATCATCAGTTCATATCCACAAGTAGATAACTGATATCTAGATATACGAGCTAGATAAGGTTTTGTCCTTTTTATAATGCATACATGATACTCCCTCCGTCCCATAATATAAGCCTTATTTGGGAATGCGCCACTGTTCACCGTTGAAACTTCGGTTTAAGATTTCTTTCAATATATAAGAAAAAACATAGTCATGTGAGGTCTTGTTTGATTCGTCTCAACTAGTACTTTAATAATATCAAAAAATTATAATTTTTAGGGTTATGTAATTAGAGATATTAACGATACAAAACTTGACTCGGCGGATATGCCCGAGTCAAATGGGACTTATATTTTGGGACAGGGAGTAATTAATTTGTGAGTCAAAAACATGTGGAGATAGTCAGATTGGTGGAGACGTGGGATATATGACTATCTTATATTCTTATATGTTCAGTGATTTGACTAAGCATGACTTTTTTTAATGCAATACGGATGAGTGTGACTTGTGGAAGTATGACTAAGCATGATTTAATATCCATTTGGATTATGTTCAGATGCGTCGTTTTTTTTTTTGGTTTTTAAGCCGAACCAATCTAGTATAGAACCGAACCGAACTGATTCATTCTAATTCGGTTCAGTTTTCGGTTCAACTTTTTTGGTGTTTCGGTTTTTGGATCGGGTCGGGTCGGTTCGCTTCCGGACCGATGCTCACCCCTAATGTTAATAATTTCCTGTCTTTTGAAACTAAATCTCATTTTCAACATTGAATTGACTGTCTACATTAAAACCTAAGGGCAAATTTAAATGTCTATATTAAAATCTAAGGGCAAATTTAAAGGAGTTTTTTTAGCTGGGTCTTTTAGGGGATATAATAAAAAATTGAATATGGGCTAAAAGACCCAGCAAAGGTCCCAAGCTGATATACATAAGGGGATGTTTGGCGGGTTTTTTTTGCCTTGAAATACAACAAAAACGACGTCGTTTCACCATCCTTCAAACGCGCCCCTCCTAAATGTTGCAATGGAAAGTGCCACGCGGCGCGCGCTCGCGCGCCTGATGCGCGTCGAGTGGCATGCCACAGACGGCCAGGATTTATTCTTGGCCGTCCGTTATTTTTTTTAAAATTCATTTATATAAAAATTGGCTGGTTAAAAAAAAATTATCATAATTCTAATTACATTTTTCTCTATCTATAGACATCCATTTTGGATATATTTGGTAGAGTTTAATATTTTTTTTGTATTATAGGTATCATTAAGTGAAAATAAATCATTTTATTATTATTATTATTGGTGGTTTGAAATGAAATAAATACCAATTTAATTTCTATAATTGAAAATTACATTTTAAATAAATTTTATATTTTTTAATTTTTTTTTACAAATTTAAATATAATTAAGTCCAAATAAACCATATTATTATTATTATTTTGGATAGTTTTAAATTATATATATGTACTAACTAATATCATTGATACTAATTTATAGTGGGAGAGTAAAGGGTATGTATGATTGGAGAGTAAATAAAGGGTAGGTAAGATTATGGGTGAATTAATTTTGGTGTACTAACTACTTTTCTTTATGATTTAACAAAGTAGAAAAAAATGTAAATGATTTTTTATTAGCCTATAAATAAGATATAGTTGCAATTGCAAAACTCACACAATCCTATATTCTCAATCTATCATTTATATCTTGTAAGTAACCTCTCTTCTATTCTTTCATCATGAATCAAAACCAAGATGACATCCCAAATAACTTTGGGGCTTTGTCATTAGATGCGTATGATCCTTATAATATGAACTACACGCAACTCCTCTTACAAAATTCACAAAATCAATACACATACGGAGGTGCATCTCAGTCAATGGAGATCCCAAGCTTTATCACACAACCTCAACATGTTGTTGAGTCACCGGATCAAACTCAAAGCAGTGGTCGTGGTCGTGCTGCTCGTGGTGGTGATGCCGGTGATGCCCCTAAATCCAAGAAATGCCCCTGGAGTAAGGCTAATGATATGCTCCTCATCAGTGGGTACTTAAACACCACTAAGGACCCCGTAACCAACACCAATCAGACATCCGAGGCATTCTGGAGCCGATTTTAAGGCTACTAGAACACTTACAAAAAACCAGATCAAGGTGAGTGAACTTTGAAAATTATTAAAAATAGATGGCATACAATGAATCCTTGTGTGAATAAGTTTGTTGGTACGTATCAACATGCATGTGTTAATAAAAAGGGGAGTCGGAGGATGATGTTATAAAGAATGCACATGAGTCGTTTTTAAATGAAACGAGAAAAGGGTTTTTATATGAGCGTGCATGGGAGGCTCTTCGATACGAGCCAAAATGGAGCTATTCTTATTTGCACCAGGCTAGCGGGACGAACCAAAGCTCGGGAAGTGCCCCAAACTCGAAAAGATCGTCTACTGATATGGAAGGCTCTAATCAAGATACTCCAACGAGTGCTTTCACTGAGATTTTTGAGCATCCTGAGGGCATCTAAGAGGCTAAACGAAAGGGGAAAAAATTTACATCCACAAGTTGTGCTGAAGATGATGGAGAAAGTACGCTCGAAAGAGAAAAAAATGTCATCCATAATAAAGTCCATGAATTGAAGATGGTAAAAGAGGCACGAAAGAGGGAGAAGCAAGCGTAATATCTTCAGATTGAGACCATGGAGATGGAACAAAAGACCAAGGAGATGGAACAAAAGAATATCGATAGGAGCAGGAAGTGGGACATGCTCCAGTATTTGATAGGGAAGTATGATTGCACACCGAAGGAAGAAGTTGTCAAGATGCAACTGATGCAAGAATTCGCCTCTTAAGTGTTATCCATGTAGTTGTGAGGAAGATGTCTTTGTAGTTTTCCGCTTTGTATGTTTTTATTTTCGAATGCATGTTTCAATCTTGTTATGTATCTTTTGATCTTGTAATGCATATTTCAATATTGTAATGCATCTTTCGATCTTATAATGAAAGCTTTACTTAATGTAATGCAAGTTTATTTATGTGATACCAATGATGTATTGTGTTGGCATTTTCTAGATTTTCATGTGGTGTAAAATCATATAGAGAAACCAATTGATTGCATATGCAAACATAGCATGTGATACCATGCTTTTTTTTTACTACGCATAGAGATGCTTTAATGTGTTGGCATTTTCTAGATTTTCATGTGTTGTAAATCATGCAGAGAAAGCAATTGATTGCATCTGCAAACATAGCATGTGATACCATGCTTTTTTTTTTACGAAGCATTGAGATGCTTTAATGTGTTGGCATTTTATAGATTTTCATGTGGTGTAAAATCATTTTAGAGAAAGCAATTGATTGCATCTGTAAACATAGCATGTGATACCATGTTTTTTTTTACTAAGCATAGAGATGCTTTAATGTGTTGGCATTTTATAGATTTTCATATGGTGTAAAATCATGCAGAGAAAGCAATTGATTGTATCTGCAAACATAGCATGTGATACCATGCTTTTTTTTTACTAAGCATTGAGATGCTTTATTGTGTTGGCATTTTATAGATTTTCATGTGGTGTAAAATCATTTTAGAGAAAGCAATTGATTGCATCTGCAAACATGACATGTGATACCATGATTTTTTTGACTAAGCATAGAGATGCTTTAATGTGTTGGCATTTTTTAGAATTGCAGAAATCTATATAAGTGAGGATTTACAATGGTTTAGTCACTCCTCATTTCTTAAATCTCTAAAAATGTCTAGTTCATTCTCAAACTCCTTAAACTCAAACCCTTTACTTTCTAGCGATAGCTCTGAAGATGGTGAATACCAAATAATTACACAAGAAGCGCTTGATGCATGTGATGCGCTTCAAGAACTTGCTCGACATCGCAGAAACAATGCAGAGCCATGACGTGCTCGACGTCGTCGAAACTATATTGAAACGAATAGGGAAGAAGGCTATGAGCAGCTTTACAGAGATTATTTATTTGATCAACTAACTTATCCAGATCATTTCTTCTGATGTAGGTTCAGAATGAGCAAGAAAGTTTTCAAGCGCATTGTGGAAAGACTAGGGAATGGAATGGAGTACTTTCAACAAAGGCCAGATGCAAGAGGTAGGCTTAGTATATTTGCATGACAAAAAGTACAAGTGCCATACGTATGTTGGCATGTGGAACTGCTGCTGATGCTTGTGATGAGTATCTTCGTCTTTCCGAAGGAACCGCAAGACATTGTTTGGAGCATTTTGTTGATGGAATAATTACTTTTTTTGGTGATGAGTATCTCAGGCGCCCCACTGCAGAAGACATACAACACCTACTAAGTGTGGGGTGTTAGGTAGCATCGATTGTATGCATTGGGGTGGAAAAATTGTCCAACTGCATGGAAAGGTCAGTATGCCCGTGGAGATCATGGGCATCCAACAATCATTTTGGAGGTTGTTGCATCATACGACCTGTGGTTTTGGCATTCATTTTTCGGGGTACTAGGTACGGCTAATGATATTAATGTTTTTGAGCAATCTCCTATTTTTGATGAAGTTTTGAATTGTAGAGTTCCAAACGTGAATTTCACGATTAATGGAAATTAATATAAGATGCGATACTATCTCACTGATGGCATCTACCCGCCTTGGGCGACATTTGTTCAATCAATTCGCCTCCCCCAAGGCAATGAAGCCAAGTTGTTTTCCCAACACCAAGAGTCTGTTCGTAAAGATGTGGATAGGGCGTTTGGAGTGTTGCAATCTCGTATCGCAATAGTTCGTCAACCAACACTCTCTTGGGATTTTGGAAAGCTTCGAAGGATAATGAGGGCTTGCATCATTCTACATAATATGATTGTAGAAGATGAATGAAATTCTTACACCCATCATGGATACGAAATCCCATAATTAGGTGAAGGAGTAAGTGGAGAGACTGCATCGGTGGATAACCAGGATTGGACATACTCCAACGATAGACCGGAGATTATGAACAATCCAGTTATTACAAGGAGGGCTCAAATTCGGGATAGAACTATGTTTTGGGGCGAAAAGACCTTACCGATCCTAATCGCCTTTGAGAGGGCAACTAGACAATTTGTTAGACGAATATATCTAATAAATCCAAATCAAATCAATAGAATAGATGAAATTGAAACTGAACGAGCGATTGAAGAGCTTATCTCCCTCGAATTGATGATCTATCGAGTGAGATTTTAGATGTTGGTCGCTTGAGTGAATCTAGAATACTTCTGATTACGAGAACCGAATTCGAGAGCAAGATTGAGAGGAAATGATAGTAGTAGTTCGTATTGATTCAGAATGTGTGTGTCCATAATTTCTTCTTTTCTATACATTTATACAATGCAAATAATAACGTTGGAACCTAATCTGGCACTATCGGATTTCATGGGAGATCAGTTGGATTCTTCCCGAGATCTTAGCGGAGTGCGTTTGTGTGCTCAACCCATCACGCGTCGTACCAACAAACTGATTCGATCTTCCTGCTGGTCGCGTCCGTGGGCTAGATACAACTGGGCTTCTACCAATTTCCCAGGCCCAACAATTGCCCCAAGATCCAATTGGGCCAGAGAGCGGTTTTTGGATCAATTTGATCTTCCATGATCTCGTTCCTTCTGAGGCGACGTGGCAGCGGGTGAGTGGATGAGACGATTTAACCGCAGAGGCACTTGATTTACTTCCTTTAATAACCCTCGAAGGCTTCAATCTTCTGCAAGTCCCACGTCTTGTCAAGGTAACTTCTCTCTCTTTTTCGAATTCTTACCGTTTCTTCCTTTTGTTCTTCCATGGCGTCTCCTAAGTTGAAGAAGACCCAAGCCCTCATTAGAAGTGTGGATGAGGAGGATGTTCCCTTTCGTTCCCTAGGTCTTCTTAGCGCTAGCGATTCTGCACCAGGGACTTTAGTCCAGTCCGAACTTGATAGGATTTTAGAAATTGGAGGTTTCCCCGTAGGTATTGTCACACGCCTTCCGTCTCCGGATGAACGAGCAGACTGGTTCAAAGAAGGGTGGGTGTGCTTCTTTGAGTATCCTTTCAGAATCGGTCATGTCTTCCCCTTCTCTCGTTTGGTCCAAAACTTTCTGGCCGTGTTAAAGTTGGCTTCTTGCCAAGTCATGCCTCATACATGGCGGTTGCTCCAGACGATTGCTTCCGTTTCTGCAGTAAAAAACATAGATTTTGACTTCGATGCCTTGTGGCGATCCTATTACCTGAGTACTCGGGGTTCCTGTAGGTTCCAGTTACGTCTCCGTAAGGAAAAAAGCCCCCTTGCACTGAATCTAGATGTTAACGATCGAGGATGGAGATCTTGATTCTTTTTTGTTGAGCGTAAAAGCCTTGAAAGCGTTTCTGATTGCACTTTTCTTTTATCAGACTGGAGGATCTCAGGTATCGTGTTTTTCCGCTTCTTTGCTTTAATCGATCGTCTTCTAAATTCCTTCTTACCTGTTCTTCCTTGCAGCCCCTGAACTTGGCGATCCTACTGGTTTTGAAAAAGTAATTGCTTCTCTGTTGGCACTCCCCGAAAACGAAAGATCATTCAAAAATACCAACTTTCTCCTCTCAGAAATCAAAGAGATGTCGACTCCTGCTGCCTCAGTAACTAAAGGCACATGTTCGTTCCTCCAGGTATGCATCTGGCTGGTTTTCGTGGTTTTCCTGTGCTTATGCTGCTGTGTTATGTTATCAGCATCTAAGGGCGGAAGGTCCAGCGCTCGCTTGTCTGGGAAGAGCCTCTTGGATCAAAGGCGATCGGCGGCTATTGCGTCTTCTTCCGCTAGAGGTCCAAGCAAGGTTGGGCCCTCTGTTGGGGTTATCTCCCTAGATTCGCCACCGTCGAAGGTGTCGGGTGTCAAGAGGAAGGCAATTACTGCTCCGAGTTTCTCCGCTGGAATGTTGAAGGAAAGATCGGTTGAGGATCTGCTCAGTTTCGGCGATGCTGAGGCCAAGAAGGAGATTGGTGACCTCCATCCTATAGATTGTATAAACGAAGCTGTAGTGGGTGCTTGGAAGGTTCGAAAAAACTCTTCTTTTATTCGAGCATGTCTTATTTCTCTGTTTTCTTTTTTACATTGCTATCGTGTATGCTTTTTCTGCAGATTTTTTAGTATTCACTTGTGGCGTCTACAACCGTTCAAGAACTGAGTGATCAAGCCGACAGAAAAGTGACTCGCCTGGAGGAGCAGTTGAAGATGGCCGAAGATCGCTTGAAGGCTTCGGATCGCGAACTGTCTTCAATCAAGCGAGACTATGATGCTCGTCTGGAAGGAGTGAAAGCGGAGGTGCGGGCTAAGGCTGAGAGACTTCGTGAGGACGATGCCCATACTGCTGGAGATGTTGGGGCGTATTATTGATTGAAGTCTCGCATCGAAATGATGGAGGAATTTGCTGCTGGCTCCCATGTCGACTGGAAGGTTGATGATGCGAAGGCGGACATGGAAATGATGTATCCTGATGGCAACCCAGGGGCCGAGCTTTTCAAACTGGTAGGTTTTGGCATCGAGGATGACAAGGAGGAGGTCGACCAAGATGGTGTCGAGGCCGTCGAAGGCACGCCCCAAGTCGACCAAGAAGCAATTTCTGGCAGGGAGATCGTTCATGCGGAAAAATCCGGTGAATCTTAGAGCATTTAGGAGTGACTTTTATGTGAACCCCGGTTTTTTTTTCTAAGACTTCTGTGTGTGGATGACAGTGTATGCCCCGTCATGGAGACGGGATGGACAACATAGTTCTTTTGGCGACCAGTCTACCATCGCGGGTCGCGTATTAATCGTAGGAAGTTTTTATGTTTCGTACCTTGCTTCGTTTTTGTTGTGAATTTGCTTTTGCATGTGGTTCATCACTGGTCGGGGATCGATCATGTTGTGGACTTGTTTGCGTGATCACGTCTTTTTAGGGGGAGGCCTGTATGTCGTGTTAGATGTTAGTCATGATAGTTGTATTTTAGGGAGGTAAGCAAATGTATTTTGCGTAATGTGTATAAGGCGTTGTATACCTTATTTTGTAATAAGGCAGGCGGTGTGCCGAAGTGCCTTTTGTTGTTCGTCTCCCTGTGTGTAGATCGATCGTGTTTGTGTTTGTGTAAGCGCTTTTGTGTAGTTGTTATGGATATCCTTTGCAGATCTCGTCCTGAGGCCTCTTGTGTTCCTGTTTTCAAAACATGTCTTTAAAAGGAGATAAGCTTTGAAACGACCGTTGGGGGGGGGGGAGACCCAACGGCCCTCCGATGCTTAAGTTAGTAGTCGTCATGTAGATAAAAGAATGCACAGAGATATAAAAAGATATGTAAGTAAGGGTTTAGAAATGATACAACTTTAGATGAGTCGCATTCCAGCTTCGGGGGATGGGTTCTCCGTCTTTGGTTTCTAGTTGATATGCTCCTTGCCCAACTATTTCTTTGATAAGGTAAGGCCCTTCCCATTGAGGTGCAAGTTTCCCGTCGGCTGGGTCTCTGGTATTTTGAAATGTTCTCCTCAGGACCCAATCCCCTACCTTGAAGACTTTGATTCTGACATTCTTGTTGTAGCTTCGAGCGACTTGCTGTTGGTATCGGACCATCCGGACTCGAGCCTTTTCCCTTGCTTCGTCGACAGTGTCGAGATTGTGGGCTAAATCGATGTCGTTTTATTCTGGTGTTTGGAATCCGTATCGAGCAGTCGAAATAAGTATCTCGGCGGGAATGACTGCTTCAGACCCGTATACGAGCGAGAAGGGACTTTGTCCTGTGGCATTTTTTGGCGTCGTCCTGTCGGACCATAAGATCAAAGGAAGCTCGTCGGCCCATTTTCCTTTTGCCCCAGTGAGGCGTTTCTTCAGGTTATTGATGATGATCTTGTTGCTTGACTCCGCTTGTCCGTTCGACTGTGGATATCTCGGTGTAGATGTGATCAGTGAGATGTTCCATTGTTTGCAGAAGGATCGCGTCTATTTACCGATGAATTGGGAGCCATTGTCGCATACGATTTCTGATGGGACGCCAAACCTGCATAAGATGTTACGTTTTATAAACGAGACGACGTGTTTTTCTTTTACCTCACGGTACACTTCGGCTTCTATCCATTTGGAGAAGTAATCGGTCATGGCCAAGAAGAAAACACGTTGTCCCGACGCAGGAGGTAATTTCCCGACTATGTCCATCCCCCATCGCATGAAGGGCCATGGTGCCAAGGTCGGATGGAGTAGCTCGGATGGCTGGTGGGGGACGGGTGCGTGTCGCTGACAAGCGTCGCACTTCTTGACGTATTCCGCCGCGTCTCTGTTCATTGTGGGCCAGTAGTAACCTGCCCTGTGGGCTTTACCGGACAGGCTGCGTCCCCCGGTGTGGTTTCCACATTCACTGTCGTGTAAAGATTGTAAAATTCAGGGGACTTCCGACGTTTCAAGGCAGCGCAGTAGTAGGCCTTGAGTCTTTTGGCTTCTGCTCTGTCTGGAGGAAGTATTCCGTCTTTGAGTCACTTGATGTAGGGAGTAGTCCAATCCTCTGATGGGTGGACGTTCTCTTCTGGGGTCAGGTCGGCTATGGCTTGAATGTCGCTTGGATTAGCCATTTTGAGAGTTTTGGGCACTGTTGGAGTGGTGATGTGTGCCAGGGGAATACTGCGGAAGTTGCGAGGGTGTAGGTTTGATCCGAGGTTTGCCAAAGCGTCAGCTTGTGTGTTGAGGTCGCGTGGAACTTGTCGGATAGTGAAGCTTTGTAATTTTTTTGCTAGCCTCTTGACGACGTCCAGATATGCCATCATTCTATCGTCTTTTGCGGCGTAGGATCCCTGCACTTGGTTGACGATTAGGAGTGAATCACATGTTACCTCTATGTTTGATATTTCAAGGTCGAGCGCTAGGGTAATTCCGAACACGAGGGCTTCGTATTCCGCTTCGTTGTTGGTCGCGTCCCACTCGCATCTCACGGCTTGGGCTATGTGATCCCCCTGTGGTGATTTTAGCACGATGCCTAGGCCGACTCCTCTTACGTTCGAAGCACCGTCTGTGTGTAGTTGCCACGTGCCCCTGTCTTCTTCTGTTTTCAGGTGTTCCGCTTCCTTTGCGGCTTCTTGTTCTAGCGTCGGACTAAAATCAGCCACAAAGTCGGCTAAAGCCTGAGATTTGATCGCTGTCCGGGGCTCGTATTCAATGTCAAACCCGCTTAGGTGTATGGCCCATTTGGCCATTCGTCCTGTAAATTCTGGCTTCCTCATGATGGCTTTCATGGGATGGTTAGTTCTCACAATAATAGTATGCGATTCAAAGTAAGGTCGTAGTTTATTAGATGCCATGACTAATGCTAAAACTAATTTTTCAAGCAACGTGTACCTTGTTTCTGCTGGAAGTAAGGATCGACTTAAGTAGTAGACAGGTGATTGCTTGCCGTCTTCTTCCCTGGTAAGGACTGCGCTGATGGACGACTCGGAGACTACTAGGTATAGCGGTAACGGTTCATCGTCCTTTGGTTTGGATAACAATAGTGGACTTGATAGGTATGCCTTTAAGTCTTGGAAAGCTTGCTCGTGTGTGGCTGTCCAGTCGAACGACTTATTTTTCTTAAGCGCCTCGTAGAAGAGTTTGCACTTGTCGGACGACTTGGATATAAATCGGTTTAATGCGGCTATCCGTCCTGTCAGTTTTTGGACGTCTTTGACGCACCGAGGAGATCTGAGGTCGACGATTGCTTTTATTTGATCGGGGCTGGCTTCGATCCCCCTTTGAGTGACCATGTATCCCAGGAACTTCCCTGAAGACACTCCGAAAGAGCATTTAGTTGGATTCAATTTCATATCGTACCTCTCAAGTATTTCGAAGGCTTCTTTCAGGTGCTCGATGTGGTCGGCTACTTTCTTGGACTTGACGAGCATATCGTCGATATAGACTTCCATCGTGTCGCCTATTTAATCTTTGAACATCTTGTTTACCAATCTCTGGTACGTGGCTCCTGCATTTTTTAGCCCGAAGGGCATCACTTTATAACAGTACGTACCTTGGCTTGTTATGAAGGCTGTTTTTTCTTGGTCGCTTGGATCCATGAGGATCTGGTTGTAGCCACTGAACGCATCCATGAATGTTAGCATTTTGTGCCCTGCGGTCGCGTCGACCATGGCATCGATGTGTGGTAGAGGGAAAGAGTCCTTTGGACAGGCCTTGTTTAGGTCTGTGAAGTCGATGCATACTCTCCATTTTCCGTTATTCTTTTGTACCACCACCACGTTTGCCAACCAGTCTGGGTACTTGACTTCTCTGATCTTACCTGTTTCAAGTAAATTCTTTACCTCGTCGTCTACAATTTTATTGCGTTCTGGTGCGAACTTTCTCCTTTTCTGCTTGACGGGAGGATGTGATGGATCTACGTTCAGCTTATGAGTGATAATGTCTGGGGAAATTCCTATCATATCTTCATGGGACCAAGCAAAGCAATTAGCGTGAGTACGTAAAAAGGAAATTAAGTCTGCCCTGGTGGGATCGTTTAGGTCTGATCCGACTCTTACTGTTTGCGTCGGCTTAGAATGATCCAATGCGACTTCGTCGAGTGACTCCATTTCTGGCTCGACGTATCGAATGGTCCCTTCGCCGTGCTGTAATTGCTACGCTGTAGTTCTGTCGACTACCCTTTTCATTGAGGTCACGTAGCATTCCTTGGCAGCCCTTTGGTCGCCTTTGATTTCCTATACCCTCCACTTGGTCGGGAATTTTATCGTTTGGTGAGAAGTGGAAGGTACAGCTTTCATGGCGTGGATCCAAGGTCTGCCAAGGATCGCATTGTATGGGGACGGGCAGTCGAGAATTAAAAACTTTACCTATTGGTTTACTCCACCCGCATGCGTTGTTAACACGACTTCGCCCGAGGTGTATTTAACCTCTCCACTGAACCCGACCAGAGGGGTCGAATTTCGGGTTAGGTCATCCTCGCTTAAACCCATGCCTTTTAGGGCATCGAGTGTTAACAAGTTGGTGGAGCTTCCTGTGTCGATTAGTACACGACGAATCAAACAATTGCTAATTGATAAAGAGATTACCAAACCATCGTGATGATCGCCCAGATCTTGGGCTTCTGAGTCGTCGAATGTAATGGCTGGATCATTTGGACTCTGCGATCGCTTCGCCCCTGATGGAGTAGGTCTGTCGCCGTGACTTTCTCAGGCATGCCTTTTTGCGGTGGAGTACGTGTTTCCACATACGTCCGACCCTCCTGAGATAGTGTTAACAATTTTAGTTGGAATCAGAGAGGATGGTTTATCCGAGGATACCTGGTCCTTTCGGTCGAGAGTCGCCTTGGCTCTGTCTGATATTACGTCGCACAATAGCCCTTGTGCAAGGAGTCTGGCGACTTCTTTGCGAAGGGCTATGCACTCGTCGGTTGAGTGTCCATGGTCTCCGTGGAATTCACACCATCAGTTCATGTCCTTTCTGGCGTCTGGCTTGTCGCTCTCCGAGGCCATCTTACTTCCTTTCCGTATTTGTCGAAACTCTTCACAAGTTCCGACACAGATATGTTAAAGTTGTAAGAATGGAGTTTTGGAGGGAGAGCGGGGTTGGTTCGCCAGTCTTGGTTCCTGTCATGAGAATTGTTTACCTGACCGGAGTCGTTCTGCCCCTTAGGGTATGGTTGGTGTCGTCGGTCGCATCGATGATCCGACGGTCCTTTCCGATCGACGCGATCGGGACTCTTTCTTGTCTTGAAAGGTTCTTTGTCCTCTTCGAGCCTAACCTGTGCCATGGTTTTAGCCTGGACGTCTTCGAAGCTTCTGCACGGGTATTTGGTCAGTTCGCGGTAAAGCTCGCTGCCCCTGACCAGACCCCGGCGGAATGCCTCGATTGACGTGGGAATGTCGCAATACGGGATATCGACCTTTTCCTTGTTGTACCTATTAAGATAATCTCTTAAGGGTTCGCCATACCTTTGCACGATTCGATACAAATCGCTTGATTGCTTTTCCAGCCTCCGGCTGCTGGCGAATTGGATTTTGAATGAGTTGACCAGGTCAGCGAAAGAGGCGACGGATCCCTGCGGTAAGTGCATAAGCCAGGTTAGTGCAGGTCCCGTGAGGGTCGTGCCGAAGCTTTTGCACATGACGGCCTCACGGTTCCCCCTAGGGATCGAAATAGTCATTAATTTTTGCTTATAAATTGAAACGTGGTCATCTGGATCCCCGGTCCCGTCGTAGTTGGGCATGTTGGGGATATGGAATTTCTTGGGAATTTCCACGCGTGCAATCGCTTCCGTGAAGGGCGAGTCTTCGTATCCATCGACCGCTTCTTTCTCGATCGGTTGAGGAACCCCCGGGATTCGCGCAATACGATCGTCCAGGGCCTTGAGGTGCTCCCCGATAGCTTGTTGGATAAGAGCTTGGATATCGGTTGGAGCCGGTACCTGTGGAGCGGTTGCTCAGACTTCTGGGAGTCCGGCTACGAGATTGTTAGTTATACCAGCAGAGATTTGGGGTGTCTGAAACATTCCAGCGGGCATAGAAGCCTGAGTTGGTGCGATAAGAGTCACGTCTGCTCTGTCCATATCGAGTCTGGTGGGTAGTCCTTCAGTATTGACTACACGTCTGGATCCCCCAGGGTTTGATGCAACCGATTGTACCTGAGATTTCAGCATTTCGTTCTCACGGGTTAGTCGAGTAATTTCAGATTCAGATTGAGTACTTAGCTTTTTGGTCCTGGTGCGTCGTTGGACCAATTCCTCTTGAAGGATTTCTATGGCTTTTGCGAGTTCTTGGATTTGAGGATTTCCAGTTGGTTGAGCGTTGGCGTTCTCGGTCAGGGCTTCGACCATGGGGTCGACCTGATTTTGCTCTTCAGTGGTGATTGCGGGGTTTCCGGTGGCGTCCATGATTGAATTGGATCCTTGATTGGCTAGATGCCCCACGGTGGACGCCAAATTGTTTTGGGGCGAAAATACCTTACCGATCCTAATCGCCTTTGAGAGGGCAACTAGACAATTTGTTAGACGAATATATCTAATAAATCCAAATCAAATCAATAGAATAGATGAAATTGAAACTGAACGAGCGACTGAAGAGCTTATCTCCCTCGAATTGATGATCTATCGAGTGAGATTTTAGATGTCGGTCGCTTGAGTGAATCTAGAATACTTCTGATTACGAGAACTGAATTCGAGAGCAAGATTGAGAGGAAATGATAGTAGTAGTTCGTATTGATTCAGAATGTGTGTGTCCATAATTTCCTCTTTTCTATACATTTATACGATGCAAATAATAACGTTGGAACCTAATCTGGCACTATCGGATTTCATGGGAGATCAGTTGGATCCTTCCCGAGATCTTAGCGGAGTGCGTTTGTGTGCTCAACCCATCACGCGTAGTTCCAACGAACTGATTCGATCTTCCTGCTGGTCGCGTCCATGGGCTAGATACAATTGGGCTTCTACCAATTTCCCAGACCCAACAAACTATACATCAGAGGTTGAATGAAGATTTGAAGAAACACATTTGGGACCTTCATGACAATAATTAGATCGTCTGATGTTTGTCATTAAATTCGGTCATTTGCTTTAGTTTATGTTGTTTTCACGTGTTGTTTTGTATTTTCTTAAATTTATGCATCGCTTTTGTTAATTTAAATATCAATGTATGTTTGTCATTAATTTCATTTGATTTTTAATATTCGTGCTTAATTTTAAATAAATATATAACAAAATATATAAATTAAAATAGAATTAATAAATTTTATGTATGTTTTTTTTAATTTTATATATATTTAGGGGTATAATATTGTAATTTAATATAATAAAGGGTATATTGGTAATTTAATATAAACAAAAGGATATAATTGTAATTTAAACTAAACCTAAAAGCCCCTCCTAAAAGCCTCCAATACACCTAGGGGTTTTTAGCAATTAATTCATCCAAAAATCCTCTAAAAGACCCATCCTATGAGACTTGGTTAAAGATGCTCTAAGAACACATAACTGACTTGAACATCGAGTGACTTTAGGAGAGATCTGACCCTCCCGTTGGCTCATTTTTTTGGCGCAGATTTGTTTGTTGATCAAGTTCTTGGGGAGATCTATCATCGTTGGTGCCCTTAATCTTCATGGTAAAATGTATGTTACCACATTTGGTGTTTTCTTTGAGAACTGAGGGCTATGATGGATGAAACTCGATGGATCTATGAACGAGCAAGATTGACCATCATCGACATGAGCTCGGGACTAGCGATACCCATGCAACGAGCCGTCTGGAGGAGGTGGCGACCTTCATGCGCGTAAGGAGGCGCCAGTGGACCAAGGCCAAGCTACATGCCCGATCTCCTACATTGGGGTCGGAGACACCGCCACCAACGGATTTTCGCGACAATGGAATAATCAACTCCTGTGAAGAAGAGATTAGGGGTTTCCTCTTGCAATTGACAAGCATTTGGAGGGATACCTTCAATCAAGTCAACAAGAACACGAGCATATGGCTTTGATGATGTGATGAAGATGCAATGCCTTATCTGATGACAGTAGAAGTGAAGGAAAGAACATAAATTGATGATATGGATGAAGAGGGTACTAGGATGTTGAAAGTGGAAGAAGATGGCATGGAGTTCAAGCACGAGGGTGTTATGAAGGGTCTTATTTAGAAGGCATCCATCTCAAGCTTAGTTAGAAGAAAATCATGCAAACCGTGCCACTTCGTGGTCGTCTTGCCGCTGGAGAAAAGAGCGTCACCACCGTCGAGACACGTTGGTGGACTTTTCTTGACGCCATGGACGCAACTGAACCAACATCGAGCCATTCCGTCATCATTTTGGCTGATGTCGAGCCATTCAAAATCGTCTATGTTTGCGCAAAAACAGTAAGTTCGTGCCAAGTTTGTCCCACTTTTCTGACTCCATAGAGGGATTTCGGCCTCCTCGATCCACCACCGATTATACCTTGCAAAACCACGAGTCCATATCCATCGGCATCGCTCAATTTGGACTCCGTTTGAGCCCATAAGAGTTATCCAAAGTAGGCTCCTTGAAGGGAGATGTTTGGAAATTTTCTGAATTCGTGCGTGAACGAGCATCTAAAATAGGTGTTTTCTGGCGTTGATGGAATATCTCAGTCGATGCGACCCACCTCGCGTGAAAGCTTGCAGCGCAATGTGTCCGAAGTAGCCGACCTTACTCCATTAGGACTTTGTCTAAGCCTGTACGAGCCATCTGAAGTACGCTCGCTAAAGGGGAATAGCTAGAAATTCACGTTTTGTGCATAAGTTTGTTTATGTAACTAACATCTTCCGACGCCAATGGAGAAGCTCAGTCACCACGACTCACATTTGGTGATTGCTTGCAACGTCATGAGTACTAGTCTATAGCCACCAACCTCGCTCCGTTTGAGCCATACGAGTCGTCCAAAGTAGGTTGTCGAAGGGTGAAATCTGAAAATTCTTTATATTTGCACCATGAATCAGTTTTTTTGGCTGGTATTTTCCGGTGTCATTGTAGGATCGCAGCCTTTGCGACCCACCTCGGGTGAAAGTTTGTAACGTCATGAGTCCATAGCCACCGGCCTTGTATCATTTCAATGTCGTTTGATCCACCTACGAGCCGCTCGAACATGAGCCCACAAAAAGTTATCAAATGGAAATCAAAATGTTTTTGTCAAAATTCAAATTGGCTCTCCCACATTTAATTGAAGAGGGACGTGGAGGTGGGTACCAACAAACAAAGAAGTAGGACGTTGATCGGTAAATTTGATATTAAATATTCATTTCGTTCAATCTATTTCGATATAGATGTTTTATATATACTTGGAACGTATAAATTTGATTATTATACGATAATTGTACATACATATTATGTCGGTACAAATTCGGGAGCCAACCATTAACAAAAGTGGGATCCAAGCTTTAACTATATAAGATCAACAAGTAGGGCGGTGAGACTGACGTTCGGGGCACGAGATGATTGAACAGCGACAACGATCAACACTAGGGGCACACAATAAGCCCTTCGATGTTGGTACCAGGAGTCTGCCTATCAAATAAATTCGATGCGCTCAACCTAAGCATAAGCATTAGAACTCACTCGCCAACGAAGTTTGCTACCACTCTATTTGAGTTCATGATGGAGCATCATATTTGTTGAAAGATAGTTTTTTGGTTACATGTTATTTGCTTCAAAGTGATAGTTGGCAATTGAGAAAATGAGAAGTGTCTCTTTAAGACATGTTGGCATTATTGATTTATAAAGGAATGAGTTAAGCCACGGACTAAGAAATTGTTAGGTAACAAAAGTCCATGCATAGGGGCAATGCCTCATCAAGGATAGGTTCTTTCTTGGAAACTATATTGCATTCTATAGTGCTTGGGGTGAATGTCGCTTGCAGACACACATGATTTTCAAGCATCAAATGTTGGGAATCTTATTGGACATCGAAAGTCGATGGCATACTCCTCATGTCCGAGGATAACCATGACGACTTTGGAAGAAAAAAGTTTAAGTGAGAATTTCATTTTCTAAGAAATCAAAGAAAACAGCTTAGGAGGATCCACACACAACAAATGTTTGGACAACCTGGCAAAAAATGTTGATTCACAATGAGAAAGATTCCCAAAATACGGCATCAAAACTTAGGCAACTGGACTAATACGGGTTGACTTCGACATTATCCAATCAGACGAATAAAATTTAGCGTGACAACTAAGTTATTAATCTTCGGATTTTGATCATAATTTTTTCTGTTATTCATACTTACAATAAGTGAGATCATTATACTATGAATTTGATTTCTCTATGAGTGTATTGAAAGCATGGCATAGGATGTTTGAAGCAACATGCCAATAGACCATAGGGTACAAGGTGCCATTAACCCCCATTTTTTTCCCTTTTGATTATTGTCAACTTTGTTGATATTTAGTATCTCCAATGAGGCACTATCCGTCTCTTTGAAATTAATGTTGATCTTACAGACTTGGGTCGTGTGAGACCGAACCCCAAAATAGGTGAGCATAAGCTGCTCAAAGACAGAAGTGACACTTGCTTCCAAAGAAACATAGAGCATGAATTGCTGAGAGATTAGAAAGTGAACTAGCTATCACGCCAGCTAACATGTATGTTGTAGCACGAGCTACTCAAAGGAAAAGATGGCACAAGCTTCCATCGAGACATAGAGCACAAACTGCTCGGAAATCAAAAGGCACGGGCTGCCATTGATCCCTGATTTTTCCTTTATTCTTTATTGTTCACAATTTATTACATTTGATATTACGATTGCGACTTTGCTTCTATCAATTATGTTTGTCATTGATTATATGTTGTTGGGTTGTTTGAGATCAAACCCAAAACGTGTGAGCACGAGTTACCCAAAGACAAAAGAGGCACTAACTACCAATAAAACAAGAGAGCACGAGCTATTTACAGGAAAACGTTCACATGCTTCCACTGGCACAACAACATGGGTTGATGAAGCTCAAAGAAATGGCATGGGATGCAAAAATCAAATTTGACTAAGGGAGAAACAACATGTTTTATTGATATTCAGATTTGTCAAAAAGAACATCGCACAAGTTCAGGTCAAACCAAGTAGCTCAGTGGCGTACATCAACTAGCCCAGGGGCTTACATCAAGTAGCCTAGGGGTGTACACAAAACCGAGTAGCCAACGGGCGTACATGAAGTAACCCATGGGGGTACACAAAACTGAGTAGCCCAGGGGCGTACATGATGTATCCCAGGGGTGTACACAAAACCGAGTAGCCTAGGGACGTCGTACATCAAGTAGCCCAGGGGTGTACACAAAACGGAGTAGCCTAGGAGCGTACATTAAGTAGCCTAGGGGTGTACACAAAACCTAGTAGCCTAGGGGCGTACATCAAGTAGCCTAGGGGTGTACAAAAAATGAAGTAGCTTGGGGGTGTACACAAAACCTAGTAGCCTAGGGACGTACATTACTTAAACTAGTGGTGTACACAAAACCGAGTAGCCTAGGGACGTACATTGGTCGTGTGTGTTTTGCCCGGGCCGTGAGTGCCCCAATCCAAGCAACCGGGCATTTTAATTGGGCCTTTGTCTTGTTGGACCCTTATAAGTGTAGATGCAAGGTTACTCAGGCTATGAATGAGCATGAAGATCGTTTGTTTTCGGGTTACAAGCCTACGTACGCCGCGAGAATCCGAGGGGGAAAATAAAGAGGTAAATTATTTACTTTAATTAAAATCTGCCCATTAAATATGGGATGGGTAATTAATATGCCCAAAAAGAAAAGAAAATAGGCCTATTAAGGGGCTTGCCATTAGTAATTAGGTATTTATGCTCATAATTTTCTATTTGTCTAAACTAACTAGTTACATGTGCGCCTGTGCTATGCACGTGTTCATTTCATATTTAATTCTACATTTTGTAGACAATTAGATTAGTGGATATTCTTGATATATTGGTGTAATTTACAGAATTTCTAAATCAAATATATCAACAAAACAATATTTATAAGGTATGTGTTTGGATCATATGAGGAGAAGGGCTAGGGTGTAAAGTGTGGAGTTGTGAGACCAGTTAGATCGAGATGATCAAATGGCTGATCTTTATCTCATTTTTAATACAAAACGGTGGCATTTTTTTTTAAAATTTTGGTACTTTTCTTTTTCCTTTCCTTTTCTACCCCTCCCTTTCTACCCATTCTTCCTCCCATTCTCATTGCTCGTTGTTAGCCACAATTGTTGAAGCTTCTCTCTGTCCTTCTCCCTTCCGTTCATTCATTCAATTTCTTCTTCATTTTTTGCATCAAATCGTGATGGACTTTGCTACATATTAAGCTTGTCTCCGTTTTTTCCCGATCATGTTCTTCCACTTTTGTTCTAATTGCTCTGATTTTACTCTCCTTCGATGCTCTTCAATACTGTAGTTTCGCACATCAGTCCTCTTTCTTTATTAGAATCGTGATAGCTAAAGGTGTTTACTTTTCATCTTTCTTCCTCAATTTGTTGTTTTTTCTTATTTAGGTTTTGCACATTGAATTTTGTTACGAATCTATTGTTGTGAATCGACGGGTTTTGCTCATGATTTTTGCATGGATTTGTGATTAGCATATTAAACTTATCACTCTAATCCTCTTGGAAGTCGGAGGCCGCTCTTGTTTGACGGTCAATTGATTATTGTTTGGATTATGTATTAGAATTTGGTGTTTTCAACTGGTTTAATTTCTTACGCACCTGTACTCTACTAGTTATGCACATGTAATGTATTATTTATACACCTATAACTTACTAGTTATTAATTTTTGAGTGAAATCAGACTATATCATATGTGATGGGGTTGATATAGGACATGCATATTTGTTGAGCGGTTCTTAATCATATTTAGAGTATTGAATTTTAGGTTGTGAACCTACAATTTGTCATTTGAGAAAGGTATGCGAAATAAAATTTGGGCTCTTTGAAACTACAATGGAGGCTGATTAAACCATGGTTGTGGATTACATATTTCCTATAAACACGTGTATTAGTCTTAAAAATTTGTTTACTTGATCAATTGAGATTGTCAAACCCTCAAATTGTTGGTTGGACAATATGGTCCAGTTCGTTTCTCTTATTTGTTTTGTTTCATGCATAAAGCTAATTCTTAGTCTCTTGTTTGTTTTTTTCTAAAAGTTGAAAAATCACTTTAAAGTCTATTATCTCAATAAGATAAAGCAATGTGTTTAATGCATATGATGTAGGTTTGAATCCTACATAGGCTACGAGAGTAAAATCATGTTTTGCACAAACATTGTTAAATTATGGGTCTTGTACAAGTAGTAAAGGAATGATCGAATTATTTATCACTCTGGATCAACTTTTCCAACCAACTATTGTTCCTCAACCACTCATTTCATAGTATTGGAGAGGGATCGTAAAAAAATAACACGTAGATGCTTTTAACTAACATGATATTTGAGGTAGCCATAATCAATTGAGTTTCCAATGAAAGTTGTCTAGACAATGTGATTTTGCATGAGAATTCAAATGATACATATATGGATTGTACACAAATCATCAAAGAAATATGGGCTAGACGCTTGAGAAAGGCAAGCATTAGTCAGATGAAATTGTCATCATATGAAATATTGTGTTCATGTAATTATATATAGCCAAGCACATGATTGAGTAACAATTTGCATTTGAATGTATTCTTGTAAAATATTGAGCATTAAAGAACTCCATATGATATAAGAGTAGGATGTGAGATATATTATGTCTAGTGCTTACATTTAATCTCCAACGTTTAGTAGTCCACATGATTGAATTGAATATACAAGAAATGACAAATACAGTCGGCAATGTTGCATTGAGTTGCATTGAAGTTTTAAGAGCTTATTTATGCACTTGTGGTAAGTAGTTATGCACTATTACATACAAGACACGCACTTTAATACAGTGAGTTACCATAAGCATGATTTGTAGCCTATGAGGGTTTCGAACCCACATCAATGTGTATCAACACAATGCTCTACCATTTGAGCTAAAAGGCTATGACAATATCAAATTTTTGGCCTAGACACTTTATTGATAGTACGTAACTCAAACATGAATAAAAGCATTAAGTAATGCCTATTGATGCCCTTTTTATACATTTAATGATGCGTTTTTAGTAACAAATGTACATTATTAAGTACTTAGTTATGCAATTTTACTAACAAGACATGCAATTTCTTATTAACTCACTGATTCACTTTAAATGACAAAGACATGCACTAAAAGTACTTAATTATGCACGTTTACTAACAAGATATGCACTTTTGTACATTTAGTGATACACTTTTATACATCTAGTGATGCAGTGTTTATACATTCAGTGATGTACTTTTTCTAATAAGATATGCCCCATCAGGCACTTATTTGTGCACTTTTTTACCAACATTATATGCAGTTTTTAAATTAGCGGACTTATGCAATTTCAATGACAATGATATGCACTAAAAGTAACTAATTATGCATTTTTACTAAGAAGACATGCAATTTAATACACTTAACTATGCACTAAATTTCTAAAACCAAATCTACGAAAGAGACACACATAAAACTTCAGAGTACAATAATTCCAAGAGGCAAACACAAAATTTCATTGTTTACTCGAATCATTAAACATGTTTCAACATATGAATCCTAGAAATCTTGATTTACAAAAAACATAAGCATCATGACGCATGAACCCTAAATTTGAACACATGAACCCTTAATTTGAACTCATGAACCCCAAATCTGAACACATGAATTTTAAATCGAAACACATGCACCTTAAATCGCAACAGTAGACAAACATAAACTAAAATTTAGGAGTGAGGTAAAACTTACCTTGTTTTGCTTCCCCTTTCGAAGTGTTTTTTACGCTCACCATTTTGCTTCTCCATTTTCTTCAACTCGTCGAATCTTCAAGCAGTTATTAAGAGGAAGAATGGGAGATTGGAGATGGATGGAGATACAAAGGTAGATTTATTGATTTTTGTGGTGATTTCGAAGGAAAGGGATTGGAGATGAGATGGAGATTTGAAAGGCGAATCGAGAGGCAGGTTATCAGAGGAACGCATCTTTGAAAATCTGAATAGGGGGAGGGTTTATGGGAGGGTAGAGTTTTGTGCTTAATTACGGGACAGTGCCACTGAAAAAATATCAAGCGACACGCGTCTCCCTTTATCAATATTCTAATATATTTTTTATTTTAGTCCTAGCCACTCATCTGTCTCATCCAACGGCTGTAATAAATCCGCATTTTTCACCTAGTGCGTAGTGAACTTGGTTGAGGGCCATACCTGGGGTTTGTTCGCGACCAAGCATCCTTCTTCTTCCTTTGAATCTGCGTGTGTATCTCCATAGCGGTGTGGGTCATGGAGTTGAGGTCCTTGATGTTGAGGATCTTGAGTTGCTCGCAAACCTCAATGTCAAGCACTCGGAGAAACATAGACCTCATGGACGAGGGGGCGGGATGCACTCTAGCCTTGTGGCACATCTCCTCTAACTCGGCAAAGAACTCGAGCGGCGTGCGGGACCCTTGTGTCGCAAGGGCGATCTTGAGGCGCATGTCCTCCTTGTAGTCTGCGGGCACATACCGTTTTGTCATCACATATATCAATTGGTTCCAGATTGAAATGGGATCCAATCGCCTTCTAGCTTGCTCGCTGGTGAGACAAAACCACCAAACACGAGCGGCGCCGGTAAAGTGCAGGGTCGTGATCTCGATCTTCTCATGCTCCATGTATTGGCAGTGGGCCAGGACATACTCTGTGGATTGCTTCCATTCAAGAAATTTTAAAGCATCATATTCACAAGCAAAAGGCTCAATTTTTACCTTAATGTCACGACGCTGAGTTGCAACCATAGGGGGTTGCAGAGGCGCGTCGCGCTGCAGAGGCATGTCTCGCCTGGCGTCACGTGCGTGCTCACGCTGGGGGCGAAGCTCGCAGCGGCGCTATAATGGGGGCGCGCCGCTATCCGTTCGTGGCGGCATGTAGAACTCATCGCATTGCTCACGTGCAGGAACACTGCCACCGAGAATGTAATCCTCATCTTCATGGTAGTCGAAGATGGGGTCACTAACGTGTGGCATCTCAGGCTGGCGCGCGGTGGCTTCAAGGTCTTCGTCATCGTCGACAAAGTCATGGAAGTCGTTGTTGTTGCGCTCCATCTCGCTCGTGTTGTGGTAGCGCGCGTTGCAGCATGCAGTCTTCCTCCCGTCGATGGTGTTAACATAAGGAAAGGGGTCCTTGGACACGCGGTGGCTGCGAGAGGGGCCAACATTGGAGGCACCGTCGTCAAAAGGCTCATGGCACACGAAGGGGGACACAAGGGCAGGACTATACCGCTCACATGAGTCCACGCGCCCTGGCTGGTTTTGGTGGCTCTCCACCTGGGATCGCAATCGTTGAGGCTACACTGTTGGCGCTGCAGCGGGGGCCTTGCCGCGAGAGAGGACGGCATCGTCGGCCGCGTCAGGCCACTACGCCATGGGATTGCCATGGGGATCGCACGCGCGCTTTTGGTTGCGCGCAGTTGCGCAGTCTTGGCATCGCGCTCGCGGAAGGCTGCAACGACTTCTTCCTCGCGCGCGGCTAGTTGGGCTTGCAGCGCGGCGTAGGCGTCTTGCGCGTTGCAGATGCACTGCGCGACGTCGGATTGGGTGGATGGAGGACTCGTTGTGTCTATGGAGAAATCACCTACACGAATCAAAGAAAAAGAACCAAGGGAAAACCAAGTCCTTGTCTCGCAAGGAACCAACAAAAAATTTCGCATAAAGAAACAAATTTTGGCTCTCGTCAGGAGGGTTGGTTTGACGTATGGCTTGAAGCAAAGGATAGCAATAATCAATTCAAGCAAGCATCCTGATCCAAACAATTCAAGCAATCAAATTCAAGTCTTTCAAATTATTTAGCAAGAAATCGCAAGCAAGAAAGTTGACACCTTGATTGAGTGTCGTCGAAAACTTGTTTTAGAAGAAATGGAGATGAGAGAATGGATCTTGCGCCGTGGTGAACATGCACTTCCTAGATCGCTTGAGGCTTTCATTTTTTGTTTTGTCCTTCCTTAAAAAAATTGGAGAATCTTTGGGAGACAATTTTTTTTAATCAGACGTAAGACTTTTTTTTAGAGAATCTCACAAGATTTTGTTGCCTTCTGAGAGAAGAGAGAGAAGAGGGAATTTGTCCAGAAAGAAAAAAGGAAAAAACTAACTAGCATGCAAAACTCTATCCAAATAAAAATAGAGAGAGAGAGAGAGAGAGAGAGAGAGAGAGAGAGAGAGAGAGAGAGAGAGAGAGAGAGAGAGAGAGAGAGAGAGAGAGATTCCAAAAGTTGTTAGGAAAGTTATCTACTTGGAAGGAAAAAAATATTGCTAAAAGGAAAGGATAAGATTTGGCTTACAAACTTTGAAAAGTCAAAGATATGGTTCTTTAAAGCCAAGAAAGGGTTAGGGTAGGCCGTAAGTAGGGCTCATCTACGGTGGTGGCAGTCACAAGTGACTACGTGCGGTGGGTGGCGGAAGCGGTAGCGCGGGAGTGCGGGCGGCGGTGGGCGAAAAAGTGGCAAAAATAGATTTTTTATGCCGAAAATTTTCAAGATTCACAAGAAAAACAAGAAGACTTAGCTTGACAGTGGCTCTGATACCAGTTGATGTAAAAGTCCCCGTTGTCACGTTTGCAAATGCTCTGGAATGCAACGTAGTCAAGCCAAGCGCCAAGCTTGCGTCTTCACAGTGTCTTTAGAGGTTTTCCTAAGCCAAAGAGATTACTTTTATTCCGGTGATGCCGTGGAAGCGAAGGGTGCATACCCTTGTTGAAATGCACGAAATCCTGGAAGGAAATCGTAGACGAGAGCGGCTAAAGTGATGGCCTTGTGTGAGATCCAAGAGAGGATCTTGATGATGCTCAAAGTGATGAGCTTTGGGACTCAAAGTGACGAGTTTTAGGGATAGAAATAACCACAATAAGATAGATGACGTCTAGGCTCAAGCAAGATAAATAACCTAAACTTTTATTAACTTAAGCAAAAATGTGAGTTTTACAAAGGAAATAACAAGTATTTAAAGGCTAAAACTAACACTAAAGATAGAAAAACATCTAAGCCAAAACATGGGCTTGGACGTGTGGCCCATGACACATGGTGCGCGCCTCGTCAAGCCAAAAACATTAAAAATAACAACCTGCTAAAAATATCTCAAATTATCCTAATAAAACTCAAAATAACTCAAAACAGAAATAGCAAAGATTTGCGCACCGGGGAGCGCGCTGAGGGCGTCGCGCCGCAGGAGATGCGCCAGGGAGCGCACGCAACACAAGGAGTGTCAAGCGACACGCGAAGACAACATCTTGCAGCGCGTGCGACACAATGAGTGTCACACGATACAGACGACACACGCGACGCGTGACGCGACGCAACCCTCTCGGCTAGTAAACCTCAAAACCCAAAAATGTGACTGCAGTCACGTTGATGGGCTCGGAGGCGGTGTCAGTGCTTGCGATGGACTTGGTGACCAGCGACTGGGTTGCTTGGGCGATGGCGCGGGCTCTCGCTCTGGTCACGGGTCCGGGTGCACAGATGCTGAGCTTGTCTTCTTCGTCCTTCGCCAACCTCTTTGATAGAGAAATCATTGCTAAAGAAAATAGTCTAAAATAAAGAGTTAATACTCTACAAAATCTAGTCTTGAATGATTTGAGTCAAAGAGCTAAGGTGAAATGGTTGGTCAATGGTGATGAAAATTCCAGATTCTTCCATTCCACGATTAAGCAAAAGAGAGCTACCACTCGTATTTTTTCTATATCCACATATGATGATTACTTCTTAGAGACCCCAAATGAGATTGAGAATCATATTTAGAGTTATTATAAGGCACTAAAGGTGTGCAAAGCAACATCGATCCCTTCATCTGTTCATCAGGAACTTGCTTAAACCATGATGACTTGGGGCAAATAATTCAACCTGCTACTAGCAAGGAGATCCGGTTAGCTCTTTTCTCTATTTCGGACCACAAATCTGCTGGCCCTGATGGATACAATAGTGTTTTTTTAAAGAAGTCATAGGTTGTTATTGGTAATGATGTTACGACTGCAATTCAAGAATTGTTCACTTCTGGCAAGCTCCTACAACGATTAAATGCCCAACATTCACCTTATTCCAAAGAATTGCTCTCCCTAAGGCATCCGTGATTACAGACCGATATCTTGCTGCTCTACGGTTTATAAAATCATCTCCAAGATTTTGGCGTCTAGAATGTCTTTTGTTGCCTGCAAGTTGATCTCTACAAAACAAGGGGCGTTTCTTCCTAAGAGAGGCATCTGGCATAATGTCATTGTGTGTCAGGATATCTTGAAACATTATGAGTGCACTACCACCTCTCCTAGATGTACCATAAAAGTTTATTTATGGAAAGCATATGATTCTATTAACTGGCACTTCATTCTTGTTGTCCTTGTAGGGTTTGGTTTTCCTCCAAGATTTGTGCAATTGGTCAAAAAGTGTATCTCTACCACCTCTTTTTCGATCAACATTAATGGGGGTCATGTTGGCTTTTTCAAAGGAAAGTGAGGCTTGAGACAGGGTCACCCCATGGCCCCGTATTTGTTCGCTATAGGCATGGAATATTTCAACATTTTGATTTATAAGACTACTTCTTCCCCTTAGTTTTCATTCCACCGAGATGCATGTGTACCAAAACTTCGTACCTGTGTTGCAGATGACCTGTTCGTCTTTGCCGAAGGAAACCTCCAATCTGCAATTATTATCAAAGACAACATCAACTCCTTCTCAAGTGTGTCAGGCCTGAAGTGAAATCAATACAAATCTCATGTGTTCTTAGTCGGTATTGACAACTCAACCAAAAGCAACATTCTGAGTGCGCTGCAAATCCAGAAGGGTATACTCCAAGTTACGTACCTTGGCCTCCCTCTCCACTCTAGGAAGATGCAAGCGAATGAGTATGGTACCCTGATTGAAAAAATTAGTAAAAAAATCAATTCTTGGTCAACCATCAACTTGTCTTATGCAGGCCGTGTGCAGCTTATTCAATCTGTTATGATGGGCATTCTCAATTTCTGGTGTAAAGTGATTTTATTCCCTCAGAAAGTGATCAAGGTTATTCAAGGCATGTTGAGGAGCTTCTTGTGGAGTGGAAATGAGAAATCTCGCAGATCCTTGGTTGCCTGGAATGATGTTGCTAGGCCGAGATCAGAAGGGGGATTGGGCTTCAAGGAACTTCTTGCTTGGAATCGAGCACAAATGGCCAACCTTGTTTGACACATTGATCAAGGTGTGCATAACATTTGGACCGAATGGGCAAACTCATCTCTTCTCAAAAGCAAATCCATCTGGCAGATGTGGAAGAAGGACAATGATAGTTGGGCTTGGCCCTTCGTCCTTCAAGTTAGGGACGAGATCCTTGCCAAACAGAGAAGCTTGGACTCTAACAGCTGGGATTTGATATGGTCATGTGAGCCTCGATCGAGAACCTGTAATGTCCTCTATGAGTTATGGAGATAAAAAACCAACAGACTGCCATGGGGAGATGTTATTTGGGATACCGCAGTGATCCCTAGATCTGCATTTATTATGTGGATCGCTGCAAAGAACAATACCCCTACGTTGGATTACCTATCTTTAATTAGTCTGGTTGATTCTGCTACTTGTATTTTGTGTAACACCTCTACTGAAACTAGCCTTCACCGATGGTTCGAATGTCCCTTTTCAAGTGCATTGATCAAACAAGTTATGTAGTGGATTGAGGTCCACCAATGCAAAACTTCTATAGAGGAATGGTTGCTATGGTTCTTAGCAAGCAAGAGATCGAGTTCCGTTGTGTTCAAGATCCGTATATGTGCCTTCACATGCGCAGTATATAACATTTGGACCACCGGAAATACCAAGACTTGGCAGGGAACAACAATTACTGAGGTGGATTGCAGTCGGAAAACCATCAAAGATGTGAAACCCCGCCTTATGGGCAACATTAAGGGGAACGATAGGAAGACACGCAGATGGCTCCACCATATTAGAGTAAGTTGATTTTTTTTGTGAGCTAATTCTTGCAGATTGCTAGCTTAGTTATGGCTGATTTGTTTGTTGAAGTTGCTTGTGTTTGCAAATCCATTGCTTGTTGAGCGTTGCTTCGCTCTGTTGCTCAACTTGTTCCAAATGCCTATCTTTCGGCTAAGTCGGTGCCTTTTGTATTTGTTTTTATAAATGCAATACATTTACCTTTTCAAACAAAAAATATGATAAACATATCAAATGGATAAAACCGCCCCTAGAATTTGTTAAGCCTAACTTTGACACTTTTAGAGCTTTAAACTTGAATTGCCACATTGCAATCCTGATTAGAAATCATTTAGGACGTCCGCTCTTTCTTGACAAATGAAACATATCACGCACATCAGTATTTGTTGAATCATAGTGTGTTAGTCAGGGAACGACAAGACTGTTTCCTTGGCAGCAAAAATAATATTTCGGAAGGTAACCACAACACAATTCATTTAGATAGAAAAACTCAATCAACCAAATAGTTGGTTTGAGAAAAAACCTCTACAACTAGGTGTTCCCCAAGGAGGATTTCAAACATACACTTGTATTATTGATAAAGTTGTACAATCTCACAAGTCTTCTCTCCATGTGTTCTCACACAAATTCTAGACTTCTAGACTCTAAGTGTAATTAACTCAACAACAAACAAGAAGACAAGAAACCTAAGCAAATACTCAAAAGTTTGTACATTGACTTCAGATCTCGATCTCTATATCTATATTCAGGAAGCTCTCAGTTGTTGTACTCGTTGTGTTGTCTTGGGATGTGTACCTTTCCCTAAGGTATGCACGGGTATATATAGTCATAAGACCTATTGCTTAACAAATATCATAATAGCTCACAAAGTGCAATATAAAGTAACGATAAGATCTATACCTAATCTAAATATCACAACCTGACAGATCATCGTTCCTTTTGTGTTGTTCCCTTTGTTTTTTTTTTCTTCATATCACGCGTATCACAATTTCATTATGCCCAACGTCATTGTTCCATTGTTATCTCAATGTTACTTACACTTCTCTATTTCTCTTCTTCAAACCTGAAACTCATAAAGACAATATAAACCATAAAACCTAATAGTGTTTATCATCATCCATACCAAAGGGAACATCATAGTTACAATAGTATTACATGTAGAACCCCACGACTCTTCGGGTTGGTATGGAAGAGGCGTGTATACTAGGACTATGAAAACTATGCATCCAAGAAGATAATCTAACAGTCACCAACAACTTACAAGGCAAATGGGACACTCCATGGGAGATTTAGATGCTGATTTAAGATACAAGACGAATATTGGCTTACTTTGAAGAAGTTCGTATACATCATTGCTATAGAGAAGGCAATCAGGTTGTAGACTTTCTAGCTAAAAAACTATGTGATATTCATTACTATAGGAAAATATGTGCTCAACATATAGTACAACACATATAGGGAACCTTCACCCTATGTTGAAGGAATTTCTTATGATCATTCATAATAATAATTTAGGTTGGACCTTTATTCGGAAGACGACCTAATCTTTTAATACATATAAAAAATACTATCAAAGTATTTGATTAAATAGTGTAATACCAGGCCAAAGTTTGAAAATGTTTGTATTATAGCATAACAGAAAATGTTGAATTATCCTAGATCATATCAAATGACTATCAACTTATGACCAAATTGTGAATTGGTTGGATGTATGTATAGGAATTGATTCTAGTAATGTATAAGTAGGATATAAATTATAGTCGGATTTTGAAACCCTACTATATACTTCGTTTATAAATATAGAATTACATGGAGATAAGTCTTACTGTGAGTGTAAGAAAGCTACACAAAAAGCTTACATAAGGTACGTATATATATTTATTTTTTTAATGAAAGGCAATAAATTCATTCATGGTAAGCAAAGAAAACTTACAAAATCCTAGGCAACCCTAAGTGTTACAAGGATCCAAACTAATCCCAACTCTCTCTAACCAAGTTCTTGTCTCCCTATTGGTTTTATTCCATCTAGAACTAGTACAATTTCTTACATGTTTGATGATCATCAAGGAACATTCACTAGTAGAAAAATGGCTTTTGGCTACGGTTAATTTACCACGGTTGCGTTTTTTTCCGAGTTAAATAGGTGAAATTACCACGGTTCATCAAATAACCGTATTAATTTAACAACTATAATACCACAGTTGCATTTTTTTCGTGGTAAATTTTTTTGTTATGTAAAATTACCACGGTTGGTCAAACAACCGTATTAATTTAACTGTAATAATACCATTGTTGATCAATAACCGTAGTAATTTAACAGTAAAAATACCACTATTTTTTCCCTCTATTAATTCTTCGTTTAACCCTTTGCAACCTCACATTTGTAAACACAACCCCCATATTCAAGCTCTACAAGCAAACGCGGACGACGACTCGATGAGGCCGTTGGACGATCGACGGGGATGAAAGTGGGCCACAATGAGATGACACCGCGACTGGAGAGTGCTTCAATGCTCCTTGTGCTGGACGACGACGCTCCACTGCCCTCCGAAAAGGATGACGACGACGAGATGATAATGGCGATGTCGGCGGCGACTTCTATGAGGGTGATGTTGGAAGACAGATACAATGCAGCTGAACTAGCTAGTGTGATTGGGCCCAACGCAAACGAGGTAATTTCATGCGATTTGGGTGTTAGGGTTACAAAATTTTGGGGATTTATGAAATTTGGGGATAGCTAATTGAACTAATTTAGGCATTAGGGATTTGGATTATGATTGAACCAATTTAGGATTTGATTGAAGAATAGGGTTTGTAATGGGATGAGTTTAATTTCTACTTATATGGGATGATAATTGTTCTGAAGCTTTCCAGACTATGAAGTGGGGCTGTTGAAGTGGCTTAACTTCTCAAAACTCAAGAGCTTTACCTTCAAAGGCAATGGTACCATTGATGGACAAGGACATATCTGGTGGAACTAACTCAATTGTTAGTTTTAGAAATGACTTTCATGTTGTTTTTATCTGTCTAACGACTCTTTTTTACATATTGAATGTAGGTGAGTGGAAACCTCAAGGAAAAAAGAACTAAGACTAAACCAACAGTAAGGAAGTATTTATGAGAAATGGATTCTAGTTTTAACTTTTAATCATTGTATGCATAAAAGATAGGGTAAATTATAGAAAACTACTAGTTAAATTGCTCTATTATATTTTTACAAGAATCACTCATTAAAAAAGAATTGCAAGGGTTGTCTACAAGTGCAATTTTTTTTTTTGCAATTTACTGTTTGATGAGTGATTTAGTTTAAAAAATGGAGAGTCAATTGTTGAATTTCAGTCCTTGAAAGATATGATTTATGATGATGCTTGGTTTTACCATATATGCATTGAGGTTCTATAGAAGCTCATACGTAACAGTAAATGGAATAAATTATAGAATAGTGAGCAGTGTCACCTTAAGCTCTATGACTATGAAATGTTCAAGTTTACAATATCAGCACTTGCAGAATTCTCAAAATGTGGTCATCACCAATGCCAACCTTGCTTGTGCTAATATTTCTATAGCCTTAACTTATTGTAATCCTAAAAACAAAAAAAAAACTCCAAGCAACATGCCAAAAAGGATAAATACTACTTCATGACATTGAACTCCTAATATCATGCACAATGTGTATCTATGGTGTTTGAAACTCTATATAGTCTTTATCTGTCATACTTGTTTTTGAGGATTAAGTGTTTAATGTTTTTTTGACACATGATTATCCTTCCCAGAAATATGTTAATCATATTGTCATGGTTCTGCATACGTGATTTTGCGAATAATCAAAGTGTGTTAGTTCAAACAAGTAAATCAGGTCCTTGATCATCTATTGTAATTTACAAAGGCTGCCATATTATCTAAGTTCTGTCAACATTTACTGGTTCAGATTGCTTCTATTTACTTCAGTTATGATCTGCTCAATATTGGATTTGTGGGGGTGGGCGGATGTGAACTTACTTCGAGTTCTAATGGCATTTGTTTAGGTGACAAAAATATGTTTCATACTCTGATAGTAAATAAATGATCCTTGAATGACCCTAGACCATTCTAAGTGCTTGGTTTGTCTTTTGTTCATTATTAATAAAGTGACATTTTCTTATATCATCGTGCAAGAATTTATTGCTAATGAAGTTGCTGGAGAGGTGCCTTTTGAGGGTGCTGCAGTGATTGAAACATGACTTAACCATTATTCTCACAATGCAAACAAAATTGTTAGATTATTCATATTATTTTAAAAAATCATCATTTGATCTGCATGATGTTTCATACTCTTTTCTCTCTGATTGCAGGTTTGTCGGTAAAGACTTATTGAGGAGGAATTCAGTTCTCCTAACCTGACTGAGTTACAAAAGTACTTAACCGATGAGGATTATAGGTAACTCAATGGTTATGATTTTAGGCATTTATGACATAACTCATTGGTCTTGAATAAAGAGGTGAAACTTGGTGTTTTTTGGCTCTACTTACAATGGATGTAGCTCCTACTGTTTTTTTTTGTTTGTTGGAACTTTGAAACATAGCATCCAGAAGCTGAATTTGTGCATACTTTGACCAAATATATGTTACTTTTACCGGGCATAAGTCTTTGATGGAATAAACTGAAATTTCATTTATGAAATAAGATATATCAGGAGCATTTTATTTCAAGATATTTGAATATGTTTACTGCATAGCATGAGAATACAATTGAATAAAAACTTACCTTAGTTTGGTCTATTTGTATTGGCAGCATGGCTGTGGGATTTTATATATTACTCTGAGCACTATTGTGATTTTCAATCTTGACTCTTCTGTCTCAAATAATTAATGAACTTCAGCACATTTTTGGTGTCTATGGAGAGATCAAAGAGGTAATTTTATTTTATTTTCTCGGATTTTTTCCACCTAGAATAGAGTTTATGCTTTTCACGCATCCATTACTTTTAAACGGATACATGAAAATCCCTATATAAGCAATCATAAATTCATAGAATTCTATGACATTAGAGCTGCAGAAGTTGCTCTTCATGCATTAAATCAAAGTGAAATTGTTGGAAAGAGGATACAACTTAAGCTAAATTGTCTTGGAGTCTTGAGATAGAGGTAAATACTATTCAACTCATTATTCTATGCTGCTTTTGGTGCATTTAGAGCCAATGTGACTCTTGTTCCTTTATTCATCATACTCTTTGTTGTTCCTATAATTTGGGGATCAGAGGGAGGCAGAAATAATTGTTGTTTATGTTGATGGTTATAAATGCAGGGGCTTCTCAAAACCGGTCACTCTCATAAGGTGGAAAAGGTGTCCTTGAAAATAGATGCAATTGACATTACAGAATTGGGTAGGTCGACCATGCCGTATTCAAAGGACAAGATATATGAGATTCGATATCAATGGGCAACATTGGTGCAGACCTTTATAGATTAGTTAGTATGTACGTGGAACATTTGTGCAATGTTTCATACTTTTGAGTCTTTAGCTTTTATCACAATACATTAATGTATGACATTTTCAAATACATAATCCATATATATAGTAAACGTCTTTTGAAGTTCTACCAAATGTTTAGATAATTATGGTTGTGTGTATGGTGTAATATATATTATAATTTAGTTAATTATAAAAGGGCACATTTACCCATCAAATTTCTAGGGATGCAAGTTTACTACGGGTAAAACCAATTTACCACGCCGCGGTTGAAACAATTTTACCACGGTTTATTCTACTTTAAATCATTGCATTTTTACCACGGTTGTCTAAATTACTACGGTTGAATAACCATGGTAAATATACCAACCGTGGTAAATATGCAACCGTGGTAAACATGTTTACCACGACCAAGTTTACCACGGTTGCACAACCGTGGTAATCTTTGCAGAATAACCGTGGTAAAAAGCTGTTTTTCCACTAGTGATTCATGGGTGGTAGTGTGCTTATCCTGAAATACAATGAGATTTATGCATCTCCATGTGTAGTACATGATGGCCGTGATGTTGCACATCTAGAAAGCAAATCTCAGAGTATTTTTTCCCTTTATTTTCCTCATGCAGTTAATCCAATCTTGAAGCTCTTTATGCTTTCTCCCAATTTTTCCCCAAGTCAAAACTATGTGCATCACCTCAGTAGTATAAGGGCATTGGAACCGAAGATGATCAATTGTTTCATGTTCATGTTCGCAAAGAGAGCACATATCATCCTGAATGATGCCCATGCTCTTAAGCTTGGCCTTTGTGTAGACACCACCCTGCATTGCCATCCAACATGAAGGATGTTCTTGGAGTGATGAGTTTGCCCCAAAGCCAAGGATTCCAATCTGTTGGACTGCCTCTGTTATCAATTCATCATAAATAGATTTCCAGTCATATTTCCCTCCTCTAGACATAAGGATTGGTGCTTGTCCAGAGTTAAGTTTCTGCTTGATATCATCCCTTGTGTTGAGCAGAGTGGTCCAAAGAGCACTATCAGTGCCTTTCTTTCTGATGTCCCAGAAGTTGCCCATTCTGTTCAGCTTAATTCTTCCCCAAGTATGCCAAATGGTGTCAGAATCAGCCGTGAGATCATATATTAGTTAATTGATTGTTGTTTTATTCCATGAGAGTATTTCCTTAAGACCCAATCCTCCTTCCTCTCTTGGTCTAGACACTTTGCTCCAAGCAATGGGCGATTTTCTCCCTTCACTGCATCCACTCCACAAAAAATTCCTCATGGTGGCAGTGATGATTTTGATAATCTTCTTGGGAATAATGAAGACCTTGCACCAATAATTGAGAACCCCATAGAGCACAACTTTAATGAGCTGTAATCTCCCAACTTAGGAAAGCTAGATTCCTAAAAGCCTAACAATTGACTTTAGTGTTGATTTTGGCAACCAGAGGCTTGAAATCTTCAATCAATGCTTTTCGGCTACATAGTGGCACTCCCAGATAAGTAACATGTAGTTCACCCTTATTCATGTTCAGCAGTTCAGTGACATCGTTACCAGGGTATTAGCCATGCCTGCAAAGAAAGCTATAGACTTGTTGTTATTGATACTCAAACCAGAGTTGCTGCAGAATTCATCAAGGGCCTGCTTTAACAGTAGTAGAGTGTTATAGTTGCCATGAGAGAAGAGGAAAAGATCATCTGCAAAGCACAGATGGGTAATGCCAGTTCTGTTGCATTGAGGATGGAATTTGAAAGTTCTATCTCTGCTCTTAATCTTGAGTAGCCTTGTGAAATATTCCATGATGAAGACAAAGAGGTAAGGTGCTAGTGGATCACCCTGGCGAAGACCCCTTTTACTCTTGATGAAACCCACCAATTCCCCTTCAATGTTGATGGTGAAAGAGCTATTCATGACACACTCCTTGATCCAATTGATCATTCTCGGATGAAGTCCAAATTCATCCAAAATGTGCATGAGAAAATGCCAATTAACATAATCATATGCCTTCCTGAGGTCAATTTTGATTGCACTTCTGGGGCTAGTGTGTTTTCTGTTGTATCCTATAGTGAGCTCTTGACAGATGGCAATATTATGCCTGATAGACCTCCCTTTGATGAAGGCTCCTTGTGTTTTGTCAAAGAGTTTGGGATGACTGTCTGGAGTCTAGAAACAATGAGCTTGGTGATCACTTTATAGATTATTGTGCAGCATGCAATGGGCCTGTAGTCATGGATAGAACTTGGTTGGTCAACTTTGGAAATGAGTGCAATTGTAGAGCAGCCAACTTGTTTCAACAGTCTGCCATTGTAAAAAAAATCAATAACTGCATCAGTGAATTCCTGCCCAACAGTGCTCCAAGCATCTTTAAAGAATTGAGCTCCATAGCCATCAAGTCCTGGAGCTTTATTATTTCCAATATCAAGCAAAGCTCTCTAGACTTCAACTCTTAGAATGGGCCTAACCATGTTCAGCTGATCTATAGCATCTGTCGTTGGGCCCTCCTAAATGACTCTAGAGTCAAGTGGCAGGCAATGACTCTCATTGCCAAACCACTGTTGGAAGTGATGAACAATATGATTCCTGATGTCTGTTGGCTCTGTAAGAAGCTTGCCTTCTTCATTGAGGATGCTAGGAATTTTCATCTTTGCTTTCCTGACTTTGATGGAGTTGAAAAAATAGCTACTATATTGATCCTGATATCTCAACCAATGTAACTTAGCTTGATGTTGCAAATTGCTATTCCTTCTGAAGATAGCTTGCTTGAGGGTTCTGAGTGTGTCTTCCTCTTCATCTAGAACTAGAGTATCAATAGGTCTAAGTAACAAGTCAGTCTGGACGAGTTCAAGTTTTCTCTATAGAGTTTTGATGTTCTCCTGTTCCTCATCAATTGATTTACTATGAAAGTTGCAAAAGGCCTGCTTGAGTGATTTAAGTTTAGAAGTGAGTCTATACATAGGCACTCTATACACATCTTTTGACCATCCATCGGTCACTGTGCTTTGAAACTCTGGAAAAGCAGACCATGCATTGCAATATTTGAAACTTCTTCTTCTATGAGTCTGTAGGCAGGGAATCATGAGGACAGTTGGCGAGTGATCTGAGCAGGCTCTATTGGCAAAGTAAGCAGTAGCATTGGGGAACTCTATGCTCCAAGCCTGATTGGCCACAACTCTATCAAGTTTGCTCTGTATGACGGTGCTATCTCTATGCTTATTACTCCAAGTGACGTAAGCTCTAGAGGCAGGAATGTCAAGCAATCCAGCATTGATAAGGCAATTCTTTACAGCAGGATTAAAGGTGGAGGAGGAGCTAGCCTCTGCACTTTTCTCTCTGCTGCCTGCAGTGGTATTGAAGTCACCAAGTGCAACCCATGGTGATCCTGTATAGAATGCAGTAGTGCTATCCAAGATATGCCAAAGTTCTTGTCTTTTAATAGAACAATTAGAACCATAGATAAAGGAAACAAAAACATGTTTAGGGAGAGTGGGGCGGGATAATTTACATGTTAAGATCTGATTCATCTCTAGAATAGGCTCAATAGTAATGCAATCTTTCCAAAAAATCCAGATGCGACCATTAATACCTGTACAATTAGTGACTCGATTCCAGCCCTTGAGCACCAGTTTGGAAATCTTCTCTGTGTTCTGGCTTCTAACTCTGGTCTCCAAAATGACAAGGAAATCTACGTTGTATTGTCTAACAAATTTCTCTACAAAAGTGTGACTAGAAGGGTTGTTAAGTCCCTTAATGTTCCAACTTGCAAGGATGATTTTAGTCATTAGAGAAGATAGCATCAGTGTCCATCTCTATGCAATTCTCTTCCGAATTTTCATGTATGTCATTGAGTGCCATCATTCTAATTTTTGAGGCTCTGGTCTTGCCAACTTCAGTTTGTATCTCCTTGCCTCTGTCAAGGATGTTCTTAGCAGTTTTAGTAGGAATTTGCCACTCTACAGATTTTACAGGTATTGCAACATTTGCATTTTGTGTAGAGGAGATTGCTGTTGGCCTTGAACATTCACCCTTCTCTATGACACCAGGTTCCACATAATTGCATGGATTAGGCTTAAGCTGAGTAGAAGACTGCTTTCTAAACCACTGTTGCTGTATATACTGAGGTTGGTGGTTGTAAGTTTTGTGCTTCCTTGGAGCTGGTGTCTACACTCTCTTCATTTGATCATATTCTCCATTAATGTGTCCAAAAACACAACACTTGGAGCATCTAGGAGGTACCCACTCGTAGGTAACCGATTGCTTGATGCATTCGCCTTCTTCCCCCATGAAGATGATCTCTTTGCGAAGAGGAAGCTTAGCTGTAACTTCAACTAGTATTCTAGCAAATGAGAGCCTCTCCTGATTTGCTATCACCTTGTCAATATAAACTGGTTTCCCCAGTGCACTCCCCATCTTCCCAAACATGTCTTCATTCCAGAACCTAACATCTAGATTCGGCAAGTTGGCCCACACCTGAGTGGTAGCAAAGCAAGATGGGTCCAGTTTGATGCCTTCACTCCATCTAGTGAGAGCAAGAGGTTTGATGCCTCCAACGAGTCATGGTCCATTTTCAAGGACCCAGAGAAGATCTTTCCTCTTTAAATTTGAGGATGAAGACACCTGAGTCATTCAATATATTTACATATACACTGAAAGTCACATTTAAGAGTATGAATTTTTGCACTAAATCTACACTTTTTAAAATTGCAAAGGTTCATATTAAATAAAATTGAACGAGTTCATATTTCATGGACGATGCTTATATATACACTCATATTATTATCTATGCACTTTTTTGAATTTCGGTAAAATATATCAAGAGAAATGGAGGATTTAAAATTTAAATATATATCCTAGTGTTAATTAGGACTGCAGCAAGCAGGGGAACAAAATGCTAGTAGACTAAATACCTCATAAACAAAATGGGCATGAACTAAAGTTTCCATGTCATCTGGGAGACCAAAAGCACAAAATGAGCAAGATAGATGAATTTAAGGGTTCAAGGTTAGACACGGATACCTCTACTCTTGCAGCCAATCTCTAGACAAAGCACTCAGCTTGGTGTTGGTGATTTTAGTGTAATCATGAGATTGTTGCTTTGGAGGGAACAATGTTCTTCAGTGTGATCGGGATTCATACAACACTAGGGGAGATCACTTCGTTATAACACAGGTTTGGCGGCGTGGAATACACACTTGTGTAAGCGGATTTGAGTTTCGGAGGGAAACAATAAGGTATTGTTATTGTGACAGCAAGTTCCCTTGGAGGAAACTTTGCTGGTTTGTTCCCTTTTACGGAATTGTCCCCTCTAAGGGATCAAAGCATATGGCCGATTGATTTTGAGCGCATTAAGAACATGGTTAATTTGCAACGTCTTTAGAACGTGTTCGTAACTGTAGTTGTAACTCCTATTATAACCGACATAACTTGTGTAACTACCTTGTAATCGTCGGTAACTGCTAGGATCAGTTCCCTGAGAGGGTAACTGCCTCTAGAGCGGTTGTAACCGTTTGGTAACCGTCATAACTGTTGGTGATTTTAGTGTCATCAAGAGATTGTTCTCATATAGGGAACGGTGCCATTTAGTGTGATCGGGATTCATACGACACTATAAGATCTCACTTAGCTACATAACGGGTTTGGAGGTGTGAAGTACACACTCGTGTAAGCGTACTTGAGATTCTGAGGGAGACATTAAGGATATGTGACGTTACCCATATGGGAACAGTGCAGCAGAGAGGTTAATTATGTCTTTAAGACAGATCGACGTTATGTAAGGTTGAACGAGTAGTCGTTCCTTGGAGGGATTAGCCGTTCCCTAGGTGGGAACGTCAAGTTCCCTGAGGCATGGTTAAAGTTTCAGCACGTGATAAATGTGTTATAACCGCCTTGGTAACCGTCAAAATAATCGCCTTTTAACTATCTTAAATCAGTTGATAACTGATAGAAGTAGTTGGATATTCTTGAAAACGGTTGGTAACCGCTTGTAACCGCCGTAACCGTTCCTTGTAACCGCTCGAAAGCCTATATAAAGACATTTTGGTGATAGTGTTGGGACATTATATTAAACGCACGAGTTCTCTATCTAAGTTGAAGTCATACTCCACAAATACATGAACATAGTTTAGTTCTCATCAGAAGCCTTGAAGGGAACTAGAGGATTTGTCTTATCTCACTTCAGATTTTGCGGATTCCCTAAGGCTTAGTAAGGGGCAAAATTCTGATTTCGGAAAGTATTCTCATGATTCAAATCTTATCCGATTTACAACGTTCATTGATCATTTCCTATTGAAGCCGAAGTCAACATCAAGAGAAGTGTAACACCCCCAAATATTTCCTTGTAAGTATTACCGTCGGGGACCTCAGATTACACATCCGGGGTCACCCAAGGCTTAACCATTTTATAACAATCATATACCAACACAAAACTTTATTAAATACACATATATTATTTAAACCAAAGTCACGGATTACATCTGTGAATACCAAATACGTCCAAATACAGAATTATTTCAATACACCGGAAGTCTTTTTAAATAAATAAACATCATGATGGGTCTTGATCTGAGCGATCTCACGCCTAGGATCTTCAACCCTGGAAAACTCTTTAAACCTCCATTTGCCTTCAACATCGTGTACTAGCCTTCACGGAAAGGGAGTTTACCTGACATGTCGTATGAGACGGATGACACCAGCCAACCATGCAAAGGAATAAACCGGTTGGTTAGTCTAATGAAAGACTATGCAAGGGTAAAATAGAAAAGGTTCTAAGTAGTCTTATTAGGTTACACCTGTCGTTTCTCGAATAATAACCGATGACGACAGTGAACCTCAACACTTCTACGGAAACATACGAAAATGTATAAAGAAGAGAAGACTCCAAAAGAGTGAGTCTTATGGGAAACGTATGAACAGAAGACTCCAAAAGATTAAGTCTTATCGGAAAGTATGACAAGTGTTTGGGAACGTTATAGTTTCACACAAGCGTTTAAAACGACTTGATCATTTGGGTCCACGACCAACCTCACTGCATAATGCGAATTCAGATTTGGAAGGAGGACTTACTCTAACCGAATTTCGAGCGGTTTTCACGTTGTACTTCTCACCCGAGGGTTCATTAATTATGTGCAATAGTCGCACTTATCTTCTTTAATTCCAAAACATACATTTACGTTAAAGCTTTTAAGGAATATCATCTCGTCACGAGAGATATCCTGGGGAATAAATTCCGATTGTCGGCACCAGCTGTGTGCACCTACCCTGAGTAAGGGTACAGTCATGACCAGGGAAAGTACTAGGGCAAAATCCTCCTAATACCAGTTATAAAGAAACGACTAGACCTCGCGAGGTACATAGCGTTCCTACGAATACTCGTTCTAACTACACAGTTAAAACTGCACAATAATCCACACCAATACCATCATGGTAATAACAAATATAATAGAGTTGTTTCTAGCAATATATACAACCTATTATAATATCACATTTTAATCATACAAATATAAAATCTGTTCCCAAACGAAAACAACACTTCATCCCAATTTAATTAGCAATTAAAATAATTGATAATTAATGAAACATGGAATGATAAGTAAGAGCGAACCGCCACTTGCCTTGATTAGACGAACGAAGATTTGCGGGTCGGGAATATTGGACACGAACTTCACAGCCTTCTGGAAATCCCGTCGAAGCCCACCGACGTTCCACGGTCCATTCCGACGATGCACGCAAAACGAGGCACACATATCTAATTTAGATATGGCACGAAACTATACAAAACAAAGGAAAATGGGCTATGCTGCGGCCGCAACGGTTATGGCCCCGATCGTGGCTTTGCTCGGCAAAGCCGCGGTCGCGGTTTTCTGGGCAGGGCCGTGGTCGCGGTTTTCATAGCCGCGGTCGCGGTCCTCCCTCCCGACGCGACTTTAAATCGGTTCGAGGCTCACCGATTGATGATGATCGACTCAAACGAGGGCTTGCTACCACTTCCACCACCACAACACCTCCAAAGCACCACAGACAACCACCCAAAAGCTCCGGCGAAGACTCCGACGAGACGCGAAACTCCGACGATGAAGAAACGAGAGAAAGAGAGATGTAAGAGCTGAGGATGAAGAATCCAGAGCTAGAGACCACCCTTATATAGAGTTGGAGGAGCCCAACGCCGGACAGACGAAGCGCTTCATCCTCCCTCAACGGCAGCGTTACGAAAATGAGGGAAATTCCGACTGTCATCCTCGGAAAAGATCGACGAGGGCGACGATTGACAGAGGCCCGTGATCGCGGGTTCAAAACCGCGATCGCGGTTGCCAGCAGGCAAAACCGCGCCCGCTGTTACAAAACCGCGGTCGCGGCATATCCGCGGTCGCACCTCTAGGTCTCTGGTCACGGTTGTCCTCTCGCGGTTCTTGCTAGAATCCTATTTTTAACACTTTAAAAATATTCTAAGACCCAAAGCATACCAACGTATATTATTACGTTTGAAAAGATCATTACAGAATGAGGGTTGGGAAAATTACCCAAATATCCTTACTAAAAATTGAGGGGTATTACAAGAAGATCAAGACTTGCAGGGAACAGTCGCCTCAACACACACTGTTCCCTTATTCAGCATACATTATTCTTAGAATCGAAATCAGAATTTTTGGATCAATGACGTCTGTTCGTGAGATGACAATGAAGTTCCAGAAGTTGAAAAAATTCAAAGGGATGGACTTCCTCCGTTGGCAAAAGAAGATGCATTTCCTCTTGATCACCCTCAAGGTGGTGTACGTCCTATCCACTCCCATGCCGGCGATAGTCGATGATGTAGAATCACTTGAGGTTGTGAGGAAAAGGAGCAAATGGGAGAACGATGACTTCATTTGCCGAGGCCACATCTTAAATGGTATGTCCGACTCCCTCTTTGATGTGTACCAAAATGTTGAATCTGCCAAGGAACTTTGGGACTATCTAGAGTTGAAGTACATGGCTGAGGACGCTTCAAACGTAAAGTTCCTTGTGAGCAACTTCAATTCATATAAAATGGTTGACTCACGATCGGTGATGGAGCAATATAATGAGATACTTCGTATCTTGGGACAGTTTGCTCAACATAAATTGAATATGAACGAGTCCATTTCAGTGTCAAGCATTATTGACAAATTGCCTCTATCATGGAAAGACTTCAAGCACATGTTGAAGCACAAGAAGGAAGGGATTTCCCTTGTGGAACTTGGAAGCCACTTGCGTATTGAAGAGGGCCTTCGTTCGCAAGAGAAAGGAAAGGAGAAAGAGACTCTAAATTTTTCCACCATCAACATGATGGAAGAAGGTTCCCATAAGGGTAACAACAAGAAGGGCAAGAAAAGGCCGCACAATAACACAAACACCGGTCCCAACAAGAAACCCTTTCAAAAGGGGTGTTGGAACTGTGGGAAGCCTGGACATCTTAAGAAGGATTGTTGGGCTGGAAAGGGCAAGAAGGGCAACGTTCCCAACCAGTCTGCTCAAGGTTCTAAGGACCAAGGGCAGAAATCACATCAAGGTCAGAAAGGAACGGTTCCCTCGAACGGAAATGTTCCCTCTTTAGTAACATTTTCTGGTTTGGACTTTGTTCCTAATACTTCTGAAGCCTTCTTTGTGCAGGATGATGAGATAGCATGGTGGGTTGACTTGGGTGCGACCACACACGTGTGTAGGGACAAGTCAATGTTCAATTCCTCCATTTGATATGAGTATAGAGAGGTGTAGAACTTGCATGCTTACTAAGATAACAAGACAACCGTTCCCTAATGTTCAGAGAAATAGTGTAGTGCTTGATTTGATACATAGTGACTTATGTGATTTTCATGCTTCTCCGTCCTTGGCAAATAAGAAATATGTTGTTACTTACATAGATGATTATTCCCATTATTGTTATGTATTTCTATTGCATGCTAAGGACGAGGCCCTAGATAAATTCAAAATTTATAAAACTGAAGTGGAACTTCAGTTGGGAACAATGATCAAAAGATTGCGTACAGATAGAGGTGGTGAGTATTTTGACCCAAAATACTTCCAATCCGTAGGAATCATTCATGAAACCACGGCTGCCTATACACCACAACAAAATGGTGTGTCGGAGAGGAAGAATCGAGTTCTTAAGGAAATGATCAATTCCATGCTTTCCTACTCTGGTTTAAATGATGGATTTTGGGGTAAAGCCATCTTGATGGCTTGTTACCTATTGAATAGGGTTCCTAACAAAAGGAACAAGACTACCCCATATGAGCTTTGGTTCCAAAGGAAGCCAAATCTGAATTATCTTCGGGTTTGAGGATATAGGGAAGTTATAAGACTACCCGAACCCAAGCGAAAGACTTTGGGTGAAAGAGGTGTTGAATGTATCTTTATTGGATATGCTGAGCATTCCAAGGCATATAGGTTCTATGTTATTGAACCTAACAAGTCTATTTTGGTTCACTCCGTTATAGAGTCAAGAGATGCCATCTTTGATGAAAAACGATTTTCATTAACACCTTTACAAAAAGTCATTGTTCCCAGTAATAATGGAGACAATGATAGTGTTCCCAGTACAAGTGGCAACATTGATATGGATGTCCAACCTGGGAACAGTGAACCAGAGATCCGAAAGAGTAAAAGAGTAAGGAAGGGAACGTCCTTTGGCCCTGACTTCCATGTTTACTTGGCAGAGGGAACAAGGGATGAAGTTGGATCCCAATACTTGTATTGTTACAATATTGAGGATGACCCAAAGACGTTTACTGAGGCAATGAAGTCTCAAGACGTTTCCTTTTGAAAAGACGCCATAAATGATGAGATGGATTCCATCATGGGGAACAATACATGGGTTTTAGTTGATCTTCCCCCTGGCTGTAAGCCATTGGGAAGTAAGTGGATCTTCAAGAAGAAGATGAAAGTGGATGGAACCATAGATATGTTTAAGGCCCGATTGGTTGTTCAAGGCTTTAGACAAAAATATGGAACCGACTACTTTGATACCTATGCATCGGTTGCTAGGATTACCACCATTAGGCTATTGATTGCCTTGGCTGCTATTCACAAGTTGGTTATACACCAAATGGATGTGAAAACAGCGTTCCTTAATGGGGACCTTGAGGAAGAAGTGTATATGAAACAACCCGAAGGGTTCGTTATTCCCGGACAAGAGCATAAGGTGTGCAAATTCATCATATATTTGTATGGGCTGAAGCAAGCACCAAAACAATGGCATCAAAAGTTTTATGAGGTTGTGTTGTCCAATGGATTCCAACTGAATCAATCCGACAAGTGTGTATATAGCAAATTTAATAATTCTGGGAACGGTGTTATAATTTGCTTGTACGTGGATGACATGTTGATCTTTGGAACGGATCAAAGGCAAGTAGACCTTACAAAGGCATTTTTGTCATCACAATTCTCCATGAAGGACATGGGGGAGGCCGATGTTACCTTGGGATTAGGATAAGGCGGGGAACGGAGGGCTTATCGTTGTCACAATCTCATTACATTGAGAAAGTATTGGAGAAATTCAATTGTGATAAGTACACTCCTTTGAAAACACCATATGATCCGAGTGTTAAACTGTTCCCTAACAAGGGAAAATCAGTTATGCAACTTGAGTACTCAGGGTTATTGGGTGCTTGATGTATGCCATGACAAGTACTAGGCCGGATATTGCTTTTGCAGTAGGGAAGCTTAGTCGTTATACTAGTAATCCTAGTGCTTATCATTGGCAAGCGGTTCGACGGGTACTTCAGTACCTTAAGGGAACAGTGGACTTTTGTCTTACTTATAGTGGATCACCCTCGGTGTTAGAGGGATATTCAGATGCAAGTTGGATCACAAATGAAGAGGATCATTCTTCCACTAGTGGGTGGGTGTTCCTTGTTGGTGGGGGTGCCATCTCATGGGCTTCCAAGAAACAAACTTGCATCACGGGTTCCACCTTGGAATCAGAGTTTGTTGCCTTAGCCGCTGCTGGGAAAGAAGCGGAATGGATAAGCAACTTGATATATGAAATTCCATTATGGGAAAAGCCAATTTCACCTATATCAATCCATTGTGATAGTGCTGCAACTTTGGCTAAAGCATATAGCCATGTATACAATGGGAAATCACGCCACTTGGGTGTGAGGCATAGTGTGATAAGAGAGCTCATTACGCATGGGGTGATTTCGATGGATTTTGTTAGATCACAACAAAACTTGGTTGACCACTTGGCGAAGGGGTTGGCTAGGGACTTGGTTTCCAAGTCGGCTAAGGGGATGGGATTAAGACCCATATAGCTTTCTAGCGGTGGGATACCCAATTCCTTTCCAATTAACGTTGGGAACGAATTCAATGTGGAAAGCCTATACCTAGAAACTGAGAGCACAAAGGAACAGTCCCCAGGTATGTGCTCTATTCCTACAAGTTTAGAGGTTGAAAGCAATTTCTTAATAGTTCCTTTGAAAAAGAGCAGAATGTAGGTGCACGATTGAATATGCGTTCCTTAAAAGGATCTACCTATATGGGCGTGAAGATTGGCCACTTGATGAAGTTTGGGTTGACTTCAAAACGCTCACGAATGGATAAGGACTCAAGGCCATTAAGAGAGTCAAGTTAGACTATGGAATTGTATAGCAGTTCATGTAAGTGTTATCTTCATGCATCCAAAGAGGTTGATTGGTTCAATCCTTAGGACACCATGATTCCCGAGTGTTTGAAATCTGTAATTACACTAAGACATAAATTCAATCATTTCGATATTTGTGTTTATGCATGAGTTTGGGATGAAGGCTTGCTTATTTTGTGAATCAAGGATTACACTAAAATGGGGGAGGATTGTTGGTGATTTTAGTGTCATCAAGAGACCGTTCCCATATAGGGAACGGTGCCATTTAGTGTGATCGGGAATCATACGACACTATAAGATCTCACTTAGCTACATCACGGGTTTGGAGGTGTGGATTACACACTCGTGTAAGCATACTTGAGATTCTGAGGGAGACATTAAGGATATGTGACGTTACCCATATGGGAACAGTGCATCAGAGAGGTTAATTGTGTCTTTAAGACAGATCGACGTTACCTAAGGTTGAACGAGTGGTCGTTCCTTGGAGGGATCAGCCGTTCCCTAGGTGGGAACGTCAAGTTCCCTAAGGCATGGTTAAGGTTTCAGCACGTGATAAATGTGTTGTAACCGCCTTGGTAACCGTCAAAATAACCGCCTCTTAACTACCTTAAATCAGTTGATAACTAATAGAAGTAGTTGGATATTCTTGAAAACGGTTGGTGACAATTGGAACGGTTGGTAACCGTTAGTAACCTCTTGTAACTGCCGTAACCATTCCCTGTAACCGTCTGAAAGCCTATATAAAGGCATTTCGGTGATAGTGTTGGGACATTAGATTAAACGCATGAGTTCTCTATCTGAGTTGAAGTCATACTCCACAAATACATGAACATAGTTTAGTTCCCATCAGAAGCTTTAAAGGGAACTAGAGGATTTGTCTTATCTCACTTCAGATTTTGCGGATTCCCTAAGGCTTAGTAAGGGGCAAAATTCTGATTTCGGAAAGTGTTCTCACGATTCAAATCTTATCTGAGTTATAGCATTCATTGATAATTTCCTATTGAAGCCGAAGTCAACATCAAGAGAAGATCAAGACTTGCAGGGAACAGTCGCCTCAACACACACTGTTCCCTTATTCAACATACATTGTTCTTACAATAACTACCTAGTAACTTCTTATAAACTGATCAAGAAGCTCCATAAATCCTATATGGAGGGTTCCATGGGCATTAGTGTTGGGTTGGTTGAATTGATCTCTCCTATGATCAAACCATGCGAAGCTAAAAATTGAAAAAACACATTCTTTAAAGTTCAATTCTCAAAAAAAGCCTTGATTTGAATTGGTTGGTTTGTCTTATCTCACTTCAAATTTCGTGAACTCGTTACAACTTGATAAGGGGCAAAATATTGATTTCAGAAAGCTAACAAGCGATTCAAATCTTATTTTGATTGTGTTGCCACTTGATTATTCCATGGAGAAGCCAGTTTCTGCATCAATAGTTTGCGTCGGAGGCTATGTTCCTAACATTCGAAATCAATATCTTGGAGATCAATGGCAACAGTTTGTGAGATGACAACCAAGTTCGAAAAGCTTGACAAGTTTGAAGGGGTGGACTTTCGACGTTGGCAAAAAAAGATGCACTTCCTCTTGACCACCTATGTTCTCTCCACTCCAATTCCTGAAGTGGACGATGATGAATCGCTGGAGGCCGTGAGGCGTAGGAGCAAATGCGAGAATGACGATTATATTTGTCGAGGCCACATCTTCAATGGTATGTCTGACTCTCTTTTTTATGTATACCAAAACGTCAAATCCGATAAGGAACTTTGGGACTCTTTAGAGCCCAAGTACATGGATGAAGATGCTTCGAGCGTTGAGTTCCTTGTATGCAATTTTAATGAGTGTAAAATGCTTGATTCTCGGTCGATAATGGAGCAATTCCCTAAGATACTACGTATCTCGGGGCAGTATGGTCAACACGGATTAAAGATGGACAAGTCCATCTCTTTTTCAAGTGTAATTGACAAGTTACCACTATCGTGGAAAGACTTCAAGCACATGCTAAAGCAGAAGAAGGAAAACATTTCTCTTGTGGATCTTGGAAGCCATTTGCATAATAAAGAAGGTCTTCAAGCACATGATGAAGATGCTTCGAGTGTTGAGTTCCTTGTATGCAATTTTAATGAGTGTAAAATGCTTGATTCTCGGCCGGTAATGGAGCAATTCCCTGAGATACTACGTATCTCGAGGCAGTATGCTCAACACAGATTGAAGATGGATGAGTCCATCTCTTTGTGAAGTGTAATTGACAAGTTACCACTATCGTGGAAATACTTCAAGCACATGTTGAAGCAGAAGAAGGAAAACATTACTCGTGTGGAGCTTGGAAGCCATTTGCATAATAAAGAAGGACTTCACGCGCAAGAGAAAGGTAAATAGAAGGAGAATCCAGGTTCTTCCATCGTCAACATGATGGAAGAAGGTTCTTAGAAAGGGAACAAGAATAAGGGCAAGAAAGGCCGTTTAACAATACTCATAATAGTCCCAAAAAGAAATGTTCCCGCACATGGATCGATTGCTGGAATTGTGGCAAGTCAGGACATTTCAAACGAGATTGTCGTGCTGGAAAAGGGGAAGAAGTGAAACCCTCCCAACCATTCTGCTCAAGGGTCCAAGGACCAAGGGCATAAATCTCATCAAGGTAAAAAAGGAATTGTTCCCTTAAAGGGAATTGTTCCCAGTTTATTAACATTTTCTGGTTTGGATTATGTTCTTAATACTTCTGAAGCTTTCTTTGTGCAAGATGATGAGATTGCATGGTGGGTCGACTCAGGTGCTATTGCTCACGTGAGTAGGGACATAACTATGTTCAAGTCATTTGATGATGAGATTGCATGGTGGGTCGACTCAGGTGCTATTGCTCACGTGAGTAGGGACATAACTATGTTCAAGTCATTTGTTCATGTGGATGATGGACGTGTTCTTCATATGGGAAACGAGTCAACTGCCCCCATACTAGGCCAAGGCCAAGTGGAGTTGTAGTTTTCATCTGACAAGACTTTAATTCTTAAGAATGTGTTATATGTTCCTAGAATTAGGAAAAATTTAGTCTTTGATACTATCCTTGACAAGTTAGGTTTTCGACAAGTGTTTGAAGCCGATAGTTCTATATTATCAAAAGGTGGTTTGCTTGTTCGACGTGGTTATCTATGTAATAGCATGTTTAAACTCAGTATTAGTAAAGTTGTAACTTTTGTTTACATCACTTGTGCACAAGGCTCTGTTACCTCATAGGGATTTGTTCCCTTAGAGGAAACTATTATTTCACTATGGCATACGCGTCTTGGAAATGTTCATTATCAGCGTATGCATGTTATGTCTAAGAATGGCTTAATTCCACCATTTTATATGAATATAGATAAATGTAGAACATGCATGCTTACTAAGATGACCGACTACTTTGATACCTATACACCAGTTGCTCGAATATCCACCATAAGATTGTTGATTGTCTTAGCGGTTATTCACAAGTTGGTTATACACCATGGACATTAAAACAATGTTCTTGAATGGGGATTTAGAGGAGGGAGTTTATATGAAACAACCTGAAGGGTTTGTTATGCCCGGACAAGAGAATAAGGTGTGAAAATTGATCAAGTCCTTGTATGGGCTGAAGTAAGCACCAAAGAAATGGCATCAAAAGTGTGATGAGGTTGTGTTGTCTAATGGATTTAACTTAAATCAATTGACAAGTGCATATATAGCAAATTTGATGATTATGGAAATGGAGTTATAATTTGCTTATACGTGGATGACATGTTGATCTTTGGTACAGATCAAGGGAAAGTAGACCTTGCAAAGGAAATTTTGTCATCACAATTCTCCATGAAGTACATGGGGTATGCCGATGTTATCCTTGAGATTAGGATAAAACGGGAAGAGGCAGGCTTGGCATTAACACAATCTCACTATATTGAGAAAAGTGTTGAAGAAGTTCTATTATGATGAGTGCAATCCAGTTTGCACTCCATTTGATCCCTCTACACAATTGTTCCCTCACATTTGTGTCACATCTTGAGTATTCAAGGGTTATTGGGTGCTTGATGTATTCCATAACAAGTACAAGACCTGACATTGCATTTGCAGTGGGGAAACTTAGCGATACACTAGTAATCCTGATGTGATTCATTGACAAGAAGTTCATAGAGAACTTCAGTACCTCAAGGGGACAATGAACCTTGGTCTTATGTACTTTGGATCCCCCTCGGTGTTAGAGGGATATTCATGCAAGTTGGATATCGAATGAAGAGGATCATTCTTCTACTAGTGGATGGGTATTTCTACTTGGTAAGGGTGCCATTTCATGCTCTTCCAAGAAACAACTTGCATCATGAGTTCTACGATGGAATCGAAGTTAGTTGCCTTAGTGGATGCTCGGAAAGAAGCAGAATCGCTAAGGAATCTGGTTATGAAATTCCATTGTGGGAAAAACCAATTTCACTTGTATCAATCCATTGTGATAGCGCTGCAACTTTGGCTAAGGCATATAGCCATGTATACAATGGGAAATCATGCCACTTGGATGTGAGGCATAGTGCGGTAAGAGAGATCATTACGCATGAGGTGATTTCGGCGGATTTTGTTTGGTCTCAACAAAATTTGGCTGACCACTTGACGAAGGGGTTATCAAGAGACTTGGTCTCCAAGTCGGCTAAGGGGATGGGATTAAGACCCATATAGTTTTCTAGTGGTGGGATACTCAATTCCTACCTAACTAGTATGAGGGACCAATTCAATGTGCAAAGCCAATACCTAGAAACTAAAGAGCACAAATGAACAGTCCCCAAGTGTGTGCTCAGTTCCTACAAGAGGAAGGTTAAAGACAAAGTTTTCTTAATAGTTCCTCTGAAAAAGTACAAATTGTAGGTGCACGATTAGGTAACGTTACCCTTAAGGAATATACCTATGTAGGCGTAAAGTTTGGTTGTTTCATGAAGTTCCGGGTTGGCTTCAGATATGTTTATGAATGGATAAGGACTCAAGGCGATAAAAGAGTCAAGTTAGACTTTAAGACTTTTAAAGTAACTTGTGTGTTATCTTCAGGCACCCAAAAGGGGTTGATTGGTTCAATCCTTTAGACACTATGATTCCCAGGTGTTTGGAATGTGTAATTACACTAAGCGGAATTCAATCCTTATGACATTTTCGTTTATGAATGAGTTGTGATAAAGGCTTACTTATTTTGTGAATCAAGGATTACACTAAAATGGGGGAGAATTGTTGGTAATTTTAGTGTCATCATGATATTGTTCACTTGGAGGGAACAATGTCATTTAGTGTGATCGGGATTCATACAACACTATGGGAGCTCACTTCGTTATAACACAAGTTTGGGGGTGTGGAGTACACACTTGTGTAAGCGGATTTGAGCTTCGGAGGGAAACAATAAGGAATTGTTACTGTGTATAGAAAGATCCTTTGGAGGGAACTTTGTTGGTTTGTTCTATTCTAGGGAACTGTTCCTTGTAAGGGATCAGAGGATATGGTCAGTTGATTTTGAGCACATTAAGAATTTGGTTAATTTACAACGTGTTTAGAACATGTTTGTAACTGCAGTGGTAACTCTAAAGTTTAATTCTCATCAAAAGCCTTGATTTGATTGGTTGGTTTGTCTTATCTCACATCAAATTTTGTGGACTCCCTAAGGCTTGATAATGGGCAAAATATTAATTTCAAAAGCTAACAAGCGATTCAAATCTTATCGGAATTGTGTTGCACTTGATCAAGTTCCTTGGAGAATCCAGTTTCTGCATCAACAGTTCCCTTAAGAGGCTTTGTTCCCAACACTTGGACCACTCGCTTGAACACAACTATTGATGTAATTACGTATCCTCTAATAGCCATTCATAAGGCATGGAGTGGCATCCCTGAAATTAGCTTCATTCTAGTCGTTCATATGAAGTAGACATAAGTAGCAAAAAGGAAGCCATGAATTTGTGTGGTAATGTACTTTCTCTTGGTGCGGTGCAAAATTCGATCAATCCAAATCAAGAGGGGGACCAGCTAGGCAAAGTGCTAGAAGTGAAGTCAGGAAAGGAGTTAAGCAAGAACGTCCATGGAGAAGGGGAAGTGGCTCCATAAGTGGTCTCCACTTTCAGGTGCAGCGTGACATAGAACGCATGTTGGCGTCACCAATGGCAAATCAATGCATCAAACGATCTTTGGTTGGGAGCTTGTTCTGGATGGTCATCCATGCTACAAAGAAGCACTTTGGAGAATGCATACCCTTCTAAAGAGTATCAATTTCCCCATGTCTTGATATGGCTTCGAGTGCGTAGAATATCATGGGCATTCATCATGATGAACTTACCATTTGCAGTTAGAATCTCATGGAGTTGTATGGAAGCGGCCCGCCTAGGAAGTCATTTTTGACATGAAGGATGCTCTTCCAATACTAGTTGTCAGCTTCTTTGGATCGTACATTCAGATGGCGTGGTCCCTAAGTTGATAACTTGTAGCGCACCTTGACCAGATGTTCAGTTGTCGACTCTACAGCTCATTAATAGATCAAGTGATGCTAGCCCAGTTCCTGGACAATAGTTCTCTAAACCCGAGGCCCCCTTCCTCATTTGGATTGCACACATCTCCAATGAAATAAGGTTGTGATTGAAGAAACAGTGTCAGACCATTGGTAAGAGAGAATCATAGCTTGAACTTTGTTGAGCACCTCCTTTGGGAAGACTAACACATTGCACCAAAAAGAGTGAATGCCATAGATAATTGACCTGATAGGCTCCACCCTTCCAGCATACGAGAGACAATTTACTACCAACTTTGAATTTTAGAAGCCATTTTGTTCATTACCTAATGGTAGTTGCTAGACTGCATACGGCTAGCACTTAGGGGGATACTGTTGATTCCAGGTTCAACAATGAGACCTAATTAGTGACCAACACCACTAATCCCGGTGTTCTTCTTTCTTGATTCCATAAAATCCACTCTCATGTCAATCGGCTCTCGCCGTTGTCGAAATGCCTCTCCTCTAGTTTGCTTTAAACCTGAAAAAGACCCGAGGTCTTCCCCAGGCTTGCAACTCCGACGCTGAACACACTTTTCCATACGAAAAGCATATATATATAGAAAAGCTAAATTTGAGATATTTACTTACCCATCAAATTACCTCGAACAAGTACACTCACTCTTTATTTCATTAGTAGGGCATCAAACTTTCTAGTGTCGATTATAAGGTCTATCTAGAATTCATGCTAATAAGGTATCTTTTGTTGCTATCAAGTCTTATAAGGTTGACCACAAGGTCATAGATAACAGGAGCATAACCACATGTTTCACAATGGGAAAAGAGTGTAGGCTTTTACTACATGCGAGCAAACATAAAGGAGGACAAGTGTATAAAAACGAAAGCTGTAAATCTTGCAGAAAAGCAACTCTCCAATCCAAAGAAGAGAACCAACAAGTACGAAGGGAACAAACCATGGAAAACATATACTATTTCAAAGTTATTGAGGTACAAAATGATATATGACATCATTCAACACAACAAGCTCTACTCCTGGAATCAAGCAAAGTAAACATCAAAACCCACAAAACCTGAGCACCGGTAATCTAAATATCCAGGTTGAATGGCATTCATTATCAGCTGAAATCATAGATGGTATAAACAACGCACAATATACGGGAATCGGTGATTCAACATGCTGAATTTATCAACAATATCTCTATCTCCACTTGCTATAAGAAAATCTAGCAAGAGAATGCTACTCAATCCCTAAATCATGCTCGATTGTATAAATAATTGGCTTATAAGGTAAGAGTAGGCATCCAATTAAGTCCCAAAAGCATTAATTAAAACTCAAGCAAAGAACTTAAGAAACGCTAGAAGAGGGAAAGAAAGAACCATCTTCGTTTGGACTGGAGAGCTCACATGACGCTCTGGGTACTGATGGAAGGGCGTATTCACCGACTCCGATCATCACCTGGATTGATCGGCTTAGTTTCATCTTCTTTCTCTGCGCAGCCGAAGGAACAATTCCTTCGTCGACTAGAATGATCGGAGACATTGCAATCGGCATAGACGAGTTCGTGCGGAGATGGTGAAGGAGCTGGACCGAGTGGAGTGAGATGGCGAGAGTGGAGAGATGAGGTTCTCTAGGCTCCTCCCAGACTATTGCTTCTCAATCGAAGCCCTTTTTTCTCTACGCCTCCCTCTCCTTTTTCCCAATGCCGCTCTCGCCTCCCAGTGCCCCCGACATTGCGGTTCCCCCTCTTGAAAATGAAGCCCCTTTTTTATCATTGCAGACTTTATTTTATTTTACCCTAAAAATGAGTATTGGGTCTTTTTCTTTAGTGGGCCTTGAGCCCAGCTCCCACACAGCCCTCAAGCCTTTCGCTACGCGTAGCACGGCGAAAGCTCGAATACTGGCGGTTGTCTGGTTTCTTTGCGAAGAGGCAAGATGGTGAGGGTGGAGTCTTAATGTACTTCGTCGGATTAGAGCTTCAGGTTTTTTACTCTGCTTATAGACAAGGCTTCCTAATGGGGTGGAGCCCTAGTGTTTATAACTTCGCATACTGCCACGACTTTCTTAATGGGGTGGAGCCCTAGTGTTTCGTTGTGAAGGGCGCGAAAGGGTTTCTTAGGGGAAGAGCCCCAATACCATTTTGTAGTCTAGAAGAAGACTTTCAGAGGCAAGGCACTATCATTTTCCCCTTTTACACAACTAACATACCTTCTAATCTTGCTTTATCAATTTCTCGTTAAGAGTGTAGACATGAGACTTGTGTTGAAGGGAAACGCAAGTTTTTCATTGGGGGTATATGGACTTGCGTGTAAGCACATGTATGTACGTCATAGAAAAGAGACTCGTGAAGGGGGTATGCGTTTGTGCATAAGGGAGCCCCCATGCGCCGGAGTGAGTGACCCCATAAAGGGTTATAAGAGCAAGAGTGATTTCACTAGTTTGCTCGATTTGCTTTTTCGCTCTATCTTTTAATTGCTTTCCCGTATTTTTTACTTGCTTTTTCTCGTGTTGCTTTCTTGCATTGCATTTATACTTGCTCTCTCGTATTGCCTTATCACTTGCCTTTTCGTATTGTCTTTTTACTTGCTTTCTCGTATTGCTTTCACGACTTGCATTTCACGTACTGCTTTCACGTATTGCTTGCCTATGAATCACATTTTCTTAGAGTATTGCTTTGTATCTCTCTTTCATATTGCTCAAACGCGTTGCTTTTCATACTCGCGCACCTTGCCTTCGCGTGTTACTTTCTCATATTGTTTTTCATACTCGCGCACTTTATGTATTGGTTCTCAAGACTTGTTTTTTCGTATTGCTTTTCATAAATTGCTTCTCAAAACTTCTTCGTATTGCTTTTCACAATTATTTCTCAAAACTTGCTCTTTCGTATTGCTTTTCACAAATTGCTTCTCAAAACTTGCTACTTCGTATTGCTTTCATGTGTTGCATCTCTCGAATTGCTTTTCAAGACCCGCGCATTTTTGTATTGCTTCTCAAGACTTGCTTTTTCGTATTGCTTTTTATACTCGTCATTTCGTATTGCATTCACGTATTGCTTTCGCGTATTGCTTAACTTGCTTTCCAGACTTGCTTTCAAAACTTGATTCTCAAACTTGCTTTCAAGACTTGCTTTCAAGACTTTCTTCTCAAACTTACTTTCAAGACTTGCTTTCAAACTGCTTTCAAACTTGCTTTTCTTGCCATCGCGTATTGCGTTCTCATATTGCTTTTCATACTTGTGCACTTATTATTCCATCTCAAGGCTCGTTCTTTCTTATTGCTTTCACGTGTTGCATTTGTCACTTACTTTCTCTAAGCCCGTGGAGGGCGTATGGCTAGGAAGCAATGAGTGAAGGGAGGTCTTTGTGAAGGTCATGAAGCGAAGGCCTTCGTGAAGAGGAGCCTTCATGAAAGGGAACCTTCGTGAGGGGGGTGACTTTGTGAAGGCAATAGGCTCGAGCCGGGAGGCCCCATGAGTTATTCGCGAAGCCGGGAAGGCCAAGAGCGAAGAACGGGAAGGCAAGGGCGAAAGTCGAGGAGGCCAAGGGCGAAGGCCGGGGAGGCCAAGGGCGAAGGCCGAGGAGGCCAAGGGCGA